>JACTTY020000006.1:0-2402059 GCA_014595695.2 Epargyreus clarus clarus
TGCCCGACTTGTCAACGTTAAAAGAGTTCCGATACAGTAATCTGATGAATAACCAGCCCTCCTAGAGGCCTTACAGACATAGAGGGCCAAACCGCCTTCGTTATTGCTTTTCATAGTATGAACATTTTCTATGCGCCTGCGGTACAAATCTAGCCACTGGATACCTTTATAAATTTGTAGATACGATTAAAAAAGAACAACATATTTACAGATAGTATTTAATACCTTTGTTTTCTTTATAATAGAATATCAATGAGTTGCAGAGAAAGTTTCAATATTTAAGTAGTATTTGACAATTTAAATGGTAATTGGAGTAACGTAAGTATAAAGAGTACATAAAACTCAAGTATTTAAACACAACGAAGGCTATAAAAACCTTATAAATGAGGTCTCCCACGCAGATAGTTTAGTAAGGAAAATAAAATTCAACATAATTGTATTCAAGAGTCTTTTAAGTCAATGAATTTATTAATTTCTTTACAGCTTTTTATGGAAGCGGTGTATTTTAGACATATTCTTTATGTCAATGATATTACAATAATTTCGATAAATTTCTATGATTTCATAGATTCTCCTGTTTAGTTCATCGATCATTTTTATCGCTTTTTTGGTGACGAAGTAGAAACATTTAAAGGTACGACAAAGTCTTGGGCGAGATACAGGGTTAAATCGGATTTTTACCACACCCCTCGATGGCTTTTCTCAGCGCTATTAAGCTCTTCGTGATCTCTGACGTAATGCAATCGGAGTCTTCAAGTTTCTCCAGTGGGTCTCTTGCCGAGAGCCCATCCCGCACCTTTAGTCCTTTAGTTGTTTAATATAGAAAAAAAAATCCATTTAATAATTTTACCGTGTATCATCTCGAAAGTTCTTCTTTTGCACACGGATGTATGTCTCAATGTTCGCTGGATGTGTTTAAGGCTTCAGCGGTGCGTATAAGGAAATAACCTCAGATAAAAGATCCGTTCTTGAGCTCATCACAACATAAGGAACAGTTTATTTTGTGATACCTACAACTTTTTAAATGTAAACAGATGTATTAAAGTTTATTATCAAGTTCTTGCCATTCCTGTATAATTTAAACTGGTTGCAATTAAAAGATGGCAAAGAAATCAAAGGTAAAGTTATTTTTATATAATTTTTTGTACACATGTTGGTAAATGCTCGGAAATTATTATAACTTACAAAAAATATTTAAATAAAATCTCCGTGAAATATGCGTAATTCTGGATCCCAGAAAACAAATTACATGTGTAATAAAAGAAGATATAAGAAGAAAATATTACACTTAAGACCGATTATTAAGAAAGCACAACAATATACTTTTATTTATGCTCATAGCCTTATATATAACACATATTCCCGATAAAAAAATACCTACTTTAAGCAGTTCCCTACAAATTGTTATATCGGATCGCCTTTCCGATTTACCTAATTCCGCGTTCATCTATGTTAATTGTAGGTAAAATATTTATTCGTAGCCGCTCTTTGGACGTCCACCAACCTACGGATCTCTAACCATAGACTCGTTAATAGAAAACGAATATACGAGTGTATTGAACTCAGAGTCGAGAAAAATTGTAACGCCTATTAATATTATGACGAAAAAAGAAACAATATTTATTGCCGTTCTGTTTACGACGTTGGATATTTCGTCAAATTATTTAAATTGTGGGTATCACGTCACTAAAAATTCTTCGCTGTGAAAGCTATTTGTCTGTATAGAAATATTTCTTACGTGTCAATATATTTTGGATATAATTAATAGTATGATCAGTAAGACATTATTTTCTGTTCTTCGTTCCTTTATGTTAAGAAGTTGGAATAAAAATAACTCGTAATAATAATCAGCAATATATGTCATGATGTACCTATATACATATGTAATGTACATCATGCAGTTAGATTTTCATGATATTTGCCCGCAAATTGCTAAAACACGGCGACATTCAATATTTTCGGATTTTAATTCCTAAGTGAAGATATATCATTGAAAAATTTATTTTAATCATTATTTTCATCATATCATATTATTGTTCTGTTCTTCGAGGGGTGTTTCAGATGTTGACGTTGCTATAAAACTGAGGACCTTCGTTACAAACAATACTTTGGATAGTTTTACCATTTTCATATAATCACTGATAAAAAAATCGAAGTTAAACATAATAGTTTTAAAACTCGTCCGTTCTAAAATACGTCGGTCAACCCACAGTTTATTTTTATGATCCGCATATTCTTTATTGACAAGCGGATGGCGTGTGACCTTGGTGGAGCTTTGTAAGATGTAGAGCTTTTGATTTTAAAACAAAAACTTGATACGAAGGTGATAGCGTGGGAGAGGTAACAAAACTTAATGAACTACATTGTCTTTTTACTTAAAATGGCGACACACGTTTTTTCAAGTCAGTACGCTGGACACATGCAAATAGTGGTGTGGGCGGATGGTTTCCGCTATTTTGTGTTAGGCCCTTCTCCCACGAGGCTATTAGCAAGCGTCGGCAACGCGTATGACGTCAGTCGAATATGCGTGGCAGAAAAATGGGAGCTTAAGAAGTAGAAGAGCTTAAGAATAAGAAGATCTTAAGATTGATAGATAGATATGTTTATATAATTGAGCGTTTATAATTTTATTCAACATGCCAATGCATTCAAAATCTTCCCTTTTGTCTAATCATAAATTAACTTTACGTGAAGTAAAATTTCAAGTGTGTATCTATTATGGGTCAAAAGATAGAGCCCTCTGTGACTAACGGATAGAAAACGGAGGCTTAGTAATAGGGTTCCGCTTATACCCTTTAGGTACGGAACCTTAGAAAGGTTTCAACGCTATAATCACTTGATATCGTTATCGAGAGTTTAGCAAGGAATTAATGAATATAGTCGAATTTGGGTAGCACCGAGGGAAACAGGATTGATAGAGTGAATATGACCTATGGTTCACATCTCAGTTGCGTAGCTTTTTTTTATAATATAGGAGTAGCAGATGAGCTGCAGTCTACCTGATGGTAAGTGGCTACTGCTGCCTATGGACATCTGTAATCAACCCCAGATAGGATTAGATATCCTGAGGTCGGACACAGATGCGCCGCTACCCCTGAGGACTAAGCTGGAACGCCTCGGAAAAGTTTGTCTCCCTTACCACACCCTTCAAAACGGAACACAGCAGCGCCTAACACTGCTGTTATTAGGTAGAAATAGGTGTGGCGGTGGTGCCGCCGGAGTCGAACCACAGAGGGTTTCTACCACCTTCTTTCACGGAGCTTGTAAACAGCTCCGTGTGAGAAGTGCCTTAACTTTATTTAACCGAGGCCTACGTGTCGCGTCTACACGCACTCGTCATGTGCTTGGTAGATAAATAACGTGGAATATTTTTGTTCAACTATTTAGGTGCGTTTCAATGTGGTTTAACTAGAACATTTATCGCTAAATAGAGATCGCGAGACTGATATTTATACATTGACTTGTAAATAAATTATCGTGATGTTGAGTTTGAAAGTACTGTTACATTGTAATAAGAATAAAAATAAAAAAGAAATATAATAAGTAATAATGGAAATATATCGTCGTGCTCTCTCTTTATAACTATGTGAGTTAAATAAAAATAATTCGTAGTTGTTTAAGATATAACTACATTTAAAACATATTTATATTGAATATGAGTAAGATTATCGTAAACGTAGTGAAAAAGTTCTAAGTCTATGTTGTAGTGAAGGAAGCTGGCTCGGGTATATTGAAAGGGCGTGCTGTTTGTATGATGTCTTTATTCTGTACTAATACAACTCTTACACTAACTTATATAATATGGCTCAGCTCTACACCAAAATGTGTAAGTGCCCCCAGCGGACTGTATCAGAACTTATTGAAAATGTATGGGAAATACGTAAACAAATACAAAAACAGTAATTTTTGTAAAAACTTAAAAACGTAAACACTCATACTAAGGGTATTGAAGACTAAGATGATCGCCTTATTTGTCGTCAGGTTTAGCGTCATTATTTTCCAGTAACAGGCAGCAATTAACAATGGCTTATCACAGCTACGTTGAAGGTTATGCAGTTGACATACAATTACATGATTACACGTCAAAGCTAAGTGTACTATTCTGATACACTTACGACACAAAAGCGACATCTGTGTCGTTAATTTGAACGCAGTACTGTCGCTACTCGCTTGACATGTGTCGATCATATCGTAACGTATCGTGTACGTATGTCATAACTACAGGTGTGGTTAGGGTTGCCACTTATTTTTAGTAAACTACACAACATAGTATACATTTAGTATGTAAGGAAAATATATATTACGCATGTATTTTTCACCAACACAAATTATTATATACCTACATTTTTTTGACGAATTATTTTTTCGACCTATTCCTAAGTATTGGGAAGGAACACATGAAGTGATTTCGAGGAATTGTAACACCATCTCATTCTTTAAAAAACGTTGTGAAAAGTGCATTAAGTTTATTAATTCGCATTTATCCAGCGCGGTGGACCATGGCCTAAATTAAAATGGGTTGACAAAGATTTATCTGTAAACTATAGTACAATTGAATAAAACATAGGTACTACGATACTATATCTCACGGTGCAGGTGGCAACCCTAGGTGTGGCATTTGCTCAAGCAAGTACCTACGAGAAAATTGAAACGTTTAAAATACGACGACAAACTGGTTGCAAATGATGTTTTTGTTAACTACTAACATAGTTGACATTAAAAGCCAAATTGTTGTCACGTTGTGAAATTTATATCCTTAGGAAGCGACCTGAGAAAACGAAGTTTAAATGGCATAAAATCTAACTCGTAGAGTTTATGATAAATATTACTTTAACAGGCAGTAAATTGAGTTGCGGAAAGATCATTATATCAGCAGTTATTTATCGTTATTAAATAATTA
The DNA here is from genome assembly GCA_014595695.2 of Epargyreus clarus clarus. Classification (NCBI taxonomy): domain Eukaryota; kingdom Metazoa; phylum Arthropoda; class Insecta; order Lepidoptera; family Hesperiidae; genus Epargyreus; species Epargyreus clarus. Next base: position 4,901 of record JACTTY020000006.1, read on the forward strand.
GCCGTTGATATTAAATCAACACTTTTGACGATACTTCGGTATCAGTCTCTGTTAATCATCGACTAAGAGATTTTGTAGTATATAATTTCGAAGAATCTGTATTCTTTAATAAAAATCAATAAGCAATCCAACTTAGTCCCGTTTGTATACGTTTGTATGTTCTAGTCTTAATTATTATTAAACGGGTTGAAAAGGCATTTTCGCGCAAATATGTAAAAATTATTATAGCACACAATTTTATTGGATTAAAGCCTTTAAGGCTAGTTGGAGAGTATAAATCGATCACCGCAATAATACATCATAGTGCGATATTATCTTATTTATATAAATGACTTTACAACCTGACCATTCCGACGTTTTGTCCCGATAAATGTAACAAAGAGGTATTATGTGTGGTAATGTACGACACAATTTCGCCAAACAAGGGCAAGGACCTTGAAGCCCACTCGACGACTGTATTGGTAGTTTTAATATGGGTAATTGCGGTCTTATTGAGACTTGTGACCGGCCGCTTCCCCGCCCACGCGCTTGATAGTCGAACGCCTAATTGTGCTTCAGTTTTTGTTTCGTGACCATATTTGTATATACACATTGCGTATACAATTATTCCTAGAATTTTATTGTTTCACTTATTATATGTTTAATGGCTTGATTCTTTAAGTAGGCGTTGATCGCTGATCACTTTATTTAAGGTATACTTCCTGTCTTTAAACCGATGTGAGGTTAACACGAAATACATTTAAAATTTTATCGAATTTGGATGAAATTATGAATAGAAAACTTTGCATTTCCGCGTCCAAATTATTAAAAGTACCAAGTTTAACAAGCCGTAAAATATTCCTTCCCAATGTGCACATTTAGAAAAATATTCAAAGCGTGTCAAAAGTAACGGGCTTGGTAGCCGCGCGAAGGCCGCATCTAGCGTAAACCGAGTAGTATACTATATACGTTATACCTTAATTTCTTACTAAACTTACTAGGTACTTCTTAAGTTATGCCCCACGGCTTTACCTGCATTTAAAAATAGTGTCCACTTTTCCTGCATTTTCCACTATCCCCACTCACCCTGTTCTCCTCGCGTTAATAATCTCAATAACCATTTTCATTGACCTCTCGTGTATATGACAGTGCTATGAATAAGTCACGCTGGATTACTGCTTCCAGATTACCGACTTTTACAAACTAAAGCTTAGAAATAGTGTCGACTTTTCCTACTTTTCCACTATCCCCACTCACCCCATTCTCCCCACGTTAATAATCTCAATAACCATTATCATTGACCTCCCGTAAATATTATAGTGTATACATAATACGGATAGGTCACGTCGAAATACAGCTTCCAGATTGACGATTTTTACAGATGAGAGCCTAAAACTTTACTAAGCCAACGTCGTAACCTATAAAAAGATTTTTTTAATTGACGCTTTCAGAGATTAACATTAAACAAACAATAACTTTAGCTCTATAATACTATAGATTATACTGATATCGATCTATGACGTCATAATTATTGTGTTGCTCCTGTCAACCCGCTAAGGTCGTCTGCCATATCAAATCAATCAGTCAAGCGAGAATTATGCTAATCTCGAGTCTGCGACGTAAGAACTTCGGTGCATCGATTGTTATACTTTGATATTGAGTTGGATCGAATCGATTATTTGTTTTTTATATTGTTTTATTTTAAATCTGATAAAATTATTAATAATTCAAGGGCGTTGTAATATTTATTTGCTATTTAAAGCAATGTGGAAAAGATTTTTGTAGGTACAAGTGTTAGCCTAGACGACAACGACAAGTACCTATGTTAAATATTTCAAATTTCTACCTATCATATTTTATCTATCTGTAACTAAAGGCGTTTCTATAGCACATCAAAATCCATAACTATGTCGGAAATATGCGACTTTAATTTTAAATCGTAGTTCACTAATTTAGGTGTACAAAATACAAACTTAAAGCAAAACCTAACCCTAATAATTCCCATTCTTATACAAAAAGAAATTGAAACAAAATTATTTTAAAAATTAATACAAGCATCGTAATTAATGCTCCACATCTAAAAGATCGTGCCGGTCCCGTCTCGCGTGGAGTAAACATGGAGCGAGTATAACCAGTATGTTCACAAGAGTCTTGTTGTTACCTGCTGCCGGCGACCGGGATCGTAGTGACGCCGACGCACGCGTACCTATTTCATACTGGCGTTTTTGAACGCTTGTAATTTGAAAGTTTGAACGGCTCTCCTTAGAGTTTGAAACTATACTATGAAATCATGATGATTTTACAGAAAAATAGTCAAATCATGGAGAGTCATCATGGACAAAGACAACGTCAGTTGTCATTAAGTTAGCAATATCAACAGACATTTGTGGTCACATATAATCATCTGTAGCTCATTACTAGCCGGTAGAGACTGAAAGGGGATTTCCAGAGTTGAAGGCTTCCATGTCACCAGAAAAAGTAAACAGCCAAAACTGCGATACATTTTCTTGCAGCTATATTGACTATTAACCCAATTAGTTCGGACAAGCGTGTTATATTTAATTGCGAGGAAACGTTTTATACCTAGCGAAATATAAAAAAAAAACAATTTAATTTAAGCATTTTCAAATACAATCATCAGTTCATTTACTTACTTGCATAAAAACGCAGTAAAAAGGATTGTAGAACGTCAACGTCAACCAATTAAATACGCGAGTGTGAAATACCAAATTTGTCACTGGGCAATGAGAATGACATGCAGCAACAAAGGGTTCCGAGAAGCGCCCGCCTCGTCCCATTGACTCACGCGGTCACTCCTTACGTGTTTAATAATAACCAGACTGCCTTTTACAGACATTTGGAACGGTTCGTATTGTTGTATCTTACAATGTTTATCATGTATGATTTCGTTTGCAAACAAGTGGTATGTTTAATGGGCGCTTGTTATAAGTGTAGTTTTAGCTGAAACGCAATTGGTTCTTCTTTTCCTTAGCGAAACACCATCCAAAGCGATAGGTTGTTGATGTTATTGGGAATAAATGAGTCTGAAGTTCGAACCTCCGCCAGATTTTGGGCGGATTGAAAACTAATTACTATTTGCTTAAACGATGAAAATAAACATGTCTGAGAGTTCTTTAAACAAAAGAAGTTCTCAAGGATGACAATAATGCAACTTAGGTTTACTTTATCAAGGAATATGAAATCATTAGAAGATGATGAAGAACATGTAGGCAGAAGGCAGGTAGGTATACTGCCTGGCGGATATGACCGCAGAGATCTTTTTTAAGATTCGCGGTCTCCGCCAGAGTGCCCACCCTTCTAGCGTGATAGGCTCCAGGAGCCACGGCGCGCACGCCAACGCGTGGTCAGTGCGATCCTGCGCGATACCGCTCCCCCAGGGTAGAGCCCGTTGGGCATCTTGGAGGGCTCCGGTTATGTTCCGTCGAAGATCCCGGAGTTCTCCAACAAGCGTTGAGGACGGCCACCGGGGGGGTTTTGGTGCAGTAAAAATCCCACATAACCCGGCGTCGCTCCCAAGTCGTCGCGTACCTTTTGAAGGTTTCCCCCCAAGAAAAAAAAAGGTAGGTATACTGCAGGCTATGCTGCACTTGCTAGTTCAATCCACAGTAGCCATGTACCATCAGGTGGAAGTGCATGCTCGTCTATTATAAAATCGTCTACTATAAAAAAAAAAACAAAAAAAAAGCAAACATATGTATCATGACATATCTTGCTACTGACAATATTGCAAATCTGCCCGTAATACATATCTGCAAGTTTCAAACACATAAACCTTGCAACATTTGAATCTTCTACAATGTAGCTATCAGCTAAATATAGTCCAGTTAGTCTAATGAATGGCATTGAGTGGCAGATTGTCGCCTATCATTTAGTTTCTTCAATTGGCAACGATTACCTTCGCTTTATTTCCTCGCACACTGCTTGTACGTGGATTAATCTTAGCTGGTTTCCATTACATTTTGATGAATACCTATTGTACTTTGTACTCTGACAAAATATATTTTTTTAGTAGAGTAGCGGATGAGCATGCAGACCACCTCATGGTAAATGGCTACTGCCACCTGTGGACATCTGTAATCCCAGATAAATACTATTAGATAGTCGAACTACAAAGGGTTCTACCACCTTCAAAAGTGTGTGTTGGTGGAAAGGTTCTGCTCTACTTTTGGTCAAATGTAAAATCACGTTTTTCCCCGTTTTTATCATCTGCAGGAATTTCCTGAACAACTAAGTACCAGTAAGTAACATTGTAAGGTTAAAATTTGGCAACTTCTATTTAACTTAATTGTTAAATTTCTTTGGTAGGCAACAATTGGATAGATAGTTTTACTAATTAATAACAGGCGTTTATGCCAAGATAGAAATGAATGGATTAGGAGGGGCAAAATTTACTGATGATTTGTTATTATTAAATTATGGATGAGCAGTGAATAGGATAAAATCTGCCTTAAATAAATCTCATATCTTCGCAGCTTGTAGATCTTCAGCGATCCGCAGAGTTAAGCAATGTCGAGCTCGACCGGATACATGGATGGTCGCTAGTGGTAAATTTATTTGCGCCTCCGTGCTTAAAAGAGATGGTTAGGACGAACCCGGTTTTAATCATTGGATGACAGTCATTAAACCTTACTGAAGGCTATATTTCTTTATTCATTTGAAAACATTCTTCATGAGTTAGCTTCAAATCAGCCTTAAATTTTGTCGTGCCGAAGAAAACGTCGGAACACAGTGGAAAAGAGCCCTAATCTACAGCTGGCAGGCCCGTCAATGGTATGATTTGCGGTATATACAGGGCGCTTATGCAACCACTTTCACCATGCGTTTAGGTCAGTCTTTCTCAAAGTGAGCGATAACGCCTCCTTGTTGGCTGGAGTGTGGTAAAACTCCCAGAGAAATTTCATGGTGTTTAGACTATTTAAGGCGTAATTATTTATTTGTTATTTTTTTCTTTTATACTTTGAATTAAATTAAAACCTACCTTCTGCACTATATTGCTTCTGTCCTGTTTAAAAGTAAAGTAATCAAAGGGAGTACTATTTGTAAAATGTAAGTAGTAAAACATTATGTTAGAATCCAATGAGAATTATCAAACCAAGCATATCCATCATAATAAACGCCAAATTAGACGAGCTTGGCGATTTTCCCTCAAAGTAGCTGACTCCCCAAAAATAATTTACGCTTAAAGTGGGCGGTACAAAGTTTGAGAACCTTTGGTTTAGAGAGTCACTCAGATTGCCTATTACTAGACCACTGCGATGCTAGGAACTGCATGTGATTGATATCATGTTGAGTGTCGGTTGATAAGGGATTGTGGTAATTATTTTAATAGCGATATGAAAGTCTCATATGACGTAACTACTACCGATAAATGGTCGTTTTGGTGCAAGTATAACGTTAGCTAAAAGGAAATGCGCTAGTTACATAATTAGAAATACCACTGTTATTTGAATCAGTGGAGTCCATTATCATTATTAGTATTTAGAAAGTATGAACTATGCCTGTGTAGGTTTTAACTCTTCATATAATGAATTTCCGTTGAATTATGGACCTCATATTTTAAGGTTGATTAAAACGTAGTTTAAGCCTACTTCTGTTAGTCTATTTTCGTTAATTAGTGTCAGAACCCTTTGTGGTTCGACTCCGGCGGCACCACCGCTACACCTAATTCTTCCTAATAACAGCAGTGTTAGGTGCTGCTGTGTTCCGGCTTGAAGGTTGTGGTAAGGGAGACAGACTTTTCCGAGACGTTCCAGCTTAGTCCTCAGGGGTAGCGGCGCATCTGTGGCCGACCTCAGGTAGGAATATCGAATCCTATCTGGGGTTGATTACAGATGTCCAGGGGCGGCAGTAGCCACTTACCATCAGGTGGACAGCATGCTCGTCTGCTACTCTTATATTATAAAAAAAAATAGATAGACTACAGTTCGTTGGATTTTCTGTATGTTAGATAAGGAAGTACGAGCAACTGAATGATGAGCGTCAACCGACTAAAAGTCGCTAACGACAGGTGCCGATAGTCATTCACAGTCACTGACAACAGCTCGCGACATTCTGCGATGGTTGGCGATAGTTGTAGTTGTTGGTTGGCGTTGCGATGGCGACCATCACGTTGGTACGAGCTGTCGCACGTATGTGATAGCACCATTCATCTAAAAAAAAACGCTTTCACACTCACAGCCCCACACTAGGATTCCCTGTATCGTGGGTGCTATGGACACACACAGAGACAAATATACAAACACCCAGACCCAGAAACAGAAATCTAAATTCATCATTTAGAAATCTGTCTGGCCGGGGATCGAACCCGGGACCCTCTGCGCGTCAGACCGGCATGGTGACCGCTCCGCCACGGGGGTCGTTATCATCATCATCTTATGCTATTCCATCTTATCAGATGGTAGTATATCTACTACGGAAAACTTCGTTGTAAAATATGAAATACCTACTAGCTGAGCCGGCTAACTTTGTACCGCCTCAAAATCTATTTATCAAATATATTTCATATAAAATATAGCCTATGTTACTCGTGGATAATGTAGCTTTCGAATGGTGAAAGAATTTTTAAAATCGGACCAGTAGTTTTTGAGCCTATTCATTACAATCAAACTAACAAACAAAGTTTTCCTCGTTATAATTTTATCGTATAGATAAATAACCAGTCACTATTTTATTCGTACCTATACTTCAAAACAAAATTTCTTTCGTACTGTTTCCAATTTAAAGCTATAATAACTACTATAATCATATGGCGTAAGAAACCTTTAATACAAAGTTTTCGTCGCGACACATCAACAGACATTGCTGTCTGCATATTGTTAATTTATAGTAATATTAATTGCGATTTATTACAAGAAGTAGCAAAAACAAAGCGTCAAGTATTTGGACGGCGACCTCTGTGATGAGCAAGGTTTTTCCGCCCGATTCGCACAGGAACAAGGAAAATGTTTCGCAATTGTTGCCATAAGCTGAGACCTTGCTGTGACACTGACCGCTATGATGCACCTAGGTTTATCTTAGATTATAAAAGTATGCATAGTCTGACTCATATTGTATCCATTGCAGGCCACGGGTCAGAATGAGAGGGATTAAGCCATTCATACACCTTTGAAACTTTTTTTAAATATCCCCCAAACTTTTAGGCTTTCTCGCTGTCGCCTTCTCTATTATAATAAGTAGCAATCCAAAGTGTCTCTTAATTTCTAATATGTACCTAATTTTGATACATAGCATATATTCTTGGCCCAGCTGCTTTTCTCCTCTAAATGCGACTCTACTTTTGTACACTTGGGAATAGTAATTGAGTTTCTCCTGGTTTAGATGTAAATACTTGAAAATATTATAGAATTATATAGTACCTATTTTACATAGTATGTACAAAAGGAGGTTTTACCTCTAAATGTATTTTAAAAATCAATCAAAGTATTTCGTATTTTTTAGATGTCTCAACTTTATTACCCCGTTTATATCTGAAAACCAAAACTAAGAACAGTACCCTTACCATGAGTTTTTAGGTTTAGACAAATATGACTGTTTTGGTATTTGTTTACGTATTTGCCCATACAATTTCCAATCAGCACCCCTAGCGAGTTGTATCAGAACTATAGAGTCAGTAACGTAACATTGAATGTCTAAATTGACAAAATTGCGCTTTATGTTTTGTCTCTCTTTTTTGCGAACATGTGGGGCAGACAGAAAGACTTGAGCACATACTTATTATTACGTTTATTCAGTCTACTGAAGCAAACGTAACAGAATAATGGATTGAGTAAACGTAACGTAAAATTGTGGGATGTTTTGAAAACTCATGGTAAGGTACACACTTCTTATTCACAGATTTATACATACGTAAACGTATAGATTTATAAATTTTAGCATTTTATTCGAGAATCGAATACGACATCGGAGAAACATTTGGCGAGAAAGACAACTGCGACTGAGCCAAACTGTTCTCAATTTATATTTACTTGGCGTTGCGAAAAAGTCTCCTATTCTTTTCGTTTCAGTAGATTCATGCTTACTTTTTGTTTATGTTGACTTATAATAATACTCCTTAGCGGGGAATTGAACAGTTTTATGCTTGTATTAATAGTTACATAAATAGTATATATTTTGGTAAGCTTATATTTTTTTAAAGTTGTAAAGTTATCAACACTATACATGGCTTAAATAAATATCTATAAATTAAATATTGGTTTGATTTCATGTATTTTCGAACATTGCAGTCTCCATTTTTTATCCGAATGTAGATGGTAATATTTTCGACCGTAAATGTAATGTGCTAAGTAACCAAGTTTAGAGAGAATTAATAAGGATGTTCGTTCAAAATGGTGTCGTTTACTTATTATATTTATTTCATTTAACTTTATTTATGTATTTCTTTATTTTAATTATTTTACTAGAAAAATAAAACTTTTTATGCATTTGACGAAATTCACGACTGTTAAGAATACACTTAAAATGGCACCATAAAAAAGTAGATTAGACACATTAGGTGCCTAGATAGGTACCAAAATATTAAGATATACCACGATATACCAAAATATCAACCTGTGCCACGCAGATCGTTGCAAAATGCCTAAAAAGAATCTAGCAAATGTCAATACAGCGCCTCATTTGCAACATTTTTAACGTTTACAGTTGTAGGTGATTGTAATCTCCATTTTGAGGCTGCGAAGCGGAACTAGGTACCCACTACTGTTTCGGAGCGATTCTAGTAGGGATGGGAAAAATAATTGAATTTTGTAATAATCGATTTTTTATATAATCTATTATTTTTTACAAATCGATTATTTTAAATAAGGAGTCGTTAACAGCGGCTTGCGATCTAGAATTTGAGAGCTAATTTCGTGGCGACTTTTTTGCCAGCTAATTTTGAATGCAAAATTTTCATATTGATTGTAGGAATCGATTATTTAAAAATCGATTATTGTACAATAATCGATATTTGTACAATAATCGATGTTTCTCGTTTTTTTTCGTTAGATCACATCCCTAGATTCTAGCGGGCCATCCCGATATTATCTATGCACGTTTTTCGTTAATACCTACCGTTTATTGATATCGGATTCTTTGTAACTGTAAATGGTGTCTGAGTATTATTATTTGATTCTTTATTGTATTGTTTGTTAATATTTATTGATTACAAATGGGTCGATAACGAGTTCATTGTAATAAAACTAATTTGGAATTAGCCGCGAGTGGAAGATTTTTATATTTATATTATTTTAAAATGTTACGTGTAACTATGTGATCATATTAAAGACTTTTCTAGTTACATATTTTGGTTCTTTACTTTGCTTTTATTCCCACTGCTGGACAGTGGGATCCCACGAAGTTTCTCTCATTCGGAGTATTGTATCGTCTATTATATAAATATATCTATTTATTTTCTTACTTTCTAATACTTATTTTTTTATAACATTTAATAAGAAATATTTTTTGTTTAATTGAATTAAAATAAAAATTACGACTAGAATTGGTCAATAAAGAGATAGCTATAAAATAAACTGTAATACTTAGTACCCATTCCTTAATAATTTGTATATAACTCAGTATAAAAAGCTGAGAACACAGCAATGTCCAGCATTGCAATAGAGCGCATATCGAAGAGGATCGGATTCTCACGGCCGAAGACGATATTCGCGGCCATTTGTCCCCGATGTTGTATGAGTACTGCGCTCTTATGGAGAAGGCATCTGGAAAATATATACTTATTTATTTACTTGGCTTATTTAAGTACTTTTTTGGCCAACGAGCATGCAGTCCACTTGATGTGTAAGTGGTTACAGCCGCCTGTGCTAATAACTCAGTATAAAAAGCTGTGAACAAAGCAATGTCCAGTATTGCAATAGAGCGCATATCGAAGAGGATCGGATTCTCACGGCCGAAGACGATATTCGCGGCCATTTGTCCCCGATGTTGTATGAGTACTGCGCTCTAATGGAGAAGGCATCTGGAAAATATAGACTTATTTATTTACTTGGCTTACTTAAGCATTTTTTTGGCCAACGAGCATGCAGTCCACTTGATGGTAAGTGGCTACGCCTATGGGCATTTATAGTCAATCCAAGACAACATTCGAGGTGTGAATTAAACCGAAAATTAATTGAACAAATAACTTTAGGCAGCCATAAACAATATGTGTCCTCTTCAAGTTTAAAGGTTTATATGGCAACAAAGCAGCAGTGATAGCCTAGTGGTTAAGAAACGCGGCCTCTCGATCGAGGGGTCCGAGGTTCAAATCCCAGGCACGCACCTCTGATTTTCAAATTTATGTGCGTATTAGAAATTAATTATCACTTGCTTAAACGGTGAAGGAAAACATCGTGAGGAAACCTGCATACCTGAGAGATTTATAAAAAATCTTAAAGGTATGTGAAGTCTACCAATACGCACTTGGCGAGTGCGGTGGACTATGGCCTAATCCTTCTCATTCTGAGGGGAGACCCGTGCCCAGCAGTGGGACAGTAATGGGTTGATGATGATGATGATGATGGCAACAAAGGTACTAGCTCACTACATATTTTAAATGCTTATTATATTTATATCTACTCACAAATGCAAGAAATTTTAGACACACAATTTTTTTTCATGAATAGCTAAGTCAATGTATAGGTAGTTGCATCACGGCTACATGATACGAGTAGGTATATATAAAAAAGTGTTGGAGTACCTTAATACCTACATTTATATACCTTAATAACTTTATAAACCTTAGAAATAAATTAAAACTCGTAATTGAGTATTACAAAAACAAAAAACAAACCCGCTACTTATATGTATTGACTGAAAAGGAAATTAACATTACATAGGTTATTCCCACAATTTAGAGAAATCCAACGATATATCATTTGTTAAGCCGTTTGTGCATGCCAAAGAATGAGACATTCATAGACCCGAAAAACATTACCCTCCGCAGATAAAAATAAAAAATCAACAGGTTGCACTCCAGGAATGCCGGCAGAAGTGAAAACTTTCGAAATCTAACGTGAATAATAACTAAAAAATGAAACTGACACCCACTGACATATTTTTTCTATGATGAAACCGGGTGGCACCTTGAATTTTGGAGTTTGCTTTGCCGTTTTACGAATTTTAGATCAGGCCTGTCCTTGTCCTGTTGGATCACGTGTCCTGACGCGAGTTTAACATTTACCCATCACAAAAAGTGCACAACGCTGCTAAAGAAGTTTTCACTTCAGTAATTAAAAATAGTAATTGAACATAATAAAAAAAAACCGCTTGTTTATAAATAATTTACTGAAAAGGGATTATTCCCTTTTATCTCGTTAATACATAACATAGGTCGTACATACGTAGCATAGTAGTAGTAGTAGTGAGCGTAGAAAGCGTTTATTTATTTATTATTTATATTTTATTTATTTTATAATATAGGAGTAGCAGACGAGCATGCAGTCCACCTGATGGTAAGTGATTACTGCCGCCCACGGATATCTGTAATCAACCCCAGATAGGATTAGTTATTCCTACCTAAGGTCGACCACAGATGCGCCGCTACCCCTGAGGACTAAGCTGGAACGCCTCGGAAAACTATGTCTCCCTTACCACACCCTTCAAACCAGAACAAAGCAGCGCTTAACACTGCTGTTAAGAGGCAGAAATAAGTGTGGCGGTGGTGCCGCCGGAGTCGAACCACAAAGGGCTTCTACCTAATATTATATGTCAAGCAAGTTACGCTCGGAAAACATTACCCTCTGCAGTGAAGCAAAAACATAAACAATGCCGCATCCATATAAATTAGCCTTACCTTTCTTTACATTACCTGCGCGTACGCCTCTCAGCGCTCTAGCCACGTTTATTTATTTAAATATGCGTGAACTCGGCTCGCCTGAGCTCCTTTGTCTGTACTCGTGTTACTAATACGGTTCTCTTCCTGGTCATCATGCCTACTTTAACTTATTTGCGTCTTCTTACAGGAAGTCGACTGTTTGACATTCCTATTGTAATATTCATCTGGATTGCGCTTGGCTTTATGAGTGTAATGAACGATTGTGTAGTCCACCTGTGGTGTGGATGTCTGTAAGCAACGTTAATTGTTTTAATATAAAATTGTATTGCAGTCCATCTGATGGTAAGTGGCCAATGCCGGACATGGACATCTGTAATCAACTCCAGATACCTGAGGCCACAGACGCATTGCTACCTTTAAGGAGTAAATTAGATTGCCTCGGATAAGTCATTAAGTATAAGAGTAATTTTAGATTAAAATGACTAACTTCTTAGATATTGAATTAGTCTTAGAGTATGCCAATATGACGGCTATTTAAAATAGTACTTCGTTATATCTGTATTATATACCGATATAATGTACATAGTCAGTACCCGATATATATGAAGAATCTTCTGACGTCACTATCAACTAATCTAATTATAATCAACAATGTTTATGTATATTCACATATCTTAAACATCAAGGAACTTTGTATTATCATAACTTTTTGTATTATTGTTTTTTAAGACGTTTTTTAAGTTCATTTAAAATTAACATAATTTAACCGGATTATGTTTATTTACTGCTGTTACTACAATGTAACTACGTAATGTAGTTGAGTGATTTGTGAGCAGTAAGACAGTACAAATTCTTAAACGGAGTCGACTGAATCATAAAATATTCGCTTCAACGAAATAAAATATCCTAAAGCCCACGTATGACGTCATACGGTCTTAAAGTGCAGTCTTAAGGTTGAAGATCTGAAGGTAACATATAGAGTTTCAAATTGACAATGCGACGTTCTTCATTTTACACTTCCTTGGAGATTGTTTCCACTGACAAGATCTACGGACGAATTTGATTTCAGTTACTTTTACAAGAATTTAGACTTCACCTGGCGACACCTGTACGTCATTATGGGAGTGAATAATACTGATTCATAGAGAGAGCAATTGGTTTAACTTCGTCTAGAAGTTTAAATTTTGTACTGGAGTTACATAGGTAAACTAAAAGGCTGTTTGACGGGTGCTTAGCTTATAAAAGCTTTATTAAAATATACTTTTATATTTTAATATCTAAGTATATTTTAATATCTAAGCTTATCTAAGCTGGATTGGCTCTGAAAAGTATGTCTGCCTTGTTATACCCTTCAAATGAGAACACAGCGGCGTTTAAGTAGTGTTGTTACTACGCAGAAATAGTTGTAGCGGTGGTGCCGTGCCGTGGTGGTGGTGGTAGAGTCGAAGCACAGAGGGTTCTACCACTTTCAATGCTTAAAATACTCGTTTGAAATAGAGACATGGTTTAAATTCAGACTTCACTAATCATACGCGTGTTTTGCATATTACGCATGTTAATATATCTCATACAATGTATTAACGCCGATTTTATGGAAACTAATAAACAAGACTTAAGCCGTTATACTCAACCATGGAAACAATTTTAGCAATAATTTCGAATGACGCTGATAAGAGACTTGTTTGACGTATTCCGAGTACGCTGTATGATCCCTTTGAAAAAGAACTACGAAATAATAGCATTTCTGAATTATTTTTCAAGCTACTGTGTAAGATTTCTATTACTTAAAATTATGTTTTTTTATTTAGTACAAAAGTTATTCAAAAACAAAATAGGGTGATTAATTTTGCGCCACCCTGTATATGTATATATCCAATCATTATTCCATATTTACGTGGTGGATTGAAGAGTGTGGCAAGGGGTTGTACATTTCTGGGGCATTCTAGTTTAGTCCTCAAAGGTAGCGGTGCATATATGGACGGCCTCAGGTAGTAATAAGATCTTATTTGATGTCCATGAGCGGCGGCAGTACCCACTTGTCATGAGGTGGACGGCATGTTCGTCTGCAAGTCCTGTATTAAAAAAATCTAATTAAATATATTGGGCTTAGCCTACATTTATTTAATAGATCAGTCTTAAATCTGTCAAATCTTAAAAGGAACTGTAGTGTTACATCATTGCTTATAAATGTCCTTTGGTTGATACTTAACCTTAGATTTACACGGCAGTCCATTACTTGTATAAATTACTTAATTTGTTAGTAAAATCATGCTGTATGCGATGTTTATTACTGCTCGCTATTCGCTTACTAGTTTGCGGTGAAACCTCCCGTCAAAGATAGGATGAAGCTTTCTCAGAATCCGGGTGCCGTCGAAGCTTATTGGTTCCTTGCAGTGTTCTCAACCGAGTCATCTTCGAATGTCTGAAGCACAATGATCGCGTCTCGTAAAACGTATGTGAATGTTACCGTCTCAGGAAATCTTAATGTTAATACCAGGGCATATGAAAACATTACGGAAAAGATTTATTATACTATTTTTAACGTTTTTTGGTAGCAATGTACGGGCAAAACCGTAGAATGTGACTAACTTGTAGTATGGACACTCAACGCATTCTGTCGAGGTACCTACAGTTAATTAACTGTGATTACTTAAAATAACGGATTATTAATGTAACAGTGGTCAGATAATTTGTTATTATTATAAACGAAGAAGAAGCAAATGATCATACAATTTAATAAGTGGCCAGTGCCCCCCTTGAACATCTATAAACAACCACAACGAGAATCTATCAGACATTTGTTGCAACCCTTAAGACAAATGTATACGTCTCTTACAAGTCTCTCCCTTGCCACATCCTTCAAACCAGAACACAGCACTTACTATTACCGTTATAAGACAGGCATAATTTCACTAAGTGTGAAATAAATTCATTGTTTGTGTTTATTAATAAAATTAATAGTATCATCGGTCTGTGACAAAAGTTTCATCCAAAACGAGTACACAAACAATTTGGTAATGTATGTCGTTGATGCTTTTTACATTTTAGTAGACGTGATTCAGGCCAGAGCTAATCTCTCGGGTCATACACCCACGCCGGGGACTTCTCTAGTTTAGGATGTACGCACATTATTGGCTTGCTTATGGAATGATCTAGTTTTGACCTCTTTTTAGTTAGGTTAGGTTAGTCAGTGAGATAAAAAATAGCAGTTTTAATGTAGATAAATCGAAGGAATATGACTTACATTCAACCTTAAATTTATTATTAATACATCAAACATTTTAATAGTTGTGTAAAACGTAACTTTCGCCGGGAATCGAATTAATCTATAAGATTAGTGCCATATTCCTTTTTTGACGGGGGAAAACCATCAAAAGGTACCCAGGACCGTGGGAGCGATACAGGGTTATGTGGGATTCTTACCGTACCAAGACCCTCTCAGTGGCCGTCCTCGGCGCTACGTAAGGGACGCCGGAGTCGCCAAAGAAACACAACCTGAGTAGTGCCACAGTACCTGCGATAACAATTATTTAATAGCGCACTAATACTAATATTACAATGCGTTATACATTTATTTATTAGTATTATTTCCCATCTATTTTAAACAATTTTATTTCCTTTTTCTTTTTTCCCTCTTGTTCAGAATGTGCGTAGCGCCTAACACCATTGCGGATCGGCCGAACAATGCCATAGACATGGGAAAGCCACGTTTCTTATAACAATTTATGGGTAATGATACATATCGCCAACTGAACGCACTACTTACACATGAGTATTCACAGCTTAATAAGATTGTTTCATCTATTTACTTATTGTTGAAAAAAGTACCTTAAGAAATGAAGTGCCTTACTACCCTACTTTTATTGTAATGAAAGGAAATGATAAATTAAAATTAAAATATACAAAGCAATGAATGTACATAATGTTACATCTGTAATGATAATATAAAAAATATTAGGTATGTTATACTGGTAGTAACACTGGAGCAGCGTGGTAGTGATTGCTCTAACCCTCATATGATTAAGCTAAAAGAATTTGGAAAAACAGGACTTTAACAGCAACTTATAGCAACAGAACCAATAGCTAACTCGATTTATTTTTGTATCTTGGCTGGAATAATCTAATAAATAGTACAATTCCATGAAGCCATTGTATAACCTGATATATGCAGTGAATAGGTTAAACAACTTATTAAGTATTCGAAAGCGGAGAGAAAACAACATTCCTGGATTTGATTGTGAAAGAATTTACAACGAGATCGTCACCGAGTCACTCGCACTCGGCCATAAGTATAAAATAGAATACGATTGCTTCAGGTATGTGTGGGTGAATATTATTGGCAGCTCCACAAACAAAAAGCTAGCCACTGAATGTACGACTCGTCTCAATGAACCCTCCGTTACGACTGGCTAAATATTATTACCCATTGCATTCCTCGGAAAGCGACTCCCGCGAACGCAATATCGGGATCATTTTGTGCATGGGAGGCTTTAGTTCGTTCTGGATGCAGGAAGGCTCCACAAATAAAATATGTGACTGCAAGGCGACGGCGTGGAGGCTGCGCAAGGTAGAGCGAGGGGGACGGGTGATAAGTTGCGTATGTTAGAGGGAGATATAACATTGGCTATCTGGAGAAACGCGAGCACCTCGTTTAATCGGTACGCGCTTCGTTTTGTAGGATAAAGGAAAATTTGCGAAGCTTTACTTACTTACGAGACTGTTTTCGTTGTGACTCTTATTTATGTTTATGTTGATTTATGGGAACGTTGACTGATTCTTACCATGATTCACGTGTATTTAACTAAGCTAAGGTTGTAGCATTATTGTTAAAAAAGGAAATAAGATATTATTAAAGGTAAAAAGTAAGTGAATAATAAAATATAAAAACAATACATTTGAAGGTGGTAGAACCTTTTGTGATTCGACTCCGGCGGCAACACCGCCACATTTATTTCTGCATATAAACAATAGTATCAAGCGCTGTGTTCTGGTTTGGAAGGTGTGGTAAAGGAGACCTACTTTTCCGGGGCGTTCCAGCTTAGTCCTCCGAGGTAGCGGCGCATCTGTGGTCGACCTCAGGTAGGAATATCTAATCATATCTGGGTTGATTACAGATGTCCATGGGCGGCAGTAGCCACTTACCATCAGGTGGACTGCATGCTCGTCTGCTACTCCTATATTATAAAAAAAAAACATCTTATCACACCCTTCAAATCAGAACACAGCAACGTTTAACACTTATGTTATAAGGCAGAAATAGGTATTCAAATGTAGCAAGAATTATAAGACCCATATCCTCAAATTAGGATAATAGTATTAACCAGCTAAATGAGGAAGTAGCAACAACTTGTCTTGGTTAACTGAACCCGACAGTAAGTACTGAGTAATGTTGTCACAACTGACCTCTGACCTCAATATGTACTGTTCCCTCAATCCAGGTTAATAAGCGATTGGGCTATATATCTACGATACGTAATATATTTAGATAAGCAATGATAATATGTTATGTTAAACCCGCTTTAGTTTAGTTAAGTAGTTGATATCCTAGCATATGCCTAGTGATTAGGAACTCGGCCTTTTATTCCGAGGGGTCTGAGGTTCAAATCTCGGGCACCTCTGAATTTTTCAAATTGCGTGCGCTTTAAAAATTAATTATCACGTTCTTAAAGGGTGAAGGAAATCATCGCGAGAAAAAAAGTTCTTAAAGTCTACCAATTCGCACTTGGCCAGCGTTCTTGCGTTTCGGTGGTAGGGTGTGGATGCTCGCTGAGTCATGACACCACGGGTCATTTTAAAGGTGGTAGAACCCTTTGTGGTTCGACTCCGGCGGCACCACCGCCACACCTATTTCTGCCTAATAACATCAGTGTTAAGCGCTGCTGTGTTCCATTTTGAAGGGTGTGGTAAGGGAGACATACTTTTCCGAGGCATTCCAGCTTAGTCCTCAGGGGCAGCAGCGCATCTGTGGCCGACCTCAGGTAGGTATATCTAATCCTATCTGGGGTTGATTACAGATGTCCATGGGCGGCAGTAGCCACTTACCATCAGGTGGACTGCATGCTCGTCTGCTACTCCTATATTATAAAAAAAAACATCTTAGTCCTGAGAAGTGGCAACCCATCCGTGATCGGCGTCACGTAGAACCTGATGATATGGAGCTACTTACTCTATGGGTGGCAATTATCTTTTACCATCAGAGGGACTGCATGCTCGTTTACTGCAACCTTATAAAAATCTTAGATAAGATAATTTCTTATTTAATTTATGTCTTTATTAATTTTAGATTAGTATATACGTATAGTTGTTTTTTCTCACCTCAAACAATTGCATTTACATTTGCTCAGTATTAAGATAAAGCGGTTCTGATAATACAAAATTGTAACACAAAATAAATATTAAAATTCAATATTTATGCACTTTCGTACTTCTCACGACATGAAGATTGTTACGTTTTCGAAATATTATTACGAGCCACATCTGTGGTACAAAGATAATATATATAATATTTATTTTCTAATGTCCGCAGCAATAAAAATCATATACTACATATATACACAAAATACAAAAACGTACTTATATATGTTCCGTAATATATAAGAACGTTCATGTACACGGGCCGTGCCTGGCAAATATTCTATTCTATAGAAAAATATAATTTTGTCTGACGGGACACGTTTAGTGTCTGTAAGTATAAACGGCGCCTTATCCTCATTCTCAAACAAAAAACATGGGTTGAATATTTTTAGAATTGCTACCTCAGTTACGGATCTAATCTTTTAGACTTGCAAAAAACATCCTATGTCTTAGAGACTGTGCTTAATGTAGTAATAGTGATGTGTTAACCTCCAGGTCACTAATAGACGAGGACTTAGTTGGAAAGCTATGCGCTAAAGCACTTTCTTTTTTCATCTCGATAAATGTCAATAATAAGTGTTATAATGAAGAAGTTTGCAGCTGAGTCTAACTATGTATATCCCACTGCTGGGTAAGGTACCCAGCAGTGGGATATAGTTAGACGATATTAGGAACCGACGGCTTAAAGAGCCCTCCAGTATACGGAAGCGCACGTAAAAAAGTACCAGCGATCACCCATCCACCTCCAGGCCGCACCTGATGTTGCTTATTATTTTACATAAATGTAATCAAACCATGGCTAAATTAGGAATCAATAAAATAAACACATTATCGGATCATATATTTATTAACAAAACTACAAATATCAACACATCCTGCAGTTAATCAGAAAACAGAACTAAACCACTTAACCTTTACATTTCGATTTCAAATCCGATATGAATCCGATAATCAAGTTGTTGCAACCGAGTTCAACAAACATGTTATTATCCACAATATTTCGGTGGTTTCGCAAATAAAGGGTTTGGTAACAAAGAGGTCGGATCATTGAAACGGATGCATGCTAATGTGGGATAAATACCAACACATCGCGCCCGCGCACACATTGACAATTGTACAACGCACACTGATACACGACAGGGCTGTGAGTGGCACTTAAATACCTGGATTTTTTTTACCGAGATTAATTTTGTTTGTATGAGTCAATATGGGACCGAAATTAAGGAAATATATATCTTTATTTTATTTTAGCAGTCTTTACTTTTTGTTTTGATAGTGTCATCATCGTAATTTTAATCTTTTTTTCAGGTCTTTAGAATGGAAAGGATTAAGCCAAGGGCGTTAAAGGACGCGCTGGAAGAAAAAAAAAACTCCTTTGAGAAAAAAATTAAGACATACGCAATGAGTTCTTTCAATATAGTTTCTTAATTGGTGTGGTTATTGTATCAGAATTAAAAGATTGGGAGGACTCATACAGAAATAACAAGTCATGGATACCAAGAGTGTCTGTATTAAAGATCAAATGATTAATATAATAATAACTCAATAATGAATTAATAAGGTAAGTTAACACCTATAAAGTATTAAGCCATAAACAAAGGTCCTAATCCTAAAATTATTGCTGTAATAAAATCATCAGCGCTTAAAAAACGTAATTGCAACCAAACGCAAATTTTCAACCCTGATTTGTACCCGCTGGAAATTATGGAGTTACATGCAATGTGTTTTGGCAAATGGTCCGGGTCGGACACAAGTGTCACCACCGCCACACCTACATCGAAACGTGAAAATATTCATATTCGAGTACGTATAAAACTTTTTGACATGTATTCATTAATCTGTATGACTTTTTGCAAAAATACTGGAGCTATTTTAGTACCAGTAGAGTAACGTTTAAAATTTGTGTCATATGGCAAACGCGTATAAAAAGGTCAGCTAATAGGATTATTTAATTCTCAATACTTTCTATCTTAAACACATACATTGCATTTTGTTTGTAGGAACAAATTTAAAATGTAATAGTAATGTTTCAATGGATGATAAACATGCGAAAGTAACTTCGAAAGGTTGACGATTGTTTCTTGATGGGAATCAGTAACGCACGCTAACCTTGCGGCAAGTTGATTTTTTTCTCGATTTTAGAGGACACACATTGCCATTTAACAACCAGAGGTCCTCTTGTTATTTATTAAATTTTACCTGTGTGATATGTTTATGTTCGCTCAGAATATTTGCACTGAAATAAGTACTTAGTAATAAATATAATTTATATTTTACGAAATGAGTTCTTCAGTTTCTTTTTCCATAATTATGTTTTAAGAAACCACTTATAATTTTTGATAATTATAAACATGTCATTCGTCAATTCAAGTCAATTATGACCATTTCTAGAATATATGTATTTTTTCGTGAACTTAGTAAATATCTTGTATTTAACAAGAAGTGTCCGACAGCGATCAATCGATAGTATCGATAACGTAATCAAATCGATCGGCTTATTAACAACCTGTTAGCTCGTGTAAACTGCGACAACAATGGCGACGGGCACAATAAATACCTCGGTCGGCGCCACTTCTAATTCGCTATGCGCTATGAGGCGCATTCAGAAGATCCCAACTGCGATTCTGTATTCCCAGGGAGTGCGGGGTCACCGCGTTCCCTAGCGAGCCCGTAGGGCTGCCACCCGTCTCGCTTTTACCGGATTTGCCCGGGAATTTTAGGAAATAATTTCCGGGCTTGCGAGGAATCTTATAGGCTATTCCCTAACAAAGTAATAAGTTTACAAAGTCCGCGGATTAATCCGGGAACAATAAAAATAATTCCCAAAGAGTACAGTAACACCGGCAAATATAACAAAATATAAGTCATTTAGTTACTTTTAAATTTTCGTAAGATATAAAAAATACTTGAAAATCAAATTGAATTAACACTACACCTAAAATAAAAATTTAGAGTGCATCGTTGCGTTATAATTTACACTTATGTTAAGTACTTCTAATTACTAAATACTATTTAAAACCTGTAAAATCACTTATAAGGAATAACAATAAAAGGTGATAACTAAAGGATAACAACAAACAAATACTTTGAAACCGGAACATCTCTTATTAGAAATAACATTAAAAGCTGATATCGTACGGACAACAAACAGATAATAATAATTTTACCGCGGCAAGCAAGGGGAATTTATCCCGATTTCACAACCTAGTGCATGGCACCCCGAGCCCGGGAGGCAACCGGTTCCGACATTTCAATATCACACCGATATACCCGATACATGCAACCCGTTTATTTGCAGCGGCCGTTTATCACACCCTCGCCGATTACACACCTAATAGTATCGAGCGCACATTGATTTTGCACGACTAAGCTGCGCATAGCGAACTTATCGGCGTTTTTCTGGCTTATCTTAGTATTGTCTGTACTAGCTAAAGTTTTGAATTATTATTTTCTCTTTGTTGAACTCTAGTAGCCAATTGTAATGAGAAGAATTCTTCACCATGCACCTTAATTGAATTCCTAGGCCTCCCACATCTTTAAAACCCCAAATGTCATATACAGAGATCTCCTCGTAGAGTGTGATGTGTCGACAGTTCCGGAGGTTATAAGTTGATAAATTGAAACTTCTTAAAGGTATTTTCCTATCACGCACGTTTCTGTTGGCACACGGATCTGGTCCGCATGCGTACCACTTGCGTGCTAACGTTTCATAGATATTTTTCCTGTCAATCGTACCACATACACGCGTGTCGAGAAGACACTGCAGCGATATCTCACGCGCGCGATTGGAACACGCATGTAGACGTAACGAAAGCGTAACAGGAAAAGATCCTAAGTCAGTTTTAAACAAGGAACAGCTTAGGTACTTTTAGCTAGATAAAAATGGCGCTTTACTTAAAAGCGACTTTGAGTAACTTCAATTGAAAAAAAAAAAATCAATTACAACTTTCCTTTACGATCAAATAACATTAAACAACTAAGGTCACAATAGCAAGCATCAGTTCAATATAACCTCTGCTTTACATTTACCGTTCGCCACTCGGTCAACAAACTACGGATTGATTTAACAGATTTGTAATAAACTAAATCGGTGTGACCCGGTAGAATGGTATGAGGAATGTGGCAGTTAATAGCCGACTTTGTTTGATCACACTATTCTGTTTAATTTGATATTAGTATAACAGTACGTAGCGTTAATTATGTGTTCGGAGAACTGTGGCTCCTGCTGTATCTTTTTCTGCTTTGCTGTATTGTTTAACTCGAATATTTGTATTTCTAGCTTTTTTCCATAGTATATGATCAACTACTTGTATGGGTTTTCACACCTATTTCTGACTTACGAAGGCAGTGTTAAGCACTGTTATGTACCGGTTCGAAGGATGTAGTAAGCTTCATATCAACAAAAAGCAAAAGTTAGGCATTGCAGCTTCTCATTTGTTCGTACGTTCGAAATAAGCATACCAAATACCGTCCCATCAAGACAATACATTCGCTTTCTTAAGCTACCGGGAATGCAGTCCACCTGATGTTAAGTGGTCCTCCCGACCGTGAACTTATGGTATTATAACACTCCTTAGCAACTAAGGATCATCTCACACGTCTACCTCACCACATGCTTTAGAGCAAAATCGTCGCAGAGGTGTTGTCGCCGTTCAGCCAAAAATAGTAAGTACCACGTGTAGAGATCTAGATCGGGTTTCAAGAACATTCTACTTTGTGTGTTCAACATTCACAATAGCCGGTGCTCATTGGGCGATTCGATAATAGTGAATAAATACGGCGATGAGTTATCGACGGCGATCTCGGGTCGTCGGCCGCGGTACCGTTCCGCTTGCCCCTGAACGACGAAACTTAGAACGGGGAACTACGCACTGTCTTAGAAATGGAGGTGGTATATTGGAAATGTAATATTTAATTCGTAATACAATAATTTTACGTTAAATAAATGAATGACTACTGTTTTAGTTTAGGTATGAAGATTTATTCATGTATTATGGTATCGTACTTTTAAAGTATAACTGGAAAATTATTGTAAAAACTAAAGACCTGACTGAAAGGGTAATTTATGTAGCCTATATTACGCCCATCATTTAGACAAATCTAACGACATAATGTCTAGGGCATGCCAAAGAATGAGATTAAAAACATACATGCTGACATAGGTTCGATTAAGATTACCCCCGCAATCAGGTAGAAAAAGTAAAACTTTATTTTCAAACGGACATTTGAATGGGAATCCTAGTACCAAATAATTTATTCATACGCTCATACATAAAATATATTGATACATGCATAATTATAACAAAAGTAACTTCATTTCGTCAACAAACACATTTATTTCGGTAGCAAGTACGTACATGCATATTTTAAATTATATGACTTAAATATCTTACTTATACGTTTTAAATAAATAATTAAAACAGTGTCAACGTACAGAAGGTCCTCTTGACCCAGTGATTTTCCAATACGCTCACACATTGGCCTTCGATAATAATTATCGACTAAAAAGACATTATGAAAAGCGAATCCCATCGACGTGTGGATGGTTTGCACCTCATTACAATGAATATATGCGCATAGCATTAGATAATCATAGTGATTTATACGCGTAGACCATATTAATACATGCAGTGCGCGTAAGTGATTGCATATTGAATTGTCGCTCTATTATGTGTCATTATGTAAGATATATTGATAAATATATAATTATATCGGCGCAGTGATAGTGCGGATTTTGGCGGTTCCGGCATCTCAGCAGAGTGAGGTAGGCAATGTAGAATATTAATACTAATATACATAGGAATAAGTACATAAATATTTTCTAACGATTGTAATACTGAAATCGTTGTAACGTTCGTAAATTTTATATCTCTAGATTAAGTTGAAACAGAGCATTAGCATCCATGATGAGATAGATAACGTTACTAATAATATTTTTAAATTTAAAAAATAATTATATATCACACAACAAATATAAATGATTCTCATAAGTTAATTATTTGAAATCATGAAACATAAATAATATTATGAAGAGAGAAATAATTTTTCAAATGAACTCCAAAGCAAATTGGTGACAAACAATTGAAATTTTAATATTTTACTTATCAATATATATTTCTATATAAAAAAAATTACATACTTTACAGTAACATAAATCAAAATACTTATTTAACCAACTATATCAAAAATAAAGTAGCCATTTTTTATACAAAATGACGCATCCATTTTTAAATTATTCATCTAATTTTTCACCGGTTTGTGATGAACGCTCATAGTCGAATTCCGACGTGACCATTCTGCTAATCAAATTTCCTAACTGCGGTTACAATACCATTATATTTTTTTGTCAATCAATTATTTATTACCGTTAAGTGGTTACCGATGTATATCTGAGATATTTAGCTCGTATGAGATAGAGATTGTTACAGAAACTGTTCACTTGCCTACTTTTGTCCATTATCGCTGTTTATTTTTGTTATGAGAAACGCAAACGGATCTAGGTTTTATCTTTTAGAATAACAAGACTTAGGAAATAGGCCGTCCCGCTGGCCAAAGACATTCTGAACATTTTTAATTTTTGATGGATGGTAGTATCTTTGTGGTTTGATTCGGGAGGCCATAGCCAGACCTCTTTCTGCCTTTTAACAGCAGTGTTAAGCGCTGCTGTGTTCTGGTTTTAGGAGTGTGTAAAGAAAGACATTCTTATCCGAGGAGTTTGAACTTAGTCCTCAGGGGTAACGAGGCGTCTGTGACTGCGACTCCAGTTAGCTCTACCGTCTTACATAAGGTTGATGGCAGCCTTCCATGAACAACTCATCGTCATTAAAAATTTAGATTAATTACCTAAACAAAGCTGAAAGGCGGCAAAACATTATACTATTAGAATACTATTCTATAAAAATGTGTATATTATTCTGATATAATCTCAAAACTCAATTTATATAAATAGGCAACTCGTACATATTTTTCTAAATTACATATTTTTTTATACCACGTGGTTATGGCATATGAAATTTATTTTATACGAAAATTTTGCATTAAAAATATTTTCATTTATTAATTTATCAATTTACTATTTTTGGTTTTTCAATATTTTACTTAATTAGTTTATTTAATTTGAATTTAATTTTAGTTGTTAACGTGCCTTAAAAAATACTATATATCCATACCTTAATTCGCAAAACAGCCAACACCACTTTTTGTCAAAATGTTTCTTTTTTATTTATTTTCATAATAAATGACGTTGAACGAAATCAAAATAAATAAAAAAAAATCATTTTGAACAAAAGTTAGCTGTATTGCGAATTAAGGTATGGATATGTAAAAAATAACAAGGGTAAGAAAAATAGAAAATTACCTAGATAAACATATACATAGTTATGATGAAAATTGTTATACCTAAGTTATGATAGATTTTTTCGTATCAAAATAGTCAAATACTTAATTAAGTCAAAATACATCTGAAATAAGTCCTAATAGTTTATTCAAGTTTAACTTAAAGTTTAAAATCAACCAATTATATTTAAAATCTTTCATAACTTTCATACAAGGCAAACTTAAGTAGTTGCTTGTACTGCCATCTCTGAGTGTCTTTGGGAACTAATCCTTATCGTGAGAGTTCAGTAACATTTTACCTTATACTCAAATAATGAAGGTTGATAATCATTTGCATATTCAATTACGTAACTTAGTTCAATGTTGATGATTTGTTTAATTAAATGTCTACTGAAAATTACTAATGTAGCGTAGATACACCTGTGTATAGTAAGTAATAATATTATTATATGTAGTAGGAAATTCATTGTTCTATTTTTATTATAATGAAGTAGCAAACGAGCATGCAGTTTACCTCATGATAAATTGTTACTGCCGCCCATGGACATCTGACATCAACCCCAGATAAGATTTGAGTCCTACCCTAGTTCAGACACTGAGGCGCTGCTACCCCTGAGAACTAAGTTGGAACGCCTCAGTTAAGTATGTCTCTTAAAAATTTATAATACAAGTAATTATACTCGTTGTATTGTTTAAACAGTGTAGGTTTATAGAAAAAACAATGACAATAAAAACGCAGAAAATTAAATCTTATCCTAGTAATCAATTCCAAAGCCAATAAAAACTATAAAAACCGCGAAACGTGTAAAATAACTAAACAAACCGTACCAATATCTTACAAAATGCAAGTGGATTAACGCGGTTGTAATTTTACGGTTAGCTCAATCAGATGACGCCTGCGCGCGCGCCGCAACGCGGAAATCAATTGCGACTCGTATCATCTCTATCGAAACCCCCGGGCGTCACGCTTCGCGAAGCGGGATTAACTCGCTATAACGCTTCGTTTATTTACAAAACTTAGGTTCAAAGTTCAATTAATTATAAATACTCATTTTTTGTGTAAATTCATTGCTAACCGAGTTACTAGTACAAATAATTTGTCTGCTAAGTGAGTGAAGGTGAAATCAATTGCGACTAGTATCATCTCTATCGAAATCCCCGGGCGTCACGCTTTGCGAAGCGGTATTACTTGCTTAAACGCTTTACTTAAATTTTGGAAAACTCGGATTCAAAGTTCAATTAATTATAAATATTCATTTTTTGTGTAATTGTAATAACCGTATTGCAGCGAATAATTTGTTTCTGTTAAGTAAGTGAAGGTATAAGAAACATTTTCATATTTCTACGAGTATTACGGTTCCGCATCCGCGACGGAGACGGAATAAAAACACTTCGTTCTCACCATTACATGTACAAATAATTTATTTCTGTTAAGTAAGTGAAGGTGAAATCAGTTGGCACTCGTATCTTCTCTATCGCGAACCCTCAGGCGTCATGCTTCGTGAAGCGAGATTAACTTGCTCAAACCTTTAAAGAACACTCTACGGGAGTTTCAAGTTTCATAGATTATTTTAAAACTTATTTCTTAAGTAGTTATAATGTCTTTAAACGTGAACTTGCAAGATGTGGAATGAATTTCCTCCTGAGGAATACCCAGAGCGCAAAAAGGTGCAAAAAGGGTTATCCTTCTTAGTTGGCGATGCATTGGTTTCTCCTCTGGTCTTACAAATGTACTAAAGTACTTACTACTAAAGGTTACTGTTTTCCGTCGGCCTCATCGTTTAGGTATAAATATATGTATTAAAAACTTTATTCTTGCTAAATGAGTTTATATGATATTAAAAGCCACTTTTATCTTCTGTAACATGCTTCCGGATTATTTTATTAAGTCATAGTAATATTATTAAAAATGTCATAAAGCTACTTTGTATTACGCGATCTTTCCACTCATAATTAACGCTTATGTAACTGTCTGAGAATAATTCACACTACTAACGTTGTTTTACTCCAATGTAAGGACAATTTGTATACAATAGCACTCTAATAGTTATTATACTCCGCGTAAAATTGCTAGTCCGCTCTGAATATAGAAATGAATCGCGTCGCCCTAGCAAATTGTATGACTACACCTGCTCGCAACAAATTCAGAGCGGACTAGCAGTTTGGCGCCGACAATACTAAGCGCAACATAACTACGGCACATTACATAAATAATCTAATATCATATGTGTGTGTAATTGCTCAATGCTGATGAGTTTGCTTCTCAAGTATGTGTTAGTTACAGCCGATCTTCACTGGTACTTCCTTGTTCATAATAATAAACGTCATTGAAAATCGCACGTACGCTAATTGAGGCATTATAGAATCATTGATTCTTATATCTTCCGGGAGTATCTCGTTACTATAAAAATACATTGTTGCAAGGATTATGTGTATATCATTATGTTGTTGTTGTTGTTGTCATATATTTTGAAGGTAGTAGAACTCTCTGCAGATCGACTCTGGCGGCAGCATCGTCACACCTATAATCTGACTAATAATAGCAGTATTAAGAGTTGCCGTGTTCTGGTGTGGTACGAAAGACATACTTTTCCGACGCGTTCCAGGTTAGTCCTCAGGAGTAGTGGCGTATCTGGGGCCGACCTCAGGTAGGAGTCTAATCTTATCTAGGGTTGATTGCCGATGTCCATCGGCGGCAATAGCCACTTACCATCAGGTAGGTGCCATGCTCGTCTGCTACTCCTATATTATAAAAAATGACTTTAAGATGTTTGTTCTGAAGATATTAATGACCAATTACTCGGAAGGCAGTGGTGAGTCCGCAATGGCTATAATAAAGGCTATAAACGTCACAATGTTTGGCGTCCCATGGCGCGCAGGGAAGATCTGTTAACGAGAACACGTCCTAGTGCTGCAGCAAAGAGTAGTCATATAACAGATAACGCACTATTAAGATAACTTTAAAGGAGGCGGAACTCTATGGGTTATAACAACAATGTTTAACGTTGAGGCATATGTTATAATTTAAAGGGTGCGTTAAGAAAAACTTACGTATCTGAGGGGTTCTAATACTTCTAACATAGTCTTCAAGGGTAGTAACGCATCTGTGGTCGAGCTTAGAGAAGGCTCTAGTTCTAATTATCTAGAGTTGATTTTAGAGTAATCTCTAGCGGCTTAAGGGGGGGGGGGCGGTCCACCCCGGGCTTCCAAACACAGTTGCTAAAACAGGTCGTCAGAACCAAACAATCTATGAAATGTGTATCACTCAGCGAAAAAAAAGATCACAATCACAGGCCAATTTTTCTATGACACATTAATCATTTTGTAAAATCAAATTTTGGGGGCTTCTATTTAACTTTCCGCCCCGGGCCTCCGACCACTGATAGTAATTAAAAAAATGTTTATATACTAAAAATCCATAATTTTCTCATCGCTCCTTGCTAGGGACTTTCCTGTATTGTATGTTATTAATACATTCAAATTTACGGATCAGACAAATATCTAAATTAATCACTTAATTATCTGTCTGGCCGGGGTCCGAACCCGGAACCCAATCAGACCGTAAAAGTACTACTCCGCCACGCGGTTCAAACTTTAATGCCTACTAACTATACACCTGATCTATGACCGCAGGGCGATGACAGGCGCGCGCGCAGGTCGGGTCGTCGACCGGCCCGTTACGTTACGTAACAACGTAGAGCCCGTAGCTGTAACCTTCGTTAGCTACCCCGTAGCGGTGGTACAAAAACTGTTCTCACGCTTTTTTGAAAGCTTTCTTGAGGTCAGTTCCGTTTGGTATTTAACTGTACAATTGGAGTGTAATTGTAACGTATTGTATTGTAATGTAATTGTAATTGTAACGTTTAAGTATTATACAATATTGATATAAAATCGTATAATTGTGACATTACATATATTTATATAACATTATTCTCATTTTATAATAATAATAATTATTATAATAATCGTTTTATAATAAAAATAATAATAATTATTATTATTTTGATATCTTATTCAGTGTTAACTTTATCTATGCGACTAACATAACTTACTTTTAGTTTTGTTGTTTGTTTTCTCAAATTAAAACCGTACTTATATTTTTATGCACTTAAAGCTTACGAATAAAACAATTGTTTATAGTAAGATAACAATACTAACTTAAAATTACAAAAATAAATAAAAACAACTAACAAAAACGGGTTAAAACATTTGAAATACATGTAATTGGTAATTATCGCATTATAGTGTACTCATAATGTGATAAGCTTGTATCACGAACAAATGCACAGCGTAATGCCGGGTGCAGACATGAAAGATGTTTTACACTAATTGCTATGACTTATTACACTCTTTGTTACTCCTTACTGCTAAGACGCATGTTACATTGTAAGCGATAAAGCCACGGACGAGAAGCGATATTTTCTCACTTACATCATGACATAAATATCACAAAATACGCAGATAAATGTCATGTAATACCTAAATGTAAATACTAATACATTAAAGTCAAATAATGTATAGTAAATTACAGTACGTAAAAAAGTAAAAACAAGAATATATAATTGAAGACTAAAGTCAATCAAAGATTACAGTGCTTCAGATATCTATGGATTAATCAATCCATTGACCTGAGTACTCCAGAAAACAAATAATCAAGCATAAAAATCTGTTACAAGACAAATATAATTATATAATTACTGACATTGACAAACTGAACTTTAAATACATACAATATCTTCGATACGTTATGATGAATGTAAAAGTTGCCAGCGATAAAATAAAAAAAAATATCGCCCTCGTGATAATACGGCGGACACATCGTCATAAAAATAACATATACTAACACACTAACCACAAAATAAAACGATTATCATCTTTCGCTTACCTCGCTTCTCGCTAACCGCCTTCAGAGGTACAAGTGGCTTAAGCTGGCTTAATTAACGGCATTAATGTGTAGCGTTTGATACCATCTAATCTTATTTAAGTTAAGTGTTTATGTTAATATTTCGCTAAATTACTTCAATTAGCATTTGTTTAATACTTGAAGGCTGTGCGTTTGTTGATTCTAATCCAGCACGATGTAGTTATTTAATCAGTATTTTTAAACACGAAGTGCCTTGTTCTAAAGTTCATACTGACACATTTCACGCGAGTGTAAAAATAAATAGTCTAATAAATACCCCAAGTGCGAGCCGAACTCGCATAGGGACGGTTCCGTATTACCATTTTTTATATTTTTAGTGTTTGTGATTTTTTATTATGGCAGATATATAAGTAAATGCATCGTGAAAATTAAACTGTCTCCCTCTTACTGTTTAACTTACTAATATTTACATTACCAAACAAGAAATACTTAAAGAACTTTGTAAAATGAATATATCCAAAGGCTCAGGTGTTGACAATGTTCCCACAATCTTTCTCAAATACACGGCTAACTCGCTCTCTGAACCACTTCATTATCTTTTTAATCGTTGTTTAAGTGAAGGTATGTTTCCCTCTATCTGGAAATCAGCTCGTATTGTACCAGTACACAAGGGTGGCTCTAGAAATAATGTTGAAAATTATCGACCAATCTCTATACTGCCGGCCCTGTCAAAGCTTTTCGAAAGATTGGTACATAACAAAATATATCCTTTATTACATAGTAAGATAATTGATGAACAGCATGGATTTGTACAAAAACGCTCCACTACTACAAATTTACTAATTTATACATCTTACCTCTTCGAA
Organism: Epargyreus clarus clarus; assembly: GCA_014595695.2. Lineage (NCBI taxonomy): Eukaryota > Metazoa > Arthropoda > Insecta > Lepidoptera > Hesperiidae > Epargyreus > Epargyreus clarus. The sequence goes on from JACTTY020000006.1 coordinate 36,069, forward strand.
GCACTTGACGCAAACATACAAACTGACAGTATATATACAGATTTTCGGAAAGCATTTGACAGAGTTGACCATAAAATTTTACTTAACAAGCTAGCTTATAACGGTATACGTGGTAATCTTTGGCGATGGTTTAAATCTTATATTTCAAATCGTACACAAAAGGTCGTGATTAACGGATTTGAATCTGCCTTCGTTCCTGTAACATCCGGGGTACCGCAGGGATGAATCCTGGGACCCTTGTTATTTATAATATTCATAAATGACATAAATAAGTGTTTTCAATACTGCAACATTCTTTTATATGCAGATGACTTGAAGATCTACCACACAATAAATCATGTTGATCAACATACTCTTATTCAAAAAGATTTAGACCGTTTCTCTGAGTATTGTCTACAAAATAAATTAAGTCTTAGTTTAAACAAATGCAAATCTATTACATTCACTAAGAAAAGAACAATTAGTAAACATCAATACAAGCTCCTAGGCGTTAATATAGACTCAACCGAATGCATAAAAGATCTTGGTGTAACCCTAGACTCTAAGCTACATTTAGATACTCATATAGAAAATATTATTAACCGGGCCTACAAGATGTATGGTTTTGTAATGCGTACGTGTTCAAAATTCAGTCGACCATCGACCTTTCTTTATATCTATAAATCCCTCATTAGATCACAAATGGAATATGCTGTATCTGTGTGGGATCCATTTTATTATAAATATATTGACGCTCTTGAATCTGTACAAAAGAAATATTTAAGACTTGTACATTACAAATGTTTTCACAATCATCTGTCATATCAATGTCTTTGTAAGAAATATAACATACAAACTCTTAAATCAAGACGCCTTCAACTTAGTGCTATGCTGCTTTACGATATATGTCATGAAAGATTGTATACCTCTTACTTCTAATATACACTATAGAATACCAAATTATACTCATATTCGTAGGGAACAACATTTGTTTGCTACTGTAAAATGTCGGACTAATGCTGGTAAACGTTCTCCAATGTATCGATTAATTAATACCTATAATTCTAACTTCAATCACATAGATATTATAAATAACTGTCCTGGAACTTTCAAAAAATCAATAATGCAAACACTTTTATAAAAAGGTACCTACAGCAAGATGTCATTGTAAATCCTTATAACCCTTATAGAATAACTTTGTAAAACTTTGTAATCCTTATAGAACAATTTGTTGTTTATAAAAAAAAATGCTTTCACTTTCAATTGTATTAAATTTCAATTATATTTTAGTAATCAGTGGTTAACGGTGCTGGTTTATAGCTACCTACTTTGTTAATTATTTCTTTATGTATTATATCTCGCTGTGTAACTGTTTGTTAACCTAAATAAATTAAAAAAAAAAAAAAAAAAAAAAACTTAGTAAAAAAATCAAGTTTCATATATGGGAACCCACTTTTATTTCTTTATTATTTATCGATATAGTGGCCACAGTAATACACGTATAAAATTTCAATCTATTACTATTCAAGAAATAGAGCCCTGTGACAGAGTAACAGACGGTTCGATAGGGGATAGAAATAGGATTCCGTTTGTACGTTGGGTACGGAACCCTAAAAAAGGAAACAATGTTGTCACCGGTCTGGTCTGCCATTTTGAAGGGAGCCCCAGATATAACTAGAGATCTACCTGAGGTCACCCATAGATATTTGAGGACTACGTTATCCTCTCCCTTATAACGTCATTTAAATTAAAACAGAAGTGCTTAGCACTTTCCACCTTTCTTATCTATTTAAAACACCTCATCAAGTATGTTTTAATGGTCTTAAATGAAACCGTGGGTATTTAAGCTATTATGAAGGTTATATTAAACTGCACACCGGAAAAGATTTTAAAATATTCTTAAGGTGGTGTATAAGCTCTTTACCCTATTTCGGTGAGTACCGAGGAGTAAATCGGATTTGCTCACCTCTTATCACACCCTGGTTTCTGTATTGAAAACATATTAAAGCAGCGAGTATTATATTTGAATTGAAATTTAATTCTATTCCGCTTAATACATTTTTGAAACAAATTGATAAATGGTTCTTCTTTATTTTTTTTTTTGGATTGTGAATCGATCGTTTTGTATTTTGTTCGTAAATTATTTCATACTAAAATAATTAAAGTAAATCAATGTAACAAATGCATTTGTTAACTTTTACCTTAATACATTTCTTGCGTTGTGGGTTAGACGGACACAAATGCCAAAATGGACACACCACTATAACAGGAAATAGATTTATGCTTTACATATCTCCTTAGTAAAATTAAACAAACCTTTTATATGTATTGTATCACCCTGCGTCAGATGCACCATAAATAAGATGTCACTGTCAACCAATTGTTTTAGAGTACTTACTCAGGGTGAGAGAGGTTTAGGACATGGTCTACTACGCTGGGCAAGTGCGGATTGCTAGGCTGAACGCATCTTTGAGCCCATTTTTTGGAACTCTAGGCGTACTGCGTAAAATATCCTTGGGAACACTAAGGATATTTTTCTATGACGTATAAGCAATTGATAAATTGATACTTATTATGTAACGGGTACTCACGATATGCGTTTTTTATTGCCGATATTATGAACCAGCTGCATGGATCGTAGTCACAGCGAAACTAGGTTGAGGGGAGAAACCGTTGACAAGTACTAGTGGTAGATTTATCTATCTACCCTTCACACAACACTAACAATGTCCTTACGCACCGTTCTTTGCAGCTTTTAGTCTTAAATCAAACATGATAAATTGATTTCTAAAAACTTCATAACTTTTAACATAGATGCGTGCCCGAAGTTCGATCCTCAGACCTCCTGATTGAAAGAATCAGCCTCTAACCACTACGCTGTATCAATAGAGTATTTTTAAAACAATAGCATATGTAAATTATAAAGCAAACTATTTTCCCACTTTAGGATCTCAACAGAATAATACTCTATCGATTCCTAAGTGTCCACGTAGATGCACAAGATGTGTCCGGCGAGGGAGATCACCCCCGTCTTGCACCCTTCACTAGCACCCTATGCGGTGTCCTTTACGAGTAATGTGTCTGCTATTCATGATTTGTTATAGCGTAGACGAGAGAAATTTTGATTAATCTTTATTTGGATATCGAACTACGAACTGAGTGGAAGTGTATTTATCTTATAAGTACTTTAATTAAGTTCATAATAAGTTGTTATCTTTGCTTCTTCGTAATATTGTATAGATAGATCACATAACGGTTTTTATGCGATGCAAATTGAATATATTAATGTTTTATTTACCATCTAAAGGTAGCAACTAAGTCACTCCCGCCCATGTCCGTCTCCAACCAAGTCCATATAAGACAGCGATTCTACCTGATCACAGATGCATTGCTAAGAGGACTAAGCTAAGGATTAAACAAACCCTATGTAAAAAAGCGTACTATAGGCTAAGTGATAATTTGACCGATAAAACTGTGTGGTCTGAAGTAGCCCCAGCTCACATGTACCATTAGATTAAGAGCCATTGTTCATACAATACACATTTATTTTTCAAAAGATGTGTGTTATGGAGTTTCTTTCGCCGCTTCTTCTCCATAACGAAACACCTTGTGAAGTGGTGGTAGTTGTATTGACTTTCAAAAAGTGCTCTTTAAAGAACCTATCTTGAATAAAAAAAAAATAAATAAAAAATGATTTGATTTGATTTAAGGTGGCCGCTTAAGTCAAGCAGCATCCACACCCTTCCACCGCAGCAACTCCGTTCTACTACTACTGTTTGACGTTCTTTGTTTGACGTTCTATATTTAACATATAATTTACTTTATGTCACAAATAGATGTCTCTGTACCAAAATTAGAACACGGTGACGAGATTTTTTACTGGGCATATATATACCCCAAAGAAATAAATATCAGTGCTCATTTGGAAAAGTTGTTTCATTGCGTTTGCTCCCCTTTGGACCCTTGGACATTATTTTGGGCCTTACGAGTCGGATATTAAGATTAGTTTTTCCATGTCCGGGTCCAATTTTTGTTAAGGCACAGAAACCAGTGGCCAATTGTCACTGAAGTGCCTGAGTGCTGCACGAGTTGCAGCCTCACACCCAGCAGCGACCGCCGAAGGTGCTGCCGCGCGTCACTCCGCACAAGGAGTCGACGGACTGTTCTGGCAGAGGGTGCCACTTGGAGGTGGTGTCTACTGTCTATCAAGGAAGCAGACGCAATAAGATGTGGAATCGGATGAAGCCTTAAATGGAATATCAAGTGGAGTAAACAACAAAGGTGGTTACTTGGCAACAGCGTGAGTTGACTTTGAATAATTTGTGCTGTGCTCAAACAATTTTCGCCTTTATCTTTTCGGTCAGTAGAGTCATTTTATTGTTTGTGTGTCCTTACTAAAGACTTGTAATTTTTAGGTAGAAATTGGACTTAGAATATTTTCATTAAATTGTTCAGACGTGGAATCCATGTCCAATTTTCTATTTCTTTAAATTAATTTTAAAAACACTTGTAAAACTTGCAATTTTCTTTCCTTAATATGTTTATGCTGTGCTGATTTTAGTTTAAGTCAAAAACACTTATAATTTTTACGGTTCAACGAAAATACAATATTTAAATTTTAAATAAATATACAATTATGGAGTCTTTCCTAAAGGTCCAGATTGAGAACAAAAGGTTAATTGAGAAAGCGAGAATTAATTTTAAAAAATCACCAAAGGATAGGCTTACTCAAGTCTATCTGGAAACGCGATTAGAATCACTTGAAGACCGCTGGAAAGATTTCATGAAAATACATAAAAATATTATAGAAGTAGCTACTGATGAAGATTTAAATAATTCATATTTTACGAAGGAAATGTATGACCAAACAGAGGAATTTTATTTTATGTACAAGACTGAGTTAAAGGAGTGCATGCGTGGTAGCACGTCTGTAAGTAGTGAAGGTAAACAGGTTAAAATAAATAATAGTAATGTAAAGTTACCAAAAATTTCTTTGCCAACATTTTCAGGACAATACACAGAATGGACGACGTTCCGTGATTTGTTTCTGTCACTTATTGATAAAAATGATGCATTAGATGACGTTCAGAAGTTACATTATTTAAAGAGCCATTTATCAGGGGAAGCAGAAAAACTGCTACGCCACACTCCAGTAACTGCTTCTAATTATAAAGAATGTTGGTCAATTTTAACAAAGCGTTATAATAATAAACGGTTTTTGTCTAATTGTATGTTAAAACGTCTTTTTAATCAACCGACAATTTCCAAAGAATCTTCATTAGCAATAAAAAATCTGTTAGATACTACTGTGGATTGTCTTCATGGCTTGCACACACTTGATATTAATCTTAACTCTTGGGATACTATTATTGTTTTTATTATAAGTGCCAAACTAGATTTTGAATCTCGTAAGCTATGGGAGTCACAGATTAGCGCAGGCGACGAACTAGCTACATTTGATGATTTCAAAGATTTTTTAGAATCTAGGTTTAGATCGTTAGAGTACTTGGATAGTAAGCCGGAAAAGCCTAATGTCAACCGATATAATACAAAGTCGTTCCATGTAGCTTCTCAAATATGTATGTTATGTTCCGGTGACCATAAGTTATGCCATTGCAAGGACTTTGCAAAAAAGGACACTGACTCTCGTCGTGAGTTCGCTCGAGTTAATAAAATATGTTTTAATTGCTTGTCTAAAACTCACAATGTTTATTCTTGCCGCCAAGCCACTAGATGTTATTTATGTAAGAAAAGGCATCACACACTACTTCACCCTAAATCTATCACCACTGCTGCAACAATTAATACAAACAATTTTATTGCACCAGTAGCCACATCGTCCAACCAAATTGAGCCCACCGCTGGTGTATGTTGTTACGCAGATGTTCACAACCATGGACTGTTAGCCACAGCCTTGGTCGACGTCGAGTCAAAGACTGGATCACCAATTGTCTTAAGGGCCCTGATGGATCAGGGCTCTCAGGTCTCTTTTATTACAGAGTCCGCGGTTCAGTTGCTCGGCCTGAAGAAAACATCAGCTCACACTGACATTATCCGACTAGGCGATGATGAAGGTGCTACAATGCCCTCTAGATGGATAGTAAGTTTTAAAATACAATCACGCCTAGATCCCAGTTTTGTTTTACCCGTCAGTGCTTATGTGTTGAGAAGACTCACATCACTTCTTCCTGAAAGGAAGATTATTCAGGTTTTACCATCATCGTTTGCATCCTTGGAATTAGCTGACCCATCGTTCGATACTCCTGGTAAGATTGATTTACTGTTGAGTACGCGTGTAGTGGGCGAGATTCTTCAGGAAGGTTTAGTTAAAGGTCCGCCTGGTACACCTATAGCGCAGAAAACTAAGCTTGGGTGGATTTTATCAGGCGAAGTCAGCAAACCGATGACAGTACCAGTATGTTGCAGCGTAGTCGCACGTACAAATGTTGACGAGCTTTTGCGAAAGTTTTCGGAGTTAGAATCCGAAGAGTCTTCAACCCGACATCAGGCCATACTGACAGAAGAAGAGCAGAAATGCGAAGACTTCTACTCTAGCTCAACTATACGTGATGCTACCGGAAGATACATTGTCAAGCTGCCCTTCAAATCTGAAGAGCCGCAGAGTCAATATGGTAGATCAGAGGAGATAGCTCGAAAACGTTTCCACATACTGGAGAAGAAGTTTATGAAAAATCCTGAACTGGGAATGCAGTACAAGTCTGTCATTCAAGAGTATCTTCAACTGGGACATGCTGAGATTGTTCCCCAGTCGGAAATTGAGAAGATTGCGGTATATCTACCGCATCACGCCGTGGTACGCGAAGATAAGAGTACCACTAAGGTCAGGGTAGTCTTCGACGCTTCTTGTTCGGGATGCAATGGAGTTTCGTTGAATGATGATTTGATGGTAGGCCCTACCTTACAACCCGATTTACGTCATACCATCATGCGTTGGCGTTGCCATCCAATATATTTAGTTGCTGACATCGTGAAGATGTATCGTCAAATAAAAGTGTCCGACGAACATGTGGATTATCAGCGTATCTTATGGCGCGAAAGCCCAGATACTGAATTGCTACATTTGAGGTTATTACGTGTCACATTTGGTACGTCCTCAGCTCCTTACCTTGCAGTTCACACTCTTCAACAGGTAGCATATGATGAAGGAAAAGATTTCCCTTTAGTGTCAGAACGAGTTTTAAAGGACTTCTACGTTGATGATTTTCTCTCAGGTTGTGAATCTGTGGCGGAAGGTGAACAGATCTATCATCAAATGAATGAGATGCTCGGTCGAGGAGGTTTCCAGCTTCAGAAGTGGTCGAGCAATAGCAACGATCTTCTGACTAAATTACAATCCTCCGAATCGAAAGGTGACGAAACTCTTCATTTTGAAATAAATGCGTCTTTGAAAATTTTAGGATTGAAGTGGAACAGAAGTTCAGACGAATTCCAGTATGCTGTCCATCTCCCTCCACTGGAGACACCCGTAACCAAGCGAAGGGTGATCTCTGATATCGCACGCCTTTACGATCCTCTTGGTTGGATTGCACCTGTAATAATAACAGCTAAGGTGTTCATCCAACGACTGTGGCTCTCAGGCATTGATTGGGATGAAGAATTGCCTAATTGCCTATTAAGAGATTGGCTGGATTACAGAAGTAACCTTCATAATCTTCAGAGCTTTCGTCTGCCAAGATGGATTCATACAAGTCGTCAAGACAAGTCTCTTGAATTGCACGGGTTCTGCGATGCTTCTTTAAATGCATACTCAGCTGTGGTCTACGCGCGATCTATTGATTCGAATGGCTATGTTCACGTCAGTCTAGTAGCCTCGAAAACTAAAGTGGCTCCCATCAAACAGGTTTCTATACCACGTTTGGAATTGTGCGGCGCTGTGCTGCTTTCAAAACTTCTGCTAGAAGTTTCAGACACTTTAGGAATTGTGAGGGATAATATACAGGCTTGGACTGATTCTTCAGTGGTACTTGCTTGGTTGAGTAGCCACCCCAGTCGTTGGAAAACGTTCATAGGCAATCGAGTGTCAGAGATTCTTAGAGTTATGGATAATAATCAATGGTTTCATGTCCAGTCAAAGGAAAACCCAGCAGACTGCGCGTCACGTGGGGTGAATCCGTGTGATTTAGACAAACTTGATCTATGGGTGTCCGGACCTAGTTGGCTTAGAAATGAAGTGATTGAATATAAGAAGAGTTCTTTACTTGATACTAATTTAGAAGAAAGAAAATCAAATGTTGTAGTTAATTTAGGAAAGGTCAAGAAGAAAGGAAAGATCACTTCATTGTGTCCTTATTTGCTCTCTGCTATCAGCTGTTCTGCAAAGGATCCATGTTCCTTAACCCCTGGACATTTTTTGGTTTGGGAACCTTTGTTACTTGTTGCTGATGCTAATTTTGAAAACTTAAGCATCTTATAAGGTGGCATTTGACTCAACGTATGGTCCAGGACTTTTGGCGCAGATGGTCTCGTGAATATCTGGTTCAATTTCATCAAAGACATAAATGGTCACGCAATTCGCCTGAACCAAACGTGGGTGATGTAGTGTTAGTCATTGAGGATGACTTGCCTCCTGCAAGATGGCTTCACGGGCTTATTGTCGAAAACCATTGCGGTCCAGATCACATTACGAGAGTCGTGTCTTTACGTTGCAAAGGGTCTATAATAAAAATACCTATTTCAAAACTAATTGTATTACCCATAGCATGTTAAAAGCATATTTTCTTATTAGATTGTGCTATGTTGTAATTTTAAGGCTATTATTTTTATTTCAATTGAATGTTTTTTAATTTAATTTAAGTTATTGAATTGTATACAGTCCGCTTATTTCGAAGTGCCCAATTGTCAACGTTTTTCATGGTGGGCGGTAATTTGGAGACATGATGTAGTTGACTAACTTTAAGATTATGGACATTTTGTCCATGGTGGGCGGAATGTTTGACGTTCTTTGTTTGACGTTCTATATTTAACATATAATTTACTTTATGTCACAAATAGATGTCTCTGTACCAAAATTAGAACACGGTGACGAGATTTTTTACTGGGCATATATATACCCCAAAGAAATAAATATCAGTGCTCATTTGGAAAAGTTGTTTCATTGCGTTTGCTCCCCTTTGGACCCTTGGACAACTACCTTTATTTACTAATTGAGCGGGTAGTGATTCGATCATCCTACCAAAATTGATCGCAAATGTCATGTTACTTTGTAGACTCAGTTGGAATAATTTGTGTTAGTATATAAATTATGTACGGAGAAATGCTACTTCGTAAGTCTCACTTCGTAGCTTGTATATGTGCAATTTTTAGAAATCTTCGATATTGTTATTCAAAATAGATCGTTATCTCTATTCGAATAATCGGAGTTTACCACAAATACCTTTAGACCAGTAATAAACTTTTATACCAAGCATTACACAGTATTTGGAGAACTCTTTGTCTCTAAAAGACATCGGTGCGTAGCGTCACTAAACAAAGCTTTTTACAAATTGTTGAGTAATTACAGTAAAATCACCAAAGTTTGGGCAGTTACACTCGAGGTGAGGTATTAACACGCAAATGGGTTAAATTACAACCGTTGTTAGTACCCAAATGTGTATGATAGCGGTATAAATCATGCAGCGAGCGAAACATTAATCATATTATCCCTTTTATTAAGACGCGCGGACCAGCCAACTCAAACTATTATGGGGATCAATATCGAACACAATGGATTGTAAAGGGGGCTCATATTTTTATTCACAAAACCTAACTCTTCCGTCCCTTCGTAAACTGTATTGTACGTTGTTTTTACTTCGCTATAAGAACGAATATTGTCCGACAGGATATTTGTTGTTCACGTCTAGAGGAAATGTCTATTCGCAAACAATTCGACTGGATTTTATTGTGTGTGCATAAAGTTGAATTTGCGTTACTCGGCTGGGATGAAAGCTTTTAAATCATCTAGTTGTGTATATTGATTGAAGTGACTCCCGTTAGGTTTTTACATAATATCTATCCTTGGAGGGTGAGGTACATGCACACACATACATTTATAGACGTTATTGTGTGATTTTTAGAGGGCACTTACACTTAGGGTGCATATTGTCAACTTTAAGCGACGTTTGGACATTTGAGAGCGCCGCTGTATTATATATTGGCAAGTTTACGACCTTCTTAAGTATTCTATTTTGAATTCTATTTTAAATTCGAGTACACACATAAGAGCAGGCATAATTCACACACACACACCACACACACGAGTATTTCACTAGAATTATTATATTTTAAATTTGCTCAATATGGAGTATCTAGATTAAAATGACCACCTAGGGTGCAAACAAAAGTATTATGTAACTCTTATTTTGAACATGTGATAAGTATTAAATGCATAAGTTAGGAAGTAATTTTACACATCGATGTTTTTATTAAAATCTACAAAAACATTATGCAAAATAGTAACAAATTGCCGCCGTTATTACGTAAAGTATCGGATTTCTTTCTTTACGTAAGTATAACAATTCAGAAACCTTTTGTGGGCCATCCCAGGTAACGGTATCTGAAAGGGGAACAGGAAAAAGCAGGAAAATATCGACATCGCGGTCGCATAGCGTTGGATTAGGGCGTGGGTATGTACCTGGAAACTTCCTTGTTATTTAAAGGTAATATAAAGGTAACATGAGCGACAGTACACTAAGTGCGTCGTCGAGTGTCACTGCCTCTTGTCAGCCGCCTGTCGTCAGCGATTCTAATTGGTAGTTGATCGCACCATCGCTGCCTGTCGCAGGCCTTCGCTGCCTGTCTAGACTTTCGTCATTCGTCGATCTCATCGTCGCCACCTGTCGATATCACCGTCGCCGCCTATAATCGGCCGTCACAGCCTGTCGTCAGTGACTCTCGTCGGCCATCGAGCGTAGCGTCACCGCCAGTCTCCAACATAACTTGTCGGAGTGGTCAATCGTCACTCTGATGACAATCGGCCTGTGGTCCCTAGAACCTTATGGAACATAGATGTAATAACTGTTTTCAGGCAGGAATCCTGCACTATTTCTTGGCATTTTTGTAACTCTATCCTTTCTCTTTCTAGTATAAAAATATTCTATGAAATAATATGCGTACATATTTGAATCACACATTAACATACAGCAACGGATTTTGTTCAGAAATTTTAGACTAACAAACACTTTGCTAGGAAAATCTTCCTAAATCATTCCATTGTGTAAAGATTTCTGTAGAAACTCTCTGAAGAAGGAAAACGCTCAAAGAGGTCACGTTACAGAGGATTGTCGGCGAACGCTCCTCATATTGCCCCTTTATTTATTACAGCGAAGATTGAAAGGGGACGTTTGGACGGATGATTGTGACGAGCCCTCCACATCACGTATGCTTATTTGCACTATAGCTATAGCAGTATGGCTAATATATGGCTAAGTTATGCGGATAATGAAAGTTGTACAGTTATAGACAAATATAGGTATCTACTGTTTAATGTTTGTATGTAAATGCCGCTGCTATGTACTAATATACTTACACTGTGGAGGCTTGCTTATGCTGGTTTACTTACATAAAAGGCGAGCTTAGTCCTCGGTAGTAGCAATCCTTATTATTTATGGATTATGGATTATTTATGGATTTGATCACAGATATTCATGGGCGGCAGTGACCACTTACCACTAGTTAGAATAAAAACTGGTATCTTATATAAAAAAATACTTTTGAAGGTGGTAGAACCCTTCGTGGTTATATTCCGTATCCACTGCCACACTTGTTCCTGCTTCAACAGCAGTGGTCACCGCTGCTTTGTTTGGTTTGTGCGCGTGGTAAATGAGAGACTTTTATGAGTCATTCCAACTTATTTCTCAAAGAAATATAGGTCTCTACGTATCTGTCCACTTCAGATAGGACTTCAATCTTATCCGAAATTGATTAAAAATGTCCAAGGGTCGCAGTGATTTACCATGTGTACTGCGTACTCATATTTTACTAAACAAATTCCTAACCATTATCACAGCCCTAACAAAGCTGTAACCTCAAACAAAACAATAGGCTTGCACCTGTTAATCCGTTCCATCTGCAAAATCAATACAGTTGCAAACATTTTACCTTTCCATAAAACCGGTGCACATCTCCAAATTTATGTAACAGGGGTGGCCCCCCATAAAGTTCAGATGTGCAATAACGACTCGGCCAGTTTAAACCGCCGATATTTGGCTAATGTTTCACCAAAAACGAGTAACGAGAAACGAAGTGTGAATTTTACAAACGAGAAAATTTGGTGCTAACGCAAAATCGTCTAAGGTTGATCGTCGTTGATCGAAGAAAATGGTATTTTTTTAGATTGCTGGATAGTTGAAAATCTCCATTTTAGAAATATAGAAAACTAAAAAATATATTCCTAGCTTTTTCCTTGAGTAATAGCAACATAAGAATAATTAAAAAGGCGTAGTTGCTGCTAACTTTACCTCAGATTTTTTTCTGCACACTGTATAAATTTTAACCATAATGACGTGAATAGTCAAGTATACGGAATTTTCGAAAATAAGTAAAATAAATAACATATATTTATTTGAGAGTTAATAGCTTTGTCAACCACCATCAAACAAATACCTAAGTCACCATTATTACCTCCGACTATGAAATATTGATGTGTTACATACCTATATGATTACAGACATACAGTGTAACTTCCTACTGGTAAAGAAAGGATAGTAAAGTTTTTATTAGTGACAAGCAAGTAACTGAGTTGTTTTGAGGTTAGAGCTTTGTGTGTGTGAGCTTTGTTGTTTTCACCCCCACAAATTTATATTTTAGCTATTTGTCATATATATTTGTTTACATTACCGTCGATATATCATACTATTATATATTTTTCTTAGTTAAATTAAATAATCTATCATGCTATTTTTCTCAATGCTGTTCTTCTAAACAAAGTCTGTTGTTGTTGTCGATGATAATGCTTTCATAAACATTGTTGTCAATTTCTAACCGATATATAAAATATGTTTTAATCATTTCATTCCGTGACTTTTTTAACTTAACCATAAATATTAACTTTTACTGTCCGTCAATTGCAAGTAACCAAAAAACCATAGCGAACGTTGACAAACAAAAGCAATTTTCATTTCTCTCGGTTTCTATACAAAAAGTCCAATATCATACACTTCGCAAACTGTTGTCCTAATACGATTCACGGGAAACGGCTGGGGCGATGCAACTTCCATATTCCAATACAACATTCAAATAAAACGTACAAGTGATGGGTTCATAGATAAAACATACAGAGGAGCCTGAACTTTGAAAGTTCGATGAAACTGCAGTATAATAGTTTGGGGTAGGTTCGCTGCTATACTTGTTTTATGTAATACAAAAATTAATTGAGTGCACTCTACCTGACGTTAAGTGATCGCTATGTGAGTGATGAGGTATCTTAAAAATCATTAGGGATTAGGCCTTTTAATAAGAAATCACTATTATTTCAAACTCAGAACCAGACCAACCTTTTTTTATTATGGTCACGTTGCTACTTCCAAAAAAGACAAGAGACCTGAAGTTAAAGTCACTGATGCTAAATAAACAAACCTAATATTAGTAAGTCTACTTATGTTTAAAATACAATATAAGTAACCAAATATTATCAATATGTGCAGAAATTCAAAGTAACTCCAGAAGTTTAAACGTTTTTGGAAAAACACACTTAAGGCGGCAAAATAGTGGTTGAATTATTGTATTACATTATGTTATAGTTTATTCGTATGAAGTTACAGGCAACAGGATAATACTCGTAGATATTTTTTTAACAGTACTCATAGAAAAATACTTTTATTACTTTATGATTAAATTATAAATAATATATCTTTATCCTGTCTCGTGCACGCGTATCCACCATTTGTTAGCCCCTTTCCTTTCACAGGTCTGCTGGAAGAAATTTCAATAGGAATAAGCAGTACCTTTGCACAAAATGTTATTTATAAGTCTTTTGTATTAGTTATCTGTGTGCATAAATAAATAAATAAATAAATAAATAAAAATAGCCTTTATGTTAAATCAAGACTTTAAAATAATGTCACTTCTGCGCGCAAGGCATCATCATTCATCTTTGCCGTCAGAAGGTAACTGGATTAGCGTCGGGCGCAGTGCATATCGGTGCAATATATCGTTTCGATTGAGCTTTTGGTGTTCGCGGATACACCCTCCCCAACCCCCGGGGTGACGGTCACACTGAGATCTTTAGTTACATTCACTACTCTAGCTGTATTTGTTGTTTTAGGAACCGTCGACACAAGTTTAGCTCCAAGTTCTCCATTTGCAAATATTTGTGCGGACCGGCTATCGATCCGCGATATCACCGATATCCGCTCTGTTACAAATGATATGTTGAGTTACTTATATCCAGTTTTAATACGGATTTTCGAGTTTATATTGTGTTGATTTTTTATTAGATTTAAGTAGCTAATGAGATTGCAGTAACATTATTTTAAAGGCCTTTAGCTGCTTAATACTTATTGTTAAAAAATGTGAGCCGTCACGGGACGCCTGGCAGATGTGAAACATCGACATTATTTTGTAAAAGTAATATGCAGAAAAGAACATATTGTGATAGGAACTAAATATGTCATAATGATAAAATAAAATATTACGATTGCGCATGGCGACGCGTCGCCACACCGTACACACTACTGCATATAGACTGTATATATATACCGCCACGGCATGCGTCGCCACGCCAGAAATCGGTTTTACGTGCGGCTATAGATGTTTCACATCAAAAGAAAAATAGGTCATCACTAGCGACCCGCATGGCGCAGCAGTTACCATATCGGTACGACACACAGTGAGTTCCGGGTTCAATCCCGGGCCAGACAGGTATCTAAATGAATTAGATTTCTATTCTGGATCTGGATGTTTGTGTATTTGCCTTTGTGTATCCACGGCACTCATGACACTGGAAATATCTTATAGTTATAAGTACATCTTAAATTAACCAGAATAGACCCCTGAACATCATCCTTAAGTAACCCTAATAACAGCAGTGTTAGGCGCTGCTGTGTTCCGGTTTGAAGGGTGTGGTAAGGGAGACAGACTTTTCCGAGGCGTTCCAGCTTAGTCCTCAGGAGTAGCGGCGCATCTGTGGCCGACCTCAGGTAGGAATATCTAATCCTATTCGGGGGTTGATTACAGATGTCCATGGGCGGCAGTAGCCACTTACCATCAAGTGGACTGTTTGCTCTTCTGCTACTCCTATATTATAAAAAAAACCCTTATAATCATAACGATAACTACAACTATAAATACATATTTGGATGTTGAACGAACCAAACCTATTTGATATAAACTCATTTCGATATTTCCTGGTATGTTTTATCGTAAATTGGGTCACATTATTGACTTTTGATCCTTCACTCGATATTAATTAATTAATACGCATGCAAACATAATGTAATCAGACTAATAGCTTTGTATGTAATGCGTAATCAATTTACTATTCCTATACACATTAAATAAAACATATATGTACTTACCGCATTAAATTAAACATGATAGCCTAAGGCTGACCGCACATTGGCTGCGTCGCTTGTGCGATAGTTGTGTGGGCTTCTTTGTCGCTAAAGCTACTGAGCAGTTGCTTAAGCTGCTCATACTTGGATGTCCAATATGTTGTTTAAGCGAACGACGAGCGATAAATGTTTCATTTTTATTGAAAAATCTGTCAACAGTCGATTGTTTGCGCATCTGTATCTTATATATAAAATTCTCGTGTCACATTGTTAGTTACCGTACTCCTCCGAAACAGCTTTACCGATTTTCACCATATTTTACATGCATATTCAGTAGGTCTGAGAATCAGCTACTATCTATTTTTAATACCCTTCCTGATAAGGGTTGTTCACACTTAACATTTTTTTATATGGCAACACAACGTTTGCCGGGTCAGCTAGTATATGTATATACGAGTATAAGCTATAGCTTATCTAGTCGCCATGAAAATATAAAATAAGAAAATCATCGAGGAGCTTTTCATCCTTACTGACACTTCATATTAGTGCAATAATACTTCGTTATAAAATCTAATTGTATTTAGTACGTTACAATATATCAAATTTAACCATAATAAGGCAAAAAATTCATTTTTTAATGACTTAAAAATAATCTTACAATACCCTACATTTTTAACAAAATACCGAGAGCTTTTACATCAAGGCATAAACTTTTATTATTTATTACACTGTACCTATAATATGCGTATACAAATACGACAAAAGCGTAGTAATGAGAGCTAATTAAAGTTTAAATCGTTAATTAATAAACGTTGGTTAACTCGCGATGCAGATAAACATCCAGTTAAAGTTCTGATTTCAATAAATCAGCTTAAAAAGGCATATCCTTTAAAATCCTCATTGTATAGGTTAACGTTTTCAGTTTATTTTGATAGCTCGGAACATTTTCAGCAATTATTTCGTGACATTGCGATGTTCGGCGCTGATAAGCGTTTTCGTATCGTTAAATATTATGTCATTGACTGTAACTGTAATAATAATCATTGAAATTAAAAGGATTTACTGGAAAAATGTGGTATTCATATACTACTATTTAAAATTTACGTTTCTAATGTAAAACAATCAGCGTTCGATGTAAGGGTATGGTAGCTGTCCGACATATTAACCTACCATCTTAGTCCACAGGACAACACGCTATCTATGATTAGTTTCAGGTAGAACCTCTTCTATTTGAAGTTATTCACAGATGTCTATGGGTGGCAGTGACCACTTACTATCATTTAGAATGATAGCTCTTAAAAGCTTATAATAATAAGTACATACTATCTTGGTGAAATCTCTCTCAAATTTCAAAGGTATGTGAAGTCTACCAATACGCACTTGGCCAGCGCAGTGGACTATGGCCTAATCCTTCTCATTATGAGGGGAGACTCCTGCCCAGCAGTGAGATAGTAATGGGTTGTTGATGATCTTGGTAAAATAAGTTAAAATTTATCACGTCTATTTGTCGGCTTTAACACATCATTTAGTAAAAATTGTTACGGGAAAAAAAAGAAAAATAATGAGCTTTGAAAACAAGCCCTTATAGGAATTAACTTCTCTTTTAAATGTACATGGCCGCAATAAATAACTAGGTGTTATTAACTATTACCTGAATTAACAATAAGTCATAAAATAAAGGTAAATCTAAGAAAATCAGTTAATTTTAAACTAAAACCAATTATTATCCGACTTGGGCCGATTTTTCAATTCTCAAATTACTCTCCAGATAGTTAACTGACAGGTAAAATTAACTGAATGTTTAACCAAGGAGTAAAAATTTTCAATTTTTCAATCATTTTTTATCCGAGCAGTAGCTATCTATCTGTTGTCTATGCATTTCTGTTGCTAATTTCACTCTAAATGTACGCAAGCGAGATGCACATATACAATCACTGTAATGTTAGACTGAAACAAGGCAGAAGTTGATGTTTTAAATTGACGTTGTCATACATATCAAAAGGACATCAATATTGTTCGTTGGTAGATCGTAGCGTCTTGGTGTTCATTTTTTTATTATTTGTGTATCGTGGTTAAAACGAATCAAAAATGGATGCTAGAAAACGATCCTGCAATTTCGACAAGGCGGAAACGCGCTTATTAACCGAATTAGTAACACAAAATAAAACAATAATAGAAAATAAGAAAACGGACGCAGTTACCAATAAAGACAAAGAAGCTGCCTGGGGCAGGATAGCTTCTTCTTTTAACGCGGCAACAAGCGGCTCGACTGTACGAACGGCCAAAACATTAAAATTAAAATATGAGGCCATTAAAAAGGCCACGAAGAAGAAGATGTCCTGTCTCAGACAGGAACTTTATCGCACCGGTGGGGGGCCGGGGCCATCAAAAGCTCCTGAATTCGATGAAGCAGAGGAAAAAATAGTTGCTATATGTTCAAACATAACGGGGTTGGAAGCACGCAATGACAGTGACAATATTTCAGGTATTATATGAATTAAATATTTTTTAAATTATTGTTTCTTTATGTCCCAAGTAAATAAAACAAATTTTAATGTTCCTCTTATTTTCAGATGTAATCCAACCTGCATCTGTAAAAATTAATTTGTCGCAGGATGATATTGAAGAGAAAGTAATAACAAGTATGTATATTTTTTATTTATATTTTTAACTGACTTCAAAAAGAAAGATGTTATATGTTCAACTGTATGTAATTTTTATGCATGTTAACCGATTTCTACCTCATTTTTGACTGATTCTCAATATTCTTCATTTATTTCAAAGAGTATACTCCTGACGTGGTCTCATTGGTGCCAAGTCAGAACCTGACAATGGAGTCCCAAAATAATCAAGGGCAGCCCTCAAATGTTATAGGTATTAACAATATTTTTCATATATTTTCTAAGACATTTGCATATATGCATCATCATTTGAAGAGAAAAAATCGTACCTAATACACATATATAGTACACAATAACAACTAAATTGTATTTTTCTAGATTGCGACTTAAATGAAAATTTGAATCAAAATTCAAAAATAGCAAAAAATATTACTGAGAATGGTAAAGGTCAATTTTATAATTTTATATTACTTTAGGAATATTATATAACAAATAATTCTCATAAAAATACTGCTGTATAAGATATATTACATATTAAACCTATTATTACTTACTTACAGATTCTCATAAATAGGATACATGGAACTCGAAAGCGCTGAAAAGCAGAAAGGCCCCAGAATTTAAACCAACCAAAGCCAGCGTCACAGCAAGACTTGACGAATTAAGTATTGCAAGGCTTGAACTAGTGCATCTTCAACAAGAGATTGCTAAAAAAGAACATGCATTTGTTGAAGAAGAGCATGAATTAAAAATGGCACACCTTCGCAATGAAGAAACAAGAAAACAGGAATTACACAATTTAATGCTGACAATAATGCAAAGAAAAAATACGTTGTAAATATATACATTTTTAGTTTACGAATAAAAGACATAAAATAATCAATAGGTATTTATTTTTCGTATTACACCAAGTAATAATTGGCCAAGTGCGAGTCGAACTCGCACACGGAGGGTTCCGTACCACGTATTTATTTTTGTTTTTTATCACAGTAGGAAGTAGCTTCATAAGTAGGTATATGCATTTTTAAAATATAAAGTGGTGAACATTAACTACATTTCGCCAATATTATATCCATTTTCCTGCTCTCTCTAAATATACAACAATTACATCATCATCATGAACCCATAATTTGCATAATTAGCCAGGTGTGCAGGTTTTCCTTCGCCGTTAAAGCAAGTGCAAGCAAGCAATTAATTTCTAATACACACATAAAAATCATAGATGCGTACCTGGGATTTGAATCTCGGAGTTCTCGGTCGAGAGGCCGAGCGTCTAACTACTAGGCTATCACTACTTTTGTTATCAATTACATAGTTAACTATTAACACTATAATAACTTATAACAGTCATTGCAATGTTATTATTAAACACAGAAAAATCGGAGACTGGGACTTTTGGGCTAGAGATGAAACAAGTACAATTAGGGTTTAAAATTATGACCATAATTTTCTGTTTTTAAATACAAAATATCATATTAATCTACAAAAAGAGGAATTCAATATTAAGTATTTGTGAATTTACATTTCCAAATTAATCGATATTTAAATCGGTACTGACTTATTATTTTTTACTTAAAAATATGAATCTGAGCATGAATTAAATGAGAATGAATAAAAAAATATTAATAATATAAAATATAATAAATAAAATATATTATATATATTATTGTTTAATTAACTAATAAATTTGAAATTGATCCAGAATATAAAAATATTAGTAAAATCTCTATTTAAACACCTCTTCACCTTATTAGTGAGTCAAAATATTCAAGAATATGGTCCCTTGTGTTAGAAGTACTATTTGTTCCCCCATTGTCAGCATATTCTGCTGAAAATATCGGTTGTAGTGGTATCAGTACCTCTGGGTCTCTAGGAGGCTCTTCCTCATTCTGATTGCGTGCCAAATTATGCAAGATAGCTACAGCCACAATTATATCTTGCGCCAGAGGTATGTTACATCTAAGACCAATACTTAAAACAGGGAATCTCCGCTTCCATACACCAAAGCACCTTTCTATGACATTTCTGCTCCGTATATGAGACTCGTTGTATAACTGTTCGACTCGAGTACGGGGATTGGCGAGTGGGGTCAATAAGTAGTTATTTAAGAAATAACCACTGTCTCCAAGCACAATTCCATTCCCAAAGTCACCATTGTCACAGCAATATTTACCAGCTGAATTATTAAATATCAAACTGTCATGAGTTGAACCTGGCCATCGAGCAACAATGTCTACAAATTTTAAATTTGCTGTACACATGGCCTGTACATTTAAAGAAAAAAATCCTTTACGATTCCTGTAGTTTTCTGCAGTCTCCCCTCCTGGTGACATTATTTTAATATGAGTGCAATGTATGGCTGCAATGACTCGTGGGAATCGTGCTATATTATAAAATCCCTCTTGTATTGCAATGATTTCCTCCCTATTTCCTGGTAATTTAATAAAATTTGGGCGTAGGGATGCAATAGCTTCAGTCACTTTTTTTACTATTTTGCATAAAGTAGAATTATGTAGGCCACCAAAGTCGCCAACGGTTAAATAAAAAGTTCCGGTTGCATAGAAGCGTAATGTAAGTAATAGCTGTTGCATTGGTGGAACACACTGATTCCTGGAACAATAGAAATAGTGTGTTAGCAAATAGGTGGGGAAGACCAATGGACATATTAATATATTTATTTTACGTGGACGTGTTACTTACCTACTCCGACAAATACAATAATGAAATTGAACGTACCTTTCTGTCTTGTGTTTAATTTTATCCTGAATTAATGAAAGCAATAACTCTACAGTGTCTTTTTTAAGGCGAAACCGTTTCCAAAATTCAGTTTCAT
Source organism: Epargyreus clarus clarus (assembly GCA_014595695.2). Taxonomy (NCBI): domain Eukaryota; kingdom Metazoa; phylum Arthropoda; class Insecta; order Lepidoptera; family Hesperiidae; genus Epargyreus; species Epargyreus clarus. Next base: position 56,990 of record JACTTY020000006.1, read on the forward strand.
CCCATGTAGTAAAATGGTCTGGTCTCTCTCGTAAAACTCTGTCTTTTCTGTCGCAATCAGGGCTTATATAATTAAGTATTTGCCTTTCCTCTTCAATGGCCGCGTCGTCAACTTCCTCAAAAACATCCATTATATCCAAATAGGTAGAATTATATAACAATAATAATTAAAAATAATTTAGTAGGCATGGATAAACTACATCAACAACATCTGACACCAATATGACACATCACATAACCTCAAAATGTCATAGAAAACTGATAGATAAATCTTATCTGGCCCTCCAAGTAACAGATAAATTTATCCATCAGTTAGCGGTTTTATTCGACTGATAATGTCTATCTGATGATTGAAAAATTAAAAATCTTATTATCTGTCAAATAAATTTTATTCGATAGATAAAGTCCACTAACTGACGATTGAAAAATCGGCCCTTAGTTGTTTAAAGTAACTAAGGGCGCAATGGATAGTGAGCAGTCCGTCAATAAGTCTCGCCTCGGATCGGTCAGGGTTGGTAATTGACGGGGGTGAGGAGACTTGAGCCTAGGGTTGCCACGCGTAGTGTTTTTTGAGAATCATTTTTGAGTGATTTATATTTTATGTTTTATTTTCATGATTGGAATGGAATCGTTTGGTTGTTTATTTGTGTTTAGTGGAATATATGGAATCTTTTCTTATGTTATGTATTTTAGCTGTAACCAAATATTAAGCAATACGTTTTAATTCAGATTTGGACTTAAGCCGACATGATTTGTGTGTTTATGCGAATCCATTCACGAAAAAAAATCTTAAGCGAATTTTGACAAATTTATAAAAAATTGCTTTAAAATTTTTGACGTTCGATTTCCATGCCGTAAAACTCATAGCGTGCCATTTACTGGTAATCGTAATTCAACCAAAGATATCCAATAAGAACTACAAAAACCTATTTACTTTATCTGAAACCATATTCGATTTAAGACCATTTTAATTTCCCAATTAAATTATATCTACAACACAAAAAGAAAAACAAAATGAATATTGTCTAGAACTGCTAAATAAGCAACCCTGCACCAGAGCGTAGGGCAGTTACACAGCTCCTTCCCCTAAAACATTGTCATCTGAATTTGTGCGCGAAGTAAATAAGAGTCCTGGGGAGTCGGCTCTAATGGCGGCAGATTTATAGATTTTCCTCGATGTCCCGCCGTGCCGGATTAAATTACGTCCGCCGTATTGGCCGGAATATTAGTACCATTTGTTTGCCACTTCGGTTCAACTCGTTCTGTGAGTACAGTTATGGTTTAACTCGTAAACACCTTTAGTCGTAGACTTTTGTATAATGTAGAAGTAGCAGACGAGCATGCAGTCCACCTGATGGTAAGTGGCTACTGCCGCCTATGGACATCTGTAATGAACCCCAGATAGGTTTAGATATTCCTACCTGAGGTCAGCCACAGATGCGTCGCTACCCCTAAGGACTAAGCTGGAACACCTTGGAAAAGTATGTCTCCCTTACCACACCCTTCAAACCAGAACACAGCAGCGCTTAAAACTGACGTTATTAGGCAGAAATAATTGTGATATGATTTTGTTTTACCACGGACCATGTCGGACAAACCGATGTCTGTAGATTTAAGTGCACCATAATACATCAAATCATTATTTTGTCTAAGTTATATTTAATACAATATGTACGCCACTTCTAATCTTTTTGTTTTTACTTTAGTAATACTATTTCTAAGGATACATAACAGTTTCCTAAGTACGTCACTCTACTATAAACAGGTATTTTATGTACAAACATGAAACATCCCCGACCAAATGTGGTCACCGTTACATAATTTAACAAATGCCAAATAATCTTCTAAGTTTGAAACCTCTCGCATTTTAATAACAGTTTTCTTCTGTTTTGTCCCCTCGGTCGCAACCCTTCTAGGGGGTGAACCACCCTTACCATCTGATTTTTAAAATCGCAGACGGGTTAAGTCGTGGGAGCAATGTAAAGCTCTCCACCCGTAACTTCGTAACTGTGATTATACTTTATATTCATTATTACTTTTTATTTTTATTTAATCTTTAAAAATGAGTATAAAAATCTAGTCTAAAATAATAAAAATGAAACACAGTGATAGATTGTAACGTAGATAAGACGGTGGTATAGATATTTGAAGTATTAAGAAATAACTAAAAAAGGCTCTGCTATTAATAGAGTTAAACTAATATGAGGTTAAGAGGTAATATTGGAGATCATGGCTGTTTAATATAGTATTTTACCTTATATAGTATTTTACCATAATATAGTATTTTACCGTATATTACCTTAACAATTTTGACCCACTTTTGTCTGTTATTGATAATCAATCTATACAAAGTTTTAGATTAACATTGGACTATTTCTCCATAGGTAGATAGTAGATTAAAACAAGTAATTAATTTAAAAAATCAAAAACCCGACTGCACCAAAAAGGCTGAAGTAGAATTTCCAAAAGCAGTGAAATAGGCATTTCATTATTTTTATCCAGAAAACCAAATACAAAGTTTCATAGTTGGTGTCTGCTTCAAAAACAAAAAATGTTCAAACAATATTATCCTATTTTATTTTATCCTCGTAGTGTTCATTTACGCTATATAAAGAACCTATGTGTAAAATTCCAGCACGCTTTAGTTCAGCGGTTTCCCTTTGCGTTGATCTCTGGCACATCAACTCTCTCATTTAGTGATTTAGTCAGACAGTCATCTCGATGTGTATATACGAGTATATATGTACTAGCTGACCCGGCAAACGTTGTGTTGCCATATAAATAAAAAAAATGTTAAGGATGAACAACCCTTATCACTTAGGTGTAAAAAAAATAGATAGTGGCCGATTCTCAGACCTACTGAATATGTATATAAAATTTGGTGAAAATCGGTGAAGCTGTTTCGGAGGAGTACGGAGAACTAACACGGGAATTTTATATATACGATATATTATATAATGTATGTGTAATCTCCTCTTAATTTCCTTTATTTTGACACCCTACTCGATAGGTTTGGTTAACTTTTTTTAAAACGTGTTACTATTTCGCGAAAAAATCCACCATTTACGGTCTATAAATTATATAACTTCAGTAAATCAAAGTTTCGGTCATTATTTTACCTCGTTAGAGGTAGCATTTCATTATTTTTATCCAACAAGCCTGATACAAAATATCATAGTGTTTGCTTCAAAATTGACGATAGTTCAAATGAACTTTTAACCCTTATTTTACCCTCTACGGGGTTGATTTTTCGGAGGGGGATAAATAAGTGCGCCCTTGTTCCTATTCAGAAAGCCAAATACAAAATTTTATAGTAGTTGCTTCAAAATTAAAGGATTTCAAAAAAACTGTTTTCCCCTATTTTACCCTCTTAAGGGTAGAATTTCCAAAAGGCCTTTCTTAGTACTTATTCAAGCTATATAGAGAACCTGTGTGCAAAATTTCAGAACTGTAAAGTCCTTGGTTTAGGCTGTACGTTGATTTCTGAAAAATGAAAAAGTCATTTAGTTAGTCAGTCAGTCAGTCACCTTACTGTTTTATATATATACAAATATGTTTTTATAATCTCCGTTTAATTTCCTTTCATTTGATACCCTACTCGATAGGTTCGGTTAACTTTTTATTTTAAATGTGTTACTATTTCGCGCCAAAAATCCGCCATTTTGATTTTATTTTACTAACACCTATCTAAGGACACTCGGGTCATTGAGACAAATATAATGACACTGTAACTGTTGAAATTCATCCAGCCGTTTGTTAGATCGGATCAAATAAAGAAAGACAAACATACAAGATACGCGCGAAAAACATAACCCTTCCTTGGCAGTCGGGTAATTAGATAGATTGAATATTAAAAACGGGCATTCTTTGCAGCAATCATCCAGTTGCACGTACTATATCTATATGCATTTTGTATAGCAAATATAACCCGTCATGATAATTTAAATATTGAGAACATAAGTCTGATAACAAACGGATATTTAAGACCGAAACGGTCCTTCATAACTTTACAGGGTTAATTCCTAACACGCCGAAGCGAACAGACTAAATAATCGATATGCCGTAGACTTTCCATAAAAGCCACCCTCCAACTCTTCAAGAGACAAATACTTGTATCACATCCCTTCATACGCTCGCGACTAATTTACATTTCTATCGCTACGTATAGTTATCAATACGCGTTGATACAAAACTAGTGTTGTGTCTGCGACTTCGTTCATGACAGTTATTTTCATGTTTAAATATACCTAGACGAGTTATGATACGAATATAACTAGATATAGACGAGATAGATGAATAAAGACGAGTTATGATACGAATAGTTTAACTAATTATTTCTAATAATGCCATTAGATATAGTGTAGTTCGAATATAGAGGCGACAAGTTAAGGGCCTTTTCAAACTAGTCGCGCGACTGCACAAGTGTCCACGCGACTAAATTGAAAGCGCGTATGGTTTGAAGCTTTGGTGTGACACATTTACGTGAGAAGTCCCAGCTTCGGCCTCAGGAGGCAATAACGCAAAATTTATTAAATTATAACTCGTTACATTTTGAACTAGGCATATTTTTCAATTTTCAATACTAAACGGACAAACCTTTTTCAAAACTTTATAGTATAGATAGGGGAGAGACCCTTGCGCATTTTTCGCTTCGAATATCCGATCAAAGCCGTGTAATTTTTTATTTTGTCTGCGTCCAAAAATGTTTATATTTACAGAAATTTTACCACTTCACCGTACCGTACAGTGAGTATGCCATAACTCTGTCGAGGAAGGCATTTTTTTTTATAAAAATACGAGTAGAACCGATTTCAGTATTCCTATAAAGTGAAAAATAATCGCTAGTTTAAAAATAACATGAAGAAGACGTTTATGAAGATATAAAAGAAACAAACAAATTTAAAAATAATACAAAAGGCGGTCTTATCGCTAAAAAGTGACTTCTTCCAGACAACCTTACAGAGTGAAATTAAAAGTAATAGATAGTAAGAGAATAGTAAATGAAAAGGTTTACAAATTAGCCAAAGATAGCATAGAATGTTATTAGGAGAAAAACGGTGAACATTTTGAAGATGTACACAGTACAGAGAACGCATTACGACTACGACGTATGTACCTTATTTTTTTCTCGAGGGGGAAACCTTCAAAAGGTATCCGACAACGTGGGGGCGACGCCGGGTTATGTGGGATTTTTAAACCCCCAGTGGTCGTTGGAGAACTCCGGTATCTCCGACGGAACACAACTGGAGTCCTCTAAGCGCGATGGCCCGATCGGGCTCTGCCCTGGGGGAGCGTTCGCTTCTCCCACATCTGGTGATTACGAAGGTATGCGAGACCACACATACCGCCGTCCTTCCCGGGGTAGCTTACTGGACGGTTCGAGCTCCCACTCTTGCCGCCCACAACCCCGGAAGTCCCCTTTTAGTCGTCTCTTACGACAGGCAGGGGATACCGTAGCCCTATTCTAGTCCCGGCACTACAGGGACAACAACGTACCTATGTACCTACAATTAACATAAAGTATGTCGACAGTGAGTTCATTTAAACAGTAGATAGTCACACTATAGTAAAGACATTATATCCACAACAACCTTGCATTACTTTACATAAAGCGTTTGTCCACAGCAATGTAACAATACATGGAATATCCATGAATAAATGATGCATCTCGCGCTCACTTAAATATTGATTTTTAAACGTTAGGTCATCGGCGATGAAATATTCAGTTGAATTGACTGTTTGGATTGATTTTTATACGCAATTTGGTTACTGGTCACTTATATACATAATTGGATGAGGCTGGAGGTTAAGGCCTCTATCACGCTGCTCTAATGCCGATTGGTGGAAAGAGATACGGGGTCACCAAGGCCACTGCCTATTTAATGTTTTCAATCCACCGTGTTTTCAACCACCTTGAAGGTGGTAGAATTCTTTGTGGTTCGACTCCGGCGGCACCACCGCCACACTTATTTCTGCCTCATAACAGCAGTGTTGACCGCTGTTGTGTTCTCGTTGGAAGGGTGTGGTAAGGGAGACATACTTTTCCGAGGCGTACAAGCTTAGTCCTCAAGGGTAGCAGCGCATCTGTGGCCGACCTTATGTAGGAATATCTAACCCTATGTGAGGTTAACAACCGGCACCGATGGCTAGGCGTGCCATCCGAAACACGGGAAACTCATATTACCTAAATTCATACCCTAGGTCTTATAAAGGAGAGAAAGATACGAGACTCTCTAAAGCCAATTCTGAGGGGTAGCAATGTAGCTTCATCTAAATTTTATTTTTGGAAATGCAAATGTCATGGTGAAGTCAATTTAATTCCTAAGACGCCTTATAATAACATGTTTTTGTTTGTAAATGCATGAAACGACGCCGTATATGAACGGTTTTCCCAGAAACTTAAATACGGTTTTCCCTATTCCAGTAATTACCTCCCTTAATCTTGAAAACAAAGCAATGCGTACGCTCGCAAGCGAAAGAAATAGGAAAAAGTGTATTACGAAAATTACCTAGGGTTAAAACTGCTAAGGGAATTTAACATACGAGCGACAGCCCGAGCGACTGTTCGTCGTTTACAGTTGCCGACTGTCGTTGCAGTCGCTAACAATGAACGACGACAATCGGCTGTAGTCGCCGGCTGTCTAGACAGGCCGCAACAGTCTGTGATGGTCCGCGATATTCATCGGTTCCAAAATCCTGTCGTCAGCAATCGGAAACAAATCACGATCACCGTTTTACGATCGTGTTTTGTCCTTGATTGCTGACGTCAGCTTACAACAGTCCGCGACCTTCGCTGTCTGTCGTCAGCAATCATCGCCGACTGTCGTTAGCGACTGCTTGCGATAGACGTCGAGTTTCGTCAGCGCGGACCGTCGCATTTATTAGCACGTATGTTACCTCCCTTACACATTTCTCTACACTAATTAGTATTTTTCGTATGGCATTTCTCGAAATTCCTAGAATTTTTCCTTTTGTTACGCTTTCATAGTGGTCTTGAACTAAAAAGCAAGACCGCATATTTGATAAAGAAATTATTGAATGCTAAAGTTCAACCCTTGCCTAATACGAGTATATAATGGAGATCGTGGGTAAACCATGAAAGAAATCGACTTTGTTCGAAAATATTCTAGTTAATATTAACTCTAATAAAATTTCGAGCGTTCTATGTATAAGCAAATTGCTAATCTACTACCAATTAGTTCGCACATGAATAAGTGTTATTTTAAGAAATATTGCTGAATTCCATATGACTTTACTTGAAATTTACAGTGGACAGCGTACTGTAGTATGCTCCAAGTATTTTTTTTTTTATAATATAAGGGTAGCAGACGAGCATGCAATCCACCTGATGGTAAGTGGCTACTGCCGCACATGGACATATGTAATCAACCCCAGATAGGATTAGATATTCCTACCTGAGGTCGGCCACAGATGCGCCGCTACCCCTGAGGACTAAGCTGGAACGCCTCGGAAAAGTCTGTCTCCCTTACCACACCCTTCAAACCAGAACACAGCAACGCCTAACACTGCTGTTATAAGGTAGAAATAGGTGTGGCGGTGGTGCCGCCGGAGTCGAACCACAAAGGGTTCTACCACCTTGTATTACGTAAATGCAGCAAGATAGAGATATTTAATGTTCATCACATATGCATGGGCTACGGTGAAGAAGACCTCTTATGTCATCAAAATATTATCGTCCCACTGCTGGACATAGGTTTCCTCACAGAGTGAGATGGGTTTAGATTATAGTCCATGCTGACCTAGTGCGAATTGGTAGACTATACTTTAAGAACTATTTTTAGGATTTTTCACATTTCTTGTTGACGTATTTCGTTGCTGTTTTAGCAAGTAATAATTGATTTCTAATATACAAATCAGAGATGCCTAGGATTTTATTGCCCCTCGATTGCCAACCCGAGATTCAACCACTAGGCTACTTCAACTTTACGGGACAATATTCGATACATTCCATCAAACTTAAATACAAGTCGAGGTGAGCTCATAAATCAAAACGAAGGCATCGGTTCCCAATCTTGTCGCTATTACGCCGAGGTACAGACACATTAATCATTTACAATTACGTTAAACCCCAAAGGATCCAACAGGGCAGACTCCGCCGCATTGTGAATAGGTACTCAACTGACAGTGGACAAATAACAAAACTGGGTTAATCTTTTACCTCCCGTCGCGCCCGAGGGTAGGAGTAATACCCTCCTACCTCTCTTTCCTCCCCCCTGAAACTGAAAGGGACGGACTGCGTCGACCCGCTTCCGAAAGGCTGTAAACGGAGGAACCACTCGCCTCCCTTAGCCTCTATTAGCGGCGTATTGGGTCGATATTATATTGCATTTGCGTTTTTTTACCTCAGGAATTCTAAAAAGTTTGACCTAACACTGAAAATCTGAACCCTGTTGTATTCTAATGGAGTTGTTTTTTCAGTATGAAAGTGTGAAGCTGGATTTTTAGTATTATATTCATTTATTTGTGTCATCACGTCTGTCGAGAGATGAAAATGCCATGAAACTCTATCCCCGTCTCACTTATGACATTGGACAGAGAGGTTCCTATATTAGGTTCCAGTACGCTCAGCCATTATTTACTTTGTTTACCTGAAAAAGGTCCTAACGTTTCAAACTGAAATGGATTCGGATTAAATTTCTATTTCAGTTGTGACGTTTATGACGTGACTGCTAAGTATTATTAACGTAGAATTTTAAACAACGTATCGTGGAATTTCTAAAAAATATATTCGGGTGAAAAATCTGTAGACACTTATTACTGAATATTTCAAATGAAGTGTTGTACGTGAAGATCTTCAACTAGTAGGAATATACATGAGCAGTAAACGTGTCATCCATGACTTATTACCAATTGGTAATAAGTTGTACACAAATATATGTTAAATGTCAATCAATCCGAGATGGTATCAATATGAGGTGGAATGAAATAATTTCTACGAAAATCTTGATAATGTCCGCTTTAAAGACGTAATATAAAATTTAATCTCATTGATTAGATTATTATACGTAATACGCAAATAAAAGCAATACATATACATATTAAAGCTGTACATGTACTTAATTACAATTTTCATAACAATAATCAAGCACTTAAAACAGTATCAGATTAAGTGTACGTTAAAAAAACAAAGGGTTTAAAAATCTTCGTTCCGTCTAGACAATCCAAATTATCCGAGCAAAACGAATCGGATAATAAAAAGGTAAAATTCCACAAACGCTATCGGTTGGGCAGTATTGAAATATTATAATGCGGCTCAACCTATAATTTGATTAAATCGAGGCGCAAAAGAAAAGGAGTGGATCAAATGGGTCATTAGAATTCGGGTCGGTAATGATCGGACGCTTCAGTTTTGTTTGTTATATTAGAGTAACAACATTCAGGTTTTGGCCGGGTTTCTCATGATTGTGACTTACGTTTTTGTGGATTAAGCGTTTTGGGAACTGGTTGTGGTTGTATTTTGGTCTTCTTCACGTTGAGTATCAACACAATGTTTACACGTTTTTGAATTAAATATATTTCGTAAATTATTATGTTAAGTAGGAAAATCAAGAATATGAACTTTTCGTATATATAAACAGTGTAAGTGTAGTGTTGTTTGAATGTAATTTTGCAGTCACTTGATACCCTACTGCAACCATTTCCATATATAATAGGGATTCTACCAGAAGGTGATTCGTTGAACCAGACTCTGATCCCTAAGATGTTCGCCTTATATATAAGCCAGCCGCGACCAGCACCCTTCCACCGAAGAACTGCTTACAATAGAAGTTTGTGTGGTGGTGATACCTCCTGAGTGTACCCTGTATACTGGCTACAATCTTTCTACCACTCTCCTACTCTACTCTCTCTACTACTCTACTCTACCTTCAGTTCGACAATCTTCCAAATCACTTCAGACAATATAATATTACTGTAAGCTACAAAAATACTGTCATGAAATTAGTTCCATTACTTATCGTAATATATTTGCCGCAATACGCATCTCGATTTTGTATAAAAGAAGAAAAACAAACACTTGGCACGGGATTACACGCTGCATTGGGGGAAGGAAGAGTTGCAACGGAAAATTTTAAGGCAATAAGTCGCTGTTGTTACCAAGATACTTCACGAAAAGGGGATCTTAGGAAACTTGGATTAAAACTATTTAATACGACATACTTAGTATTTTTCAAGGCCTCATAACCGCAGTATTCAGTGCTGTATTCTATGGCAAAGCAGAAATACGCGGCGTACGAACTTATTCCGCAGGGTACCAATGCATCCTTGGCAACTACAAAAGTCCATGGACAACCACTTACCATTATGTGGACTGAATGCCCCTTTCTCACTTTAATAAAACTAACATTGAGATCTCATGACTATCGGGTTATGGGTTTAGCTAAAAATAAAAAGCCCTTAGTAAATACAAGCTGGGCAAAAATAAGCTGGACTAAAGAAATTTAGGATACTTCACAAACCTTTGAGGCTGTTATGGGGCCGCTCATGAATGCAAATTTTTACAATGTACAAATTAAAGTAAATTCAGCTAAAATTAAAAATAACAGCCATTTAATACATTGTCAACGATATTTCAGAACTACACCTCAAAGAGATTTTACTTCTACGAAACAGACGTATTTAATAACGTCAATCGTAAGAAAGGAAGAATGAACATAAAAGTAGAAAGATGGAGGACAAACTACTGTAAACTTCTCAATGATTCAAAAGCATTCGTGAAGTTGCTTGATTTTATCTAAGTATGCTGGATTCTAATTGAAATTATGGCTTTACTTTCGTATTTATGCAACAAAACATACTTATAATACAAAAGTCATGATGATACAGTTATGGGTTTTTCACCTCACTCGCCATACTAATAAATCCATATTATCAATCTCAAGAAATATATGTCCATAGAGAGATTGAATCTTTCACCATACAAGAGTAAGGAGAGAATATTGCTAACGCTGGTGGTAGTGGCTAGATCAAATCAGCAGAGGACAGAGTGATGTGGCACACCGTATGTGAGGCCTACATCCAGCAATGGAATGATGAAGGCTGATGTGATAATAACGATGATGATGAAATATTTCACGTTTTTAGCAGTTTTTCTGCAGTTGACGTAACTGATATTTTTCAATTTGAAACATAAGGAATCCACAAGCCTGTATACCTTATACAGGCTTGTGGATTCCGTGGCACACATGGTATACACACATATCAAGACCGAGTATCCCGTGCGCAGCTACGATATCATTGCTACAGTGTACAGTAGAAGCAATTTCAAGCGGAGACTGTTGGCATACGGCCAGTGGAAATAAGCTTGCTACGACACCCGAAGAGCACCAATATATGCAGCCTGTACGCCTTACCCACTTAATTTATGAATTCCTTTCGGAATCTGCGTACCACTTACTTCAACAAAAGGCAAATTGCACGTAGCACGGAATACCTTTCAACCACTAGGATCAGTGATAGGACTACCTTCCAACCACGAAAGACCAAAGGACAGAACCTATGAACCAATTCGACAAAAAGTAAATATGCAAGTCCACGTAATACAACCTTTCGACTATGAAGATGACCAAAGGACCAGAAATATGTAAATAGGTCATTACTTGGTATGATAAACAAAAAACTGAGCTGTTTACATACTACTTTTAAGTTTTCTCGAAAATCAAAATAAAAAAAGGCGAAACTCTTATAAGAGCACTCGTGTGTCTGTATATCTGTTCGTCCCTCACAGTATATTTAATCCAAGACTACTGGCTGGTAACATATTACTCGTATATGCATTTCTATGACCCAAATGGAGACGTATTAGTTTTATTAAAATATATTCAATTTACATTCTGCTGATCAACAGACAACTAGCCTTTAATATTAATAAAAGATTACGATTGATTTTACTAAAGTGCTGATTCCCATACAATTTGCAAGTTTATTCGTGAAAGCATGTGAACTGAGAGGTAGAAGCAATTTAAACCAAAGTAAGCTGGCGACAAGCCAACGTCCAACGGGTCTTAGGTTACGACAATGCTAGGCATCGCAGATAAAAGTTCAAACTGTATCATCACGTAAGTTCCTGACTTCGTATACAAAGAGGGAGTAGTAAAATAGACTCCTAGGACGTTTTTCATAAGCCCGTCATTTTCGCGCTGAGACAAAACCGGGGAATTCATAACATATATAATTACAGCTTACTAATAGGATTTTGATTGCGTGTATATAGCGCTGATGACGCCATCTATTTATATAGTCGTAATACAAAATACTTCGAGATTAAACACTTTGAACAGCTAAATACCAGAACAAATTTACTTAATATCAAAATACCAAAAGTCATTTTTTTGATGTTTTAACATTTTTTTATCTGACGTTAGAAAGCTTGCAAGAATTTTGTATAAATCATCTAATTTATGTATTAATTAGCGTTTATGTTTCTTCCGCGCCGTCTCATGATGTAAGGAGCCTTTAGTTTTATGAAAAAAAAACCGGAAATACAAATTATGGTCATAAGTTTGAGTGGAATCAGAAGTAAAGGGAAATTTATAGGCGTGGTTTTGTATAACATCTATTTGACCAATATCGCCAGATTCGGAGTCTATTCGACTACTTCTTCAATGTACAATATCATATTAAAATCTGTATCTATGAAACTGGGTTTTACAAATTCTAATGACTAATATTACGTCTAAGGATTACATCATTTGAGTACATACGTTTAAATGTTCACGTCCACACAGTTATTGCGCATTATTGACAATTATGTATGAGTAATTTTGTAGATATGCATATATTCTTGCAATATTACCCATTACGGACACATGAATGTTTTATTTAGTAAATAGTCCTACTACTAAGTAACGCAAAGGTAACTGAAATTATTGATTTTTTATTAAAAATTATACCCAAAACTGAATGACAAGAAAGCACACATTACGTTCAAACTTAGTCTCTATCTTGGGAACTTATTTATATGGGTTTTAGTTTAAAAAGTTGTTGTAAAACAGAGATAAAGAAAACATGATATTTGACAAAACATAAAGTTTCTACTTAGTCCTAAGGATACCGAGTTACGGATGTCCGTGATTGACTTTAGGACATGTTTGAGGATACTATCTTACTATCATGTCACTTTCGTCGTCAACCCATTACTGTCCAACTGCTGGGCACGGGTCTCGGAATAAAAACGGTTAGGCTATAGTCTACCGCGCTGACCAAGTGCGTATTCGTAGCCTTCTCATAAATTCGAGTTTTTTTAATTAATTAAATTACGAGGTGGATCACATGCTCTTCAGTTACTTATGTCTCAGTTAGTTACAAGGACTATAATAGTAAGGATTAGCAAAATTAAAAAATAAATTTACGCAATTGAAAATTATGTAATTTTGTGGCAAATGAAAATTAATTAACAGCCCTAATACATGCCGGGCAAAGAGTTTTGGTATGGCAAAATCAATTTGAGGCCGGAGTGTTGGCGGCTGGCCAGCTCTATACCGACCGCTGCATATACCAACAATGAACACTTAAACATCAATCACAGAATATTTACCTATAATTCGGAAATCCATATGCGGTCGCGAAATACAAAAGTTATGTAAATTGGCATCAGTTGGCTGCACGGCTATTGTTAATGTATTTAATGGATACGATCGGAATTTCAACGTGAATGTATGAATATCACTTGCATTTTTATGTGTGATTACTGGCCATTTCAAATGATTACCACGACATAGATTACCAAAACTATAAACTGTGTGACACAGTCCCAGAATAACAATTACGTATTATTTTTAGTTTTGAATCTCATAAATTCACCAAACTTAATGACTGATCAGCCATTTTTGTTTTCTTATCCTCGTTTTAGAAATAATAAAATATAACCGTCACTTTTGTAATGTCTTTAAGGACGACAAACATTTAATAAATTGCCAATATTGAAATCTAAAAATGATCTAGTAAAGAGACAACTTTGTAAATCTAAGAAATAGCTTCCATACCATAAAATTTCTCTATGTAATTTTGAAATTACCGATGCAAATTCAACAAGAGGACAAATATAACTCCCATAAATGTTCATAAAACAAAAGTAAAATTATAAAAAATGGCAATTGATGAGGAATTTCACTTTCCCGGAAGGCACGTCTGTCATTCGTTACCCAAATGTTGCGTGTCCGTGCGATATGCGCGTGCGCATCAGCTCCTACGGAAGCCGAAGGCGAGCGATTAATCTGCAAATTCATCGCAATTTCAAATTTAGAATCGATCAAAATTTAATGGTAATCGAGAAAGTTACGTGATAAACTGAATTATCTGCTATTTTAGAGTTATTTTGTATAAGTAAAAATGAACTTTAAAAATACGAATAATTGCAAAAATTAAAGGAACCGTGGGAATGAAGGAAGTTTAAGTCAAAGCAACATTGCTTTTAGCTTGAAGAGTGTGGTATGCGGTAATTATTTAACCCCCGAATTCTACTCCATCCTATACTCAATACAGTGAATAGAAGTTGTCAATTTATCAATCGGATAAATTGCATGCTCGAGTGGCGACCATTTTGTGGGAAAAACAGCACAGATCGCCCATGTACCTATATATCATTGTCCCCGACCAGACGGTTTGATGAGCTGAAGAAGACGACGGGTAAACGATGGAATCAGAATGGTGGCGGCGATTAGGAAAGGTCTATGTCCAGCAGTTGCAAAGCCTGATGGATGGATGGAAGGACTACATATTCGTTTAGTCATTATGTAACGTTACGAATATTCACAGAATATAAATAGAAATCTCGTCATGAACACTTCTATAACATGTAGGTACTGTCAATCGCTTTCTTTGGAAAAATATGTACTTTTTAATTAACCTTTACTGTCCTTCACAGAAATGGTATTGCGTTTTCACTACAAGAAGTGTATAGCCAAATATTTCTAAAAATACACATAAAATAAAGTTTCAGCATAGTAAAAGCAATCTTATAACTTTTAATGTCTGAATTGTTGGATAGCTAATAATATCTAGACAGGACGCTTGCAGACAGACAATGTTCTACTAAATGCCACTTCGGAGTAACGTGTGCATTGGCTGATTAGTTTTCTGCAGTATTTTTAGTTTTAATATTAATGTTACTTGTAGAAGTTTTTTGTTTAGAGTATTTATAATTTAGTCTTTGTTATTTGTTTCTTTCTCTATATTTATCTTTTATTTATAAAAAGCTTAAACAAAGTACTTCTTGTGTATGAATTTACTACATAGCATTTTTGTTTGTTCCACTTGGAAAATATATGTCTTGTAAATAATTTATATTACCAAATGATATGATCTTAGATGATACACCAAACAGAAAAGTTTTCTTAGGTTATATCAAGGAGATTTAAATATAATAGTCTTATCATATTATTAAATTTGATCTCATTGGTAATCCAATTTAGTTTAAAAGATTTTGTGGTTATAATGATAATATATAAGTACAAATACATAGGTGCATTCATACATACTACTTTTGATGTGTGAATTTTCTTTTTTATATTCAATTAACATCAATTAAAACAAATATACATTTTAAAATAAAAAAAAAATGTTATTGATGTAAGTTTACACTCTTATGATCAATTTGAGCTGCTAACAGATAACCGGAACGTTCGTACAGCCGTATCATCGATACTTTCTGCGCATTTATAACCCGATATACACTGAGAACATCGATTGAAACCGTTTCGGTACTTTACGACTTTATTTCTGGCCAGCGTGTTTTCTTTGACTGCGTCAGTTAGCTTGGGACGGCGCATTCGGCGTGTATCGGATAAATATTAATAAAGCGGCCGGCCTCGTTTCTGGGAACTTGGGAAGATCTTATTATAACCGCAATAGCACCTATAATTAGCAGCATCCAAATTACTGCGTAGGTACGTTGCGCCAGATCGATGTTACGTGGCGGCTACTCGAATCGAATTTAGCGATTCGAATCGATATTAAACGGACCTTCCGTGCAATTTGCGTTATCCTTTTGTGGGTTCGTTTATATACCAATAAAATCAATTTTCTTAATGAATGCTGCTATAAATGGTTGTAAAGTTATGTCACTCATAAATGTTATGTCTGGATCCTTTGGCCCAATATATGAAAATGATTTCTTTGGGAACTTAGGGCCAATATACATTTATTTCTAAACTGTATCCTTAGAGTTCACTGCCTTTTAATGAAGCTCATCGAAATCGGTCCAGCTATTTCCAAGATTTTTTGAATGTAGCGGTATGCAGTCCACCCGGCAAGACAAGAGTCATACCTTAGATCAGTCACAGTTGCTACTTCTGAGGACTTAGGTGGAAAGCCGTAAAAAAGTCACATCCTTCAAATCGCAGCAGCGCTTAACACTGTGAATATAAGGTAGATACACGAGTAAGCTATGTCTTCTAAATCGAACCACGAAGTGTTTTACCATCTTCAATGACATTTGAATTTATAACAGACAAACTAATTCAATCGCATTCAATATTATTCCAAAAAGCACTTATAGAAAGAGATATACATTTTAATATTCAAACAGATACTTAAATCATTTATACGTCTCTAAACCTATACGACTAAAACGATTCTCATCAAATTTTCGCACTTTATCCTTAAGTCATCCCAAAGTGATGAATCCAAAAACAAAAGAATGAGTCAGAGAAGGCAACGACCGGCGCACCAGGGTGATCTTTCGAAATTCCCGAATAATTGTCGACGCGTAAGGTGGCGACGAAAATAACACACGAGACGACCCGAGTCGTTCCCCCTCAAACAAATTAATTTTATTTATATATATTGATGAATTTACCTACTTGGTCGTAGCTCGCTTACGGATATGTTTACGCAACCACAGTACTTGGAACTAGGCCAGAATAGATCCTTTATAAAACTCTATTAAAGTACATTATTGGACTGAGTATTCTTGTTTGGTTACGCTTATTACGTATAAAGCTTGCTATTTTAGCCGTATTTTGTTGGTAAATATCATACTATTGTTTGTTTAGAAAAGTTATGTGAATTCGTATTAATATTAAAGATTTATTTTAAGAATTATATTGTCATTTATAAGCTTTTATCTACAATTGTACATTATTTTTATATAATATTCTGCCATCTATGATCATCTATAATGAAGAGCAAGTAGCATAGGAAAGATATCCTCAGATACTTTCCTTTTTTTTTTGTTCACGAGGGGGAAACCTTCAAAAGGTACCCGGCGCCGTGGGAGCGACGCAGGGTTATGTGGGATTTTTACCGCACTAAAACCCTCCCGGTGGCCGTCCTCAGCGCTGCGTAGAGGGCTCCGGGATCTCCAAAGGAACGCAACCGGAGTCCTCTTAGCGCGTTGCCCCGTCGGGCTTTGCCCAGGTGAGCTTGACGCTCGCCACTTTCCTAGGGACTAATTTGGAATACCTCCTGTAAGTATCACCTTACCATACTCTTCAAGAAAAAACACGGCGAGGCCCTACCGTGTTGGGCGAAAGAAATAGGTATGAAGCTTGTGCCGAGGGAAGAAGAATTCCGATGAGTTTATCTACCCTTAAAACGTTCAAGTATCTACAATGAACTCATAATTTACTTCAATACTAAGTCGCTTCAATAACCGTCTAGTAATTTTAGCGTGACGCGAGAGCAGACGCGACCCCTTTCTCGACCCCTTTACGATTGTAATAGAAAATAGACAAATATATAGAAAAACAGAATAGATATAAATTTAAGTTGTCTAATAATGAAAGCATTACTGATTAGTATTTTCTTTAATTTCTGCATAAAAATTGGTTCAGTTGTATTGCAGACAAGTGTATTAAACTAATGAAAAATCTATTTTTTTTCTAACTTTTCGTTGCCTAACCTTAATCGGACCATGTTGCAAATTGTTCCTTCTAGTATGTCCTAATACTAGATAAGTTAAGCAAAAATTTTGCAACTCTAACCACAAAGCAATTCTTCGCAATGTTAACAAAAGTCTATGCAGATACACAAATAAGTATAACAGATAAAATCAATGTTGCTCTGTTGATCGGATATCTGAATTTTTATCAAATGGGCACGGTTGCCTTTTAAGAATATGTGGCATAAGGCGTTTTCGCAATAAATATGAAAGTATAATGTCGTGGAGGATGATGCCACTTTGAATGCTAAACCCGTACTGAACTACAAACATAGGCCACTGGTAGGGTCGCCACTTTAACGAAAATGCTAATTTTAAGTAGATACGTCCGTTAGTAGTAATGAATTTGAAACAATTTTTGCCTAGCACATGTTCGCAATTTTAATAGATACATAGGCAAAAATTGTATACAAAAATTTCTTATTTTTTCAGGGCCAAGCTATCTTATATATACAGGGTGAATTTTTCAAACGGGCCTTCAGGGCCAAATCCGAAACTATAAGGATTAGCGAAAAATGCTGAAAGGAGTTACGAGACCGATTTTGATAAAAACTAAAACTGCATCATTCGTTTTTAAAAATATCTTTTTCCCTAGTCGGGAATCGAACGAGTTCATTTTGAAAAAAGTACACCCTCTATTTTATTCCACTATCAGATAGTGTTGCTTATAAGGATCAATTTCGGGGAAGTAATGTTATGTGACAAATTAAAGGAAAAGTAAAATTTTGAAGAAAATACATATTTTTTCGTATTAATTTGGCAGTTAAGTTCCCGCCATTCATCAATTTAAACATTTCGCGTATTAACAATTTTTTAGCTCAATGTTTCAAATCATTTTGATAGCTTGGCCCTGAAAAAATAAGAAAGCCTTATACTTAGTTAGTTACTTAGTATTTTACGAAATCTTATTGAGCAGTACGATTTTTATTCAAAATGTTTTCTATCTTTAAATTCAAAAGGCTTCCGTCAACTACGGTGAAATTGATTTATTTGTATTAGCTTTAAAAAAAATATTTTGGTATTTATATTTAATTAATTTAAAATATATTTATGAAGTGCCCTAGATAGCTCATTATGGAGGTGAATAAGCTATTAAAATACTAACTTCCTTCACTGCGTATTCGTTTGACATTTCATTCTAAAAATACCAGTTTATCAATTCAATCTGATTTTTTTACTTTTTGTTAAAATTTGGTTTTCCTGCCAACCCTGGCCACTGGGAGGCAGATGTGGGTAGGGAGGTGGGACACACAGACAAACCGTGGGAAAAGCTCGGATATACGGCGCGAACAGTAACATAAAGTGAGCCCTTTGTTACCCGATGCCAATTCTTTCGCACTTTTGTTATACCAGCATTGCATTCCTATAAAAAAAAAGAAATTCATATCTACGTTAGTATACAATTGTTTAAAAGGTAACACAATGTTTGCAATAAAACTAAAAGCAGTTCATATGTACCCCGCGTTGCTTAATTTTTAATCACATCACGGCAAATACAGTTGCTCTCGAGGCAGATATTCATTAGGATAATGATATTCGCGAATTACTACGTGTTTATGCCCACAATGCTACGTCGTAGTGTGTCCGAATCGAGGTTACACACAAACACAGAAAGCGGTACGAGTTCACGTGGCAACAACGATCACGTAGTTACTGTATAACCTGTCCAGGTAAACTTGAGCTCCAAATGACCATCTTAATACCCCGCTTACAACGGGTTTTGTAGCGTTGTGAACGGGGGAGGAGTTCAAGATGTGCTGGCCGATAAACCGTGCGGCAGACGTCATTCGCACACATCGGAGCTGCCCTCACACTACGGTGCATGACCGTGGCATTCCATCGGTATCCACACGTACAAGCGCACAGCGCACCTTATTAAAACGAGACGCGAATCGACGACTTATCGGGCAATTAGTCGCGGCCGATGTCAGAAGCGACGTGAAGCGGAATCTTGTTTGAATTACATTGACTCTCAGTACTTACCTTGCCATCAGATTTTGAATAAAATTGCTGACTACATTAAACGTTACTGTACTAAATTTGATATACTTACATTTGTTTTATAGCGCCTCCCCACATTGTTAACACGAAACTCCGGATAAGCCACGTACGGATTGCTAAATCCTTGCCCAGTTATGGGATAGTCTACTTAGAACTTTACAAAATATTACCTTGGGCACTTAGACGATAATATTGTACATATACCTATTACCTTCATAATCTATAACGCTGGACTAATTATAAAATACAACAATATTAAACTCATAAATTATACACTTATTTTATGGAAAATATATTTTATCGAATTCAAGCACATATTAGACAATGGCGTAACAATAGGGTGGCAAGGCTGGCAAAATTCCAGGACCGGAGTGTCATGGTAGAAAGTTTAACTCAGAAGTAATTACGTAGTAAAAGTTATTACTTAAGGACCTCAGTTGAACCAAATTTAAAAGCCTTCAATGTATCGACACACTCCTGTAATTAGATTTAGAACTAAACATACAACCGTCAACCCTTTACTGTCCTACCGCTGGGTAGATCTGTTATGAGATCGATAGGCTTTAGATTATATTTCACTACGCTAGTAAGTGCGGATTGATAGTTAAATTAATTAACTATTAATTTCGACTAACTAATAATTTCGACATTTCAGAAATTCATGCCGAGTTTGGAATCTTCGACCTTCGGACAAATCTAAAAAAATTTTTGACTAAAGTGTATTTTTTAAATTAATGTAAGGATTCACGAGATCCTCCAAAATACATGATACCCAGTAGACAATTGTTTTATAGCCACTTATATTGTGTTATATTATGTTATTAAATCAATATTTAAAAGAATGTAACCAACGAATTGCACCATAAGTAAATACAAGAAAAAGCAAACGTCAATGTAAACCGCATATTTATAAACAATCAAACAGGTTTCCGAGGTGTCGCATCGAGACCTAGCGGCACGCGCGAACGCTCCTAGTGCCGATAGCGTGCCGCAAATGTTAATATATTCCCAACATTATGAATTACTCGAACATGTGGAATTCTATGACCGGTTTCACACAATGGGTTGACTTGTATATGACGACCGACTTAGCAAAAGTGGCATCGCGTCTGTGTACGGCTTCTGGTTATATGAAGTGGGTTCCTCTGATACTACTATATTTAAAAGGCGTGAATTTGAATTTTGATGATCCTATTTAGTTCGATTTCAAAAGGACCAATAATGGTAGAGTTACGCTCTAGTTTGAAGGCTCCATTCCAAGTTAGTCCTCAGAGGTAGTAGCTTCTGCGGGGTACAACTAGAATTTAGTGTACTTCAATTTTTATGTCATTTTTTTTGTAATATAAGAGTAGCAGACGAGCATGCAGTCCACCTGATGGTAAGTGGCTACTGCCGCCCATGGACATCTGTAATCAACCCCAGATAGGATTAGATATTCCTACCTTAAGTCGGCCACAGATGCGCGGCTCCCCTGAGGACTAAGCTGGAACGCCTCGGAAAGTTTGTCTCCCTTCAAACCGGAAAATAGCAGCGCCTAACATTGCTGTTATTAGGTAGAAATAGGTGTGGCGGTGGTGACGCCGGAGTCGAACCACAAAGGGTTCTACCACCTTCAAAATTTAGTACCTCTTACCACACATTCTAATCAGAATACAGCAGAGATACATTGTTAGTATGAAACAAAAGGATGAAGCTGTGGTAACGCACCGGAATAAAAAAGTTTTTAACATTCGTTTTAGATAATTTAGTAATAATCAAAGATAAGTCAGCTTAAAATAAAACAATGAACCCTACCTTCAATACTGCAAACGAGATAAAAACTTTCATACAACACACATAGACAAATACAAAAACACCCAGACCCAGAAACAGAAATCTACATTCATCATTTAAATATATGTCTGGCCGGGGATCGAAACCGGGACCCTTTGCGCGTCAGACCGGTATGGTGACCGCTCCGCCACGCGAGTTCTCAACTACTTCTAATATTTACATGCGAAGATCAAAACTAATCTAATTGAGCTAAATTCATCCGGTTTGACTTGAACCCACCGTTTTCATAGATTCTAACAGATTGCAAATCAAACAACCTTTCAACGGAGTTGTGGTATTTCTATTAGTAATCTAGCTAATTCCTTGATGGATGAATTACATGAAGTACATGAATTCCATTATAAATAGAAAGGCGGTATAACCACCGTGATTCGACAGAGCAGGTTCCACACAGGTGTGACGGTCGAACCTGCTCTGAAGGGTACACCCTTACCATGAGTTTTCAAAACATCCCACAATTTTACGTTACGTTTACTCAATCCATTATTCTGTTCCGTTTGCTTCAGTAGACTGAGTAAACGTAACAATAAGTGCTCAAGTCTTTTTGTCTGTCTCATATGTTGGCAAAAAAGACAGACAAAGCATAAAGCGCCATTTTGTCAATTTAGACATTTAACGTTACGTTACTGACACTATAGTTCTGATACAATCTGCTAGGGGCGCTGATTGTAATTTGTATGGGCAAATACGTAAACAAATACCAAAACAGTCATATTTGTCAAAACGTAAAAACTCATGGTAAGGCTACTGTTTCTTGCGTTTCGATGTAGAGGTGTGGATGGCGGCTGACACTGCTACAACGTATCTCTAATCGACTCCAGGTAAACCTCTTCGATATGAACTTGATCACAAGTGCATGACGAACTTGATCCAGATAAACTTGACGGCAGTGACCACCATGTGGAATGGCAAGTTTTTCACAGCTAAATGTTCCCACAAAGTTATCAGCTTCTTCGTAAAGTCCAAGTTCTGTAACGTTTGGGATCAACCACATATTATTAGTCATCTGCTACACGTCCACTAACTATCCGACACATATAGACAAATACACAAACACCCAGAACCAGAAACAGAAATCTAAATTCATTATTTAAATATATGTCCGGTCGGGGATCGAACCCGGGACCTTTTGCGCGTCAACCGGTATGGTGACCGCTCCGCCACGCGAGTTACAACTACTTCTGATATTTACATGCGAAGATCAAAACTAATCTAATTGAGCTAGATTCATCCGGTTTGACTTGAACCTACCGTTTTCATAGATTCTAACAGATTGCAAATCAAACAACCTTTCAACGGAGTTGTGGTATTTCTATTAGTAATCTAGCTAATTCCTTGATGTATGAATTACATGAAGTACATGAATTCCCACAAAGTTGTCAGCTTCTTCGTAAAGTCCAAGTTCTGTAACGTTTGGGATCAACCACATATTATTAGTCATCTGCTACACGTCCACTAACTATCCGATGGACTGCACGCTCGCAAGATTTGCATACGAATATCATAAGTTAAGTTCGTATTAAGTTATAAATAAGGAACTATGTAATTTTGCTGTCATCGTAATTCAATTTAAGTCCATTCATAAAAAATTAAACTATCAACAATCTTCCATTTATGGCTGCTCGCATACCTAATGCGAGATGTTGTTGAAGAAAGAGATCATTTTAAGTATTCTCGTACGCTATTATGCAAACTTTATCGTTTTTGCTTTCAATAAACAACACTTTATTTGTTATTTTATGTGGACCACCTACAGATTGAATAGAATCTAATCTGTAATTCTATTTAAACGAGGCGATACGTTTCAGAGCATTCACCATAAATTTACCCAAGAATAATGAATGTCTTTATAAGTGGCAATAAATAAATTATTTAAATTGTTGCAAATATTGCACGTTAATTATGCGCCTGTTAACTCAAACAGATCGGAAGCCATTGCTTGTTAGTATTGGCGCCTAGTAATAAAACCAATAAATTATGTTAATTGATATTTATGTCATAAACCTCGCTTATAATAGTCATAACTCGAATATGAAAACGTTTATGATAATTATTATATTATTATATGTATTCATAATTGATTTAAATAAATTATCGTGTATACGGATAGTTATTGTCTATCAATGTGTCAGCTTGAAAACATTAATCTAAATATTTACTGGTAGCAGATATTATGACCGTTAGATATATCTGCTAACAGTCATCCATTTAACACTGAACCATGCCTGAAATGCTTGACTTTGTAGATCTGTCTACGCAAACCATGGGCTACACAAAGTATACGAGATTCTAGATTGTTTTGTATATCATAGATGTAGTAAATGATATGCATGCATATGCAGAACTAGCAGCTGAAGGCTAATTCAGAACGCCTCACATATGTGTATATTTTTCCAACATAAAATAGAGCTGTGATTTTAGAAGTGCCTTACATTATCAATACCTACTTCTATTATAAAAATACTACTTATTTTTTTCCACAACTATGCATTTAAAATTTCATTTCCATTTGTATCCTAACCCGATACGATATACCGGTACCACATGCAGGTACGGTATACCTATACTATTCAATATAGCTAGCGGGGAACAAATTTACTCCGTTGGATCTAGAATCTTCGAGCGGACTGCCGCGGAGTGCGCGATAGGACAGCGCTCGTAAACTGCGCAGAGACATTCACAGTAAGTAATACAAACTGGACCAAGAAATTAGAATCTAATAGACATTCCGTAAGGTTTATATTATTCCTCATTAAAATCTACAAATAAAATACTGTAATCATTAATTTTGTCTTATTTGTCCCTATACTTTCACAGTAGAATTTAGCTGCAAGTCCTAAAAACTGCTAACCTAACCTAGATTTTCTTTTCTTTTATGTGGGGGAAATCCTGCATGGATTCCTCTTAGTCGTGGATGCAACAGGAAAAATATACAGGACTCCTACCGGCCAAGATCCCACGGTGTTCCTCTGGGCATTCCTTTGTTGGGACTGACGCAAACAAATTTACTCCGTTAAATCTTGAATCTTCGAGTGGACTGCCACGGAGTGCGCGATAGGACAGCGCTCGTAAACTGCGCAGAGACATTCACAGTAAGTAATACAAACTGGACCGAAATATTAGAATCTGATAGACATTCCGTAAGGTTTATATGATGTCTCTTTAAAATCTACAAAAAATGTACTATAATCTTTACTTTGTCTTATTTATCCATTTACTCTTTTAGTAGAATTTTGCTGCAAGTCCTATGAACTGCTAACCTAACCTACACTTTATTTTCTTTTACGTGGGGAAATCCTGCAGGGATTTCTCTAAGTAGCGGATGCACCACGGAAAATACACAGAACTCCCACCGGCTAAGACCCCCACGGTGTTCCTTTGGATGCCCTTTGTTGGGACTGGGGCAAACAAATTTACTCCGTTGCATCTATAATCTTCGAGCGCACTGCCGAGAAGTGCGCGATAGGACAGCGCTCGTAAACTGCGCAGAGACATTCACAGTAAGTAATATAAACTGGATCAAGAAATTAGAATCTAGTAGATCTGCCCTTAGGTTTGTGTTGTTCCTCATGAAAGTCCACAATACAGAGATTCTAATCTTTACTTCTGCCTAATTTGTCGCTTTCGTTTTTACTGACAAATATTACCGTACACCTTAAAAAGGTGCTAAAAACTGATAGACAGGGTATTGAACTCAAAGAACTTAATGTGTGTATGTCGTATAAACAAATTATGGACACAACAGAAAACAAATCATAAAACATATCTAGATAATATTCAGTGCTGAATAGACATGATATAATGTATGTCGTCCGGACTGCAACGAAGTGCACGATAGAACAGCGCTCGTAAACTGCGCAGGGACTTTCACAGTAAGCAATACATACTGGACTCTTAGAGCTAGGCTCTAGTAGAGCAGCCATGAGAATTAGATATATTCGGTAGCATCTACAGATCCTAGTACAGCAGACTGCAAAAAATGATACATTTCGATCTTTCGTAGATAATATTTGGAGAAATTAAGTTTTATTAACGAATATTAGATGTCACACTTCGTTAGGTAGGTACAAAGTACATTGCTTAAAAATTTAAACAAACTTACTTGAAAGATATATTTCATCTATTCGTGAGATAAAATATTCTACTAAGGTTATAAAAAGCAACTGCATTGAATCTAGAATCTTCGGTTGGACTGCCGCGGACTGGTCGATTGGACAACCTCGTAAACTTCGCTGAGACTCACAGTAACACACACTTGACTCTAGAACTAGGAATCTAATAGACTAGACGAAAATATAAATAAAAAATATATACAGCCGAACACAGAACCTCCGCATTTTCGAAGTCGGTTACTGAAATTGTACTTGGTATATCTGTATAAGATTTCAAAATAAGTATAACTTTTAAGCTCTTAGTCACATACTGTACACATTTGTAGTTAAACATACTGAAATGAAAAAAAATAGACTTAATTTAACTTAATATGCAACACATGTAATGAAGTATGAAAAATATAATAATGTAAGAATAACCAGTAATATTAGATGAGTAATATTCGTATATCCCCCTCCAATTATATTGACCCCAATGAATCAGAATAAATCTATTGCAATTATCAGAATAAATATATTGTAATTGTAGAATAAATCTATTGCAAATATCGCAAATAATTAATCACTTATTAATTAAAATTCATTTAAATTTTCTTCTCTCTTTCTCTCTGACTATACTACCTAAATTTGACACTGCAATGATTTTGACGGACTACCGCGATATCGCAATAAGTTTCTTGTTTGATAATGATATTGATTTGGTTGGTGGTAAAATATAAATTCTGATATTAATTCTATTGTAATGCCGATAATAATAATTGGTCAGTATGCAATATTTGATCTACTATAACTTGTTCGTTTAAGCTAGCAGTGAGATCTGAATTGGAGAACAGTTTGAATGGCCATTTGCGACAACTATCAGTGACGAGTTAACACGGCAGAGGAACTTGAAATTGCCCGTCAAGATGGCAATAATCGCCCACTCCAGCCTGTCCGGTGGACATCGCGGAGCAATTAAACTCTGATATAGATATTTAATGCACTTTAGATCATATCTGAGCTACAGCCCAGAAATATCTGGTTCAATAAGAGACCAACAGGACAAAGTGACCGGAAAGTTGAGAAGAACTTGTTTACCAGCAAAAGTGATGAAGATGTGTACAGCAAAAGTGATGAAAATCAAAATACTGTTAAACGAACATTGTAGATCTAAAGACAAACAAATAAACAAATTTAGTGTTACAACAATATTTACAAATTTGTTAGAAATACGTTTATTTTACATACGTAAGTTTCATTATATACTTTTCACCAAAAAGGAATAGAAAATATAAATTATGATATTGATTCTATTGTAATGCCAATAATAATTGGTCAGTATGCAATATTTGATCTACTATAACTTGTTCGTTTAAGCTAGCAGAGAGATCTGAATTGGAGAACAGTTTGAATGGCCATTTGCGACAACTATCAGTGACGAGTTAACACGGCAGAGGAACTTGAAATTGCCCGTCAAGATGGCAATAATCGCCCACTCCAGCCTGTCCGGTGGACATCGCGGAGCAATTAAACTCTGATATAGGTATTTAATGCACTTTAAGATCATATCTGGGCTGTATCTGGTTCAATAAAGTTGCTATATAGAAAACAAAGTGAGCAGTAAGTTGAAAAGAACGTGTTTACTAGCTAGGATAGTGACGATGTAGTTTTTAATGATAAAACTATAAAATCAATACCGTTCAACGGAAAATATAAATGAAAAAAGATAAATACAGAGAAATATTGTCAATTTAATGATCCAATCATCTTTATAATTCTATTAAAAATGCGTTGTATTTGACATCCGCAAGTTTAATCATACGATTTTGATAAATTAGGACTAAAAATAGTAATTCTAATTGAAACTCTAGTCACAATCACGTATCAGGGTTCAATATTTAGTAAATTGTTATAATAACTTCAGTAGGTTCAAATTTAACATATTGATGCATAAACATAACTTCTATACTTGGAATTCCTTAAGAGATCTCGATAGTTCTATGCAGCTATATTAAATTTTAACCATATGGCGAAGCTAACAAATACTCAAGCAAGTTCTTAGCAAATAAAACTAAAAATAATGAATTCCAATGCACTAAGATACGGTTAAAGTCTGTGCTCAATACGTCTATACAAAATTAGCGCGTACACTTATATTTTATTTCGCTTAGACAGAGACTAATGAATGAGGACTTGCTCTAGATCCAACGATGAACGAGAAACGAGTAGAAAGTACGTAGCGAATTCTAATATCATCTCTCTTTAGAGAGATGATATTAGGATTGGTACTATACTACTGATACTATAATATTATTTGTGATGCAGATATACATATTTTAAATGTATTTTGTTAGATTTGAAATAAAAAAAGATTTTGCATCCTTTATAAGTTAGTATGTTTAATTTTAATATTGATAGTAGTTATTATTTTCTATAATAATATTGTATGCCCATGAGGCCGGAATATGACGGACAATTATCCAATGTACACCTGTGTTTTTAAACCTATGTTCCACAATAAAGTTATTTGATTTGATTTGATAATCTACACAAAAAGTTTGCACAACGAGTAAAAATATTTTCGCCTGTCGCCCATCTTTCGCGGAGTGACAATGTGAAACAGGTACCGAGATTTATCATTTAGATCTCGAACAGACATTTCTTCACTTAATTGATGTTTTCAGACCTAATTCTACTTATTTGGGTCAGATTAAGTCCATACTGCTGAGTCAGAGCACTTAACGTTATTGAATCTACAAATTGTTACTCACTGCTTTGTCCACTGATTCATACCTTTTGAAGTGTAACTGATCGTAAATTATATATCAATTATGATGTTAGTCTACCGGTTAAATGGTTATGAAAATCAATAACTTGTGGGTTCTGAGAAGAACTAGCAGTCACACGTCTTGCTTCATTGTTCAATAATAGTACAGTTTCCTTGAAATTTTCTGTTTGATCTAGAGTTATATATTCCTAGTCGTCTTATCCGAGTCGTCCCAAGGTAGCCAAAGACATAGCAACTCGACTATAGTTGAACTTAAGTAGGGCTGTAATCTTATCTAACACGAGCTTTTGCCCGCGGCTTCGCTCGCGTTACGAAGTAATATTGTCATCCCCTATTTTATCCCCTTGGGGGTAGAATTGATCAAAATCCTTTCTTAGCGGATGCCTACGTCATAACATCTACCTGCATGTCAAATTTCAGCCCGATCCGTCCAGTGGTTTGGGCTGTGCGTTGATAGATCATATGTCAGTCAGTCACCTTTGAGTTATATATATTTAGATTACAGATGTCCACGGGCGGCAGTAGACACTTACCAACAGGTGGACTGCAGGCTGGTTTATACTTCTATATTAAAAAGCAACACGGAAATGTCTCATTCTAGGTTTAGGTATGTAAGTTACTAGAGTATCAAATCTACTTTCATCTGGTGACTGCCGTCATAGAAACAATAGTAACTCCAATAGCTCCAGCGTTAGTATTACCGCCCACACAATTCGAGATAAATTTTCTCCTTGTTTCTACATCTCCTTTATACATCGAAACACTTTATACACAGTAGGCTCTTGGTTTAATGGGGTATGGTACAAGTTACAAGACAAGACGAATGTACTAAACAAACGATGTTGATTAATTTTGCTTTTTGATTTGCGTTTAAAATATAAAAGTATTTTAAATAATTGTTGATCACGCATGAAATGGAAGGTATGAAACTAAGGACAATACGCAATAACACGTGGGCCAACGTAATAACTGTAATACAACGTTTATTTTCCATATATGAGTTAAAATAAGAATAATTGTATAAAAGCTATATATCTTTCACACAGTTAAAACTTAAAGAAGGTTTGAATTATTTTAAATTTTCCTAGAAACTGTTAACGTCTTTAATTCTCCTAAAACAAAATAACCTATGAATGACATATAAAACATCTCTGTATAAGCTTTCAAAACACAAAAATCCCATCAAAATTAAATCAGTAGTTTTTGACAAAATCGCGGACATACAAGCTTACATACCTACATACATCGATCGAATACAGAACCTCCTCTTTTGATGTCGGTTAATAAAATAATTTAATTTAGAATGGCTCGTCAATGCGTATTCTAGATAATATGTAAATGACAGACAACAAAAGAAACCAACACCGCCCATCGCTTGTAACTTTCGGCATAGAACTAGCTAGACATGCGTATACCACTATGCAGGCCGCACTCGCAGTCAATGAACTGGCAGAGGTCAGGTGAAATTATCTCGTGCGGCCCGCCTTACGCGACATCTGACTCACAATGACCGGATACAATTTTATCTCGTCTTCTGATGCTCAAATATTTTTGAGGACTTAGGCTGATCGCGCATGGACTATTGAGAAACTAGTAGCGATTATGTAGTTAACGTTACTGTCAAAAGTTGCTGGGTGACTAATTAATAGCGTATATGGAGGCATAGTCGGCCGGTTTATAGGTTTTGAAAAAAATTCGGTCGTTGGTCACTGAAACAACAATCTTGACACCTGAGCGGAAGCAGCTTGGGCGAGTGCTTAGTAGCATACAATCGCTTAAATCATTGTCCCAATGAACGGTGAGCCTTACTATCACGTTGTACTATTGTTATTTGAGATGATTCCAGCTTACCACAGCCTACCCACTAATCAAAGTTGTACTAGAAGCTCATAATCGAGACGATAACTTACAACAATAGTGTTTCGATAACACGAAGTAAAGAGATATGTATATAGCACATGCACTATTTTTCTTAGAAACTAAAATAGATAATAATCTATTTATACATGTACGTGTGTATTTTCCTTAGTATGTCATTTATTTCGTTGTAAGAGCCGCCCCACATTAAGTGCTACACATCGGAATGGATTCTCAGTTTTTGAACAATAAATTAAATATTTTTAATTTTTTTAACAATAACAATTTTAAAATAGCCATTTGAGTCGTGAGTTCCGGAAACTTTTACAAATGAGCGACGGAAAACTAATTGTTAATGTTAAAAGAAATAATTTACAATAGGTATATAAAAAGATAAAAAATAGAAGTAGGTAGAGTAGTTATATTAAATTTACATAAAAAGCTGTAATGAAACTGATTCACGGATAAGCGCTAAGAATGCGCTTTCCAGCATTTATACAGTGTTTATCTTAGATTAATTTAATAGACTTTATTTCTAGTTAGTTATTTCTAGTTATTTGTGGATATCTATGCATCATCATGCACTTGGTCATCTAAGCTTGATGTTATCGAGTAAGTTATCGTATTTAGCAGTTAAATGGTATAGTTTGTGCACCGTTTGCGCAGATATCAGTGAATCAACGCACATTCTACGAAATGGGGAAGCTGGGAGGTGCAACTGCTGGTCTCGTTTTTATATATATTTTACTCTTATTGAAGTAGCGATTCGTTGTACAGTTTACTTGATGCTAGGTGTTCTCTTGTGCCCAAACACGCAAAGTATTTAGTTGGTACCCTAATAACAGCAGTATAAAGGGTGGTAAGGGAGACATACTTTTCCGAGGCTTTCCAGCTTAGTCCTAAGGGCGGCGCATCTGTGGCCACCCTCAGGTATGAATATATTCCTATCTGGGGTTGATTACAGATGTCCATGAGCGGTAGTAGCCACTTACCACCAGGTTAACTGCATGCTCGTCTGCTACCCCTATATTACAAAAAAGCTTATCTTTCTTTGCGCCTAAATATCTACCTTGAATTAAATATATTACTAGCAGAAAAATACAATTATTAATATTTCATTACAGTAATAAACATGCTAAACAGATGAAGTTCTTACACAAGCAAGTGTACGGTCAAAAGTTCAACTGCATCTAAAAATATAACAAGAAAATGCAACCTTAGACTTACAGGAATTTCACCTCAGCATGAATGTTCCGCTAGATTACAGAGTCCTGATAATAAACCCAGTACATTCAACCGTGTACACACAAACATACTGTTTAGTGTCATTTTATATACGTATAAAGATGTTTTGTTATTTTTTAGGGTTCTGCACCCAAAGGATAAACACGGAACCCTATTACTACTAAGACTCTGCTGCCTATCCGTTTGTTCGTCTATCACAGGAATCTGACCTGAATTTTTCTTGAATTTTTATAGAGTATGTATAAGGATGACCGCTATAACAACAAATACTAAAAATTTAAAAATGAAAATTAATAGGGGTTGCGATACAACAAACTGCTATTTTTCCACGTTTTTCGCTTTATCTATGTAACCGTAATAGTAGACAGTTCAAATTTTCACAATGTATTTACTTCAATAGCTGATATAATAACAAATATTAAAAAAAAATATGAAGATTTTGGTGGTACGGAACCCTCCGTGTGCGACTTCGACTTACACTTGGCCAATTATTTGACCCCGTGGTTAGTGCTTTGAAGTACCGTAAGTAGATCACTGCGACTAAAGTCACGGGACATACAAGAGTAACATTAAAATTCTGATTCACATTTGGATCACAAACACTAGTCTATGTAACATCTCACAGAGGTCAAAAGTTATCAGGTACCATTGTCACACCGATTTTTATAGGTATGGTTTGTATTTTTTTTTTATAATAAAGGAGTAGCAGACGAGCTTACAGTCCACCTAATGGTAAGTTCCTACTGCCGCTCATGGACATCTGTAATCAACCCCAGATAGGATTAGATATTCCTACCTGAGGTCGGCCACAGATGCGCCGCTAGCCCTGAGGACTAACTGGAACGCCTCCGAAAAGCCTGTCATCCTTACCACACCCTTCAAAACGGAACACAGCAGCACCTAACACTGCTGTTATTAGCCAGAAATAGGTGTGGCAGTGGTGCCGCCGGAGTGGAACCGGAGAAAAAGGTTTTTTATAGATATATTTTTATAAGCGTTCCAACTTAGTCCTCAATTCCGCAATGTTTGTGGTTAATTTCACATCAGACCTCGAATAGCCGACCATAGGCAACAGTGGACACATAAAACGAACTGCATAGAGTTAATTACAGATGTCCATGGACGGCCGTAACATCAGGTGGACACTCGCCTCATTACATAAAAATATGAACCGAACACGTAATCAGATTTTAATTAAAACATAAAATTTCAGACATTTATTGGTGTAATAAAGATGATATAATTATGTACCATGTGGGTTGTTCTAAAGACGCTTTCTCCTTACGTAATGATTTGCTGGCAGATGACGAAATCAGTGCAACATTATGTAAGGAGTAAGTCAGAATAGATGGAGCGGTTCACATTGTTTGATCTAAGGAGCATCCGAGACAAAGACAAAACAGTTCAGAAGCTTCTTATCTTGTCAACAAAAGGAAGATATATTTTTTTCTTATTAGCACTAGGTAAAATATTCGTTATCTATTCTTTTGTACATTTTAAGATCAAATTCCCATTGACCCTATTATCGACCACAGAAAGGAAAGTAGTGGGTAAAAATTCCTTACAAATCCATCATCAATACTCCCCTACCTATAGATACCTTTTCAAGACTCCCTTCCTCCCTCATCAACAAAAAAGTGAACCACATACTTATTTCCATAAATAAATTATAACGATCAACTGTAACATGACAAAGTTGTTCGGATTACGAACTTCACAATCTTTCAATGGAAGATACAGCATTGAACTGAACGTATCAAATAAAACATTTGAAAAGTTCCCAGTCTGAGAAAGTTCGCGCGATATTGGAGTGATCTTGAATAAAAAGAGATGTGCCAACCAAAAATGTATATAAAAATAAACGGGAAAGGTTTTACGGAGTGAAATCTACGTGGAAATATCAACGTGGCTCGTGCTCTGATGACGAGTGGCTAGTGATGTACTCGGGCACATGTGCACGTAATTGTTTATCGATAAATTGTTAGCGAGTAAGCAAGTACCTTTTCCGAGGCGTTCCAGCTTAGTCCTCAGGGGTAGCGGCGCATCTGTGGCCGACCTCAGGTAGGAATATCTAATCCTATCTGGGTTTGATTACAGATGTCCATGGGCGGCAGTAGCCACTTACCATCAGGTGGACTGCATGCTCGTCTGCTACTCTTATATTATAAAAAAAAAAAGTAATTTATAGAAAGGTAAAAAAATTGTGTGTGTGTGTGATGGTAAGTGGCTGCTGTAGCCCATGGACTATAATCAACTCCAATTGAGACTCTAATCCAGGAGATCGCTCACAGATGCTTTGGTATCCCTGAGGACTTAGTTGGAACGGATAAGAAGGTCTCTCTTACCACACCCTTCAAACTTGAACACAGCAGTGCTTAATACTGTTGTTAATAGGATGAAATACATATAGCAGTAGAGCCTCTGTAATCGAATAATAGGTGTTCGGTTGATAGGGATAAATACGAATGATATCATCAGCATCACCCTGATTCTCCTATTCGATAGTTTCGGTAAGGTCGATATTTTTTCCCCGAGGGGTAGCAAAGCACTTATAACGGAAAAGAAAGACTCATACTTTACTACGGGCTCCTTTACAATAACACGGTTATTTATTTCATTATTTACATCAATGACAGATGACAAGATTTATAGATTCAACGGTAGCTTTTATTAACATAATATACATGATACATGGTTTTACATCACAATAAAATACTAAAACAATTTGTTAAATTTTCTCGTCTTGGTACAAAAAAGATTTATTGAGTTATTACCATTTAAATACCTTCAAGGTAAATACAGATTATCGTAATATCTGGAACAAGAACATGATGTGTCCTCGCAAGGCGTATTTACATCGAGTAAGTTACTTACGCAAGTACTTGGAAGTATAACTGACTATTCTATATGAGTTTAAAAGTAACTGAGTCCTCACGCATCCTTACCGTCTACAAATCATATTATGTACCTACTACACTACTTACAATGCGAGAAAATTATTCTATTAATTTATAGGATAGTTTTTTCACTCGTACCTACATTTTTTTTTATTTTTGTTGATCCTACTGCTTATATCTTTATGAAGCGATTAACGTTATTTCGGAATGTGATAAAGTTCTTCACAGGTCAACTGCGTAACTGGATTTGAAGATACCACTGACAGCGAAGATACGCACAATAAGCCAGTTCCCAGCACGCTAAATGTCTTTAATTGTTTGAATACCTACTTACCTATACATGCTTGTAATAAAATGTAAGTTCCCAGATAATAAAACAACATTGAGCTTTTTAACTTTTTCTTTTTTTTAATTTTCCATTCTATGTTTTATCGGAATAGCATCCTCCAAGCGGCGCTCGCTTGCAGTAAGCACAAATACTAAGCGAATCTTTTACTTACCGATGCCAGCGACTTAATCAGTGTAAACAGGTGTTAAATAACTTGGTGGCGGTGCACATGACAATGGGTTGTCATCAGCAGATATAATTCTTACTTCACTCGTGACACTTATCAGACGTGATCCGATTTATTAATTGGTCCGTACACAATGAAGTTGACTCATGTCTGTGTGTAAATCAGCCATGCCTTCGTTATTATTCGATGACAATGGATTTAAAAGCACAAAGGTGTTATTTCGTTTTATGGAGTTATTTTCCTGTAGACAGAAATCAAAGCGTGTAGATTAATGATTACTTCGGTAATAAACGTCTAAAAGGCGGTTAAAGCACAAGAAAACAATTTAGCCTAGGAAGAAATTAAGCCATTAATATGCTGACATTAGGCTTAGATTTATTCATTTTAATTAAGGCTACAGATTTTCCGAATAAATATTTGGTGGTAATAAATTTTTTAAACGTTTCCCTTCACTACAGGCGGTTGAGTTCTCCGTTGTTGCTTTTTTCCCATTTACGAGTTTCACGGCGACCGTTGCCTGAAACTTACACGTACCCAGAATATAAATGCTAGATGTCGTTATCCCTCTCCCCCTTCGCATCTACACAATTTGCTTCTC
The DNA here is from genome assembly GCA_014595695.2 of Epargyreus clarus clarus. Taxonomy (NCBI): domain Eukaryota; kingdom Metazoa; phylum Arthropoda; class Insecta; order Lepidoptera; family Hesperiidae; genus Epargyreus; species Epargyreus clarus. The sequence continues at coordinate 92,713 of JACTTY020000006.1, forward strand.
TCTCTATCCCCGCAAATAAAAATGTGTTGCCCGGCATTGTTTAGATGAAAAAGATTACATAACTTCTGGCAACCCAGCGCAAAATACACTTTATGTTTCAATCTCCTAAGAGTGTTTCTACGGTGATGTTGAAAAATCGTAGGATATTTTATTCTACGAAAAGGAAAATGTTGTCTTTTTCGAACCAGTTGCATTTAAAATCCTCTATCCCTGTTGCTTGGGCGTAGTGCCGCCGTATCTAAAATCATCTGGACCAAGTAAAGCGATTACTTCAGAGGCGATTTTATGAAAATGAACAAAGTTAATAATTCTGGCATTTAGAAGGCAATTTCTCGGTACCTAAAGACAAAGTAGATGGAAGTATTGCATACATTTGTTAGGATAATTACGCTATATTTTCTGTGGTTGCCTAATACGTGCATTAACAAAGGAAAATTGCTTCTTAGAGAGATGTATTGGTACAGATCCAGACTCATATGATTTAATTAATTGCTATTTAAATCTAAGTATATACAGCAATTAGTAAAGTGAAGAGTCAGATCCGACAATCTTTTAAGTTATATGATATATAACAATGGTTTTCCTAAAGCCGATCACATATTAGATCACTTCTAAGGATTAAAATGGTCACCTCGTATACAGCAATTAGTAAAGTGAAGAGTCAGATCCGACAATCTTTTAAGTTATATGATATATAACAATGGTTTTCCTAAAGCCGATCACATATTAGATCACTTCTAAGGATTAAAACGACGCGTGGTCGCCACTCGAGGAAGGTCCTCGAGTGGCGACCACGCGTAGGAGGAAGGTCCTCGAGTGGCGACCACGCGTAGGCAAAAGGAGTTCAGGCCGCCCCCCGACCAGGTGGACCGACGACCTGAAGAAGACGGCGGGAAACCGCTGGATTCAAAGGGCACGGGACCGGTTGGAGTGGCGCCAATTAGGGGAGGCCTATGTCCAGCAGTGGACCTCAAAAGGCTGATGGATGGATGGATGGATGGATGGGAAGGATTAAAATGGTCACCTCGTATATCTATATAAGCCAGTCGGCATCTATGCCCATCTACCACAAAACATAAGAACTGCTTCATACTAGAAGTAAGTGTAGCAGTAGTTATGTGTGGCTAATAGTTCTACCACCTTTCAGTTGAAAATATTCTTATAAGTGTGTCTCCCTTACCATTTACAAATCAGAGGACATCAGCGCTTAACACTGCTGTTATAACACAGAAATAGATACACCTAGTCACCACCGCCGAAACACAAAGAGCTCTACCATCTTGTAGTGATTTGACATAGATGTGGCAGCAAATCCACTGGCATATCATACCATGAAGGCATGATGGTTTAAATACACTGACTCCATGTTATGTGACTTCCCTGTATATAAATGAAATGTATACAACAAATCAAACAAAGAGAACTTGCAAACAGAGTTAGCATCAAATATCTATTCCGAAAGTCGGCGAGGGCTAGAGCGGCGCGCTGCAAACCGGGAATGCCAGGACATCGTCCGCCGACCGGTTCCGCACTCTACCGCGCTCGGGGTGACCAACATTTTGATAGACAAGAGACAATCTTACACTATAAAATAGGTAAGTTATAATATTTTGAAGCGCGCATGCTTGTAGCTTGTGTTGATTGCAAGCGAAGTAATTAAGCAGCGTGGAGTCAAGAGTTGAGTGGTTTTTAGGGTTCCATTCCACAAGGGTAAATAGGGAATCCTATTATTAAGCTTCCGCTGTATGTCCGTCGGCCCGACTGTCAGAGGGCTCTATCTTTGCAACCGTAACAGATAGACGCTTGAAATTTCCGTAAAATATGTATAATATTGACCACTATAATAACAAATACTAGAAATAATTTTAATTGAAGTACGAGCTTACAGCTTAAAACTGTTTTGCTCTAGAAATGAATGATGCCATGGTCCATCCATATAGAATCATTCTGGCTCGACGACCTCTCTAGCTAAACAAGATTGTGACAGATCTACAAATGAAGCGATGTAGAGCGCGGTTGGGAGTAGTACAGAGAGAGCAAGAGAGATACAATAATCTGATTTAAAGACGTTACGTAAACTTTTGCACCAATTTTGAAAAATCCCTAGTAATCATTATAAATTTCGCTTAATGTTGTATCACCTGGGTATAAAAAGTGTGCCTACCCCCAGACAACACACATCAAGACATTCCCGCATAATCCGGTATGATGGTAACACTAACTTTACTGCACTATTTGAACGCACCTACTTATCACGTATCTACCGGACCTGAGCATTCACATGCCTTTCTCTGGATGACTTTTAACAAGATTCCTGTGTAGGTAGCAGCTTTAGAGTTCAAGATTGTTATTGAATTCTAGTGAAATAACGTGACGATTGTTTTCATAGAAATATTTTATCTGGACAGAGGTACCTAATATACAAGTAAATTATAGTGTTGAGGGTAATTTGAAGTTACTGTTTTTTAAGCTGGTTGTCAGGTTACTTTTTTAATAATATGGGAGTAGCAGACGAGCATGCAGTCCACCTGATGGTAAGTGGCTACTGCCGCCCAAGGACATCTGTAATCAACCCCAGATAGGATAAGATATTCCTACCTGAGGTCGGCCACAGATGCGCTGCTACCCCTGCAGACTAAGCTAGAACGCCTCGAATAAGTGTGTCTACCTTACCACACCCGTCTAACCAGGACACAGCAGCGCTTAACACTGCTATTATGAGGCAGAAATATGTGTGACGGTGGTCCGCCGGAGTCGAACCACAAAGAGTTCTACCATCTTAAATTTTTACATCTAAACACCTTCTTGTAATATATAAGTTATATGGTCATCTTGGAGAGCCCTTAACCAATCTTATGGGATCCTCGAACTTTATTTTAATGGTAAGATTACAAACAAAGGCCTAAGCAAAGAAGTGATCGTCTAGTGGTTGAAAATCGGCTTAGGTTCGGTTGTCTTAGGTTCGAATCTCAGATCCAACCTAAGGATTTTTAATCAACTTTACTGAAGTTTTAGAAACCACTTTATTCAATATCACTTCGATTAATTATTAACAATTGCTGCATTATTATTATAATTGCTACATTATTATTATTATAATTAGTCGCAGAGATTATACAGTGTAATAAACTATACTAAGTTGTGGAGCAAGTAGGAAACATAATGTTATTAATAGTTCTAGTTTCACAAACCACTTACAAGGCAGAAGGTAAGATTCATACCCGTAACGGAACTGTGTAACTTGTTATAAATAATAATGTGTATCGTACCCATGAGATGATACCTCCTCCAAGGGTTGAAAGCAAACAGATTACGGTCTATGGAGGCACTGTACAATACATATACCATAACATGTACCTATGTTGATTCAGTACGTAATATTAGAGAAGAAATAGTGTTTATTAATATCGCGTTAAAAGTTCCAGATTCGATCCCGCTTCGAGCAATATTAAATTAAGAATCCTGTTCGAAATCTGTAAGTATAGCCACTCTAGTGTGTGTTTGTTATATGTGCATAGAAACAAAACCAAAAAAATCAATCTACTATATTATTTCTTCTCGATATTAATATTTACCTTTACTCTTTTACGTTTTATAATTTTATAATAATTATCTTAATATCAGTGTGTTTGATTGTTAATTATATTAATTAAAATACTCAAAAGAAACATCATAAGCACAAACAGCTACTTTCTTTGACTTATTGTTATTTATTTCTATTATTATTTTAAATCAAAAGATTAAAATGTAATATATTTACCCTAACGCTTAGGTTTAGGTACTACTAGCTGACCCAGCAAACGTTGTGTTGCCATATAAATAAAAAAATGAACAACCCTTATCACTTAGGGGTATGAAAAATAGATAGTAGCAGATTCTCAGACCTACTGAATATGCGTATAAAATTTGGTGAAAATCGGTGAAGCCGTTTCGGAGGAGTACGGTAACAAACATTGTGATACAAGAATTTTATGTATAAGATTTATCCTAACATTTATTTAATTCCCATTCTTACGAAGAACTTAACAAATCTCAGACGATAAAGGTATTGGATATTTGGATTGTTTGGTGAACCGTGATCCGGTCGAGACTGCGGGGGTTGGAGATGCGGCAGACTACCAGACTAATGTCTACGTCGTTGCTTATCTGATTACCGTAGATTTGTTTTGTGATACACTATGTTTGTTTACAATTGAAGTAGGAAAGGAGCATGCTGTCTCTACCACCCATGGATTGGATATCTCTAACCAACTCCATTTAAACAGGGTTTCTGAGGCCTATCACAGCAGTTGCCAATTCTGAGGACAAAGAGGGTTGCCTCACATGTAAGATAGACGGCATCCACACATGTAAAAATATTTAGCATGTTATAGTCCGCGTAAAACTGCTTGTCCGCTCTGAATATAGAAATTGAATCGCGTCGCCATAGTAATAGTAGTAATTGTATGACTGCACCTGCTCGCAACAACTTCAGAGCGGACTAGCAGTTTGGCGCGGACTATAGGTTGGTTAAATTGCGAAATACAAACTATACATGTTTTACGAATTTATTGATATTCATACCGTACCGACAATCTGTTGACTTTTTTTAACCGACTTCAAAAAAGGAGGAGGTTACTCAATTCGACCGTATATGTTTTTTTTAAGATTCAAATATTACACTTATTGTTATAAGTTATATAGTGGTTAAAGAAAGAGAAAGCTGGTATTGATATAAAGTGGCCACAATTTCCCGCAAATATCTGTTACCAACAAATAACAATAGATATAAGTTGCTGTCCCTGAATTGATATTAATTAAGCATATAATATCAAAGCCGATTTATCTATTATTATTCTTCTTGAACGATACCGAACTATAAAAAGTTTTTTGATATCATTGGTAAGTAGAATTTGAAAACAATTTCAAAGCAACCACTATGAAAAACAGACTAACCCAACCTACTAAGTTACTAGTACTTAGGCGCCCGGACAAGTCTTTCGTTTTAGTCCCCCGCTGCTTAGCTAACTCGCCTCGGATCGCCCTCTGTACTCCATTTAAAGGATAACAGGACACCACATAATATAACTGTACTATGATAGATTTGTAGCTATTATCCCAAAAAATGTATGCACGTAAGAAATTAGTCTTCGGCGGAATTAATAAAAAAATGTGAATGAAAATAAATTTTCAGTAAGGAAACGACTAATATACGAATAAATTATGTGTTACAAGGACGCGCGCAACTCCGTGCCACACTGAAAATATATTCTGATCTGATCTGATTCGAAATAATAACTCTAAGAGCAATTAAATGTACAAAAATAACCTGGATCTTAAACTAGACATAAATTGTACTTAAGAAGTTATTTTTTATGTTTAAGACTTAATTATCTGCTAGAACTAATAAGTCACAGTTGCATACATAGTAACACATACATCACTGACAGATACACTCTAAGTGACTGCGTGTTTGGCAGATATTCACAGGACACATCAGTCTCTTGGTCACGTTTCTGTGATTTCAGGTACTCGTAGTTCAGCTATTGAGTTAGTATTTAATTAAACTTGTCTATGGATGATAGTGACCGCTTAACATGATTATGACCCTTGATTGCATCCATCTACTCTTATATTACTCTAAACTTTGTTGGAAAGACACTATAATTTTCAATATTTTTCCACCGAATTATATTGTAGCAAAGACGTGGAACTTCCAGAATTTTAAAAAGCGACATGTACTTACTACTTACTTACTTAGATATAACATAACCTTCGATTATGATCGAAGAATATAACCTCAACTTTAGAGCATTTCTCAGTAACACTCATACGAAATGAGCAAATTTCGCTCATTACATTTACCATTAAAAAACTATGGCATCGCTAATTAAATTGTTTCCGCCTATTATTTACCGACAAGTCGTGTTTATGGGTACGAAAACGACTGCTTTCAGCTAATTAATGTCCCCTCCATAAAGCAAAGGTTAAGGATGTCGATCTGAGATCGATTAATCGAAGAATCGACTTCGATCTCCAGCGATGGATTCAGTAAATCGACATTTCATCCTACAACATCGAGATTCGTTTATTTTGAAGTTGATTGAATATTAACAATTGTGATATTTTTTACTGACGGATATGTATTTCAGTGATTAATTGGTACTGTACCCTTACCAGGAGTTTTTAAGTTTCGACAAATATAACTTTTTTGGTATTTGTTTACGTATTTGCCCATACAAATTCCAATCAGCGCCCCTAGCGGATTGTGTCAGAACTAGGAAATCGTATGGGCCAATACGTAAACAAATACCAAAACAGTCATATTTGCCGAAACGTAAAAACTCCTGGTAAGGGTACAGATGACCTTTTTTTGCAAACTTAGCAATATAACTCAGCTCGCTCGATATTTGAAGACTCGAATCTTTAGGCCTCAATTTTTTTCTGAATCGATCTATTACACTTCGTTTCGAATCAATATTTTTCGATAAGAATCGCCACCCCTAAAACACAGGTTATGTAATTATCGTTTGGGCGGTCAACATATCACATCAGTATTTCAGAGCACGTGGGCAGTTGCACCCCCACCCATCCCCTTCGCTTTCGGGATAACACCATTACAGTAATTAGGATATGCTTAGGCATAATTGATGCATACGTACCGGTTTCAGGTATTGCACATTATATACTGTTGTCTATTATGTTTCCGTTGAATACTGCGGTATTGCTAACTATGTAACTGATATAATGTATGTACATAATAAATTGATGTATTATATCTACATATAAATATGTCACATGTTACTACTCCAATTTGAAATGAATGTAAAATCTTTTTTGTCCTTTACCTAATTGGAATGAATATAAAAACACACACACACACATACACACACATACACGCTTGGATTTTAAAACCCAGGAGATGCCCCACGGCTGACTATCCTCTTATCCCACCTAACACCACAGGGATTATAGGAGCGGCTGAAAAACAGCGCTACTCGAATCCCTGATTCTGAGACAGCAATGCTGAGCCGAATTCCTTTTGTCATATTAATATTACTGTAAAATGTACATTTATTCTTTGTGTAAACTGTGTTATTATGGCAATAAACGTTTATTATTATTATTATTATTAAAAATCTCTTCTTCTTTACCATGATTGTAATCTTATAATGTTTACCCTTAAAAACACAAAATACTGTTGAGCATTAAATCCGCTTTTCGTACTATAACATTTTGTATGTGATTAGTTCAATAAAATTGTTAAATACTAAACCTCTTTGTTTTTGTCTTAGAATATAAAAATATCCAAACACATCATATTCGTATGTATCCATTTTAGGACGCCAGTTTGGCTACATCTCTCAATTAAAAGTTTTGGTGACAAAATTGACTATTTTATTCAGAAAGAAAACCGTATCAATGAAGTTATCAAATTAGTTAAATCTGTATCCATAATTACTCAATCCTGTGGAGATATCAAAATTCTGTTCTACTGGCGATTACTTAGGACTAGGATATGTACAATATGTTAGACGTTACCGGATTGGATTTAAGTGACGTCACAATGCACGACGTCGTAGTAATTAAGCAAAGGAGGCTTCGGAAGACGGAGGGCGCCTCCGAGAATGTTCCCGGATCTCATTTCCATGCAAATGAGGCCGTGTGTTATACGTGCGGTGTCGGTGCACTCTGCGCTGGGCTTAGTGCTTTGTCTCATCAATAAGAAGGCTTTGCGGTATCTAGATTTTCTTTTTTATTAAACACTTGTTCTTATGGATGTTATCGAAGTTTACAAGTCATATATCCATGGTAGGATCATCTTTACGTCAGCCCTTCTTGTTCCACTACCGGATATAGGCATATCTTGAGATATACTTACCGAAACATTTGGTCTTCTGCTCTCATCCATATATCTAAGACCAGATACACAACTTCAGCATTAAAATTTCCCCCTACTAAACATATCAAAGGCGTTAATAAAATTTGCTACAAGCTCTAAGATATAAAAAAACTCAAATGACCCTGTAAACTGATTTCTACTACATGTAGAGTTGGAAATGTCTGTAATCTCAATTTTTATTGAGAACCTCTAGCAGCGAATTAGTCAAAATTGGTGTCATTCGTTGTGTCATATAAGTACACAATATTCTATTGTATAGCCGTAGTGTGTGTGCCGTAGTGTGTGAGTGACGTCACACAGCATGTTGCGTGTCGTAGTAATTAAGCAAAGGAGGCGTCGACAGACTGGAGGCGCCTTCGAGAATGTCCCCGGATCTCATTTCCATACAAATGAGTCGATGAGTTGATTGGTTATACGTGAGGTGTTAGTGCGTCTGCACATGCTAGATTTAATGACCAATCAGTAAGTTCTGTGCACTAGTCCTCTAGTCCATCTATCACAGAAGGTGGTAGAACCCTTTATGGTTCGACTCCGGCGGCACCACCGCCACACCTATTTTTGCCTCATAACAGCAGCGTTAAGTGCTGCTGTGTTCTGGTTTCAAGGGTGTAGTAAGGGAAACTAACTTTTCCGAAACGTTCCAGCTTAGTCCTCAGGGGTAGCGGCGCATGTGTGGCCGACCTCAGGTAGGAATGAGTAATACTATCTGGGGTTGATTACAGATGTCCATGGGCGGCAGTAGCCACTTACCACCAGATAGCCCATGCTCGTCTGCTACTCATATCTTTTAAAAAAAATCATATCCGTTCGAAATTTCTCTCCATAATAGTGAAATTTGATATAAAAATCCGATGAAATTATACAGAGAGACAATTATACGAAGCATTCCAACTAAGTCCGCAAGGATAGCAACGGATCTATTGCCTAACTCAGTCAGGACATCAAACATATGTGTGCTACATATGAGGTTTATAACAGATGTCCACGGACAGCAGCGGCCACTTACCCTCAACTGCATGCTAATTATTTCTATATAAAAAAAAAACACTCAATGTGGATTTTCATTTTCTACTCTGCAAGTCAAGTTACCTTCTGGTACTTTTCAGGACATATATCCAAGACAAGTACAAATCTTGTTTGTACTCCTGGATAATAATTCAATGTTTAATCTAAAGACTTTTATTGATAACAGATATTTGACATATTGTGATTTTTTATTTCAACTTTATTATTATAACAAAGAACTAAGATTATTATTGCTTATCTAGTAGTATAACTACAGTTTGTCGCATACAGGTTTTCAGTGACAATTGCAAAGATGGAACGGTCTTACTTGTTTACGGCTGCTCTCAATATCATCAATTAGCTGCAGAATTCCCATTTTCAACCTCCGTTTATCTTTCGCTGTAAAATCTTTGATATCTGGCATTATACTTTTGAAGAATTGTAAATCTTCACTATCCGTGTTATCACTGTGAACTGACTCTTCAACTTTTCGCTTTTTCGCTGTATGTTTATTGGATGTATCAGATGGGTCTGGAACTTGGTTCTCTATTCTGGAATGACTTGCATCTTTCATGCTCATGCTTAATGGCTCATTTGAAATAATCTCATCGCTTACATCTGTAGCTTCAGACTTTACATTTATTTGCCAAGTGTCTTTGCCCGTATCGTAATCATCTTGAGTCTTGTCGTCTTCGTCGCTATTTGTGTAATTGCTGCAATCTTCGGGAATTTGTTCTTTTGCACTGTTCGTATATCTAAAACAGAGTTATTTACAGTAGGAATGTATATTTACACAAAAGGTTTATGTCGTTAAAAAGATGGAAAATGTTTGGAAACATACGAGGAGTCAAAGACATGAACATGTTTAATTAGAAAATGGTAACAAGTTGTTCTGGAATGATTTTCAATTCAAGATTGGTTCAGTGTGATACAGAATGAAATGTTTTGTTTGAAAAATTCTATATTTTTCAAACTAGATATTTGCAAGTAATTAATTTTAGATCATGGGAATAAAAAACCAGAATGGAGCTCTTACCGTTTGGGCTTAATAAAAGGTTCTAAAAACTGAAGTGAATCGTATAGATAATATTTTTTACAACAAGGGCCTTCTTTGCGCATTTTCTTTTTGAATCTGTTGTAAGATGACCTTATACCTTTCCATTTTGTTTTAATCTCTTCAACTGAAAAAAAACCTTATGATTAATTCCTACGTAACAAATATTTCAAGAAATTACATATTAAGTTAAAAAAATGAAAGTATTTAGTGAAATAATAAATTAATTTTTAGATGAAACTCCAAAATAGCGATATCTAATATTTTTTTATATTATTCAGATCTTATATTTTATTTATCATCGTTAAACAATATATTCGTTATTCACCTATTGTGGAGGGTAAAAATTTCGAGAGTATGTATGAATATCTGTTTCTTGGGATGACCTGCAGCCTGAACCGTTTTAACATATGGGAAGTCGTTGGATTCATCTAAACTGTGGGTAATCCAGGCTATGTTTTAGGTCTATTCCAATTTGATCACCTGGGTGATATAATCAATACATCATATCATCAATTAGTAGAGAATAGACAATGTTTTATAGATTATACCAATTATCTATTTATGTCAGTTGTGTTACCTGTGCACTCTTCATCTAATTCTGTTCTCACGGAATCTGCGATCTCATCCCAGGCGATTTCCGCGTGTCTAGTCCTGTAGGTCTCCAAACCGGAGTTATACACCTCCGGATGCCTCTTTACGATGTTCACGAACTTTATTATCACCTCTTGGTAGTCCCTCATTATTGGTAGTAGTAATACCTGTTAGTAAATAAATAAAAACATTTTATTATGTAGATATGTAAAACATTTTGACGTATTTTCTTCTATTTACATTTCTGGAAGAACTTAAAATTTAGTGATATTTTTCGTGGTTTATTTCAGTATGATATTAATAAAAGTACATAAATTAATAAATTTAATGAAAGGGAAGCATACTAATTCAAGGCGTTCCAACTTAGTCCTCCAGGGTACGAATGCCTGTGTGGCCGCCCTGATGTAGGACTCTTATCTTATCTGGGGTTGATTACAGTTGTTCACGGGTGTCATTAACATTACGATCAGGTGGTCAGCATGCTTATTTACTACTTCAATATTATAAAAAAAAATCAAAAATATAAATTAATCATATTACCAAAGGGAGGTGGCGCAAACAACAAAATAAGCCTTATCCATCCGTGTAAGTTATAAACCCGACTTATATGGCAACATCGGCATTAAATGACGACTGGGATTCCATTAAAAAAATCGCAATCACGTCAATAACAATGTTATACAAAAGTAAAACATAACGTAAGCATCTCAAAAACATACTATATACTTTATATATTTAACATTATGCAGCCATATTTTATATCGTACACCGCAACATCGTAAACCGCAAAATAATCGCCAATTCACAAAGTCACCAAACCATTTTCATTCTATGAAATGTGATACAACTAATAAAGCCGCACCGTCACATAAAATAATATTAATTTAGGTGATTGTTTAATTAAAAGACAAAAATACCAACAGATTACACAAATACTTAAAAAAAAACAAATAATATTACTCACGCGATCGAAGTTAGCAAAACGACGGCGGTACGCGCTGCAATGTGGCCTTGCCGTTGCCTCGTCGCACACTGACGCCACACGCGTTGCGTCTCGCTCTAGTCTACGCTGTGTTAGAGCGAGACAGCGCGAGACGAACGCCACGCTGCGGTTGCCGAGTCACGAGGGTTATAAGGTGCCATTCCACTTGATAGCAACTGACGAGACGAATCGAGTGCGGAGTGATTGTCCGATTCACGTGAAGCGCCACGGTTTTACTGTAATCTATTTATATTATATTTGTGACGTAATTCAAATCTCATTTACTTTTTTTATTAAGTATATTTCCTTTTTTGTTTCATAAAACATTTCAATAGAGACCAAATACAAATCAACTGAAACACAAAACATACAATTTACAGTGAATAAAAAAATAAATAAGTATAACAAACAGCAATTACAATAAATTGTACTAAATTGTATACGCGTACAATGTTAAACTTCTAACTAGAAAATTTGCATGTAACCCTATAATATGACAACGTAAGTGACGTACAAATTGCAGTGTACATTATTTGCATCATACTGATCAAACATGCCCAAAACGACAGAACAAGGCGTGCAAACGATGCGTCAGATTTCGACAAGTGGATGAACACCTTTACTACGCGTGGTATTTGTTTTAGACACGCAACACACTACAGCACTATTACACGAAAACCGATCTTATTATAGGGAAATACAGTAAAATGTTGCCGTAAGTTACAAACTACAGCCGCATGGCCACACCGTTTTGTTCGCAGCGAAATAAGTTTTGACCGTCAGTAATAAGGCTTGTTTTGCATGCGCCATAGATGTGGTGAGTCCATTTGGCGCGATGATCCGTGCTTCGTTCGTACTACGTCACGTATTGCGCACGTAGAGAGCCACTTGTCAACAGGTACAAATTTCGTGTGTTAATTGCAGGCTAGCGTGTAATTATGAGTGTAAAATCAGCAGGTATAATTTTTAAGTATAGTTTTGTTCGTGAGTTAAATGTCAAAGCTTTAATGTAATATTTAGGGTAAGTTGTAATTTTACTGGAAAATACATTTCCTGTCATATATCACTTAGCCTTCAAGGATGTCCAATAGAAGACGGAAAGAGGTGTTCCTCAAAATGAACACCATATTCTCTAATAATATCTTTGTTTTAGAAAAAAGAAAAGAAAGTGAGAACCATCAAAATTAAAGTCAATTGGAGGTACAATCTTTTAGCGGTCAGAAACTGTCCTTAACCGAAATTTCTAAAATTAAAACTAAAAGATTTCAATGTGATAGAGCCCTATGTGGTTCGACTCTGGCGACACCACCGCTACACCTATTTCTGCCTAATAACAGAAGTATTTAGCCCTGCTGTGTTCTGGTTTGAAGGGTGTGGTATGGGAGACAACCTTTTTCGAGACATTCCAACTCTCAGGGGTAGTAACGCATCTGAGACCGACCTCTGATAGGAATTTAATCTTGTCTAGAGGTTGATCAAAGATGCCCAATGATAGCAAAAGCCACTTACCATCAGGTGAAATGCATGCTCGTCTGCTACTGTTATATATTGTAAAAAAAAACAACAGGTAGGTACCACAAGAAGCTAGAGAATAGCAGATAAAATGTCGTAATATTTTGTTTGTGTTTGTGTACAGTGGGGCAATGTAACGACATCTGCCGAGAAAGCACGTGGCACGCACACCTTTCCCTACCGATCTGCGGAGATGCCGACCACGCAACCAATGATCTCCGATCATAATAATATTGGTAATAATTGTGTCCCGCCGTTTTGCCCGCGTTTGAAATAAGTAAATAAATAAAAGTGTAAATACTCAGGAAATTCCGTGACTATATTTTTCCTAATTCTAGCTTAGTTTTAATCCTAAGTTTTATTCTAACATTAAAGCAGCCCTATAGTTCCCATTAAAATCAGTCCAACCGTTTCGGAGATTAGCTGGAAGTTGACAGAACCTGAAAAAAACCTTTTAATAATTGTTTTTAAATAATTACCGTATATATCAAACAGACGGAGATTTTTTTAGGATTTTTTATTTTTAATAAAGGTATTGTAGAGTCATGTAAAAAAGGGTACGATAGTTTATTATTATTAAGACGTAAACTAATAATTAAGAATGATCAATTTGAAATAGGTATCTAGATACAATATCAAATTGTTTTATAGAATCAGGCAACATTCCTAAAATTCCAATATCACTATATGTATGTATATCACTTAAATGTTATTTTAATTATTTTAAAAAGGCACTATAAGTATAATGATTTTTATAATGCTAACTTAGTAAACAAAGCATACATTGAAACAATAATAAAGCATTCTCTATTACGTATTTAACCCAATAAATTATAAATTAAGTTTTCTTTTTATAATGTAGGAGTAGCAGTCGAGCATGCAGTCCACCTGATGGTAAGTGACTACTGCCGCCCATGGACATCTGTAATCAACCCCAGATAGGATTAGATATTCCTACCTAAGGTCGGCCATAGATGCGCCGCTACACCTGAGGACTATGCTGGAACGCCTCGGAAAAGTCTGTCTCCCTTACCCTTCAAACCGGAACACAGCAGCGCCTAACACTGCTGTTATTAGGTAGAAATAGGTGTGGCGGTGGTGCCGCCGGAGTCCAACCACAAAGGTTTCTACCTCCTTCGATATACACATATTTATTTATACACATATTATATTAGTAAGTTAGTAAGTGCGGTTATGAGGCAAATCGTGTCAATAATACAAGGGCGAGGTACAGTTTAGCAACGTGACATCTGCCTAAGTGCCTAGGCAAGACGCAAGACACGTGTCCCGCACACCTTTTGTCTACAGCGGGTCGCGACTGCACCACCTTTTTACTGATCGACTATTTTTAACTGGCACACTTCTAATTTTAACGCAGCTAACTTGTAGGTCTACGGTTATTGCAATATTTGTTGTAGGCCTCAATAAAGCCTATATTCAATAACTCATACAATAGTTATTGAATATAGGCTTCACAGTATAGTCATACTTTTCAGGATTTTTAAGGAACCTTTTTGAATAACTAATTGACATTTAAGCTATCCACATTTAATTTTTTTCTATTTAACTATTTGGTATTATTATTAAATATAATTATTTGCTTGACGTGTGAATATTTCATCTTATTATTGACTTGATGCTTATGTAATTATTATTATTAATCAATTAATGCCATTCAAGTATTATAATTCAATTAGTAACAAATTATAATTTATGTTTTATATAATTTTGTTGAATTTTGCAAATCTCATATAGGTAGAAAACACTGGACTGTACTTAATACGTACATAATATCTGTGTAATAATTGTGTTGTAGCAAATAAAGAATTTGTTTTTTTTTTTGGATTTTTTTTGACGTTTTTCACCTACAATGTTATTTTAATTGTTACATTGTGATTTTCTATTAGTCTTTATGTCTTGAAATTAGACGATTTCTTATTTATTTATTTAGACGATATTTTCAATTGAGACCTACTGCGCTAAACTTTTTGTGTGGTGTCAAGCAGACTCTTTCTGTAGCACTGAGTGTTGTAAAATGTGATTAAAAGAAAAAATTCAAGAAGATTTTGAACACAATTTCATCTCACCTGAGTACGCGCCACTGATTGGTCACCTATATACACTGTATGCTGTGTTCATGTACTTTGTCCACACGCGCGACGCCACAAACAATCTTTACAATTAGTACCTAATAATAGCAATTTTACATCATAATTAAAGTAGGACAATTAGACAAAATATTAAACACATTTTTGCTTTGTTGCTTACTTTACAAAGTTGAATTTATTATTATCATAATTTTATCATAATGACGTATTGTTTATACTGCTTAAGGTTTAAGTGATATAACTTTATATTAAAAATAAAATTGAAGTACTTATTCTAAGTTTAGCGGCAAGGGTAGAATTTAATGCATCTGCAGATAGTGAAAATAATTATAATAGGTAATAAATTCACCAGCATGTCACTCAATGAAGGCCCGTCTCCATTGAAGGTACTTGACGTATCGTATATAATGTCCTAATATATCGCCTTTGCAGGATTTGGACTTTTTATACCTTCAATACCAAATAAGAATTTTATTCCCAATGCGTGCAATAAAAGGTCATGTAAAAAAACACAGCAAACACATAAAACGTATATCAAATTATTTTTTTAGATTTTCGTATGGCTTGGAATCAAACCTGGTTCTTTGACGTTTAAACCTTGGTGACAATACATCAAATACGATACGACGCTTGAATTGTGGTAACAAAATCTTCATTATACAAAAATAATTGTACGAAAGAAATAGTAGTAATAAACGCAATAAAAATATTACAACAAAAAACAGATTTAGCTCAAAGAACATATCACTTCAATACTATTTTTAAAGCTTCTATAAATACTATACCTTAATACTTATTGATTATATTTAGTTTATTTCTATATTCAGAGAACGTGCGCATGTGAGCTGTGTGGGACGATGCACGTTACCTGTCTTAATAGTATTATTACATGTACCATCATACATCTTAGTCTTGAATTGTTGCAAATACATATTATTAATTTTATGACATTCATCTACTTTAATTTCACAAATCCAAAATATACATTAAACCTAAGTCTAAATGAACCGTAGCCATCATCAAAATGAACGTATCATCGGCAACTGTTAGGGCTTCTCATTAAGAATTCTTTTGGCCACCATATTTTCATGATTATATAAATTTTATGAAGATATTTCAAACACAAAGGTTTCTTCACTATTTTTTATACAAGTGACAATTAATTGATAACTTTCACGTAACTATGAATAAACTGAGTTCGTATTCAGATCTCTAACATTTATCATGAAAGAATAAAAAAATCACTAAGCTATCACTACTATCTTTACAATAAATATCATTCTAGTCTTTTTCTCTTGTTATTTGACCCCAATGAATTGTTTTTCTATTGTTCCGCATTCCATTATTCCTTATACCATTTTGACAAACAAAGTAATGAAGTTATAAAACATAACCCAAGCACTAATCATTTCCCGTGGTACAGTGGAAACAAAGAACTCCAAGGATACGCACTTCTCGTCTTAGCAATTCGAAGGCAGGTGATTTCAATACGACAGGTGTGGAACAAAATTATAAAGCTAAACTGCATCATTTGCAGCGGCATGTTGGTGTGATCGTTTACTTTTATTTGGTGGCAATTAATATGACCTGCTGTATCGAAATAGACAAACAGAGATGAATAAATTGCATTAACAGCGCGTATTGTGATCTGTGGCTCATTAAACAGACTTTTATACGAATGATAGTCAAATAAGATTAGGTTTGTAGAATAAACAGTACATTTTTAATTTAAGTTTATGAAGTTGTTCACGTTTACAGCGCATTTATAAACCAACTTTATGGACCAGGAGATTTTTAATCAACGGGTAGAAGTAATAAAATTACAAATAAAGAAATTGTAAGTTATTTGCATACACTGTGTATACAAATTGTGTTATTACATAAAGATAACGTTGTAAGGTAAGTGTATCTCACACTTTAACTAAGTTTCAACTTAGCCCTCAGATTCGTCAGGGATTGCAGAACACATGTAGCCGAACTTAGGTCTAATTCTATCTGGGATTGATTATAGAGCGCGGGCGGCAGTTGCCTCTTCAGGTGGAGTGCATGTCACTTTGTTGCTTCTATAAAATAAAACAAAACACAATAATTGATAACATCGTACAGATTATGCTTGTCCCAAGCACACTACGATATGATTAGAAGATCACTAACCATGTTTGTCTAATGGCTATTAATACCCAATTGATTTAAGCGCCAATCGTGAACGTAATCGGTTTAACTCAGACATATGTTCGACACCTTTCATAACCGGTCGACCGAAGGACATCCGCTTTTTGGAGGGTAAAAAAATCGGGTTCGACATTCTCACAGGAACCAACGTATCCGGTGCGCGGGCGCAGAAAATAAAAACGATCATTTGTTAGTGTCGGGCCGCTCGCACCAGGTAAGTCGATTGTTGGGAGATGTCAAAACGTTTTGCGAACACTTGCGTATGCATCTTGTAGTAGTTCAAAAATCGAATTCGCTTTCTTTCTTTTTTATACTAGATAGATATTCATTGAGAGGCTGAAGAAAAGATGGTGCGACGATCTGGTCAAGGGTTCAAAAATTGGCAGGTCCTGGCGTAAGATAGAAAGCGGTGGAGTCACTTAGGGTAGATCGTTTCTCAGTAGTAGGACAATATAAGTTAATTGAAAAAAAATCTTAATAATCGAAAATATCTGAAAACAAACTCTTGAAGAATAAGAGTAAAATCAAAAACAGTTCACTTTCTTCAATTGAGAAAAAAATATGAAAACCTCATATGAATAAGTAGCTCATTAAACCATTCAGACTACATTATTGTAGTACTGCTGATATAAGACAGAAATACCCATGTACTTAAGTGTTGGTGTTGATACTATAATGGAACTACATACATTACATACATAAAATAAACATACGCCAAACAAATTACTTGAATGACTTAAAAAAACTTGACTGGTTAAATAAAGGAAGCTCATAGATTTACGTAACTCGTACAGTTTACTGACCTTTGATCTAAAAAGCTATTGTGTAACGTTCCTTCCGTAAACAAGATGTATTTGGCATCAGTTTTAATTTTGGCTTTTCCTTAATAAAAATAGCAACTTTCAATTAAAATTAATTGGATTAATTTAGTAACGTCGCAGAGAATTATACTCGTAACGAAAATCCTTTGGTAATACAAATCAAATCAATTCAAATCATTTATTTGCAAGAACACAGATTCAAGGATCTTAAATTTATATCGAGTACCTTATGTTACCACATTGGGCGTGCAAAATTTACACATCTTGTTCATAAATCACAATTGCTATGTGAAATTTTAATAAAGTGAATTAAAATAAACTCGTACACACGATAACTATAATAAACATTGTAGTCCAGGAATCCAATGTCTATTATATTTTTATTATATACTTCCATAAATCAAAACAATGAAATTTAATTTGCCAGAACGAATAACGGTCGAAAGTGCACAGAATCTTTAAAGCGTCTTTCAAAATAATGAGGAATGCTATGATGACCTCCAATCTACATACATACAAATGACTTCCACGGTTGGACAACAACAATAATTCGAATGTCTTTGAAAAACGACCTGACCTCTCTACAGTCGTTAAAGACCAGAGCCTAATGGACTTGTCCCACAGAAAGATATAAAAGAGAATCGTTGGTAAAAGAACAATAGAAATAAGATAGTTATGGCACCGGTTATGGCACCGAGAGTTTTTTGGTGAGATGAGATGAACAGAGTAGTTTGACTCCCAAGGAATCTGGTTAGAATGTATTTAAACTTCTGTCCAACGACGCATATGTGGCCGATTTCTTCTTCGGCTCGCCGTCATCCGTTGCTGGATGTAGACTTTCTTTTATAGGTGTGGGCTAGATATATATTTTTTTATAATATATGAGTAGCAGGCAAGCATACATTCCACCTGATGGTAAGTGGCTACTGCCGCCCATGGACAACTGTAATCAACCCCAGATAGGATTAGATATTCCCACCTGAGGTCGGCCACAGATGCGCCGCTACTCCTGAGGACTAAGCTGGAACGCCTCGGAAAAGTATGTCTGCCTTACCACAGCCTTCAAACCATAACACAGCAGCGCTTAACACTGTTGTTATTAGGTAGAAATAGGTGTGAGTCAAACGGTAAAGGGTTCTACCACTTTCATGACATGAGATGACATGAGATGTTTTCCAACCCATCCTTCATAAGTTCCGATCACTGTTCTCATCTAGCCGCTTTCCACCACAAGTTCGATAATGTCCATTCATCTGGATGATTGTCTGCAAATTTTTATATAGCCGACTCCAGGTGGAACTAATAGGTGTCAATTGCCACTTACTATTATTTGGACTGCATTCTTATAAATATTCGATAAGGATGTACGCTTCAAGTTATTTCGAAAATACTAACGAGTAACGTAGCAGAAAAGAGTATCGTAGGATTAGACGTTACTCTTTTTTTATCATTAATTCCAATTGCATCAAAAGTCAGATTTTTTCCTTTAATCCAATTTGCTCAAACTAAAATATCGTTCATCGCGTATTATGAAACGCCACGTCGCTTACATGTCGGAACATCGAAAGTCGGCTGATACAACTGCGTTTGTAAAAATTAGTTCTGTCAGTACCATTTGGTAATACAAGTGAAAGGCCGTGTACGTGAGAAAAGCAACGCAACAATGCCATATTTCGCCGTCTTCTGGGCCAGTGATCGATCTACGTGAATATTTTGTTCCCAATGAGATTTGGAGCGATTGTTAGCTTACCGCGTGCTCACCATATTGATGGTCACGTGACTGTTGTCTTTGTGTTAAGATAGAGCCCGTGTTATAGTCACGTGACCGTTGTCTTTGTGTTAGGTAGTCCGTTGGGTAATGGTTTTTATGTGATAATTAGGTAACTACTTAGGGATTAATGTTAATACATGTAATAGAAAGTTTTTTTCGGTTTGACACGTTATGATTTTATTTCAATATTTTTCTATCAAACATTAGTCATAACAAGTCTAATCAAAATGTTGAACCATAAATATCAATCAAGGGTACGTATATGTGTTCTCAAATGTTAGGTACATTTGCGAAGGACATAGATAGTATACTTGATTTACACAAGTATTAAAGTAAGTTATCGTAATCGTAAAGTAAGTAACACGTAATCGGAACTATATTAAAATTGTAATTTTATATATTTGCGCATATACTGCCATCTATTATCATATTAAAGAAATAAAAGTAATAGAAGAAAACAGTCTGGTGTTGACCTAATTTTTGTTAGTAGAAATAATTGGTAAACTTTGGGTTATTATTCAGAAGAGATCAAAAACGCCAAAACAATTCTTTCCGGAAATTGGACCCTGCGGAATAGCATTGGTCCTTTAAACATTGCGGAGAAAGTCCCAAGCCGCAATTAATTTCAAAATTTCTGACATGAAGCAGTTCTGCGCTTCGATTGAAGGCTGAGGAATGTGGCTGACGTTCATATGAAGCGACTACATCCTAAACATACCTAATTCTACCTAATAACTGGAGCGTTAAGCTGCTGTTTTGTTCTGGTTTGCAGTGGTGAGGGAGACACACTTTTCCAAGATATTACACGACACTATCAGATAGTGGAGTAATATAGAGTGTGTATTTATTTTAAAATGAACTCGTTCGATGCCCGGCTAGGGAAAAAGATATTTTAAAAAACGAATGATGCAGTTTTAGTTTTTATCAAGATCGGCCTCGTAACTCCTTTCAGCGTTTTTCGCTAATCCTTATAGTTTCGGATTTGGCCCTGAAGGCCTATTTGGATAATTCACCCTGTATATATAACTCAATTTAACAAAAAATATAAGTTGTGCGTTTTTTCGATAACACGGCAGTATGGCTGATCTAAGGTAGGAATCTAATCTTATCTGAGGATGATTATAGATGACCGTGGGCAGCAGTAGCCACGTAACTTAGATGGACAATATTCTTGTCTACTTTACAAAAAAATCAAGTGGACTGCAAGTTCATTTGCCATTCCAAGTCAAAAAAGAAAATTAAAAAGTAAAACGCTTTAAATACAAACGATCCATTTCTTCGTTTGCCTCAACGGAGTAAGTTATGACGTCGGTTCCAGTCATGCAATCCCATATTTAACATTTCATGGTGACCTAAGCACGGCCTTACCTCGTGCCGCGCTCAAGGACTGTCGTCAATATTGGCATAAGGTTATGTTTATAGGAATCAAACAAGACATTTTGTTGAACTAATTTCATACTTATATAGCTTCCAATCTAGAGAAATAATAGAAAAGTACAATATTAACGTTTTATAGCTTTTGTGGCCACTATAAGGACACCTGCTTCTTATAAATAGAATAGGAATACCTGAAGTTGATCTCAGATGATCAACATTAATCTTCAAAGTAAAAAAAACAGCAGTATTAGCGATGAAGCCGTATTTGCAATCTGGGCACTAACTACCTTTTAATATTTCATCCTTACTCTTTCTTAAATGTAGGTTTAATTCTCTATTACTCTGTCTGTCCTAAATTCATGTGATTTAATAAACATAGTACACGTTAAGTACTTTACTTTCGTCCTTGATTTGGTTTCCAGGGCATCATGAATGCTTACGTAGCATTTACAAAAATGAGGTCGTCAGATTCATGGCAATTATGTACATAACCTAAAGTTAGGTGCTTAGTAGAATTATTCGTTAATACGATAGCTTTATCACTACACGTGTCTGCAATCCCATTCTATGTCCCATACTTGGTTGCTCCTCACAACTAGGAGAGGATTGGAGTATAGCAACTTCGTCGTCAATCCCATTACGATCCTGAGAGGGCACAGGTCTCCTCTCACAGGGGTTTAGGCTTGGTCATCGCGCTGACCAAGTGCGGAGGAGAACTCTCAAGTTTGTAGGTTTCTTTACGAAATTTTGTTCACACGTCTCAAAGAACTTGACATTTTATGGGATTAACTTAAAAAATACACAAGTTTCACTTCTATTGAGTCTTATTTCAAAAAAGTTCTCAAAGGTATGTAGTCTACCAATACGCACTTGGCAAGCGCAGTGGACTATGGCCTAATCCTTCTCATTATAAGAGGAGACCCGTGCCCAGCAATAGGACAGTAGTGTGTTGATGACGTGTCTTATTGTACCTATACTTTTGATACCAAATCCTCCGATAATAGGAACTAGAGTTATACTCACCTTCCTAATTAAGTATAGTATTTATTATTATAAGACAGCGAAGCGTGATCGGTTAACTCGTTTTTTGATGTGAAACATCTATAGCCGCACGTAAAACCGATTTCTGGCGTGGCGACGCATGCCGTGGCCGCGTCGCCACGCTATACGATGGTATATATATACAGTCTATATGCAGTAGTGTGTACGGTGTGGCGACGCGTCGCCATGCGCAATCGAATTCAACAAAAAGTCATCGTTATCTGGAAGAAAATCGTAATATTTTATTTTATCATTATGACATATTTAGTTCCTATCACAATATGTTCTTTTCTGCATATTACTTTTACAAAATAATGTCGATGTTTCACATCTGCCAGGCGTCCCGTGACGGCTCACATTTTTTTAATAAATTGACTATTATAGTTATTATATTAAAAAACATGTGACTATGGCATTGTTATCGCTACCAAGGTGACATAAATACATGGAATGTAAATACTATATTTGTTACATGACATGACGACTTACGACATGAGGAAAAACAATCAAATAACGTGTTACGCTTCACGTTGTTATGTCCTTGTACTTTGCTATTTCAATAGAAAACAAAAAACGTCATAGTATTTATATATTACATATGTATGTTATGCTTATCGGTCTTAGAAACTGCTATTTTAGCAACGTTTATTGGCAAAGTTTAAATATATCTTACGTGTCTGTTATTTTTATATTGACTACGCTATAAGAATATTTTCTTGATTTATACCTTTCAGAGTGTTATTTTTACATTAAAAAATTACTTTAAAATTTTCAATATAAAAAACCTCTTTTATATATGTAGCTGTTTTTTATAATATAGGAGTAGCAGACGAGCATGCAGTCCACCTGATGGTAAGTGGCTACTGCCGCCCATGGACATCTGTAATCAACCCCAGATACAGGCCGACCTCAGGTAGGTTAGATATACATACCTGAGGTCGGCCACAGATGCGCTGCTACCCCTGAGGACTAAGCTGGAATGCCTCGGAAAAGTATGTCTCCCTTACCACACCCTTCAAAACGGAACACAGCAGCGCTTAACACTGATGTCAGGCAGAAATAGGTGTGGCGGTGGTGCCGCCGGAGTCGAACCACAAAGGGTTCTACCACCTTTAAAATAAATTTAGCTACCGCTATAATCTAACATCAGGTTGAAATTTGAGGGTCCACGATTTCATTCCGTCGGACCTTGGATGATTAGCATCCTATATAATATTATCTAACTGTAATACAAAGAAGTTGTACCACATATCATAGTTATAACAGTATAATTGAATCTCAAATCATAGCTGTAATAACAATAGAAATCTAAAATACCATGTGTATAAATAACCTATGACGCTCGCCCACCTACGCCAAGTACGTACGAGTATGTCCGGATAAAGGAAGATCGAAAATAAAAACTCCCTCTGGGTGGAGGGGTTTAATCCCCAAACATATTACGGAAATGTTGGTAGGTCGTACCGACGCGGACGTTCCGATTTTTTTGCGATAATCAACCACCGAAGCTGCAGATATGCCCACGTGTTTTATTATGGCAATTTGCTTTAAGGCTCGTTCACACTTCTAAACCGAGTATGCTGGATTGAAATAATCTGAACTGTTTTGATTCAAGTGTTGATCCCTGGTTTCAATTAGAAATATAGTAACTACATTGATGTTAGATTGATGTTCAGTTTTCAGTAAGATATTCATCTTAACATCCTTACAATTGCCTAGACGAGAAATTCTTCATCTTCTGTATGAATTGGCCCTTATATTAGTTACTTTCGTCCGGTCTTCTTAATGTTACTTACTTTCTTCTTAATATTACTATTATCAAACTAATAAATAAAAATAAGAGAGGCAGATTAAGTTAAATCAATTATATTCTAAAACACGCATATATTCTTAAGAACTATTTCGCCCATTGCTTACTTAAATAACTGCTACCTTAAATATACCAAATGTAAACTTTTTAAAAAACAATAAACTATGTAGACTTTTAATTTATGAAGATATACGTACTACTCAAACTATAAGAGCAGAAAAAGTTGGGTGGGTCATGGTTACCCAATACTTAAAACTATTTCAGTGCAAAATCCTTTATAATAGCTGATAATATTTCTATACAAAATACTTGCCTATTTTTACTTTACCTTAGTTCCACTTAGACAGACTACCTACAAGTTTTTTGAAAAGTATCAAAAGCTTCGCACCTTAATCTGCGCTCGCAAATAAAATGAAGATAGCCGTGAAAGCCAATGCGAACCGTATCAACAGATTCGTTCGCAGCGGCCTCCGAAATGGCTTTTCTATTCAATTTTCGATAGAGATTTTTTACCAACCCGCAGTTTTGCGTACGGCGGAACCAATAAATCTCCTCTTGAGGTAAGGGGCGAATTAATCAATCGACGGATCCACCGACTCGTCGGGCGACCAATCATTACTTTTCAAACAAATGTCGTCCTAAGGCTACGGAGCTTAGGTCGAAAGTCCGTGTGAAGTTAGATTTTATTTACAGCTCGCAAGGTGAAAATAAGAAGTGGAAATAAATAGTAGGGGCTTCTCCGTCGATACACTCGGAGGAGATTAAAGTGTTCGGGATCGACGGTAAAACATAAATTAGGGAAATGGTCACGATCCTTGATTATCTATACAGCATTGATCACCCTTTGTTGTTAAACAATTTAAGGCTTATTATCGACTGATCCGCACTTGAGGGCAATGAAGATATATAATCAAAAATATAACTGAATTCAAGTCGGCAGTGGGCCGAAATTTGAAAGCTATATTGTTTTCCGCCCGCAAGGGTAGGGCGGGCGTTTCGCTGGGCGGGTTGGTATCGGCCACGAATTAATAAACAAACCGGCCAAGGCCACAAGCCACATGACCTTTAGGGTCCATCGTTGTTCCCTTTACCCGATTAAGCGTGAAACCATAATCCAATTCGACGTTCCAAATAAAATAATTATAATTTTCTTTAATATCAGATTTCCGAAGTTTAAACAACATTAAAAATAATAAAAGGTGCCACCGTAACAACGATAAGCATATAACCGTAACATTCCCATTAAAGAAGATGATCGTTACACAGAGCAAATCCTCAATTCGCTATAAAACGAGAGCGGGTGCTCCCGCGCGGCCGAGGAAAGCGTTGTCATTCAAAATCAGACCACGTGTACAATATTTCATCATCAGGAAGGGTGGGTTCTCCCTCCACCCTCCTCACACTCCGCAAAACCCGCGCCCGACCCAAAAAGTCTATCTGCACTTGACACGGGAGGAAACGGGACAGATTAACCGTAGTGAAGGGAACAAAGCTAAATATGTTTCAAGCTGATACTTCGGTATGTAGTATACGGACAAGTTGCAGAAAACAGTGTGACGTAACTGTAATGGATACATGTTTGTCATTGCATGCAAACGGTGAATGTAGAATGACTGTATCATTTCATAAATATTAGATGAATTGAATTAACTTGGTTTGCTATTATAATTAATTTTAATAGGATTATATGGACACGAAATCATGAATTTATATCGATAACCTTTTAATTTTACTTGACTTAATCTTTGTGTTGCTTATTTTAAATACTTTTATATATTTAACTAACAGTTTATTAATTCTTTATTAAATTAATTGATCGTAATTCATTTTTCTTTTTGTATTAAATTTTGTCTGAAATCCACGCCTTATACTGTACCGATATAGAAGTTCCACAATGCTGAAAAAGGATGGAGGAATAAAATGATGGAACCATTTTCAGTCGGTGAGATACCCACTCAGACACACTCGCGTGTTTACGGGGTGGTTCACGCACACACGCACGCAGCGTGAAAAGTTTGAGCCGTAATTTATATGACGGTTTAAATAATTACTCCTCGTTTTTGGCTCAATTTGTAGATGAGGTAGCGTATCGGTGTTGGTGACATTTATGCGCATTACTTTTGCGCTGTGGTGTGGATGTGACGACACCTCTTGTTATTAAATATAGGGTTTTCACAATGTTATGTGACTTATTGTAATGATATTGAATGCGGAGAAGTTTATGCGCTTGCCTACATTACTACGATTAGGCTTATTGTTTTTTGTTAGTTAATAGAATGAGATTAACTTTTCCGATGGTACACAATATTGTTATCTAACATTAAAGAGGTTTGTTTTTAATCTGTTACTACATTTCCGTCCTGAATGGAACACTTTTTTCCGGTATGATCATACTTCGAAAATAGATCGGTTGTCAATAAAAATGTAAATTCGTCGCTTCAGCTCTCAGCTAATTCATTTCCCAATGGAAAATCCGGAGCGCGTCACCGGAGATCGATCGACCGTTCATTTAGCTAAACTTTTTTCACTATTTTCACATTTCATACTGACCAGACGTTTAGTTTGACTGCAGAATGTTTGACTCTACACAATGTCGCCCTCTCTGAGGGCATTATTCCCGAAAGGTCGCGCCTTTAGTATGGAGTTAAATGAAGGACTCTAAAAGTCTTTCTAGATTTATTAATACATATTTATTTTTAAGTAAATTTAGGCATTGAATTGTCTGCACCTTTTTTCTTATAGACTGTACAGAACATACGGTGATATAGAAGAGTGAATATAACCCTGCATGATATATAAATTGAAAGTAAGAAACGCCAAGCGCGGTTAGAAATTAGATGAGTAGCCACTAGTAGAAAAAGGAACATTTGACACGGATTGTCCACTAATAGCTCGATTCTCCACTAATCCACATTAGAGGATCGTGATGGGGTATGCGACAAGCCTCGCGAGTTGTGGAGTACTTACCCAACAGTACATCCAAATAAGCGCACGCGTCGATCCAACACCACTCATTAGCGAAAGTCGCAAACCTGTTTGTTTTTCTTTGTCCCACGCATTGTATCAATTTGCCTTCAATATCTAAACAGGGGGTGCGGTGTACAAAAAATCGAAATACGCAAATTTGATCCAAAACCTCGGGAAGAGCGCTCACACTCGCGGTGATACGGCTGACACCCTAATCAAATAAGTACCTTTTACCGGGACGGTTTCCGGCGTACGGTAAATCGAATCTTACCCGGAGTTACTAGAGCGGTTATTCCCGTGAAGAGCGAGTCAGACTAGCTTCCGCATAAAACGTATTTGTAGGAAGGACGACCCAGAAATGGGTATAATATACTCACACTACGCCACAGCTTCCTCGCCTTACTCCCGTCTCGTCCCCCAGGACTCGGCAGAATTTATATAACAAGCTATCTCGTCCGGGTCGGTTATTGTCGAGGAAACACTGCCTCCGACATTATTTTTAATTAAACAAAAGTGCCCACCAACAATCCCGATTGGTACCGTTTTATCTTAATCATCGTTAAAACAATATAGACAGGAATGGAACTTAGAAATAAAAATCGTCCGATTTCGACGGCATTGAAGGTATAAAAACAAAAAAAATACATTCTACAACATTCATATATAATGCTGTAATATTAAAGTAGTGTAATTCCATATTATAAATACATATTATAAATATGATGTGAATAAAAAATCGTAACTATATCCCTTTCTTTGTTATGAAGCTGTATTATTTACAAGTATGTCATCTTTATTTACTTAAAATATCATGCAAAAAGTAATATACACTATTATCATAATAACTATTAAACAACTTACAAACAACAAACTAATTGTATAATTATTACATAATCACACTGTGATTACCTTCACTAAACGGATTTAATGAAGAAAGAAATTCTCTCGTTCAACAATTTCCCACTCAATCACGTAATATGAGTGGGGGCGACCACCCCTTCGACGCTCATTCCGAGCGATATAATTTACGAGCGACTAGCTCGTCTGAAACGAACGCAAACCGGTTATCGGCGCCGAAAACCGGTGTATTAGAAACATGGTATAGAACACTACCTGTATTCTCTGAAGCTCTTTTAGTGAATGTCGTAAGAGTTGACTATGAAATGCTTCCATAGAAATATAATGTTAAGTACATTATATCTTTTCGACCTTGAGATCAAAAAACAACTGTGAAATTTCTACATTCACTAACAGTCGGCAATTTTATCATACTCCCAATGTAAAAAGGTTCAAACAAAACATATAATGCTGCTCTATGGCGTATTATAATTTTTATTACAAAATAACAAATAGATTGTATAAGTAGTCAAAAAATATTACCAGGCCAGGCACATGGTCCTCGCGGATAATCTTAGAACTAAACCTGAGGAATGGGTATAAATACTAACCTAAAAGAAATATACTTTATCTTTCTGCACCCATTAGACGAAAATCAATAGTAAATTAGGTTTCATTACATAAAAGTCGTAATACCTAAAGTAAACCTAATCCTTTGAAATGGATTCATATTTACAACGGAGGCTGTCAGTTTCCCCTCTTCCCGTGGGTGTCGTAAGAGGACTAAAGGAACTCAAGGGCTCGGAATTGTTGTCACTGAATGCTCCTTTTCCAGCTTTACTACATCTTAAACTCATTAATTATATTCATAATAGCGATATTTAGACTAAATCCCATCATAAACCCTGAACTACATGATCGGTGCCGAGGAGAGCCTGGGATTCTAAGTTCAAATTCCAACCACGTACATTTTAATTTTTCAAAATTATGTGCGTTTTAGAAATTATCACTTGCTTTAACGATGAAGGAAAACATCGCGAGCAAACCTACACACCAGAGAGTTCTTAAAGGCATATGAACCAATACAAACTTGGTTGACGCGGTGGACTATGACCTAAAACCCTCTCTTTCTGAAAAGAGACAATAGGACAAGCAGTAGGACAATATTGAGTGGAGAACAAAGAAATGAAAAAAAAAAAAAAAAGAATTAAAAGAAGAGTCAACATTTTATAGATTTCTTTAAACTTATTTAACGAATGTATTTATTTAACGAATGCAACAACCAAATTAAATATAACCAATCTCGATTCATAATTTTGGCATGTTATTTATTGCCTGTAAATAGTTATTAGTGCATACCTCACGACCCTTAGACGACCTGCAGACGTTCCCAGCAATGTCTACAAGATTATTGACTGAATGTGACCTTACACTTTTCTGTGAGAATGTTAATCGTTAAACGTAATAAATTTTATTGTACATAACTAATTGACTATAATAAAAAAGGATTATTTTTCAATTTATTTTGTATTTAGAAATGAATATCTATCAAAATACCGAATCCTAGAATACGTTTAAACGCTTTCATGTGTTATTTTACGTTAACAGTATACATTAGGAATGTTTTTCTATTTGGAGGTTTGTTACACAAACTTTCCAAGGAATGAAATAGCATACGAACCTGCAATCTATTTAATAGTAAATTATTAGTTACTGCCGTCATCTGTACCCTTAACATGAGTTTTTACGTTTTGACAAATAGGACTGCGTAAACAAAAACCAAAAGGTTTTTGTTTACGCATTTTCATACAATTTCCAATCAGCGCCCCTAGCGGATTGTATCAAAACTATAGTGTCAGTAACGTAATATTAAATGTCTAAATTAACAAAATGGCGCTTTAAGTTTTGTCTCTCTTTTTTGCGAACATGTGAGGCAGACAGAAAGACTTGAGCACTTACTTATTGTTTCGTTTACTCAGTCTACTGAAGCAAACGCAACAGAATATTGGATTGAGTAAACGTAATGTAAAATCGTGAGATGTTTTGAAAACTCATGGTAAGGGTAATTAGGTTAGTGACGCTTTGCAAGACTAATTTAGAATGCTTCGTGTTCTGCCACACACCAAAACAATTCATAGCGCTTAACACTGCTTTCATAAGCAAAAATAGGTATAGAAGTTGTCTCTGAACTCTTCATAGGGTATCATTTTTAAGCTATAGAATAACACCGTAAAGTCAAGTTTATTTAATTCATAACTAAACATGTACCTATACTTTCCAAACATAATTTGATACTTTTTAACGAGTAAAACTGCGATTAAAGTGTACTGATCCACGAATTCCCTTTTAAATATCGTGTGTTGAATAAAAAACAGGATAAATAAACGAAAAAGCTCTCTTTAGGCTCGTTTCAGCAGATTAGTCCGATTTTGTAGTGAAGCTTTCAAATAAATTAATATTTGAAGCCGCGCTACAGGCCACGGTGTAGACGCAGGCAATTTACGGTCCGCCATAACGGGGCTATTTCGATGGCGGCAATTAAAACTGAAAACACCTGCGACGTTGCTTTTATTTTACAATTACCATTGAAAGTTATGATAACGGACCTAACTGTAGCCAAGGTAACGTACACAGAAAAACATTTGGAAGAACACTATGATTTCTAAGTCGAATAGGTATAACAGACTTTTTTTACAACATGAAAGTAGCAAGTGTGCATGTCCAATTAGAGGTGGTATAACAGCAGTGATAGGCGCTGCTGTGTTCCGGTTTGAAGGGTAAGGGAGACAGACTTTTCCTAGGCGTTCCAGCTTAGTCCTCAGGGGTAGCGGCGCATCTGTGGCCGACCTCAGGTAGGAATATCTAATCGTATCTGGGGTTGATTACAAATGTCCATGGGCGGCAGTAGCCACTTACCAGGTGGACTGCATGCTCGCCTACTACTCCTATATTATAAAAAAAAGAATGGCTGCCAATAACTAAGATGAGGTCCACCGATACGTTGCCACTCCTAAGGACTACGACGCCTCATATGCAAGTCAGTCGGCATCTACACTTTTAGATACAGGTGCGTGTCTACACCATACCACCGAAACGCAGAACTGCTCCACCTTAGACAAAGTGAACCATAAAATCACGACATTGAAGTAAAATAATCGACTGTTTCTAAAATTAGTTCACAAATAGCCTAGTTACCCTCATTTAAGCCTTAGTAAAGATCAATATTTCGTAGTACGTTATCACACGTGATAAGCTGACCTCAATAACACCGGCCATCACAAACGCACTACATTAATAACCGTGCCTATCGCGTATGGGGTATTTATCACTTATATTGAAATTCGGAAATGTACCTAACGATTACACGATAATCAATAGCCTATATAAATAAGCTTATGTTTAATTGCAAATTGTTCGTACTCTATAAAAGGTTGTGGTTTTGCAAGTTATATGATATTCAATGTTTTTGTTTGTCCAATGATATGAAATTGCAATGCGTAATAAAGAGGCACTGTAAAAAATTATATTTGATATGGCTAACTAGGATGTACCTACAACAGGCCAGGCCTATTGCTAGTACGTACATAAGTTCAAAAAATCAGAGGCTTGTAGAGTATTTGAACCTCAGACTCTCAGCTTTCGAAAATCCTGGGATTCGAACCTGGCACTGTCATTAAAAAAACAGTGATAGCCTAGTGGTTAAGAAACTCGGCCTCTCGATCGAAGGGTCGGAGGTTCAAATCCCAGGCACACTGATTTTTCAAAAAAAATATGTGTGTATTAGAAATTAATTATCACTTGCTTAAACGGTGAAGGAAAACATCGTGAGGAAACCTGGACTCCTGGGAGATTTATCAAAAAAATCTCAAAGGTATGTGAAGTCTACCGATACGCACTTGGCCAGCGCGGTGGACTATGGCCTAATCCTTCTCACTCGAGGAGACCCGTGTCCACCAGCGGGACGATAATGGGTTGATGATGACTCTCATTAAGAGGTCAAATTCCATCCATTAAGCTATCAGTGTTTTTAATATTAATAAGCCATGATTAAGTAATTCCACATTATAATTGCATATGCGTTCCTTTGTCCTCAAACACAGCAGTTAATTGGTGTTCTCGTAAATAGTTAAGTACACAAGGCCACTCGCAATAATAATGGCGGAATCGCTCTCTGACCCCAATACGTGACCTGTAAATTAACTTCTGGTACTTCGCCTGTTAGTCAGAACGATACTGGTGAGACTACAAGTTACATTTGAGAAGGTGAAATGTTTTGAGAAAATTGACCGCGGAAAATTAATTAATTTTTGAAGGGTAAGGGAGACATAATTTTCCGAGGCGTTCCAGCTTAGTCCTCAGGGGTAGCGGCGCATCTTTGGCCGACCTCAGGTAGGAATATCTAATCATATCTGGGATTGATTACAGATGTCCTTGGGCGGCAGTAGCCACTTACCATCAGGTGGACTGCATGCTCGTCTGCTACTCCTATATTATAAAAAAAAAATAGCGTGGTCACTTCGTGGTTTTACTACGTAGGCACTACCACTATTTCTGCCTTATATAATGTTAAACGCTGCTGTCTGGTTAATTAGGTATGGTAAGGATTGTAAGGACACAATAAGATGCGTTCCAACTAAGTCTTTATTGTTAATAATGCAACTGACACCAGATAGGATTCTCACTGTAATATAAGTAGAACTCTAACGGTATCTGAAGTCGTTTAGGTCAGGGCAAAAGAAGTATAAGACGCCCCTTGACCAGATGGACGGATGATGATGATGATGATGATGATGATCAAGACCAAGCAGTTTGTTTTTTGCTACACTTTTAGGTCTTAACTACAAAACCGATTCGTAAAATGTGCGTTGTCAGGGGATCAGAAAAGGTACCTTTTATTCCGAAAAAGTACCGTTCTCGAAGGGTAGATAAAAACCAGTGAACACGAGCGAAGCCGCGGGTAAAACTTGTATTCTATAAAACACATAATATCATAGATACCATTCGTTACAAAAACATACTATTACGCACCCAGAAAGCATTGAAATCACAGCAATTCCATCAAAATCCGCCAAATGAAAAGCATTGGATGACACAAATCAAAGTATAGCCAGTTTCGATAAAACACTATAGAAGTTTTATTAAAAATACACAAGCATAGGTTAAACGTCACTCGCACAGCACCGACTACTATGACCTAAATAAACTGCAGAGCATCGTACCAATTCAATTCAATCCAATTACTGTCCATATATCGTTGGCCTATAGCAGTAGTTCCCAAACTTATTTTTCTCTGGTCCACACTTTCAAAATTTTACTGGTTTCGGTGGACCCCCTGCTGCTACATTTCTATTACATTCCTAAAGTCGCCAAAAAATTAAAAATTAAAATTGTGTCAAAAATGTAGGTAGGCCCTACACGGCATACATACAGGTAAAAACTATGCTTACATTTTTGCTCTTTACTATCAAAAGCAGATCAATTTTCGTGTACCCCCACTAACATCTTGTGGACCCCCAGATTTTGTTCACGCCTACGTAGACCCAATGAGTCTCCCGTGGACGTCCACCTGGACCACTTTGGGAATCAGTGGCCTATAGGCACGCGTCTCAGTCTAGATGTATATGACGGTATGTGTATTGAATTATTACGTGTGCATATTGCGTTGTTATCATTTATAGTCTGAGATCCGATTGCAAGAGTTGTGAGTTCATCTGTTTGTTAATAATTTGTCTTAATTTTTAAAGTTAAGATTAAACATTGCCGATATTGCCGAAAAAAGGTTAAAATTTAAGTTTATCTTCAAATCTATTTTAAAATCTGCCTTAGTCAATCTGATGTTAAGAGATGCTTTCTTTGAACTTCTGTTATTAATTCCAGGTAGGATTAGCTCTACCTGAAGTCGGCTACGGTTCGTCGCTTCCTCTGAGGACCAAGAACGTCTTGTAAAGTATATCGTTTCCCTTACCACATAACTAACAAGCCAACCGCTTAAAATGATTGCATACTAACTTTATTACGTAAAACAATCTGAATTGCAACTAATATAAGTGTACCGATGTCGCAGAAAAGTACCTTAATTAGCCGTTTAATTGACCGCCTAGTTTCAATACTAAACAGCTCCGTTCAATTACCTTCTTCAACGTAAAATGTTAAAAACACCAAGAGTATATATTTTTTTGTTGACGCCATTTTCAGAATGTCATATAATTTATTACTTGAAAGTAACAGTGTGTGGATTTCAGTGCCAGATGGCAGAGAGTAGAACTGTTTTTTTTATTTATACCTGTCACAGTCACCGTCGCCTATGGACATTTGCAACACCAGAGGAGTCGCCACTGCATCGCCGGCTTTGGAGGAGAATTATTTATGCACCCCTCTTGAAGAGCTCTTAAACATAATTTAAATAGATAGCCTACGCGAGCAGTTGAACGTTATCGATGCATGTTATTTGCTTTAATATTAGGAATGTCTTCTCTTTTCTCTACATCCACCCAGGCTTGACTGGTAGAGAATGCCATCAGGCATTATGTTTGCCCTTTTGTACATTTCTTTTTAAAGGTGATGCAATAAATTTTAAATAAATAAATAAAATCTCATTCAGGATTTTCAAGGGCACCTTTTAATAACGAGGCTAGGCTGGTAATTGAATGGCTAATTTAGCTACATAGCTGCGACATAATATGTATTCCATGTTACACCGTTATTATACTTTGATTTCATCCGATCCACTTATGCGTCTCTATGCTCTACTAATGCATAGATTACTGCGCAAGACACTTTCTACCTAACTGTATTCGTAACTGTCGTTGTAAATAAAATTCGTTCTACAAAAGGAAAGTTCAATATCTTTTACATACTTTTTGACTGTATTGCTTTTTACACTAAATCGTATTACAAAGTTCTATCTTTGCAAAAATTGAAATACATTGTGTGGTCCAACGCTTTTCAATGTTCATCGCATGAAAATCAGTTTTTTTTATAATATGGAAATAGCAAACGAGCAGCCCTCCTCGTATGTGGCTACTGTAGCTCATGGACATCTGTAATCAACCCCAAATAAGATAAGATTCCTATCTGAGGTCGGCTACAAATGCGTGGATACTCCCGCAGACAAAATCATGTGAGGTGGACTTCCGAAGATGACTTACCAATTATTATTTGGATCTCCATGATATGGTATGTAAAATGGTTTTCCAAAAAGCATATTTTTAAAAGGCTTTTTGTTAACTTAAATTAAAATCATCTATTTCACAACAACATCTTCACAGTAAAGAATAAAAAACTAAAAAAGCACCATTACACAATTAGTATCAATTTATTGTTAAAAGGCGTTTTTAGTTTTCGGTTAAACTGAGGCCAGATGGATGCTCAAAAGGTCAATACAGATGACCTAAATACAGCCCCGGCAATCCAATTACATCGCGTATGGATGGAGCGTTGTTACTGCGTAGATGTCAATTATTATTGAAGATGGCGCATGTGCACGGCCCTATTAAATGCATATTGCGCTTGAACTGTTACCCGTTACTGTTTCACTGCTGGGCACGTCTCTTCTCTCAACTTTAGAAAGATTTAAGTCATAGCTTACTACGCCAGTTTTTGTTTAAGATAGCGTAGGTTTTTTTTTTATATTATAGGAGTAGCAGACAAGCATGCAGTCCACCTGATGGTAAGTGACTACTGCAGCCCATGGACATCTGTAATCAACCCCAGATAGAATTAGATATTCCTACCTGAGGTCAGCCACACACGCGCTGCTACCCCTGAGGACTAAGCTGGAACACCTCGGGAAAATCTGTCTCCCTTACCACACCCTTCAAACCGGAACACAGCAGCACCTAACACTGATATTATTAGGTAGAAATAGGTGTGAAGGTGGTGCCGCCGGAGTCGAACCACAAAGGGTTCTACCACCTTCAAAAAAGGAAATGAGCTTGCAGTCCTGATGCGTTACATGCATTACAACCGTAACAGATTCATATAGAACAGGTTGTACATGAAGTCGATTGATACGTTGATACATCTGTACCCTTACCTACGTATTTGCCCATACAATTTCCAATCAGCGCTCCTAGCGGATTGTGTCAGAACTTGGAAATGGTATGGGCCAATATGTAAACGAATACTAAAAAGTCATATTTGTCAAAACGTAAAAACTCATGGTAAGGGTACTGAGGGCTAAGATAGTCGCCTGAGTTGGCTTCCGCACCCTTCCATCGAAATGTAACTACTTCACCTTCTTCACCTACTTCACTCTAGAAATAGGTATAATGATGGTACCTCCCCCTAGAATTTACTATCAGATTAACGGCATGCTCATTTGCAACTTGGTTCAACGTTAAAAAACGTAGTAGACAAGTAAATTCATGTTATGTCACTAAGTTACATCGCGTTTATTGTTAATGCAGTATGAACTCTGAATTATAGAGTTACAATGTCAAGAAGTGGCAGAATTAATAAGGCGAATATCAGTATAAGACATGTCCTTTCAGAGGTGGACTAAGCTCATCGGAGAATGTTGAATGACGCCCGGAGCGGAAAGTTGAATGAGGCTCACTTTAAGAAGTTGTTCTAATTCTTCAAGTTCTTACAAATATCTACAAGGGGATCTATAGATATTTGGAGCCAAAGCTCAGAGGCCTGCCACACTTATTTCGCCAGTAGTTCCACTTAGTCCCTATCAGAAAAGGTGCGTTTTGACATAAATCATGTGAAGTATCTGTTTTTCTCACAGACCTGTATTTGTTTTTATTAGATATAGGTCTGTGTTCTTCCTATTTGGTATATGACAAGCGATGATGATATGTTAAAATTAAAAGATAATCTGTAAATAAAATGAGACAGATCTTTTGGCTTTAACAGTTTTATTTTTTTTTAAACAAATTTGCTCACATTTCAAATATTTATATATTTGTACAGACGGAAGTTATTAAATTAAAACCTTTTTTAAATATATGACAATGTTAAAACGGTTCGTTTTTATTTACTTAAGACCATTCAGCATTTGTAACTCTGTAGCAGCTTGCAAGGACGGGCCGGCTTCAAATATTCATAGCGAGATCGATATACGTAGAACTATGCGCTTGCTCCCGAGGTCGGACGCCACTAATCAAAATGTAATTCCAACTTAATATTGTATTCGGGTATATATACTTTAACGCGTCTCGACTACGATATTGCGAGCTCTTAAACTCACCTGAACGGAGCTCAAAGGGGCAACGCGTTCATACTCTGGTTGCGTTCCGTTGGAGATCCCGGAGTCTTCTTCGTAACGTCGAGCACGGCCACCGGGGGGGTTTTAGTGCAGTAAGAATCCCACATAACCCTGTGTAGCCCCCACGGCACCAGGAACCTTTTGAAGGTTTCGCCCTCGTTACTTAATAGCGTTTTACTTAGCATATAAAAGTACTTAGGGTACTTAACAAAAAGCGATTAATAAATAATTTGTCCGCCTGTTTGTTCTGGCTAATCTCCGAAACTGTCGCACAGATGACTTGACGTCATCATCAGCATCACTCAGAAATAACGATACTCATTCTACCACCTTTCGACGTAGACTATCAGTTTCAATTTGATAACCAAAGCTTCTATACCTTCCTAAGTTTGCTACGTTTAAAGTTTGTCTACATTTCAGAGCTATTAGCAGGCAGGATGCACTATGACCCTCGAACTTCACGTCGATTATGTTCGCTAACTACAATCTGCAACTATGCAGTGTTCGATGTATCGCGATATTACGATCAACCAGTAATCAATATTCACCCCGGTTCATAATAAAAGCTGATTGTGACGTCATTGCGTTAGTAAACATTGTAATAAGACACAACAACTTCAATTTATTTTTTGTTTACTATCTAATTGACGTCACATCGTGAACGTCGAGTCGTTTTATAATATAGGAGTAGCAGACGAGCATGCAGTCTACCTGATGGTAAGTGGCTACTGCCGCCCATGGACATCTGTAATCAACCCCAGAATAGGATTATGTATTCCTACCTCAGGTCAGTCACAGGTGCGCTGCTACCCCTGAGGACTAAGCTGGAACGCCTCGGAAAAGTATGTCTTCCTTACCACACCCTTCAAACCAGAACTTAGCAGCGTTTAACACTGCTGTTATGAGGCAGAAATAGGTGTGGCGGTGGTGCCGCCGGAGCCTAACCATAAAGGGTTCCACCACCTTCGAAGTCACGTCGATTATATTCGCTAACTTCAATCTGCAACTATGCAGTGTTCGATGTATCACGATATTACAATCAACCAGTAATCAATATCCTCCCCAGTTCATAATGAATGCATTAACAGTCGGATTTACCTGAAGCCTGAGGCGAAATGCATATTACATGCATTGCCAAGGATACCAGACAGTTATGGAATACGGATTGTAATTAAAGACAATAATATGCTAGTATTACTAAGGACAACATGGTAGTTGGGATATAGTTTCGTATTCATTATTAAGGATTTGTATATTAAACTATCTTTACATAATATTATGTACATATTTATTTTTACGTACTAGAGTTTTAAGGTTTTATTGTTTTTCTATTTTTTTAATATTGTGAATTTACGCGCGAAAACGCTAGCAGCCATTGTTTGATTCATGACGTCATTGCGTTAGTAAACATTGTAATAACGCATAAACAAGGCAATCCAAAAATCTTTTCTTTATGTAAATGACGTCACATCAGCATTTAATTAAACATTTCGCTTAAAACTATTCTGATCTGATATAATTTACTTTTGAATCAAATTTTATTATGTAACTTTTATGACTATTTTATTTACATAGTACCTACCTTAAAAGTTAATACCTTATGAAGATAAATGTTTTACTTTCATTAAAATTGCAGACTATGAAACTAAGTGTATTGAATTTCAGCACGTGTTTTCGTATAAACCCTACGAGTGGGTGGTTTTAATATCAGTGGTTTATACCGCCCTTAAGGTGTAATAACCCTAAGGTTTCGATGGTCAATAGTTAGGTCGTGTAAAGGTTGTATACCGGTCACTTGGGTATTGTAAATAACTTTTGGCGTTGCGTTGGTAATTAAAGACATCGATTAATGAAAAGTGATGTACCTACCCAATTTCGTAGGTTACTTTTATGTTGTGGAAAGAATCAACTGTTGTATTTTTTTGCTTAAAAACATGTAAGGGTCAATAAAAAAATCACAATAAATGAATATACGGGATTACAATAACTTAAAGTTTTAAGTTATTTCTATACTTCGTGGGTTGCCAGAATTTGGGGACGAACTCAGCACACTTTCTTATTGAATATGCATAAGATATTTTGCTTTTAACATACAAAAAAAACAATTTTTTATCTAAGAAAAACTCAGTACTTCAACTTATTGCTTCAAACATCAGGAACGCCTTCAAATTAGTTTTATATAATCAAGACAAATTTGAGGAAAAATCTGCGGTATCGTAATAATGATATCAGAAGAACATTAAGCGAATCTAAGGTAAGCCTCCACTCAGTTGCAGTCGAGACCGTAGGCTGTGGCGCCTCGCTTCCAGAATTAATAACTTTCTCGCCCCCTCCACCCACCCCTGGCTGTAACACCCTGACTCCCTTCTCACACCACTTTTACCACTACCACGGAACCCTTTCTCGTAAGAGAACCTTTCTCACAGATGTAAAGTTACATAGATCATTTTTCGTATGACTTTATCCTCTAAAATGTTCCCTTATATTGACAGTAGAGGAAACGCAAATTGGGTACAATATAACGAAAATTTTGCAGTCAAAAAAAATTAAAAATGATCGGTAATATATCGATACAATTAACGTTAGTTACTAACGTTAGTTAGTTACACAAATAAAGGCTCCGACATAAACTACCGGACTCCCTGTATATTTTTTATAATCTGTTCTTATCTTTTATATACATATTTTTATCTTTATATTTTTTTACATAATTCATAATCGTTAAAATTGATGTAAATAAAAAATGTGCCTTAAAAATACGTTAAATGTTAAAAATAAAAATAGCGTTAACTTAAATTTAAAGGTGTAATTTTAAAAATGTAATCGAGTTTCAGTAGTAGCGTTGATGCGCCATCCCTCTCTAGCGGTCGGAAAGCCTTCGGAAGTTTCAGGAGTGTTTCGGTTTGCCTCTTTGACTCTGTTTGGGTGTGTAATGATTTGGCGCGCGTGTAATTTGTTGAAAAAATGTCGCCTCGCCGCTGTTTCTATCATGCCGATCTTTTTTGATGATTGTTATTATCTAGTTTGAGGATTCGGGGAAAATATCAAAGTATTTTTCTTTTTCATTACTGGGATACGAGTAAGATGATTATGTCGTGTTTATTGGTGTTATTTTTTGTTTTGTATCTTCACGTATTATTATCATATGTGATAAAAATATATGTTATTTCACGTTCTTACACGTTTCGACTCTGGTTCGTTGGTTCGACTCCGGCGGCACTACCGCCACACCTATTTCTGCCTAATAACAGCAGTGTTAGGCGCTGCTGTGTTCCGTTTTGAAGTGTGGTAAGGGAGACATATTTTCAGAGGCGTTCCAGCTTAGTCCTCAGGGGTAGCGGCGCATCTGTGGCCGACTTCAGGTAGAAATATCTAATCTTATCTGGGGTTGATTACAGATGTCCATGGGCGACGGGAGCCACAGGTGGACTGCATGCTCGTCTGCTACTCCTATATTACAAAAAAAAGAAAATAAATACTATTATAATATGTTACTTTCATATTCTAAAATGACCATATATAATTCTTGCTAGCTTTAAATACTTTTCACAATTGAATATATGAACATCTTTAATAATTTTTAGTTCAGTTTTGTTTTTCCAAAAAATGTTACATTAAATTTCCACCAAAACTGAAAAAGATCAAATCCAACACACTGAAAGTTCCAAATATCAAAGCCCAGTTAAAATAATATCACAGGAAAAACATGGATATTAGATAGTTCCTCTTGGCGGTGTAGACGGATCCCTCGGAAAAGTAACCAAAAAGGGGAAAGATGAAAAGGCTACGGGAAAATCGAAAAAAATATATGGCCAGAGGGAGAGCTCTCACCTATAAGAATGTTCGTATATATTGTTGCACGAGCGTATCTGTTACCATGATACTAATTTTGTTTGCTAAACTTCCTAATCGTGCTTTTTTTCGTTGGTGCGGTAAAAGTAGTGCAGACGCCGGCAGTCTGATGATGCTCTTATGAGCGTATCCAATTGTTTTTGTTTAAAAAAAAACGTTACTCCTACTTACTTTTTAGTGTTCAAAATTTATTACGAACATGTGTAACCACAAATGGTATG
Organism: Epargyreus clarus clarus; assembly: GCA_014595695.2. Lineage (NCBI taxonomy): Eukaryota > Metazoa > Arthropoda > Insecta > Lepidoptera > Hesperiidae > Epargyreus > Epargyreus clarus. The sequence continues at coordinate 133,933 of JACTTY020000006.1, forward strand.
TGCACTAAAACGCGTTATTAATAATCAATCTATCGAAGATCGAAATTTGAAAATTTCTAGTAGGCAGAAATTATCAAATGTCTACCTTTGGACTAAACATTGGCTAGATTAATTATTAACGACTGGCGTAAATATGACGTAGTTATCAAAATAAGTCTATAAAGAGCATTATTTTCTACTTACGTAAGTAAATTACATAAATACAATTCTTACTTAAATTATCGACAGCATTTATGAGACAGGATAATGGGATCCAATTTCGAAATCTCGTCTAGACATTCACCATTAAAACATGTCGAAAAAATCCAGACATGGCGGGAAAAATTCCACCCCTTTCCATAAGAAATATACTGGTACATAACGTTCATGTAGATTATAAATATATTACCACATTTTAATGTGATAGAAATACGAAAATATGGTTCAGAAATACATCGAATGTAGAAAGATGATTACTCTTACCATGAGTTTTTACGTTTTGGCAAATATGACTGTTTTGGTATTTGTTTACGTATTTGCCTATACAAATTCCAATCAGCGCCCCTAGCGGATTGTATCAGAACTATAGTGACAGTAACGTAACATTAAATGTCTCAATTGACAAAATGGCGCTTTATGTTCTGTCTCTCTTTTTTGCGAACATGTGAGGCAGACAAAAAGACTTAAGCACTTACTTATTGTTACGTAAAATTGTGGGATGTTTTAAAAACTCATGGTAAGAGTAAAGTATGCGTTCATCTTACAGTCATCTTTAATTAACCTTACAAATGTATTAATTATACCTTAAGCCGATTACAAATATGTTACTCCCATGAGGACTAAGTTTGAACGCGTTGTGTCTGTATTAACAGAACATAGCCTCACGAAGAAAGATGCAGTACCCTTACCAGGAGTTTTTACGTTTCGACAAATATGACTGTTTTGGTATTTGTTTACGTATTGGCCCATAAGATTTCCTAGTTCTGACACAATCCGCTAGGGGTGCTGATTGGAATTTGTACGCAAAAACTCCTGGTAAGGGTACTGTTATGCAGAAATAGATATCAAGACACGAAATGGTGATGTCTATCGGTGCTACCAATTCGCACTAGGCCATCGCGGTAGACTATCACGTAACTATCACTCTGAGAGTCGTACACAATATCAGCGCAGTAATAGGTGGTCGGACCCCTTAGTTTTATAATGCTTGGTAAGTTTTTATTTGGAGTATTGTAGGTAATCATACCTACAATCCAAAGATTCTACAATACTACCAAGACATATAACAATACTATTATAATAGTAATTAATTACAATATTAATAAAATCATAACAAAGTAGGCCACGACAACAATTTAAACTTTATACGTAATATGTAGATTTGTCAGAAGCATACAAACCATTAAATTTCAACGTAAAAACCAAGAAACAAAGAGTTCTTAGAACTAGTGACGTGTAATCAGGCTTCTTTTGTGTGAGGTACTCGCTTTTTAATTTCACAACTGCGGCCCGACGGAGGCTGTATGCTTGGTTTAACGCCGACTTTCGGTAAAGCGGATTTTTCACTTAAAAAACGAAAACGAAATGACTTAAGGTATTCAAACAAAGAGGTGCATTAGCAAATCATACTAAAATACAAGAAAATGAACATAAATCCCGTTCCCTGGAATGTTCATCTAACGCTATGTTATTACCTGATACATTTTCAGTGAAAAACACCCTTTAATTTCACCCATAGGACTGACAATATACACAAGAGCATATAAGGCTAACTACTCGCGTTCGACTATGCGACTAAAATACGACACGTAGGGCCCAAAATAGGTTGCGTGGTTGACTTATAAAGGGCTTTTCTTGGGTTGCAATGAAATGAGTATTGCTTTAGATGCAAGTCCCGTTGTCTCTCCCTTCCACTTGAGTTTTCCACATACAAGAACATTTATACCTATTAAAGAAAAGTAACACTACATTTCTGAATACACTTTTTAATATGCTCTCTTGATGGAAGTGGTTCGTGCTAATTCTGAGAACTAAATAGATGTCATTTTTGGTATATTAAAATATTAGCAATTGTTTTTATTAAATTATAGAAACTTTACGTTATAGAGCTTTGCATACCTTCCATACTTCAGCGAAATGAAAATATTATAATAGAAAAAACTGGATTCAGATAGTGCAGAGTTAGTCGCTTTTAAAGGGCTTTATTTCGAACTGTGGACTTCCATGATTTAATAACAAAAAATCAAAAGTACCTATCATTCAATTTTTATTAACAGTCTACTATATGAAACTTAATAGTAGACTAAAGGCGGAAACATTTATTCATACGCATGTATGCATTGTTATTTATAACAAATTAATTTCATTTTGATAAAAGTATGTTTATAACATACTTTATGCCTTGTCAAGTATTTTTCATTTTAAGATGTCAAGAGATTAACAATTTAGTAATAAGTCAACTATAGAATGCCTCTGTTTATCTTTATTCTTATAAATAGTATTCTTTATCTTTATAAATAGTATTTGTTAAACATAGTAGTTTACACGTAGTAAACAGTTAGGTACTTGATGACCCGTATGGCACAGTGGCTCGGACGACCGTGTTCCATTTCTATCCAGGCTTACCTACATCATAACGGTGGCATACATCTGATCATACGCAATCTATCTAAGCCTGGGTACATACACTTGTTTGCATATCCACGGTACTCACAGCACACAGAACTCTACTATAGAGACTCTTACATGAATGTAGAAGCGTCAATCGCAGAAATAGACGGTGACAGCGCGTTGATGTCTTTCCTACGCAACCGAATTCTCAATTAATCTGAAGGTTTCACACTTTGCATAAATCACTAAACATACGAATATATTAACGAAGGTTCAATTGATTGTTGTTTATGTGATTAAGCTATTATTTCTATCGTTAGTACTTATAATATGCTGTTAAACTTCTTTAAAAATAGGATGCATCTCAAAAGGACAATTCATTTTTTATTCAATCTTTATTTTTTTAAAAGTAATAAGTAAGTTAATATTTAATAAACAAACATAAGATGAGAAACAAATATAAGAAAAACTTCAAGTGCTTATTTACCTTACTCTGTTTTTTTAATGAATTAACGGATTATTTAGGTATTAATCTGATGCTAAGTGGTCACTGCCGTCCATGGACATGTGTAACCAACTCCGCCACCAAAATAAAGTTAATATCTGAAGACGATCATACATGCGTTGGCTGAAGACTAAGATAGTCGCCTTATAAGATTTTTTTATTATAATATGGGAGTAGCAGACGAGCATGCAGTCCACCTGATGGTAAGTGGCTACTGCCGCCCATGGACATCTGTGATCAACCTCAGATAGGATTGGATATTCCTACCTGAAGTCAGCCACAGATGCGCTGCTACCCCTGAGGACTAAGGTACGCCTCGGAAAAGTATGTCTCCCTTACCACACCCTTCAAACCGGAACACAGCAGTGCTTAACACTGCTGTTATGAGGCAGAAATAGGTGTGGTGGTGGTGCCGCCGGAGTCAAACCACACTGGTTCTACCACCATTCATGTGTTTGCTACAGGTATCAATAACCAGCAGTGACTACACAACATCATCTACACATCTACTACTAATTATGCAAATAACCCATATGAATCATATGAGGCCATTAACCACCTATACAATAAATCATCTCCATACTCACATTTTTGCACCGAACCCTTAATTAGACGGCAATGTAATTATGACGAAGTGTTTAATAGAATTTTGCTTGCACGCCGTTGCAAGCACCGCCCTCCCCGCCCATGCCTGCCGCTTTGTCTCGTACTAGTAATTTACAGTCAAGTTAGACATTTCTTCTTTGTTTATTTTTTTATTTATTCTCTTTTAAAATTTGATTTTGGAACGAACCAAGTCACTATTAAGAGTAAGCTATGTTGTTGTTTTTTTATAATATAAGAGTAGCTGATGGTAAGTGGCTACTGCCGCCCGTGGACATCTGTAATCAACCCCAGATAGGACTAGATATTCCTACCTGACATCAGCCACAGATGCGTCGCTACCCTTGAGGACTAAGCTGGAACACCTCTGAGACGTAAGTTTCCCTTACCACACCCTTCAAACCAGAACAAAGCAGCGTTAACTACTGTTATGAGGCAGAATTAGGTGTGGCGATGGTGCCACCGGAGTCGAATCAGAAAGGGTTCTACCACCTTCTTTTTAGTGCTGGTGTATCATAGAACTGTGTGATTAATTAGACGGCAATGTAATTATGACGAAGTGTTTAATAGAATTTTGCTTGCACGCCGTTGCATGCACCGCCCTCCCCGCCCATGCCTGCCGCTTTGTCTCGTACTAGTAATTTACAGTCAAGTTAGACATTCATTCTTTGTTTATTTTGAAACAAATTTTTTGTTCTTTTTTAAATTTGTTTTCGAATCGAAATAAGCCCCTATTAAGACTAAACCATTTTGTAGTTTTTTTTTATAATATAGGAGCAACAGGTGAATATGCAGTCCACCTGGTAAGGGGCTATTGCCGCCCATGGACATCTGTAATCAACCCCAGATAGGATTAGATATTCCTACCTGGGGTCGGCCACAGATGCGCCACTACCCTTGAGGACTAAGCTGGAACACCTCGGAGAAGTAAGTTTCCCTTACCACACCCTTCAAACCAGAACACAGCTGCGCCTAACGCTGCTGTTATGAGGCAGAAATAGTCGAAGGAGACGCAGTAGTTGAAGGTCTAAGTCGCTAGCCCCTGAGGACTAAGTTGGAATGCTTTGTATGCATTCTTACTGCTCAAATTAATACACGAAGGTCCAGAAGATAATAACCGCTTCTTATTACAAAGTTACGCTTCTTCACATAACCAAGAATAAAGATTACAACAAAATCTTCTTTCTCCGCAATGCTCAGTATAGGGTTGGTAAGTGTAAAGTTAATGGATTGAGTTAGAAGTTAATGTGTTTAACATCATATTGTGAGCCTGCACCACGCGTCGCCGCCCTCCCCCGCCCATGCGCCTACCGACTCTTTGTCTCGTCTTCGTAATATGCAGGTTGGGCCACTAAACACACTATTATAGGATTAAGTAATAAAATAGTTTTTTTTTAAACAGAATTAGCAAAGGAATATGCAGTCCAGCTGATTGCTAAGTTGCTACTACCATCCATAGACTTATGTAATCAAATCTGTAAAATTTGTAGAGTCTTTACCGAGGTAGACTACAGAATCCTTGCTACTCCTGAGGGCTTAGTTGAAATGCCTCGGAAAACTTTGTCTCCCTTAACAATCCAGAACACAGAACACAGAAGCACTGGTGTTATTGTGCACAAATAAGGGTGGTGGTACTGCCGCCAGAATCAAACCACAAAGTGCTCTACAACCTTCAGAGATTTGTCTATGTAATATGCAGGTTGCGGTACTACATAGGTACTAATTATAGTATTATGTAAGAAACTAATTCACCTATTTGCTAACTACAATACTGGTTGAATTTACATAAACGTACGTCTAAAAGCGGTAGCTGCAAAGGTGGTTCAAAACTCTCAATCTGTGAGTTTGAGGTTCGCATCCCAGGCCTGATTTTTTAAAGTGATGTGACTTAAAATTAAAATTGCTGTGACGGTGAAAGAAAACGTCTAAGAAAAATCCCACTCGCCTGAGAGTTAAAAAAAATAGGGCTTGAACACACGTGCGACGGTTTGTGTCGGCGATCGTACCTGAAGGTCGTAGGTTATCGCAGGTGTACAACAATAGTCGTGAACATTAAATGTCGTTCTTGTATTAGTACAATGTCGTCCGTATGTTACTTCCCTTCCCTGAGTAGACGACTCCTTAATTTGAGAGCAGTTTGTACAAAAATTAATAGATAATATATATATTTGAAAAACAGGACACTATGTATCTCGTTTAACGTTCTCTCCCTTCATATTCCATAATAATAAACGTTTGCGATTTAATCATGTTCCTACCTATACTCTACAATGTACCTATACTATACTCTACAATACAATGTAGAGCCTACGTAAGGATCATGTAATTTCCTAGGAATCCTAGTTCCAGGAACATCCCAAAAACCTAATGCATATTTTCTTAAAAAAATATTAAACAAATATGTTATATGTTTTTAAATATGTATTAAGTATATCCTCAGTCATTAAATAAACAAAAAATCTGTTTAATTAGTGACCCAAGTGTATGGTTGATTTCTTTTGGTGTATCAAACATAAACGAAATTTTTAAACGAATAATTTATTTTGGATTTAATTAATGAAATGTATAATTGTCCGTTAATTAACCTTTGTAACGCAATGCAAAACATCAAACAATAACGCATTCTAACAAATAATTTAAAAAGCAGAAGCGATATCAAATAATATTTAAATCAAACAGAAAGATGTAAATATACATAGGTATACCCCTATTAAAGAGCCCTTATAATGGCAAAGTCCATTAAAACATCAACAGTTTAAAACAATCAATACTCGTTAAAACATCAATCCAAAATTGCTCTGTTAAAAGCCACGTATCGCGTAAAAAGGCCCACTTAATAAAACAGTGTCCATACGATAATTCAATTTGGCTTTGTTGCTAGGTCGCCTCGAAAGCCATACCACGTCCCACTCCAAATTGTGATTAAAGTAACCTAATACACACAATAACAAGTCACGCGTTTACCGACTATGTGTTTAATTTGAAACAAAAAGATTATAAGCCAGATTCTAAGCCAGCGAGCCAAAAACGACTCCATATGTACAACGTTAGCGCTCAAAATGCGTAATCTTCGCAACAAAACATCGCGCTACGCTTGTGTGCTGTGAAAGCTACACATTTCATTTATAGTAAGTATACGCGTCATATTGTACAACACCTACTGTTGCACAGTGCATATGTGTGTTCTACAGAAGCGAAACGGCTTATAACGATGACGCGTCATTTACACTTAAACTTTGCGGATTAGAGTCTTCTTTAGTTCGAAATGGAGGTAATGAAAATATGTTTTGTAAGTGTGTACGTCAACGGTTGAGTGGAGTATCGAAGAATGCGGAGCGTGAATTACCATGTTTAGGGAGTTGTCAGTTTGACAATTTTGCTCTTATTTGGACTTGCGTTCGGATTACGCAGATCGCAAACACTTAGAGGTGTATTTAGAAGTTCGGTATGTCTTTTATAAGCGTATTAGGGTTAAAGTTAGGTTAAGTAATAAATAATAATATGACCTTGCAAATCGATTTAAGAAAATATCATTTTTTTCTTAGGCTTAAATTATTTATTTAAATACTTTGATAAAGAAGCTAATCCTTAATAAGGACCTTAATAAATAATGAGTTGGTAATTCAGTACTATTAATAAATAAAACAATTGGTAAAAAATATATTTACAAATTAAAGAGTTGTACAACAATACAATATTTATTCGCGCAAGCGTCGCGTATAAAAGCGGCAGAGTCGACCGACAAACGTATCAATTACTAAATTGAATTAAACGGTATAAACCGCGCGCCACAATAAGCGATCACGGCGCATCGCTCGCATTAGCTACTGACAGCTACGTGTGTGTATCGCGATGGTAAGGACTCGCGCAAACTAGGGATATAACGCATAAGCGATAGCGAGCTATTATAATAGCGACTCATCCAATCTACGATGGTCTCCGGCGGTCACTCACGATCGTTGACGATCACTGATGACAAGCGGCGGCAATCGTCGATGGACGTCATCACAAATTGTCGCTCGTGTTTTGGCTCTTTAAAACAAAGACAGATTAACTGAAAATCTTTTGTTAAGTAGCGGCGTAAGATAAATAACAAATGGTCGTATTATTTATTGAATGAGTGTTATTGTACTTAATTCTCTCATAAGATAAATATTTGTAGCAATTTTAAAAAAAAAACAATGTGAGCCGTCACGGGACGCCTGGCAGATGTGAAACATCGACATTATTTTGTAAAAGTGATATGCAGAAAAGAACATATTGTGATAGGAACTAAATATGTCATAATGATAAAATAAAATATTACGATTATTGTGCATGGCGACGCGTCGCCACACCGTACACACTACTGCATATAGACTGTATATATATACCATCGTATAGCGGGGCCACGCTATGCGTCGCCACGCCAGAAATCGGTTTTACGTGCGGCTATAGATGTTTCACATCAAAAACCGCGCCACTTATATCGCTCTCCGCTTTAACCACAATGCATTGAATAGATCTTTAATATTTACGTGACGCTCACACAGTTACCAGCTTACACGTGCCACCTTTCGTCTCAATATAAGCTCTATGCTAACGTAATAAAACTGAATACGTACAACAGCCTGGCGATATATGGACTACGGGCCGCCACCGCACCGAGTGGCGAAGTCCGGCAACGTCGCGCCCAAAATGTGACATTAATTTCACAAAACTCAACCCCTAACGCCATCTAGCGGCGCGCTCTGAACTTTTCCCTCGGCTTTGTGAGGGAGATAGAAACATTTAATAATATCACTTTCACGGTCTCGTACTTAAAGCAAAGCGGTTTGCAGTGTACAGTTTGTTTGTGTCTGTAAACAGCGCGCCCGCCGAGGTGTACCGCGCATGAATGAAATGGATGACCCGCAGAGCGAGACGGCACGACGCAGCTGGCATATGCGGGAAAAAGATGGCGCAGAAGCGCGAAGCGTGCAGCGTACATCGTTTATCAGATTACATGCGGAGTATCGCGAGCGTGGCGATGTTTTGACACGCGATAATCACGAGATAATGCGGGCGATCTCAGCGACGTTTAGGTTTATATTCGCTTTTTACAGATGGGACGGAGTGTTGGCAGTAGCGAGGCGATAAAATAATACCATAATAATAATAGCTAGCGTGTTCAGATAAATGACGTATACGGTCGCCAGGTGACGCTGCGCCGTCCACACGCGATCTTAGCATGTCTTAGCTAACTAGTTGCCGTGTGGTGTTGACAAATGTTTCCTTTCGCGCCATTTAGTCTTACAATATCATAACATTTAATCTTCCATAGGTGCATTTTCGCAAATTATGGTCTTTATATTTTAATTGCTTCCAATTATAAATACTGATAAATATATCATTTAAAAATTATATAATATTCGTTTATTAAAATAAGTACGTAATTATAAAAAAATGTAGAAGCACGAAATTACATGAACGGTTAATTAGTACTTAATTTATTTATTTATAACAAATATTTGTCTCAGATACCTTATCAAATTAGAGGCTACTTAATCGAATTAAACCCTATCAAATTAGAGCAATTTATAGCATAAATTATTGTAACAAAAACCACAAACACAAATATGATCCTACAGCGCAACTAGACTTTATTTGAATAGCGCAATCAATCAGATAGTCTTCTAACGCCATCTATCGTTGAGTAGCATGCATAATTTATACATGTGTTACAAAATAGTATTCTGATTATTGTAATCTCTTCCATTAAAAATATGGTATCCGCAATGTCTGAAAATAAATAAAAAAATGAAATGTAATAATCGTTAAATTAATAATCTTAGTATAAATTAGTTTCGATTAACAATTACTACGGTTTAGCTGCAATTGATTACATAACTCAGTTGCTAATGTTATTATTTATAGTACGTCATATCAATGACCTAATAATATTTACTTACATTAACTCTTATATCGAGCAAAGACGCACCTAGTGTTAGTTTATGCATTAGAAATTCCTTGACCGTTATTTCTGGAGGAACGATGTTTATCTTATAGTCTTCGTAAACGTACCGTGTTGTTTTAGTATCGAATTTGTTTTTTATTTTGGTAATTTTATATGGCGGTTGGGCTTAATCGATGCTAATTGATTATAGACGAAGTTCGAAGTCACCTGCGGTGGCTTTTATAAAGCTTTTTGCAGTTACTCCAATACAAATACCATTAAATTAGGTAACGGTATGTTTACATAATTAAGAAATACTACTGGTAATACAATATTAAATAATATATAGCTAATAGCTAATAGAAAAATAACACAATCTACATATTAATCAACGACTACCTACCGAAGAGCGAGGTATTCATTGAATAAGTTTAAGTATACCTATATTTATTATTTCATCGTCATCGATGGATTAGAACCCATATGATATTGGCGTCCTTCTTCATAAAGAGAACTCTTTAGTAATTAGTAAAGTAATAATAATCTATAATACTATAAATTCACACAAGGACATCAAAAATCTAAATTCGTCAATTAGACACCTGACTCATTGAGAATTGGACCCTATGTTCATGTAAACGGAATCTGTGAAGCCCGTCATTGTGATAGGCCAGAAATCTGGAGTTAAATAAGAAAAAAATAACATAGAAAATTAAACGAAAATAGAAGACTATAAAATCTAGAAAATTAGGGAAAAACTACTTAATATAAATTACTGCATCGACACAAAATGACCAACGTGCCACCGATGTAGGAGATATCGTTTATCGCCGGAATTAGATCGTCACGTCTGGTTGGCTCGGTTTACATATTCTTCTTGTGCGAACGTAAATCTTCCATTGATTTACGCATAAGCACGTACTCTAATTTACAGCTGCTCTGGTTCCGAGGTTTCTACGATGGAAAGTACCCGCTCCGTGTGACTAACATTTCTCAAAATATAGTATCAATTAATATTGGTCATCGCTGGCTGCATGAAAGCGCACTGATTTTATAACTACATAGTTGTTTTATTTTCTAGTAATTTCTTGTCCTATAGGGCCGATTATTAATAATTGATCTATGCAATTGTTTTCGTACCATTTGACAATTTCAGCATAGACTAGAAGTATGTCAATTTTTTATAATTACTGGACAAATTTGAATGAATTGAGTATAATAGATGGCGAAGACCAACAAAGTATCAAGATAGCTATAGCTGCCGGATGTCGTGTGCTCAATATATTCATCTACTTTCTAGTAGTAATGCCATTTTATGTATACGAATACGCTAATTTTGATTGTCGTAGGAACTTTAAAATAATTTGTATTATTTTCAAAATTGTTTCAAAGGTTTTTTTCAAAAGACGATTAGTTATGGCTATGTTTTAATTGTTATTGTTAATTTCATAAAGTATGCTGTATTTTACTTACGATCCTTTGTTTTAATAAAAAAAATATCAAACGTAGAAGGGTTGTTCGCAGTATACAGGAGTCCCTTAAAAGGGACATAACCAATCGATTAATTACGAAGTTCGACGAATCTAAAGTGGAAAATAATAAAATCTCGATGTAAATGGTGGAATCAATGTTCCGAGTAAGCACGCTTTGACCCAATTCGACACTTCGTTAATAGATATTTTTCGGCGTTATGTAGCTGATTTATGGGAGGTATAAAACCGACCAGACGCCAGATCATTACGCTGGCCACAGATTGGGGATTGAGCACCAGTTGGGTGGTCTACCGCCAGCCATTGTTTACGACTTGAATTTGAATCTTCACAAAGAAACTGCGTAACGTATTTCCCAATATCGGACTTTATAGAGGAACTTTAATACGTGATTAACCTTTAGAACTAAATTTAAGTATTCGTAAGTATCATCACACACGCACTTTACTTAGTTATTTTTTTTTGTTAAAATTAACTAGGTACTAAGTATAAAATATATACGAGTATATTCCACTAAGTATTAAATAAATGCAATCAAATATAACGGGTAGCCAAGGTCCTAGGATATTATTCTCTATCTTTACATTTTAAATAAAATTGTTATTTTTCGTACTTACTTGCATAAATGTTTTTCTTTAATTTTTTCCAATGAATATCCTGTAATAACGAAAAACCCAACCCGATTCTTATACGAATTTTGACGAACTTTATGTCAGTTGCATCCTGCTGTAATTAAAATACAATGTAATATATGTTTGGATTTCAGTAATCAACTTTTGGTTGCGACTCTTTTTATATCCCACTATTGGGCAGAAGTTCCCCCACTGAGATCTGGTGCTTCATCGTGCTAGACCAGTGCCGATTAGTGGAGATGGATCAATCTTTATATTCTTAATAATTTTAACAAATCTTTTCGCAACATAGAAAGCACTATTAAGTTGGCAAATACATATTTTACTTCAGGTTTCGTTTTATAGTTCAGGCATTGTGGTGTGAATAAATTATAAGCGAGCACAACTTTTCCTCAACCACCGAAACTTGGTCTCCCTCACCTCCTCCATTCCCAGCAAGAAAGGAGGGTTGAGGGAGAATTCGTGGATTTATATGAGGTCACCCAAACCTGGTATCCGAACGACCCACTTATGCCAGAACTCTCCGTATTGTTGTACCTGATCCCTTGAGTTAGCGGATCCCAAGATACATCTACGATTATTAACTTTAGCATATTAGCTTTCATTTGTATGTTTGTTAGCTGTTTATTTAGTTTGTTGTACCTAGTGGTTTATGTAAACCGTCAAGTTAAAGTTACAAATTTTTAATATCGATAAATCTCTTTGTGCTTTACAATTTAGTTAAATCCAAATCCACAAACGCAAGAAAATTGATAAATTGTATAGTTGGTACTCTTACATTAATCTGGACATTCCGCCTCTATTTTTTTTATTTGATTTACACTTACTTTGCAATATTTGTTCTTATTTTACTGTACATAGACTTTTTACGACAGAGTAAAAAAACATCGGTAAGACTATCTCTTTCTTGTTTAGCAACAATTGGCTTAATTTTGACCTCACGTATCTTTAAATACTAACGAAGATATCCGCCAGGGTAAAAACTTCATATAATCATGTAAAAAATCAATGAGCTATAACAGTTTAACTAATACAACACTAAAAAGACAAGACAGACAGACAGGCGCGTGGCAAAACTTTAATAATAGTACTACACAAAACACCAAAAATAAAACATAATTCTGATGCATAAACAAAGAGGTCAGAACCATAATCTGTGAAACTGGAAGAGGGTGTAATACATAGGGTAGTACATACAGAGGGTCTAGAATGAGTCCCGCGGCGCAACCCCTCAGTTCCTCAGCCAAGAAACCAATTACTAACGTTCAGTAATATTAATACAGGAATTAATTGGTATGTTGCTCGTTCATTTTAGATGATATTGAGAGATAGGACTCTGATTTTTATTTTTATGGACGTATATTTTTACTTTGAAAAGTAAATAGTGATATTGAAGTGTTCAGTAAAAATTGGACAATATTTATCATATGGACTGAATAGTTTACTACTAAAACAGAACCGACTTGTTACTTTTATTTTTATTTAGGTAAGTATCTTTTTACTTTGAAAAGTAAACAGTGATAATGGATCAGTCAAAATTGGGCAATATCATATGGACTGAACAGTTTACTACTAAAACAAAACCAACTTGAAATTTTTACAAAAGATCTACTTCAATGTCAAAGTTAAAATCAGTGTACAAATATTAAAATCAAATCAAATCTGAAACGAAATTAGAAACTTAAACTGTCAGCCACCATATGTTAAGCCGTACGGATATCCGGAAATGGCCTCGGAATTTGTGAAACACAATGTTGTGGCATAGTTTATTTTGGGCATTATTAGATGCGGATGCTGCCACTGGACGATAGATGGCGCTGTCCACATAATAGGGCAGCCTTTAAATCTTATATTAAATCACTTATTGGATTTTCGATTTATAATAATATTAAAGTTTGTCAGAAAAAATATTTTTAATTCAGATATAATACAATTATTATCTGTATTAATAAAGTTTATTGTGATTAGTCCACTTATTTTTATCTTCCAATTGAAATCTCGGATCAACACTAATCCACGAAAATAAGATTTTGTTATCTTCCTACCGTGTTCATTTTAATATTAGTTTTAAAGCTAGTCGATATTATTATTACACACGCTACCAATTTCCTTTCAATCCCAAATATCTTAGATATTGGCGGCCAAAAATAACATATCCAACCGAAATATGTTTAAGGTAAAGAAGGGAAGAGAGTTATTTGGAGAACACTTAACCTCCTTGTTTATGACAACGTCTCTAATTCCGTATTAAGACGGTGATCGGAATTCTAACTAACGACATACATGATACAGGACGGGGCTTAAATTAAACCCGTGTTGCTACAATAGCAATGACTTCCCGAATATCTTTATAATGTTTACACTTACAGCCACACACTAGGATTTTATTGCTTGAGTATACACAAATAGAAACGAATATTCTGATTTAGAGCAAATCTAATTTTAACATTTAAAATTTTGAGCAGTTTATGCATGTTTTATTTTATTCTGAATGCTCTAAAATATGTAATAGGAATTAGAAATTAGATTAAATATCAAATTAAATACACGCGTTATGGTTTTAATTTCGTACTTCAAGAAGGACAACAACGTAAAGTATCTATGTAGTCACGAACGAAACGGAACGGAATCTCCTCGATAAACTCATAAACCTTGTTTTGTTCTAATTTCAATTTAATTTTCGAACCATTATTCCGTTTCGCATTCCGTCACATCACTTCATTTGATCGAATCGGCCGCTATTTTCTATAACTACGCGATGTCTCGAAATAGACGCAGACAGCTGGATCTATACGTCGAACTGTAATACATTGCGCAAAAAAATATTCCATTCGATTTAAAAACGTGGACACGTGTTAACGTTTGTGCGGTGAAATTATTTTTATCTTAACTGACTTAAATTTTTAAAAATGTCTTTCGACATAAAGTTTCGTCTATCCTTCCATTAGCCCTTTGAGGGTCCTCATGACATAGGTCTCCCCTAATTGGCGATATTCCAACCGGTTATATGCCCTTTGATGCCAGTAACATTTGATTATATAAAAAAGCGCATCTTGTAAACTTATAGGTATTAAATAAAACATGCGATATTTAACTAAAAAATATATTTTTACGTCAATCAATGACGATAATTATGAATTGTTGTTTACTTTATTATTAAAAATCAATAAATCATTATAATATAATGTCAAAACAACAACAACAAATACATAGGTACTTCATATAGATAACTAATCGACTAAAATTATCTATTAATTGTTTCTAATTTCTGAATATTATTTTATTTATTACTACATTGACAACGCTCTCAAAATAATTAATAAAAGGAT
Organism: Epargyreus clarus clarus; assembly: GCA_014595695.2. Lineage (NCBI taxonomy): Eukaryota > Metazoa > Arthropoda > Insecta > Lepidoptera > Hesperiidae > Epargyreus > Epargyreus clarus. The sequence goes on from JACTTY020000006.1 coordinate 148,995, forward strand.
TTCCAGGGTTTTATTTACTCATAAAATTTGTACGCTATACTCGTCGCGACGATGTATGCAAATCGGCTGCTTACGCCACATTCGCACTGCGGGGGACACCCTCCTGTAACAATTAAAATATGTAAATGGGAGATATTACCCACACTTTTCATTCCGGCTCGATGAAGCTCGAATCAGTAGGGATGCAAACAGTTAGTACCCTCTCTTTGACGCTAAAATATCTGTTAATTTATCCACTGATAAAAAGGAGTGTTTAAAATTGTTTATGATTTTTTTTAACTTAAATATATAGAGAAACTACAACTTACGACAATGAAATCATTTAGACAAAGTGCTCGATGTATTTATCTAAAATTAAAATTGAAATTATTTTTGCCTATGTCTTTTTTATTTTTATTTTTAATTCGATTTAACAAACGTTAAATCGAATAAGTGGACTTCACACAGTTTAAACAAAAACTAATTTAGTAATTAATTTTTTCTTCTACTCATCCTTCGAAATCCTGCTATGTATATCGACGTATCAATTAACAGAAGCAATACCGTTCCTTGCAACATACACAGTTGCACTGGTCCATTGTAACCAAATATAGTAATTACAGCCCATATCAGTCCGATTGAAGACAACTACTAAACGCCCAAATTACACAGATTGCGCACCGCCGGGCGTTGCCATGTAAATTAATAATATGTAAATTTCCACGCCCGTTCGAGCCTCGAAAACGCCGGCTAAGCCGTTTGTGCCACTCGTACGGTACGTTGTATAGATTAATTCGGGTTCCTGTACCGTTTTTAATTGGGCTGAAAGTAAAGCATTCTCTGTCATTTTCTGTGGGGGCAACCCGTTATTAATGTTATCATTGTCATCACCACGCACCTGTATCTAAAAACAGGTCTGTGAACATCACACGGTTCTTTTACCCATTTTATTATTAGGAATTGAAAACACCTTAGTTGCCTAAACCTACTTTAGTTTTCACATCCCTTCAAGGGTCGGAATAGCAATGTAAACATTTGTATTGTGTCACTAGTCTGCGTTACATTTTACACATCTGGGTATCTGAAGTCTTCATAATTATTAATTACGCTTTCGATTCTACCATTCTCTTCAATTAAATACAAAAGTGTTAGATTTTAGATATGCATCTTAAAATACCAAAAATTGATTTAGGTACCTAAAACAAAAATATTTTAATTTTCTTGTAATATTTTGATCCGAATTTATTTTTTTAGACCTCATGCACCTTACCTTTTATATCCGATCATAATTTAATACTCTTAAAATGTAAACACATCTCAAAAGTATTACCAGAATAATGAAGTTATTTTGAAAGGCAAAGCGTAGGTAGGATGATTCATAAGTTGATCACAATCCGAAGGTCAATACTCGGGGGGAGCAGCCAATATGTCGCGAGGGTGCACCCACGTGTCGAAGGGTCATAATCCAACGAGAAAATACGCTCGTGTGTCGGACTTAATTGAAAAAACTAAGCCTCAATGACCAGGAATAGGGTGTAAATGTTATAGTAAAATGCGTGATTGTCATTATATTAACATGGAAAAAGATTAATTAAATAAAAAACGCTTATTACGAAGCATAGCCACGTAAGGATTCTTAATATTGTGTCAGCTAAGAGCACATTGCAGACAGAACATAAATCTATATACATTATTGTGGTCTGCTTGGCCGGGAATCGAACACAGAACCGTCTGCGGGCCAGTGTCAATAAGATGAGTTGCGCAACTTGAACAATCGATGTATCAAAACATTTTTTACATTTGCGCTTACCAAAATTATGCCTCTAAATACCCAATCATAATGAATGTTATTATTAAATATTAAATGTTAAATATTTTCATTATTTATTATTATTCTTACTAATATTTAAAATAATCGGTTCGTACATAATTTCAAGTTGTATGCCATGTAATTACTCCTTTTATTTGGTTCATGTCAAAATATAGTGTTCTTCCACTACTGGATAATAGATGGCGCTACTAGTACCATGATTTTATACAGTTAAACGTTAAATACAAAAATAAACCCATATCTATGTATGTAAAGTATGTAGATGTATAGAAATACGCCATAGAATATAATAAATATTATTAAATAGCGGCTTCACTCAGCGTAATTCCAAGAACACCACAAAACTAATTGAAACGAAGGCAATATCTTACAAGTGCATCCCATTCATGATGTGCGCTGAGTCACGTAGTGGGAGCGATCGCGGAAAGCCGTGGAAATGACCACAAATAAAGGCAGTACATTCAACGTTATAGGCGTTATCCATTATCGACCGCAACCACTCCGGATTGGCATAGTCATTATGCCTCGGAATTAGCAAACATTGGAAAGGACTTCATTCGTACAATCGTACTTGTACGCATGTCTATAACTCTATTAATTTCGTCAAATGATTGTAGGTATTTCAAGCGTGTAAATACAACTTGACACGATAGGTTTTTATTTAACAATATAGGAGTAGCAGTCGAGCATGCAGTCCACCTGATGGTAAGTCGCTACTGCCGCCCTTATACAAATCAACCCCAGATAAGACTTCATTCCAACCTGCGGTCGATCAAAAATGCATTGCTACCCCTAAGGACTAAGTTGGAATGTCTCGGATAAGCATGTATCCCTTATTAAGTGGACTGCATGTTCGTTTGCTATGTCTATATCTTATATATTAAATTCTCGTGTCACTATGTTAGTTACCGTACTCCTCCGAAACGCCTTTACTGATTTTCACTAAATTTTATATGCATATGGTCTGAGAATCGGCTACTATCTATTTTTCATACCACTAAGTGATAAAGGTTGTTCACCCTTAACATTTTTTATTTATATGGCAACACAACGTTTGCCGGGTCAGCTAGTTACATCATATTATTTATTTAATTAGACAAAATATTCAATTCAACTCATGTAATAATGAAAATCAACTCATTTATTACCTGTAAGGACATAGTTTCTTAACATATTACTTGATTCACCGCGTTTAATAATCGATAGACAACGTCCATAGGCACACGAATTAATTACCAATATTACCTGTAATTCGCACTCAGTCGAGAGTAATTAGCCTCTGTATGGTGTACTTACCTACAGCGGATATAATCTGCAAACAGTATTAGGACGCTTGTATTAATATGGAATGCCTTACAATATTGAACATGATATGGAAGGAACATAGATGCATTTGTGTGAATTTTGTACCTCTTTGCACTCATAAAATAATGGTTTTAGTGGATCAAATTTGAGATTTAAATATATATCGAGAACTGAGCTTACACGAAAGCATTTTTATATAAAACATAAATATTATTAACGGCAACGACATCGTGTCGTCGGTGACGCACTGACTGTACGACGTCATAGAGTTGTGCTTCCTTTGTAAACATTGCCGTTGCCGTGCCGCTGTCATGTCGTCCAATGAAAATTAGCCCAATAACAATATTGTTAACATTTATATATAGTTAATTATATTTTTGCTTACATTTAAATGTCAAAACAGGAACAACACTAAAACAGCATCTGTAAGTCGACACATTAATGAGAGGTGTAGTCTGTATATTTATTAATTCTAAGAATTAAACGTGTGTCCGTCATCGATCGAATGTCAAGTACGGTAGGGTCGGTTTAATTAAACAGTATTATAATATTACTCGATATGGTTTCAAGCAGGTAATACGTAAGCAGATTACGGTTTGGTTAGGCACTATTGGTTGAAGCCTACTGCACGGCCTCTGATAAATAATTTACGACTAATATTGAATGATAACTACATAATTGTTATAGCACACTACTTAAAAGCTTCAATTTACTTGTGTAAAAAATAAAACGTAAAAAGTAAACTTCAACCATATTGCAGTAACTTAGTAATTCCTGAATTTACAGATCAACTTATAATTTGAAAAAAATACAGTTAGTATTTTTTGATGAATACTTATACCAGTCTTATAAGGGTTATATCTGACAGTTCGTTTATTAATGTCATTCCTGATACTTCGAGTCTGGAAAAAGATATCATTTTGTATTAAATTTAAAGTTCTAATAAATATTTAATCCGAGTATATTAGCACAAGTTGATTTGGTTTGACATACTCTCAGCGCCATCTACCGTCCAGTAGCAAGACTAATTCTGTGTTAATGTTCTTTCATAACATCTTTTACGCCCATAAATCGTTCACTAGAATCAGAAAGATAAATATAAGTATTAAGTCCCCCACATTTAAATTAAAATTATAATTAGATACCAAGTTCATCTGGAACTTCTCCATTCCACAAGCATGGCCCACTCTGCCATCAAATCAATCAAATTACCCTTAGATACAGTCGTGAAAAAATGATAACAATTTAAAATCGTCTACATAAAAATAATTTCCACTTACTTCGATCTAAGTATACCTAAATCAATTAAGTAGTATATAGGTACTACTTACTATTCGTAGAAACCACAAGGGCCGATTAATTGTTTGTATAACAATGCATTATCGATTAGTCGTTTCACAGAACACTATCAAACTTCCGCCCATATGCAATATAGATTGATACGTACTAATTTATTTACATACTGTCTAATCTGGATGAGATACGATAACACAGGGATGCATAAAGCTGGAAGTGACAAGCAGTAAAGTAAAGTTCATAACATGGAGGCTCAAATAAATTAATTGTGAATAATAAATAATATATATCAATAATATACTAAATATATCCGACAAAAGACACAGCTTACAGTTATAGCCAGGGCAATTGCACGAAGAAAATGGAGGTGGGCGGGACATATCAGCAGATGCCAAGATGAAAAATGGGGAAGAAGAGTCCTGGAGTGGAGGCCTAGGACAGGACACAGAAATGTGGGACGACATGCGCTTGACGGACGACATAGCTAAAGTAGCGGGTAAAGCTTGGACAACTCAAGCCCAAAACCGAAAGAAATGGCGTGCATTGGAAGAGACCTACACTCAGCAGTGGGTGGCGAATGGTTGAGAAATATACTATATATATTTACGGAATTAAAACTTTTTTTATTCAAATTTCAAGTACTTGTTAATGATTTCTCCCCACCACCACAGTTTCGCCGTGACCACGATCCACGCTGGGTTAAAATATCGGCAAAAAATAAATTAAAAACCGTGTATATAAAAAACCGTTACACCATACATATTAAAATGTATTAGATTATCATCATATTATTTCTTATGGACGAAGAGACACTGATATAAAATAAAAGCAACAGCGCCATCTACCAGCCAGAGGCTCTAACATTTAGAAAACAATCTTGTACGTGCTAACTGTGACAGATAACTAAAAATATTTTATATATTTAATTATATTTTTCATAATTTCAATTCACCAAAACCTCTAAATAAACAATAGCTCGTAATAAAATGCTATAACTATGCAACTATGCTATAATAAGATAACTATTATTGTGAATTTAATCCAGTTGTGAATTAATCATTTCCAGTATTTTATATCCGAGATCTATCTATTCCGTCGACAGACGGGGGCCAATCGAATTATGTTCCCATTATTATTTGAGATCGTTTGCAACGCCATAACAGGGGTGACTTGTGTCAGTAATTGTATGAAAAGCTTTCGATTCTGCTTCCTAACTAGTTTTAGTAACGACCTGAACTAGTCATATTGTCATATTTTATTTTATAAGTTTAATATTATTATTATTTATGTTTTAATTTAAAAATTTAGGTTATGTTTACTTGAATTATTTGTCTTTTCGTCATATTGTTATGTTGTTTATATTCTAAATAATACTTTTCTAGGTTTGGTATTATTGGAGATATTAATATAGGACTTTTCAAAATGTGCACTAAGAAGTTTTCTTCAAAGCCGAGACTTTGGCGATTTCTTTAATATTGGCAAATACTCATAAGAGACGGTGATCATTTACCATCAGATGGTCACTCTATCTTCCTTAAAACATATCCCACTCCCACATATCCCACTGAAAATAGACATTTTTATACCTCTGATCAAAGCTATCTCGCACAGCTATTTATTCCGCCGATAGATGGCGTTGTTTTCACTTTGTTTCAACGGGTACTGTAGTCTGGTAATCAGTATATAATCTTTAGATTGAAACTCAGATTACGAACGTTTTACATTACATTATATTTGTAAAAAAATAAGGATGTTCAAATATATTTAAATTTATGTTTGAACGCTAACTTCTATGGTTCACGGTAGACTATTACGTAACTTTTTGCATACATGAACTATGGTCTTAACACGCCTTATGGTTTCAAAAATATGTTCAAGAACTTTATAAAATAACCGTATACCTAATCTAGTATTAACATATGTAAAAAGTTAACTATTAGTAATAACTTAACAATATTCGTTCATCATATCATATCATTCAATGACCTACACTTAGTATTACCAAAGTACCCAGACCAAGGACATAAATCTAAATTCATAATTTAGATTACTACCCTCCCGGCATCGAACACAAAACCCACTAGACATCAGGCAGATATTGTGACTGCTCAGGCACGGTCAGGCAGGCTGTCAAATATTAATAAAGTGTTAAGTAAGCAAATATTATAAATCGTATACTAAATAGATCAAATTATTTGTTTTCATTACTTACTTATAGTAGATTTAAATGTATAATGGTTAAGGGCACTAACATACGAGCGACAGTCCGTCGCCGCCTGTCGTCAGCGACCGAGAACAAGACACGATCGCAAAACATTGATCGTGTTTTGTCATCGGTCACACACAGACATGTGTCGCTGACGACAGACGGTGACAATCGTCAACCGTCGTCGATGGCTGACTGACGCAAGCAGCAGGTAGCTACCGCCGCCGACTGTCGCAAGCAATCTTTAGCGACTGACAGCGATGATTATTAGCGCGAGCTATCGCTCGTACGTTACCTCCCTAAGTTATCGCTTTTCACACTTCCAGCACAAACCTCAACACATTCCTTGTGTCGACAGTGCCATGACACATACAAAGACGAAGGCACAAACACCCAGACCCAGAACAGATATCTGAATTAATCATTCAGTTATCTGTCTGTCCGGGGTTCGAACCCGGAACCCATTGCGCGTCAGACCGATTAGATGACCGCGCCGCCAGTCGTCAAAAGTTCACTTATACAACACAATACGTCACAATCTCCAAAGGTAAATACCGCTAACTTTTACGCTTTTACAAAAACGTGATTAAAATTAAGGGTAAATCTTCAAAATTCGCCAAATTCAAAATTTAGGCACTTACGAAATAAACCAGCTTTGTTAAACTTTAAAAAGTCAACTAGAACTTTGGTGGGTCGTAACTGAAAGAAGTTTGCTTATGCCGACTTAGGTTGAAAGGTTTCGTAAGCCAAGTTTTTTTTATATAATATAGGAGTAGTGAACGAGCGTGCAGTCCACCTAATGGTAAGTGGCTACAGCCGCCCATGGACATCTGTAATCAACCTCAAATAGAATTAGATATTCGACCTGAGGTCGGCCACATATGTGCCGCTACTCCTGAGGACTAAGGAAAGCCTCGGAAAAGTATGTCTACCTTACCACACCCTTCAAACCAGAACACAGCAGCGTTTAACACTGCTGTTATGAGACAGAAATAGGTGTGACGGTGGCAGCCGGAGTCGAACCACAAAGGATTCTACAACCTTCACGTTCAAGTTCTGGCTTGTTTTATAACACGGCGTATAATGCTAAGAAAAAATTAAAATGCTAAGAATAAGTATCTCTCGCCATAATCTTCAAACCAAAACAGCCCTTGACATTGGTATTTGGCAGACATATTTATGTCGATGGTGCCTTTCGAGCAGACTCTCCAAGGTCTCTACCACGTTTAAAATAAACAATCATGATTGTTAGGGCCCCGTACAAAAGATTATTAGGAAGACTACACCATCAGTCTGAAAATCTAGAGTGAAAAAATATATTTTTTTTTTTATAATATTGAAGTAGGAAACGAACATGAATGAACTGATTTTAAATAACTATTCCCGCCCATGGACATTTGTATTATACTACAAACAATACGATGAGATTCCTACCTAAGGTTGGCCATAGATGAGTGGCTTGCCCTAAGGGCTACTTAAGTTGGAATGCCTCAATTAAGTATTTCGCTCAAATCTCACCCCTCAAAACGCAACACAGCAGCGCTTAAAACATTCTTAGACAGAAATCATTGTGGTGGTGGTGCATCCGGGATCGAACCACAAAAGGAACCTACCACGTTAAGATTGCAGCCAACTTTAAGACCCGAACACAAAATAAATGTTAAAGTAATTAGTCCATAATAAAACCACATCAGCCGTACAATAAAAAAAATAAAACAACAAAACTTTATTTCCAGTGAAACGTTTATGAAAGTTATAAATAAATTAGCATAGAGTCCAACCTTTCCACTGCTTAGTTACAAGCTCAAAACACTACAAAAGTACAAAGAGTTACGATAAAAGTGTTGATACGGCGACCTCGATTAGATTGAGTCAATTAACAGCAGAACATGGTCGATTCCACCGCCTAATGAAGAAGCCCGCATCGCGTGCTAAACAAAACATCGATTCAAACGTCAATAAAAATAAATACATCAGGGAAAACTTCCCCTCCACCCCACTATCACTATAACCTAAACAGCCTATATAATTACATATCACGCTTCATTGTCGTGATAAATACTTTCTCACACTTATCATTTACCAAATCTACGCCACTGTCCATTTTAGATAACGGTGCGAGCGAGACGCAGCATACGCCGTGACGCCAAGTTTGAACAACGCAGATATAAAATAACGTATATTATTATAGTGTCCACAAGCCAAGCGGATATTGATTATCTGCCACAGTTGAGAGCCACCGAGGCCCCCGCCACCGCCGGCTCGGGGGGCGCTACGATCTATGCTCCTCACGATTAACGGAGACTTTCCACCGTAAATCCGATGCAAAGAGCACATTTTCCTGTCCGTGTGCCAAAACACATACAACTTTTCGCGAGGACGCGATATTCAATATTTGATCTCTGTCTAACAGACTGAACAGCATGTGACTGCAATATCCCCGTCCCGCTCCGGCACATTCCGTAATCATTTTCGATGCATTCCCTTGCCATGATTTTCCCGCGGCACTTGTGAACCCAAGTATTCTACCATTTTGCGTTTATAGCACTTTGCACAAAAGAGTTGAATTTGTGATTTTGGTCAACTTTCATATCTTCAGTGTGAGATTGGCGATCAACAAAGATGGACAATATTATTTTACTGCATTCAAGGCGTACCTGTATTAAAATTTTATCAAAAATCATAAACTTATTTATTGTATTGATTAAACTTAATCTAATCTCCCATCTATAACGAGCACGAGAAATCCACACACAAAAGACAGACCATTAACTAAGTATGAAACTTGATAAATAAAAACATATTTCCCAGATAGCTAAAAGTAACTTCATCCGTACAAATTAAAGCAGCGAAAAACACATCGCTACTTTGCTGAAACTTAATTATTCGTCCAAGTTCACGAAACAAGTCTCGAAGGATTCACCTCTAACTTAAAAGCATGGCATGTCTAGACACAACTAGCGAACAAATTCTGTACTACAAAACTTTTCGTGGGGCAAGGCACTCACCACATACGTTATTGTTTGCTCGTGTGCGTCGGTGTAACCTGTGAAAAATTGCTTTTCCACTTGTGTTGGTGCACACAAGCGTAGAGCAGAAGATGGGGTTAGTTGCGTCTGTGTGAAGGGGGTAGGGCGGGCGGCCCGAGTCGTGAACTAAATAGCTTAGTGTTAACACATATTGACATCAAATTCACCGCGATGTTATCATTTATTCAGGTAGCTGTAAATTCATTGTTTTCAGTAGGGTTTATGATTAAATAATTTTTCGTGCTTTACCCGGTGGGCGCGACTTTAACGGCGCGCGCGTGTCCGCGATTAATTATTTCTGTCGTTTTATTTAACTTATGGTGACACTGCTTTGGGTTATTATGAATTTTGATTGCCCGCACGAGGTTTCCTACTTTCGCGCCACCTTTTCGAAGCGTAATTCATTTTTGAAAGAACAATGGCATATTAAATATTTGTCGACTTTTCAATATAACGGATGTAGAGTTACTAGACTGTATTCTAGATCAGTTTCAGTCCCAATATTGGTTAATATGTATTAAATTTAATCATATAGAATATCACATGGAATGAAGAATTCGTTAAATATCTGTTACCACATTCGCATCTGATATAAAATATAAAAATATATTACTTACTTATATTATTTTTAGCTTTTATTTCATTTCCTATTTGCGTCACTAACTCTAACAACTCTACTCTACTTTAGCTACTTAACAAGGGTTACATCATTTCTGTCGCTATATTATATAAAAATATATACCCCATTACTATCTCATAGTTGGGCAAATGTTTCCACTACTTAGGATTACAATCCTTCCTAGAGAGTTACTAAGAATTTTCTAGTACCTTGAACACGGTAAAAATATGGTGATACGTGTTTTATTTTTGCCTTTATAACTCTACTATTCCACAACTATATACATCCTCATAACACTTGCTTCGGTCGGTATATGACGTACTTACCTAACATATTAAATGACTCTTTATATCTGTGTTCGGAAAATGTCTCCATTAAACGCGATATCTATTCTACTTCAATTAACTCAAGTGTTTTCTTCATTAGTAAAACCAGAAAACTAACGTGGGCAGCAGTATCCACTTCATATCCGATCTATAAAAACAATTTCTTATCAGATCAGAACGGATGAAACCCATTCGAATTCCAGCGATAGGTAATCGTCGGCAGCAAAAGGTTAAAGAAGTATACGCTACTTCCTTAACCCTTTCGTGCCAACGATGTGTGTACCATAGCTGGAATTCCAATGGATTTCATCTATTCTGACGCCCCTTCCAGAGTACTGTAGACGCTACAGATGTAACAAAAACCTGACCTATTTCTGACTTATAGCAGTAGTGTAAGGTGAGTATAAACCTCTTCTTTGTAACACTATGACAGAGATACATGAAGAGAAATGCTAGGATTTTAGAAAGGGGTGGCAATACATCAGTCATCCACCTCAGGTAGCATTACAGTATTATTTGAGGAACAATATAATTACGTTATGCTTTAAAAGACAGGTGTGGGCTGTACTCCAGGCCTTTTCTAGTTAACAGATACACAGAATATTTGGCTGCGTATAGTCGTAAGCAGCTGAAAGGTGTGGGATGAGCGTAAAGCTCTCCCACGTAGTGCCCGTCAGGGGCACCGCGCTTGGAAGACTCCAATTGCGTTATTAGGGAGATCCCGGAAACTTTTACGTAGCGTGGTTACCGAGGGATTCTACTAGGTAAAATCACATATAACCCAGAAACGCTCACACAGCGCTTAAAGAGGCCTACCAATCTTACCTATGGAGCCTTTTTACCTTCAAAAGGTATCCGGTGCCGTGGGAGCGACACAGGGTTATGTGGGACTCTTACCGCACTAAAACCCCCCGGTGGCCGTCTTCGGCGCTACGTGGACTCCGGGATCTCCAAAGGAACGCAACTGGGGTCCTCTTACCGCTTTGCCCCGTCGGGCTCCGCCCAGGTGGGCATGACACTCGCCACACCGTCTGGTGATTACGACGGTATGCGACCACACATACCGCCGTCCATCCTGGAGTAGCTGGCCGGGTGGTTCGAGCTCCCACTCTGGGGTAGTAGTGCCTATCAGGAGATATAAAATTGCAATCTCTAATTTGCTAATCATTGCAAACACGGACTGGTTTCATAAGTCATTTTGAGGCGCCTGGAACATATCTCATCATTTCCACCGACAAAAAATCTTGATAGATATAAAATGAATTATTCTACATCTAAATATTTACTTGTACCAGTAATGTAAAAATGATAAATATTAAAGTACTCGTAATTATGTATAGGTACTATAACGAAAATTTCATCACCATTAAGTAGCTGGAATAACAAAGGTACACAAAAGCCGTGTTTTCGTCCAAATGTCTGGAAAGTCGGTGTTTTTAGTAGCATAATAAAATCGGATAGTACCCTGCGTTTGTTTTATTCACCAACCGCTGAACCCTCTTGGGATCAGAGATTCATTGCACAAGATCAATTTTCAGTCACTAGTTGCTACAAAAAAGCAGACTAAGTCCAACTTTTTGTCGATAAAGACAAAAAGATTAATAAAGTTATGTTTACCATAGAGCTGTATATGTGTAGAACTGTAGAGGTGTCATTTCTTAGCGTATGTAACGACAAATCGTAACTCTTTTTGCGTTAACCATTATTTTAGTGACACATAATTCTTGAAGGTAATATTAATCTACTACTTTGATAGATAATAACAGAAGGTTTTTTGATGTGAAACATCTATAGCCGCACGTAAAACCGATTTCTGGCGTGGCGACGCATGCCGTGCACGCTATACGATGGTATATATATACAGTCTATATGCAGTAGTGTGTACGGTGTGGCGACGCGTTGCCATGCGCAAAAATCGTAATATTTTATTTTATCATTATGACATATTTAGTTCCTATCACAATATGTTCTTTTCTGCATATTACTTTTACAAAATAATGTCGATGTTTCACATCTGCCAGGCGTCTCGTGACGGCTCACATTGTTTTTTGTTATAACCATGATGCAAGAACTAGAGACAAATGTGTTAGCACTTGATCATAATCGTTACGCTCGCCAAGCGACGTTGTTAGTTCTAACTATATATTGCTCTATAGCACACACTATGAGGTAATAGCCTAGTGATGTGAATCGGCCTGTTACGTCATCACAATTGGACTAAGCCCTGATCTTTCTGAGTTTTGCACGTATTACTAATTCGCTTTGTTTAAAAATGCATATGAGTGACATAAGGCAACTTAGGTTCTTCAAAGTTGGGCAAAAAGATCTTGACCATTTAAAGGGCTACCTGGCGGTAAGTGATCACTAGTTGTCAGCATGGGCTGACCATGGGGTTATCTGTACTCAACTCCATAAAGAACAGGAGTTCTACCTGACGCTGATGAGTTATTCTCTCTCGTGAAGACTAACATGCCGAAACGCGGTCATCTACACCCTACCAACGATGTGCCGAACAACTTTATGGTGGTAGTACCTTCCTGGTCTCATACTGGTTGTTTTACCTTGTGAGTAGCCTTACATCAATATTATAAAAAATATATACAAATGCGTATGAGTTAGATGTAAACAAGAAGAGGTGACGCCGCGACGCGTCTTAATGAACTTGTAATAAAATTATTGGCCACACACAGGGCAGTTGAGGCAACGCCCCAGCTACGAGTTAACGTGTGTAGTGATGACACCGTGGCATATCGATATCAATACTTATAACCTATTTTCAATAAATATCAATAGATATTTTAAATTTTTTTTTTTTTGCTTAAAAATAATTAAAAGATAGGTACGTCCCAAAAGTTACCCGGACATATTTAGAGTTAACCAACAATACCTCATACCTATGTTTAAATCTGTCAAGCCTGTTAAGCTGTAGAACATGCCAAAGAATGAGTCACATATAAATATACACATACAAAATACAAACAGTTGAAATAAAATACCCTTTTTTTCAATAGGTACCCGGCGCCGTGGGAGCGACGCAGGGTTATGTGGGATTTTTACCGCACTAAACCCCCCCGGTGGCCGTCCTCAGCGCTGCGCAGAGGGCTCCGGGATCTCCAAAGGAACGAAACCGGAGTCCTCTTAGCGCGTTGCCCCGTCGGGCTCTGCCCAGGTGAGCTTGACGCTCGCCACACCGTCTGGTGCGTACGACATTATGCGACCACACATACCGCCGCCCTTCCCGGGGTCGCTTACCGGGCGGTTCGAGCTACCCACTCTTGCCGCCCGCAACCCCGGAAGCCCCCTTTTAGTCGCCTCTTACGACAGGCAGGGGATACCGTAGCCCTATTCTGGTCCCGATACTACAGGGACAGAAAAAAATACCCTGCATTCAGGTTACAAAATAAATGATTTTTTGGTTAATAGATATTTTGACGCGTCAAGTATTGGAGTCATTGAACATAAGTGACAGTTATTTTAAAGAATACGTTTACTTAAATAATCAATTATTTGAATAATCAAAATGTTTATTAATTGAATTGTATGTCCTTTCCCACGAACACACACACCACACACTTATTGCAAATTTTAATTGGTGACAGTCACCAATAAGTCCATTCTTAATTGCTGAAGTAAAACGGAATTTTAATGAATTTGTAATATATTTATTTTCCAAACGGAAGTGGAAGCAGTGCCCCAGATTTGTTTTATCCTGAGTAGTGAGGCTTAACACCTCAGAATGAATATGACTAAAAATATCGACATCGATACTAAAATATCACTTTTTATTTAAAATTTCGTCATCGCAATAAAATATAAATATTACGTTTAATTTACATACATTTAGTTAACGTTAAACGTTAACGTTTGTTGCATTTTATGATTTTTTTATTGTTTGAGTTAATTCGTTTTTTTTTTCATAAAATTAAAATCGAATATTTAGTTGATAAACGCGGAATTTCGTTCAATGCTAAAACAAAATTGATAATTTGCTGGAATGAGATTTCCGAATCAAAAGCTAATGATTTCAACGAAAGAAATATTAAAAATCATGTTTCATTGCGTTGTATACAGAAAGAGAGAATAGTAACGAATTATTTTTTTTTATTGAAAAATAAATCTCACAAGATTACGGTTACTTAGCTGTCAACTTATAATTTTAATCAAACAAAAGCTGGTGAAACTTATAAACCTGTCGCGTACCAACCCATTAAAACAATCCAATCCCGTTAGCATAGAGAGAAAAACGGCGGCCATAACACAGTTTATATCGACATCGATAAAGGCACTCCTCTATCTAGAGAGGCGAGCTACAATAAAATGTACCGAGCTAGCTACAAGCCTGAGCAGTTACTCCGAACACCCCACTCACACTACTCGCTCGCCCCTTTCGACATATGCGCAGTCCACACACACATCGACCGTAGCTACCTGACACACATCGACAGAAAGCAATAGATGTATGCATCTATCAATCCGTCGATACATGCACGCTAATAACATCCGTCGTAGCCAATTTGATTACTAATTGATCGCAGTGCGCTGATGGCCGTAACAGGAGATTTATTTTGTATATAAAAAAAGCGTTGACATCGCTAGTTTAATCGACGCAAACCAATTGCAGTGTCTAAATTGGAGCCAGGAACTTAATTGGTGTGTGGAAATGCGAGTTTACACGTAAATAGTCACACTTGTTTCTTTGAGTAACTAGAAGATTTTTCACTGAACTCTATTTAATTGGCGGATTTTATTACTGTCAAAATTGTTATGTCCTACCTAACCTAGACAAACCAAACCTAACCTAACCTAAGCTAACTTTTCTGGAATTATTAATAAATAGTTTAAGGCACCAAATGATTATTTTCTTTTTTTTATTTACTAAAAACCAAAAAAGTTCTCAAAGGACTACAAATCAGCATTTGGCGAGCGTGGTTTAATGGCACAATAAAATAATTATTCATATTAAAAATCATAAATAACTATCACAGATTATATCATCACAGAACGTGTCCTATAAAATGAGTGTAACGATATAATAATCCGTATTATAAGGCGATGTCGGTTACAGGTCGCGCGCCGTCTCGCCCCGTACTACGACACCCTCGGAGCGCCAGACGCTTTACATGGACCCACGAAATAAAGTAATTTTAATTAATGTTTAGTATTATTTAGATTTATATAAATAAAAAAATAAGACACCATTATTTTTTTTTCATAAATAATGTCAGTTTTTTTACATTAATAAGCCAAGTCATTGTCAATTTTAATAAAACTTTTTTATTTATTAAAAAGTATTCAATTTTTTTTTTTAAATATTAAATATATTTTAGTTTCCTCCGATCGGTTGGAGAAGAATTGTTTAATTATTTTTGTCACTGCGTCTCAACTTACAAAAACGTTTATTATTATGATTTTTTATATTTTATTTGTAGCTCTAGTTACAATTACAGCTAGTACTTTTACTTATGTCTCTAGAAAATAATATAAAATATATGTCAACCTTGAGTAGCTTACGACATAAAATATTAGTAGCATTTTATGTGACTTTTAACTCTTTTTAGTCAACTTTAAGATACCAAAAATAAGGGGATGTGCGAGTTTCCAGTATTTTTGGCTCTTTCAGAGATGAATATGAGAAATGGTACTTACGATAGATGAATGAATGCTTACCGCCCACGCTGGAAGTACCAAGTACGCACAAAAACAAATTTTATTCACATGTCATATCCATCTTTTCTCGTTTTACACTCCACGACATCTAGTCTGAAAGTGGTCATCTCAAGGAGATTACAATAACAGAAGATGTGAACACCCTTTGTATTAAGAATTCATGATATGTGAAGGTTATTTTTATGATTCCAATACAATGCTGTATTCCACAAAATCTTGAGCATTATTTTGAAGCTGAGTGTTTTCTTCAATGTGAACGTTCTTTTGAGAAAATGATAATATGGCGTACCTTTGGGAAGATTTGTTTAGAGTTATTATCTATTCATTTTAACTGTCCTTTTGAATACAAAATATTGCAATTTGGCGCAAAACTCAATTAAACATTTTTTATAATTGCCTATCTAAGTCTATGATCCTAAAAAATGTTGCATATTTTGAAAGGATAGTTACTTTAATTTTTCAATGATAAATAATATACAATGTGGTTTCTATTGCCAGTTGAAGTAAGCTTTATGCTATTGCATTTAACATTGCAATTTGAAAAAAAATAAAAATGCGATATTTTTCTTACCAAAATTACCCTGCATCAAAGTACCAGGCTCTCATATCTGTAAGCTAATTAGATCCCAAGCGTATTTTTATTTCAATCCAGAGACAGCGATTCCACGGCACTCTTCACTTACTTTGAACCAACCATTTTAAGTTTGACAAACCGAAGATGAAAGAAGTTCAAGTGTTCTCAAAGACGTGGCCTTGGGGTGAGATGAAAGGGAGGAATCATTGCGGTAACAACATTCCGTACGTTCCGGAAAATTCCGGTTCGGGAAAAATACCGTACCGGGCGGGTCGGTTAATGATCAACGCCTTCAATATTGCGGCTTGGTTATCGTTATAATTTATTCACGACGCAACAACTAGAACGCTCCCACAGAAGTATAACAAGGCGTGCAGAAATTATTCTCCCGACATTTTTGTTAATTACAACTGAATTTTAAATGGACAAAATAATTTCAGCGGCGAATTTATATCTGTTTTAAACGGAATTCCAATTAGTTTCGGAATTTATAAATATGAGCTCTTTTTTTCAGGTATTTTATTACCTACCATTCGGTACAACTAAGTTTGTCGTTACAGCAGTAGGTATTTCTAATATAGTACTAAACCTTTATTTTATCACATTAATATTATCTTATGTAACTTATAAGAAATACTTTTAAGCGTAGTTATACAAAAGCTTATTTTCCAGTAATAATTCACCTCACTTCTAGGGAGGCAAGATTCTCGGAAGGCCTTCCTTGGCAACCGTTCGACGCCTATATACCATACACTATGTACAACTTTATCTACATGTATTAACTGAGTGTGTAGGTTTGGCTTATAACTTTTAAGATATTAAGGATATGTTAAAACTTTGTGACTCTACAACTTTAAAAGTGACCGTAAAAATTAGTTGATCAAATTAGAAAGCATATAAGGAAATGTTTCCAGTAAAATTACTTTCTTTTTAACATAGAATAAAACAAGCCTATCGCCCACCTGATGGTAAATGGCTACCACCTACATCTGTAATGAACCTCAAACAAAATTAGATCCCTACTTGAGGTCAGCGATTAATACGTTTCTACCCTTGAGTATTAAGTAGGAAGGCCGCGGATAAGTATCTCATAATGTCGATACGTAGAATTATTCAAGACCTATTAGTTCGTTTAGAAAAATGCGACATTTGACATTTTTGCGTCTGTTGTAATACTCGCCGAGTGCAGGCGAATAAACGCGAGTATGAGTATGTTAATAATTCACCTAATACTCGCGACGACGCTCGTCCGTTCTCTGCAGGATCTAGGTATTTCAACAAGAAAGTACTACTCGCCCGTTATCGTGGGCAGCGCTTCATACTCGTCATTGTTCGGGTTACTCGGCAGAATAGCTAGTCAAACTTCCGATCATTTTTCTAAACGTCGTCAATAGATCAGTTGGGCGCAAACGTACGGAGAGCTCTAATAAAGGCAGTACCGGTCTATAGGTAGCCGCTTTCTCTAAGGCGCCTCATCGGTCCAAACTTTCCTTCCGCAGTCAAACTTAGATCAAGCTGGGAGTCTCGGCCTACGATGGAGCTGTGCGTAGTGTGTTCGCTATCATTTTGGTGTGATCTTAATACGAATATTTCATAATAAGGTACTAAGTGATTTTTTTTATTTTCAGAAATGATGTAAAGTTATTCGTTCTACATAATTACGTTAATTTAAATTCTGGACAAATTGTTATAAATTTTATTTTTTTAATTAAAAATAATTTATTTAATTGAAATAATTATTATTTTTTTTAATAATTATTTTAAATTAAAAAAATACTCGTTAAAAAATTAAAAAAGTTGCGTCAAAAAATATTAAGAAAATGTCAATAAATTTATAGTTAATAACAATTATAACATAAAACCACACCATAATAACTTTTAAGTAATATGCATAGTTGAGAAAATCCTATCTACATCTACCCTAAAATTCCGGGAATTATTTCGCGCTCATAAACAATGCACGCTAACAAAACAAGGAGGCGTCTTAATTAAAGTTGCTCTATATACTTACGTACTCAATCTCACTTGTGGAAGTTAAGGAAAGGTTAAAGGGGGAGGGAGCCGCCCCCTTGCCGACATTCCCGAATTTTCCCAAAGTATCGCTTAATGCAAGTTTATTATCTCTCATCGCTAGGCATTAATTAATTCTTTTCTCCGTAATATCTTCAGCTGTTTTTCTTCAGATTTCGCTCCGTTTCGTTAAAGTTCGACTAATTATATTCTTTCGTCGGTTCAGTTGAAGAAATATTTGATATGAATATTATATTATTTTTAATTGGCCATTCCTTATTAGTATCTATGATATTTATTGTAGATATTTCTGCTCTCTCTGACCAAGTTTTTCCGCAACATCCCATGCGGATTGATTGTTTCAATAATGTCCTAGATTCTCCCTTACAGACACAAATATTTAAAAATGGTTCTTGTTATGCAAATAAATAATTATAAAAGCTATGAAAATGTCCGGTATTTGACCAGATATTTATGAGTAATCAGTAAATATTGACTTTAAAAAAAACAGATTTTTCCTATGAGTATAACCATGAAAACATATAAAATCCCTATTACTTTCGAATACAGCTTTAATTATAATTATTAAGCGACTTCTATCGGCCACGCAAACTAATTTATCTCATATCACATACTGGATACGTTAACGATAATGAAATCATGAATTATTTTGTTTGTCATTGGCGTGCGGTTTGAATACAAAATGTTATTAAGCGAAATTAATATATGGGCTTTCATTGTAAAATGCAATGAGGGATGGAAAGTTAGTCAATACTATTATGTCACATTAATAACAGATAGTGAAGGCGTAGTGGTTGAGACTTCCTCTTAATCGGTAGTCCAAGGTTCGGTTCAGAAAACTCTATTTTTTACAATTTATGTGCGTTTTAGATATAAATTGTCACTGGCTATAAGTGTGAAGGAAAACATCGTGAAGTAACCGACTCGCCTCAGATTTCTCAAAAAAATATGTTAATGATGGGTGAAGTCTCCCAATTCGCATTTGTCCAGCTCGGTGGACTATAACCTAAGCTCCTCTGACTCTGTGCCGGAGACATATATCCAAAAAAAATTCATTTGCTTAACCTAACAATGTTAATGCTTATAAAATATAAGTAACAGTCATCCTTTATGTGTCTTTTCTCATCAAGCTCGTATAATATCAAAAACTTACAATTTCCAATCTTATATAATAGTTTCAAATAACCCAACCACTAGTTAATAACCACAAAGATCAGTCAAACACAAAACAAATAATCAAATTAATCGCACGCTGGCGATATCAACATTATTAATTCAAAGCGCCGCCCGCCCCCGCCCGCCTAACTCCCACCAACGCAATCTTCAAGGAGGACTCACTGAAAGAAAGGTTACTTGTGAGTGTTGACCAGAAAATTGTAATAATATTCTTCATTCTTGCAGTAAAGTTTAATAATTTTTACGTGGTGTTCATCAGCATCAACTCTTTACTGTCCCTTCGTTGAACATAACTCCGAGAGTTATAATTACTTATACTGAGACGCTAAAATTAATGCTATTTTGCTAAACAACAACTTTGCTAAAGATCATCACTTGATCCAATTCATAGTTAACGATTCAATCCTTACTAATATCGATTAAAATAATCGACTTTTAGGTCCAAAAGATCGATTCTTCGATTAATCGAACTTAGATCGCCATCCCTAGTTCCCGTAGGATTTTCAGGATAAAAACTATCCTATGTCCATTCTCGAGTGTCAGACTATCTTTGTACAAAATTTCATTAAAATCGGTTTAGTGGTTTAGGCGTGAAGAAGAGACAACCAGACAGACAGACAGAGTTACTTTCGGATTTATAATATTAGTAAGGATACTAATATTATAAAGAGGAAAACTTTGTTTGTTTGTTTGATTGTAATGAATAGGCTCAAAAACTACTGGACCGATTTTAAAAATTCTTTCACCATTCGAAAGGTACATTATCCAAGAGTAACATAGGCTATATTTTATATAATATATATTTGATAAATAGATTTTGAGGCGGTACAAAGTTTGCCGGGTCAGCTAGTATTATATATAGTAAGGATGCCCAGGTAACACGCTTGCCCAATGCCCAATTTGTGATGTAATCTCATTGTCCTCAACGTGTTAATACAACCAAAGCTCATAAATAATATCGCAGTTGTTATATCTTAGATTTGTAATTAATTAATACAATCTATATTGAGAAAAACACGTTTTATATTTCAAACCATTTTATTATATTCAAATCATAACTGACGTCTGACACTTGCCAAAGAGTTGCTGCCAGTACCTCATATATACAACACTCTCCCTCGCTTAAAAAAAAAAATTAACTGAATTTCTATCTTAACTAAAACATTTTCTATGCATATATCTAATAACATCTTATAATCATCTTATTCTTAACTTTAACTACATTTAAGAAGTTGGTTGACATGTCGCTTCCACTTGAGTCCATCTACTTATCATATATCTTAACATTTACTGGATTCGGTCTTCTTAATGAAAAACGACATCTCAACTCCTTTCTTTACATTAATTTTGCTAGACTAAAGCCGGTAGTTTTATGCAGATGCAGTATATCTTTAAAATATCTTAATAAGTTACACAATATATTTTTTTTTTTAGTTTCTTTTTGAACGATTTGCTAATCTTATGTTTTAAGTCTGATTTAAAGTTAATAGAATTACATTCAAAACCTTTATCAATGATTTCATGTTGTCCTTCTTTATTTTGACAATTAATTAATTAGTTGCTACATGTGATAAATAATCTGCTTGATTATTTTTTGACAAATTAACTAACTTAAATTAATTAAATAAATTAATTAAATTAGCCAATATTGTAGTCGCCTTGCTGCCATTTTTGGTATACCATGTTTTGGTCCTAAAATTTTTGTCAATACGTCATTATTAGTTTGTAAGATAAACTTATGCTCAAATAATAATTCATAAAATTTGCTTCCAAACAATAGCATAGGCCTATAAAATTGGATCATTTAATTTGGTATCATTCAATTTTTACTTGCAAACGCAACCAATCGTATAAAATTATTACTGTCTTTTATAGATAATACAGCAGCTACCCCACTGTCTGCTGAATCATAAGTTCAGATAATTATAGAATAGAAATAGTATTTTTTTTTAAAACAATCATAAAGTGGCTTTAAAATAATTGCCATATTTTGCAGAAATTTATTATAATAATTAATTCTTCCAATTTTTTTTTTAATTTCCTTTCCTTAAATTTACTTTTAATAATTTTAATACCTACTTTATTTACTTCAAAACCAAAAATATCTAGCTTTTCTTCAAAAAATTTACATTTATTGACTTTTAACTTTAATCCTGAGTCACTGAGTCTTTGAAGTATCTCTTTCATTCTCTCATATGTAATTGTAAAAGTTTTTCCATATATGTATATATTATCTATGTAAACAATAACGTCTAATCCATTTAGTTTTCGTGTAATTAATTTTTCAAAAATACCTGGGTCAGTACTAACACCAAATGGTAAATATAAATATTTGTAGATAACTTCCTCAGTTACTATTGTTACTGATTTCTGAGATTCTCTGTCTAATGAAGCGTTTAAATATGCATCCTGAAAGTCTACTTCAAAAAAATTATTATTTCCTTGCATTTTCGTCAATATGTTATTAATTGTAGGTAATGTATAATGATCAATCTGCAAATACTTATTTATTGAAACTCGAAAATCACCAAACAGTCGGACCGTTCCATTTGATTTTAAGACTGTTATCGCTGGAGTACCCCCACTTTGAATACTCAACTGGTTCAATTCTCTTATTTTTTATTAACCTTTCAAATTCTTGTATGACTTTATTTTTTAATGCAAGTGGAACAGACCTTACAGGCATGAAAATAGGCTTTACATAGGGTTTAATAGTAGATAAATGAATTGGCTCTCCTTTGAAATTTCCCATAGCCGGCTTAAATAAAATAGCATTTTCACTTTTAATATTCTTAATTACATTATCTTTAGAAATTATTTCACAAATCTGTTGTTCGAATCTTGGGGGCCATAATTGCAATAAAAAGAGCCAATCTTTACCTAATATTTTAGGCAACCCATCTTTGACAATAAACAACCTTTGATTATTGCCATTTACAGTACCATAACTGATGTTTAAATTTTCAATCACTCCTAAAGGTATTGAAGTTGACTGATCAAAATTAGTAAATACTACGTTGCGTTGTTTAATTTCTAAATCTGGGAAAAAAATTTGCTTGTCAGTTAAAGTAATAGTACTCACATCTGCTCCAGTATCCACCTCAAACTCTATAATCTTATCATTTACTCTAACCTGCAATGTTGTAGATGGAATTTTGTTTTTGTCACTAAAATAAAACATGTCAAATATTTCTGTTTCAGCTTCCATATTTTTCTTTTCTTCAATGTCTTCTTTCATTTTAGTCTCCACCATTTTAACATTTTTCATTCTATAAGCCTTATTTTTATTGCAAACTTTATATATATGTCCTTTACCACCACATTCGCTACAGAATTTTTCTTTTAGTGAACATTGTGATTTTGAATGTCCATTTTTTCCACAGCAAAAACATGATATATTCTGTTGATTTATTGATTTATTAAATTGAAACCCACCGATTGTATTCTTATTAAACTTCTTTCTCTGTAACTGAAACATCTGTGCTTGTTTCTGTTCTTTTTCATGGTTGAATGCTAACTTATAAGCTATCTCGGTTGTTTTTCCAATACTAATTAACATCTCCAATGATTGATGTGCTTGTTTCAATAACTCAAATTTAACCCATTCACAATAAGTACCGTTTAATAACCTTTCCTTAATCTCTTCATTTAAATTCTTGAATTCACAATTTTTAGACAATTTTTTAAGTTCAACAATGTATTCTTCTATGGATTCATTGGATTTTTGGCATCTTTTACGGAATTCTACTTGATGTAAAGCATTATTTGTTTTAGGGTGATAATATTTTTCCAGCTTTCCACATATATTTTCATATGTTTCATTTATAGGTGAATTCGGAACACACAACGTCGTTAATAAGTCATAAACTTCTGTACTTAACTTTGTAATAAGTAATGGAATCTTATTTTTCTTCGGCATTTCATTTATTAGCATAAAACACTCAAATTGTTGTTGATACGCCTTCCAGTTACAACCTTTAAATACATCTAGCCCGGTGACCGCACTCATGTTGCTGCTGGCACTAGGTACGTGTTTTTCCTCGTCGCCAATGTTATATCTTAGATTTGTAATTAATTAATACAATCTATATTGAGAAAAACACGTTTTATATTTCAAACCATTTTATTATATTCAAATCATAACTGACGTCTGACACTTGCCAAAGAGTTGCTGCCAGTACCTCATATATACAACAGCAGTAATGCACCGGCATATTCAAATTGTGCCATTAATTTTGGTTAACGCGGACTTGAAATAATAATTCCATTGATTCACTGAAAATAACCACCCCATTTGACGGCCCATGTGGCGGAGCGGTCACCATTCCGGGTTCGATCCCCGGACAGTCATCTGAATGATGAAATTAGATATCTGTTCTGGGTCTGGGTGTTTGTGTCGTTTTTGTGTGTCCATGGCACCCACGATACAGGAAATCCTAGTGTGGGGCTCTGAGTGTAAAAAGGTTTATTTATTTATTCATCATTTTTCACTCACTGAGTAAAATGAATAACTTCAATTTATAAGTTTATAAGTTATTTATTTTTCGAAATGTATTGTCCTTTAAAGGGCATTGCGGAGGAGTTGAGTTGAAGAGTGATGATGAGTGTGGGAAGCAACATTGGTCTTGCTGCGTGGGCGGTTTAACTAAATAAAAATGGCATGGATCGTCACTCGTAAGACAATTCGAAATAATCTAACTATGAAACTAATTTTTTTTCGAAGTCTGGTTGAGCTGTATTCAAAACTGCTATATATCGCCTACCAGACTATACAATATAATTTTAGCGCGCTATTTTTACGCTATGTGCTATTTAATTTTCTCTACAGGTAAGGCAAGTGTTAATAATAACAGTGAAGGTGGTAGAACCCTCTGTAGTTCGGCTCCGGCGGCACCACCGCCACACCTATTTCTACCTAATAACAGCAGTGTTGGGCGCTGCTGTGTTCCAGTTTGAAGAGTGTGGTAAGAGAGACAGAATTTTTCCAAGGCGTTCCAGCTTAGTTCTCAGAGGTAGCGGCGCATCTGGGACCGACCTCAGGTAGGAATATCTAATCCTATCTGGGGTCGATTACAGATGTCCATGGGCGGCAGTAGCCACCTACCATCAGGTGAAAATAATAAATTTCTAATAGAAAATCAGAGGTGCCTAGGGATTCGAACCTCGGACCTCCCGATTAAGAGACAGCGAATCAACCACTAGGCTATCACTAAAAATAACTGGATGAATTATTGCATGTTAAATTCTATTGTGAATGTGCAATAATGTTCTATTCTGTTCTAATTAATAACTATTTGTAAGTTATTAATAACTATTTATAAGTTATAGTTATTGGAATGACAGTGGTGCCATCTGTCGAAAATTGGTCTTAACAACTCCCAAACCCTCGTGGGCTCTTGGACAACAACTTTGCTAAAGATCATCACTTGATCAAATGCATAGTTTCCGATTCTATAACTACTTACGAATTAAAAAATAATTAAAAAAAACCTTTTCCCACGAATTAAATTGTGAATCTAAACCATTCTCAAGTCCCCTTGAACACACATAACAAATTTCATCAAAATCAGTCCAGTCGTTTAGGAGGAGTTCAGTGACATACACATAAGACAACATAAGAAATATATATATAAAGACTTATTTTTCGAAATTTATTGTCCTGAAAAGGTCAATGCGGAGGAGTGGAGTTGAAGAGTGTGGGAAGCAACATGGGTCTCGTTACGTGGGCGGTTTACCTAAATAAAAATGGAGGGTCGTAAGATAATTCGAAATAATCTAACTATGAAACTAATTGGATTTCGGAGAATCCGTTCTACGCGACGAAGCGTGTACGTTGTAGCGGCAACGAGTAAATGAGTATTCGTTATAGTTTTAGCATGCTATTTTTACGCTATGTGCTATTTAACAATGGACATTGAGAATATAAATAATAATATCACGTTACCGCGCTGTTTTTTCTAGATTTCTAGATTTTGAATCAACGTACGTGATGTAATATACCGATAGAATATAGTAAATGGTATTTCTCTACGTCAAAGTTATAGATTTGTATAGTCCGCGCCAAACTGCTAGTCCGCTCCGAATATAGAAACAAATCGCGTCACAATAGCAATTTGCAGATATTAGCACAAAGACAGAGCGGGACTCTCATGGCACCAGTCCGCTGCCCGCTCTCGCCCACGGGTACATAGCTGCGTTAGTGTGCCCTTACGTTACGTATATGCTAACTAAACCTGCGTGCAACAACTTCAGAGCGGACTAGCAGTTTGCAACTGAGCATTTAGTACTTCTGATAGTAAGTGTACAATTCCGCGTATGGATATCTGTACCCTTACCATGAGTTTTTACGTTTTGACAAATATAACTGCTTTGGTATTTGTTTACGTATTGGCCCATACAATTTCCAAGTTCTGACACTATCCGCTAGGGGCGCTGATTGGAAATTGTTTGCCCGTACAATACGTAAACAAATACCAAAACCATCATATTTATCAAAACTTAAAAACTCATGGTAAGGGTACTTTAGTCAATAACAAACAGGATTGGAATCTGACTTAAGGTTGACTACAAATGCGTTACTACACGTGGGTGATAAGTTTAAATGCCTTATAAAAGTATTTGTCCACAAAACATTAACAGATAAATGTATACAGTAGTGCTTAACACTGGAATTATAACAAAGAATTAGTAGGTGTAACTAAACGGTGATGCCGCAATTATACCACAAAGTGTACCTACTGCCAATTTTAGTTATTGGGATGATATTTCCAGTATAACAGAGAAGCCGATATAGCATATGCTATCCGTTATATATAGCGCGCTATAAATGGCGCTATTTGTTATAATAATCTTAATACGGACCTCTTATGCGAAGCACTTTAATTTCAGTTTCATATTTCATTAGGGGCTGTGTTTCACCTGACATTTTTATACATAAAGTATTCCAACTAAGTCTTCAGAAGAGACAATGTATCCAAGATCGACAGGACTACCACTAAAGATAAGACAAAAAAATACTTTTTTAGTACAAAATACTGATTTAAGACCACTATACCAACATAATAATGAAGGTGTATTTACTAAGCAACAAAGCACATGCTGCAGACTATAGTAGTGCGTCGTCAACCTATTTCTATGCCACTGCTGGCCAGTCTGGGCAATAGTTTCCACACAGAATGAGAAGAATTAGGCCATAGTCTACCGCGCTGTCCAAGTAAGCTTTAAAGGTGGTAGAACCCTTTGTGGTTCGACTCCTGCAGCACCACCGCCACACCTATTTCTACCTAATAACAGCAGTGTTAGGCGCTGCTGTGTTCCGGTTTGAAGGGTGTGGTAAGGGAGACAGACTTTTCCGAGGCATTCCAGCTTAGTCCTCAAAGGTAGCGGCGCATCTGTGGCCGACCTCAGGTAGGTATATCTAATCCTGTCTGGGGTTGATTACAGATGCCCATGGGCGGCAGAAGCCACTTACCATCAGGTGGACTGCATGCTCGTCTGCTACTCCTATATTATAAAAAAAAACTTCACATACAAGAACTTTTTTAAGATTTCTTAGGTATGCAAGTTTCCTCACAATATTTCCCTTCACCGTGAAAGCAAGTGATAATAAATTTGTAATTATTTATTGTTAGTGCTTCACGGAGCTATAATTTAAAAAATCGAATAAAACGTTAAGACTAACAAACCGTGACAAAAGTTTGCTCTACTCCTGTTGCGTGTTCGACGAAATCCATTCCAACGTTACCAACCAGTTTCTATCCACGAAAGACCATTTGTTCTTTTCCCCGTGTCATAAGGTAGCACTTCGGGCGGATGGTTATTTTCAGTCGGCAAATGTTGCGATGCTATCTGTCATGGCCTCCAAGTTGTTGAGACGCTTAATAAAAGCGCAAACTTCCTTATTCCAACCATTCAAAGTCTAGATTGAAGTGTATATCTCACTGTCGAGTGCCACCCTAACTTGGTTCCTAAGGCCGCCCATTCACCCCGCCCAAACTCTACATGTTATTTACGTGTGAACACAACACCACCGAGGGTTCAATTTATCTGACCTACTGGGCCTGTAACTAATATAACCCCCTGAAATTGCTTGTACCTCTTCTGTTCTTGTATTTTTCTTTTGCAAGCAAGATTATTGATAAGACTCTACAAAATAAATTTGACTGGTTTGACTTGGTAGGTCATCATTTCTACTTAACAATAACAGTGTTTACCGCTGCTGTGTCTCGGTTGTATCGAAAAGATACTTATCCGAGACATTCCAACTTAATCCTCAGGGGTATCAACGCACCTGTGGCCATCTTCAGGTCGGACTCTAATCTTATTTGGAGTGGATTACAGATGTCTATGAGCGGCAGTAGCCACTTACCATGAGGTGAATTGCATGCTAGTCCTATTAGTACTTTTATTTTAAAAAAATCTTATAGTCACGTAACAATACAATCTCTATACTGGCAAATAAAGATACTTTACCTAGGTTTGTTTGTGAAATAGCACCCACAATACTTGATACACTACCATGGGGCTAAAAGTACCATATTATTATTTATTTGACAACAACAAAAAAAAGTTTTCTAAATTATTTTCTATACATTTTAAACACAAAAAGGACATACTTATACATACAAAAAATATAATCCTTTTATTCAACACAATTATGTCCATTTCCACCCTCAACCAACATTTGAACTCCCGCCAAAACTGAGTTGAAAATCATGACTAAGCTGAACATAGTAATTAACTACGTAAATGTATATTAATATTGCATCCTATTATACTTAATATTATTTCTTTATTCTATTCTTCTTTCTATTCTTTCAAGTGCTTATAGTTTAGTGGTGCTATAGGGTCGAAAACGATATCCCGGTAAAACCAAACGCAGTTGGAATGTATCGTGTTTTGTTTTATTCGGAGGTGAGTCCTCGAGGAGTTTTTAAGCTATTGCATAGCTTTTATCGCGGGCTTTGAGCGCGGCGACCGAATCGAGAAATTCCGTAACGAAAATAAGTAACACCTTTCAACAACTCGGTTGCCTGGAGACTTGATATACAACTATCAAGTCTCCAGGCAACCGAGTTGTTGACTGTCAATAGAAAAATATGGATATAATTGAATAAAGTATTATTTTACATTCCTTATTATTTTATTTGATATTGGCGACGAGATGTCGAATGAACTAAAAAACAATAAGAAAATACGAGCCACATTACGTGGGTTAATGAAACGAACCGAAAATTACATTTCGGGAATAGAAAAAATTGACAATGAAGAAATAAATATACGACTGAATTCTTTACAAGAAAATTTGAACAAATTCTACGCGATTCAAGAAAAAATTGAATGGCTTACAGAAGAAGAAAATTTAGAAGAGGAATAAAATACAGGTACGAATTTGAAGAAATATATACAAAGCTAAAATTTAAATTTTTGAATGTACAAAAAGAAAATAATCGGCTAATACCTGAATGTTCTTTTATATCAGCAAGAGCGGAAGTTTATTTGATAAACTGTTAACTGTCAAGGCACGCTTGAGACGTACACCTAATACAAAAGAGTTATCACCTTATCAGTTTATGTTCGGCAGAGAGGTAAGAACCTATATGCATGACTTATTTAAGAAATCCGCCCCACTATCCAGATTACATTACAATGCACCGCCAACGCAGGAGTTCGGACAAGGTGATAAGGTACAAGTCCGCAGTTACACCAACCCAAGAGTTAAATGGGAGTTCGGAGTCGTCATCCGAAGATTAGGTAGACTCCATTATGAAGTCAGAACTGAAAATAGCATACTGGTGCGCCGTCACCTTGACCAAATGCTGCCGGCGCCCCTGGTGGTGTAAGTGAAAATAGCGGTGGAGGACTGTTGGATATCAAGTCTCCAGGCAACCGAGTTGTTGACTGTCAATAGAAAAATATGGATATAATTGAATAAAGTATTATTTTACATTCCTTATTATTTTATTTGATAACCTTAATTCGTCAACTTGAACACAGATGGCAGTAATACACATTTTTTTATAATCCGTGCAGAAATCTTAAAATTGCGTGAAGTATATTTTATATTCCCATTATAAAATTCAAAATTATATTACCATATTATCAAAATAATATGTTTTATCAACATAAGCTATGTTGAATTCTGGATTGATAAAATAACGTAAAAGAGTGTTTGTTATTTTTAAACGTACAATTACAACTGACAGACTTGACAGCACAAAATCAAAACGCCATTATGATTTATGGTACAAATAATTTGCGTACAAAGTGTTTTAAATATGAATAAACAAAGTGCATTTATTAATGAAAAATGCGATGTACCTGTAACATTCGGCCAAATGCCACAGGCACATCGCATTGATCCATTTATATTGCTGGTTGTTAATACTTTATGTCACTTATTAAATACTTTTCTATTTTATATTTTAGAATGTTCAGTCTTGCTTGGAGTTATGAAATGTCAGCTGATATTTGCAATGTCTTATATAATGGAGATATGATAAAATAGTGGATAAAGATGTATTAATGTAAATGTTGATGATTATGGAAGAATATATTGTATTTCTGGAATTCCTTCTGAGCGTTTTCATAGCATAAAAAATGGTATGCAATAGCTTTACCGCGGCAGTCTCCGAGTGCCACACGTATTTTTTTTTATGTATATTTATATGAACGTCACAAACGAACATGGGCTCCACGTAAGCATCTGTCGACCAAGAACCATCTATAATCAATCTCAAATTGAATCGGAGTTTACCTGGAGGCAGCCATAAATGTGTTGCATGACTGAGTGTTGCATGTAACCAATCTAAGCTATCCTATTGGACGTGAATTTTCTCTCATATAAAGAACTTGAAGAGACAACCCTGAGGAGACAGTAACTGAAGTTTATTCAAAGATTTGCTTATCAAGAACAAAGACAAGAAAAATACCGATATTTGGAACTTATTAATATTGCATATTAAATTAAGCTGATCGCTGTCTGAGTTGACTACTATGAATAAATAATCGTGTTATTATATTCTTGACCTACCATACTCGTCACATTATTGATTCGGCCTAATTTGGGTGCGAAGTGGTGCGTTATTTAGGGTGTGTCTAGACAATGAACGCAATATTAAGTATAATAGCATAAAAAATGTAAGTAGATACGAGTACCAAGAGGGGACGACACCTCCATCGGAAAATGAACGGCCAAGTGGCAGACAGATTCACGATTATAACCATTTTAGGGGACTCACCCCGAACAGTATGATGGACTGGAAATATTACATAATATCAGAAGCGTCGTTACAATGCCTTAGCAGAATATTTTTCTTGGGTAGAAAGCCGATATTCCCCCAAGAGTTACGACATTTCAATTTGCCAAGGCGGGCGGAAAATGGAATTACGATTGAAGCGAGAATACCCGAATGTCGCCGAGGGCGTCCTGCTTTATGCCGAGAGTTGCCGGGAATAGCCGAAGTTAGACGAGAGCAAAACGTGCCCGCCGCACCAAGCCCGTGTATTGATTAGATGCGGAACGCCCGATGCCATATAAATTAGGCCGCAGAAAAACAGATTTAAGTAATAAGAAATACTATTAAATTGAGTATTAAGTTTAAAAGTCATTATTTTAATATTAACTGCTATTTTTTAATCGTATTTACTGTGTCTCCATTGTACTGTACCGTCTGCTCGGCGCCGTCAAGCAAACGGAGTTGATCTCGGTTCATTTACAAAATACCCACAATTCGTGTTGAAATATTGTATCAATTAAAAATTAATGGGAATAATTAAGAACTTCATTAATTATTGCTGACCTACTACTGATAAACGGTTATATTAATGAGTTACAAAAGCAATTTTAAACACAAGACACATCCTGTCACATCTCGCGAAATAATTAATATAAAAGCCTATTGGAAGTAAGCCGACATCGGCATTCGACGGTAGAATAATGTAGACGAATAAATATACATTACATTATTAACGAATGTTGGCCTCGTTTCTCGCTCTCTTTGTTCGTTTCACAATTTTCCCGGTGGATTAATTGAAAATAAGTTTTCTCTTGCGGGGTTTCAAGGTTCAAAATAATTCGTTAGGAAGAACATTTTGTTCCCGTTCATCGGCTTAGTGGAGCGATCCAATTGTGAACCGTAAGGATAGGAGTGTGGATTGCTATTGCCTCGTCTGTACAGCGATGGCACGTTTCATGATTTGTGAGTTTATAGCAACGGTGAAGTGTCGGTGGTTAATGGTGGCAGCGCGTGGCTCTCGCCGGCGACATATTGAAAAACTTCGGTGCGAAAAAACGCGGTAAGACATAAAAATATAAAGGTTGACAAATAAACTTTATCTTCATACTGAGTTTTTAAAAATGGAACTGCATTTTTTATTACTGCTGCAGATGTTTTTGATTTGAGTACTGCGACAAAATCACTATTTTTATTGAAACTACGCCGCTTAGTGATGTTCTCGCATGTGTAAATTCCATTTCACTTTGAACTGACATTTAAAAAAGGAATAAACAATAGATACAGATACAAAATCCAAGAGGGAAATTGTCGAAAAGTTTGTATCCAAACATCTTTTCGGTAATTCACCTTAGTATCCCCCGTTCGGGAGATTTAGATGGGAACCTGCCCTCCGCTCCCCAGGGTGACCCATGGAGGAAAACCCGTTATTTCTGGAGCACTTCCGGCTTTGACTTTGTCTCCTATCCACAGACATTTGAATATCGACCTTACGCTGAGCACAGTTGAACTTCATTTGTTTCATGTAGAATTTTCTTATGTCGCCCTGAATTTGATAATTTAGGGACACCTTTTCGGATACTTATACAAGGATCGGCCATAAGTATACCAGCTCTATAGCCGGTGGCTTCTTCAGGTATGCCTATACCATTTGTTACTGATTTTTTGACTTTGTACGTAAGAACGTACTTTGTAGTAATAACTAATTTGTAGTAGTAACGGAGAATATTTGAAGTTATGCTTAGTTAATTATCATTTTTTTTTAACAAAGATTAAAATAAATAATATTTCCATCATGAGAATATGAGTTGTAAGTGTTATAACCTACCCACCTGTACCCTTACCATGAGTTTTCAAAACATCCCCCAATTTTACGTTACGTTTTCTCAATCCATTATTCTGTTCCGTTTGCTTTAGTACACTGAGTAAACGTAACAATAAGTAAGTACTCAAATCTTTTTGTCTGCCTCACATGTTTGCAAAACAGAGAGACAAAACATAAAGCGCCATTTTGTCAATTTAGACATTTAATGTTACGTTACTGACACTATAGTTCTGATACAATCCGCTACGAGCGCTGATCGGAAATTGTATGGATAATACGTAAACAAATACCAAAACAGTCATATTTGTCAAAACGTAAAAACTCATGGTAAGGGTACTGTGCATGATACATTTACTTCATTTTGGTATAAAAGGTATCACGTAAGCTAGATAGAGCCTTTTTATACCCTGGTCTAATGATTTTATTTACAATTCGTTTTCGAATGAAACTCTGCGCACGAGTGTAGACTGTAGAGACTAGAGATGTTCTTCCTCATAGTTGAAAAAATATTCAGCTTTCGTATGCAATAGTAACATCATTTATATTTCCGTTTTTACTTAATTATTAAGTAAAAATCTATCTATGTAGATATTACATTTTTTATCATATTCAAATTATACAAACAAAAAATAAATTAAGTAACTAGTCGATAGAAATGTAAACCCTTTGCTATTTCACTATGTCACAAAAAATATCCTATGTCGAATCGAAAACTTGTAGTAGGGGTCCATTAGAAGAGTAAGTAATAAGTTGGGGATGCCGGCGATGATTACGTACATTAAACATATAATATAGATAAGTATAAAGATATTGTTTATGTTTTTATTAATATATTTTTCTGTGCAACATTTTGTATTAAAACATTGTATAGAGAACTTTTGGTCTGAGGCGACACGCGTCTGACATGTAATGCCTGTAGATGTGATCGAACGCTAAGTTTTACGTACAGACACATTAGATTATATATACAGGGTACCGATACGCGTATGTCACAAATTGATTAAGAAAACAATCCATCTCCACGTATTTTTTGTTTTGGGGAATCTATACGGATTTATTGGAGGCATAACCTTTGGATACGTAAGAGATAAAATACCCCTTATAAATAATAAATACGTAGGTATAGAGGTAAACTTATTGCATAATTTAGAAACAGTTCATAATTTCACTATATATATTATATTATGTACATGTACTTAATTATATAAATAGCTTACAGATATATAAGCTTCACAATACCTATTATTTCCAAATGTAGATATCACTAAAAAAAAATAAGGTAAAAAAATGAATGAATTTTTCAGTTCATAATAAACGTATTATCGACATTATATTTCTAAAAAAAACAACCCATTTAGGACGGACCATTGTAAAAGGCAGATAGATATAAAAGTATTTTTAAGCAACATAAAAACTTTCCATCAACCCTGTTAAAACGCGATAACAGGAAAGCGTATCAAGAGAGCAAGTAACGATTATACAGCTACACATTCCACATGGTATTACTCCGCGAAAAGCTGCGTGAATATTCGCCGCAGGGTTACCAACTGCTAAAAATATTTACCCCTGGACTTATGGTCAAAAAGTTCTAAAGTCACCTAATACTTTTCAAACCCCCTAAATATGATAAAGCAATGCAAGCCCTTAAAACCACCTCCCACTAATTTTCCCTCTAACAGGGGGAGAGCCCTTAGCTGGTAACCCTGAATAGTATAGGCAGAATTGTTCAATCAATCCTAGTTTTGTTCTATAATTTTAATTAATTAACCCATAGATTAGTAAATTACCTTAGAAGTGCTATGTAATTAAAAAGCGTGAAATTCATTTATCCCTAAAAAATACCACTAAAAAAGTAAGCTCCTGAAAAGTTCCCTAAATATGTTATTCTCCCTAGATTTAGGGAAAAATCCCCGAACTTGGCATCACTGGTTGCCCGTTATAAAAATGTAGGATCCGGAGAAAAGATCATGCTTACCCGAAGTGGGGTAGGGTGAGCCCCCTCCTGATTTATGGTAACATGTCGCGAGGCACAACCGCGCGCGTTCGGCAAAAAGCGAGTTCTTCGTCAACTGATTTTTGTTTAGTTTAATCTTCGCTTATTATACCTGTTTGCATATTGTTCACAGTATTAGCATTTTTGCTTCTGTATATACCAGATAAATACGTTTTAACAGATAATTACAGAGAATAAAATGATAATGAAAATTATTCGAAAACGGAACGCGTTAGTTCGAGGCGTATGGAAGTATCCGGTAAGTTTGAAACACGACAATATAGATGGCGCTGGTAAGTAAAATGAGAGACAACCACCTCTATAACTTTAACGTTGTAAGATTGGGTCAACCTTTAACCCTTTAAGATTGGGTTAAAAATGTTTATTTTTATTTTAATAACTGTCTTTATCTAGTGAATAATATGAGTTTTATTCACGAGTTAAAGAGTTTTTTTTATCAAATAATTGTATACAACACAAGCTTGTACTTAATATGGAGATTAAAATATTTATTCTTAAATTTTTGTGATTAATATTGATTAGTTAGAATTCTATTATAATCTAATATAATACAATTATCATAATTTTGGGTTTCAGCGACATCTACCGAGGAGTAGCGGTACTTGTTGTTATACTACTTTACGAATTAGATGATGTTGTAATAACTAGATGGATAGACATTACCTGTCTATTGCTGAGTCTACAGTATTTTATAAGCTTTATTCTTATTTATTATTGGTCTTATTCATAAAAAATGCTTATAGGAAGTTTTAAGCACTCATTAGTTAAAGTGTTCGATAAGCTTATAAAACGTTCTATAAAAATGTTTATTCATAAACGTTCCATAAACCTTCTATAACTAATATGTCGCTAAAGTCTGCTATAAATGAAAATGTTGCCATTCTAGTGAAATTCGGCGAACAAATTGACGAACATCCATAGATAACACATTACTTAACATCTATAAATGACATTTCTTCGTACTAAAAAAGTATTTTGTGATTGTCTATTTGTTGATGAAACCAAATGTAATGTCAGTGTCATTATTATTGAAAATTTGCAAAAAAAAATAAACGTGTAAAATTTGCAAAATGGGAACAGAAACGAACTCGAAGTGTATTAAAAGACAAAGAAGTGAAAATTGGCTGGAAGAGGATAAGGTTTGTATTGATAAATCTAAAGTTGAATTCAAGTAAATTTCGTTTTGTAAACATTCGCAATATCTCATGATTTGCTTACTTTTGCTTTTATTCCTTAGATAATTTTAAAAGAATTGGTGAAGGAGAAGGTGACAATAATTGAAAATAAAAACACCGATTCCAACACCAACGCGCAAAAGGTGGCGGCCTGGCATGATTTAAGGGAAAGGTACATTAATCAATCGCTTCTTTTATTATTATGAATTCGAAAGTAATTCTGTGTCTCATCTGCCTGTCTGTTTTGATGTGAAGATAATTTGGCACTTCGGGATGAACATAGGATATTTTGGCTAAACTGTACATAATGACCCGTCGAATTTTGAATTACGAGCGACATAGGTGGGTAGGGGGCTATACAGGAGCATTCCCTGTGAATATGGAATTGCGGAAACCACCCGCTTTTTTTAATGATTTTTTTAAATTTTGAGATTATCATTCATTTGCACGAAACGTCAAATCACGTCAATATAATATAATTCGTAATCACAAAATTTGCTAATAAGACGCTAATACAACTTTCATTTAATCGATGCTGTGTTTGTTAACGCTTAAGGCCTGGCCAAACAACCTTAAAGATAAATAATGATAAAATAATGGGTGTTAGTATTAAACAGCAATTAATATTTCAGCTTTAACAACATGGCCCGAACACCGCGGACCATGCAGCAAATAAAAGCCCAGTGGGGCATGATTAAGATGAGTGCGAAAAAAGCTAAATTTGTAGAGCGACAACAATTATTAAAGACAGGTGGGGGTCCGCCAACTGTGCCAGAGGCAAAAACGTGTGAAGATATTTCTGTGTGGCTCCCTCATGAATTCACAGTCGACACTAATGAGTTTGACTCTGATTACCAGGTAAATGACTATAAAAATCCTTTTTGTTGCTATTCTCTCTACAGGTATGGGCCATGCAGCATAAAAAAAAAGTACTTGTTCTACATTTATTATATCCTGACGATAATAATATTTTTTTGTATTTCTGAATTCTCCACAAAATATGAGGGAACCAATAAAGATGCCCCTATTAGATAATAAAGAACATTCTAATGAAAAAGTAATAATTCTATTTGTGTATTATAATTTACAGTAATAATAATGAAACAGCCATAACCATAAAACTAATAATTTTCATGTGTTATTGTTGTAAAATAACACCTATACAATTTTAAAGGAAATTTTCATATTAAAACATGGCTGCTGTTAATTGTACCAAATAACCTTGCAACCACTATATCAATAAGAAAATGTTACTTATACCAAAGTTTATTTTTTTAGATCTCTGACAAAGATAATAATATTTTTTTATATTTCAGAATTCTCCACAAAATTTGAAGGAACCCCTAATAGACAATAAAGAGGATTCTAAAGAAAAAGTAATAATTGTATGTGTGTATTATAATTTACAGTAATAATAATGAAACAGCCATAACCATAAAACTTATATTGTACATGTCTTATTATTGTAAAACAAGACCTATAGAATTTTAAAGGAAATTTTCATATCAAAACATTGCTGCTGTTAATTCTACCAAATGAGCTTGCAACCACTGTATCATTGAGAAAATGTTATTTATATCAGTTTATTCTTTTAGTTCTCCGACCTAGAAGACAATGTCTCACATTCAAAACCACAACAAGAAAATTATGGAAATAAAAGAAAAAATAAAAAGGTATGGTATTCTTGATATAAATCTTCTAATTATTCTTAATAAAATTTGAGGAAATTTTTATGAAATATATGACATATTAATGTATTGTAAATTGATAATATTTTTGTATTAATAACTAAGTAATATTAGAAAATAATAATAATTAAAAATGTAATGAATGAAAATAAAATATCCTATACATAAAATAATAATCTAAAATTAAAATTAAAATAGTTTCATAGCCTTTGTTATAGGTGAAATCTCTGTATTTCAGCAGAATCAAAGGCCTTATTTTAGGATGCTTACATATGTATTTATTATTACACCTATCATTCCTGGAGGGTTGGCCATCTTACATTGCATATTGAAAAATCTGGTTAACAATTGTAATGAGTAACAAATCATATTAAAATTAACATTTCAGTACTTAAATGGTATATAGTAGTTATTAAAAAATACAATGTAAATTGATTGTAACATTTTTTTACAGATTACTAATACTACAAATAATGCAGCTATGAAAATAGCAGAAACTGAAATGATGTGCCGGAAGGAACTTCATGAGGCTCAAATGGCCAATGAGAGACAAAAATTAAAAAACTTAATATTGGAAGAGGAGTTATTAAGAAGTAAAATAGCATTTTATAAAAATAACAAAAAATGTGACTGATTTTATTGGAAGAGGAGTTAAGATGTTAAATAGAATTTAATAAAAATAATAAAAAATGTGACTGATTTACATGTTTCATTAACAAGGTGATTTCATTTGAAGGTGGTAGAATCCTGTGTGATACGACTCCGGCGGCACCACCACTATACATATTTCTACCCTTCTAACAGCAGTGTTAAGTTCTGCTGTGTTGTGGTTTGTAGGGTAGTCCTCAGAGGTTGTAGCACATCTGTGGCTGACCTCAGGTAGGAAACTAATCTTATTTGGAATTGATTACACATGTCCATGGGCAGCAGTAGCCACTTACCATCAGATGGACTGCGTGATTGTCCACTACTCGAATAACAAAAAAATAACTAACTAAAATGCCTCCTAATAAAAGCTTGTAAAATTGCATTAGTGTTTGTAGTCTCTGTTGTGACTTCTTCTATGAGTTCCATTGTATCATCCTCACAGAGACCCTCTATATGCATGTCTCCTTGGTCGACTGCAATGTTGTGAAGCACTGCTAGTGCAACTATAGTTGTTTTGGCATTTTCTAATTTACATGTCATGCCATGTAAAAGGCATTGGAAACGTTGCTTCCACACAACAAAGCAACGCTCCACAGAGTTTCTCGTAGCAATGTGTGATTCATTGTACTTTTCCTCACTACGATTGTGGGGCCTTTGAATTGGGGTAAAAAGATATTTTTCCAATTTGTAGCCAGAATCCCCTAAAAGTCGCCCTTTAAATGCCCCAGATTCAAAGCGGTGTTTGAGAGATGACTCATTAAAGATCCTAGCATCATGTGTGCTACCTCTCCATCTAGCAACAATATCTCTGATGCGGAGATCTGCATCACAAGTTACCTGTAACATAAAAAATCTAATGAAACATACGGAAGAAAATATTACTTATGAAACAATACAATGCAATAATTCTGTATTGTACACAAAAAAAAAACAAAGAAATAATTAAAATATGTTATAAAATATAAGCAAGTAAAAAGTGAGAATATTTAATATCTTTTCAGTTTAATTTCAAATTATTAATATTCTATGATAGAAATCAGACATCTGAAACTTTTAGACCACTAGGATTTTATTATCACTAACTTTTAGACCAGCAGCACTTCAGTCATACTTTGACTTTATTTATATCCTTACTTTTGTAAAATGTATAAAATAAATTCCAACCTGAACATTAAGGGAGTAAAATCCCTTTCTATTAATGTAATATTGGGCTGCATCACTGCTACACTTCCGTATTTTTATGTGGGTGCAGTCGATGCAACCGATGACTAATGGGAAATTTCGAATTTCATTAAATTTCCTCATCAGGAGCTGTTCTTCAGCAAGGGTGCTAGGCATTTTTATAAAAGAACTTGAGTGTCGAGCGAGTGCACGTGCCACTCGAGCACAAATCCGACTGGTGGTTGCTTGAGACAACCCATGGTGGTCTCCAGCATCTTCTTGAACCTGTGAGAAATACAGATAGTTTTACAAAGTTTTATTTACATAATCAATTAATTATATGCAAGTATTATTTACAGGGACATATATGTTTAGACAAATTTAAAAGTACTTGCCTCTCGACGGCCCCAACATCTTATAGCAGTTAAAACCTGTATTTCAGGAGGGGTCCCAGAACCTCTGCGATCTACTTTAAGATCATCACGTACGAGATCAATTATGAACCTCGCCGTTGATTTATTAAAGCGATAACGCTTCCGAAATTCTTCGTCGTCTAAAGAAAACGGATTACTCCTACTTCTGTATACTTTTCTTCGATATGGACGGTTCTCTAAACTTCTAATAGCTTCTAAGCTTTGTAAAGCTTGCATTGCAACTTTAAATATTAGAATATTAAACAATAAATTATATCAAGTTTGTTTTTATACAAAACTGACATTGACATTTGTTTAAAATTATTCAAATCGTATTGTCAAATTGGGTTAGTAATCACTAATCAGCTGTTGAGAATCGGCCATCTTTGTCTTATAGCACTGTTATAGTAGGGTTCTGGCCACTATAAGTTATAGAAGGCTTATAGAACGGTTTAGTGCCTAAAATGCGTTTATGAATAACACTTTTTGACAATCGTACTATAGCAACGCTATAAGTGTTCTATAACTTTTTATGAATAAGACCGTATATATTTTGTAGCGAGTATCTAATTTTAAATCTTCTACATGAAATCAGAATCATTTAAATTTAATATAATCGTATGGTTATTTGATACAAAACATAAATAAAAAAACAAGTTATCCATCTTCGTCGCCGGTAATTTCAAAACCAGGTTAAATTACCTTTGGCTCTCGACACACTTCCAGGTTACCTCAATATAACTTGTTCTAAAAACGGTAACAATGGATATGAACTTATGTAGGTTATGTTCGTACATACTTTTATATAGGAGTCGCAAACGAGCATGCAGTTCACCTGAAGGTAAATGGCTACTGCCGGCCACGCACATTTGTAATCAAACCTAGATAAGATTAGATTCTCACCTGAGGTTGAGCACAGATGCGTTGCTACCCCTGAGGACCAAGCTGGTCCCCTTGGTACCCCTTGGACATAGGTATGTCTCTTTTATCATCATCACCACCCTTCAAATCGGGACACAGCTATTAATAAACAGAAACAAAAAGTGGTGGCTCAGGTGTCGAACAACAAAGGGTTCTTTCAAAACCACTACATTACACCACCAAAATACATTTAATATTAAAAAAAATCTTGCTTTGAATGAGCTTTACGAACGTGGTCGAACAAAAGAAATAAAAGTTTATTCATACTAAAGGTACGTAACTACGTAGTCCGCGCCAAACTGCTAGTCCGCTCTGAAGTTGTTGGGGGCAGATGTAGTCATACAATATGCTATGGCGATTCGGCGATTCATTTCTATATTCAGAGCGGACTAGCAGTTTTACGCAGACTATACCTAAAGACCATGTAATGTAGATATTATTAAATAATTAAAATAAATAATTACATGTTTTTATACGAATAATTATAATTAAATTTAACATTCCTATATAATATATTTTATAGTTACGTTATATAATTTCGATAGCTTGGACACAACATAAAAAGTAAATCATACGTATTTATTTATATCATATAAATGCATTTATTTTTATGATGTATAATTATCATGTCTGCTCAGGCACATTATAACATAATTGTAAAGAAAACTTCTAGACTGCAGACTTTGACTATATGTCCCACGAGTGAGCACGCGAATTTATACTAATACTAGCTGAACCGGCAAACGTTGTGTTGCCATATAAATAAAAAAAAATAATGGTGAACAACCCTTATCACTTAGGGGTATAAAAACAGATAGTAGCCGATGCTTAGACCTACTGAATATGCACATAAAATTTGGTGAAAATCGGTAAAGCCGTTTCGGAGGAAAACGGTAACTAACATTGTGACACAAGAATTTTATATATAAGATATTATATTGAGGTAAAATTTGTAACTTTGATTGTTTGTTTGTAAGGGATAGACTTCGGAAATATTGAACAGAACATGAAAATTCTTCACTATCAGAAAGCTACACTATTCAGGAGTACTATAGGCTATATATTATTATGATTGAACAAAAAAGTTCAGAGAAAAATAAAGATTCGAGCTCCCACTCTTGCCGCCCGCAACCCCGAAAGCCCCTTTTAGTCGCCTCTTACGACAGGCAGGGGATACCGTAGCCCTATTCTGGTCCCGGAACCACAGGGACTACTAAACTACCCTGTTTAGTAGTCAACCCGTAACAGATGTGATAAAATTACAATGGAAATTAGTTTACTATTTAGGAGAATTTTAACAATACAAGGCGAAGTTCATGGAGTAAAGTGAGCCAGATAAAAATACATATACGCATCGAATAGATAACCTCTCTTCTTTGGGAAGTGGGTTAATAAACAAAACATATAGAAGCCGAAATTTACATACAAAATAACATATTTTAACAGGATGTTCCATAATCCTGGTGTTGCAAATGTCCATAGGCGGCGTTGACTACTTTCCATCAGGTAGCACGTCTGCCTAATCATTAGGTTAAACTATAAAAATATATATATAATCGCTCGTGATATAAACAACGGTTAACTATTGTTGTTCCTTCGTTGCATAGTATTAACCACGCTTACCATGTCCTCTGCAGCGCGAATGCACATAAAAAGCTACTAACGGCCTCCCATCCAACTCGCGACCGCGCCTGACTTTGTTTTTTTTTTACACAAGATAAGGTTCATAAACCAATGTGTAGCCAAAACAACAAATCCCTGTAATACATACTTCTGAAAAAATATATCAACTTATCGTTTTAATTTGATCCTAGGCCCTAGATTATATGGAAACAAGACGTGACTATGTTGATAATTCGACCTACATATACAAATATGTTTATAAACATTTATATATTTTTATATATATCACTATTCCTAAGCATTGGGATTGTTTAATTTATAGGGTCAATAAATGAGTAAGTTAACAGTTTATGGCAGCACACAATCAACTTGTAAATTTTAAAATAACTCTCTCGCCAAAGAGTACGAATAGCTGCATTGAAAAATGTGCATTTTCGACACTAAAAAATTTCAATACTTGAGGTCTATGGGTTGTGACATCCGAGATCATCCAAGTCACCAATAATTATCCGATTACTGCTCCATTGCTGAATACGTTTCTCCTCTGCCTCCTGGAATGATAAGAGTGCATGCTTTATCTGTATGTGTGTGTCTAGCCATAAAGAATCTTTGCACATATAGACATATCTTACACATTTAGGTTTTCGAGTTTTTTTATAGAACACTCTCAGGCAGTAGGTTCCCTGGCGATATACCCTCCATCATGCAAAACATTTGAAATGAACTCTTATCACGTCCAAAATCATAAGGGCATGCCGGAGAATCAAACCCTGGACCACGCGAAAGGACGACTGTACAACTAGGTCATCAGTTCTCCTTGTGGCCATGTAGAGTATTTTCATTCAATTAACGTGTCCTTCGAAGGATTTATTGTGATATCTGATATCAGATAGTAAAAGGTACATTTCTAATTACAATGCGATGTATGTAGTACAAATCGCCGGTCGAGCAACCGCGGCTAGCAGTCACGGAGTACGCCGGCGCAGGCCGCACGCTTAGCTGCGACCCAAACCTAGTGACTTACTTGTGAACGTTTAAAACACACGACCAACGAAAATCGTAAGTAGTTTTATACGTTACAATATTTTTTAAATTAAATTCACGTCTTTTGAAATTAAGTGCAAGTGCAATGACCTATAATAAAGTAACTTACGCATTAGTCAGTTGCAATGCTCACTTTACGATGATTTTCAATTGATTGAACTGTTAAACTTTCGCTGCAAAAGTTACCGTGTATTTGTCCGCGGTTATATATAATAAGAATGTGTTACAGTTAAGTTTATTTGTAAACAAACTTTCAAAACACAGCGGCCAAGCAAATAATGCATATCTATTGTTTGTTATACTTATAGATTTTTTTAATGTGATAACGGTAATGAAAGATAATGATATCCAATATTTGCTTATAAATCACTGCAGGCAATATACATTCGTAATTAAAGACAAACTTAATAGGTGTCCAATCTGAAATGAATAAAAGATATTCCTACCCATATGACTCCAGTTGAAAAGTCTCATACAGTTTTATAACTTATTTTAATAAATATATAATATAATATAAGGATATTAAAAGCCATAGCAGATACCGATATTTTCTAAATATTAGTACTTAAAAATATCTTATTATTCATACCTATTAGGTACTTATTAATTTGTCAATTTATATCGATGCAGGTACTAAAATGTTAGTCATCATTACATTAATATTGACCACTAGTGAATGAAGGAATGTATAATTAATTTTATTAGATTTAATTGCCTAATGGATGCATTTTTTGAAGTACCTATAAAATAGAACCGATTCCGTTTGATTCAAAATTTAATTGCCTAAACATATATAATCTTAAAAAGTAGGTACAATTGCGATCAATGAGTAACCTTGCACATTATCTGAAATGGTCTTGAATTTCTCCATACCCACTGTGCCTAAAATCGCTATAATTCTTTTTACACCTTGCTTTAAAGCAAATATATTCCGAAGTATTCGAAAAACGGAACATTAACACTT
Organism: Epargyreus clarus clarus; assembly: GCA_014595695.2. Taxonomy (NCBI): domain Eukaryota; kingdom Metazoa; phylum Arthropoda; class Insecta; order Lepidoptera; family Hesperiidae; genus Epargyreus; species Epargyreus clarus. Next base: position 193,744 of record JACTTY020000006.1, read on the forward strand.
AGAAAAAGTACTACATAGTCTTCTTACTTGAATTTAGGTCGGCAATGATTACTTGGTAGTATCTGCGAAATAGAAAGTTCCGGTGCAAATATTCAACGGAAGGCACGCGAAATACGCTTCTATTCCCTACAACGTAACTACTAAACATTTTTTAGTCATGCATGCATGCAGTCCATCTGACGGTAAGTGGCTACTGCCCATGGTCATCTGTGATCAACCGCAGATAAGATTAGATTCCTACTTGAGGTTGGCCACAGATGCGCGGCTACCCCTGCGGACTAAGCTGGAACGCCTCGAAGCCACCACAGAGTATGCTACCGCCTTCAAACTTAGGTTTTTGTTAAATATAACACAATTTTGGAAAAGTCATTAGGTAAATCAATTTCCCAAAATTCGTAAATGCCTATCCAAACTAATCGATTTGCGCAATTTTAACCGTTATTCAACGCGAAGTAAAATTCGGAATGCAGCGACTATCGGTTAAAATCAAGTCTTGTTTAAAGTCAATTAGTTTTATTAATTCATTAGCTACTTGCAAAGTATTTCACCTCATTAACTCGTGTAAGCAATTTATTTCTGGAATACATTTAATATTTAAATTAAAAATGCCACACGTAGGTATAATTAGAACATGAAGGAATCAAATCATGCGTTGAACTCAATATAATTATTGCTTATATAATTATTATAATTTCAAGCACTTCTTTATGATTTAATAAATATATTATAAATGTATTTGGAATAATCGTGAATTATGAATAATTTTCTTCGCGCAAAATTAGCCGCGCATAACATTTTTTGTGTTATAGAAATAATTCGATTTACATGATATTAACGATATTGTACTCTTTGTGATATACTACTATTCTCTGTATCTTAAAAATATCTATACTAGGTTATAAAGAGGTAAAGTTTGTAATTTTGATTGTTTGTTTGTTTGTAAGGGCTAATCTTAGGAAATACTGAACAGATCATGAAAATTCTGTCACAATCAGAAAGCTACAATATTTAAGAGTGCTATATATTATTATGATTGAACTAAATGTTCAGAAAAAAATAATGGCATAGTTATGTATATTAAGTCAGCGGAAATTGGGCAAGATCCATTGAAGAGTTCCACTATCCATCAGGTCTGATTATCTTATGGAGTGCATTTGGAGCCAAGCTTGTTCAATTTAATCTTCGTAGGATTAAATAACATTCGTCATAAACCACCTATCAGACAATCAATTTTATTTTTTAATAAAAAGTCTCCATTATCAAGACTATGTTAAAGTAATTAATAAATTAAATAAGTATAAAAGTTGCATTCTAGTGGAGTCAACAACAACAAATTCATAAAACTTTTTTATAATCTACTTGAACATAATAAAAATGTCGCCTACTTAGTATTTTATTGGCTACTTAAAATTTATAATTACTATCCTTTTTATGCATCAAGTAATTGGAAATGGCTGCATATCAAAAATATCTCAGCGGGTTTCGAAGCTGCGGCCATGGCATTCCATCTCCGTATACTCTAACCAAGTGATAGTTTAATAACATGTTTAACTGCATTCGAAAAATTGTCTTTTAATTTTTTTATGGAAATCTGTTTCTGTAGGTACCATATTTTTAATTAATATTTCACGGTATTGACAATAATAATACATCCAATGTTTTGTCCACAAAATTTCATAGACTACATCTATATATTTGACACTTTGGTAATATACTATCTTTGGTAAGCAAACGTTTGAAAGAATGATTATTATTATCAAGTTATCGAGGTGAGTTATCTAAGTTAGCTAACTTTAAAATCCATAACATAAAATTATTGTATGTAAATATAGAAACCTTTGGATATCGTCTGAATAGGATAATAATACATATTTTACATATAATAATTATTATTTTAACTATTGTTAACAAGTCATAAAGATCCGAAAACTTGGTTTGGTCTCCTTTGGAGACATCTGGTTTAGTTTTTGCGTGCAATACATCTGACGATAAGTTGACACTGTGTCAATGGACATCAACCACAGACAGAGTCCGCCGCTGATGGTTTTCAAACTAGAAATCCGCCGCGCTTAACACATTTGTTATAACTATAACAGTAATAGTAGCTATAATAACTGTAATAAAACAAGTTGTAATTAAACAAGTACTACACTCATTAAATATTCTAGTGTCACCGATGTCAAGGACACATACAGACAAGAACAAAAACACCCAGCCACAGAATATAAATGTAAATGCATTAAAAAAATTATGTAAGTAAAAATTTATTAATTACATAATTAATTATTTAATCCTATCTGGGGTTGATTACAGATGTCAATGGGCGGCAGTAGCCACTTACCATCAGGCGGACTGCATGCTCGCCTGCTACTCCTATATTATAGAAAAGTATCAGTAAACAACCTCAGATAAAACTGCAATCCCATTTGAGGTCGATCACAAATACTTTCTTATTCCTGAGGACTGGGTTAGAATGCTTCACCACACTCTTCAAATCAGAAGGCAGCAGCGCTCATCACTCGTGTTAAATAATACTTATACAGAAATAAGTATGGGGGATGTCGTGCCTACGGAGTCAAATCAAAAAGGTTCAACCACCTTCTAAATATGTATGCACAACCAAATTGTATTTTAATTACTGAGTCATTGAACTTGATGCAAGGGCATTTTGTTCTTATTTAATAACTACTAGTGCTCGCGGCATTCACCCGCGTTTTAAAAAACAAACAGGATATATATATATAACTGAAAATTTGTACCTTTATTGGCATGACAGTGGCGCCAACATTCGTGGGCTCATGCAGAACAACTTTGCTAAAGATCGTCACGTGATCAAATATATAATTTACGATTCTATAAAGGATATACAGGCAAACATTCATTTTTATATATAAGTATAAATAATTATTATGTATATTATAAACATGCATCCAGTTTACTTTAAAGATGTATTTACTTTAAAGATATCTGCCAACCGGAATTTGATTGGATATATTTAAAGGTAATTTTAAATATATCCTAGATATTCCTAAATAAGGTCGGCTACAGATGCGCCGCTACTCCTGAGGACTTAGTTGGAACGCGTTGGAAAAGTATGTCTTACCACACCCTTCAAACCAGAACACACCAGCATTTATACATACCTATGTGTTCCCGATCAATGACACTGTCCCTTTGCTAGACACGGATTTACCTTCAGAATAAGGGTTTATTTTTGTATTAATAAAAAAGAACCTTCAAAAAAAATTTAACACTCAGATGGTCTGATCTTAAAATAGCATGTAACATTCCTACAAAAATGTGTAATTGGAATTCTACATTTCGATACCTTAATTCGCAAATCAGCCAACTCTACTTTTTTTCAAAATGTTTTTTTTTTATTTATTTTGATTTCGTTCAACGCCGTTTATTATGGAAATAAATAAAAAAACCATTTTGACAATAAGTGGAGTTGGCTGATTTGCGAATTAAGGTATCGATTTGAAAGTTTGCGCGAAAGAAAAGTTTATTATATTATTGATTTTAATAATGGCGGCACTTTTTAACCGACTTCAAAAAGGAGGTGGTTATCAATTCGGCCGGTATCTTTTTTTTTATGTATGTATAAGAATTACTCCGCCGTTAGTGGACCGATTTTAATATTATATTATTTTTAAGTTATTTAATCCAGTTCAAGGATTCAATTGTTTTATTACTTTTACTATCATTATCACGTTATTTATATCGTTATATTTTTAATCCTTATAGTTTTAATTGTAGTGATATTTATATGAATAAAGGTAATATTTAGAATCGACAGTTTTTCCTCAATTATAATAAAGATATGAGAAATTGAATAATAAGTAATCGTGGAAGCTATTAAATACCTACTATGTCTATGTATATTGTCTTAAAATAACTATATCTATGTAAATTCGTTTATAATATGTTGTCTATTACCAGGATAGTTTCTAGTTTTATAGGATAATTATAAATAAAATTAAATTATGATTTATTCTTTCCGGGCATAGATTAGTAAAGATACTTCGCCGCCTTGAAATTGAATGAAGCCACAAACGGCTTATTAGTAATTTCTTTTTTAGAATTCTTGACAATTAAAAACATTTTTAAAGAAAATTTACGAATAAATAACTAATACTGCGTAATTTACATAATAAATAAATAATTATTTCAAATATTTTAGGGACATTTTAGCACGGAGACGTGGCAAAACTTTTTTACGCAACTATTTCAATTCTCAAAACTGGGTACATTTTCTTGTTAGGAGTGAGTAATCTTTACTAATCTATGTTTCCGAGTTACAAATTCAAAATATATTTGCCTAATTTATATATACATGGTATACATTAAATTATTTATATAATTAACATACATATTTTTCAATATTTTTTAGTTTACAAATCTTTAGATAAAAATATCACATGAAAAACCTGTATTAAATAATGTTAAATATTTATCGACAGCAAAATGAGAGAATGAGGGAATTGATTTCTTATAGATAATTTTGGTCAATAAAGTTAATAGAACTACTGTATCCATAACCTTAACTATTTACGTAGTCCATAATAATTTAAATATAATTTTCGAAAACATTCTTGGCGCTTTTTTATTCTACCCGCATACTACAATGACGTCAACGACTTGCGATAGACACTTTTTAAATATATAGAGTCGGTACTCTTTACCTATACTCTCCACTTCAACCTACATACTGTCTGTCAATTCTCTTTAATTAGTGAACCATAGACTAGGATTTTTTTGTCATTCTATGCTATATAGATGGAAAGTCGTGACAAAAAATAATATCCATAAACTTACCTCGTGTCTAACTCTAGAAAACAATAAGTTTTACACGCCTGACATGAATATGGTAGAGAAACATTGTGTCGCACATTACTTTCTAAATCTCGAGCAATCACCATCAGACAAACAGTAATAGCCTCGTGGTTGAAACTTAAGGTCTTAATCGGTCCGAGATTTGAATCCTGGGCACGGCAACAGATTTTTTTAATTTATGTGCATATTAGGAATTAATTATGCCTTGCTATAACGGTGAAGGAAAACATCGTGGGTAAACCTTACTTGAGCTCTTAAAAAGTTCTCAAATGTGTGTGAAGTCCACCAATTCGCACATGGCCAGCTCGATGGTCTATGCCCTAATCTCATTTATACCATACTAGCTGACCCGGCAAACTTTGTTCCGCCTCAAAATCGATTTATCAAATATATTTCATATAAAATATAGCCTATGTTACTCGTGGATAATGTAGCTTTCGAAAGAATTTTTAAAATCGGTCCAGTAGTTTTTGAGCCTATTCATTACAATCAAACAAACAAACGAAGTTTTCCTCTTTATAATATTAGTATAGACAAGAGGGCGCTAGCAGTCCTCTGAATCACGGTAACGAATGTTCGTTGGCACTTCTATAAGACCATTCTGAAGAGTCGATTTTGTTAACATATGTAATTTAAGTTTGATTTTCTTTATAGTGAAATTTAATTTGTTATGTAGCGAAATTTTAGTACTATACTCATCGCTATGAACGACATGTGAGCATAACTCTCTCCATACGTCGCTGAGAGACAGAACTTAACGAGTATGTACCTAATGGTAAAAAGTGAACCGCTTTCTTTATACTTTCTTATTAAGAAGTCGTCAGCGATTACCAAACGACTAACCGCAGCCAATGGAGCTTAACTTAATATAAACTACTTAGTATTTTTTATAAAGTATCGATTAAGTATGTTAAAAATAAGTATAAGGGTAAACCTATCTAGGCTAGCCTATCCTATGAACTATAAGATATTTTTCTTTTGTTCATACTTTTGGAGCGCAATTTGCATTTTAAAATTAACTATATTTTATTTAAAATATTTTAAAGCAAGCACCGACCGATAGCTGACAACATACCAATAAATTTAAATGTACTAATGAGGACTTGTCTATTTGTATCAAAATGTCATGATTAACTTCATGTCCTATAGAGGACGCCCTATTCAATCTAATGTGACCTCACATAACCTGTAACCAGCAGACAGTCAAGACGTTTGATAACGATACATCATTTGTCAAATCATGAAGTAATTGTAATTATAATGAAGGATGTTTTGATCATTCATCGGTCAACACCATACCCCTTTTGCCACAGTATAGTTCTACTGTGTTTTTGCTTCGCCGTAATCAGGTAAAATAGAAGTGCTTAAAAAATCTTCAAAAAATAAAAACATAAATATAACAAACTGGTGATCTTTTGCAAACAAATGAAGAATAAATAATGTCGAATAATACAAGCAGCCGACTGCATAAATACAGAACACTGATTCGTTTCAGATTAAAGAGAAGAAAGTCAGTGTACCTAATTATTTATGTACTAGTGCGAGAAAACGTCGTCGAGACTGGATGGGTGCTACTGATGTTAGTTTAGATTTTTACCCAACTGCAGAGGGTAATGTTTTTCGAGCTTATGTACTTATGTACTCTACTTTTGTACTCAACACCCCAAAGAGTTTAACGAATTTTCAGGTAAATATGAAGTATTGTTGGATTTGTGTAAATTATGGTAGTGACTAATGCACTACTACTAATAAAATAAATCTCTTTCCAAGATTATCATGCACATATGCAGCATATATGCAGACAAGATTTTATAAAAACTGGTTGCTATGATTTTACAACTGCAGCACGATATGCATGCATTTAAAAATTAGTCAAAGGCAATTTCATTGATTGCACGGATTCGATTCAAAATGATTGCTCACGTAGAATGTTAATATGTTTAATTATATTTTAAATTCGTATTTAAAGAGTTCAAGTCATATAGAGGTATCCTATCAAACTAAATGTCAGCGCATTGGGCTAGCATCTTGTTGCCGCCCTTGAAGCGGGCAAATGTTCAAAACAACTGTACCTACCTACTCGTACCCGTGTCATGTCAATTGTTATATTAAATTTAGAACTAAATATTTTCTATATATTATGTATTATTATAGAACTTAATATTTTCTATACATTATGTCCATATTTTATTATTTAAAATATTGTTTTCCTTTATTCAAAATAATGCCCACCTGTGGCGGGAATATGTAATACTATGCTTGTACCATGTACCCATGTTCCACAATAAATTTGATTTGATTTGAAAATATTTACGCGCGCCTTTCATGTTCGTCTAATTTGTTTGGAAATAATCCGCTATTTATCCTGCGGTCAAATTTAAAACAAATACTTAGACGAAAATGGAAGCCGATGGAACATTTTTAGGTACTATGTGTGGTACACGAGTGATTACACATGTACTTCTGTTTAAATACGCAGTTTGAGTTGGTAAAGAAAACGCAATGGCGCAAGACGGTACTTGACCAACCGGAGACCAGGTATTGCGGTTACCACACTGGCTGCGTAATTGCGCTAAGGACGATAGCACATACGTCCGTTAAGTGTACCTATATGCTGTTAACTTGTGGTTATTCATCACTGAACAGCGTTTAATGCCTTGTTATACTTAAGGTTTATATAATGGAAACAGTGAACGTATAAGTCCCCTGCTAGTTACGGGTTATCAGTAGTCAACACCAAAATGCGAAGTACTTTGGTCACGTAGTGTCATTTCTACTCCTAATCCAAGCACCTGATTTATATTTGCCTTACGACATCGCTAAAACTATAATAGGTGAGTTAAGGTTGCGATCAAACATCTTCCAAAATAAATGTTTCGAAAAAAGTTTATAACTTATAGCTGAAAGCATTGATTTTATTCATTACAACGTATCGTTGACAAGAAATACAACTTCTACAACCATTGCTTTAGTTTTGAAGCCCCAATCTGTATGAAACAGATCGAAAATGGAGAGGATAACCAGAATCCAGAATTAGATATGCTATTATTATTATGCTATTCTATATTTATTAACTGCCGTTAAAGTTAACAAACGACGACGTCAAATTAACCAATGACGTAAACAATATTCTAGGTAGAAAATTACACGTTAAAGTTCCATTAAGGTACAGACGTTCAGCGTATCAGACATGAACCGTGACTGGGAAAATAATATTTTTTCTATACAAATTATCTGTCGGCATCGTCGTGGCCACGATATCAGATATGATATAAATACGTTAATAACTTAATTTTAGCGTTCTATAAAAATATTTTGTATCTCTCACTTGTTCAATATCAGTAGATATGATAAATGAACTTTAAGTAAACGCTTTTCCAGAATCGCGTATGAACCAATCCTTAAAGTAGATACCAAGGTTACCTCCGGACAACATTCTATCCACATTCCAAGATCTAGGATGGCTAAGTAGCTTTATTTAGCACAGCTCACTGAATACCCGCCGGTAAAAAGGAAGGATGTGAAATATAACAGGTTGCAAAATGTGTTGTATACCCATGCATATTAATATATTACTTATATTGAAATAGTATTCAATTGGGCCTTTTATTGAAAATGTTTATTCATAGTTACACATCAATGAATGAACAGAGTGCTCAGCCGTGATTGATAGTTCAGTATTATCATATATCACTAGTCTGGTGCATGAAGCTCTTATTTGCTGAAGTTATGTGCATATTATTATCAAATTACGTGTACCACTTATTTTAATAAATTTGCCTAATCGTTGCTCGGACAAAGATTTTGTAGAAGGTAGAACTCTTTATGGTTCGACTCCAGGAACACCGCGACACCTATTTCTAATTAATAACAACAATTTTATTATATTTTTATTACTACCTATACTCCTACCATTAAAACAACTCGTTATTATATAATTAAATCATTACCACCTGTAATACTATGTATATGCCATTAATAAGGTTTTAATCGTCTTCGAAATCTAGAAGGGTCTTGAACCCACGCGCCAGTACATAACCAACTACCTATAAGTGGTGTTGCATCTCGCATCATGCATCAACGAACATATACCCACAAAATGCGTACAAGGCTCCAGTATGCGTGACTATTAAATAGAAAATCATTACACAATGCAAAAAATGCAATTGTTACACAAGTATGTGATATAACTTGGGCGAATTTCACTGTTTCCTATTTTACCTACTGTTTGGATAATACGCATACTACCAAATGGCTGAAAAATGGCGGTGGGCGGCAAAATTTGTATACCGTACTGGCGGCAAAAGTATAAATCCTCCACTGCTACGTATATCAATAACTTTTTCTTAGTCAGAGATTTAGTAGTTGTCATTTATCCACAATACGGAACCCATCTGTGCTTTTGCTTCATTTGGTCGCATGTTAAGAAATCTTTGTCCTCGTAAATAGTACGACTTTGGATTGTATTCTGAATATTGACTTTGCTTAACCAAATAATAGTATAAAGCGAGATCAACCATTAATTATGCTTATGGTGAACAGAGTAGAGGTCAACAGTAATTAGGAACAAATATTTGCACAATTACGATAGTGACGCAGTGATACAATCACATCAGTATAATATGTACAAAATATCTTATAGTTAACTAGAGAATACTTATGTAGTTAGAGTGTTAGAACCCTTTCTGGTTCGATCCCAGCGGCACCACCGCCACACCTATTTCTACCTAATATCAGCAGTGTTAAGCGCTGCTGTATTCCAGTTTGGAAGGTGTGGTAAGGGAGACATTTATACGAGGCGTTCCAGCTTAGTCTTCAAGGGTAGCGGCGCATCTATGGCCGACCTCAGGTAGGAATATAGGTAATCCTGTCTGGGGTTGATTACAGTTGTACATGGGCAGCATTAACCATCAGGTAATCTCCGTGCTCGTCTGCTACTCCAATATTGTAAAAAAGGTAAAATTAAAAACCCCGCCTGCTATAAAATGTAGCCTATATCACTTACAAAATGAAGATGAATCCAACGGCATCTGATAATTCTTATTATATTAACACCTCAATCGTTCGGACTGTAGGCGTGCCAAAGATCTTCCTTTCATGTCTCTTTCCGAATTGGAGTTATACCTGAAATCAATCACAAATGCATTGCTACCCAGCGTAGATCCCGGAGTCCTTTGCGGAGCGCCGAGTACGGCCACCGGGCGGGTTTTACTGCGGTAAGAATCCCGCATAACCCTGTGTCGCACCCACGTTACCGGGTACTTTTGGAAGGTTTCCCCTCAATAACAAAAAAAAGCGTTTCTCATTGAGTTTTAGATAAGTTAACTATAGTTTATCAGTTGTTATTTATTGAATGACCCCTATTTCTCATAATTTACTTTCCAATTATGGTCCGCTATAAAAAGTCGTATATTAAAGTAAAAACAACACGAAAATACGTGATTTAGTTATAAGTATATATTAGTATGTATGTAAGTCTGTAAGGTATATAGATTATGGACCTTGTTGTCTGAAATAAATGAATTAAAAAACAGTATTTTTCTTGAATAATTAGGAACGCGGTAAAATAACACTAATCTTTATTCTGAGTTTAAGATACGTGTAGTACATTTATATCATGAAAATTAGCTACTGGTATTAACTGTAATGGAAGCTATAAAGGCTACTATTTAGCATTAATTATACTACTATTACTACCACTATTAATCATACATCTCGTACCATAAAAAACATTGTCAATTGACCTCCACATTACAAAGGTCAGACGATACGTGATGATAAGATGATGTTCTTAGGTATAATCGTATATATCTACTATATATAGTACCTACAAAAGTATTACTGCATTCGTAAAATATGAAAAAAAAACAAAAAACTTCATCAAATCTCCATTATCATTATTATCACAGTTTTATTATCATTTAGCACTCTCTCCTTATCGTCACGTCTATAATCACAATTATCTTTTTCTTAATTTTATCTTCATCATTTCACATAATAAAAGTGAACGAATTAGTAAAACAATGCTTATATATTTTTATTCGATATAATATTAAAAACGTGAGTACCTACTGAATAGACCAATCTCAGTAACGACTCGTTTAATGTATACCAATAAGGAGTGTAATCATTAGCTTCACATATTAACCGTATTTATTATAAAAAATAAATTCAAAATTTAAAAAAGGAACACTTAAAGAATCATTTAAACATAAAAATAATAGGTACGTATTGGCACACTAATTTTTACAACAATATTAAATTATGTTCTGATCAGGGACCTCAGCATTCCTTAGGACGGCACTGCGTATTACAATAATATTTGTTATATTGTTCTGAACAGTTTGTGATTCATATTATCATTAATTTCATTAACTAGATGTTGTAACTTATAGATAATAGCGCTGTTTTACGATAACCAATATCATTTAGAACCCTTTGTTGAACGGCATTCTGTAATTAACTATGTAGTGAATCATTGCGCTGTCAGTGCTCATTTAAAAGTTAATTTTGACGTAGGTACACCTCTTTGGAGTGAAATAGTTATGTGTGATAGTAAAAATGAAGAATTCGGTTGTAAATATGAGTGTTTCGTGTTTCAACGCAAGTGTGAACATCTGTACGCGTGTAGTGTTGATTGTTTTGAGTGCAAGTGTGTTCCAAGGATTTGTTATAGTGGAAGTTTTAATAAATAATTCGCACGTGTGGTACCCTCCTATGTTGTCAGAGCTTGTGGCGAAAATCCAAAACAGAACGTCGTACGTTAAGGGTTACATTTTGAGAAAAGTAGCCATCAAGGTATTATTGGAATTATATTAAATATTGTTTTATCAAAGTTGTTAATAATTTATCTGACCGCAAAGGGTAATGTTTTTCGAGCATATGTATGTGTGTATGCACGCTCTAAAGCCCAAACATGAAGGGTCGTTGGATTAGGTTGATGGAATTAGGCGATATATTTTTAATTTTATTTATAATTATTTAAGGAGACGTATATAAAGTAACTATATTTAAAAATACCTATATGGTTTCATTTGAACAATCTGACTATTCAAACTCACGAAAAAATACGGAAACATGAAGAAATATTTCTAAAATAAATAACTTAATTAAGGATTTATGTAGTCGTCCATTAGCAGTCGTAATATATGTAATAAATATAATAATAATAAACGTTTAAGCAAAGATTCAATATAATAATACTTTACTACAAACTTTGTTAGAAAATATACTCAGAGACACTAAAGTGCTTATCCTATTAAGCACTTTAGTTTCTCTGAGTATATTTTCTAACAAAGTTTGTATAAATTATTTATTTATTACTAATTTGTACTGTTCTATTGTATTTTTATTTAATTATTACTAAAATTTTACAATGATTTAATTATTTATTTTATAATTAATTATTCTAATTTTTTTGTGTCTGTGCTTTAAAAATATTTAGTAAGTACCTTACAATCAACCAGCAGCATAAATTATATTTCTATGCAACAACTTTTATTAATAAAATTTTTCACCTCCAATGAAGCAAGTTCAATAATTTCACTACTGACCTGCCATATCTGGAACAATGCATGGACTTTGTAGTACGAGGGTGCGTTTTTAAGTTCGCGGAATGAGGGACAAGGAGGGAAAATAAAATGTCAAAATTATTTTTCTTTTTCTACATATTCTCCTGCAAGACGAATACATTTTTAAGATCTTTGTATTAACTTATTTAAACCCTCATAAAAAATGTTTCGTCCTTGTCGGAAAAATTGCGTCCTTAACTTCTTCGTCTGTAGAAAATTTATTTCCACGAAGCTCTTTTTTCATTTTTGGAAAGAGATAATAATCGCTGGGAGCCAGGTCTGGCCTATAGGGTGGGTGATTTAAAATATCAAAGCTCACCTTATGCAGGGCAGCCAGTGCAATACGGCTTTTGTTTTTCCCCGCCTTTTTTCTTTGATGGCTTCTTTTAACCGCTCCAGGATAGTTGCGTAATATTCTCCGGTTATAGAGACACCTTTATCTTTATAATCTATTAACAAAATTCCTTCTGAATCCCAAAAGACTGTCGCCATGAATTTTCCGGCCGATTGTGACACCTTAAACCTTTTAGGAGGTGCTGTACCCTTTTTATGCCACTGCATGAAGTCTTGTTTAGACTCAGGATCATAATGGTGAACCCAAGTTTCATCTCAAGTAACAATTCGATTCAATACAATATCTTTATCTTCTCCACAGAGGTCCAAAAACGCACGGGAACATTCAACGCGCTGTTGTTTTTGAGGCGGCGTGAGCATTCTCGGCACCCACCGCGCGCTGACCTTAGTCATGCCAAGATGGTCATGCAGAAATTTAAAAATGCTTGTATCCGATACTCCAACCATTTCTGCAAGCTGTTCCTTCTTTAGCCGAGCATCTTCCAGTACTAATTTTTCGACTTTCGCCATCGTTTCCGGAGTGGTCACCTCAACAGACCGTCTGGGTCGTGGGTCGTCTTCAAGTGAATCCCTGCCTAGCTTAAAAAGGTTGTTCCACTTGTAAACCATCGTTTTTCCAGGGCAAGAGTCCCCGTAAACCGATGACATCTTTTCCATTATGATTTGCACAGACTTTCCTTGCTTGGTAAGGAACTTTATAACGGCGCGATGCTCGATTTTCTCCATACTTTAATTTTTTTTCCGGATTGAGTTGTTTAATTGTCGATAGTTTTAAAACTAATGATGCAATTGTGATAAAACTTTATATTTATACTATTTATGAGTCACTTAACACGTACCGCCCTTAACAAGCCCGCTATCATCCCTCCAACCCCGCCATTCCGCGGACTTAAAAACGCGCCCTCGTACCTACTGCGTAGAATATAAAACAGATGTTCGCTATCAAACCTTTTTATATGTATACATTTACTTATTAAATAGTCATATCGATTATATTCCTACTCTGTATTGAAAACCTACTTCTATGATAAGAAAACAGATCTTGGTGAATTTTAGCGCGAAAAAAAGTTTTACACGCTAATGTTACACATAATTTATTTGTAGTGCGTATTAACTTTTCTCTATTGATTAATTGCTCAGTTATATTTTTAATGCACAATGAAATATTAAGCAATAAGACCAATTTAAATCTATAGATATTCAACATGTCGTGTTCGTCAAGTTTTTTGAGCAGAACTGCTTCACCCTAAAATCGGTATGGCGTTGGTATCCCCCGGTTAAACCATTGTTCTTTATAAACTGGTTCTACCACTTATAAAAATCAATTTTACTAAAAGTAAGGACTCAAAAATATAATTATAAATCAAGCAAAAAACCAGGCAGGACTTCCAGTCTCGATTTTTTGCTTGATATTTATAAGATATCTCTTAAGTTTTAAAACAGACTTATTTTTCCTGTCACAGGAATTAAAGTTGATATTACACCAGCAATTTAGGTATATGAGTAGGTACTATCTAAGAAATCGTTCACATAAGGGCGGCCCGAAAATGCACTGGCTGATAGATGTTGCAGTTCTCACTGAATGAGAAGAGCATGTTTCGTTCAAATTAGGTCAGACCGATAGATTGATTCTCATCATAATATAAATACAAAAATATGCCAGTTCATGCACAGTAAAATTGTCGGGACGAACTAATACGAATGGGTCTTAAAATTTACGTTATAAGTAGGTATATAGGTTTATTTATTTTTGTGCGATTAAACCGTCGATTTTCATTCTGCCAAGGGTAATTTTTTGTTATTCTGCCAGTGTCATTGACCTTAAGGTACATAATTTACAACATAAAATGAAGGCTTATTTTGATATATTAATGTTTAGTCTCCATCCTTGATCTGGCTTTATGAACTTATCAGATTCAAGTAAGTAGGCACTTAGTTCATGACTACAGTATGTTTTCGCAACGGCATCGTACTTGCAAACTTTCACAATATACACAGTGTATGCAACGCTCGCAGTGCAAAATAGAAAAAACTCTGATTTGGCAAAAACAAAAACTTTACCTAAATGATAGTTATATTAACTTAAATACAAATAAAACAAGCACTGAAGGACTAAGGGACGTAGTGCGCCCCAGGAATCTAGTCCTAAGGCGCCTTAAAAATGTCTACCAGTTCCCTGGTAGACATTTGTAAATCTTGCAAAACTAGATCAACTTCTTAGACTTGGGGCCTCATTCAACTTTCCGTCCCGGGTCTCATTCAACATTTCCGCCCTGGGCCCCGACGGAGGTTAGTCCCCCACTGAATACAAGTCTAGTTTTTCTCTAAGATATGTAATACTTACTTATTTATTAATTAATATTAAAGAAGAATAGGTAATTTAATAACATTTATTATTGTTCTGTCTATTATAAAAAATAAAACAAGATTTACTAGAATCTAGTCGTGTACAATTTAACCCCGGACTGAACCTTGAATTTTGATCTTAAATATAAAATATGACGTAAATGCCTATAACAATTTCTAAGATATTAATGTAATGTGTCAAAATTTTATAGCCATAATATATTGTCTGACAGCCTAAAGCAGGAAAACCTACATAATTATCATTATATATTATATCATGTCAAAATATAAAAAATATAAATCACCATTAAAATAAGATCAGGTATTTTAAGTCTCCTGTTTTAAACCAATTAAGTTTCACGCATGCCTATGTCTAATGACGCAAACTACTCGTAAATGGTATGGTAAACGAGAATAAATTATTATATTGATTTTTTTAAATTAAAACTTGAATATTTGCGCATTAATTTTTATAACACGTATGTATTTAGAATACGAAATACTTGCTTCGATGGTACTTTTGAAAATAAAGTAAAGTCCATCAACAAAAACTACTTTTTAAGCAGCTGCCAGAAATCTGGCAGATATAGGGTAAGGTTGCTTAAGTCGTACCCCCTAAGGGAAAAATGCTGTATTATTTGGGGTAATTTATATGAAGGAAAATCTTTTGCGTAAATTTAATCTTTAGTTATAAAAGTATCATATAGCATTTAAAGCAAAATAAAAATATTTTATTTACATAGTGATTTCAACGTTTTTCCAAAAAGTTCCTTCGGTACGACTTAGGCGCCTGGTCGCTTAAGCTATGACGATCGTTTATCAAAAACTTAACCGTTTTTGTATCTGTTTCAGGTCGTGATGCTGAACGGGTTTATGCGATGGTTCCTCCGGTTCCTGGTGTCTCTATTGGCGATCGTCGTCCGTCCCTTGACGTATGTGCTGAATATAAAACGGAATAAGAAATGCCCGCCGCCAACGAACCCGATTCTCTTCAAATCGGCTACAACTCTTGCCATGATGATTAGAAATAAACAGGTATTTTGTTTATTTTTTATAATACAGAATTTACAAACTACCTGACCTCGGACACAGTAGCCTTTCTTCATCTAAGGACTAAGTTAGAACACCTGAAGGTGGTAGAACCCTTTGTGGTTCTACTCCGGCGGAAACACCGCCTTACCTATTTCTGCCACATAACAGTAGTGTTAAACGCTGCTGTGTTCTGATTTGAAGAGTGTGGTAATGGAGACATACTTTTCCGAGGCGTTCCAGCTTAGTCTCCAGGAGTAGCGGCGCATCTGTGGCCGACCTCAGGTAGGAATATGTAATCCTATCTGGGATTGATTAAAGATGTCCATGGGCGGCAGGAGCCACTTACCATCAGATCTCGAATAAGTATGCCTGTTTTACCAAACCCTTTAAACACAGCAGCGCTTAACACTGCTATTAGTATAAGTACCTAAATAATTGGTACTTTGTTGCTTTCTAACTTCGCACAACTAAACCCATAAGCATAGTTAGTTTAAAGAAAAATGCGTTATGTAATAACACGTCGAAAGTACAATTTTTACTGTTCCACTTTTAACAAAAATTTGACTTGTCATAAACAATGGCGGTTTTAGAGCGTGACCTGACAACATAGGACTAAGTAATGGTTATGTTACATTACACAAAGTAAATGCATGCTTAAGTCAAATATTTTTTTTTGGGAAATGAAAGTAATCTGCCAAACAGTCCACTGTTGAGGTCATAGTAACCTATTAACATTGGTTAACAAATTTGGGGATATAGAATATTAGGACTTAGGTACCATATTTACTTTGCTATTTATGAAGACTAAGTTAGAACCCTCATTTAGAAGTGTAGTAGAACATACATTAAACCAGAATTATTGAATCCGTCAAAACATATATACGTCAAAAATATATATATATGACGATTTAAAAATGTTTATGTTAATTTTGGAATTCCATACTTAGTTCCAAACTTCCAATGTGACGCAATTGTTATAAAATAACAATCCAAAAAGCGTTTTACAACGTAATATATAGTATAATAATATGTCAAAATGTGTTTAATATAGACGGCCTTAAGCAGGAAAACCATTAAAAATTAACATAACAAACTGTATGGTTGTATACGTCTTAATTCTATGTCAAGACAAAAAAAACCAAGATTAGTATAGGTAATTAAATATTTTTTAATATATTTATTTTATGCTGTTCTTAATAATTTAAATTTTATGCATATTTTGAACTTGAAACCGTTTTATAAGCGTTCAAAATAGTTATAAATAGTCGACGGATATAATAAGTATGTTTGACGTAATTTTTTTTCAAAATTTTAATAATTTTATTGTGTATTAACAAAATTATTAAAAAGTGAACTTACTCTTTTTAGATAACATCGGAAGAAGTGGTAGCTGCGTACATAGAAAGATGTAAGGAGGTGAATCCGTATTTAAATGCCATAGTAGAGCCTCGATATGATATGGCTCTCAAAGAGGCAAGATGTATAGACAAAATGATAGCATCTAATGACCGCAGTCCTGAACAATTGGCGAAGGAGTATCCATTGTTAGGTGTCCCAATGACTGTGAAAGAAAGTATTGCTGTGGAAGGTAATGGAATAGTTTTTTTTTACTTCTTGCTGCGAATTCTTTAACGATGACTTCGTTACGGCGACAGATGGTTGTAAGATGAACATCTTAACGTTATTCCTGAGTTCCTAAAATGTAAATCCTAAGGTGATGACCGATAGCTCTCTACGGTCAGAAAAAACTGTTTTTTGTTTCGTAAAAATGGTGTAAGTAAATAAACAAGTTCTATAATATGGAATGTACGAAATTTATATGGCGGTAGGTTTTTTTTATAAAATTATGCCTATTAATCCAATGATTAACATAGGGAAAAAAATTATAAATTTTCTTACGTTTCAAACAAAACAAGTAATGACATTGGTCGAACACGGCTTTATCGTAAAAAATAATTTAGATTTGAGAATTCTCATTGCAATATTACAATTACCATTTTTATTATCGACTAAAGGTTAATGAGTAGGTAAGGGACAGTGGTTTTCACACTAGTTATAATAGAATTATACCTTTGCATATTTTATTTCCAAAAACCGCAAATTTAAATGTTCATAAAAACTTTAAGTAAATGAAACATCGTTACATAATTACCTAAATACATCCTGAGGTTTAATAATAAAGGTGCAAAAACATTACAAGTCACTTAGATTTTCTCAACCGTGGATTTTATATTTAAAGTTTACTTTATTGTTATTGTCCGAGAATACACCCAGCAATCTATATCAAATATAATTTTATATATAAACAGTAATTTACATGCAATGAACGTGTTTGCATCAAACGTAAAAACGATCATAGCATTTTAAGCACTACAACACGACAACAAGGTAGGTAGGTATAATTTATTTAATCAAGTACGAGTATGTATAGCATATGTCGATTTGTATATATATTTTTTTTTATAATATAAGAGTAGCAGACGAGCATGCAGTCCACCTGATGGTAAGTGGCTACTGCCGCCCATGGACATCTGTAATGAACCCAGATAGGATCAGATATTCCTACCTGAGGTCGGCCACAGATGCGCCGCTACCCCTGAGGACTACGCTGGAACGCCTCGGAAAAGTCTGTCTCCCTTACCACACTCTTCAAACCGGAACACAGCAGTGCCTAACACTGCTGTTATTAGGTAGAAATAGGTGTGGCGGTGGTGCCGCCGGAGTCGAACCACAAAGGGTTCTACCACCTTCAATAATATATAATGTAGTAGTAGATTATACTACTTTAATTCTTTATTTTCAGGCATGAGCAACGATTGCGGTACAGTATTCCCATATAGGAACCCTGCTAAGAAAGATGCTGAGATCGTCAGACTAGCGAGGGCAGCTGGCGCGATACCTATCGCTGTCACCAACACCCCTCAACTGTGTATGAATTGGGAGACGTATAATAACGTGACCGGGTTGACCATGAATCCATATGATCAAAAACGGACCACGGGCGGATCGTCAGGTGGCGAAGTAAGTATTGCTGCAGAACTTTTGATACTCCACTGGGCCCGGATTTACCTCCAAACCTGGCCTTATCTAAGGGAAGGCAAAAGCATACTCCACTATAATGCGCCAATGCTGTTGGATAGTGGAATACTGATTAGAGAATAATATATGACGGAGGGTTGCTTTTAAAGCGCCTCTAAGGCCTCCGACAAGATTGAATGACTGCATTCTATGTGTGTAGAAAAATGTTTAATGGCTTAAGTAGGTAATGCTTTATTGGTTTTTAAAAGATTTATTAAGTTACAGATATTTTTATCATAATTTGAGATATCTGAGATATTTGTGGATACCCAAAATTATCTTAGGAAAATTTTGCACATTTGAAATGTCCTTATTTTTCCTGCAATAAATTAAAAAAAAATAGTAAAGATTAAATCTCAGCTATAAATTTCACTTTAAGTTCATTCGCATTTACATTAATGTAAAAAAATAAAAACTGGTTTAATATCTAGTGACGTCTTTTCATACGGCTTTTCTATACGACTTTAAATGTGTTTTTATTTAATTAATGGTACTGCTATTAAACAAGAGTTCACTTTTAAATTGTATTTTTAATGATATGTATTAACTAAAAATGGTACTCTGTGGTTCGACTCGAAAGGCATCACAGCCGCACCATTATCTCCCTAGTAATAAGAACAGTGTTAAGCGCTGAAGCGCTGGTTTGAAGGGAGTGGTAAGAATGCCAGTGTACTCAGATAAGAATCTAAAAGTTACCTGGAGTTGATTACTGATGGACGGCTACACTTACCATCACATGGACTACATGTTCGTCTGCTACTCCTATATTTAAAAAAACTATTAAATTTTCCAGTCCGCCCTAATATCGTCCGCCGCGTCCATTATGGGAGTAGGATCGGATATTGCAGGATCGCTGCGTCTTCCTCCCATGTTCACCGGAATATTTGGTCACAAACCCACACCAAGACTTCTATCCGTCGAAGGTATAATTCTAACATTCCAACCACAGGTATATTTTGCTTTTAAGGGACAGAACAACAGCTACATTACCTCTGATTGATTTGGAGAAAGTTGAAAGTTAAACATGTTTCTTACTTACACACACACACACACGCAGTAAGTAAAGAAAATTTGTAATTTTAAATAAATAATATTTGTATTAATTATGCTATGGAAGAGCGGGGCTTCCTGTCACAGGTATAAATATACTTAAAAGGAGGCCCCAACAATGGATAACTGATGTAACTATAATAATACAAATAAAATTATTTTCATTTTAATTTTTCATACATTAAAAGTTTTTTAACTAAGTAATTGAAAGTAATAATAACTACTAACTTGAATTAAATGTGGTGAATGGATTATTACAACTGAAGGGCTACAAATTACAATATTTACCTGTAGATTTGCTTAAATTGTGTGCGTATCCTGGGGGTGCGTAGTGTGGGTCCTCCCCGAGAGCGAGATGAATGAATGACATTTAATTTTAGTGAGGTTTAGGTACACATGTAGTAGGTATCTTTCTCTGTCTAAATTTCACTGGCATTTAGTACAAAGTGTACCCCGGTATATATAGATATTCATAATTAGCATTCATTTTAATAGTTGATATGGATATTTCAGGTCATGTACCCGATTGCTTAGACCCTGAATTCGAGGAGTACTTCGCACTGGGACCAATCGCACGTTATGCAGAAGACTTGACATTACTTCTGAAAGTCATGAGGCAAGGAACAGGGCCAGACGTACCTTTGGACAAACCTGTAGGTTCGCTTTAATTTTTTTAACCTAATATTAGCCTCAAGGTTTTTTAAACCACCAGCCCCAAATATAACAAAATTCGTCTTAAATATCACTCATATTCCATATGAAACTTTAATACTATAAGTAATTGGTTTGGTGCCTTACCTTATTTTAAATACGTCATGTATTAAAACCCATAAATATGCATGAATGGAAGTAACATTAGATAATATTGTTTTACCAAAAATGTATACTAACTATAACAACGATAATTATCTTCTTTTTGAGGTGGATCTAACAAGACTGAAGTTTTATTATATGAATGGCGATAATAGCAACGTCACCGACAAAATTGGACCTGATGTGAGGAAAGCGATGGCCAAAGCAAAGGACTACATCAAGTCGACAGACATCGAAGTTGAAGAGGTTGTAATATTAATCCCTTTTATATACTAAGGCAGCAGCAGACAAAGTGTTCGAAATGCGAGCTCAATTGAAGAGAATCCCAGGCCTGATCTTTCAACCTTCCATTTTTACCACGCTTTTATTAGCTTGACCTGTATGTATGTATGTAACAGAATCTTTGAATTCGATTTTTACCCACTTTGAACGGTCCGATTTTTTTAAATTTAGAACACTTATCAAGAACCGATGACAATACATGATTTTAATAATTTTGATCCATTCTCCTTATCAGAATAACGATTTTAGCGTGCTCTTTAGTTTTTAAACTTAATTATATTATTATTCTATATGCATATTAGAAATAAATTATCACTATCCATTACGGTCTATGTACCTGAGAGATGCTAAAACAATCACAAACGTGCAAGTAGTCGAATAAACAGAACTTTCAGCACGTGGATTAGGCTATAGTCATTCTCATACCGCCGTTGTTTACTTTCTAGGTGTGAGAAGTTTAAGTACCTAGTCACAAAACGAATATAGGCATATTAGGAACTTTTCTTATCATTTTACATTCGTATAAACCTCTTGTGATTATTTTTATCTTAGTTTTATGTTTTTGTAGATGGTCAAGGTTCGTTTTTACACAATAAAGCAAAATAAATAAAACTATACCGGAAGACTATATGCAAAAAGAAACAATGTTATTTGTTTTTCTGTACCTACACTGTAATTTATTCAAGTAACTACGAAATTTAATCACATTATTTTTGGAATAAATCAAGGTTATATTTTAAAGCTATTTACGGTGCTTGTATGTGGATAATAATTATTCATGTTACTGGAAATCACTACTTACTTACTTTCAAAAATAAAATATAAATGTGGATTTAGTATCATTATGTTATTATATTAAATAATTCATATTATTGTAGGTATGGATCTTGTAGGTGTATAGTAGTTTAAAGGTATTAATTTAAAATTCATTTATATTCATACATATATATATATTTTGTCATATTAAAAAATCAGATAAAGTTTAACTAGACATTTTTATACGATTAGAGTGGCAAAAGACTTGCAGTCCACCTGATGGTAAGTCATCACTTTCATTGACATCTGTGACCAACTCCATATAGATCAGCTTCTACTTGAAGCCGATCATAGGATACGTCGCCACTCTTGTGTACGTACTAAGACAGCCGCTCACCACACTCTTCCACTAATAAGGAAGAACTACTTCACACCAGAAATAGGTGTGGCGGTGGTACCCCCCAGTCTGATAAGTGAATCAGTATGATTCTTTAAGTCAATTTTAATTTGGCTTCGCATTAAAAAATATTTTCATTTCAGTTGAAGATAAAGAACATTGAGCATATGTGGGAAATCAGTGTTAGAGTCCTATTCAACATAAGACACGTTCAGAACATCTACACAGACCCTGAAAAACGAGACCAATGGGTCTCAGTATGGCCGGAGGTCCTCAAGAAGATGATTGGCATGTCAAACCATAACTTCACCAGCATCGCTTATGGTCCCGTACAAAAGTTTTTTGATGCCTTACCAAAGAGTTATTATAAGAAACTGGTCAGTATTTTCGAAGAAATCAAGACTGACTTTGATGTAAGTATTATTAATAAGTGATTAATTAAGTTTCTGACAATTTAACCTAGTGATAAGGTGGACCTCGCGACGGTAAAGAAGTCTCCAATGCATTGGCAAGTGTGAAAGGCTCCGCGTTATATCATTGGAGCTGCATCATGTCATAATATTCAGAGAGT
The DNA here is from genome assembly GCA_014595695.2 of Epargyreus clarus clarus. Taxonomy (NCBI): domain Eukaryota; kingdom Metazoa; phylum Arthropoda; class Insecta; order Lepidoptera; family Hesperiidae; genus Epargyreus; species Epargyreus clarus. The sequence goes on from JACTTY020000006.1 coordinate 216,830, forward strand.
CGGAAATACCGATACTGTATTTCCGTTTCCTCCATATTTCTGCTCCAGTTAAGTACTTCTTTCCTTGCGAAACCCTTGCGAACACCTTGCGAAATAATCACACCTCGAGATTAACTCGAGATGACGACCCGCATGGCGGTCACCATACCGGTCTGACGCGCTGAGGGTCCCGGGTTCGATCCCCGGCCAGACAGATATCTAAATGACGAACTTAGATTTCTGTTTCTGGGTCTGGGTGTTTGTGTATTTGTCTATGTGTGTGTCCATGGCACCCACGACACAGGGAATCCTAGTGTGGAACTGTGAGTTTAGAAAGCGTTTAACTACTGATATTGTTTATGCGTTATGATTGACGTGAATGAGCACTTAAATTCAGATGAACTTTGCTTGAGTTTTGATTTTACTAAAAATTTTCTATTACTAAATTGTTTTATTTTACCTTACAGAAAGCTTTATCGGACAATGCAGTATTATTCTTCCCTGCGTTCCCGTACCCCGCACATTTGCACTACAGAGTTTTCTACAGATTTTTGAACTGTGGCTATCTCACTATATTTAATGCTTTGGGATTACCAGTCACTGCTTGTCCAATAGGACTTACGGATAAGGGTCTACCAGTTGGTATTCAAATTGTAGCCAATAAGTATAACGATCACCTGACCATCGCCGTTGCTAAAGAATTTGAAAAGGCCTTCGGCGGATGGGTACCTCCGAATAAAGATATATTGAACAGCATTAAAACTACTTAACCTTAAACCCGATATTATAGGAATAAAGCTGATAATGTATTATGTTTTCCAAAGCGAAATGGAAAGGTTTTCGGTGGGTAGCTACAGTGCCTATGTAACCGCGTCATATGAGTCTGCAATGCTGTTTGGGATGGATTTTAAACGTCCTGTGTACATATAAACTGCGGTGTTACCTGCGTAATCGATTAATACAGGCATGGAAAAATATACCGACTCATATATAGACGTATGGGGTTAAGCTGCTACCGGTAATTTTGAAATGGAACCAAATATCTGTTAACATTTAGCTTGATTTTTAAAGTTTGATTTCGGTCCACCAAAATAACTGATAAAAGCTTTATTTGTTTTGCTTATTTTTAATCATGTAGCTGACGATTTCTTGTATATTTTAATGTCATAACGTAACTTTATTATTACGAGTTCTCTACCAACTTTTCGAAAGCAAATGTTTTTGACTATCAATCTGCTTAAACCAATGTATATACCTACCTACCTACATGTCAATAAGAGAAGTAAAGAAAAAAATGTAAATACCAATACAATATAATAACCAAAATGAAGCAGATAACGAAATTTTATACCAAGGGGTGTATCTAGTAGCTATGTGACATCAATCTCATGAGTTTGTGCAATAAACATTACAATAATTATTTATTTTCCAAGTACCTTAAACGTCTACTTACAGGTACGAGTATCTAAGACTTCTGTTTTAAATTAGGTACTTAATAAATGCATATGTTATGTGTCTGGGACATCGATAATCACAATTTTAAGTATTGTATATTATTTTGTATAACTATCTAGGTTAAGTTGTTTTATGAATAGATATGTACCATCAAATATTTGTATAGAATTAAATGGATATCAGACTAAAATAAGAATAATAAAGATTTTCACGATTCATAGCTTGGTTGTTTATTTTTCTTCTATAACTACCCAATAAATACGGAAATAGGTAGATATAAAAATATAATACTGGCCACGATTTTATAAGTCGAGTACCTATGTTTACGGTTCATATTGAACTAGCGGACCCGGCAAACTTTGTACCGCTTCAAAATCGATATTAATTGCAACCAAACAAACAAACAAAGTTTACCTCTTTATAATATTAGTGTAGATACACAAATGAAAATGAAGCCATATTTTTTAAATACAAATATATTAAATAAAAAATATTAAAAATAATAAAAAAAATCAATTTTCTGCTGCACGTTCTCAGCGTAGGCCTGCATCGTCATTCATAACAACATTACGAATTAGTACTAAGTGTACATACAAGCCTATGGTCATTCCGCTACGCTAGACAGTTACCTAACCGCTGGCATGAACGGTAGTGAACATTCCACTCCAAGGTTAATCTGCGTGTCTAGGGCACACATGCAACATTGCTTCGTTGCCGTGACATGTAGGGCTTCCATGCCACTCAAGCTGAAGCACGGACACGGTCAACCATCAAAGTCATTGGTATGATCAATAAGGAACATTGGTAAATGTAGACTTGATAGAATCAGCTGTGCACTGAGATATCTGCGATTTGTGTATCTTTGGCTACGAGGCCTTTACTCTCTATGCCACCTCTACACCGCCATGTTCATGAAACTGTTTAATAAGAGAAAAGTGATCGATTTCACAAATCATCCTGAGCAAAAAGACAACAAAAAATTAGGTATACCATGGGTAGCCCGAGAGCGGTGCGAGCGATGGAATCGCACCGGGGGCCGTCATACGAGGGGTGCCGAAAACACCCGAGCGTCACCGTGTAAAGAAACTGGGCTATTATATTAATTTAATGACTAATTAAGCTACTTGGGTGCAACATACTTATTACAGTATAGAAATAGATTAAAATCAACTTCCATTTGATTTGATAACTTTGCGACTCCATAGAAAAAAGCTTTTATTGTAGTAAGTTTATAGATTTTGGAGACGCCGCCATGAGCCGCACCACCTAATATTTCTGCTAGACCACTAGGTATACCTTCGCAAAGAACAAATCATACCTCTAGAAGAAATTTATTCTAATAATATTTCATTAAGATTTCTTGCGAAAGAAATATACACGGAAAGAAGCCATAGCAATAGCAACGTATGACGAATGTAGTCGTAGCAAAATAGCTAGGTATACCGGTATACCTGATATAATATAATTTTAATAATATAATTAAATATCAACTGTTGTGTTAAGTCAGGTATGAACAACCTTTTGGAAGTTGCGAACTTATCTTGTGAATACTAACGCTAGAAGATTCGAAAAAATGAACGACTCATCCTATGAAATTTCACCACCAAAGAAAGGTCGAAGAATAAATAAAAATATTATTTAGAATTTTTCTTTATTTATTTTACAACCATTGTCTTTAAAAAAAAGGAAATGACAAGTTGACAATCATTTGACAATTTTGACATTTGGCATTGGCAACAATTATCATAAACACCGCAATCAAACGATATTGTTTTTGAAAATCGTAAATCGGAGATTTATTAAAGAAATGGCTATCACAGAATACTTTTTGCCTGGCGCGAATAAAGCCGAAAATCTATCAACTAATGATCTATTTAACCTACCTGTTAATCTATTTCCTTTAAAGGTAAGTATTTGTGTTTACTGTTTCGTTATAAATAATATTTTGATTAAGTTCTACTTAAGTAACTCCGTCAGACCGTCACAAAAATAATATCCCTTACAATACGTAGTTAACCCTAGGAAATCACATCGTAAACTATCTGTGTTAGTTAACAGTAAATTGCCTAGTTATCATCAATCCGCTGTTTGCTCACTGTTTTAATCATATTATTACACACGTGCAGGGAGTAGCCATAGGTTTCTTGAATCTAGTTACATTAATAGGATTATAGGATCGCTTCACAAGGTTCCACGGTTCATATATAAACGGATTTCAATGTGTTTATATCGGCAGTTGTTAGTCGCGTAAATGGATATTACCGATATTAGTCGCCGCATTGAGTGATCGGATTGTCGTTTTGCTGTTAAAAGTTTTAGTTCCTATAAGTATTCGCGCGACGGCGTTTGGTGACGCCGCTATTGTGCTATAGCCTTGCTAACGTGGCTTTGAACTTGTGATGCAGTGAGTGTTATGTTAAATGTTATTTTAGAAGTGGTGTGTGTCTGTTAACAAGCCTGCCGAAAGGCCCAAACTGTTGGCATCCTCGATCTGAAGAAAGATGGAGTGCTGCTTGTCAGAGGAAGCCAAAGAACAGAAAAGAATCAACCAGGAGATAGAGCGGCAACTCAAAAAGGACAAACGCGATGCCAGAAGAGAACTCAAACTGCTGTTACTTGGTGAGCCAATATATTAGCATAAGTGTTCATTTAATTCCTCATGCATTTGGAAACTAATTTCTTTAACTATAGAATAACTAGTAATAATTAGAGTAATGGTTTTTAAACTGATGATTCATATGAGGTTTACTTTCAAAGCTAAATTGTATTTTGAAAAATCAAAAGGTCATTTTATTCTCTATTGACGAAGATGTCCCAAACAATTGATAATGTCAGTAACAATATAATGTGTTTTCTTGACTGTAATAAGTTGAATGATTCAAGAGATTATTATAATATGAGCATGTAATTGATGTTCAAAATTAACAAAACGTACCTAAAAAAATGACCAAACATTTTCATGTCCGATTGCTGGGCACATATTTCTCCCCATAACTGGGGAGGTCTGGAAGTTACTGTACTACTTCAAAACCTATGTGAAAAGGGTATCTGTTCCCAGCGAAAGATATTGCCAACTCGATCTTATTATGAATACCATATGAAGCCTTTTTTAGTCAAGTTTTAACGACTGCTATCCTATAGTAGCAACCTAGACTAATAGCTTAAATTTAACTTATCTTCTGAAGCATGGAAGCATGTATGAAACTATATCATGAATAATAAATGTGCTCAGTTATCTGCCTGAAATGTTAATAGGTATATTTTTTCAAAATAAAGTAATATCAGATTAACCTGATTATATCAAAGTAATTTCCCATTTTTTTAATATATCTATACAATTTACCTACTAAACAAGATTAAGTTAAACACCCGAGTAATATGCTTATATTGGGTATTTAGGAAAACTCCACACATACAAAGTAGACATTATATTAATTTGAAAAAAGCATGCATTCCAGCTAAACATTACATTCTTAATACATTTATGACTTCTACTAAAAATGTATTTTTTATAATATATGGAGAAGCAGCAATTGCAATCTACTCATATTACTGTCAATGAATATCTATAATCAACCCTTAGTATAATTCGACCCAAGAATGGCCATAAATGTGTTTTGTCTGGTGAAGACTAATTTTCGTATGCCTCATAAATGTGTTTCCCAACTTCCCTATACCTTTCAAACCAGAACGCAGCACTTGTTGATACAGCTATTGTCATGCAGAAAATTTCTGCTAAATCTCACCTGCTGGAATTTTCACCGGAGTCAAATTACAAAGGACTCCCACTTCTTTGAATAAAATTATCGTTCTCTATAACTTCATCCGTGTATGAGCTAGGATTTTTTGACAATTCTTATTCACTCTATATCATAATATTACTATTATAAAAAAAAACCCTTAAAAGTAAAGCCATATTCACTTACAATGTTTAAAGGTGGTAAAACTCTCTGTGGTTCAACTCCTGCGCCACCACCGCCACACCTATTTCAGCCTGATAACAGCAGTATCAATGGCTGCTGTGTTCATGATAAAAATGAAGAAATTATGTAGAAAACTTTTGTAAAAAAGACGATTCCAACGACATCTCATGCGACACATATACATAGGTACATAGATTTATAAACTCACAGTATATTATTTACCGTTCGAAGTCAGGTAAGACTTTATTATGTAACTAGGTTTTGCCCGCGGCTTCGCCCGCGTTTAAAAGAAAATAATATAACATACTAACATACATAAAACTGAAAATTCAAGTGTGCTTAAGATCATCACTTCATAAAATGCATAGTTTACGATTTAATCCTTACTAATATCGATTAAAATAATCGATGTTTTGGGTCCAAAAGATCAAATCTCCGATTGCTCGATTTCCGGGATAAAAACTATCCTATGTCCTTTCTCGGGTCTCAGACTATCTTTGTACAAAATTTCATTAAAATCGGTTCAGTGGTTTGGGCGTGAAGAAGAGACAACCAGACAGACAGAGTTACTTTCGGATTTATAATATTAGTAAGGATAAGGATAATGTTATTTTGTACAATTGATCACAGGTACTGGTGAATCAGGCAAATCAACTTTCATTAAGCAGATGAGAATCATCCACGGCTCTGGGTACAGCGACGAAGACAAGCGCGGCTTCGTTAAACTGGTCTACCAGAACATATTCATGGCGATGCAAAGTATGATACGTGCTATGGACCTTCTGCAAATAAGTTATGGATCACCAGCCACTGCAGTATGTATTCACTTAAATCTGTTTGTTCATGTTTGGCTTATTGGTTGCAGAAAAAATATCTCAGGCGCAAACTTCAAATCTTGCCAGTGATGAATTTGACCCTAGCTAAGACGCTGATAACGTGTAAAAAAGAGCTTGTGTGGTTAAACTTATTTCAAAACACTGTTAAAAGTCCTTGAATCTATAAAGAATGAAACAATACATTCGTTGAAATGATGAAAATAATGTAAACTTTGTCTTAGTTATCTAACCTTTATCTATAAAAAAATCTTAGCACATTCTCCTTTTACAATTTATTGATGAATTTTGATTAACAGAAATATAATTCTGTGAAACATGTTTTCAGGAAAAAGCAGAGTTGGTAGCGTCGATTGACTTTGAGAGTGTTACAACTTTTGAAAATCCTTATGCGGATGCTATTAAAGATTTATGGGCCGACAGTGGAATACAAGAGGTCTACGACAGGCGACGAGAATACCAACTTACTGACTCTGCCAAATAGTAAGTATTTTTTGGGAGATTAGTTGTCAATCTGTAGCGTAGGGACCAAACTGGTCCATCCTTGCGTGAATTCACACAACCCAAGATACAAGTTGTATTTGCTCGGCTTCCAGTAATATACATCTCTATCACTGTTCCTTCACGAGGCAGAAAAATTTAACGCCACTGATTAACTCCTTGGGTAAATGTGGATTGATAGGTTTTGTACACCTTTAAAACCGTAAACGAAAAATTAAAGCGTCAATGTTTCATCACAATATTGTCATTGAGTAACTTGTAACATCTGCCCATTACAATCTGGACCCAGAATTGATATACGGGCATTTAAATTAATAATTTACATCAGTCCATCATTAAAGAACTTTTCATATATTTTTTTAATTACTTTCTTTATTAAATGACTTAAGAGTTACTTAGAAGTTGCATAATTTATTATTTAAAAATAAAGTATCACAGAGGGCAATTCAATGTTTTTCCTTTATCTGATTGGGAGGATTTTTTTGAAGAGTCTGCTTAATGCTTTACAGTTATTTAAGCGATCTGGCAAGAATCGAGGCTGCAGACTATCTGCCCACGGAACAGGACATTCTGCGAGCCCGACAGCCCACTACCGGTATTCTTGAGTATCCTTTCGATCTTGACGGCATCATATTTAGGTATGTGCGAGTGAGTGATGACCCGTGGCCTTTATCGCTAGCTCCCCTTTAATCGAGACTTTCCATGTGCTATACATATAGAAATAAAGTTATTATAGTAATTCTGAGTAATACTTTTCGAGGTTCAGTTTAGGTTTTGTTTTAAATGAATGTAGTCAAGGAATTATTATTCCAGATGCTTGTACCCTTGTATGATTTTTTTTGTTTGATCGAGTCAATCTTTGTTATCGAATTCGTAAATATATCAACAGCGCCTCTGGTGGATCGTCTGGAAACTAAAATCTGTCGTAACGTGACGGAGATCGAGCTATAAATTAGATAAATCAATTGCTCGATTAAAACACATAACAAGAGTACTGATTGTAATTTGCTAACTATTATATGACTTGTGTGGTACTGTTGTAGGTGATGTAGCTATTTCTTTAATTTGTGTACTTATTACATTTCAGGATGGTGGACGTAGGCGGACAGAGATCCGAGAGAAGGAAGTGGATTCACTGTTTTGAAAACGTCACATCTATCATATTCTTAGTAGCCCTTAGTGAATATGATCAAATTTTATTCGAATCTGAAAATGAGGTGAGCACTATACTTACATTATTACTACTCTTAAACCACGTTATAATCAGGTGCTGACCTGAAAGGCGGCTACCTGCCGGATACACTTTGCCGACCGATATAAAAAAAAATTGTAGCCTATATTACAATGAGCTACGTCATCCAGGTTTACTAACTTTGTTAAGTAAACTTGTATTTAATATGGGTAAAAGTATAAGGGGATGAAATATTACAATTTTATACAACGAGGAAGTGCTCATGACTAGCTGCCGCGTTAGTCTTACATCTGTAGTATTTGACACTACTACTCGTTAGTAACTCTCTAGAAATATAATACTTTACCGCCTGAAAATTAATTATTGTGTGATACTCACAGAATAACTAAAATAATTGTTGTATATAATATTCTTTTATCATCATATAAAATAAATGTAAGGTCTGTTGAATTTCAGAACCGAATGGAAGAATCAAAGGCCTTGTTCAAGACCATCATCTGTTATCCATGGTTCCAGAACTCGTCGATTATTCTTTTCTTGAACAAAAAAGACTTGCTAGAAGAAAAAATTGCGTACTCCCATCTGGTAGACTACTTCCCCGAATATGATGGTATGACATCATAAAAGATAATAGTTAAATTGATTAAAGGATAAGTGGCAAGACAGGTCTTCTATCTCGTGTTTCGCGTCTGGAAAATGATGTTTAATATATATATTTTTTAATATAATATGGAGTAGCAGACGAACATGCAGTCCATCTGATGGCAAGTGGCTACTGCCGCCCATGGACATCTGTAATCGACTCCAGATAGGATTAGATATTCATACAAGGGGTCGGCTACAGATGCGCCGCTACCCCTGAGGACTAAGCTGGAAAGCCTCGGAAAAGTATGTCTCCCTTACCACACCCTTCAAACCAGAACACACCAGCGCTTAAAACTACTGTTATAAGGCAGAAATAGGTTTGGCGGTGGTGCCAGCGGAGTCGAACCACAAAGGTTCTACCACCTTTATTCTCTGCCGACTACCGTCTTAGATGGAGACCTACGCCCGTTATCCTTTATCTATCTAATGTTTGTCTGCCTTTTGTTGGTCAACTTCGTATCGAGATACGAAGTTGACCAACAAAAGGCAGTTTGTTCGGTAAAACAATTGACAGGTCGATTACAAATAACCGAAGTAAAAACCGGAACTTACTGCATTACTTAACCTTACCATAACCTATATAAATCACGAGAAATTTGCTACATCCATGAACTATTTAGAATTTTTTGTTTTAATAGAAAGACAAAATGTATACATTACTTCAACTTTGTCAACAATTAGAAACTAATAGTATTTTATTCATATTTAATAACATTTCACTGATTTGTCAGGACCAAAACAGGATCCCATACCGGCAAGAGAGTTTATCCTTCAGAAATATTTAAAGGAGAATCCAGACCCTGACCGATCATGTTACTCGCACTTCACAACGGCCACAGGTTGAACTCCTATGAGAGAAACATTTATATTTTATGTTAAGGCTAGTTTCATGTGTAGATTAGTTGCTAGACTCTGAATACATAAAGAAATATATGAGGTTGTTAGTACCAGTTAGGCTATAACTACAAAAAACGATTTACAATGGAGAAATGTAAAAGTGTATAGTCCGCTCTGAAGTTGTTGCGAGGAATTAGTCATACAATTTACTATGGCAACGCGATTCATTTCTATATTCAGAGCGGACTAGCAGTTTTACGCGGACTATACAACATTTTTAAATTACGAAAATACAGATAGGTCTAAAATCATTAAAATGCAGTTAGGGCACTCTGGTTACATCAGCCTTATATATGTTACTAGTAGTGCCCGCGGCTTCGCCCGCGTTTAAAAAAATAACAAGACATGTAACTAGAGATGGGCAGAGGGTTTAAACCCAATGGGTGGATACGGGTTTAAACCGGGTATTTTGGGTGAAATAGGGTTTAAACCCAAATAAACACCCAAACAGCGGGTGTAAACTATTGTCATTCATATTTTTATTCTCTTCATGTAATATCATTTTTAAAATAATATTGTAAACAATTAACTAAATATGCACTCTAAAAGCACATATTTCATTTAACTACGCTGTTATAGTCCATTCGGATGTGTTACATTTGGGTTGCAATTTTCGAAGACCCAATTTTATTTTATAGATGTCAATGATTAGTGTAAAGGGCTTAGTGTACAGTTAAATCCTAATTTGTGGAGTCCCAACTCTCGGCCGCCATCTTGAAAAAAGGGGCACAAAGCGTTTTTACGCTCTACCAGGCAAACTATTTGTCGCACAGAAATTTAGTAAGAACAATTATGGTTTCAAATTGATTTATCTATAATTTTAGTTCTATAACTTTTTGTCGTTAAACCAAAAATAACAAAGATAATAACAATAATAGATTAAACTTTGGGAAGACTTTTTTTTTAATTTTTTTCTACTTAATTTACAGAAAATGACATTGAAACATTTTGATAGAAGAGTTTTTATAGTCCGGTAAATTTAGACATAAAAATAGTAATCAAATAACATAAAGCTAAATTTCCGTAGAGACCTTGGGTTTACCATCACAAGTAAAGTTCCAAAAGTCCTCATCGATGTGTGTGTCGGCAGTTATTCGGGGTCAAATGTCAAAATTTTCGGGTTTCTGGATTTTTCTCGAAAACGGTAAATTTTATCGAAAAGTACCTTGGACCAAAGTTGTAGCACTTAAAATTTTCTATAAAATAATGTTTATTTTTTTTTTCTTAAAGCTATAATTATTAAGATATTACGTAAGAATTACATTTTACATTATATGCCCATATTCCCACACCACCTGTGCAATAGTATACGAGAGGTATATTTATTTGTTTTAGTTGTGCGTTATTTGTTTCGTCAAACAAATAATAATTAAAAAGGTAATAAAAATAGATGAACCCCTAAAAATGTAATATTTAAAAATGTAAAAACATTAGAAATACAGTAAAAACCTATAGTATATCTATTAAATAAACATTTGAACTATTTTAAAAGCTTTGTGTAGATTTTATTAACTCATTTTATAAACACCCAAATAAATACCCAGTGGGAGGAAATAAACGGGTATTTATTGGGTTTAAACCCTGCACAGGGTTTAAACCGGGTTCTTTGCCCATCTCTACATGTAACTGAAAATTGAATGACAGTGGCGCCATCTGTCGAAAATTGATCATACCAACTCAGAAACCAACTCAGAAAGCATAGTTTAAAATTCTATAAAGGACGTACAGACAAACAGTCATTTATATGTTCATTCACATAATATATAGAGCATTCATACACGTGACGTGGCATATAAAAGTATTCCCCTATAAAATATAATATTATGTTAAAATATTTAAATCTGTCATATAAAGGTTACGTAAAGGAAAAATATGATTATGAGTGTATGACACATTCAATCACCAATTCACAATCATCATCAATATCATTGTCATTTATCAATGCATTTGAGTCAGAAAGCCTTCATACTTAATTTATAAAATATTTATACAAAAGTTTAATAATAATCAGTCATACATATCACCATAGCTGGGCACCGTTAAACAAATAGTTAACTTCGTTAATCGTTAATCCGCTACAAAAAAAGTTAGCTTTGTTAAGTGTTAAAGCGTTACATTTCGGAAGAATTAACGCAAGTTAACGTTAATCGTTAATCCGTTAATATGTGTAAAATTGCATTTTTATATTGTTGCATTAGTGAACTTATACAACTTGTTGGTTTAGGTTCTGGAAGTTAACAGGTTAGGAATAAAACAAAATACTTGTATAATTCAAATGTGTAATTTAATCGTCGGGCATAAGGTGCATATTCCCCTTCATGAACATTAACATGTTGAAGTTCTCGTCTGAAAGCGAGGCTCGTTTTGGTGTTAAAATGTCTTTACCCGTGGAAAACAGACGTTCAACTGCAGCGCTTGAGGGTATAGCAGTATTGTATTTAATAAATAGATTTATGAATATCTGTTCCCCGAGGAATGCAGCATCGTTAAACGAGTCTTTTGATTTCATATCCAGCCACATTTTAACGAGACTTTGCGCAACGTTAATCGTTAATCCGTTAATATGTGTAAAATTGCATTTTTATATTGTTGCGTTAGTGAACTTATACAACTTGTTGGTTTAGGTTCTGGAAGTTAACAGGTTAGGAATAAAACAAAATACTTGTATAATTCAAATGTGTAATTTAATCGTCGGGCATAAGGTGCATATTCCCCTTCATGAACATTAACATGTTGAAGTTCTCGTCTGAAAGCGAGGCTCGTTTTGGTGTTAAAATGTCTTTACCCGTGGAAAACAGACGTTCAACTGCAGCGCTTGAGGGTATAGCAGTATTGTATTTAATAAATAGATTTATGAATATCTGTTCCCCGAGGAATGCAGCATCGTTGAACGAGTCTTTTGATTTCATATCCAGCCACATTTTAACGAGACTTTGCGCTTTACTCTTTAAAGAGTTGGAGCTCTTTGGTTTTTCTATAGACTGAGTGACAGAATTGAAAAAGTCTTCCTCCTCGTCATCATCGTTGTTACTCGCATTGCTCCCTCCGCCAGTTAAACTATCTCTGTCCTTCGAATTTTCCGCTGCTTCTTGTCGTAAAGCATCTTCTACCTTTTTTTCCATGACCTTTTTTACTGCATCGATTAACGATTAACGAGCTTCTGCATATTAACGGAAGTTAACGTGTCCGTTAACATATTTAAAAGTTAACTTAAAAGTTAATTCGTTAATCAAAATGTTAACTTCGTTAATTAACGATTAACGGATTAACGAGTTAATGCCCAGCTATGCATATCACTTAATAGCAACATACTACACTAGTATGCTCTAACAGTAAATACATACCACTTAATAACAACATACTACTTCAATATGCTCTAATAGTACAATTCAGAGACCTGCTTATAAAATATAGTGAAAAGCGAATCATTTACTGTTTTAACATTTTTAGATGTTTTTCATTATTCACATTAAGTGTATTTTGAGTGCTGAGTGCTTGCCGTAAAAGTATTTAAGTTTTGCATATTGACGACGAATAGTATTAGTAGGAAATTTTATATACTTGTATGTCTAATCTAAGGTTAACTTTTTTTGTATCAATTTTATAATTATATCAAAACAGGTATGAAATCTGATTATAAAGTGGTCCCTGCCACCCATAGTTGCAACTGCAATCAACAACAATGAGAACTATCCAATCGTGAATTATATTACAGATGCCTTGTAGCAAACATAATATATAATTAATTAATGTTATCTGTCTGCCTTTACATACCATTTGCCGGCTTATTTCGACGTTATACTCGTAATATTAAAATAGTTTAAAATTATAATAATTAAACCCATTTTATGTAATTAAAACAATAGCCTTTAAGTGGATTCTTATTATTTGCGCACATAATAATTTTTCGCATTTTTATACCGTGTACTTCTTATTTATTTTTTGTTATTGCATGCTGCTTTGGAAATCTTTAAAGACACTGAAAACATTAAGCTTGTGTTTTGTGCAGTGAAAGACACTATTATGCAATCGGCCCTCAAGGAGTTCAATTTGGCATGATCATGTCGTAAATATTATAATTTTATATATAATCTATATTTGGTTATAAATAAATATTTTACTGTTGACTGCATGTTTTATTTTTAGTTTATTCTTTAAATTAACTGGTACTATTAAACTAATCTTGGTAAATATGTAATTATTAAAAATAATACGTAACAAGAGTCCTTTATCCTATATAATTACATTGCTATTATAAAGTAGTAAAAATCAAGAAGAAACACACTTTGCTGGAATTGATTTTAGCATGTTCGTAATGTAACCTTTGTAAAACATAGTTGTTGTATAAATACACTAGCAGTACCAACCCGCGTAACCATTTTAACATATTACGAACATTTTTTTATTGATGCAAGTTAAACTAGTACATTTGTTTTAAGTATATAATTTGAATGATATAATATTATTGTTAACTAATTTTGCTTTTAATTGTATGAAATTTTTTAATTTTAAGTTTGTTAATTTCGTTTAAGTTTTACTTAATTTGCACAAGAAGAAATAGATAAAGATTTAAAAGTAAAATTCGTATGCATATAGATTGTTTATGGTTGTAATAAATTAACAAAGAAATAGTTATTACTTAGGCAAAATGGACACAGTAATTATCAATTCAGCTATTGAAATGTGGTAATTTTGTGGCTTGAGGCCAGACATTGATCAGTGTTACGAAACATCTCCGGGAGCCCATGTTAAGGGGGTTTTTAAACTGACGCCAAAAAAGAAAAGCAACACGAGATTTGGTTCACATGCCCCCTAAGGAGAAAGGTGTTAAGCGTTACTGTAATTATATGTATTATTCTTACTATATAACTTGAAATAAAGAACAGCGTACAGCGTAGCCTCATTCACCAAGCGTGAAGTTGATTATAGTTTTCACACTTATTTCAGAAAATGATGGAGATCTTTAATTTCATTTTTTCTTTCGATCTTAAAGCAGTTAATTTCTTTTAAAGTACACATTATTTTAAAATCAAACCCGGTTTTGATCCCGTGCTTTAAAACTAAAAATATATTTTTCTTAATATATGCCTATGATTTCAGATCGTGATTGCTTGAAAAAAATTACCTACGCTACGTCGCACGCTACGTTGCAGAATTGAATTCTGAATGTCGCAAAACATGAACATGTTAAGCACATTCAAAAAATTGAATGGAAGTCGTACCTGAGCTCGATGACTTTTTTATTACCTCTATGATGTCATAAATTTGAACGCCTACTGCGGTTCTCGAACCTTATACTTTGCACTAGTATACATACATAATCCACATGAAGGTAATAAGTATTGTATTGATACTTGGTATAGTCCGCGTAAAAATGCTAGTCCGCTCTGAATATAGAAATGATTCGCGTCGCCATAGCAAATTGTATGACTACTCGCAACAACTTCAGAGGCGACTAGCACTTTGACGCGGACTGTACTATGTTGCTGAGTTTCAAATCTCAGGTATGCACTGTTCTCAAAAGTATGTAAGTTCTGTCAATTCGCACTTGGCCAGCGCGATGGACTTTCGCTCTCGACCCGTGCCCAGAATTGGAAAAATAGGTCATCCCTACTATCCAATACAACTCAGTACTTGACGAGGATGATAATTATGAATAAAGGAATAAATTTGCTCTCTGCAATAGTATCGATGTTATATTATAAATATATATATTATAAAACAGGAAAAATAAATATTTGTGGTTTATGTTCAGATTGTTTATTTTCGTATACCCACATCCTATGTAACTTAGAAACTGACTCTGAATGGCCAAATAGAAAAGAGACTGTGAAAACGATTCCGCCATACAACTTTGTTTCTCTATTATTATTGAAGTATGAGATTTATTTGTATTTTAACATTAAAATTTCTTACAAATACTGGCAACACTCATGGTCTTCTGCAGGGATATCGTGTTCTACTCTTCGCAATATATTCTTGATTGCGTACCAAAGTGGCACAGGAACTATTATCTTAACTTACTATCCAGACTAATTTGCTTACATATACACAAAGATGTGAAAATCAATGAAATTACTATCAACGTATACGCAAAAACAAAAACGAAGACTACGAAAACTAACTTGAATTCGTACTTACTACGACTATAACTACTACTACTTACTTCTACTATAAAACTATTGAATGTTAAATGTATTCCAGCGTTTTATTTAATTTCATGACCTAAAAGGTCTGTTAAATGTATTGATAAAATCAATTTACATAATCAGGTTCTTAGTTCTCAGGGCTCCATCAGACAGACCGCATTTTTTGCAGTTGATATATTTATTGTGTGCGGTCGGTTTCGGGCTTCAAACTTCAAAACATACTGATTTCAATTACACTGTTGCGCAAGAAGACGACATGCGGCGTCGGTCCTTTCATTTGTTAATGTTAACGGCACACTGACAAATGTTAACGGCACACTGTTAATCTTCATATGCATCTACCCAAACAACGAACCTCTAATGGACGGATAATAAAAAATGGATTGTTTTCATATCGATTTCAGAATGTTAACAAAGAACAGATAATGAAAAGTCCACTTTTAAATACCAACACATATTTATTATTTTGTACTATGTATATCAAAATCTTAACAAATTATATTCTTTGGTTCTAGGTGTAGTCTGGTCACAGCATAAGAGTCATAATGTCATTGATGCTGTTGTAAAACCATAAGACTCTATGGTCTATCAAACAAATATAATAAGACTGATATTATTTTAGCGTGACTGATATAGGAAGTTATACTATAACTAAGCATTAAATATTTGTTGAAATTTACTAGCTCAAAAAAATCTATAAATAGATAATATACAAATGTATTGCATATAAAATCAATATCCGGCCCAATTTGTGGGCAACACCTTGTTTGTGGGTCATATACTCAAATAAAAAAATAAATAAAAATAAAGTAGCACATTTAAATTTACTATGTACACTGTGATTTTAATTAGTAATCATATGATCAACCGCAACACATTACAATGAAAAATGAAATATATTTTAGTTACGAAGTATGTCTACTTATTGTACCGATTGTACGCTCCGAAAAGTATGAATGAAATCGACTAACCAACCACATAGAAACAAGATAGAGACAGCCGGACTTACATACATGATAATATCTACCTCTACTTATCAAGGTTTATTGAAACAGAATGACAAATTGACAACTGACAGTTATAGCTGTCATATAATTTGATGAACATGAAAATTAAAAATTTGATTTCCATTTTAGATTCGTTAAATTCCTCTAATTTACATTTAAATTAAAATTATACCTACCTTTAATGCAATAGAATATTATTTTGGCATACATTATTTTATTTTTCTAATACGCGCACGACGCACGCGCAGTAGTTTCCATCGCCCAAAATCTCCCAGCGCCATATTGAGAGAGGCGGACGTTGTATGACTTGAGTGATAAAACCGTGGTTAGTGCAATAGTTTGAGGTGAAACATTTGATTGTGCCCTATGGATATATATTCGGGTACGTACTATATTAAAATATCTGTTACAAATGTGAATTTTCTCACGTAGTAAGCCCTGGGAAATCACATCGTAACCTAGACATAGGCTGTTCTAGTTATCAGTAGATTACCTAGGTATCATCAATCCGCTGTTTGCTCACAGTTTTAATCATATTATTCCACACGTGCGGGTATTATTCGTAGGTTTCATGAATCTAGTTACATTATCATTATAATAAGATCGCTTTACAAGGTTCCGCACTCGTATATAGACGGATTTCGAAGTGTTTATGTCGGCAGTTGACAGAAGCGTATATGTATATGACCGATCATAAGTCACCACACCCAGTGACCGGATTGTCGGTTTTAGTATTTATTAGTTTCTAGTTCGGATGATTGTTCCCGCGACGTGCGTTCGGTACGTGATTTTTTGAGGTGTAGCCGTCGTAGCGTGGATGCGTATTTGTGATACAGTGAGTGTAATGTTAAATGTAATTTTAGGAGTGGTGTGCGTCGGTTGATAGGCCTGCCGAAAGGACAGGGCTCCGTACGCGAGGACAGTCCGCGGCTCTCCGCTCTGAGGAAAGATGGAGTGCTGCATGTCAGAGGAAGCCAAAGAACAGAAAAGAATCAATCAGGAGATAGAGAGGCAACTGCGAAAGGACAAACGCGATGCCAGAAGAGAACTCAAACTCCTTCTGCTTGGTGAGTCAAACATTATTTTCGTTAGTAGTGCATGCTGAAACGATTTTTGTTTTACAAGAGAGTGACCAAAAATAATTAAAGTGATTAATTCAACATGTTGGAAACAGTGATTTAAGCTTAATTTAGGTTATGTATGGTACACAAATGTACTGAATCAGTGCAACAAATGTTTCTCTGATACTTTATTTCAATGAAGCTTGGTGCCAATATTCTATTGTGAATATTGGTTACCAATAATCACTTACTCTAAAAATAATTCTGTATAGTCTTTCCATTGTCTATGGTTTTCTTTGAAATTATTGCATGAAACTATACATATTCATTCACAAACTTATACATTTATGTATTTTATGTCTGTTTTATATCAACTAATTATCCCTGCACCTAATTGTTATATTATAGAAAGTTATTAAAGTGTGCTTGTTTAAATAACATAATTATGACAATTTAATTATATCTTGGCATTTTAAATAGATAATTACAGATATAAGATTTTGTCATCAAGATCACTATCAATTTATATTGATGTACGTGCTACATAATTAAGTATGTTAATAAAAAATATACCATCCTCTTATTATTCTTATACAGAACTGTGCATAGTTCTTCAGTATATAATATGTCCTAATATGTAGATGTTCAAAAATTATTTATATTTACTATTTGAAACAATATACTATATATATTTTATATAGAATTAAAACCTGAAATATATTACATGGACATCACTGCTTATAAAGTAGGTACTTACTGAGATTTATATATATATAATCCTGATTTATTGTATAAAATTGAAATACCACTGATAATAAAATGATAAGGTTTGTCAATATTATTAACAATTTGATATGAGAATATTATTTTTTGAGATGTAAATTTCTCATCAGTTAACAATGCTCATAAGTTGTGAGATAAATGCATGTTGCCGTACTAATATATAATTTTAATAATATGTTATGTGGTCATTTTCATCAATTTGTGGGGCTCAGTGAACTTCTCATAATTATTAAAACATATGTTGTTGGTTGCCACGGATGCCAGGAAGTTACCAAAAACACTTTCTCATAATTTTGCCCATATCTATTGGTATTTAAGATATTGTCTATTATGTTAATTTAAAAATTTGCAGACCTCTTCGAAGCTTTTCCTAATTGTAATGATTTTATTGAACTGATTATTATATAGAAAACAATTTTCATTTTATTAGATAGTAGTAGCGAATGAGCTTGCAGTTCACGTAACGGTAAGAGGTCACTGTCATCTATGGACATCTATGACCAGCTCCATAATGAAGCAGGTTCTACGTGAAGCTGATCACAAATGTGTTGCCACTCCCTAGAACTAAGATGTCCAGCTCATGTGTAAGTGAGCTTGCATCCACACCCATCTATCTAAACTGCTTCACTGCTCAGGTATACTCGGGTATACCATACTGATTCTACCACTTTGATTTTATTTACATGTGAACTCACCTATTTTTAGGCGTCAAATATAGTTATATATCATTGCAAATAAGATTCCTAAACTGAACGTAAAATCATATTTCAAAATGAAATTAATGATTTTAAAAAGTGTATTTAATTAAGGACCACATTTGTATATAATGAAACAGTTATAACATTCATAAATTGACCTAAATTAGAAATGTACAGAAACTACAAAATTTGCAATATTTTTTGAAGGTATATAAAAAATGGTATATAAAGTATCTTTACAAAATAACCGATTTTTAAAATTGTTATAAAATTTAAAAATATAATCTACACTCTTTGTCCCATACTATAATACTTGTGTTTTGCTTTCCACAAAGACAAGTACTTACAGATATACAGACAAGACAAACACAAGTAGTTTAAATAGAGACACATTATTATGGTGTGCCATCCCACACGTGTTATGTTTTCCTAGATTATGTCGAATAATATAAAATAATGAGCTTACATTAATCAACTTAATCTGTGTAATTAATTATTAAGTAAATTAATGGTGAGTACATGTAATAGGTGTACTGATGCTTCTGTATTACTTGACATACATAAATATAATCTTTATTTTTTTATATAAAAATGTGGTCTTATATATTTTTTCCAATTTTTTTAGTGATAGAACTAAGGGATAAAGTTGCATATTAAAATGTTAAATCACTTGTCCTTATTACATGAGTTGAAATAAAAATTTCATTCATATTTTTTTAATAAAAACTTTAACTGGTTCAAGTATATCAATAATAAACTGAGTTTAAATGGTAATTTCAATAATATAACATATATGTACATTATTAATTTAAATGGTTGCATCATTAAATCTTCATTCCTGTAATAAATTGCATCATCATATGGTTAATTTATTTGTAAATAATATACTATGATAGAGTATGGAATAAATAAATTTTACATGTAAACATATATTTTTGGCTGTCATAATCCTCATCACATTCGATTTATAATATCATCACAGTGAAATAAACTATTACTTTCAATATTTTTTCTGATCTTTTACGAGCAATCATATCGTGTCTAAAAAGGAATTTTAAATAAACCTTGACTCAATTATGAAATTAGTGCTTCATATAAAAATACTTTTATCATTGTGGCAGAAAATATATATTAATTGTAAACATTTTCTTTTTTTATTTTATTTTTTTGCAAGGTAAGTTTTTATTATCAATTTATGTTCTGTATGTATATTGCATCATTGTCATGAATTAATTTTCAAATTACTTGAGTTATGTTTACTTTAATACAAATTTTATTGGAGATAAATTGTCATGTCAAAAATATATTTGTAGCAATTTTTTTAAAACGGGACAAAGATATCATTAACATTGGTTGGCTACTGACATCACTAGTGGGGATCTTGGGTGTAAAATATTTGGGAGGTCAATTAAAACGGTTGTCTACCTCTAATTGTACTAGAGATATCATAGTACAAAAAGGTACTATGTCCAAATTCAGGTTCAAGAGAAGCCATCAAAGGATTCATGTAATTCTCACATATGTATAAATTACATAAATCCCTCCCATAAATAAATATTGCTTTTAACACTTAAATATACATCATTAGAAATTGAATATCTACTATTTTCTGGTCAGTAATAGTAACTTTTATTTAAGTAGACCCCACAATTTAATTATATTATTTTTCAATAATATATCAATTATTAGTATTATTAAGTATTTGTTTTGGTCCTTGTACTTGTTTACCTATGTGAACTTGCCATTATGTTTATAGCCCTTATTATGTCTGTGTGCATCAACTTCATGTAAATCTCCTGGCTCATACAAGTTGATTACAAATGTCCAAAGATAGTTGTGTCTTTACATTAGGCATGATGAAAGCTTTATTCTAATTTCGTTTAAAGTCAACACGAAATTGACAATATGACATGAAAGAACTTATGAGCCATAGAAGTTCATCTTGAGAAATGACAGTCTAAAATATACACTAATTAACTCTTAGAGTTTCCTCAAATTTTTCGAAGCATGTAATATTTGTCGCGGTTGAACTGTACTTAATAATTTATTGTCAATTTAATTCCCTGTTTCCAGCAACTTAGGAATTATACTAACATATTATTTTCCGTGATTCCATAAATCATCTTAATTTTATGGTGTCACTATATTGCTTATCTTTTTCCTGTATTAATCGTATAATAATTATATATTAAATGATAATATATGTATTAATATTATGTTGGATCAATTATAAATGATAGTAGTAATTTCACATTTGTGAAATATTTATTATATACTATGAATTATTTTCCTGAATTACTGTATTAACGATTGTAGGAATACGAGCTGTAAAGTTTATACTGCCACTGCATTTAGGTAATATTAAGCTATATAACTTATTTTTAATACATAATAAATCAATATTATTACACAATTTAAAGAAATAACATTTCATATTTTTTTATTAACAGATTAAAAAAATAAAAATGCTATAAAATATATTTTACTAATGTATTTTATAAAGTAAAATAAAATACCTATGTTATCTTATGTAGAATGTCCACAAATGTAAAAACAGAAATTCGAACATATTTATACTAATACTAGCTGACCTGATAAACTTTGTGTTGCCATATAAATAAAAAAATATTAAGGATGAACAACCCTTATCACTTAGAGGTATGAAAAATATATAGTAGCAGATTCTCAGACCTACTGAATATGCACATAAAATATGGTGACAATCGGTAAAGCCGTTTCGGAGGACTATGGTAACTAACATTGTGACACGAGAACTTTATATATAAGATGATGGGAAATATTGGAAAATGAATACTATGTTTTTCTGACGCGAACTCACAAGGCTCTCTTGCCGAAAATCGCTCAACGCGTAAGAAGTTTTCAGTACAAAAATCACAATAATATTGTTTTGACGACAGGCACTGGCGAGTCGGGCAAGTCAACTTTCATCAAGCAGATGAGAATCATCCACGGGTCCGGGTATAGCGATGAAGACAAACGCGGTTTCATCAAGCTCGTCTACCAGAACATCTTTATGGCGATGCAGAGTATGATACGCGCCATGGATCTACTCAAAATAAGTTATGGAGAACCGTCCAACGTAGTAAGTATTCGTTACACGCATAGATACACACACACACACACATAGATACATAGATAGATACACATAGATAAAATGATATACTCATAGAAATATGAATCTATGTACATGCTGTAATTATCTGTCTATGTATATATCTATGTGTATTCATAGTTTAAATCATAATTGTCCCCAGATTCTAATTGAAATGTAAAAACTTACATTATTTAACCATAGATCCACTAGAATTATCCCTGAAACGGATTAGTTTAAGAAACCTCCTATTTCGAAAACATAATTATACGGTGTTTAGTGCATAATGTTCAGAGGCAGTAGACACGAAACTTCGAACCGTCCATTTATTTCCCCTATCATTATATCTTGTGACCCACCGACCAACTGGGCTGTCCCTAGGGCAGATACTTCACGTGACTTTGTGACCCAATGCGACCACCGTTCATGCCGTCCCGCATAACGTCTACTTTTAATTTTACTCTATGATCCATTTTCCTAAGTAGATAAAGTTAAAAGGTGGTAGAAAGAGTATGATTCGGACAGGGAGATACCACATATCTATGACTTCTTTATACGATACGATGTTTTTTTTTAAAAGATGTGTGTTATGGAGTTTCTTTCGCCGCTTGTTCTCCATAACGAAACACCTTGTGAAGTGGTAGTTGTATTGACATTCAAAAAGTGCTCTGTAAAGATCCTATTTTGAATAAAAAACATTGATTTGATTTGATTTGATTTGATAGAAGTAGCAAGACTGATGATAAATGGCCACTGACCACAGATAATATTAGAGTCTTAATTGAAGTTCGCCATAAACGCTTTGCTACCTCTGAGGACTGTTGTTAGACAGAAACAGGTGTTGCGGTGATGCCACTAACTAGAGTCGAAATCTGGGTAGTAAGCACGCAACGCAAGAGCGCGCAAAACTCCAATCGCGTTAGGGAAAAGTAACAATAACTAGACATTATAAATAAAAAAACCGACTGCTTATATTATAAGCATACGTTACTCCCAGAATTTAGGCGAATCCAAAGACACCTCATATGTTAATGTCCATTTGAGCTGCAGAACGTTACAAATAATGAGTCATATATCCATACATACGTTCGAAAAACATCGCACCCCAGACGTGTAAATAGACATTTTTCGCCGTCATCATCATCAAACCCTTACTGTCCCACTGCTGGGCAAGGGTCTCCTATTAGAATGAGAAGGCTTAGACCGTGCTGGCCGATTGGTAGACTTCACACCTTTGAGATTTTTTTTTATAAATCTCAGGTTTTCCTTCACCATTTAGCAAGTGATAATTAATTTCTAATACGCTCATAACTTCGAAAAATCACTATCACTATCACTGCTACTTCTCCGTCATACAATAGTGAAAATTGCATTTAACGCATGACATAAGCATAGTTCATATCAAATGTTGCGGTCTGTCCACAAATAAACGGGTGTCGGGATTTCCGCACTAATTATCTATTAATTAAATCATTCACTTGTCATAGTTATTTAAGCATATGACTATTCGACGTAGAATTGTTACAATCAATCAACATAATTAAAAATGAGCATTTTCCTTAAGTTTGTCATTTATCATTACTTTCCAGAATTTGATCCTCATAAGCGACACTATCAGATAGTGGAATAATATAGGGTGTGTTTTTTTTTCCAAAATGAACTCGTTCGATTCCCGGCTAGGGAAAAAGATATTAAAAAACTAATGTTGCAGTGTAAGTATTTATCAAAATCGGCCTCGTAACTCCTTTCGGCATTTTTCGCTAATCCTTATAGTTCCGGATATGACTCTGAAGGCTCTTTGTAAATTGAAATTAAAGTGAAAATTCACCCTGTATATTTCTTTGATAACAGGGCATGTTTTAATTAATCAATGTATAAAATTCATTATAAAAATAACTCGTTTCCAGGAAAAGGCGGAGTTGATTTCGTCAATCGACTTTGAGAGTGTTACAACATTCGAAAGCCCTTATGTGGAAGCTATCAAATCTTTATGGGCCGACTCTGGTATACAAGAGTGCTACGATCGGCGACGAGAGTACCAACTTACCGACTCGGCTAAATAGTAAGTGACACTGCTTTAATTTTTAAACAAATTCAACAATAGGCTTGATGACAGTAAATAATCAGAAAATAAATTATTTTGGTCAAAAAATATGTTCAAAGAATTGTGAAGGACCCAGTTTTGATAGAAACTATAATATTAATTAAATTTTCAATAAAATAATACATTATATAAAGTTCGCTATGTTTTCTGAAACTAATCGCGCAAATGATTATCGCGCGCTTGAGCGCGTTATAATCATTCATTTATTATCCTGAATTGATTCAGGATAGGTAAAAACTGCAATTATTTACCTTATAACTTAATTGCCAAAATAATATGATTTTTGGAATCAGTACACATGTACTTATAAATATGGAAGGGTATTTCAAAATCTGTCATCATGCCTATTATTTCCCTGCTATGCTGACAATATATTTTCGAGAAAATTGTAAGACCTGATTTTACAATACTGAGTATTGTAAACTCAGAATTATCCCTGTGCAGGCCATACTTTATACAAGTCTATTATTGCATATACAAACAATACGTGTGTATTGCCTGTTGGTATTTCCTAAAGACACAAACAAATACCTCGTAGTAAACTACTGTTTCTTCTATAATCAACTGAAAACAACGACGGCTTGTATTATATCATAGATCCATTGTTTCGTACCTACGCATTAAGCCTCAGATGAAATTATTGTCTCACGTGAGAGAAACCTGATGCAACTTGAAGAAAGCGTGTGAATCGCTATTTAATTGGATATCCATTTTTGCTGATTCTGAAAGTAATTACTACAACGATAATATCATGTTATGGCTTATCATATTATACTTATAATAATTATTAAATTAAGTATTTTAGACTAGAAATTTGTGTTTTATGTGCCTTAAATAAAAAAAACAGGGAAATAAATAGCGTCATCAACTACCAGAAGAAACACAAATGTGTATATCTTTTAGATTTTGAACACGTCGGGATTCGAACCCAAGACTCATAAGTCAGTTTGGCATAGTGCATCGCGACTTAATTTTTAATTATGATTTGTGAGTTGTATTAATTTCAACGAAATTGATTGGCTCATTAAAATGTCACCAACAAATTGTTTGAAAAACCATTTTTCTCCATAGTTACTTGCAGGAAATTGACCGCGTCGCGGCACCAAATTACTTACCAACCGAACAAGACATCCTCCGCGTGAGAGTTCCCACAACGGGTATCATTGAATACCCATTTGACTTGGAAGAGATAAGATTTAGGTAAAACAAAAAGCGTAATGGATGCCGCATGCTTGGCTTTATCGCATGTTCACGGTACCCATGGGTACTTCGATTTCTTTTTGTCTTGTCTGTGTACTGGTTGGGATGTACTAGATTGGTTTGGATAGGCATTTTCTTAGTAATCACAGGTATTTTTTGTTTGCATGGCATGTTTAGTTGAGCATTTGAATGGCTTACAGTTATTTAAGCGATCTGGCAAGGATCGAGGCTGCAGACTATCTGCCCACGGAACAGGACATTCTGCGAGCCCGACAGCCCACTACCGGTATTCTTGAGTATCCTTTCGATCTTGACGGCATCATATTTAGGTATGTGCGAGTGAGTGATGGCTCGTGGACCCATGGCTAGTTCCCCTTTCAATAAGCCTTCCCCGTGTGCCAATTTATATGTAAATATAAATATCCAGAGATTGTATAAGGAAGAAAAATGTAAATTAATCTATATAAAAATTAGAAAACGCTTATAATCTAATTATATCTTGAATTAAAACAAGATTTATCATTAACAGGTCGTAAATACATAAATATCAATATACGTAGTAAGTAAACATTCAACTTAAAACAGTTCATTGATCAACACCTGACAAAAAACAACAATTAATCTTATATCCCAAACTTACTCTCAGTAATGTTGAATTAGAATTAATTCTTATATAGGTCACTCACACCCTATGTTTTCCCTTTGAATGTAGAACTGTCATATTGATTATTTCCATTTAATTGCCAAAAACACTTACTCTCTGCTGTACTCTGGTGTATTATTAACACCAGAACATACAACATTACTGGATTCCAAGAGCGGCAACTCTTATCTCGTTAATTATATAATTTTCTTTATAAAATTTTCTCCATGCCCAAATGTCTCCCCTCTCCTACTATGTCTGCAGTGAATACTTAACTATAACATTATAGTACTATTATTTTCAAAGTAAAAAATCCTTTATGCGTGGTAGTATGTTATACACAGGTAATGTATAGCACTTGGCTTTTTAATTATTTTAACAATTCTTGTCCTTAACTATTATTGCATGTTATACTAATATTTGCATGTCTTAACTGTAGAGCTTACTAAGCTTTGGTGTAAGGTGATTTATGTTTACACATACTTAAATTATATTAATACTTCTATTAACAATATAATATAAGGAAAATCTATATATCATATTAGTAAAAAACAAAACGCATGAAATGCAACCAGCATGCAGTAAGTCCAGTAAGTAAGTATGATTTTCGTAACAAATTGTTTATTGTGTTTATTATATTGCATCATAGCAAATATTATTCCAATACCAATCTTTATTTGTTTTGTCGCATCATAATCCTTATGATGTGGAAGGTTGAAACTTGGTGAATGTACAACCCATATACGCTCGCTCTTTGCTCGGTATGATGCATGCTTCTTATGTGCTCAGTACATTAAACTTATATTATAACTCCTTATTTTCTACATTTATTTCAACCTGCGTAGATTTCAAGTAAGATAAGTGGAGATCCAGTAAATAAGCTCAACTGAAAAACTTTTTTACCTAACTGAACCATGGGTATCAAATAAAAGATAGCAAATGATCCCTTCCAAAAAATATGCTCCATAACATTTTTATGTTAATATTTTGACAAAAACTGGCATTTTGTTCCACATCTATGCTTATTGTAATCAGAAATAGTTTCATATGTTTTCGAATATTTTTCTTTTGTGTGTTGTTGTTTTTACAATTTCTATATTGTTTGTGCAATTTCGCAGGATGGTGGACGTAGGCGGCCAGAGATCCGAGAGAAGGAAGTGGATTCACTGTTTTGAAAACGTCACATCTATCATATTCTTAGTAGCCCTTAGTGAATATGATCAAATTTTATTCGAATCTGAAAATGAGGTGAGTATGAAGTTCTCTTACTTATTTTTTTATTATTCGTTTTAAACCAATTACTTTTCACTCTTAATTAAATTATTCATAAAGTTATACTGATAAAATTAAAGGTTTATATTTTGTCAATATTTGTTTTTGTGAAGTTCTATCGTATCTTCAATATATCTGAAATATTTCATATGTTGTATATGAATCTATTGACCTAATATGTATAAATGTTTTTCGATTTTATTCAACAACAGATACTTAGTTTTAACAAGACTATGTTGTTTTGTCATACTAAACATATGTTTTTGTAGTAATTTTGTAAGATGGAAACTTTATATAATATCCATATATTTAATACCAATTCATATATTTCTTAAAAATATTATGAAATGATCTCTTTACCACTCGAGATTGAGATAAAGTTTATCATCGTTTGTGCAATATCTTGACACCCACAAAATATTTCATTACAAGTTAAAAAAGGTGTGATTGTATTGCATTATTGAGATAAGCAAAATACCTTTTATTTCGTAAAAGAAGAATTGACATTATCTTAAAAATTCCTATTGATATTATTTTAAAATAAAAATATGTATATATGTACATATCATCAATACGTAGCTGTAATGACAATATGTGTAAATACATATTTAAAAAAACATTGCTAATTGCATTTTTAAATCTTAACGATCACTATAATAAAGGGAACATAATAGGCTGAGGAAATTTGAAATTGATTTTCAATTATATTTTTTTCTCTTACTAAAAGTACCTTTGCAAAATTAACCACGTTTTAACTTTAAATACAATCAAATCATATCATTTAGATATATCACAACAATCCCTAAGGAATTAATTTGAAATTGGCCTTAAACACTGTGATATTCGACCTTGCATCACGATATAAGCCTAGCCCTATAATAATTAAACGCGTGTACTTGCGTGTACTGTGTATATTAGTAACAATATTAATTAGTACCTATTTACTCGTATATAAAAATGCTAACAGTCGTGTTCAAAAATGTGACTAAACACAAGAGTTGCTATTCTTTTAAAGTATAAATACTCAACAGTACCTAGAAACTTCACAAAAACCCATGTAAGTCCTTTAAAGAAATGTATACCAGAAATTTATGAAAATGTTAAGTAAATAAAACGGATATGTTAAAAACAAATATAAACAAAATACTTTTTAATTGAAAAACAAACTGATCATTCTCAAGATACCGGACGAATGTGAAATATTCATAATAAATTGCTTATTTATTTCGTCGTTAGTAGTTTGTAACGTAAACAGTTATAGTCCGCGTAAAACTGCTAGTCCGCTCTGAACTTAGAAATGAGCGCGTCACCATACCAAATTGTATGACTATACCTGCTCGCAATAACTTCAGAGCGGTCAAGCAGTTTGTCGGGGACTCTAGATGGCGTGACTTTCGTCTTTAACGTGTGCCGCCACGCCAACGGCCGATCTGACTTGTTCACATATTTTTCTCCCAGTACTTAATCATGTTTATTTTGTTGAATTCCAGAACCGAATGGAAGAATCAAAGGCGTTGTTCAAAACCATCATCACGTACCCGTGGTTCCAGCACTCGTCGGTAATTCTGTTCCTCAACAAAAAGGACTTGCTCGAAGAGAAAATCATGTACTCCCATCTCGTCGACTACTTCCCTGAATATGACGGTATGTAATTACGAAAGATACACTTGTTTCCGGTTACAATTTGTGTTTAATGGACATATTGTCATAGTTGTAGATTGTAAAAGTCGGAATTAACAAATACCAAACATTACAGGGCAGCCATTTCAAGTTATTCAAATCCGTCGTTAGACCGACAGATTAATTTGAAAACTAAAATACATATTTTTTTCTGTTATGCAGTAATAATATTTAGACAATATGTTATCCAAATATGATAAAAAGTGAATTTCGCATTTTTGTCAAATCTGTCTTTGTTCGACGACTATGACGATGTATTAGAATATAATGCCCATTAGAAATAAAATCTTTGCACATTTTAGTCGAACAAAGTTTGAAAAATACGACTATTTGCCTTCCTACGTTGTCAAATTTTGATCTCTGGTAGGCAAAAATGTTGAAAATTGATTATAGGTAATGGGTGTTGGCTTAATAAGATATACATACAACATTAACAACAATATTAAAGTTTGTAGTATTTCGATAATGTTATAAAGAGCGTTACTTTTTACATCTTACAAGTATACAGGGTGAATTTTTCAAACGGGCCTTCAGGGCCAAATCCGAAACTATAAGGTTTAGCGAAAAATGCTGAAAGGAGTTACGAGGCCGATTTTGATAAAAACTAAAACTGCATTATTACTTTTTTTAAATAATTTTTTCCCTAGCCGGGAATCGAACGAGTTCATTTTGAAAAAAAAATACACCTCTATATTATTCCACTATTTGATAGTGTTGCTTATAAGGAGCAAAATCTGGGAAGTAATGATAAATGACAAACTAAAGGAAAAGCCTCAATTTTAAGAAAATACATATTTTTTTCTTTTCATTTGGCAGATAAGTTCCCGCCACCTATCAATTTAAACATTTCGCATATTAACATTTTTTTGGCTCAGTGTTTCAAATCGTTCGAAAGCGGACGTTTTGTTCTCCAAGAATTTATATTTTTATGTCCGACTTAGTTAAGGTTATTTTTAGGACCATTATAATAGATTTAACTTGCTATGGGCGGAGTTTCATTTAATACAGATATAAAGTTGACCATTTGCGAGAATGACTTTTTCGAGTCAAATTCGAGTGATTACTTAACAAAGAGATATTGAAAATCATATTTAACGTTGAAACGAAGTTGTAAAGAACAAACAACAATAATTTATTAATTAACCTGTTTTTTATTAAAAAATAAATCCTAAAAACAGCGGTAACTAATACTGTTAAACTATTACTTTCTCATATTAAGCCGTATGTCATGGTCATAACATCGAACAATTAATTGATTAACTAACAAATTCTTCAATGGTATGACTTATGTATGTTTCTAAAAAAATATACATAAATCATTTGTTTTCTTATGTATAATCCTTAAGGATTAGTATGCCAATGTATGAAAAAATATGTATTTTGTTCAAAATTTTCCTTTTCCTTTAATTTGTCACATAACATTACTTCCCAGAATTTGATCCTTATAAGCGACACTATCAGATAGTGGAATAATATAGAGGGTATATTTTTTTTCAAAATGAACTCGTTCGATTCCCGGCTAAAAAGATATTTTCAAAAACTAATGATGCAGTTTTAATTTTTATCAAAATCGGCCTCGTAACTCCTTTCAGCATTTTTCGCTAATCCTTATAGTTTCGGATTTGGGCCTGAAGGCCTATTTGAAAAAATCACCCTGTATATCTTTAATAGTTCAATGCAATTTGCCATTTTGTTTTTGTAATATTTTTATCAAATCTGAACACGTGTCAAAAAAAACTTGTCATTAAGATTTCCAATTTCAAACTAAAACAATCGATAATTTGTGCCGCATATCATAATCTACTTTTACAACTTTGCTAAGGTAATAATAATTTTTCATTCGCAAATCAGGATCCCAGTTTGAAGGAGTACCTAGCCGCTGACCGATTGCGTTACTCGCATTTCAATACAGGTTAAACTGTTAAGACAGGAATTATTATCGTGTGTTTTTTACTGTGGCTAGTAAAATATACTGGTATTGCTAGATTTTACACACTTTATTGGTTATGCTATGTATAAAATAGTTAAGCTTTTATTATTGCCCATTTTATTTTTAATAATAAATGAAATAAACAAAAAATACTGAGGGCAAATTAAAATTATCAAAAATAATGAGTTTTTATTATTTTTTGTTTAATTTTAATAATCATAACACTAACGGGTAGTGTTCAAAAAGTTCAATATTTGACACTTCAAACTTAAGAAATAAGCAAATTTGGAACTGCATTAGGCAAAAATTGGTAAGATTGTTTATTGCTACCGGGCCCTAAGAGCATAATGGCGTAACCAATAAAAATCGCTAATTATTATTGCACATTCACAGTATAAAGTGTGTTGCTAGTCAGTACTTACTTAAAATATAGATTTTGAGTAGGTTTGCCAACTACAATTTAAGATTTACCAGAATTTTATTGAATTTTGACTACAGCGCTTTTAGGCTAGGGTTTTAGGGCACATTTCATGTGAAGTATCGTTTCTATTATTATTTATTTGTTTGCATCGCTCGATACCATGTACATTGTACAGGTGTACTAGACGTGATACTTTTCAATTAATTACTTTTCACTGGCATATATTGAATACTGCCAAAAACTTGATCTAAAAGAAAAATATTTTAAACGATCCAATACAAATCGTACCTCTGATGTAGAACAATAGTTAGCCCAAGGTGGCATGGAGCCAGGCAGATTCGGTATGATGAATATAGTTGGCAAACATACGAGCTAGATGTAGACGGGGTGTGTCCGCGCAGGGCCGCAGCGCGACGCGAGCACGGCGCGCGAGTTCATCCTGCGGATGTTCGTCGACCTCAACCCCGACGCCGAGAAGATCATCTACTCGCACTTCACCTGCGCGACAGGTATTGTTCTTATCTATACTAATATTATAAAGACGAAAAGTTTGTTTGTTTGTTTAATTGTAATGAATAGGCTCAAAAACTACTGGACCGATTTTAAAAATTCTTTCACCATTCGAAAGCTAGATTAACATATATCAACGAGTAACATATATTTCATATGAAATATATTTCATAAATAGATTTTGAGGCGGTCCAAAGTTTGCCGGGTCAGCTAGTACTTTAATATTTGTGTTTGATACTGTGCGGACATTACCGCGCCAAATTGCTAGTTCGCTGTGAACTTGTTGCGCACAACTACTACTCAACCAAGCCAATTAGACGAATGTCAAACGTGACGTCACTCGCTAGATATGTGCGTAACTGCGTACCGCTGGCAAAAAAAAAATAACTTGGTTTGAAATGTTGATTTATACATATGAAATTAAAATTTTAATAAATTTCTGTCTAATTTTAATAAATTTCTTTCTAATAAATTATACTTAAACGACTGTTACGAAAACTAATGAGTACAAAAACATAAATGTAAAACGTAAATCTTGCAATATCATTGTTCTCTCTCCGCTATGAATAATCTTATTTTCCCCCGTTGATGCTCTCTTAACACACGGCACAGTCAAAATTTAATAAATAACAAAGAGACAATAACTATGTATACTGATAACAATAACAAATAATAAACCAAAATATAATCCATGAATTATTTGTGAATTATAAAATTGAATTAAAGTGAATTATTATAAACAGTGACAGTTTAGCTGCGAACAGTAATGGCAATAATGTTAATGCGTGCTGTAATGGCACTCACCTATTTTCTCTAATTACTTCACGCTTTGGTAATATCTTTAGTGTACATTATGTTGGTGTTCAATAAATAAATAAATAAATAAATAAACAGTACTAGGATGTGAGCGGGACATGGGGCGGTAATCGGGGAGGGAGGCCGCATTCCACCCGTTCGTCTCATTGACTTGGTCGAGTAGTACAAGCATATATTCCGTAGCAACGTAAGGGCACACTAACGCAGCTGTGTACCCGTGGGCGAGAGCGAGCAACGGACGGGTGCCGGGAGGGGTCCCGTCTTCGTTCTGCTAAAATCTACAATTTCCTATTCGACGCGACTCGTTTCTATATTCAGAGCGGACTAGCAGTTTGTCACGGACTATACTTGTTTACTTGTGTTTGGACTGTAAGGTTAGTTTGTTGTCTACAACAAAATATTGCGTCTGCCAAAAAGTGGCTCATTCTATTTATATTCAATATTGTAAGAATTGGTTTATACTAGAGTCTGCTGTCTACGGCAAATACTTGCATCTACTGAGAGTTGACTGAGTGTGTTACATCAAGTCGACTGCCACCTATGGTGAACGAATTCGACTTGTCATGGGCATTGGTGACTGTCGCCATCATGCAAGTTCTGTTAAGGTTAGATCGAGGGTCGACTTTCGACTGCAAACGCAGGTGTTAAATATGTTTGCATTGGGATGATAGGTGCCTTCGACGAGCAAGAGAATTATCCTGACGACCTGTTGTATTGTACATATATTTTTGTTTACTAACATGAGAATTCAGCCTTTACAACAAAAAGCAGGTCACATTCCCCGGTTTCTATTTGTGACGGAGGTCGATTATAAATACTTTGCTTGCCCTGTTGATCATACATAAAAGTAGAAACCTGTGTGCGAAACAGAACTCTGACGACTGTGTATATGTACGCGCGTGTGTGTACAAATTGTATGGAAATTTGCATTATCTTTAACTAACAACGTATAGTGTCTAGTTACTAACACCAAATTATTTGTATGTGAACAACAAAGTTGTTAATCAGACAGCTTAGGACTACAATTGTTGTAATGTTTCACTAGGTGTCACGTTTAGTTTGAACGTATGTTTGATTCCAGATACTGAGAACATCCGGTTCGTGTTTGCCGCCGTGAAGGACACAATCCTACAATCCAACCTGAAGGAGTACAACCTCGTCTAAGCGACACCGACGCGGCTCCTGACACAAATCTGTGATTGTGTGTAACACATAATTTAAACATCATCACTTCACGACAGTATGTGTAAATTCACGAACTGAGATCGGATGGACGAACTTATTCATCTTAAAGGTTTACGAGAAGATAAGGTTAGATTGTAAGTCATTTAACCCAGAAGTACGCACGCGGGCGCGCGTCGCGCTTCACGACGCCTCAGGTTTTTTGACATGTTTTTTTATGATGAAGTTATTCACGACTTATGTATGTGTCTGTATCGGTGATTATTAAATTGTGCATTTTAAAAGTTACGGCGAGTCGTGGCCTCGTCGTGAGCTGCTTTTAGTCATTGTTTTAGGATTTTTGTAAAGTTTGTTGCCATAATATCTTTCTACATTAGTATACATTTATTATGTCCAGACGGATGGATTCGAACAAACTAGTCCAGGATCGCGGCCGCCTCACCGCTTCTACCGTTCTGTTGTCGCGGAACGCACGGAAATTTATTGTATTTTAATGGAATAACGATTGAGTTACTTTTGTACATTGGAATTTTGTTACTTGATATATGTTATATGTTATTATTTAAGCTGTTTATATTTAATGTGGTGTTTTACTACACGAATTGACTTGACGCAGGATGTTTTTCGTTAACTGTAGGCTTTGTGTACGCGGCGGTCTGGTGTATTCGGTTTCTTCCTAATGTAATCCGTGTATGAGAATTTCATTCAGCTAGACGTATGTCGATAGGAAGTTAACTACTACGTTAGTTGTGTAAGGAAATTTTTGAAGCATTTGATATGAACTTTTTTTACTAGAAACCCAGGTTTAATAACAATAAAGCGAAATGTGAGTTGTAAAAACCGATACCGATGTTTTTTGCACGAAAGCTTTTACCACAAAAATGTAATATATTGTACATTTGGGTCTAAATGTGCTGAGTGAATTGAGCTGACAGTTCAGTGCCAAGTTTTGCTATTGGCAACTTTTTATTGTAACGTAAAGCACAAATAAATATACAACGTTTACGATCGTTTTCCATATTTTAGAGTATTTTATTATTATGCTATGCTTAATTTAGTGTGTTGCTTCGTGTTACTGTTTAGTTAATTTATATATAGTAGGAAACAAAGTTTCTTATTTGAGGATATATAACTTATTTGTGTTAACTTATTTGTTGTTGTGACTTGATTTTTGTATTTTGCAACTTGAGTTACTCGATTTTGTCAGGATTAAGCATACCATAAGCTCCGATACTGTCAATAGCAAAACTGTATGCTTTATTTAAGATACAGCTGTCGGATATGCTCAATATATGGTAAAAAGTGGAACTTAGCGCACAAATTTGAAACTGTTTATTGATGTTACCCACTAATGTGCAATCTCTGTGTAAGCCCTGTACATAGGAACTATATTTTGTTTGTGCAATTTGTACAGCAATATTGATGATTTTGGCGGCGCAGCTTCCTACTGCGTGCGACGTGCGGACCACTCCCTGTTGCCGTATATTATCCAAACACAATATTCCATGTTATCCAATTAATTCAGAGTTTTATTATGCATTTCGATGGGACCTCTCCGCTGACAACGGCATTAAAATATAATCCCAAATATTAATTTAGATTTGTTTATTATAGAGCTTTTTATGAAATATAATAAAATATTGTCGAATTATTTATTTGTTATAATAGAGTTTTTTTTTATTTATTTAATATAAAGTTACTAATGACATTCTTTATATACCTTCGACGGGTACTTAGATCGCACAATTTATTTACTAGCTACGTACCAAAGCGTGTTGTTGTATATCAGACATAGTTATAACTACAGATTTTATTTAGATGTTTATACAACTTTTTATATTTCATTTTTAAAGGTAGGAAGCCCATTTACATGTAGTCGAGACGGTATGCGATCGGCACCACGCGGCATCACGACCAAAATATTACGTGAGAGAATCGCGTGCAACGACTGTTCGTGTTTATATTATTTCTACTATACATTACCATTATCGATAGCAATGACGCTAGCCACAGAGACTGATACAATTAACCGTATATTGACATAGTGCGTCATAGATAAGTATAGATATCTCACCGCCTTGTAATTGAAGGAAGTCATTAATAGGCTTAAACGGCTGAAAATTCTGTCAGCCGTTTAATGGCTGTCATGGTGTAATTTACGTGGAACAATGCCGACATGCGCATTTAAATAGTGAAAAACACGAAATCGAAGAAAAAGTGCGGATAAATATCGTTTCATTCGTAAATGATCTAAAAACTACATTTCTTAAATATGTTTAAAACACGAAAATAGATGACAGTGACAATTCCAATTGTCAAAACTAGTAACATTTTGTTGTTGGGAGTGAGTGATTTTTACTAATCTATGTAGTACGTACATAGATTAGTAAAGATACTTCGCCGCCTTGAAATTGAATGAAGCCACAAACGGCTTATTAGTAAGTTCTTTTTTTGAATTCTTGACAAATAAAACCATTTTTAGAGAAAATTTACGAATAAATAACTAATACTGCGTAATTTACATAATAAATAAATAATTATTTCAAATATTTTAGGGACATTTTAGCGCGGAGACGTGGCAAAACATTTTTACGCAATTCTCAAAACTGGGTACATTTTCTTATTAGGAGTGAGTAATCTTTACTAATCTATGAGTGCGTAGTATAGTTTGCCGGCCAGCAGCAGGTGCGCCGCACGCCGCTCGCGGGCGCCCGCGGATCGACTGAATTTCGTGTACTGGTGTGTTTCTTACCTGTTTGTTTTTACGATTGGGCAATGGATACACAAATGTTGCTATAACTATATTATAGTCTAACGTTGCTTTACCTTTTGCGTGAGATTGTGAGAGTTTTAGCTTAAGTTTCGACTGAAGATGGATGCCTGTATGTAATATTGTAAATTATAATTTCTCATAAAATATAATTTTTTTCAGCTATGCGAGTCGTTTTTCTTATTCTATCCAAGGAAATTTTAATGTTGCACACAGAAATAAATAGACAATACTCATTAAACAAAAATATCAAATGAAATCATGAATCTTACAATAACATAAAAAAAAAACATTTAAACCATTATTATTGAAAAAGCTTCCAGTATGTTGGCCATCTTGATATGCCTTTGCTGCTCTTTATTCCATTTTTTATAGGTAAACACCTATTAGTAGTAATTAATTGATCTATCCATGTTTTGCGCTAATGATCGAAATTTGATAATTTACAATATCTAAATGCCACGAAACACACATTACATTAATTTCTAAATGCCAGAACTTCGATAATCTGAACATTTATATGATATAGATTAATCTATTAAACTATGAGAATTACCGTAACGAACATTATGACAACTGTTTTTAATAGAAAAATGTAGCATAATCTATTATAATACATTAACAGCTGTTATCTACGAATCAATTATGGGGCAACAGTTAGTCCTTATCTGATCCATTTGTACCCTAACAGTGATTTGACGGTGCGATTACATCACTAAATTAATACTCTTTCGTCCACACATTCAATTGATTTTGTTTAACACTAACGTTCACACGATTAAAGCTAATATAAAAATGTTACTACCCCCAAATATAACTTTTCATGAAAAAATATCTCAAAGTGCTGCTACTATAGCGTTACACAATTTCCACTGGCATCACGCTACACTCGTTTTGTTTAATACCTTACTTTGCAGTGTTGATATATTTCTACGATCTTACAAGAAGAATGTGTTTGTCGGTCGCGGTCTGTTCTACCCCAGCTTTGTGGCAAGAACGCGGCAGTACGTGCTGTTTGGCGCTGACATAACAGATATAGTACACATGCTTACTTGGATGCAAAGGCATCAGTTCGATAACACCGGTAGATACATCATAGTATGTCAATCTGAACGAAATAACTGTAACGAAACCGACGCTGTCAACATTCTGTGGAATCACAATATCATAAACGTCGTTGTGATAAACTACGATCGTAAACACGATAAACTGAATGGGTTTACTTACTTCCACCCTGAAGATTGTCACAACCCTCGACCTTCGACGCTGAAAAACTGGGAGTCCTGTCTCATGAATGTTCCTCGAAAATGTCGAGGCGTGTATGTTCCGAAGCTTAAGAATTTGCACGGATGTCCAATCGTAGTGTCCACATTTAAACAAGTGCCATATATGAACATAACCAGTGATGGTATACCTATTGGTGCCGACGGTGACCTATTGCGTATTATAGCGGAGAAAATGAATTTCAATCTGCGGATGATGACGCCTCGTATTGGCTTTGGGTGGGGCAAATTAGAAGAAAATGGCACGTGGACTGGTTCGCTCGCCGATGTGTACCACGGTTGGGCAAATTTTTCTATGACCTCCGCGAGTATTACTATGAGCAGATATGCTACTTTCCAAATGTCCATTGATTACACAGTCGTCACCGTAGCGTGGGTTACACATCCATCGGAGATACAATCGGCTTCTTTGAAACTGTTAAGACCCCTTCAAGCAAACGTGAGAATCGCTTTATGCATTTCGTTCATAATAGTTGTTGTATTTAGAATGTTTCTTACCAGCGAGCTGTTGTCATCGTTAAGACGAGAACTTAATGTTACTATTCCTGACGGTGTAATTTTTCATGCCTGGGCGCTATGCATGGGTTTGCCTGTAGGCTCCTTTCCCACAAATAAAGCTCTACTATGTCTGTCAATATTCTGGATATGGTATTGTTTTCTGATAAGGACATTATACCAAGTTTATTTGATAAATTCTTTGAAAACTGACGTCTATACTCCAGAGTTTGATACTTTAGAGGAAGCAATTGAATCAAGCTATCCATTAGGCGGCGGTCTGGCACTTCGAGACTACTACATAGACAATGCCGTCGTTTATGACGGCTGGGTCAATGTTGAGAGTAATGAAATATATCCAAAGATGGTGAAACTATCGCAGGGCCTTAAATTCGTTTTAGCTATGAATTTGGACACTGCCAAGATGTTTTTGATTCGTAATTCTGATAAATCATTACACATATTGCCCCAAGTTATAGCCAGGAGTCCCACTGTAATATTTTATAAGAAATATTCTCCTCTTGACACTTCCTTGAGTGTTATTTTAACAAGACTGAGAGAATCCGGGATTATTCAGTACATATATCTGAATAATACTGGTAAAAATGTATTTGAAGATTCGACTGATACTGATATTCCTATAAGTATGGGTCATTACACAGGCTGCTACGCAATATTACTAACTGGATGGCTTCTATCAACTATATGTTTCATTATCGAACAACTCATGCCGACGAAACCATTTGAGTTTTATAATTAAGGACTACACTCTTGTAGGTATAATCATTCTTTGGCTATGAGTGTTCCATGATATTCAAGCGTGTAAGATTAGAGGATTGCCAAAGGAATTTGGATCGATTTAAATCTTATATTCTTTTCCTAGCAAATAGTATACGCCTTTCTTTGTCATTATCATCCGACTACAAGTAACCTGTCCTCGGACTTTTCATAAAATGAGGTATATTCTACAAATTCCACAATGAACTGAAGATGAAGTATAGCCATATCTCCAAATCGTTCCTGTATGTAGAATTCCAATTTAGTGAGAGTTGTAAAAAAAGCTTACAGACATTTGTAAATTGTTTTGTAGTAATGTTGGCATATAGGAATATAGATAGGCTTCCTATTAACTGATTTTATCGAAGCAATAAATCAATATAATATCAAAATGCTATGTCTTATTTTTTCCTACATAAATGAACAGTCCTGAGTTCATTCTACAAGTCTGTAATCACTGTTTGCTCTATCTAGTCCATGGTATCTACTAATAGAAAAAAATTAGCGATTGCGGTAACCTTTTTGTGATAATAATTGCAGTAGATGGATAGGTAACTGTAGGGAGAGGCTACTTCCCATCCTCTAGTTAATTCCCCAACAGCGGACATTCACAACCTTCCACCAAGGCGAAACAGTTTCACGTTAGAAATAGGTGTAGCGGTGATATCTCCCCGAATCATACTACTTCTACTACCTTTCAAATACCTTCAGATGGTGTTTAGAGTAACTAAGCAAAGACAAGATTATGTATAGAGCTGGCATTATCTGAATCCTGAAGACAGGATGAAAAAAAAAACTGCAGGTGCCCCGGATAAAAAGCATTTATTCCCGGTAAAACGGGTATTTATTCCGGATACCACATTTGTTCCGGTACGAGTGCCATGCGTCAAGCCTCGGGAATGTTCAGTTTACGAGAGGTTAGAATATGGAGCGTTTTTCTGCCGCCTCCGCGCGCGGATGCGGAAAAGCTCCCAAAGCACAAAACGCAGGCGTGCTAGGTATATGAAAATGTAGGTAAAAGATAATTTTCTTTAAAAAAATATATTTTAATAACTGTAATTAATAGTTTCTGTAATACGATAATAATGTGTACCTTACATGAAAGCGTTAAATGATGTCATTTTTTGTATGAATACTACCTAATCAATTCCACAAGAATATATGTAAGTCCATTCACGCACCTGTCAATCGTATGTAAGTACGGACAGTAAATTCATTAAGTAAAACACTAACTAATGACCTAACTACCTAATGCTAAAAGGCACAAATTATATACTTTACCACGCTGATCGGTAATCGGTGCAAAACAAATGGATTCTAGTTTAATATCGCGTTCGAAATATCGGTTTTTCAGTCAGTATGAAAAATGAATACGGAGAATATAACAGATATTGCCAACGCAGATTTGTTTCTGAAAGAAGATGAAGAAATTGTGACAAAATTAGGAATAATGGCTGCTAAGATAGCATTTTACAATTTCCAATGGCGGTACTTAGCTCTAGTTGTGTATCTTACCGCACAATATTCTGAAGCTGTGGATACATTTTTAAGTCACTACAATCAATCCGTGGCAGTTAAACTAGGCAAGTTTCGTCCTCTGCACCGTGTTACTATACCACAATTCGTTTTATTTGGTGAGGAGGCCTCAGATCTAACGGACTACCTACGATGGCTTATTGAAAATAAGTACGATAACACAGCAAAATTTTTACTCATCTGCCATTCGACTGATTATAAGAAGTGCGATGAAAATCATATTTTCAAAACCCTCGCCGAAATTTATGTTGTCAACGTTATATTTTTGAGGGTTAGTGATATTGAAAATGAACCTGAACCATTTTCATATCACATGATTTTGCCAGAAAAATGCAAAAACAGCGATCCGGAGAAATTGGACATAAGAAATGATTGTCCTGATGATTCTTGTTTTGAATTACTTTTCCCGGAAAAATTCAAGGACTTGCATAAGTGTCCAATTATTGTGTCAACATTTGAACAACCACCCTTCATGTATTTGCATAATGGTACTGGCGAACCTACCGGAGGAGATGGTGATATGCTGAAAATAGTGACGAGTGCTCTAAATGCGACTTTAGTCATCAAACCACCAGCGGAAGGCGACGATTGGGGTCACTACGAAAATAACAACTGGACTGGATCCATGGGTGATGTATTTAATGACCGGGCCCATTTATCTGTGTGCTCTTTACCATTAACTACTCATAAATACGGAAATTTTCAAATATCTTTCATCTATAATACTATGGACATTGTATGGGTCGCACAACTCCCTGCTCTTAAACCTGTGTGGGAGAAACTCTTACATCCACTGAATTTTCACGCTCGAGTAGCAGTTCTTCTGATATTTATTTGTGTCATCTTAATAAGCGGTTTTTTGAAAATGAATACTCTGAGAAATGTAAGAAGAACTCTCAAGATCGGCTATCCCAAACAAAGTTTGTTCTTCTACTCATGGGCAATATTTTTAGGCATACCATTATTAACAATGCCATCAAAACGTGGCCTTCTCAGTATAGTGTACAGCTGGATATGGTTTTGTTTCATAATAAGAAGCTGCTACCAGGCAGCTTTAATAAACTCTTTGAAAGAACGTGTATATCAAGACAATTATAAGAATTTTCAAGAAGTCCTCAATAAGAAGATTGAGTACGGTGGACAAGGTTCCTACCGAGAGTATTTCGTGGATGAAAAGAATATATATGACAACTGGAAGCAGCTTGATTTGGACGAATCTAATTTAATGTTGAATAAAATTTCTAATAGCGCATCAGATTTTGTACTAGCATATAATAAGGAAATGGTTATAGAGCATCTAATGGACTACAATGGATCTCGGCGGCTGCAAATGATTCGTCGGAAAATTCTGAACAGTCCTACTGTTATGTATATGAAAAAGTTTTCGCCTTTAGCAAGTCCCTTGAACACTGCCCTGAGCAGGGCTGTGGAAGCAGGGTATGCCCAGGTTTGGCACTCGAGGTTTATTCGGCAAAGGAAACATTTGTTTGAACATTCACAAGTACATGGACCACAGGCACTCACGTTAGAACATTTTGGTGGATGTATTGTGATTATAGTAATCGGATGGGTTATCTCCACGATATTTTTTGTCTTAGAAGTGTTTTGTGGTAGAGTGGAAGAAGATTCTTAATTTAATTAGAACAATGTTTAATGAAATTGTAATTATAAGAACTGTGCATTCTTGTGTAATTTACCAAAATGTATCTCTAGCTTCTGTATCGGTCACATGTGTTTTCAACACTTCGATCCCAGTTAAGGCGGCTGCCTCTGCCTCTTACAACTTTATGATCCTAGCTTAGAGCACTAAAGGTTCAAGCAAGTTTGTAACGAAGTATTTCACAAATTATTATATACTGCCTGCCTGCTTTGCTTTATATCAAACATTTTTCGGAAGGCATTGCTTTCGCCAAAATATGTTGGCAGCGATACTAATAAAAAGTATTTTAGTCCTCGAGATTATTTTACTGTTTTGTATCTACGAGCTTTTTATGTTATAATATTAAGAGTATCAGTTGGATTATATGAATGTTTTAGTGTAATGAAT
The DNA here is from genome assembly GCA_014595695.2 of Epargyreus clarus clarus. Classification (NCBI taxonomy): domain Eukaryota; kingdom Metazoa; phylum Arthropoda; class Insecta; order Lepidoptera; family Hesperiidae; genus Epargyreus; species Epargyreus clarus. The sequence goes on from JACTTY020000006.1 coordinate 259,731, forward strand.
ATGTATTACGAAAAATAAAGTTAATTAATTATGCAGATAAAAGGTGTTTCGACTAATGGATTTAAGATTTCATGTCCATAGCATTTGGCATTAATTTTAAACATGAAGAAATCTTTACTTATTTATAATTAAAAATACAAAAGGACAGGTGTTCAAAGGAACAGTCTCATGATTTATTACGTTTCTCAGACGTAAAACGCTACTGAATACAGTAATACCTCGGACTTACACGATTGGTAGACCGAGTAATAACCGCGTAAGTTGAATTCGCGTAAGTCGGGGTATGCATGTACATACCATCGTATGGTATGATTTCGAATGTGTTGACTTCGCGCAAAAAATACAAATGTTTACATGAATAATTGTAGGGTTAATAAGCTTATTTTTTATAATCGGGAATTGCGGGACACTCAAACAATAGAAGAATCGACGAGATTTGAAAATCGCTTAACTCCGAATTCGCGTAAGTCGGGGTAGCGTAAGTCGGGGTATTACTGTATAGTGAATCAAATGTTTCGTAAAAAAATTAAAATACTAACAATTTCTCATTTAGTTATGACTTGTATTCCACCCAACTTTAATAGCAGAAATACGTCATTTCCGCACGATATATCTGCATGTTATTGCGTAAGCGAGCAAGTGAAGAAGGAAGGGAGTAGGCAGCTAATGGCGTTTCTGTCATAAAAATAATGCATTTGGCGGGCTTCCGAACATGAATGTACAACTATCGGTCATCGTAATGCCAGTACAAGGTCTGCGAGCTTGGCAAGAAAGCTAATTGTTACTCTTTTCTTTAATTACGATTTTTCCTACGTATCCTTCGAATACAGATGTGTATATGAAAGAAGTAAAACGGATACAGTTCGCTTGAGTAACGTACAATTCAAATCGATTCCTAATCTATTCCTGACTGAAGTGGATCACAGACGCGCTGCTCCTGAGGATTAAGCTGAATGCTTTGTATAAATTGATCGTTGTGGCATTCCACCACTTCTGATTAGATCAAAGCAGTTGAGTTGCTTCTTTGACCTGCCTCAACTTACGGCAGTAAAGGAATTTTGTAAAGTTAAGATAAAATCTTTTAGCTTTTTAGATGAGTTATAATATTTTAGCAATATTAACTACAACTAAAAAATGAGAGCTTTTTCTTTGAAGTTATTTCTGAATACTGTCATTTGGGCTCCTCACGAGGATTGCAAAACGACATAATCACCATTCGACATCGTAATACTAAAAAAACAACAAAGAACACATATGTTTAATACAACAAACGCGAGCGGGCCGCACCCACACATTGTAGAGGGGATCTTTTTGATTTTCGTAAGTGCCTACAGGTCATGTTGCTTAATATGGAGTATGAAAAGTAACTATAATAGAAATTGATAATTTTTTTATAAAATAATGCATTATTAAAAATCGTATAGACATCGCTCTACACTTATAACATTATGCCTAAATTAAATAAAATAATAATAACAATTAAACGTAAATCACAATATAACTTATTACGACGTGATAATATTATAATCAATATATTTGATAATAGAATGTTGGAATTATTCATCACTGAACCTCGTCAAATGGAAAGTAATATACTAAGTAGATGGAGTGTTATCTGAGTGATGTTATTTCAGCCCTGCTATTTGATTTTCTAACTTTCTGGGTGGAGACCATTCAATCGATAGATAACGCCCTTGATAGTCCGGATCTCGGATCTCCAAAACACTTAATTAATTGCTGGAGTTAATCGGCTTTACGCGACTGATTGGGTGCGATTAGATGATTAGACGATTCAATTACACCTAGAATAATAGTGCAACCGTAACAGACTGAGTAACTTGATATTTGATCTTAACTTGACCTAACTTTGCTGATTGGAGACAGAAATCAATGAATTTAAATGATAGGTTCTATTTCATAATTATGGTAATTACGATCAGAACACAATTTATAATCTTGTGAGTATGTTTTATTTTACGTTTTCAGTGTGAGGTACTCTACTAGGCAGGTACTCCTAGTTATTCACAAGTACGCTTTGGATTAACAACAGCTCTCGTTGTTGTAAAAAAATTGAGTCTCTGCTACTCGTGTAGACAAGTTAATTTACAAGACAATTAATTGCAATTGAAATATGTAATTAATTTCAATGTAAATATTCCAATAGGCAGTCTTAATAAGAAGTTTCATGTTTTACCTTAGAGAATAACGAACGCACATAACCCCCAGTTTATCAACCCTTCAGCATACTATCATGAAAAAAACTTAATCCAAAAACTTTTAGAACGACGTAGCAATCCAATCACGCGCGCCACCTAGATTCAATTCGGAATATTAGTAGAAAACTGGCGTTCCAGGAAATCTGTTTGGAAACTAAAAGTAATTTTAGTTTCAAACTTCTACATTTCACGAAATGTTACGCGGTATATACTTAATATCATAATATCTTATATTATTGCCAGACTTCCATTGGCGCCTGCGCCTTTGTCATCTTAAAGTTTGTTCAGAGGTCTGAAATTTTGGCATCCAGTCGTGTCCGCGTAGCACTCTCGTAGAAGCGCGTAGCTCACTCGAATATGTAGCTTCGTAGCGCTACGTAAACTTTACTCGACTTTGAATTACCGCAAAGAAGTTAGTCGCTTTAATTTTTGTGGCTTTATCCGTGATAAAATGAGTGTGGTTAATTTATATATGATAGCATTGACTTTTTGCTTAGTGGTTGCCAAAGGTAAGCCTAAAAATAAATAAAACTAGTTATTAATGTTAATTCAATTATTCCTTTTAAGAAATTTGTTTAATTAACAATTTATTGTAATCGGTCAGAACTAAAATAAAAAATCTGGAATATTTGAACTAAATAAAATATATGAGATTATTGCAAATATATAGTTGTCTCAATGTGATTTAAAACATATTTATACATTCATAAATGATAATGTATCTTTATCTCTACGAGTACCAAAGGTGTAGGTTCCTCAAAGTGTGTTCATTAATGTATTTAATAAGTGTTGGTCAGAATTAATACGTGTATTTTTTTCCTTGTTCTACATCATTCTACATAGATGCAGATCTAGGTATGAGTTTAATTAAATTTCTATTAAAGTTGGCGAGAATCTAATTGATCAAATACTATTATTTTATAGTTACAATTTGTGCTAAAACCTCCTTATTTCATATTTAATGGTTCTTATGTGGTAACATGCGTTTATAAAATGGTACAAACATTAAGTCATCAATAAATTGTTATAAATATAACGTCACTGGAAAGTCTGGTTTTAGTAAACTGCTTTGTATAACAAAGTTAATTTGACTAACTTATCTATATATATATAAAATAAAGTCGTGTTAGTTACACTATTTATAACTCAATAACGGCTGAACCAATTTGGCTGAAAATTGGTGGAGAGGTAGCTTAGAACCAGGAAAAGGACATAGGATACTTTTTATCCCTTTCGACCGCGTTTCCGTGAAGTCATTATAAAATGAGGGATATCGAAACATTTAGGGGGCAAAAATAGCGTTTTTGTTTTATTTTACATGTATATCCTAAAGGAAGACCTTGAAATTAAATTAGAGGCCCCCGGAGGCAAATTGCAAAGACAATTTAGTCTTGATTTTTTTTGTTTATGATATTGTTAGATTTCTTTTTAACGCGAGTGAAACTGCGAAGCACAGCTAGTTATAAATAACTATAGTTAATGGGAATGGTATATACTAATGTAAACTATGTAGCTATCCACATATAATATTATGTGAGTGCGTAACATGTGACTTTTCATATATTACTATTCAGTAATAATTACAAGCTGTTATTTAGTTATACTGAGTAAACTAGTAAATTTAAATGAAATCCATTTGTAATCAAAAGCTGTAGTCATAATATCGAAAAGACAGATAAAATAATTTAAACAATTATAATATACTGTATCAATTCCGTAATTAATCCATTTCTACACACTTTTGGGTATGGGTTTCCTCTCAAATCGAGAGATGTTTAAGCCACAATCCACCAGACTTGTCAAGTGTGAATTGGTACAGTTCACACACTTTGTGTGAGAACTTTTTAAAGAACTCTAAATCGTGTTGTCTCTTCTTTGTCAACTCACTCCTTCCGCACGCTGTTTTCCATCATCCTTCAAGCAAGTGATCATTAATATCTAATACGCATATTACTTTGAAATATCAAAGGTCTATTCCTCTAATCAGAAATCGGACGCTTAATGATATCTACTATACCAATTCGATAGCTGCTCCAATTTCTAGTCACATTCCATAATAAATTGGCACTATTTTATATTCTCTCGGTGTTTCGTACGTTAATCATTGAATAATTAAAGCACAATTAAGAGACGCCAAAACTTTAGTTAGTTCGTAACACTTAACATTACAATATTCCGAGGGAATTGCGTGCATATTTAAGTAAGATTTTGCAGCCAAGGAACCACTTTCTCGTGTACCTACCAAGGGAGTGCAAGTTAACGGAAAATTGGTACGGCATAGGTCTTCAATACTGGATTAATTGGTTAAACTTGCCTGGGCATAACAAAGTAAATGGATTATGTTTTAAAAGTATTTTGTAACTAAAGGGAGATTTTTATAAGGCGTTCCAGCTTAGTCCTCAGGGGTAGCGGCGCATCTGCGGCCTCAGGAAGTAATCTAATCGTATCTGGGGTTGATTACAGATGTCCATGGGCGGTAGCAGCCACCATCAGGTGGACTACATGCTCGTCTGCCACTCCTATAGTTATTATAAAAAATAAGACATGTTTCGCACTATTGTGCGGTCTTGTGCATAATAGTAAATATTAAAGTATCTTATAAAAGCAAGTACTTGTTCGACTTAAATTTAGTTTTCATCGAAATTTATTGATCGATTTCGGAAATGAACGTGTAGGAAGTTAGGAACACAGCGCCATGAGATTTTTATTATTAAGAAACAAAAACAAAAAAATATTAACTAGAAATCTTCATGCGGGAATACGCACAGAATTACTCAATTTAATGTACAAACGTTCATTGGATCTACACGCGACGGTGACCGCTTACCACCTGCCGATACCAATATCGTTTTAAAAATTCACCCCTTATTAATTCTGTTATCTTTAGGTCACAGAAAGGCATAAACTATGAAATTTCAAGTCATTTGGTCCAATGTAGTTCCGGGGCAAATTAGCTTTAACAGACAGGCGGTCGGACGCACGAGGGTTCCGTTCTTTTGTTTTTCGTACGGAACCCTAAAATATTTTAATACTCGTATATTTTTGCAGATCAACCAAAATTAATGGCCACAGAAACGAATGTTACTGTGGTCGTGGGACGAGACGCCATTTTCACGTGCAAAGTGGAAAACCTGCAAAATTATAAAGTAAGTGCACTCTTCCATATTTTTACTTTACTTTTCATTACATTAACGAGATATACGAAAACTTTGTCATATTTATTTTAATTAAATTTCATATATAGTTATATTCATGTCATATATTTTTTAAGGGTGTGGTAAGAGACACATACTTATCCGAAGCGTTCCAATTTAGTGTTAAGGCTTATGCTAAAATATATCTACATATATATATATCTACCTAATTATGCCTATACAGCCTGTAGCACTCCTTAATAATGTAGCTTTCTGATTGTGGAAGAATTTTCATTATCGTTTCAGTATTTCCGAAGGTTACCCCTTACAAACAAACAAACAATCAAACTTTACCTCTTTATAATATTAGTATAGGTGAATAACATTGTTTCACCTTAGTTACGATCTATTATTGGACAGAGATTATTCAGTAGGACTTAATTAGTATACGTCACCTGCGGTCTCAAACCGTCTTACCTGACGAAGCTACTGCGAAGACACCGCTTTCATTAGCGAGATTAATTGTACCTATAACTCAATTTCCGATAGATCGCTTTATCATTTAGCTGAACGTAGCCTTATACCTAATACCTAGGTGCATCTAGAATACAAAAGGCCTATTTCTAGCGTAAGCGAAATGTTTCTGGCTCTACGCTGTGAACTTAATGGTAGATAATGAACTTAATGGTGACTTAATGGTATAAAGACATATATATAATTACATGAATTTTTGAAATTAAGTCCTCAGTAGCAATGAAACTTTAATAGACTTCTGTCCTTTTTGAAATTGTCATGCTTTCTCATTTACTACTTAAAACTAAAAAAACAACAAAATTAAACTATGAGTCTTCTTTGCATATGATTATTTACATTGTGATAATCATAATTACATGTCCAAATCGTTTGTATGAAGACGATTCTCTTCTCATTTCTTTTGTAGAAGTTCTATATTTATTCCATTCCTTATTATAAACCTTAACTTACTTTACCCAATAGATATCTAACGCTCCTTCACATCGATACAAAACAAAACAATTTCTTCCGAAAAAGATTAATTAAGAACCGAATCGTTCGTAGCGAATCCCACCTGCGGTCTGGAGCGGTCTCTGACGTAGCGCCTGCGATGGCATCTACTTACGTTCTCCATTAGTACGACTAATAGTACCTATAATTCATTTCCTGCCCTAATGTCTTTCCATTCAGAGGTAAAGACCTGTTCATATTGAGATTCAATGAAGACTAGCGAGGCGTGTTCGGGCTTATGGACGTTCTTTGCAACAATAAGATAGACATGATGTTATTTATAAGAATGTTTTATTGTAATCGTTTGACAGAATCAGAATAATATATCCGCCCAAAAAGGTACTTCCTCCAGTTTCATAGTCGATTTTTTAATCATGACATTTTTTTCATGAAAAAGCATGAGCAAGCAAGCTTTCATGAAGAAGCTACACTGCGCTTTTAGAGCAACTGTAGCAGGGTGTAAAAGTATCCCCCGCGATACGGTAGGTAGGTAGGTAAGGTAATATTTCTTTCTCTATCAACTGAATCGGTATCCAAGTTCTTTTACTTTAATAATTCAGGGCTAATAAGAAGAAATTAGAAGAAAGCTATTTTGTATTACAATTTTATTATAATGGATGCAATTTGTATTAAACCTCTCTAATCAGAATAAAATGCTGAAACGATTAACTCATTTTTAAGATAAAGATGCGTCTAGAAATTCACGTGTAATGTGTAAATTAACCAAAGTTGAATACATGCGTATTTTTAATTCAATGAACCCCTAAATTCACATCCGTAACACAAAAGTTCAACTAAACACCCGTAAATATTAGGATAAAACGTCGGCACCAGGCTCCGTCCCTCCGAAGAGCAATTACGAAGGAGTTGCACCATTTAGGACATGCTCTCATGAAATATTACGGTGGTTCTATTTTACTCTGTTTAATGCCACTCATCCAAGCGGCAGGGTCTGGTAATGACATAAAAGCTATTATAGACATGAGATGTAATTGCTTAATCGCCCGGTTGACGTGGACCGGTTTAGTATATTTATGAACCGGGTTAAGTATAAATAGTTATGCAAATGTGCTTACATTGCTTACTTAGTCTCTGGGTGAATTATGTAGATAACACGTGGAAGAAATATCTAAGTAAAGTAAAGTAAATATTATCGATTGTATTATTGTCAACTTATTAATGTCACACTGCTGGGCACTGAGCTTCTCTCAGAGTAAAGAGGTTTGTCCACCATCCACCATTCCAGCCAAATGCAGAATGACACATTTCACACGCTTTTTTATCGGCTAAAACCTCACGGTATGCCTCTGGAAGCTGTACGCAAGTGTAATCTTCCACGATCTTCATGGCGTTGGCTGTTCTTTAGGGTATGTGATTTCCAATAATGCCCGGTGTTTCGACGCGATAGGGAGATCGAAACACTTCCCTCTCCTTTAGCAGCCTCCTTCTGGAAAATGAGTACTTCTAAAAAACCGCGTTCTATAACGGTTTTAAATGCGATCTGTCATTTTTCACCTAGAAATATTGTAGTTTTATGTGTCTATCTAAAATAAAGAGATGACTAAGATTACATTGTTCCCAAAAGGTCTTATGTTAATTCAGTTTTGTTAGGACCTTTTGGGCTTTTAATATTTCAGCAGCTGTTGGATTTACATATTATTAATTAAGAAAGAGGTAATTTTTAACCCAATATTATATTTCTCTGTGCATATTTAAGGCATACACGAATCCTGTGATCGGTGTGGGTGTCATGATTTGTTTGTGTCATCCAAATCGAAAGTATTTGACATTTAGGAGCGAACTACTCGAAACTTATTAGAAGATAATCGCAAAATAAATCCAGCGAACCTCTAATAATAAATGAAATGTAAATCAAATGAATAATCCTAGCCTGAGTAGTCTATTTCACAAATATCCATAGCTTAGCTACCTCGCTGGTGTACTCTTATGGTGGTGGATGGTATCCTTAGACGATCTCTGATTATGCCAACATTTATTTTGATGTAACCAATATATTAAGAAGCCTCAAGTTGAGGGACAGGGACTTAATACAAACAATCTAAATATTTTCATTTACTTCGTTATAGAATAATGAACATGTTGTTCCCAGCTACATTAATTAAATGTTATTCTCTCAATTTATATCGTCAGAGGGTTGATAACATTTAATTTTAAAAGGAGACCCATTTCCAGCTATTAGATTGAACAGGATTAACGAAACTTATAGACATAAATTAATTAAAGATAGATAGATGGTTTTCGCCCTTTTTTACTCTGTGATATCGAATCCACGGGCATACTTATAATATCTTCGGCAATTACCTTTCAAAGAATAAGAGTTCCGATACAATGAGCAGCTTTAAACAATAAAACGAGAGTAAATCGTAATTGAAAGTAATTGTATTGATTGTTAAGTGGTATTTGTTAAGGGGGTTTAGTGCGGTAAAAATCCCACATAACGCGGCGTCGCTCCCACATCGTCGGGTACCTTTTGCTTAGGCGTTCGGGTACCTTTTTAGGTTTCCCCCTCGAGAAAAAAAAAGGTATAGCGGCCATTCGGGCCTAAGTATCGTTAGATGTTCTTCCTCAATCATAGTATCGAATATATTGCAGGTTGCATGGTTACGCGTCGACACCCAAACCATCTTGACGATTGGTCCTCTCGTCATCACTAAGAACCATCGAGTGGCTGTGGTTCGTGGGGATCCTCAGACATGGTCGCTGGCCTTACGAGACGTCAGACCCACAGATGCCGGCCAATACATGTGTCAGATAAATACTGAGCCTATGATCACTCAAACTCACTATCTACAAGTTTTTGGTAAGCTTATCGATATTTTTGTACTATCGAATTTATGTAATAAAGTTTTTCCTTTGGTCATAGTTTTGATTAAATAAAGTATTTAAACGAACACATTAATTTGTATATACGATACAAATTATCAGCGTAAAATACCTGTGGATACTGTTATCTCAACAGTGATAGCCTAGTGGTTAGAAAGTCAGTCTCTCAATCGAGTCCGAGGTTCAAACTCCAAACATGTACCACTTAATCTTCAAATTAAAAAATAATTATCACTTGCTTAAACTGTGAAGAAAAACATCTTGAGGAAGCCTGCATGGATATTTTAAAAAATCTTTGCTTTTTACATCAGTTCCTCCAGATATAGTAGACACGGGAAGCAGTGGAGAAGTAATAGTACATGAGGGAGATAACGTGACGCTGCACTGCGCTGCCTCTGGAACCCCTCAACCAACCATCACTTGGAGGAGGGAAGACTCTTCGCCGATGAGGATTAGAGGGCAACTGGGTATACCTGAATCTTGATTATTAATTAAAGTCATTGTGTACTGTCAATATATTGTGTATTGTGTTTCGTATGGTTGTTGCCTCTTAAAATTTGCAACGTAAGAAATTCTTAGTCCAAAACATAATAAAACTATTATGCCATACGCTACGATTTTAAAACAAAATATACTAGTTCCTCGCGTATTGTACTTAAAGGTGGAATGCTTCCATTGTCAAGACTAGAATGTAATGTAGAATGTGCAATGTACGATTCCTCCACCTTATTTTAATATACGAAATATATAATAGCTTTGGTAATTACGACTACAATTCTACGTTTAATATTTTAGAAGCTGTATAACGAGTAAATTGCGACGTGATATTTTTGTAATGTTAAATTGCTTGCCTCTAGAAAATTAAAGCCATAAAATATATTATGTATAATTATCGTCCGTTATTTATATTCAATCTATCCAAATGTTGTCTGCCTAAGATCGAAATTTGACAATTTCTAGTAACTGTAAAATATCGATCTTTCGTAAGTTTTGCTAGGCATATATAAAATACTAGTGGTGCCCGCGGCTTCGCCCGCATTTTAAAGAAATAATATGACATACGTAAAACGGAAAATTTGTACCTGCATTGGAATGACAGTGGTGCCATCTGTCGAAAATTGGTCTTACCAACTCCCAAACCCTCGTGGGCTCTTGGACAACAACTTTGCTAAAGATCATCACTTCATCAAATGCATAGTTTCCGATTCTATAACTACTTACGATTTAAAAATTAATTAAAAAAACCTTTTCCCACGGACTTAATTGGGAATCTAAACGATTCTCAAGTCCCCTTGAACATACACAACAAATTTCATCAAAATCAGTCCAGTCGTTTAGGAGGAGTTCAGTGACATACACACGCACATAAGAAATATATATATAAAGATATCGTGTATGGTCGGTAGCTATACGCACAAAACAGCTAGAGAATTGAAAATGCGTAGGTGCATTTTTTATAAATAATTAAATCTATCCAAACCTATCACCTGCATTCAACATTAAGATTCCTTTTTGGTCTGAAGTTTCGAGAACTTGCCGCTCCTATTTGACTGTAATTTAATTGGACTGTATTTCGATTGGATAGTTACTAATTACTTTTGGGTGAAAGCAAACCTTTGTTGTGGCATGCAGTGACGTAGCGTCGGTTCGCGCTACCCGGAGGTTCCGCTACCAGCAGGTTGGCTAAAAAAAGGTCCTCCTGTTTATAATTTTATAGGCCATTTAATGTATCGCGAAGAAGTAAATATGGAATTACAACGTCCTAAACAAAAAGAAATCTTTGCCGCCCTTCAAAATTCGCTGCCCGCTTCCTCCGCTCCCAGCACGCTTCTTCAAGCACGCAGCTTCTAGACCTAGATAGATCGTAGCACATAAAATTTGTCATCACGTTTACTTACACGAGCTTAGCGATATTAACACGTAACATTTATAAGTGTAAAATTTCAGTAAACAAATGGAGTGGGGAGTGGTTCATCGTTGCAGCTGTAAGCCGGGACATGAACGGTGCATTTCTATGTATTGCGACTAACGGCGTCCCGCCTTCCGTTAGCAAGAGGATTCTGTTACATGTATTATGTATGTACTTAGTATACTAAAATATACTTTTAACGTGTCTTATATAATTAAAAAAACGATAGTTCATATAAAATGTTTGTCTTCATTTGTGTTTTATGTTCATGCTTCTTTGTTACATAGATTACATCTTACGTATAATATACTTGTTCAACTCATTATTTATTTACGTAGCCCAAAGCAAAAGTCATAACAATACTATTAATATCGTACTATAGTTTCATACGAGTAGCAAAAAAATCTAAGTATGATTACTTTGTAAAAGTTTTATCTTAGGGTCTATTCACACGTAACCACAACGCAACTGCGTGGTCGCTCTGTACGAGAACGTATAGTTTTGTTCACACGAATCACTTTTCGCGGCCCAAGGTAACACGGTGGATGGTACTGACCTGACCACGGCACAACTGCAACAAGCGACACTGTGCATGAGATGCCGACTACTCCCTAACAAATTCATGTTATTGTAGATCTAAACACAATAACAACGTAAACACTTAGCAACATTTTGTCGCCTCTGTGTGCTGTAGATATTGGTTACGATAACGTGTAAGCAGACACTGAGGGCTTATTTTATTTGTCATGTTATTTTGTTTTATGTTTCTAATTAAAGTTATCGTGTAAAATACGTACTAAAATAATGTATATTCATATACCCACACAGAACCTTGTGTCGTGCGCAACATAATTACGCGATCATTCTGCCTTTTACAAGGTATATTTTTTATAATTTATTAGGTAAACCAACTACAGTGGCTGTGCAGAAAATGATAGGAGGTTACTTAGCAGAGTCAGTAGTGCTGGAATGTAATATTGAAGCCAACCCCGCGCCTGTCGTCATCTGGACACATGTTTACGGGAACAGAATATATAACGGTATTTTTTGTGAATAATAATGATATTGTGAATTACATTTTATCATCAATAGGTACTATTAGGAAAGTAATGAAAATATTTCTGATGAGAGATGTTGTGTTTAGTTAATTATAATTACCATGTGACTATTTTAATAAGCAGATAATGCTAACGACAACGAATGGCTTTCCTTTAGAATTTTAAAATATTAAAAAAATATTAATGTTATTATTAATTTCATATCATTTTTAAAAGGATCAAAGTACCAGGCGAGCTTAAAAAGCAGTGGATATAAGCACAGTGCGACCCTCAGAATAAACAACGTATCTAGAGACGATATTGGGTCATACAAATGTCACGTAGAGAATTCCCTCGGCGTAGCACGGGATGACGTCACGCTGTACAGTAAGTTTTTAAGCATATTAAAAATAAATGTAATTTTAATTATTCCCTACGTTAATACATTATTGAACGAAGAAGTAATGTAGTCAATGGTAGCATATTTAATTTTATATTTTTTGCTAAGATTTATTTTTAAGTCAAGGAATTATATTTTTACTTCAAATCTTTTAAAGTTATAGGAAATACATAGAATATTTGTAAGTGAATTTCTAAAATAAGTATTGAGCGTAGTTCAATATCGAAATTATGTTGAAAATACCTTTCTTGTACTGATTAATATAGTGCCTATGATTCCAAATTAATTCTAGCAGTAATTTAGACGCAAACTTTAATTAGAAACTGTCAGGTTAGCGAAAGAAAGACGTGCGGTGGGCAGGTTGTTTTCTAATAGGTACTAATTTCATAAACAAATTATGCCAAAGTGAAAGGCTTTTTCAAAAACTGAAGTTAAAATATTTTAAAGTTTCTAACTAAAATTTTGCTGATTTCTAATGCAGACGGTATTAGTCAGACTCAATTTTCAATTTGGAATATTTTTATTGTGTATTGTACGAAGCGAAATGTCATGTACAGGGTGGTGCAAAATTAATCACCCTATTTTGTTTTTTAATAACTTTTGTACTGAATAAAAAAAGTGATTTTGAGTAATATAAATTTTTACCAGGGCCTGTAACTTTTTTTGCTAATTAGAAAATATTATATCTGTCAAGTGTCTTACACTAGCGTTGATACAAATTTGCGCCCGTTTTACCATATTTTCCACGACTTTCCTTTGATACGTTTCCTGGTCGCGTATTATTCTCCCATTTTGGCCGTTTGGCCAGCAAGTTCACCCGATTTAACCATCCCAGACTTCTTTCTTTGGGACTACTTGAAGTCACGGGTCAATCCAAGCTCTTAAGGAGAATATTCGACTGGAACGCGAAGTGTTATCGGCGGAAATCTTAAGAAGTCGTGGAAAATCAAGCGCAAATTTGTGTCAACGATGGTGGAAGACACCTGACAGATATTATATTTTCTAATTGGCAAAATAAAGTTACAGATCCTGCTAAATATTTCTATTTCTCAAGATCACTTTTTTTATTCAGTACACAAGTTAAACTAATATTATAAATTAGTTTAAACAATCAGTACAGATACAAATATGCCAACAAAAATATTAAAATTTATAATTTTAGGTCTGTTAAATTATGAACTATTTACAATATAAACTACCTACGTAATTATAATCGGCGAACTGGAGCGGACTAACTAGTTATCTAATTAACGTTAGATCAACGAAGCAACAAATTAATTAGTTAACTATGTAGATAAGATAATGAAAAGAGAAAAATATTAATTATCTAAGTTTATAGGTACCTAAGTTTGGAGTTTAAGGTCAAGTAAAGCAAAAAGCTTGTATGATTATCTTGTAATCCATTTTTCCTTCCAATAAATTCCATTAAATTGAAATTCAAAATAGCGTTATTTCTATTTATTTGTTGCTTATTATCTTTAGTATATGATCATGAATCATACAAAATGATTTATAATACCACGCTTTTATTAGCTTGACTTGTATGTATGTTTGTAATGGAATCTTTGAACTCGATTTTTACCCACTTTGATCGGTTCGATTGATTTTTAATTTTGTACAATTATCAAGAACCGGTGACAGTACACAATTTTAATAATTTTATTCCATTTTCCTCATCAGGATAGTCCGGAATCAGGATTAACGATTGTCCTTGTGCCATTTTAGCGTGGTTTTGAGTTATTAAACTTTAATTATTTTATTATACTTTGAAATCCCATTTTTAATTCTCGTCAACATTTTTTGAAATAATATAATGGAATACGTTTACTACTTACTTTACTTATAAATTATACACAAAACTTGCTGTAGTGAAAAATAATATATTTTTTAAATATTTTAGCACTAGCAGCAACGACAGTAACAACCACAACACTTATGACTCATGGCCTAGAGGAAACGTCTACATCTTATCACTCTTGTAAGTACCGCCTAATTAGACATACTTTTCCGAGGCGTTCCAGCTTAGTACGCAGAGGTAGCGGCGCATCTGTGGCCGACCTGCGGTAGGTATATCTAATCCTATCTGGAGTCGATTACAGATGTCCATGGGCGGCAGTAGCCACTTACCATTAGGTGGACTCGTCTGCTACTCCATATTATTATAAATAAAAACTCACTTTATAGATAAGTAGAGATAAGTAAAGAAGAGTCGGAGTTGAGATAAATTAAAGTATAGAGCAAGTTTACTTGGATACGAAAAGCAAAACATAGGTCAGAACTCTATCACATTGCGCATATTAGGTGAACAGTCATAACCCAAGTTCTAATGGAGTCAGTTAGCTTGTTGTAACAGTAAACATGGTAATTCTGCTGAAACTTCAATTACCGAAAGAGACATCTTTATTTTAAATTTGATAATAAAAGTAGGTATAATAAGATAACATCTATTTAAAATGGAAACATTTTTTTTTAATTACACACCGTTTTTCATTTTTCAATTATAAAACACTCAATTTATTTTTTCGCTACCAAGTAAATAGAGAACGATTTAGAAAAGAACTTAAAACCAACCCGAATAGTTGTACCAACATTTTGAGTTTAGCGAAACAAAATATTTATTTATCCAAACAATACCAAAATATTTATCGCTTAAATAATTATTCGGTTAGTTGGGCCAACGGTTAATTAAGTAGCTGTCCAAACACCTTTCTTGTTAACCTACAAAGTAAATAAAACGGAAGCCCCCGGCATTACCAGGAGAATTATTATTTGGGCTAAAGTTGGAATATGGGGCTAATGCTAATGTTATGTAATAAGCGGCTTATTGTTACGGTATGTATTATAAGCAATGAGATAACTTTTATTTGTCTTTTTAGGGTTCCATACCCAAAGGGTTAAAACGGAACCCTATTACTAAGCGTCCGCTATCTATCCGTCTGTCCGTCTGGCACAGGGCCCTACCTTTTGAATCGTAATATATAGACACTTGAAATTTTTACAATGTATACATAACGTTAACGTTAACGTTAACAAATACTAAAAATAAAAAAGTTGAATATAAAAGGGGCGTCCAAGGAATCGACGCCCAGACATTACTACGAACCCCATATGTGTTCACATATAATAAGTTGTACACACGCACACAGTATACGTCACACATTGGTAGTGAACTTATACATTTATTGTGAAAGAATCAAACAAACATACAGTCTACTTGATGGTAAGTGGCCACTGCTGCCCAAACCAAATTACTGTTGATAGGTTGATGGGTGTACTCCGCTGTTTGTGTCACTCGTCATCAAACCATTACTGCCCTGCCCTGCCCTGCCCTGCCCTGCCCTGCCCTGCCCTGCCCTGCCCTGCCCTGCCCTGCCAGAATGATAGGCATTTTAGGCCATAGTCCCTCGCGCCGGCCAAATGACACACCCTTCAAAACTATTTTATAATGTGCATAAAAATCATAGAATCATGTGTGATTCATATGTTACCTTCTTTATTTGTAGACTCTACCGAAAAGTATGATGATGACGATAACTTCGTCGTTGTACTTAGTCGACATCAAATGCAGAATACTGGTAATGTATAACTCTTATTATATTAACTGTATGTAGTAGTTCAATATTTTTGTATTATTCAAATTATTTTGCAAAACTATTTGTATTCAAAAACTTTCATTAAAGAATTTGGCTTTTCTTATAATCAGGTTAATTATTACTAACAAAATACTTTATGCATGTATTATTTCCTTGGCACTAGCTATAGTTTTTCTGTTAACGGGCAAATATTAAACACTACTGAATTGGTTCATATCGGACTTCTACCAAAACAAACTTTAAAGGGAGGAAAACGGTCACTCTTTATAAAAGTACGAGTAAAATTAACGCTCTTTAACAAACTTTTTTCCGTGTAAATATGACTCTTAGGTATATGATATAAGACCATTATGGTCATTGTTACACTAAGCGCCACGTTTTTTACAGATATTCATGTTTTATGTTTTCAGATATTGTTACGAGTTCGTGACCGGAGGATCGCCCAGAGAACTGGGCGATGTGGTCCACGGGAGCAAGACTTTCCCTGTCTATCAATATTTTCGCATATCTCTTGACTTCGCTAATTTTGCAACACTGATTTGGACAAAGTATTAGGCAATCCTCAAAAACAATAGATAATATTGTTCCTATCTTGAATAGAGGGTGATTCAAGTATTACGTAAGCAGAATTCAATTTTCAATGACCAACTTCCTTGTAAATGACAAAAAGTCAAGCTCTACCTCTTGCCCCTATGCTTTCGTAAACAACGGAATTAAAATCTACTGATTTTTGCAAAAAACATCTGAAGTAATAAATAAATATTGGTTACATAATTACCATCCAGTACCCATATCATCAAAAATAAGTGAATGAACAATTTAACACCCCTTTCCCTAAAGTGTTACATACTTTCGATAAGAACTAAGAACTCCTCCTTAGCATGCTCGTACAAATACGAATAAAGAGGTGGAAATTTTCTAGCAATTGTCATCCTTGTTGGTTACAAGAATACTGCACTCAGAACCTCGTGATACTGTGCAAAATATTTCATAAAATTAGTACACTCTCGCTAACTGATAGCTTTCACTCTAAGATATGTTAAGTACTCTATACTTATGCTTATTTTATAAAGTCAAACACCCTGTGATTTATTCTGATGTCTTCTTTAAATTTATTTCGAAATACTTAAATAAATTTTGTATTATTTGTTGTTTTTAATATATAATTATTTTTGTTTCTAATATAAGACGTAAATGTACTACTAATGTACATGTAGATAATACACAAATATAGAAATTGTAAATAAATATCTATAATGGTTTTATTTTTGCGAAACATCCCAACCAAACCGAACCAAAACACACTTAACATCACAATCGTCAATTAAGTAAAACTTAAATTATGTAAATAAAATACCTATAATTAATAAATTAGATACACTCTATACCGAATATATCAGGAATGAATAAATATAGTTACGTTGACAGATATTATTACAAATATTTATATTTAATTTAATTTAAATTTAATTATCGAAGTGATTCCACAAAACACTTTATTTACAAAAACTATACTGCATTCAGTAAAGGCCCATACATATTCGGCGGTACATTCAATAGGGACGGACATATATTTTGTGTCCGTCGGCCGTATACGCCACCGATATTGCATTGTTTAGACCGCGCTGGCAATTCAATAGTTTTCAACGCGTTGAATAAAACCGTTCGGTATTCTCATAGAAATCTACTTTCATTTTATAAAGACCCGTTTGGCTCAATTTCGAGGACGCCATTCACGCGAATTTCTGACTAGGAGTTACAGCTGTGTTCGCATCACTATGTTTAAGGTCTCAATCAAGAAATAGATAAGATACCTATTAGTGGCATTTTCGGACCGCTGTCACAAACGAATAACTTATATAAATAGAATATGAAAATCAATTTATTCCACGATGGTACAGAAAATTAAAAAGTTTAGAGATTATTGAAGACAGCCTAGTCGACAAAGTTATACTTTCTGTCTAATAATGTCTGTGACCAACATACGTACAACTAAGGATAATTATATAATAAAGGTGTCAATTAAAGGCATCAAAACATAAACAAAACTATGTAAACGTAATTTAATGCTGTATTTTGCTTATATTTTACAATTATATAATATTTTTGACACATAAGTGTCAAAGTGTCTGGGAGTCAAACGAAAACAAAACTAAAAACAATAGAAATATTGGTTTGTATTTTTTTAACATTTTTGAGTAATTTCAAGACATCGGTATCTCAAAACAAAAAGAGAAAATCCAACAGACTAATAACATGAGAATACGGCTCTGCATTTTTCCATACAAGTTATAAAAAGGTGAAAAACATTTGAAAAGATTTAATAATAAGTTTAACTAAAAATAATAATTAGGCACTATCACAGTACTCCCTTATTACTTCCACAGTACATAAGGAATTAACACAACATTCAGTAGCCAAGCCTTGACGTTTATTCCGTACCCAGTGTGCAGTGAGAACTCCTCGTCTGCCACGCCACAGCCAGTCCTCATCCCATTGCTCAATACCTCTTCCTGAAATTCCTGAAAGTTTTTTATCTATATAAATACTGGGTACTGCCGCCCATGGACAATTGCCATCAACCCCAGATAAGATGGGATTCCTACCTGAGATTCGCCTACCCCTGAGGACTAAGCTGGAATGCCTCGGAAAAGTGTGTCTCCCGTACTACACCCTTCAAACATAGAAGAGCTTAACATTGCTGTTAATAGGCAAAAAAAAATGGCGGTGGTGACGCCAGAGCCGAACGGAATGAAACGCACGAGTCGAAAAAAATTCAATAAATTACTATTTTCTTTATACTAACTGGGTAGGTTCTTCCCGTCGTAAAACCTTCGTCGTAAACATATACGGGCCCACTGATCGGCCAAGTCTGATCCGCAAAGTTGTATCGGTGTGTCCATCTTTAAATCCTGGGCGGTTATCATTATGAAAATACATGATAAAACGAGGAAAATTTTCATTGCGGCCACTCCACTGGAAATAAAACAAACAAAATATTGTAACTTACCCTTGTATAAAAATTCTGTAAAGAACTTCAGTTTTTCGGTTACAACTGAAAAAAATATTAAAAGTTACGAAGCGTACTTACCGTTACTTCAATCCAAAGATATATTAAAACTAACTTAATTACTAAAATACCTAATCAAGACACGATGTGACAATGTACGTACATTTCACATCATTTCACTTAAATTCATGTATATATACTCTAAAGAATATGCGCATATTCCATTAGCGAGCGATTTTACTTACGCGCTACTTGTGCCCACACGGTTTGATCATTAAATGTATAGTTAACTTAATTGTTAATATGCGAAATGTTTAAATAAACAAATGGCGGGAACTTAGCTGCCAGTGTAAAATAAAAAACATGTATTTTCTTAAAAATGAGATGTTTCCTTTAGTTTGTCATTTATTATTACTTTCCAGAATTTGATTCTTATAAGCAACACTATCCGACGGTGGAATAATACTGTGTTTTTTCGCCAAAATAAACTCCTTCGATCCCAGGCTAAATAGATTTTTAAAAATCTAAAGATGCAGTTTTAGTTTTCATCAAATTCGGCCTCGTAATTCCTTTCAGCATTTTTTTGATAATCCTTATAGGTTTCGGATTTGGCCCTGAAGGCTCATTCGAAAAATTCACCGTGTATATTTGAAATATAAACACTAAACAGACATTCCTTTATATTTTTATTATTTAGCAATAATCGCTCTGTAAGATGGATTTAGTAAAACCAAAACAAATTTGTCTAAATTACATCTTATGCATGAAATTTCATGCTTATTTAACTTCTTTCATTAATTTTTTGATTTATCGTAACATCGATTACCGTGATAAGTATTACATTTTTAAATTTATTATATTTAAAAAACTTACACGTGCTGAAAACTTCTTCTAAATGTATTATCATCAAATTCTACGATAACCACAGAATAAGTAAGATTCTAATTTTGAGGATAGTGCATGGAAACGAAAATAAAATAGACTAAGATGGTCGTCTTAATAAAGTTAGCCAGCTTCAGACGCTACCACCGAAATGTAGAAATTAATGTTCACTTGCTCAAATGGTGAAGGAAAACATCGTGAGGAATCCTGCATACCTGATAAATTAAAAAAAGTTTTCAAAGGTATGTGAAGTCTACCAATACCCACTTGGCCAGCGCGGCGGACTATGAACTAGACACAACCCAACACTGCTCGTTCCCTGCCAGTGGGACAATAATGTGTTGAAACGGTGACGATATCAGACACCCATCTGTAAGTTTGGTATATTTATACCACATACATACATATATTTAATCTATTATTTTTACGTAGCTCACGTATAGTCCGCGTAAAACTGCTAGTCCGCTCTGAATATTGAAATGAATCGCGTCACCATAGTATATTGTATGACTCCACCTGCTCGCAACAACTTCAGAGCGAACTAGCAGTAGACTATTGTAGGTAGGTTACAAATGTATTAATACAATCCACCCGCAATGCATTATAACTATAGTAGGTAGATAAGGATTGATGATTGATGTATTCTTGTTTGTCTATGTGTATTCTAATTAGTAATTCGTTTGTGTTATTTGTGCCTGTGCCAAAATAAAAATCAAGATAATCAAGATAATAAGATCAATATGAAGAGAAAAATGTGTAATCCAAAGAAAAACACGACAAGTAAGTTGAAGTTTGTATTTTGTCATATGTATTATTTGTAATTAGTTAATTACTCAAACTTGTTCCTATATGAACATATAAATTACCTTTCCATGGTAACTATAGAAAAGAAAAGGTAAAACAGTAACACATAATTATTTATTTAGATTATGTTGTACAGTAACAGCAAAAATTCCCTTTTGCAGTCCTCCTGGCATCAAATACTACTTCAAACAATTATATCAAGGGTTTCTGCCGCATTCGTTTATCTTATTTCTTCATCTTTATAAATAATAATACTTTTAATAGAACTAACTACCGTTGCAGTCTCCGACGAATCAAATTTCCAATCTGAGGATGCCCGTTTCAACTCATCTCGAACAAAATCGCAACAAATCTAACAAAATTTGTCTATTAATTCATTGCGAACGTCGGCACTGGACGGATTGCAGTCACCTGCACTTTCTGCAGCAATTTTGCAGTTTTGTATTCAATAAATGGATTTTTTATATAAATTGGACTAGTCGAAGATGCCTGGGTTCTCTTGTAGTAGCTTCGCGTCGTCGGGACAGTACATGATGATGTTGCCGACGGTGCAGGGCCGCTCGCAACACTCGCTCGCCACCTGCCTGCGCACGCGCCGCCACCGCTCCTCTGTTACTGAGCGTTTAGTTCGATTCCGCTTGAGATCTTTGGGGGTTAGCTTATCTGTAACACGAATATGTACGTTAAACTAGAAATGTGCCAAAGTAATGTTTTTTTAACGAACATTTTTTTACTTTTAATCTTTTGGATACTTATGTTTATAGTCCTACTATTAAAAATCGTAATAAAGTTTCTATAAAATGTTATTAGAAGGAATGCAGTAACTCTGTTTTTTTTTATTTTGGTAGCTTGGAATCGTGTTTGGCTTTATATATGAACTTGACCTACATTTTATAACCGATTAGGACAAAAGTGTTTCCTAATCCATTTGTATTTTTCTCTTTCACGGGGTGTAAAAGAAATTTATATTAAATGAAATTTAAATTAACAACACTCTCACTTTACTGATTTTTGAAATAAAAAAACCTAAGCCAAATTGAGTCCATTCATCTAAGATCTACGATGACACAGGGAAATACAAACATTTAACTTATAACATCCCTCTTTTTGCCCCGTGGCTAAAATAAGATGTCTAAGAATAACAGAGAAGTCGAGAAATTTAAAGTTAGAAGTTGATGAACTTACCCATCATAACCGATGTATCTCTCTTAACTATCTTGTAAACATTATTGCAGAAATTATCAATAATTGATGACAACCATTTGCTACAAGTGAAAACTCTGTCAGTCATTCGGAAGATTTCTGTGTTCTCAGCATATGCGAAAGTGTAGCTTTTGGTTAGTATTAAAATAACGTAGACCTAAGAACAGAAAAGGTATGGTCAAAATCACATCACATAACTGTAAAAAATATATTACTAAGTTTATTATTAAATAACATTAAAATTATATACAACAGAATTGCAATATGAACATTCTTTTAATCGCCTTTTACATAATTGAGATTCTGGCTCAAAGGTATTTTTCATTAAAAAAAATATGTACACACAATAATTATAGAAACAAAACATAAACGATTTTTTCTAAGCAAATCACAAAAATGCGCTTTAAAGTTTCACTTCAACTTAACAATAGTTATCACATACACTTTAGAATTATTAAAACCACCACAAACATACTAAAAATTAATAAAAAAAAATAAACGTACATAATATTTAAATTCCATTTTGAATAATTTAATTATAGCTGGCGAGAACACATTTACTATTTGAATGTGGTAACGGGCACCCGCTGAATGAAACTGTCACAAATGACGGACTAAAATAAGCTCTCTGTGGTCCATAGTACGGAATTACTTAAAACTAACTTATATTGATAACAGCGTTTACAAAACATTGACACCAAAATAAGATAAGGGTTTGTTGTAAACAACAATACACGGACCCACGGTAGTTATAACTTCGGCATAACTATAGGACTACCATGAGTTTACAAAAGTATTACTCGCTAGCGACTGCGTAAAATAAATATATGAAAAATTGTACAACGCCTCTGGTGGTTACCCGTAGAACTAAAATCCGTAGTGACGTAACTCGATACGTAAAAAACCTATCGAAATCAAATCGCTAGCGAATGTCATTATGATCTATTGCCATACAAATTCGGTCCCATGAGTCATTAATTTGACAGACGTTGTCAAGAAATACCGTAACGATAGTAGTTATGTTATTCACTAGCAAAATGACAATAGTTTTCTATTCACCATTTCTATAGTGGCGTTTCTATGCCAACTCATGGTAATGCTACTAATTTAGAACATTACTTATCTGATTCGACTGAGCGCCTATTGTTATCCAATTGTTTTGTAATTATTGACGACCCAAAGGGATATTCACAATATGTAATTACTGTATTAATTAACTCTTGACAACTGTCTGTCTTAAGGGTTAAAGTCCCATATGACCGAGTAAAAGAATCTCTCATAGAATTTGGTGGGAGTTCAACGCCTACTCAATATATAACAGCTGTATAGTATCCCTCTTATTTCTACTAGGATACCGCAGATGGGACGTACTTATAACATGACAAGTTTTCAACTGTAGCTTTGAAGCTTATGTGAAGCCCAACTTTGACTTCAGAGGAGGCAACGCAATACTTCAGATTATTATGGTAATCTTATTCTATTTACTGTTGGCTATAGATGTCCAGCGGCATTGAACCAGTAAGGTCAGTGTCTACCTGTCATTGCTACTTGATTACATAAAATAATAATAAACAAGAAGATTTATTACACACAACTTTGACATGTGACAAGCACGAAGAGGGTCCGAAGTCCTATAAAATTTACAAAATTGTGTAACATTATTAAAATTCACGTATGGCCCTTGTTTTGTGCGACCACGGTCTGCAATTCTCATTTTAAATAAGGGCTAAATATAAAAAGGTTTAAATTTTGACTCTTCGTAATTGATTGTTATGACTCGACCGTCAAGTTTATTTCTATCTAAAAGCAACTGTTAGGCACTGCTATGTTATTTGAAAAGTGATTGATGCACACTTTGATTTGTCGCTGACTACAGTTAGAAGTTAGAACTTTAACTCCATTTGGGTTTATTAGATAGGCGTTTATAGTGCCGAAGAAGGAAGGTCAGGGGTCCGATCCCCCTTAGCATAGGCAAGATTGGCGAGAAAAGAACAATTGTTCAAACAGGAGCACCTGCTTTTTTCGCTGCCACTGCTTCAGACGGAGTTATTAATACATCATTAGGTATACCCGTGGCTTATTGATACATAATTCAATTATTATTATGGTCAATTTACTATCAAATGGACCACGTGCTCTTTACATTACAGTTTCATAAAAAAAAACGCATTATGAACGGGCTCACCATATTTTTAACCTCGAATTTCTAATATTAGATAACTACTTGACCTGGTACAGTTTAAGTGTACATAGCAACAACTGTTATCTGTCGTCGCAGAGCGACACATGAACTAAAAATAAAAGGTCGCGGTTCATTGGTTAGTAGACAGTCGACAAATCGTATGAGATTGTTTACGCCGTACGCCACGTTCCGCGTAAACAATACTGTAGCACTACCATGAGTTTACAAAAGTATTACTCGCTAGTGACTGCGTAAAATAAATGTATGAAAAATTGTACAGCGCCTCTGGTGGTTACTCGTAGAAGTAAAATCCGTAGTGGCGTAACTCGATACGTAAAAAACCTATCGAAATCAAATCGCTAGCGAATGTCATTATGATCTATTGCCATACAAATTCGGTCCCACGAGTCATTAATTTGACAGACGTTGTCAAGAAATACCGTAACGATAGTAGTTATGTTATTCACTAGCAAAATGACAATAGTTTTCTATTTACCATTTCTATAGTGGCGTTTCTATGCACTCATGGTAATGCTACTGATAATAGAACGATTGCTATGTAACGAGATAATTTGAGCATCGGAACGATAAGTGGTGAAATTATACATTCTTTCTTCAGTAGGTACAGAACTTTTACTGTAACTAAACCGTTATTGAAACGTAGCAATAATTTATTGGTGCATACCAATATTGGTCCTATTAATAAGAGTTTATCTTAATTTCTATTTTTTCCAATTATAGCAATATTGTGACATACGCGTTACACAAACAATTTCTAATTAGATAAATTTTAGGAATATATAGGCCACCTGCATATTACGCAATATTAAGCTAAAATAATCAACGTTAGTAAGTTATGCAAGCATAAGTTAACATTATAATCAATCAGTCGTCTATCTCTGGACCCCTGCATCCTGCAGGCAATTATTTATTACTCATTAGAGAATTGACCTAACCTTAATTTGTTGTTCATCACTTCGAGATAAGGGCATCCCTAGCGGCGCCAGATACAACAGCGCGTAAACAAGTGATTGCGAGTCGTGAGCGAGTGTCCCTCGCATATTAATAGAATATACTAGATAATGACTCCATCCCATTCAAATGTTTTGATTCCTGAATCTCAAGTGACCTACATTCAGTGTGCGATAACGCCGCCGCTGTGAGATGAATCTCATCACTCTATGTGCCTTATGTACGTATGATTAAGCATCAATCTCTGTTCCCAGTGAGCTAACAAACCGCTGCTCGATTGTGTATTCTCAAGGTACAATAAAGGCTGAAAAGCGCTTAACTTCCTATGAAAACGAGTACAAACGCGTGATATTCATTGATATATTTATTGTTGTTATGATTTGCGGCTTCAATTTATTTATATTGCTCAACCTTATTTAAATTTGCCTTGAATATAATGTTGACTTATCTAGATCTCGTTTGAGCGAGTGGAAATATTTGCTTCATATTTTAAGTGAGTATAAAGTTCGTGGCTCATGTGCAGTGAGATGTAGGTATTCTAGGTAGGGTAGGTATCCTGTGGGTTTTGGCACTTAGAGATTAATGCGGCAACTCCTGCAGTCACGCTCAATGTCGCTGAGTATGTAGCGGGGATGAATTTGTAGAGGTAATATAATACACTCGGTTATTTTGCTATACTGAGATGAAGAATACCTATATTTTCAAAAACGGGACTAATGTGTTTCTTTCTGATTAATGTATATATTTGTTTTTTTTTATTGATAACATATTCATACTTACGTTAAATTTTGTATTTGTTGGCACTTTGGCAAAGATGCACAGAAAGACGTTATCTAGTCAAGTTAAGTAATTATAGTGATATTTGCACAATATAATTGCATAATATGAGTAAGTAAATTAATCATTCGTTGCAATGAATGATAAATTTTCATCATACGAGTAGGTACATGACTTCGATGACATTCGAGCTTCAGAACAAACTAATAGTTGAGTAGCTTTATCACGGAGAACCCTAAATATAAATAAAAAAATAAATACTTTATGAAAAGACAGAGTTAAAATTAAACTGATTTTTTTATATAATATAGGAGTAGCAGGCGAGCATGCAGCACACCTGATGGTAAGAGGCTACTGCCGCCCATGGACATTTGTAATCAACCCCAGATAGGATTAGATATTCCTACCTGATGTCGGCCACAGATGCGCCGCTACCCCTGAGGACTAAGCTGGAACGCCTCCGAAAAGTCTGTCTCCCTTACCACACTCTTCAAACCGGAACACAGCAGCGCGTAACACTGCTGTTATTAGGCAGAAATAGGTGTGGCGGTGGTGCCGGAGTCGAACCGCAAAGGGTTCTACCAATTTATACGGACTTGGATCTGACAGCACTTTACGAATTTGGATCTAACAGCCAAACACAGCCAACACTTCTTACTGCCAATTACAGTTTATAATTTTTAACTAACGTTCTTATAATTATACAACCAACACTAAGGTCGTGATAACAATGATATTGAGCGTTGCGTGCAGCGTGCATAGATTAGTAAAGATTACTCACAACAAGAAAATGTACCCAGTCTTGAGAATTGAAATAGTTGCGTAAAAAAGTTTTGCCACGTCTCCGTGCTAAAATGTCCCTGAAATATTTGAAATAATTATTTATTTATTATGTACAAAAAAGAACTTACTAATAAGCCGTTTGTGGCTTCATTCAATTTCAAGGCGGCGAAGTATCTTTACTTATCTATGGCAGCGTGTTAAGGCGTGCGTATATGTAAACAGTACCCTTACCATGAGTTTTCAAAACATCCCACAATTTTACGTTAAGTTTACTCAATACATCATTCTGTTCCGTTTGCTTTAGTATACTGAGTAAACGTAACAATAATTTAGTGCTCAAGTCTTTTTGTCTGCCACACATATTCGCAAAAAAGAGAACTAAAATTTGCATTATGCGTTTTGGAAAACTGAATAGTCAATTGTAATAACATTTAATTTTACAAATATAAATAGAATGCACTTATTATTTGTACATTTGTAATTTAATTTTGATAGCGTTATAGTTCCGTTTTTGAAACTTATGCTGTGGAATTTTAGTTCCGATACGTTCCACGGGAGCGCTGTATGCGCGAATTCGTAAACGTTGAACGTTTTCGAGCAAACGATAAACTCGTACTTAGGGTACTTAGTTTCCATAATATATACATATTATAATATGTACATATTATGGAAGGAATAGTGCCTGTATAGGAATAGGATTAATAATAGAGCCTGCAGAGCAATTGTAGTCAGGAATAATTCCCGATTATAGTAAAAATGTCGCCCAAATAAATAATAAATAATTATATTTGAATTCTAGTCAATGACACATTGACGAATATTTTACTTTTCGGATTACAGGGCTCGCCAGACTTAATTGGATACCAGATGTAAGGGCAATAATGTAGTTAATTTCAATCTATCTAAGGACACATGAAAACAATTTGCTTTCCTTAGGCTTAAACTCATTGAAGGAAGTTTATTTGCACATTATCATTTCGTAACGCCGTTTCCTATAAGCAAGTTGTTACGGTAACAAGTTCTTATGAGTTGCCGAAATCAATTTACGTTTTAGATCGCCTACCCTAGCAACGATAATTTACATGAACTTACTTCGCAAAAACTTATTAACAATATAATTTGACGATAATATATATAAGGTTTCTATGTAGGTATATAGGATTTCATATTAATTAGTCAACTTTTACGACATCCTCAGGAAGGTTATTCTTCGACTCCGTCACGCTTGTTTTTGCCTTATAGGTATAGGTATATTTATACTCGTAATGTGGTCACCCACCGAGACAACAGATAAGATTGCACAATGTAGGTACAGTCAGCTTCAAAAGTAAATGAACAGATTAAGATTTCAAAAATACCTATATTCCCAAGTGTTCATAAGTAGCTACATAATTTTTCGGTGAAATACATATTTAAGCGAAACCATAATTAAATGAACGTCATAAGGTTTCAAAAATAGACGAACACTAAAGTGTCAAAAGTAGCTGAATAATGACATATCATATAAATTACGTTAGCCATTTTGCACGTACAGTGTTCAGCTACTTTTGACGCTTTAGTGTTCATCTAATTTTGAAGCTTTACGAATTTATACTAATTATATATTTATAATATAGGAGTATCAGATGAGCATGCAGTCCACCTAATGGTAAGTGGCTACTGCCGCCCATGGACATCTGTAATCAACCCCAGATAGATGTGCTTAGCTATTTATAAATGTTTGGGTATTTTTGGAATTTTGATCTGTTCATCTACTAGTTATGGGAGCTGGGCGTCGAGGAAATAATTGCAGTCTATTTCGCGAACAAATTAAATTTTTATTTAAATTTAACACAAATTTTACACAAGTTTTAACAAAAATGAAATTAAAAAAATAAATTGATGGGATAGGTCGAGTCACTTTCCGCGATGGAGGTGAACTGATTCCATGGTGGACGGCCACCTGTACGTGGGACGGCCACCCGCGCGTGGGACGGCCACCTGCGCGCCTCGTCAGCGTTGGCCGTTCCGCGAAGGCCCGATGCAGCGCAAGCACGATGCAGCGTGAGAACGGTGTAGGGCTGGCGCGATGCAGCCTTAACGTGTAGGGCTGTCGCTTACACGTAACTTCTCCCGCCCCAGCTGAGCAACTATTTGCCTACGTTTAGTGCAAATATTGCGGCCTTCTTGTCCTCTCGATTGAGGTCGGTGAAGCAGAAGCGATCTGGTCGGCGATGTGTCGCCAGGAGTTCTTCTTGCCGGCGCCCTCGATGCCGGCGCGCAGCTGCGTGCGCATCGCGATGATGCGGTCCACTATCAGCTCCACGTCCGGTAACCACTGCTTCCTGAGGTCAGGCGCGGTGAGGATCTCCTGCACGAGACATGCGCCGTGCAGCGGCGGGCTGGAGTACATGGTGTGCACCATTATTAATGAATTTCGGGTCGACGCCGGTGGGTTTGCGGGCACACGCGTGAAGCAGGATTTTTCGGGGGTTTTGGAGATATCTTAGTTGCCCCACATGGGCGTGGGCATCCAGATCTCCTTTTTCCTCGCATAATGCTTCGTGATGAATTCTAGGCGTAGACGGAGGGTGCCAATGCGGGACAATGTAGTACTAGCTCCATCTCGTACTTGCACATCGTATTTCGGATGTAGCGAGCTGAGCAGGGTTCCCCGACGTCCGGATCTCGTTCAATGGTTCGGTTTCCCGTTTAATAGCGATAGTCCGAAACACGCACAAACCGGGAACTTTCGATTGCGCCAGTTATGGGTTCTGCGCCACTTATGGGTTCCTCGTTTAATTGCGATAGTCCGAAACACGCACAAACCGGGAACTTTCGACTGCGCCAGTTATGGGTTCTGCGCCACTTATGGGTTCCTCGTTTAATTGCGATAGTCCGAAACACGCACAAACCGGGAACTTTCGACTGCGCCAGTTATGGGAGCTGGGCGTCGAGGAAATAATTGCAGTCTATTTCGCGAACAAATTAAATTTTTATTTAAATTTAACACAAATTTTACACAAGTTTTAACAAAAATGAAATTAAAAAAATAAATTGATGGGATAGGTCGAGTCACTTTCCGCGATGGAGGTGAACTGATTCCATGGTGGACGGCCACCTGTACGTGGGACGGCCACCCGCGCGTGGGACGGCCACCTGCGCGCCTCGTCAGCGTTGGCCGTTCCGCGAAGGCCCGATGCAGCGCAAGCACGATGCAGCGTGAGAACGGTGTAGGGCTGGCGCGATGCAGCCTTAACGTGTAGGGCTGTCGCTTACACGTAACTTACTTATAGGGCTGACTGTACACACGGAACTTACACGCGCCTGTCACGCACACGTCAATTAAAAACCAAATCGATTTTCGCGTGACATTTCTCTCGCTACGTTGGATCAAGTCATTATAATAAAATTGCTCTACTGCTTTTATAAACGCCACTAATTTGTAATAGGCTTCGAGTTCTGGGGCGGAGCTCGTTCCGAACTTAAACTTTAGTACGTGTTATAACATCACTACGACAATCAGACAAATATGAAAAATATCGGATTATTTTAGCCGTTATTTTTTTAAATTCTGTATTTAACCATGATTATCTCATGTCACAATGTGTTTGATAAGGTGGCAAATCTTTCCATTACTGAAGGACCACTGTCACACCTACAACAGCACCAAAATTCTGTTTCAAATGAATTCCTTTTTTTTTTGTTTACGAGGGGGAAACCTTCAAAAGGTACCCAGTGTCGTGGGTGCGACGTAGGGTTATGTGGGATTCTTACCGCGCTAAAACCCCCGCGGTGGCCGTCCTCGGTGCTGCGTAGAGGGCTCCGGGATCTCCAAAGGAACGCAACCGGAGCCCTCTTAGCGCGTTGCCCCGTCGGGCTCCGCCCAGGTGAGCTTGGCGCTCGCCACACCGTCTGGTGCGTACGACGGTATGCGACCACACATACCGCCGTCCTTCCCGGGGCCGCTGGCTAGGCGGTTCGAGCTCCCACTCTTGCCACCCGCAACCCCGGAAGCCCCCTTTTAGTCGCCTCTTACGACAGGCAGGGGATACCGTTGTCCTATTCTACTCCCGGAACTTAAGTTACTGTCTACAGGCTGTACTGTTACAGGCTGTACAAATCAAGGCTGTCAAATGAATTCCTGTGTATTTTACATTAAAATATGACGTTTAATTAATTACGTTTGTAAGTACCTACTATACAAAACCTGTAAGTAATTTGTAACGCGACATAATTTTCGTGTTTCTCATCAAGTTCGTATTAAAATTCATCCAACGTACTAAACTCATACATTTGCATAATATTTAAATAAGATAATTCGGATTATGTGTTTACATAAGCAAAGCATGACATCCCTTCCCGTAAGCCGATAAGTCACTTAGTTTTATAAGGGTACATAATATATCGCTTATCTCCATAATACCATGATTATACTGCTTTCTATAAAAGTATTAATGTATCAGATTAACGAATATCAACATAATTTTGGATAAATCATCAAAGCGTTGTGCTGTAATTTATTCGATATTTTTTCAATAATAAAACAGAATACCTATAGATTATAGATGCTTCCGTCTTTATAAATATGTACTCGTATAGGTAAGTGTTAAACAATATTGATTTCATTACTGTATCAATTGTCTATCTGTCCGTAAGTACCTATATTTTCCTCAAATTATGAAATCCAAGTACCTGATGGAATTATAAAGTAAACAGTTTTTATAAAATCACTCTCACAATTTAGAACCTAACACCTCATTTGTTTAATTCCATGAAGCCGTTTGGGCTTGCAGGGGGTTCCAAAGTATGAGACAGGTACATACATATACAAACACATGAAAAACATTACGGAAGGTAATGTTACCTAGACGAAGGTACACCTACATCTGAAGTACCCAGATTTACCGTAAGCTTTTTTTTATAATATAGGAGTAGCAGACGAGCATACAGTCCACCTGATAGTAAGTGACTACTACCGCCCATGGACATCTGTAATCAACCCCAAATAGGATTAGATATTCGCCTCGAAAAAGTCTGTCTCCCTTACCACACCCTTCAAACCGGAACACAGCAGCGCCTAACACTGCTATTATTAGGTAGAAATAGGTGTGGCGGTGGTGCCGCCGGAGTCGAACCACAAAGGGTTCTTCAAAGGTACTATAAACGTAACAATCGAGCATGCAATCCTTCGGATGATAAGTCTCCCGCCCATGGACATCTGTAATCAACTTCAAATAAGATTAGAATCCTACCTAAGGTCGGCCACAGATGCGTTACTACCCTTGAGGACAATCCACACTGTTCGAACATACAGCAACGCTTAATACTGCCGTTATTAGACAGAAAATATTGTGGCGTTGGTACTTTCGAAGTTAAACCAAAAAGGGCTCTACCGTCAGAAATTGCACATAAAATGCTAGATATAAAAACGTAAGTACCTAAAGCTCCTCGATAACTCAATACAAAACCTTCATCACTTTAAATTGCTAGTCACGTTTCAGTCCAAATGAGAGAAAATCTAATCTTTTTTGCGTCTCTGAAGTGATTGGGGCGGAGTACAAAATATCTTAGACGGACGCTTATACAATGACATTTGAGTGGAAGGCCTTTACAAAGCTGGATTAGAACTCGTTTGCATAATCAGAATTAAGTAGGCGCCTAAATCACTATTGACGAGGCGACGAGTAACTGAGTTAAGAGAAAATATATAACTTGAAGGTCGTAGAACCCATTATGGTTCGACTCCGGCGGCACCACCGCCACGCCTATTTCTGCCTCATAACCCTTTATACCAGAACACAGCGGTGTTAAACGCTGCTGTATTCTGATTTGAAGGGTGTGGTAAGGGAGACAGACTTTTCAAGGCGTTCCAGCTTAGTCCTCAGGGGTAGCGGCGCATCTGTGGCTGACTTCAGCTATTAATATCTTATTCTAACTGGGGTTAATTACAGATGTTCATGGGCGGCAGAAGCCACTTACCATCAGGTGGAAACAATACATTTATGATAACTATGTAGGTAGTTATGTTATTTACGTACTCTTAAATGTTATGTAGTATTAAGTAATGTACGCTTAAGTGTCAGAATATTCAATTGTCTTGCTGGTTGCGAATCAAATCGAACGATAATATTATATGACTATTGTCGAAGTTTAGTTCATCGTAACGTCGTAAGTCGTTTCGGGAAGTTTGGTAGTATAAATGTAACATTTGGTAACGGTAGTTTTACTACCAACAGTAAATAATGTATTGTAGTAGTTCATCATCAACCCATTATTGTCCCACTGCTGGGCACGGGTCTCCTCTCAGACTGAGAAGGATAAGGCCATAGTCCACCGCTGGTCAAGTACGTATTTGTAGACTTCACATATCTTAGAGTTTTTTTTAAATCTCTCAGATATGCAGGTTCGCTTACAATGTTTTCCTTCACCGTTTTAGCAAGTGATAATTAATTTCTAAAACGCAAGATAAGATAAGATTGAATTAGCAAAAAATCACGGAGTCCACTTTATCTGATGGTAAATGGCTTCTGTCACCCATGTAATGTAATCGACTATTAAGTTGGACCACGTCGAATAAGTAAGTCTCCCATACCACTCTCTTCAAACCGTAATGCAGCATCGCTGAATATTGATATTATCAGGCAGAAATAGGTGTTGCAGTGGTACCTCCGATGTGGCTAACCACAAAGTGCTCTATCGCCTTCAAATATTCAGAAATTTTGTGTTTTAATGCCTGTTTAGCGTGCTTGTGCCATGTTCAGTATGTTAGATAACTAAGCATAATAAGCGTTACGATTGAAAAATAGTTTTAATGACATAACGGTTAATTTATCGGTCAGTATTTTAATTAAACCGAAACATTAACTCGGAAATGGTATGGTATGGTATGGTATGGTATGGTATGGTATGGTATGGTATGGTATGGTACGGTATGGTATGGTATGGTATGGTATGGTATGGTATGGTATGGTATGGTATGGTATGGTATGGTATGGTATGGTATGGTATGGTATGGTATGGTATGGTATGGTATGGTATGGTATGTGTAAGTTAAACATATCGGTATATGTATATAGCAAATATATGTATATAGTATCGCCTGTATCTTCCTCGCTATGTATAAAACAAGCGGCTAAGGTCGGGTGAGCAGAGCTTATCTGTTATGAGCACGTCTCATGACTTTGGACGAAGATATTACATATAGGAGCATGCCAATGCGGAACAGGATAATGAACATTTTCCGATAGAGGATTAGATCGGTTTATCTGTGAGGCTTTAGCTGATACCTCGTAAAGTGTCACTAACACTAGATTAACGGTACCTACCTGATAATGGAGCTTTATGTAGTACTGAACTTATTATCTTGTTACACCCACCCTGTAAAAGCGATCAAATATTCGCGATACGATATTATGCAATAAGATATACAACATATCCGTATTCGTATTTATACTTTTTTTGATGATAATTTAATAATAATATCATGAGTCGTGACGTCTCTACATTTGTGAAAGCTCTGCGTACTGTTTTTAAAGACGTTTTAAATCAGTTAACGTATCATAGTAATCTATTGTGGGCTTTCCCCAGCTTATTTTAAAAGAATATGTGTGCCCACCTGTGGGACTTAGATTGATGTCTATTTTTAAAGGATTTTATTCTTGATTAGAGCAGCAACTATGCTTGCATAATTATAAGTACATCTATGTCACCCTCTTATACCCTCCATGACTTCCATTCCACTAATATTAAATTATTGTCAAGTTTCAACTTCTAACAGACACATTTAGAGAATTAGACTTTTTACGTGCAAAATGTCGTATGAACTTCCTCCTGAGGTATTCCTTGAGCGCTATGATATGCTATAGGGCTCTCCAAGAGGGGTGCAAAAAGAGCTCTCCTTCAAAGCCGGCAAAGCATTGATGCATTGACTCCTCTTGTGTCGCAAATATCCACATTCGACGGTGGCTGCTTTCAACCAGGTAGCCCGTATCGTAAGGTATAGCTATAAAAATAGACTTAGTAGTAGGTACATAACACCTGTATAAAATTTGTAAGCAACAAACATCTCCCGCCTACCAATCTTATTCAACCTTTTAGCTCATTGATTATTTATAAGTTACGAGGAGGTAACAATCTTAGATAAGTCTAGAAAACGTAGCCCCAATAAATTCAGCGCCTCAATAGGGAATTAGGAAAAACCTAAATCTCATTGGAAATTTAATCGAAATTCGAAATTGCGGAATATTTGTACAAATAAGTTATTTAGAGAGAAATATGATTAGGTCTAATATATATATTTTTTTATAATATAGTAGCAGACGAGCATGCAGTCCACCTGATGGTAAGTGGCTACTGCCGCCCATGGACATCTGGTGACAACCCCAGATAGGATTAGATATTCCTACCTGAGGTCGGCCACAGATGCGCCCCCCTGAGGACTAAGCTAGAACGCCTCGGAAAAGTTTGTCTCCCTTACCACACCCTTCAAAACGGATTACAGCAGCGCCTAACGTAACGTAACGTAACGTAACGTAATAAAGAGTGATAAAGTCAAAATTTGGTACTAAGTCACCACTCGTAAAAAATCTACTATTTATTAAAAAAAAAAATGTAAAATACTAAACAACTACATAATTAGGTATGTATACTTTTTATTTGAAAGGTAACTTGAACGGGAGTACTTAGCGTTATTTCATAAAAATCTGTTCAGCTCTTTTCAAGTTTTATATAATCGAAATAGACAATGTTAAAAGGTCTACTTATAAGCCTCGTAAACGATTTCAAATAGGCTATGTCTTCTTTTATGAAATGTAGCTTCTTTCGGAAAAAAACTAGAAAAATAGTGTTGAAAATAAACCTACTTTAGGTTATTTCTGTTATAAACCAAATTTTCGTCTCTTTAGCCTTACGAAGTTCCCATTTACGAGGAAAACAACAAAACTTGTATCTAAGTAGATCCCGCTCCAATTTAATTCAAGCTAAATATATTTGAATATATTATAAATACTTACAATACTTACAATAATAGAAACATCAAAATAAAACCGTATCTAAGACGCGATGATAACATTTGAACCGATCAATTAAGCGTAAGGTTTTCCTCGTTGCAAATAAGTAATCGTGGCCGCTTGCTACTGGTTGTTACTACGAGTAGGTAGTTAGAAGTCAAAAACGGTGGTAAAATCTCTATGGTTTGACTCCGGCAGCACCACTGCCACACCTATTTCTGTCTAATAACAGCAGTTTTAAGCACTGTTGTGTTCTGGTTTGAAGGTTGTTGTAAGGGCGACATACTTTTCCGAGGTGTTCCAGCTTAATCCTCAGAGATAGCGGCGCATCTGTGACCGACCTCAGGTAAGAATCCAATCCTACCTGGGATTAACAGATGTCCATGGGGTGCAGTAGTTTCTCACCATCAGGTGGACTGCATGCTCGTCTGCTACTCCAATATTATAAAAAATAAGCTAGTTTCATACTTGTGTTACAAATTATACAATAGCCTAGAAGCTCTGAAGGCCAGCTGTGGCGCGGCGGTAACAACTCAAAATGCAAATATTACCAAATATGCATTAATTAGAGCAAAACTCTCGCTGGCACAACCACCTGTGGTCCAATGCCTAAAGTATTTAAGTTTTACCTTTTATATTTTTATAAGATGGTAGTAGCAAACGAGCTTGTATTGGTATGTGGTCACTACCGCCTTTAACATTTTTAACTAACTCCATATAGAACGGGTGTTCACGATTACAAACATTACCACTCTTAAGTACTTGAATGGTCGTTTCATATACCGGTAATACCGCGACTAAAATGCTCGAACCGCTCGGCCAACGGCCCCTGGAAGGACGGCGGTATGTGTGGTCGCATACCGTCGTACGCACCAGACGGTGTGGCGAGCGTCAAGCTCATCTGGGCGGATCCCGACGGGGCAACGCGATAAGAGGGCTCCGGTTGCGTTGCGTTGGAGATCCCAGAGTCCTCTACGCAGCGTCAAGGACGGCCACCGTGGGGGTTTTAGTGCGGTAATAGTCCCATATAAACCTGTGTCGCTCCCACATCATCGGGTACCTTTTGAAGGTTTCCCTGTCGTGAACAATAAATGATATTTGTCTAACTTAATAAATAGTTAGCCGTCTACTGACATAGGCAGTAGTAGATTGACAGAAAAAATATATTAGATATCATCTGGTATCCTCGGAATGGCTTCTATTTATCTCGAATAGTCATTTCAGAAAAAGAAATCTCGACATTAGCGCTACTTATTGGGTTCGAAATATCTATATTTTGCTAGAAACCTTAAACCAATCATACACCCTTACAAAAATTCCTTGAAATATATTATTTTTTGTTTATATTTGATATTTGATTAAATTTTTGTATACATACGCTCCGTCTACTGCAGGAGTCTACATTATGAGTTTTCTAAGCATACCACAATTTTACGTTATGTTTACTAAATCCATTATTCTGTTCCGTTTGCTCCAGTAGACTGAGTAAACGTAACAATAAATAAGTGCTCAAATGACGATGTACTTTTTGTCTACCTCACATGTCCGCAAAAAAGACAGACAAAACATAAAGCGCCATTTTTATTGGACATTTAATGTTATGGTATTGACACGATAGTTCGGATACAATCCGCTAGGGGCGCTGATTGGAAATTGTATGGGCAAATACGTAAACAAATACCGAAACAGTCATATTTGTCAAAACGTAAAAACTCATGGTAAGAGTACAGATATGCCAGAATCCCTCGGGAGTGTACTAATAACAGACAAACATACATTCTTTATCTGTGGGTACACAAATAATATTAAAATAAGCTTAATAGTACCTTAAAATTAAATTAAACTTTAATGTTATTTACCGTGAAAGAAAATCTTTTGACCTAATTAAATGCGCTCGTTGGGAAATGATAAAAGCTATGAAATATTAAAATGGCTTCAGTAATATTCATTTAAAACACGCATTGTAATGTAAATATGCTATCTATACACACCACACTTCACTTTTGAAGGTGGTAGAACCCTTTGTGGTTCGACTCTGGCGGCACCACCGCCACACCTGTTTCCACGTAATAACAGCAGTGTTAGACGCTGCTGTGTTCCGCGTTCCAGCTTAGTCCTGAGGGGTAGCGGCGCTTCTGTGGCTGACCTCAGGTAAGCTAATCCTATCTGGGGTTGATTACAGATGTCCATGGGCGGCAGTAGCCACTTACCATCAGGTGGACTGCATGCTCGTCTGCTACTCCTATATTATAAAAAAAAACTTAAATTACAAATATGCTCCTTACAGATCGACAAATAAGTATACATTATAATTATTATGAGTTTTGTAGGGAGTTGTTATGGAACCTACACGAATAATGTGGATATAACGTTTCATACAATCTGGTTCATATAGTCAAATATGAATTGGATGACCTACTTACTTGATAAGTGATTTAAATTAGCAAAAATACCAAGCTAAAAATGGAAAAAAAACATATTAATCATTATTTTTTGCCCTGTGGAGAACCCAGAGATATATTTAGTAACCTTCTGATAATAAAAAAAAAATCCCACATCACAGCGGATTGCTATACTTACAATAAACTCATATAATTATACATATTACATACGTATTCGAACAATTAAAATAAACTTACCTGAAATAAATTATAGTAAATTATAGTGAAGTATAAAATATAATTCAGTGAATCTATAGATGGTAGAGCCGTTTATTGTTCCACTCCGCGAGCACCACCATAACAACTATTTCGGCCTTATACCAGCCTTGTTGCGCTGCTATGTTCCGATTAGAAAGGTGTCATGATGGAGATATACTTATCCGAAGCACTAACTTAATCCTCAAGTGTATCTTCCACTCTATTCTTATCGTTGGTCAACCCCCCATCTGTAAACAATTAGGTACAGATGTTCTTGGACGGCAATGACTACTTACCATCGGATATACTGCATACTCGTTTACTGCGTCTATAATATGAAAACGCTAGAATTTCATACAAGGAAAACGTCTAATTTTGCGGTAAAACTAAGTACGATTTACAACACATGATAGCACGTAACAAATCCATTGTTTATGCGTCCAGACGTTTCTTTCACGTAGAATTGTGATATGAATATTTGAATTATTTGCTTAATACTGTCACCAAGGCCGGTTAGGATTTGTTCAAGCGACTGTGTACTGTAGTGAGCGACGTTGAAATATTATAGCTGGTTATCACAAACGCGACAGATCTTTGATAACGTATCAGTGTTTTTCATATCGATATGAAGCCAGTACAGTACCTGTTTTGTAACAATTTAACACGGATCATTCTGATCCATTCTGTCGCAAGTTTCCAAGTAATTATGTTTTGAATTTCAACACGAGTGCAATATGGCGTATTGGATTATTTTCTCCTGTTTAATTGTGTTGGCTTGTGCGCATCAAAGCAGCGAGGACGGTAATCTGATTTTAATTATAAATTTACCTGGAAATGTTTCCTAAAAACAAATTTAGCTTAGAAATTTTAGCAGATTTACAAACAATTATGACCATTGTTCCTTTGTTACTTAATCTCGAGACTAAATAAATAATTTATGCAAACATATTGTGTATTTTGGATGATAAAATGTACTATATTATTGTTTTTAAAAAAAATCTCTTATTTCTTCTCCAGTTTAAAACTTCTATTTTCTCTCTCTACTTTACCTCTTCATACGGGGTCATTTTTGCGATTTTATAGTTAAGTCACTCAATAATATGTTTATTTTCGAATACAAATTGTCGTTTATTTAACTAAAAAATACAATAACCGTTCTTTTAATCAGATGTTTCTCTCCATATAATTTCCCCACTATGATACGAGATGGCGGTGTACACGCTCAAAGTTATCATTTTATCTTGTATTTATTGTATTTGTACAATATGTACGTCAGCGGATTGTCTGATTCGTCCATTCGTCAGAATGCAAATGACATCTTGTTTACAAATGTTCTCTACTTTATAAAATACCAATCACAATATTCTAAATAAAATTCTAATTCTCAAATATAAAATAACAAGAAACAATAATACTAATTAAATTAATATTAAGTAAAATTAAAAAATAAATTATACTTATAAAATAAAGATGTTGTCCAAAACTCTAACTTGTGGCATAATGCCCAGAACGCTGGCAGGGTATCGCTTAATCGCTGTATGGCAAGGCTAATTTTCTGGGCAAAAAAGATGCCGATGTGTTCTAATATAAATATATAAATAATTTTCTAATTTTCTCTTGCACCATAGATTTAACGCATGCTTCTGGTAATATACTTATATTATAAAATAAAATTAGAATATTTAAAGATTAGAGACCAAAACAGAGGTATAGTTTTATTCGCTACGAACCACAGGCAGGGAATCTGCTTATCGTAATTTGGAATAAAAGGGGACTAACGGCATTGTGTACGGCAAGAGATTTCACTCTTCGAGCTCTCTCGAACCGCCTAAGGGCGACCCCGCGAAAGACAACAGTATGTGTAGACGCATACTGTAGTAACCATCTCAATAAAAGTGTGGGATGAGCACAAATATCTTCCGGATAGTGTCCAAAAAGCGCCCCGAGCTCAAAGAACTCCAGTTGTGTTCCAATGGAGATCACTCAGGACTGTTACCTTGGGAGTTCTTATGGGGTTAAAATGTGGTGTCGCTCCCACGCCATTGAATACCTTTTGAAAATTTCCCCCTCGTCAAGAAAAAAAAGGAATACATATACGAGTACGTAATATCAAATGTATATAATATGTAAGCGAAATTAATAATGGTACCTATTTGTGTACGATGATATAAACTGATAAAGCTCGCGATTAGGAAAACATGTCAGTAATATTAGTTTTCCTTATATGAATAATGAGCATACACATTCACATAATATATTATCACCATATTACGTATATTTCGTGTCTACACTTCCCAGCAAATAAATAAATAGATTACGAACAAAATATATAATTTGGTACAGGTGGATGGTGTCCACGTGATTTGTAGTGGTCACTTACAGCGTATAGACAAACCAATATAATATAATAAGTGAGTCGGTGGTGCCATACAGTACCGTGAGTTTTCAAAACATTCCACAATTTTACGGTACGTTTACTCAATCCGTTATTCTGTTCCGTTTGCTTCAGTAGACTGAGTAAACGTAACAATAAGTAAGTGCTCAAGTTTTTTGGTCTGCCTCACATGTTCACAAAAAAGAGAGACAAAACATAATGCGCCATTTTGTCAATTTAGACATTTAATGTTACGTTACTGACACTATAGTTCGGATACAATCCGATGAGGGCGCTGATTGGAATTTGTATGGGCAAATACGTAAACAAATACTAAAACAGTCATATTTGTCAAAACGTAAAAAGTCATGGTAAGGGTACAGGTTCTGCCACCTTTCAGACACTTGATGACATACATACAAATGGTGATTGATAGCATAAATAATATTATCTATGAATGAAGGATTACAATATATGATAATAGTATCTTACTTTGTAAAGCGGGAATCCCCGAGTAGCTAGCAATTTTTTAGACAAAACAATTAATATAAAACATTTTTATGGTTGTTACGGGACAATATATCGTAATATAATGGTAGTATTGTGTTACCTGTTTACAAATTATCATAATTTACAAAATTTTATTACGCTATTTTTTTGCTGCGACAGAAATAATTGTTCTTTCGTAGAAATTTTTCTTTTATGTAATAAAAACTTTTTTTTTTATTTAATTAGTATTAATTTTACTTTAATTATTATTTTATTTTTATTATTATTTGTAACAAAGTCTAAAAAAAACATTAAAATAAATGTAATATTCAATTAAG
Organism: Epargyreus clarus clarus; assembly: GCA_014595695.2. Taxonomy (NCBI): domain Eukaryota; kingdom Metazoa; phylum Arthropoda; class Insecta; order Lepidoptera; family Hesperiidae; genus Epargyreus; species Epargyreus clarus. The sequence continues at coordinate 301,330 of JACTTY020000006.1, forward strand.
GTTACATTTCAAAATTGAATGACGTTCATAATAAACAGAATGTAATAAAAATATATTGTACTTTAACTTGCTGTATTTTTTTGGTTTTTGAATAAGCGTTGATACCAACCTATACCTAAATCCTAAAATATGATTACATTATAATCATCGAGCGTCAAAATTACCTGGACATAATTAGGTGTCTAATATCTACACAATATGACTATTTATGCTATAACTATATAAAATGTTTGTATCTATGTACCTACAGCATATTGCATACAAAAATGTAACTTTAATCTGTAGTGTATATTCTTGTTAATGTCGGCTGTAAGTCTGCAATAAAGAGTATTTTGCACTACATATCTATAAATTCTATATTAATGTTTTTTTTATTTGTGATTTCCAGGTGAATGTCCCGCGGGTTACTGTGAGGGCGAAGGTTATGAATGTATCAATGGCAGTTGTTACTGCACGGATGGGTATGTCCCTAACTACTACCAGACCCGCTGCGTGAAATGTCCAGGTAATAAACAATACTATACTTATTAAATATATAAGTTGAACGAGCAGTCCACCTGATGGTAAGAAGTCACTGTCGCCAATAGACACCAGTAATCAACGCCAGATAGTATAAAAGTCTTACTTTAATATGGTCCAGAGGCGTCGTAGGCGTAGGCGCGATATCCCTGTAGTTCCGGGACAAGAATAGGGCTACGGTATCCCCTGCCTGTCGTAAGAGGCGACTAAAAGGGGGCTTCTGGGGTCGTGGGTGGCAAGAGTGGGAGCTCGAACCACCCAGCCAACGGCCCCGGGAAGGACGGCGGTATGTGTGGTCGCATACCGTCGTATGCACCAGACGGTGCGGTGAGCGATAAGCTCACCTGGGCGGAGCCCGACGGGGCAATGCGCTAAGAGGACTCCGGTTGCGTTCCTTTGGAGATCCCGGAGTCCTCTACGCAGCGCTGAGGACGGCCACCGGGGGGTTTTAGTGCGGTAAGAGTCCCACATAACCCTGTGTCGCTCCCAAGGCATCGGGTACCTTTTGAAGGTTTCCCCCTCGTCAACAAAAAAAAAAAAAAAAAAAAAAAAAAAGGCGTAGGCGCGAGGGCGACGTGGGCCACCGCCCCCGGCCTTACGACCCAGGGGGCCAAGAAAAGGTCGCCGGATTGAACCCATCGCTGAAATCTATGTGACATTTGTAATTTTGTAAATCATCAAATCAACTTTTTAAACTAGGGGCCTCCATTCCACTTTCCGCCCCGGACCTCCGACGACCTTGGTCCGTCACTGTTTACATCGTATTGTGGCAGAGGCCCCGCAAAATGTATTTTGCCCACGTAAAAGTAAGTCTTACGCCGCCACTGATACGGCCACATAATTACTACTTGGACGTTGCTATTCCTGAGGCCGTACGAACAAAATGTAATGACACGTATTAAGTACTCTAATTGTATAACGATGAACAATTCCTCTTCACCGTACTTTGAACAATATTCAACATCCTATTGGATTCCAAAACAAGATACTGATTACTTATACCTTATACTAATTACTTATACCTACGTAAGTACATTATAATCTGAACTGTATGCATTGCTTATGTTTTGAGCCTTAAAGAAACATGAAAAATAAATATTCGCAATCCTTCTTTAAACACACTTAGTCTTCTGGTATTAGGTATTTGAGTTAAGCGTGTTTAAAATTATTTTATTATTCCTTCTACTGAGTTTCTTCTCGGAATTGTTTTTATTTATACAGTTAGGAGCACAAACATCGATATAATTCAGTATCAGTCATATATCTATATATTTTTTAATAGTATAGAAGTAAAAGTAAAAGAGCATGCAGTCCACGTGATATTAAGTGGCTACTGCCGCCCGTGTACGAGTACATCTGTAATCGACCCCAGATAAGATAAGATCCCTACCTGAGGTTGCCCACAAAATCGGAAAAGTATGTAGGTATATCTCCTTTACACACCCTTCAAACCAGAACGCAGCAATGTTTAAAATTGCTGTTATATGAAATGTATATTGTAGTTTAATCTAAGTCAAATTTTACATATTTATCTACATTTCTCATGAAATAGGTATCGGTGAAAGATGTTTTGGGATATGTTGCAACCCGGTTGGAAATGGCACGACGTTGCAGTGTTGGCAGGGGGTGTGTCAACCCTGCCATGACGCTACAGGGAAATGGATTTGCAGGTTCGTACTGATTACTTTTCTAATGTCATTTGCTTATTTGCACGATATTTACTTTATTTAAAAACTGTCTCTGTAGATTCTTATTCTCGTAATTTGTAAACCCAGCCCGTTCAACAGAATGTCATACTTCTCTTATAGCTTTAAATTTACTCGTATAAGTACGATAGTTAAATAAAACGGTTCTTTTAAATACTTTATTGCGCCAAATTACACTAATTAATCAGATATAACTTTACAGCACGTACCTTAGATTTTACAGGTTACTCCAAAACTGTAAATGCTTCACTGTATCCCAGTGTGATGTTAATTAGGATTAATATCACACCGTTCCCGTTAGACCTTTGGGTAAAAAGTGCTTATATAAAAATCTAGTTAATGCAACGATGTGTAAAATGTCAAATTGTTTTATCGACGTCGCTTAGACTTGCGAACCCATACTCGTAAGGAAGCTTTTTTTTAAGTATATAAAAAATATGCACTAAATAGGTATCAGTTTCAGTTTACAAACTTACAAATACATAAACTTGGTTGCAAATATAGTTAAAGCTTATTATTTAACACCATCTATCGTAGGTACACAATATAAGGCGAATATCTTAGCCCTCAGGAGTAGCATCTCTGATCGCCTTCAAGTAGATTCCTTGTTCTTACGTCCGTAGGCGCCAGTAACCAATTACCTACCGTCAAATCCGCACGCAGTCCGCGTGCTCATTAGCTACTTCATTTATATATAAAAAACAAACATAAGTATTCCCTGAAAATTTCAGTTAGCTACGATTCTAGCCTGCTGTATTTTACTGTGACATTTACGAATTGATCTATATAACGTTGAAATGTTTCGCTGTGGCTGCATACGGAAATATAACGCCACAGATGGCAGGGTATGTGTCACCCCGATGTGATTTAACCGAGAAATGGACGCAAATCTATTGTTATGATTTTACAGCTACATTCGGTTCAGTCAAAGCGTGTTTCTGAAATATAAATATTTGTGTATGTGTATAGAGCCTTTTATGTAACAGAAGTGGAAACAAACGTGAAGGCGTATGTCGGTAGAATGAAAACACGGCGTCACTTTTCCTCTATTTATTCTAAATAATCACTTTTAATAATTATACACACTTTTTCACTATTTCACACTTGCTTTTGTATCCGATGCTTAACCAGGAATGCTCTCCAGCTCCTCGACCCAGCCTATTTAATACCTCTTCTCAACCACCACCACTGTCAAGCTAGTTACAATCCTTGAGGCTTCCTATTGGTTGGCGTTACTGATTAAGTCAATTTACAATCATTTAAAAGGTAAAAATAAACTTTATGAATCGAAAATAAATACAATCTGATTATTAAATATAACAACAAAATTTAAAATAATAGTGATTGAATAACTATATTTCTTGTAACAAAAATTACATTTTAAATTCCAATGCTCGATGAAGTCAAATCAGCGTTTTATAATTGTACAAAATCATTGATGGTAGAAAATAAAAATTAATTAAACACAAATAATAACAAAGTTACTAATAAAATATAAATATAATTATTCATTTATATCCCTTGTATATATATAATCCTTACAGCTCGGCCATCCTACATAAAGCGAGTCCCATTGCTTTTTTTTTGATAATTACAATAATCGGCGTTGATAAACCATTAACAAAGTCCTACTCGTATTACAACATAAAAAAAAAGCATTTCAATTGATGTGCTATAACAGATTCTTTGTATATAAGAAAAAACATGTAAATTTAATCATAGTGCTTGCAGCAAAGGAATTCAAGAAGAATCATATTTCATAATACTACTTTTACTTAACACATTAAAATAATTGCATATATGTAGATTAAAAAGTATATATAAATAAGTTTAAGTTAAAAAAAAACATAAGTAAAAAAAAAAGTTTAAGTAATTTCACTTCGTTTTATTGAAAACACAACTAGACCAGAATTTTAATCATCTATTTCAGTGTCGTTTTCAGAGGATTCAGATTCAAAATTTCTAGTAAAATTAGTCCAGGGTTGGATTTTGTCTATAGCTACAATAGCTTCGTACTTACGACCCTGTTTCCGTGTCAGAGGTGTGTCTTCAATCAGGAATCTGTCATTGTCGAGCATTTTAATTATACGATACGGTCCTTGATATTTTATGACCAGTTTCTGTGATTTACCATCATGAGGTACTTGTCTTTCTACTCGCACTAGATCTCCCTCTTTGTATAGTGTCGCCGGTTTTCTGTGTTTATTGTAATAAGTAGCATCTCTTACCTGTTGTTCTTTTATTTTCTCCCCAGTATCATGTCTTAGGTCTTCTAACTCTTCCGCTGGAATCTTGTTTAGTGTCTCGTTAATTATATCACTTAACTTACCTTCGGTCCTGCTAAGGACATTGAAGCCAAAAAGTAATTCTGACGGGCTTTTTTGAGTAGTTTTGTGTTTTGTGGTATTAATACCAACCTGTATATCTGTAATATGTTCATCCCAGGATTTTTCGTCTCCACCATGGTTGCACGTGGACAGGGCATCTAAAATGGTTCTATTAAATCTCTCAACCTGACCGTTGGCCCTAGGCGTGGCAACGGCATTCTTGATGTGTTTTATACCATATGATTCTACAAACTCTTGAAACGTTTTACTTGTAAAGGTTGTGCCTTTGTCTGTGATCAAACGTGTTGGGACCCCAAACTAACTTACGTACCTCTTCATTACTTGCACTGAGGTGGTAGATTTTGTATTTTTGACTGCATTCATACTTACATATTTGGTAAAGCCATCTACAATTACCAACAAGTAGCAGTTTCCTTTCTTGCTTTTGATGAATGGCCCTAGATGGTCTGCATGTATAGTGTGAAAAGGTGTACTTACTTTTTCGATAGGGTGTAGTTCGCCTTCACGCTTGCCACCGGGAGCTTTATGGTGTGCACACTCACATGAGGTAACATATTTTTTTACGAACCTGCGCATTTTTGGAAACCAATAATGCTCTTTTATACGTTGTAATGTTTTGTCAAATCCCCAGTGTGCCAGATCGTCGTGATTCATTTTTAAGATTTGCCATCGCACCCCTCGTGGTACGAGCCATTTTATATCTTCGCCCACGATACGGTAAACTCTGTCGTTCTTGAGCTTATAATTTTTATGTACATCCATGGCTTCCTCGACAGCTGGATCTTTAAGAATCTGTTTGATTTTCTTTACCTCCTCATCAGTGGACTGCACCGTCGATATCCAGTCTTGGTTGGATTCCTGTATAGGTAAAACATCTAATACATGCTGTTCACTTACGTCCTTATTCACTGGGTTCCTGCTAAGCGCGTCTGCGTGTGCCATCCGAGCGCCTGGCCGGTATTCTATGGTGCAGTCGTACTCCTGCAACTGTACCCACCAGCGAGCTATACGGGGAACCAAGTCCCTTTTAACCAAAGTCGACCTGAGTGCGTTGCAGTCCGTCAGAATTTTGAAAGGTATTCCTATTAGATACACCCTGAAACGATTTAGAGAGGCAATAACTGCCAGGGTCTCCAATTCGTAGGAATGTAACTTACGTTCGTCATTTGTCGTTTTACGGCTGAAGTAAGAGACCGGTTGCAACACCCCGTTCGAATTCTTTTGGAGTAGTATACCTGCTAGACCTTCCTTACAAGCATCTGTATGTACTTCTACTTCCGCTTAACGCTTGTTCTTGCTCGTCGTTCCAAGCAAATCCCGCATTTTTCTTTAGCAAGTCTGTCAGTGGAGCAGTGATTATAGAGTACCCTTTAATAAAACGTCTGAAGAAACCGGATAAACCAAGAAACTGACGTACCTCGTGTTGATTTGTGGGACGCGGGAACTGTGAAACCGCTTCGCTCTTCTTAATACCGGGTCGAATGCCATTCGCGCTCACGTCAAATCCGAGGAAATCGACAGAGTCAAGAAAGAAATGGCACTTGCTTACCTTTAATGTTAACCCACCTTCTTTTAGTAACTGTAACACCTCTTCTAGTCTTTTCAAACCCTCCTGAAAATCTTTTGATGGAATCAGTACGTCATCCATATAGACAATTGCATATTTAATTTTAGCCTTCATTAATATTTTATTTATCGTTCTTTGGAAAACGGAGGGTGCGTTAACGAGACCAAAAGGCATACGGTTGAACTCGAACTGTCCATCTGGTGTCACGAAGGCAGTCTTGGAGCGCGATTCTTCAGAGATTGGGATCTGGTAGTAACCAGATGCTAGATCTAAAGATGTAAATAAGGTGTTACCTGCTAATAAATCTAACTGGTCTTCCACTCGAGGCATTGGATAATGATCTTTCTTTGTCTTCCTATTCAATGCCCTATAATCGATGCATAAGCGTTTGTCTCCAGTTTTCTTCTGTACCAGTATAATTGGACTTGCATAGGGTGACGATGACTCCCTTATTATCCCGCTATCCAACATCTCCTGAATCATATCACTTACCTTTACTCTTTCAGCATGGGACATGCGGTATGGACGATACACAACCGGATCACTATCAGTCAGTTCTATAGTCATTTCGGTGACCGTTGTGAAACCTAAATCATGCAATCCAGTCGAAAAACACGTACTATACCTCGTCAGCAAATTTCCAAGTTGTCGGCGTTGCTCTGTGTTCAACTTCGGGTTACAATTTACACAAGTATCCATTACAGCATCACTGAAAACAACACTAAAAGAGTCTTGTATATTATCTGTTGGTACCCGGTTTTGTACCAACGATCGTGTTAAGAGAGTACCTTTAACTATCTTCATTGGTTTTGCTGCGACGTTGTAAATTAGAATGGAGCCACGACCGTTCTGGATCTCATAGTACCCGGGAAATAAATAATATTCCTTACCTTGTTGGCCACATAACATACCTTTTACATGTACTTCGCCGGTTAACAATTGGGATTCTGTAGAAATTGGTATTGGTCGTATAGCATTACAGGGAACATCGCAGTCATAGGTGGCCACTAGGCGGATTTTTGTTTTGAGGCATCCTTTGAAATGTAATCGCGTCTGGTGTCTTAATTATAAGAATGTCGGGCTTTTCCGTAAAGGAATGTCCCAAAAGAACGGGATGAAGTAGAACATAATCTTCCACTACATATAATTCAATTGTTTCTGTAACGCCTTGGACCTCGATAGTGGCAACAACTACACCTATAGGGTTTATGAGGCTAGCACCTATACCCCTTAATGTGGGTAAATCAGCTCGTACAGTTATTTTAAGATTTAAAGACATTACATTACTTACCCTTATTAGGGAACATTGACTCCCTAGATCTACATGGCAGGAAATAGTAGACCCGTTTACTTTTATGTCCATTACGTATTTATTCATACCAGTGTCTTGAGTTGTCACTTCGGATACCTGTTTTTGTTCAGTGTCCAACGTAGAGCTTCTCGCAGCCTCTGCCGCAGGTCTTACCATATTTCTGTAACAGTTCGAAGTGAGATGTCCAAACCTATCACATATTGTGCACTTCGAAGGGGGTTTCTCGCACTTTGAGCTTCGGTGTCCTACCTCGTTACAATTATGGCACTTAACTGGACACGTAGTTTTTACGCATTTGAAGCTGGGGTGACCAACCTCGTTACAATTGTAGCACATAATTGAAGGGTTAATTGGAGTACCTGGTTTTGTAGCATTGTTCCCAAACCTTCCTCTCCGTGTAGTATCCTGGTCATTTCTGCTCGGCCCTATTTTTACGGTTTTAAAATACTTAAGTACCTGTTCCGGTTCTTTGAATTAGGCAGCCTGGGCGCCAACTTTCACCGCCCGATCATCTATACCATATAAGAGGCAATCTACAGCTCGTTTGCCGGTAATGTTACATCTGTTTAACAAGTTAACCTTAGTATAATAATAATGCTCCAATGACTCCCCGTATTTAACTCTCTTAGCCAACATTTCAGTCAATAGTTCAGCATAATCTTCTCTACATGGAAATGATTCTAACAATATTTTCTTCCATTCAGACCACGTATGCAACACCGAAGTCAAACCCTGATACCATGTTTTGGCAACCCCGGTTAATTTTGGTAAAGAATAATGTAGGATTTCTCTTTCCTCCCAACCATAAATTTCGGCACACTCCTCTACTTTGGTTAGCCATGTTAACATAGTTTGGTCTTTTGATAACGGGTCAAACTCCGGCACCACATTCGTATTAAATGTAAATTTAGGTTTATCTGAACCTTTAACACTTTCTAAAATAGACAAAAACTTATCGACTAACCTGACGTCCCGTTCACTTTCCCTGCTCCTTGATCTTCTCAATCTCTTCGAGTTCGGCGATGGACTTCTAAATCCTGATGATGCGTTAGTATCGGGTCTTCTCTTCTTCGTACTTCTAGACGAGTGCCTCCTCTGTACGTCGATGTCCCTCTCGAGTTGTGGGGAAGACGATTGATCCCCTGTGCTTGACGATGACGAAGGATAGCGCCGCTCCCTTACCTTTAATCGCGATGTCAAGTCCCGACTTGACCTTTTGTGTACCTTACTTTTCCTTGAGTACCGTATACCACCACCCTCATCACTCGTATCTCCTTCCCTAACTTCTTCAACGTCTCTCGCAAACCTTAATTTTAACCCGCCACCTTGGGTTTCCTTCCGTAATTTACCTCCTACACTTATATTTCCCTTTTTAAACCTTAGCCCTCCACCTTGGGCTTCATTCCTTAATTTAGACCCTCCACCTAGGGTTTCCTTCCTTTTTAGCCCCCTACCTGAGGCACTCTCCTCGTAGTCGTCCATTTATTCCTCGCCTGAAACTTTCAATTACTACTTTAACAGGTATGTCTCGTAACTTATCTAACCACTGTCCCTTATTAACAAAAATCGTTTAAAATATAATGTTATTCATTAATTTATTTACGTAGATATTTTTATCATAACATAACATAGCTACTGAAATGTGAAATGTAACTTTAGTGAATAATATATTTAAATCTATTACTATTATACCATATCAACCAAATAATATTGCATTTAGAATAGTTAAGACAATAAAAAAAAGAAAAAAAAAATACATATATCATACTATGCTTAAATTAAAAATCGTTACTTACGTTTTCTCAAGAAGTCAGTGGGCGTAGTAAGAAAATTATAAATTTTCTAGAGTATACCACTTCTGAACTGAAGGCGTATGTCGGTAGAATGAAAACACGGCGTCACTTTTCCTCTATTTATTCTAAATAATCACTTTTAATAATTATACACACTTTTTCACTATTTCACACTTGCTTTTGTATCCGATGCTTAACCAGGAATGCTCTCCAGCTCCTCGACCCAGCCTATTTAATACCTCTTCTCAACCACCACCACTGTCAAGCTAGTTACAATCCTTGAGGCTTCCTATTGGTTGGCGTTACTGATTAAGTCAATTTACAATCATTTAAAAGGTAAAAATAAACTTTATGAATCGAAAATAAATACAATCTGATTATTAAATATAACAACAAAATTTAAAATAATAGTGATTGAATAACTATATTTCTTGTAACAAAAATTACATTTTAAATTCCAATGCTCGATGAAGTCAAATCAGCGTTTTATAATTGTACAAAATCATTGATGGTAGAAAATAAAAATTAATTAAACACAAATAATAACCAAGTTACTAATAAAATATAAATATAATTATTCATTTATATCCCTTGTATATATATAATCCTTACAAACGTGTAACTCATCAGAGACCCCTGGGGCTCTTAGATAGGTGTCCTGTTCCATACAGAAGAGTTAGAATACCATCTAAGGTCGAACATAGGCGCGTTTCTATTGTTGAGGATTATCCAGGAACAGCTCATAATTGTACCTATTTCTTAGTATCTACCTACATAGCCAAATAGTAGTGTAAGGAACATGAACAATTAGATAATATCATTAGTCGGTCTATATGACCCTAACGACCCTAACATAATTATAAATCTTTAATATATCCTGAATGATTATTGATACGAGTACAACCTACCAATAATAATTATATTTTATATACTACTTAGGAAGTAAAATGTTCAATTATTTCAGAGACTCCTTGGACCAGATCTTGTTGGTGTCGGGGACACAAATTATCATGGCCACTTCACTAATTTTGGGAATAATAGCGACGTTTATACTGTTGTATAAGTTATGTGCTGCTACAACTTTAAGGTATTTATTTTTCACTTAGAAACTGGTAGTTTATGTTCTTATATAACAACCATTGATATAAGTATTCTGATAACAGTGATAACATTGGCATTATTAGTAATTTACATTTATAAGGTAGGTACCTATGCTCTAAAATAGATTTATAAAGGAACGTAATAAGTTACGTTTAGGTATATAGTAGGTAAGAAACGGAGAAATAAATTAAATACATATAAGTTAACAAGTTAAAAGTAGTGATAGCCGAGTTGCAAGTCAGCCTCGATAGGGCGTTTCGATGTTAGAATCCCAGATCTCCGATATTTCAATTTGATATGCGTATTAAAAATAACTTTCGCAATGAAGAACAACTGTTTGAGGTAACCTACACGCCAGAAAGTATTTAAAGTTATGTGAAGTCTACGTATCTGCTGAGCCATCCCGCACTCTGAAAGCAGACCCTTACCTAGCAGTAGGATTTATAGGTTGCTGACGACGAATCAAATAAGCCTTGTCGCACCTTTCAAGCACATGTGATATGTAGTGACGATACCGTCGCAACTTCTGTCCTTAAAATCATTTGGTTACGCAATTAATTACGCCACTTGTCCGGTGTATCCTCGCACTAATTAGCACTTCAATGACGCGCCGCGCTCCTATATTAATGTCCCCCGTTATCTCTTTGACGTTGACGTAACGCTGCCCACCGCGTTAGTGCTCCTATACAACCTAATACGGTATATGCAGCCTTAAGTAGTTTTAATTATTACTTATTAAAGTTAATTGTCACTTGTGCTAACAGTATAGTAAAAGCTTGCCTACAACCTGACCTTTATTTTTGAAGTCAACTAATTCATACTTAGCTATTACGTAAACCTACCTATGTCTTTTACGATTTTCATAACGCAGAGGTAGGGCAGTAATACATTCTTAATAATGATGATAATAGTTGCAGCACTTGAAGATCATAGAGCCCTTTATGGTTCAACTCCAGAAACTCGGTGGCACTACCTTCACACAGCTGTGTTTCGGTTTGAATGGTGTGAGAAAGGACACATACCTACTTATACTAGATACATAACTTGAAATTGGAACACAACAGCGCTTAATACTTCTGTTATGTGGCAGATATAGGCGTGGCGTTGGTGTCTCCAAAATCGAACTACAAAATTTTCTACCAATTTCAAATTCTATCTCTACCTATTATTCTATCTACACTACCTATATGGATGTGTGTAATGATTAAATGATCGTTCAAACAATAAGAAACACTTATCAATATCCAAATACATGCATGTATGCTATTTGTTATACAATATGGTAACATTACGCCAGAGATCACATCACAGATGATAATAACAAATAGCTAATGCGCTCCAATGACGCGTTGCGCTTCAATATTGATGTTCGTCGTTATCTAGTTGACGTTGACGTAGCTAGGTAATAGCTGGATATAAACCTAAGTATGGTATGATTGATAAGCTAATTGTTATGTAAAATGTCAATCCATTAAATGTCAAGGCATAACATAACTTTAACTTTTGTAATATATCTCAGGATCCCAAGATATATTACAAATCTGATTATTTATTATCCCTTTGTGGTATTAGATGCATGACAATAAGAAGGTATCTTCGATCAATTCGACTCAACCTATTACTGTCCCATTGCTGCGCATGTGGATCCTCTTTGAATGAAAAGTTTAGGCCATAGTCCATCCTATCAGTCAAGTGCAGATGTAGACTTTACATATGTTTGAAAAAGTACCTTTTTTAGAACTCTCAGTCGTGTAGATTTTTTTACGATGCATTCTTGTACGTTTAAAGCATATGATAACAGATTTCTTATACGTAATTCAATTAATTTCGAGCCTCAGGCCCCCAAGAGGTTGAGTTGCAAACTACAGCATGCTCTTGTCAATTTCTAAAACTGACTTTTACCAATTCAATTACTTAGGCTGAGATCTCCTTATGATTTATTTTCCAGGCCTCTTGGACAAGGTACAAATAATAACGAAGCTAGACTGTCAATAGGAAGTCTGCAAGTGTACGTCGATGAAAGATTAAGGGATGCTCCACCAAGGTATTCATATTTATTAGTATTTTTCCACTTTTATCTTTCTGTATTAACCCCAATTAAAGGGTACACGAAAATTAATTCTTACACAACTATTTAATATTTCACAATAAGTATGATAACTCATAATCATTTAAAGATTATTGTTATTTATTTTATTTATTTAATAAGTTTTTGTACACAAAAAAAAAGATAACAATTCAGAAGAGATAGAAATGAAGTTCAAAGGATTGCTTGTTCCAAAATGGAATTTAATTAATTATTATAAATTGAATTTCGCTACTTGCGGCCATAATCATGGATATTGTTTTTAAGGTACACGAGATCACCGCAGGCGGGGTCTGCCGTGTATCCTGCAACTGTTTACCTTAATGCTGGTTTTGTAAGTTTCACATATTTTATATCTAATAAATATTTCTAATATTTACTTAATTCTATCGGCTAGTAACCATTGAAACGGCAAAGCTATAGCGTATCTACCTAGGTACTGTATACTCGTTTCTTCATTAAATCTTAGCACTACAGGTAACATTATTTTTTTTTTTTTTTTTTTTTTTTTTTTTTTCTTCTCGAGGGGGAAACCTTCAAAAGGTACCCGGTGCCGTGGGAGCGACACGGGGTTATGTGGGATTTTTACCGCACTAAAACCCCCCCGGTGGCCGTCCTCAGCGCTGCGTAGAGGACTCCGGGATCTCCAAAGGAACGCAACCGGTGTCCTCTCAGCGCACTGCCCCGTCGGGCTCCGCCCAAGTGAGATTGAATCACCCCACCGTCCGATGTACACGACGGTATGCGACCACACATACCGCCGTCCTTCCCGGGGTCGTTGGCCGGACGGTTCGAGCTCCCACTCTTACCATCCGCAACCCCGAAAGCCCCTTTTAGTCGCCTCTTACGACAAGCAGGAGATACTGTAGCCCTATTCTGGTCCCGGAACTACAGGGACACCGCGCCTGGAGGCGTTATCTACGCCCGCGGCGCCTCCTCCTTCTCCTGCGAGCGGGTTCAGCGCGCTCCCTAGCTCGTTCGGCGTCTTCCTTTGCAGACATTACGTCATTGCAGAAGGTGATCATGCCATCCCAGGCTTCGCTACGCTGAACCATCGCCCCGATGACGGCCGATGGAGAGAGATCCGGTCCCACTTTTTCGACGAGGATCCGCCGCTGAGACTCCCACGCTGGACAGTACTGCAGCGTGTGCTGTGCAGAATCCTCGTCGCACTCACAATGATGGCACTGGGCCGTCTCCTCCCTCCTTATCCTATTCAGATACTCACCGAAACAGCCATGTCCGGTGAGTATCTGAGTCAGGCGGAACGTCACACGACCTTTACTTCTCAACCAAGCCCTGAAATTCGGCAGGATTGCGTCGACCACCCGTTGGCGGATATTGTGTGGTTCCAGGAGTCGATCACGCCAGCACCTCAGAGCACGCCACCTGGCTCTTCTACGAAGCGCTGCGACCGTCTCTTCGTTAAAGGGTTCAGCCCTCTGGCGGAGGACGCGGATCTTATGAAAGACCCGTGCGTCCATATCCGCCAGAATGTCCAGAGGCGGAAGCCGCCCCAGGACTGTCGCCGCCTCATACGATATGGTACGATACCCACGGGCGACTCTGATTGCGATCATACGTTGCGCGGAATTCAATTTCCGCGCGCGGCGCCGGCAGGCAGACAATCTGTCCGACCATACCGGCGCGCCGTAGAGCGCAATCGAGCGTATCACACCCGCGTAGAGGCGGCGGACTTCTTCCCTTGGTCCCCCGAGATTTGGCAGCAGTCTGTGCAAGGCACCCGCTACCTTATGAATCCGGGGGACGAGACGGTCAAAGTGCTCATCGAAGCACCAGCGGTCGTCCAGTGTAAGGCCAAGATACTTCATGTACCTGCCTATCCGGACGTCCGCTTCACCGACGCGCACTGAAGTTTCAGCTGACTCGACTCTACGTCCACGGCCGTGGAACCACATCGCCTCGGTCTTCTGGGACGCGACCTGTAGGCCCAACCCGTGGATCTTCGCTATGACGCGTGCCACCCCGAGCTCTGCTAGCCGAACCGTTCTACAAAAAGACACCCCTTCTGCAAGAACGAGGGTGTCATCGGCGTAGCAGACGATGCTCACTCCTTGTGGGAGCACCGTTCTCAGCACTGCGTCATACGCGATATTCCATAGTAGTGGGCCCAGTACCGAACCCTGCGGCACCCCGCGCACGACGTTCCTACCCCGAACGCTCCCATAGCGGCCTGGGAAGCGGATACGCCTGTCTGACAAGTAGGCCTTAAGAACCTCCCGTAAGTATGAAGGCACTTCATGTGCAGACAGGCCCTCCATGATCGCACTCCAGGGCAGAGAGTTAAAAGCGTTGACAATGTCAAGGCTGACTGCCAAAACTACTCTACCCTGAGATATGGCCCGCTCTGAGAGCGTTCGGACACGAAGGATGGCGTCCATCGTCGAACGCTGCCGCCGGAAACCGAACTGGTTTTCAGACAGGTCTGGACCATGGCATGCTAGGTGATAGCTAATTCGAGAGGAAATTATCCTCTCGAATAGCTTGCCTGCCTCATCCAATAGGCAAATGGGTCTATACGCTGATGGGGAGTCTCGAGGCTTGCCCAACTTATGCACTAGCACTAGCTTCGCCCGCCTCCACACCGACGGAAACTGTCCGTAGCGGAAGCAAGCGGTAAACAGCTTTTGCAGCCTCCCCCCCAACACCGTCAGCGCTAAGACCCATGCCTGACCTGGGATTCCGTCCGGCCCCGGGGCAGTGTTTCGCCTCGCCATGCGCTTAATGGCACTCTCGAGCTCGCATTCGGTCACCGCCAAGTCATCCGACCAATCAGGGCGCTCAGGCGTCACGGCGGGAGGACCCGATTCGTCAGTGGTTCCTGGAAACAGGCTGTCCACCACTGTGTCCACGAAAAGCGGGTCGAGAGTTTCCGTGAGCGGAGGCACCCATGGACGTAGCTTGCCGAGAACCATCCTGTATGGGCGTCCCCATGGGTCCCGGTCTAGCCCCTCCACAAGCGCGCTCCAGTTCCGGGCCTTGCTTTCGGCGATTGCGCCCTGAAGCAAAGTCGTTGCGGCCCGGTACTCCACGTACTTCTCCTCCCATTCCGTAGCGCCCGCTGACCGACGCCGTCGCGCCCGAGTGTACTGGCGTCTAGCGCGCAGGCAGGCCGCACGCAGCCGTGCGATGCGCTCCGACCACCAGTACACAGGGCGCCTCCAGCCCGGTTTGGCACGCGGCATCGCGCTATCGCAGATAGCCGTCATGTCATCCCTGAGCCGGATAGCCTCCCCCTCGAGATCGAGTTGGTCATCCCCCTCAGCAGCGTTCGACCAGTCCACGACGTGGGCAGCAGCGACAAGCAGGTCCCGATTGAGACGTTTTCGTGCCCATCGACGCGGACGGTCGTTCGTCCCGCGGGTGTCAGCAGCCGGAAGCTGCAACACTACGTCCAGTATAATGTGGCGATGGTCAGATAGCGTGACAAGGTCTTCGGCTACCCTCCAGCCCGTCACCAACCGCTCGGCAGAAAGAGTCGCCCATGAGAGGTCTACGACCGACTCTCCCTGCCAACGCACGCACGTACTGACCGATCCACGATTCAGAAGACGTAGGTCGAGCCCGGCTGCCCACTCGAGTGTTGCCTCTCCCCTGGCGCTGTCGCGCCTGTTTCCCCAAGCCCTTGAATGTGCGTTAAAATCACCAAGGACAATTACAGGGCGGGGAAAACAGAAGCGAACGCAGCTTGCCACTCGATCGAGGAACGTCTCATACGCCGCCAAACTGCAATTGGGGGAGACATAACACCCCAATACAGCAATGGGACCCCACTCCACTGCGACTATGCCCCGCTCAGAGTGGAGTCTGGAGCACGGAGGATCTCCTTCGCCACTCGCCCAGTACACGGCGACGGTCTGCGCGTCGTCTCCGACCCACCGCGGATGCTCTGGAACTCTATAGGGCTCCGCCACTACTGCCAAAGAAACCGAACAGTCTACGAGGCATTGCTGGAGCAAGTCCTGCGCCCCGCGACAGTGGTTTAAGTTCCCCTGGAGGACTTTAAGTGACGGAGACCTATCCATTAGGAGTCCATCGCTTCCGCTGGTGGACAATGGGACGAAGCGCTGGGACGCGCAGGCCCATCTGTCCGTAACGAGTCAGCCATCGCGACCGGCTCGTTTATTCCGCTGCCTCGTTTCTTACGTTTTGGAGGCGTGCACCTCTTGCCACCAAGGCGGTGGTCGGCTGGAAGACCAAAGTCCGCGCATAGAGCACATTTCGGTGACTGTGCTCCGCATTGGCTGGCCCTGTGACCGGGCTCGCCACATACGTAGCACAGTGCGCTTCTATCCTTAGTGCTGGTACACTGATGCCTTGCATGCCCCATCTCAAGACAGCGGAAGCATTGGAGTGTCCTGGAGGGCAGAATCTCCACTCTCGCGGACACCCATCCGACAAGGAGTCGCTTCGCGGCGGCCAATTTACGGATGGTCGTAAGGGGACAGCGCACCCATGCCGTCCCCAAAGCCGAGGGCCTCCGCCGGATCTCTCCGACTCTAACATCAGTGGCGATACATCCACATGCCACGGCGATAGCATTTGCGACGTCCTGCTGGGTGACGGAATCGTCCAAATCCATCACCCGCGCCTCGCCCTGCTTGGTAGGTCTCGCCACCTTAACACCCATCTCGCCGACAGCGTCTTGCAGCTTCCCGGCAAGTGCATCGGCTTTCCCAGCACAGTCTTCACCGGCCACCTCAAGCAGCAGGCCACCGTTCAGGGCTTTCTTTTGCCGCAACTCCGCTATGCCTAGATCTGCCAGCTTGATGTGCCCCTTCGCAGTTTTCATAACCTCTGCGTAGGTAACATTCGACCCTTCGGGCACCGTGACGGTGACTGCCGCCGATTTTGGGACTCGCGGAAGCCTCTGTTTGGCCGCTTTCCTCCTAGGAGTCTGGCCCACTTTGGGTGTCTGAGCCGCCGGTACTTGTTTCAGGCAAGGACGCTGTTCGGAGGCATTCTTCCTTCGCCCCCGACTCGGAGATTGCCTCCGCGCTAGCTCCATTTGAGTCAGAAGCGGCCGTCGCTGTTTCGCTCTGGCCTTACGCCCCACCACGGTTGCCCAAGTTTCATCCTGCGCAGCCGAGGTTGGCGCTACCGCAGGCTGCTGCGACACCGCGGGCACTGGGGCACACGCGGGAGCATTGAGCGAGGCCTTTTGCCCTAGGGGAGGCCGGATAGCTCTACCGGGAAACAGCTCGTCCCTGAAAGAGGCTAACTTCTTATCCATTATGGACCCGATCCGGTCCATCAGAGCATCCTCCGTGTTTTTGACACTTCTCGGTTCAGCCCGGGGTGGCTCAGGTCTATTTGGCATTTTCCCATGGCGTAACTCGGTCACTTCCGTCGTGAGAGCCTCCACCTTCCCGTGCAGGTCAGCAAGCTGAGAACGCAGTGTGGCGTTCTCCTTCTCCAATTGTGCAGTGGTTGCTCGCTGCACCACTTCCGACGCTGCTGCCTGCACGTTGCGGACGGCCAGACGAATGGCTCGCACTAAATCCCCTTTCATATTGCGGGATTTATCGGCGATCTTCTCGATGACTTCTAAGTTCTCGGTAATGCAAGAACCTAGGTCACCAGTAGGCTGCCCGTTCATTTCCCGTCCTAATTCCTCGGCACTCGGGAGGGAAGCCTTCGTCCTAATCTGTGAGGCCGGAAGCGGGGGCACTAAGAAATCCCCAACTTTATCCTGGAGATCTGATGTCTTCCGCTTCGGTCGTTCACCATCACTTCCGCCATTCGTGGGCAGTGCTCTCTTGCGGGCCTTTGTTGTGGCTATGGACTGCGTGGACATGGCTGACTGTGCAGAGCAGTCTGAGAAATCACCTCCGTCCGATGAAGCAGCGGGTGTTGGTGCCCTGCTTCTGGTGTTCCGCACCTTTCTCGTTACCGCTTTTGAAGCGGGCGTGTTTTCCATCTCGTTTTGCATATTTTCGGAGTCCGTTGTGTGAATGCTGTGGTCGCGTTTACGGAGGTCGGCGGGTTGCCGACCTACGAGGCTGTTGTTGCCCCCTCCAGAGTACGTGGGGCAGCCCTCCACCGAAGCAGAGGGGTGGGATTCTCCCTCTCGGGTACCCACCTGGAGACCGTTTTCACAACTAGCCTTTTTCATCTTTTTCTTTTTTTTTTACAGGGGTGAGATCCCCTGTGGGCCACTCTTAGTCTGGTCCTTCACCCTTCGCCTTCCGGTATGAGTATCTCTGCCGTATAGCTCAGGGATCATTAGGACACGCAAGCCCCCCCACCACGACAAGGTGGCAGCCCTTTCGGGGGGGACAGGTAACATTATACTGGCCCGATAGGGTGATAAATGTGTCGGGTATATATTGGCGTATTTATTTTAAAAGTATTGATAAAATTTGTAGGAATCGATAAAACGGTTCAGAATGTAAAATAGCTACATTTTTTTTGTAACAGCGTTAACGTTTTTTTTATACAACAAGTAGGTATTTACCCTTTTCAGAAAAACTGAAAAATTAATAGTTTATACCTATGTGGCCTTAAAAGTCTCAGATTGCTTACACCTAATATGTGCCGCTCTCTAATTATCTCCATTTACTAATCATTGTAGTATGCAAACTATAGTTCAAAACTAAGTTGAGGACATAAATTAATAACAGACTAAAATTAATATTAATATATGCAATTATAATGTTAACAGGTACACGACAGCAGTTTGCCACCACCACCGTACACGGAAGATATGAAACCTGAAACTGAACCTCCTCGGAGTAACAACAATAATAATAATAACAATACTGTCCACATGTGATATAGGGTCATAAGTATATAAATTAAATTTACTTAGATATTCGCGAATAAACTGCCGAATAATTCGCCGAACATTACGAGTACAGACGCATAATATAATCTTTTGATTCATAGATAAAGTTTTATGAAGCGCAGTAAACGAGCATTGTGTCGAGTATCGAATTCATATCAGTAGTTTATTACGTGCTCGCACTTAATAGCGTTTATTTGTCTGTGCTCGGCAAGTAGGTATCTAAATATCTATTTAGTGAAGTTAGGACACAGTGCGACTGAAAAGTAAGTGGATAAAGGAAGTAAATATTTAGGTGCAAAGAAAGGATACCCATTCACATTATTGTTTGTAAGGTACTCATCAAATTAAGTACTTTCACAGTTCACAACTTTGTGCCTATAAGGAAAATAGATAACATGTAGAAATATGAAATTGTTAAGCTTAGTGTTTAATCGGGTATGACCAACGTTTCCCATATTCCTGACCAAATTTAAGAACGTTAACAAGACTTTCAAAGAGCAGCTCGAGCTGCTCTTTGAAAATAAGTCAACGAAAAGATATTTTCCGGCTCTGTGCCTAAAACGTTCTACCCCAGGCACAATTACAATTTTAATGTCCAAGAAATGAGTAGATAAAAAAGAGGTTTTCCAGTCATCCATATAGGCATATACGAATTTTGGCCGCCCTCAATTCTTGCCGCATCTGTGAGCCGATGATTGCCCATAGGTATATGCAGTTTAAATAATTATAATCTAATAATTAGGTACTATTTCATAGTGATATGCAGGGTACAGAAAAATATGAATGAATGAATCTGATGACTTTATTTTTATTAAGTATTGTAGTAAAAATGTAGTAAGTATATTGTTTCTTGTTACTTATAATATAATAAGTGTATGTAAAAAATGGTACCTTATTTGTGATGTTTTTAAAAGTAGGTTCATACGTACTGTATGTTAAATCGATTAATATAACGTTTATGAAGTCAATTAAAGTAAGCTTAATAATACCCATTTCATTTTTACCCTTCTTACTTTTAAGTTTGAACCCCTAATAAAGGAACGAACAAATATTTAAGAGTAATGTAAAATATTAGAATGATTATGATGTTTTACTAGTAAAGTTGCAAAAATAAATCTGATGTAAAGTCAGTGATGCATCGGCCATTGTACCCATAAAGGTCTGATTGCTATCTTTAAAAGGTGGTAGAATCAAAGAAGTTCAACCAGGAAATTACCACCCCTCACTTATTTCTAGCGCAAAGTATTTCTTGTTTTTCAGTGGAAGGATGTGGATGGATGCTGGCTGTTTCATATAAGACGACCATCTTGGTCCCTAGGAGCGACAACGTATTTACGTATTACGCTCGTTTTCAATATATCGCGTGCATACATGTGACAAAAGTGCAGGCTGAAAGCATAAATTAATAGTGTCTTTGATTATAGTTGAAAGTTAGAAAACAAATAAAATCTTGATACATACTAGAGATGCTAAAAAATGATTTTGTTTATTATATTTAAAAAGCTATATTTATTAAAATCCGATAAGTTTCATATGATTACATATCTGGTGCCACTTATTTCAACGCCATCTATTGTCACGTAGTAAAGTAAAAATTACAAACGTTACAATAAACTATGGAACGTAGAGCTAAGGAGAAGCGTCAAACGTCTCTGTGTCTATCGTAAATCGTTTACTTAGGATGGCGTTGGCGAAGGACGTGGGAAAATTAAAAAAGCAAAATATTTACAAAATTATTTCGGCCTACATAAATAGTGAAGTTACTGTATACTGCCGTTCTATTAACTACTCTAGTCATCAGTTCACCACATTATGAGAATTTTAAGCGCACTTCATTCCGTCTATAAAGTAACTGCTAAGTTAATTTTATATTATCCTTTTGTTACACTAGCACCATTTAGGAGGGATTTTGAAATTCGAAGGATTTTACCATAAACACCAGATACTGTAAGCAACAAAGACTGTACTAATCTATACGTATACAGGTAAGAATGTTCTTTTTTTATTAATTCAAAATAAAAAAAAAACTCGCCAAATAGATAATGCAACGGAGAAGATTTTTTTAATAACAACAAATTATATTTATTTTGCACTTGTGAATAGTCTTGCATCCACTGTTGCCATCCACTATTTGAGGTCGTATCCAAAGAGTATAGTAACCGGTCGTATCTTCCTGTTAGATTACTATACTCTTTAGTCGTATCCACAGAACATAACATGCCATGTCAATCTACCAAACTTCAAATTGTCAATGTCGATTATGTCGAATGTCAAATAAAATAACGTCATGTCATTTTGTTTGGTGAATATTGTGTTCCTCACCTTTCCGTTTCATTAAAATATTAACATAGGTCAATTACAAGTCTGACCAAAAAGAACTGAGATTGTTATGATATTGAAATAAGTAAAGGTTGGATTAATACATCTACATTCAAAATGGCAGACGAAGAAATTAACGGAGACACGGACGATATACAGCATGATAAAGATAAAACACAGAAAAAGACAGCAAAACACGACAGTGGTGTAGCAGATCTTGAAAAAGTTACAGATTACGCTGAAGAAAAGGAAATATCGTCCCAAGACATATCTGGAGTAAGTTTAATGTACAATATCAGTAGTCATGTTTATAGGTTATGTTGTCTCATGATTAATACACATTTTTTTTAATTTACTATCTAACTATCTAACACTTTTTGCCATTAAAAATATTTACGACGTGGTATATTATTGGGCGAAAAATATATTTTTTTTTTTTTTTGATTGGAGGTTTACCCTTGGTTCAATCACAGTGGCTCCATGACTACACCTATAGATTTTGCTGTATTCTACAATACGTTTGAGCATAGATACAAATATAATGCATTCCAACTGAGACCACAGATTCATCAATCAATCAATGTAACTAATATGCATTATAACACCTGCCCTATTTAAGGTTAATATAAATTTCATACATGAAATTTTATTCGTAAACAAGGTTTTTTTTAAATTTAAAAACAATAAAAAATAAATATGAATTATTTCAGTTTTTATAGTATAAAAAAATCACATGTAAATTTCAATGCATTTATTAAATCTAATTAATGAAATAAATTTAATAACTTTTCAGGCACTATCATTAATCGGCGACAGAAGAAACAAAGAAGCAGCTGAACGCTTAGAAAAGGAAAAAGAACTACAAAAAGTGGCTGTCAAAAAAGATGATATAGAATTAATTGTAAGTCTCAAATTGGAGAATATTTTTTCATTTTTATCTGAACAGTAAATAAGAGAATATTGAAAGGTAGTAAGGTAGCAAAAATATGTTATCAATAAACTCAGGTATAGAATTTTATAACCATTGACAAAAGATTTTCATGTAATTGTAAAAGCTCAACTTTGTAACTACATTAATATAATGATGTAATTTGTAAATCATATTGTATGTGGGAGTTGCTCTTAACATAATGGGTATTTTATAATTTTCAGGTTAAAGAAATGGAAATCTCAAGAACATTAGCTGAAAGAACATTAAGAGAGCACAGTGGTGATGTGGTGGCTGCTCTCATCACCCTTACGAACTAACAGATACTAAAAGAACTTGCGATGTTGCAAATAACAATTTTCAATAGATTTTGTAACCTGTAATTTTGTTTTTATTTTTAACATATTATGATGTCGTACCTGATATAACAATGTTAGAAACATAGTTTTGTAAAGTACATATTATATGTATAATATGGCAAATTTTGTAAATAATATTTATCTTACAATTTTAGTTGGGAAACATAATAATTATATTATATGGAATATGGTAACAATAGCAAGAGTATGAAGTAAAACTGGATGTGTTATAGTATCTTTGTGTTAGTGAATGAATCCATAAAACAAACTCCAAATTGGTGAACCATAACGAAAGGGCTTGTAGAAAATAAATATAATTATTTTTCAGCAACATATGATATCCTGAAAGTGTGAAGTAAGAGTATCTCAGCTCTGGTTAAAACTTTCAAATATTTTCTTCATTAAAAAGTTAATATTTTTTAATCAAAGTTAAAAATTCAAATTAACTTCAAGTGTACTTATTTTCTAAAAGTGCTTTCTAATTAATTGACAAAATGCCTTTGAAACAAAGCAATGAATGCGCAGACCCGGATTTTCAATCTTTTTTAGGTAGGGCAAAAACTGAAAAATGCCACCCCAACCACAAAATTTTTTTTTAGCAAACTGCCTACCCGCCTGGCTAAAAAGTTATTTCCAGACACTCCTTAGCGTATTGAGATAAGTTTTAGGAACTATTTTTTTTCGACAACATCAACTATGATACTGCTTATTGATTAAAGCTGCAGCTATGTGACAATTTAATGATCTTGAGTCATGGAACATAGAAATGTTGCAGCTGCAAGTGCTCCTGAGGCACTTCTGTATCAGCTATAATTCTTTCTTCCATCGATTACAACCAATACTGTAAGCAAATGAGGAAATAAGAATGAAACAGCTCCAACCACAGCTTTGAACATCAATTTAAAGATAGAAGATTCAACTGATGAAGCAGTGCATTGCTTAGACATTTTTCTGTTGGCAAAAGCATGTTGTCCCACTCCCAATGCTGGTCAAGATTCTCCTTTCAGAGTGATAGTGGTTAGACCATAATCCACCACGCTGGCTAGTGAGATTTGGTAGACTTCATACACCTTTGAGATTTTTTTCTAAAGAACTCTTAGGTTTTAGGTTTCCTTACGAAGTTTTTCTTTACTGTTATAATAGGTGATAATAAATTCTAATAAAATAGATTTATGTACATAAAGCATTATTTATTATACATATTTTAGTTAATTTTTTTCATTATAATTGGAAGTAAAATATGTTTCATTGTTAAACTTCATTTAAAAGCTTTTAAAAACGAATTTAGAGCGGTTTTGATTTTAGAGTATGCGCAACGCCATCTCTGGTCACTTACTGCAAAGAGAATATAATCACTACGTTTTATACTGGTTGGTCAAATCAGTTTTCGTTAAATTTTGGGGAACTTTATTGTATTTTGTGTATATAATTATCGTAGTCTTAATGACGAGCAATACACTAATAATAAAATAATATTGCCAACTAAGAACAATTTCTTGTATGTTACAAAAATAAAAAGAATAAAGACTATGTTATCTATGGTTCGTGGAGGTGTGTTTGCATAGTGTGTCTTCTTTCTTCTACTTTTGTTTTTATTATATTATTCTTATTTTGTAGTATTCGTTTTCATGTGTAATTCTTAGCAAATATTTAGGGTAATTGAGTGAAGTGTCGGACATATCAGACAAAATTGTGAGCACGAGAGGAATTGGTAAGTACATTTGCTTACGATACAAATGTCAAAAGTCTCATTGTGAAGCAGGTAGGTTGTAGTAAATTAAAATAGAATCACTGTCGTGCGGTATAGATCTACTAAATACCATTGTTTTATTTACATTTTCTTTTCCATATATTATTTTGGGCTTGTATCCAACAAAGTATGTGTGCCATTCCACCCGAATAGCTATGACACAATTTGATCGCTCACAAAGTGAACATTGGCAGAATAATCACATCTATATACACTAGGAAACCACTTGACAATCAATGTGTAGGCCTTTTACAAATTTGTAAGCATAGAATATTTAATATAGGTTGTGTAATACGTAAAATATAGTTGCATGTCATACAAAGTATCAAGTTTCTTTCCAACCTTACCTACTTGCCTAAATTCAATGCCATACGTATTCTATGTGAATAGAGTTTTTGTCATATACACAACTTGGGGGGATTACGGTTCTTACGGCGCCAAGATTTGAATGCGGATCCGTATAGATTTCGATGAGACAAGACGAAAAGTAAGAATAAATTTTTTTGATATCTCGCTTAGTTTTCGAGATATGGATACTCAAAAATTATTCGAAAATTTCGATTTTTTGGGTTTAAAAGCGAAATTGCCGAGGAACGGCGCGACGGAAACGGGTGCGACTGGTATCTCCGGATAGGGGAGGACGTGCAGAATACGGTAGAAGAAAAATGAAGAGAATTCGTTAAGAAACGGCGGAGGAAAATGAGAAAAACGAAAAATTGATTTTTGAAAAACGGAGAAAATTATATTTAAAAATTTAGAAAACGGAGAGAAACGGAAGTAGTATGTGCGAAAAGGTATCGTTGAGACGAGTACGATGGTATAAAATAATTAGAAATCGGGCAAGGGACAACGAAGTTAGAGGTGATTGAAATTTGAGTTGGTATTGGTTAGGTTAGGTTAGGTTAGGTTCGGTTTAGGTTAGGTTAGGTTAGGTTTTTTTTTATTATTATTATTATCATAATAATAGTGATAATCATAATAAAGGATAAAATATATCTTCAAAAAATTTTTTCAATAAAATTCCAACATTTTTAATAATGTATTTATTAATATCTTGAAAACTAAGCAAGATATCGAAAAAAATTATTCTTTGTTTTCGTTTTCTTTTCCAAAAATCTATCGAAATATATCATTAAAATAATTTTTTTTTTTTTTATTTTTCGATTTTTAAATATCGATATCTCGAAAACTAAGCGAGATATCAAAAAAAATTATTCTTACTTTTCGTCTTGTCTCGTCGAGATCTATAAGGATCCGCATTCAAATTTTGGCGCCGTAAGAATCGTAATCGTGCCCACAACTTATATCCTTTCATTCCTATATTTGGATATAAAAAATTTATATGTGATACAACATTATTGTTAGAATGAATTGCAATATTTTAGACTTCTACCGTTACAAAATAAAAATGAAAAGCCTGCTATATATTTTATATTATGGGATAAAAGGAATATTTTGAATATTTAAATAATAAATGTCCCTAAATACCAATATCCGTCTGTGCGTCTAGTCTTTATAGAGCTAATGCTTTTGAACTTGAATAGACATCTATTTGAAATTTACAAGGCACATAGAATATACAGAATATAGAGAACTTGTTACCATGATTGAAATCCCTGTAAACAATAGGAAAAGGAAAAACTTGGCGGTTCTTAAATGACAAAGATTTTTTCTACATTTCTCAAAATAAAGTTAATGCATAATCAAATCAAACTTGGTATCCTTGTAGGTGTAATGTTTAAAGTCAAACAATAAAAAATAAAGAAAAGTGGTGATCTATCGATTCACAATAAAGATTCTAAAGATTCCACACATCAATCCCGACACTGCGAACTTTGGATAAAACATTGTACAAATGTATTGTGTGGACTTAAAAATCCCTTAAGTAATTTTAAGTCATATGTGATGGAGATTTCTAAATATTTAGATAAATAAATAAGTGAAACTAGATAGAAAATCATCATAGTCATTGAACAAAGTCGGATTTAACAAATACCAAACTTTACAGGGCAGCCATTTCAAGTTATTCACAAACGTCATTTACTATGAGCGCATTTCAAATCTGTCGTTATGCCGACTGATTAATTTGAAAACTAAAATACATAGATTTTTTTCTGTGATGCAGTAATAATATTTAGACAGAAGTAAAATTCGCATTTTTGTCAAATCCTACTTTGTCTTTGTTCTATGACTATGACGAAATGACCTCCAGAATGTAACATACAATCCAACATTCCTATCCTCTCTTCATAATTAAAAATTGGCTGAAAAGTGAAAATACCTGTATATTATTTGAGTTATATATTAGCTAAATTATTTACTATAATATTTAAAGAAGGTAGAACGCTTCGCTTTCCAGCTTGACTTAGGAGATACAAACTTTATACATATTTCAGCCTTATAGTAGCAATGTTAAGTACTCCAATATTTTAGTACAGATTGTGATAAACATTCTCTCTTAAGCTCTACCATTTCTCTACATGAAATCATTCAGACTTAGTATTGAGGGTCAACTCATCTATCGTTAACTTTTGTTAAAACTCAAGTTGTCTGGAGATGATTACAGATTCTAAGTGGTAACTTTTGATCAAGAAGACTGGGATCTTGTTTGCCACTCCTATATTAAAAAAAAAGTCATTTAAATGTAATACCAATTCAAACAACACAATCTCTACATTGTCTTAAGTAGCATAATATTATCATTATATGGAACCTACCAATCCTCTACATTCCTGAAACTCTACCATATGAAGAAAGCTTGATAGATATATAATTTACTTTGATTAACAAAATTTGATGTTTTTAATCCATTAAAAAATGCATAACCGAGGCTGCGAAAGTTACTTAAAATCATAGTTTATAAACAAAAGTGTATGTTTTATAAATTTTGTACTTGTATGCAACCTTAGCCGTTTAGTCCTTTGTCGAGGAAAAAACAAGTAATCCTGTTTAAAGATTTTTTCTTTTCCTGTCTATGCTTAATGATGGCTCACAAACTTTATTTTTTATTTCTTAATTTTAATACTCGTATATTCATAGATCTTTCTTCAAAATTGGGCTTATACAAAAAATATGTGGGCATCTACTATAATATATTTAGTGCAATTATTTGTAATTGCTTAATTAATACTTATGTCTGCATATTACAAATTATCATTTGCTTAAACGGTGAAGGAAAACATTGTGAAGAAACCTGCATACCTGAGAAATCTTAAAAGAAAAAGTTTTCAAAGGTATGTGAAATCTACCAACACACACTTGGCCAGCGCAGTGAACTATGGCCATACCCTTCTCATTCTGAGAGACGACCCGTGCCCAGTAGAGGGTTGATGTCTGCATATTTTATGCTCCTAATTTATTTCTAAAGTTTGCTTTGTTAGGTGTTATTGAAGTCAAAATCTTCTTTAGAAAAGGAAGTTAATTTTAAAAATCGTACTATTTCGAGTAGATCAATGTTACTAAAGTATATGAAGGAGCTCAAATACAGATAATATAGTTCTTGAAAACCTAATTGTTAATAAAATTAGAACTGTTAAAACAACTCACTTCATCATTTTGTCTACCAAAATAAAATTATACTTGCTAAGTGTTTATTGTTTATCAGAAGTAATTATTTTAATTCAATGGTATCTCTTAGCGTTCAATTTCCGGGTTGAATTGCTGTATAAAGTCGACTATGGTGTGAGTGTGAGCGCCGTTCGATTTGGTGTTCCTCTTGTTACATTTATTTCTTCACTGGTGTAATAGATGGCGCTGTAAGTCCACGCTTAAAATTATGATTTTATTATACATACATAGGCAGATGAGACATACAATCTGTACGAAATCTATCTATATTTATTAACTGAAGTTATCGAATAAGATAAAAAAAGTTAAAGATTAAGTAAAGTAAAAGTTAAAGTTTATTTCGGATATTGAATCCTATACATTGATGTATGGCAAGGTTAAAAAACTCGTTTGTTTTACATGAACAAATACTCTAGCAAATTGACGATGCTATAAATACATAAAACGTTACTAACGTTTCCCCGTAAAGCAAATCTCGTAGCTCGTTCAGTTTGTACAGTAAAATCGATGCGACCTTGCGTATTGTTACATCAAATGGGCTCCCTTGGGTTGAAGGATACTTCCGACATCCAAAGTACCTTGAATAAGTTTGTCTCAGGGAAGTAGGGCTTATGATAAATGAAAATGTTTGTGTTTACCAGGCCAACCCTGCGCTGTTCCCGAGTTAATACTAATTTAGTAGTGGTTTATAAAATTTTAAACGTTTAACTCCTTCAGAATGTTTTATACGATTGTTTGAAAACTAAATATGTATGGCAACTTGAATTGACTTGAAAATTGAATTGAATTGAACTTTAATATCAACTACCATTACCACTAGTATCATTCTCTAAATAAATTCAAGAACCTGTAATCTAAAACCTATATATTTATTATTTTTAAACTAAACATGTTTATGATTTAATCAGTTACCATAAACATAATTAGTAGGTATTAGTGATAAATTGAATAGTCATAATTAATGGATAACGCTACACTAGCCCTCAATAAAATAGATTAAATTATCGTAGCCAGTACGGCACTAATGATGTGCCGAGTCGGCCATTTTTGGTATTCGAGTACTTTAGTACTCATATAAAAAAGAATCGAGTCAGTACTCGAGTCCAAAGTATTCACAAAGTACTCGAGTACAATGCACAACATACAGTCCAATAGCACGGAAGAGCAAAAAAAAAAAAAAAACGCTACTCACTACACAAAATTAATCAACTTTTTGTTTTTACTTGTACGAGTAGTAGTTGTAATGTACGAGTATCGTCAGTATTCGAGTATTACTGGTACTCGAGTACTGACTCGAGTCGACCTGACTCGGCACATCTCTATACGGCACGGTTTTAGCTCGTACTGACTAGGCCACTATGGGATCTATTTGATAAGCTATCGCATACACATTATCACATTTGTCATCGACGTACCACGTATTAATTCGGAACACGATATATGTAACATAACATTGTTTGCTTATCAATCTAAAACAGTTTTCAAATATTAAATATCATTTCCTGTACCCGAAATAGACACAAAATATCGCGGAAAACAAACGTTTCGCAATGTGCGTGCCGAAATCGTTTACGTAGCTTTTATATTTGTACTCTTTTAGAGATGGAAACAAGAAAAGTGAGTTTAGAATTGAAATAAACTTTTTATTTCAATTGTTGGTAGCTCCAATTTCATTTATAGCAGGATTATGTCATTTCAGAAACTCGCGTAACTGCAAGAAGTTCGTTAAGAAATGTCTATTAAAAACATTGAATATACTTTTTGTTTTGTTTAAACTGGTTTTCCTGAGGATTCCGCTGCGTTCATATACATATAAGTAGAGATAGATTGATTTCATTAACATTATGTGATACTTAACATTACGTGTGATTTCAAAATTAGGCACTTTTTGTTATCAATTGTCGGGCATAAAGCATTTCGTGTCAACACATAGGCATTACCTATTACAACTACTACATATTTATTAAAAATATTTGTTATTTTAAATTCTACTACGTATTTTTAGCGTGAGCCCGACTCACGCTTGGCTGTCTATTACGGTTAAAACATACAGCTCGTATAGAACAGAGGGTCAGACAGATCCACGAACGAATGGCCTTAATAATTTATTTCTGTACGGAACCACAAAAAACATAATACTAATAAATATTTTGTGTCAATAACAAATGAGATTACTTTAAGTGGATTTTGTTTTAATGAACCTAGTAAGCAATAAGTAGGTCTCGGATAACAAGTCTAACAAGAGTTTAATATCTTTATTGAAAGCTTTCTCGGTCGCAGGATCGTAACAGTCGTCCTACTGATCCAGAAAACTGGAAGATGATGTAAAATATTAATTGACGAGAGTGCTTGCGTATAAGAAAAAAATATTATCGTTAACCTACCAACAAAGATTAGCAAGCAATTACTATTACTTCAAAACCTGTAATCTACATTTCATAATTTAATTTTTATAATAATATTTACTGATCTATTAGCAAACATACCTACTTTCTAATTAAACCAGTGGAAATCATTAACATGTTCTGGTTTGAAGGGTGTGTTAAGGGAGACAGACAAAGTTTTACGAACGGTTCCAATCCAATAGTCCTCAGTGGTAGCAACTTACCTGTGGTCGTCTTCAGATTAGCCAAGCGGCATTAACTGCTTCAGTACTAATATCTCGTCTCAGTCTTTGACATGCCTTTTAGCAAAAACGGCTTGACGGATTTTCTTAACGTATGAGGGTTCGATAGTTTTGTCTTAATACTGAAAGTTACGTAAGTTACAATTTTAAGCAGTCGGGTTTTGTTTATATAATACATTTAATATTATATTCAATCTTCTTATATATACAATTCTCATGTCACAATGTTAGTTACCGTACTCCTCCGAAACGGCTTTACCGATTTTCACCAAATTTTATATGCATATTCAGTAGGTCTGAGAATCGGCTACTTTTTTATACCCCTAAGTGATAAGGGCTGTTCACCCTTAACATTTTTTTATTTATATGGCACCACAACGTTTGCCGGGTCAGCTAGTAATCATATATTTTTATCTCAAATAACACGTGACACAATATGAATCTATATCGACCTGAAGATAAATACCAAAGAATATTTATATCTATTACACCTTAGGTATCAGCCAATATGCTCGTTAATGGAATTTTATTATCATACGTTATCACTTATCATTACACGTGGACTTGAATATTTGTCATGTAGTTTTTTTAAGAACTACCTTGGTGTATATGTTACTTCGAAGTTACAGGTTAAAATATTTTTCATAATAGTTATTTTTTCTCAGAATATACCATAGCATTACGTTTCCGTTGAAAATTGATTATGATTTATTTGCAATATATACATTTTTATAAATTAGTTATGTATATCCATATATATGGGTTTAGCCATAATAATTATATTACAAACAGGCACTAGGTAGTCAGATCGATGTTCAGGAGAAAAACCGATAGGCTTTTAATTGTTATTATCGTACTAGTAATAATGTTAGCTTAAACAGCACTTTACTTCTAATCAGACACTTTTATAGCATTGTTAATGTCTCCACGAATGTATTGAGCTTTTGTTTTTTTTTTCGTTTTTATGGGAATCAATCGACAACTTATGTGATTAGACGATCTGTCTGGCTGACTCTTGCTCATACATATTGTCTTACATGCGTATGCATTCTAATATAGTACTCTTTAGTAAAATACAGCTGCGAAAGCATTGCTGCTGTGAGCAACAGATAGTTGTAACAATGGTTTCGTACTCCAATATTGCACGCCTCCTTTTAAGATACTCTAGACACATTTATGGATCGGATTTAATGTGAATTCCTAGCGTTAAAGCCAGCCGCTTTGAGGAAAGGCTGTAAAGTGTCATCTCCCTTTCACACAAAGACTTTAGATTCAGACAGTTTAATCCAAATTTGTAGGTACTATAGTTGCTGTTCAACACAAAACAGTAAAATGATGTGGCATAACGAATAATGTACTTTACCTGCGCTGCACGTTATCTATTAACGATTGATTCGCGTTATTAAAGCTCACATAGCATTCGTGGACATGCGGGTTGTGTTGTGTCAGTTGGCCGCGGTCATCCATCCAGAGGCCGTCGACCTCAACGCCCTGGACGCCCTGCATTGTCGCATCGCGCCGTGTACTTCAATATAGCCCGATACCGCGATACTCGATATGTGCTGCCAGTGTGATTATTTTTGCTCTTGTACTTTTTAGCCACACTATGTGTGTCGCACTTTTCTCTTATATCTATATAATATCACTATCTCATTCTGTGTTAATGTCCTAAGTATCAATATCAGTAATGTCAAAGGATATTTAGGTAAAGGTAGGTACACGATTTGTTGATTGACAATTAATTAACTTTATCATAGGATAGGTTAGATACTATTATATAGATCCGTGCTTATGCATATCTGCTATAACAATGGTATTACTTTGTTCTAAGTTTCAGTTGCCTGCTCGCTTTGTCTTTGTCCTTTCGAGATCGCTTCAAGGGGGCAGGTGGTCTTGTCGTCTTAAAGTGTAGTTAAATACTTATTGTATCTTTTTGTATGGCAAACAATAACATCGGAGTTCTTTGTGCACTACATCAAAGAGTAATAGAGAAATGTTGATTACTTTTTGTAAACCTCTGCTCATAGTAGGTAATGTAGAATGAGATAAATAAGCTTTCTACTGGCATAACCTGACACTAGGATTTTCTGTGTCGTGGGTGCAATTGGTGGGCCAGTATACAAATGCGAATTTACGAATACCCACACTCAGGTGAAAAATGTAAATTAATAATTTAGTTGTCAGTCTGGCCAAGAACTGAACCCGGAACCTTCTGCATGTTAAATCGGTATGGTGACCACCCCGGCGCATGTCTCGTCTAAAAACATTAGACTTAATTTATCAATTAACACATCTGATTGAATTGAACCTCGTAATCAAACCCTATGACACTTCCGGCAGCGTTCTAAACATAAATAGTTATTGTAACATGACATTAGTAATTAGGCAACATATCGGATGAATCATGACAAGTTGTGTAGTGCAAATCAGGTTATCGATTTGTGGTAGTGTACACCGACAGGCCGGGCGTCGACCCTCGTGGGCAGAGCGGGTGCACCATTGCATCGGGTTATTCCACTTTAAACACCCCGGTGATCGGGACGTACTTGTCCTAATTTAGGGTTTGAATGAACAAATCAATAGTATGGTCTCCTCTCGTGTAGGAGATCTGGGGGATAAACCAAAACGTCGTTGTTTTCGATGTTGGGTCTGTTAGAAATGAATCGTCCGGTTTAACGGTGGCGGAGAACATAGTTTGAAAGTTTTCTGAGAGTTTTCTGAAAATTGTTCTCAAAGGTGTGCGATATCTACGATTCTGCACTTGATCAATGTGGTGTACGATAACCCGTACTCTTATCTTTCTGATACAAAAACATGATGAACAGTTGAAACTTCCAAAATAAGTCTTAACTTATCCTCTCGATCGAGGGGTCCGAGGTTCAAATTCCAGGCACCTCTGATTTTTCAAAGTTATGTGCGTATTAGAAATTAATTGTCACTTGCTAAACGGTGAAGGAAAAAATCGTGAGGAAACCAGCATACTTGAGTTTTGTAAAAAAAAAATCTCAAAGGTATGTGAAGTCTACCAATACGCATTTGACCAGCGTGGTGGACTATATGGCCTAATCCTTCTCATTATGAGGGGAGACCCGTGCCCAGCAGTGGGACAAAAATGGGTCGATGATGAAACGGAATAGCATTTATTACCATAACAACTGTTAACAAATCAATAGTTTCTAAAAATTAGAATTGTCAAAGTGTAACACGGATTTTTCTGTGATTACTTTTTTCTTTGCACCGTGTTATTTTAATATCACTTATCTTAATAGATTTATATTAGGTTTAGGTATTTAGATTAACGTACTTACCTAATTCATCAGAAAAGAAAATAATGGCGCTGATATTTCATGCGTTTATTCCTAAAATATTTGTATAGACTGTGTGAAATCCTGACATAAGAAACATTACAGTGAGTAGAATTTCATCGTGATTAGTGCGCTTAGCGGGTGTTGTGATGCACGTCAATAATGTCGCGCACTTCCCTCTCGCACTTCTTCAATCGATTCGTGGGCTTCAACGAGCTTTCAGCTGTAGTTCATATTTCGTTTTATGTACTGTTCAATACGATACCCAATGGATTTTTTATGCAACTGGCTATGGATTTTATTAAGTACAATATCGACCCTATTACTACATTGTAAACTGATTACTCGTTTGCTAGGTACCACATTAACGTAATGTTATCTATTATTAAATTAAATTAAATTAAATTAAATTAAAATTTCAGTCTTTAAAGCAGAGAACAAAGGAATGACTCGTAAACTTAAATGCAATAGTACCTAATAATAATATCACGTAATCGTGGGAACAACATAAAATAACATCAGTATGGTTTACTTTTCCTCAGCCTTGTCGCCATTAGCGTGGTCCTTAACTTCCTTGCGGACAGGGCCAGTTTGCGTGATGGGTACTTTGCGTTCACCTTGCACAGCAAGCATCTTCCTCGGAGCGGTCACGGTAAGAACACCATCCGAGGACAGTCGCGACTCGATGTTCTCAGGAGAACAGCCTTCCGGAATAGCGTAGCGACGGGTGAACTGTCGGGAAATGAACCCGTGTTGGTCTTTCTTCTCTTCGTGCTTTCCTTCAACCACGATGTAGCCGTCCGTGGTCTTCACAGAGATCTCCTCCGGCGCGAAATGCTGGACGTCCAGGTTCACTTGGAACTTGTCTTTGTCGGACTTGATGCTGGAGCCCACGTCGCGAGCGGCGGCGGCCAGGTGGCGCCACGGACGGTAGTATTCCTGGCTGACCATGGGACCGGCGGCGATGCTCAGCAAGTCATCAGGCGTGATCCCCAAGCCGAAATGCTGGTCCACCAGGCGGCGGTGACGTTGGAATTCATAGTCGAAGAGGAATGGCAGCAGAGACATTGTTGTAATATCCACGTAATATTGATCAACGATTTTCAAATTCGCAAATACGATTACTACGCAGTTCACTGACAACTCAGCGCTCTCAATTGTTCGTATTCAACTGATATTAACAATGCGAGTTCGCTTTGTTGATTTTAAAAACTAAATTACATAGTTTAGAAAGAAAAGGGACCCATTATACTCATATATCGTATTCTCGTTTGATGTCGTGCTTGACATAAAAGTTAACCCAATATAATACTTTCCATGTAGTTATGTGCTCAAATTCGTAATATTCGTGGCGCGAGATTATCTTAAGTGCCTTGGACACGGTGAAACGAGAAAATGGAGGTTAGATGTAGCGGGTCGATTGCAAGCTGACTCTTATCTAACAAAAGTTTAGTAGCGCGGCCGTCGAGATGCGAGAACAGAGGCTGACGGCGTCGGAGAGGGGGGACGGGTCACGAATTTTACGTACGTTTACGGCTGTTACGGGTACTCTCGACCCCAACTGTGCTGGTGTATGTGTGCCACCGATGTATGTAGGTTAACATCGGACGCGCTCGATACGCTGCCGCTGCCGCCGATGCCGACCACCTAACCTAGATCAGGGTGCGGAGAGATCGCTTATGAAATATAGCGCTCGTTGCCTCCATAAATAACTTGGAATTTACCTTAAATTTAATTATGTTCATCAATTTCAAACATAAGGTTGCTTATACTAAATGAATATATATGGAGTTAATACTAAGAACCTTAGTTCCAATTTAATTATAGGAAACCT
Source organism: Epargyreus clarus clarus (assembly GCA_014595695.2). Classification (NCBI taxonomy): domain Eukaryota; kingdom Metazoa; phylum Arthropoda; class Insecta; order Lepidoptera; family Hesperiidae; genus Epargyreus; species Epargyreus clarus. The sequence goes on from JACTTY020000006.1 coordinate 337,258, forward strand.
CAATTTTCTTGTGTAACACACTGATATATAGCATGTAGGAGAACGTCGAACATGTAACCTAAATAATTTAACGGTATTCTATATGCTGTAACAGGCGACCTTGATTTTATTATATTCAATTCAGACGCAGTAATCTGAAAAAATCGGCCAAGTGCTCAGTAAACCTCGATTAGGATTCCGAGCGTAGCTGATCAAAAGTTCTGATTTGAACATAACTACGTTAAGATTGAATTTTTTTTCACCGCTTATATTAATAAATTTATACTTCTTTTAGGGCTTTTGAGAAAACGATGAGTGATTTTACCTGAACCTGACACTAAAATCGACACCATAAAGTTGGCTTGTAAATATTGCACGTTTTACAAAAAAAAATATTTTAGGTATATGATATATTACAGTACATATGTATTACGTTTCGTGTCGTGTCGTATCAACTTGTACTAAACTATATACCAGGTATGCATTAAAAGTCCCGGATGATTATTTCCTATTGGTGACGTAATGACCATAGATAAATATTCTATTCCATTGGTACTTTATAACGAGGCTAGAAATGTACTCACAATATTACTAAGCCTTTGATCAAATAAAATTCCTACATTATGCTCGATAAGCCCGAACCCTCGTAATATTGTCAAATTCTGACAGCCGTTAAAGTAATCAGACTTGACTTGGGCAGTTTGGCGTTCAGCCCAATCGCATGGCTCTTGGCTAAATCGAGCCAGCTAAAGGCAGATCGGAAATCCACAAGGAAAATATACTTCTATTGTACGCATATTTTTGTGGTTATGTTGGATGATTACGTTGGACTAATTCTTCCGAGCTAATGAAATATACTTTTCTCTTAAGTTATTACGAGTATAAGTAAGCATACGTGTGCGACGGGGAGATCAGTTATAAATTTCATAGCAAAACTGAAAAAATGAGACGATATAACTTCGTGTATGATTTTAAACAAAAACTAGAAAAGATTTGACGAAATTTCCATGTCTTCATGATTTAGGTTATACAACCGACCGCGAACGCTACTCGTCTGCTCGACTCTAGTCTCGATATTGGTATGCACATACACTCATATATAATAAGAAAATGCAGAGTAAGGAAGAGTAGCATGGAGCGGCATAACGATTTTTATCATTCAACTCGAACAGCAAACAGAGATAAGGGACCTCATTCCAAAAATATCACTGGTCTCCTGTTCCTCCATTTGTCGGGACATATCCACTAAAGTATCTGCCGACGAAAATGTTACGTTAGGTCATTATTTATGACGGTATCGTATTCAGAGCAACGGGTATCATTATCATTAAATCTTACTTTGAAATTAAATACGGTTTCACTTTGGATAGCAGAATACATCTGCGACCTCTTATATTTGATGTCACGGTTGTAGATGTCGTGGGAAGCTAAGGTTGGCTACCTTGCTGCTGTTTGATGAAGTTAAATAACTATGCTATGAATGATTAATACCAACTTCGCCCACATTGGGGTCATATAAATACTTTATGCGAACCTTCACGTGTACTAACATTGTCAAACTGTAGTTAATGTTTTTGTTAGAGCAAAAAAACTGGATGACTTCGTCATAACTCATTGTGTTTAAATTAGATTATTATTTGTCTAAACAAATAGTAATATTTTATTTTGCTACGGTGACGGGAGAATATGAGCCCCTAAATTCAACACCAACATTCAAATAAAAGTGACTGAATTATGATATTCACCTACTACACTTCTTCTTCTGATGGATTCATATTAAGTGAATTGAAGCCAGAGAATAAAGCTTATAAATATTTTTCATATCAATCCTATCACCAAAGTATGCAAAGGACGTTATTTGACATAATATCGTTTATTTAGTATGAACTCCAGCCAATCTAAGTATGTATATAAAATAGGTCATATAGATAACAAATACAGAACTACAGAGAAAGGTAATTTTAATTCGTTCCACAATATTTAATTAGCGTACTTATTATGCAACATACTTTTTGTCTTCATTGTTATTGTACTAACATACCTACTTGATACAATCATAAGGTTTTTGAGTGTACAGGAGTGCCTACTGAGAACTACTGGATAAATATAGTAATTATTTTTGAAGCTTTTATTTAACATGCTTTGTTAGTTCGTATGTATGTGAGGGTCAAGTCTTGCAACTGAACCAGTTAACCCCAACCGATTTAGCTGAAAAATTGCGTACATGTGTGGGTTGGATAACAATGCATGATTATCTGAATGATGTTATTCTAAATATAATATGGCAAATATCTCAAGATAGCGGACCAATTATTTCATTTGCACCCATATTATATGGGGATTAAATGAAAATAATTTGTTCGCATCGCGCACAGGAGTGCGCGCAGGAGCGATGAGGAATCGTGCGTCGCAGATTTCGGCGTTTCGAATTCGCATCGGGCCATTTTATATTTTGACAGATATTTTTTTATATAAAACAGAGACCACCTTTGTTTTGCCTTAGAAATAATCTTAATCGAATCAGAGAACTCTACCATCTTCAAAAACATGCTCTTTATATATTTTAATTCAAGAGAAGCACGTGAGTTATCTTTCTCATTCAATTAAATGGTAGATCACGAATGCTGATTATGCACAAAGCCTTTGATAACAATTAGAAACGCTGGAATGCGTTCCGCCACCGTTCGGCGCTTTGCAGCCTGTTCGCTCGTATCTCGATACGGCCAATTGTGCGAGCCGATTTCAAAACGAAAGTACCGCGCATCTAGGACGGTGAACGTATTTCTCGTCGAGATCTCTTGCAATTTAGCAGCCTGGTTATTAGTTTGCTAGGCTTATTAGATATTCATAATTCAAAGTTTTTAAAAGTTTCTAATTGTATCTCCAAATCTCTAATGATGTTTTGATGCGCTTGCAGATGTAAAATGTGGGGTTTATCGACAAACACGTGACTATATGCGTAGCGTTTCCTTTTTAGGTATAAATTTAAAAAACAAAATAGTAAGGTTATGTTTCAATTTTTTTCCTGTGTTTACCAAGACTATTTTATAGTTACTATCCCTATTCACTACTTTTTTATTGTATGTTTTTTTTACTTTGATATTTTCTTTAAAGTTTTATCATACGAGTTTTTACCGGGCTGAGGAGATTTTCATACTGAAGAAATATAATACCAATTTATCGCGTAAAAGATCGTCATTTGTTGGATTACCAATAATAATAATAATGTTGTAATAAATACCCTTTCGAAAAATTATGTCAAAATCGGTTAAACTCTTCTAAAATTAATCTCATGTTTAAAACTTTCGGTGCCACTCAAATAAGCATAGAGGTTAAAATAGCGGTGATTTTGAAATGAAACAGTCACAATATTATGTGCGTTATATATTTGATTGTTATACTGCGTAATAGTATTTCACTGCAGTGTACGTAGTTTAATAGTGTTATACTGCGGCAGCGCGTAGGCAGGCTTGGACACGGAGTTGGCGCCGCGACGAACGGTTATTATATCATCCGAGATATCGTAACTTTTGCCGTTTGCCCACTCGCCTCGATAGAAAGTGCAGCCATTCGCTTTTCAGATGCTATTTATTACTTAGGCCGGTGATGCCCAAAGTGGGCTGTATTGACCCCCAGGGTTAATGATGGCAAGGGGCTTAAGAGCGAAAAAAATTTGAGGTTGACGAAATGGCAACGGACGTTTAACACATTTGAGCAAGTTGTGACTTGGCTGTGTCAGTGGAAGGCAACTGAGTCTGTTTTGGTATACTAAAGATAACACATCACTCGGTGTCTCTCCCGAGGCACGAGGGTAACATTTGATGGTTTTCCCCGCCAGCAAAAAAAGGTCACCCGGTATCTGTACCAAGGCAAAAAAGAGGGTCTATCCAAACCCGAAAAAATACCAAGTGGTCTACGAACCAAAAAAGTTTGGAGAACTCTGATCTAGACAATATCGCTGTTCTTTTTCGACTTACCGAATCTAATGAGAAACAAAATCAACAAGTAGCTACAGCAATCGAAGCCCGAAATAACGCGGAAGACGTTATCAGCACACGCAAAAATAATAGAAGTACGAGTGCGTCCTTCATAGTTAATGTAAACTTTTATCAGCTTATGGTACATCTTATCAGTAGATTATAACATGGATTGTCAAAATATCGGGATGGTATATTAAGGACAGTGTATGTATCAAGGTCTTCATTTTGTGTGGCATAAAATTTCGAGGCATTTCTTTTTATTTTTCAGTTTTCATTGATATGGTTCATTATTGATTTTACACACCATCTTGCGTTTGCGTTGTGTACAGATAATGAATCTTGTGATATACAAGTATCTAGGTGTGAGTTGTCTCAACCTACTTCTTGAATGCCGTCTAGTCATAATCAAAAAACGACCTTATCTATTAGTGGCTAAAGATAAATTCATTATTTCATTCACGGGCGTTCTCAATCTGACAATTAGGAACTGTCATTAATTTGCCATCGGATTTTAGGCTTTGTGGTATTGCGAAAAGAGCCACATTGAGTCGTGTAGGGTTATTTGAATACTGTACATGTTCCATTCAACCATGAACTCCTTCGAGGAGCGTCCCGCGTAGTGGAGACCTCAATTTTTTAAACTCTCTCACTTATTGGTCAATCAATGTGACATTTGTACTGTGTAGCGGATTGCCATTAGGGTCCCGTGAACCGTGTGTTGCAAATATCTATTGCAACTCCGTAGTTAATTGAACTCGGGTCCTTTACATGGCATTACACTGAGATAAGACGCGCGATTAACTTTGTATAAATATTATAATAATTTTTGTTTACAAGGATATATGTACATGTTAACGTCAGTACAAATTTATTAATTTGTAGGTATTTATAACGCACCCATTCAGATAGTAAAAGCAAACAGTGTCAAGGCGTTAAAGTATATCGATTTCAAGTTGTAATGAGAACCAGCAACATGCACAATTGATTTCAATATAGTGTAACGTTAGAGCGGCTTACAGAGTTTGTTAGACAATGGTTGTATTTTAGAAAGTACCGTTACCGTAGAACGAGCGATTGCTACTGTGCAAGGTTTTGAGACCCAGTTTCGCGTAGCCCCTCACTAACGCATTAATGCATAGTTAGGCATAGTTTCGTTAAATCTTTGCTACTTTAGCTCTGCTGCTGCCCTCGTTGCTCTTCTCGTCTCAATTATGTGGTAACGTCCATACGGTATATACTTAAGTTTTTTTTTAGCAGACTGTGGAAGGTAATCATTTCGAGCATATCATTCTTTGGAACGCCCTGCAGCCCAAATGCCTTAACGGATTTTAACATATGAGGTGTCGTTGGATTCGTCTAAATCATGGGAATAACATACAGGCGGGTTTTTGTTTACATAGTAATAACCAGTATAAAGTTTAAGTAGGAAACGAACTTGCAGTCCACCTAATGGTAAATGCCGCCTATGTAGATCTGAAATAAGCTTTCCTGACGAACAAAGGGTCTTCCTAAAGCCGATCACAGCTCTACATTGTGTTATAACAATGACAATATTTGCTTTTTACGTAACATTTTGCACGTTTTGATAATTACATTGATTACCGTATTATAATATTATAAAACTTGCATTATAATTTGTATAGGACATTAAAAAATCAGGAGTCATTAATTAACAGTACACAACTTTTATTGCTTTTTGTCCTCCCCTGCCCTTGTCAGACTTGAAATCATGTGCCCTCTACTTCATTATTAATTATACCTCATTAACTTTCTGTCTGTGTTTATTCTTTATGCTTTAGTAGGTGGATGAATGGAGATTCATCAGATCGAAGGGAAGTTTTAGATAGGTTCTTGCCGTAGTAACAACATCTCTACCAATATCTGCCAGGTAGCGCGCGTTTGTAAGAATTGTATTCGAATACAAACAGGAACATAATATATAATTTAATGAAATTTTGTGTCACGTGTGTGTGTGTGTGTGGATTCCAGTTTGAAAGATAAAGTTAGATTAAGTTTTTAGTCCGATAGATGGCGCTTTTGTCAAAATTTTCTTCAAAGTCAGTTCAGAAAGTTCAGAAAGTCATACTTACTTTTGGCAATTATGCCACTTAAAATCGACACCATAAAGTTGGCTAATAAATGTCGCAAGTTTTGCAGCAAAATATTTTTTACATTGGATATAACATGATTTGATATACCATACAATACGTACCAAACATTTTTGGTAATAGTTTTAATACTTTTTACATATTTTTTTATTAAATACGCCAAAGGAGCTCCTATTACGATTTTTTGTGACGGTAACTTCTGGTCGGACCCACTAGTATAGTAATACATATAAATACAAGTAGCTATAGCAGACTTAGCTTTACGTAATATGAGTGCCATGAGATTTCATGAACTTTGAATTTCCCGGAAGTTGGCTACCAGGAACTTGATTCAAAGTTCACCGAAGCACTCAGTTCTTCGCTAAATAAATCTCTCCGTGGAATTATGGACCAAGTGTGTATTATAAGTTCAGGTAATAGAAGAAGATCGTGAAATCGTGGTTTCTACATATATAGTTTGTGATTAGATTCCACGATACAACTAAATGTTTTTATTATTAATTGAAATACGTTTTCGCTGTACTCTTTTAATAATAAAAACGAGATAGAAAAAGGTTTTTGAAAAATCTATGAGTTTTTTTTTAAACTTTCTGTCCATATCTCTTGCATTTAATATTATCGATTATCGATTATTTTGTATCGGTATCTGGATGTGTTGGATTGAAAAATTGGATGAATTGATTATTTAGGAGTAACGGGGTCTAGTAATAATACTCGTAATGTACTTTTTAATATATGGTGAGTATCTGATGATAAAACAAAGGTTTTAATACGATTTTGAATATTAAAGTTTAACGTAGATTCATTTTTTTTAAATATTCTGCAACCTAAATAACACAGATTATTTATTTTCGAGTTTAAGGGCATTTAGGGATAGCCAGGTTTTCAATTACGACCATTAAATGAGTTTTCCTAGAAATTTACTTTGCGGCGTAGCTAATAACCATTAGCAGGTAAATGTTTTTAAATGTATAAACATTTAAATTAATTACGTAATTCTATAATTACATATTACTTCATAATTCATGTGAATAAAACCAAGTAGTTACACGGAAAATAATTATATTATGATGATTGATGTCATTCATTTATTAAGGCAGTGATAGGCTAATGTATTGAAATATTGTCTCAATCTACGTGTCCGAGGTTTGAATCCCAGGCACGCCTTTGATTTTGGAAGTTATGTGCGTATTACAAATTTATTATTATCTGTTGCTTTAACGGTGAAGGAAGCCATCGTGAGGAAACTTGCACACCTGAGACTACACTTGTCTGACTAGTTGGCTGGAGGAAACCCGTGACCAGCATTACAACTGTACAAAAAGGGAAATATACAGCGATATCGGTGAAATATCAGTCTCTCGATCTCTACCAATTATATCATCTATAGTCTTAAAAGTTATAATAGATTTCTTCCTATTTGTAATTGAATAATTTATATATGATGTCATTAATTAGGTATTTCGACAATGTTTATTGTTTACTTGTTTAATGACCACGTTATTTGTAAAAACGAGCATTACGATATATACACGCTTATCGCTCGGTGCATTTCTCTGCATTTGTTTTCGAGTCGCTAAATATAATGTTATGGTTTTAATTGCTATCTGCAATATATAAATAACAATATGATACCGTATAGCAACCGAAGTTTATCAAATGTTATTAAAGTTATTAAAAACATTTTTTTTGTTTGTTTCAGGCAATTTTACACAAGGCTGTAGAGATTTATAAAAGTGTAAGTAATATTTTACGACTTGAATATAAATTCGTATTCAATCCTGTATTATACAGCGTTCTTCACAGATATGTGTCAATTATACAATCCTCTGTACCTACATCATAAATACGGCTATGTAAAACTCATCTAATCCGAATGCCGCATACGATTGTGTAAGAGCAAAGCAAAGAGTACGTTGCTCAATTAGATGCATCTCGTTTAGTGTCGCTGCGCGTGAGAGTCGAATTTCCCAATAGTGAGTTAGAGAGAAGGCGAGTGCATGGCGCGACGGTTTCCCAATAGAAAGTCCTCCGATGCAGGAAGCGCTGCAACGCTGCAACGCACGTGCAGCCGCCCTCGCGTCGGGAGGGGCGCCGGCCGATGCACTTTCGTGCGGTGACGTCACGCGGTACCTTTCGTCAGCGTCACGCCGCGGCCCGTAAGAGCTGTTACGCAATGAGCGCGCACCACTCAACTTTCCAATTTCGACAACGCGCTATTGTGTAGCGCTTTCAAATTTTACTTCGCCTTCTCCCGCTTTTTGGCGCTTTCTTACGTTTCTCTCCTCTGCTCTGAAAAATGCTCCGAATGCTGCGCAGGCACAATAGCCGCGATGCACTTTCACTGCAGCGTTCCGCTTTTTTGTTCAATGTTAATAATGTATTAGTGTTATAGAATTCTCTCGCTATTGTCGTTTTAATAGAAACTTCCTCTCCTGTGTAAATAAATATGATAATTTCTTATTGACATTTTTAACATATTGCCTATTTTGAAACACACGTATCACCACACACAAGACTAGGTTTATAGGTCGTATCATGTAGGTAGGTAAATATATTTTTTTAATCTTAATGTAGATAGATAACAATGTTTTGGTTTTGATAATTGTGTCTATTTTAAAGACAGAGTCATACTCACGTCTGGTTTTGAGCAACGACTGATCTTTTTGGAAAAGTTTTATTGCAATGTTTATCAAAGAACGAAATATACTTTATCCGTGCATAGGGCTACACGGGACCAAGCGGCTGAAGTTAGTCAATGGCTCCACCATACAATAATTAATATCGTTCAGAAAGAGGACACACGGTCTTGCACTTTTTTTAAACTAACAAAATTGGTACATATTATATAGCTACCTTAAATTACCTTTGGATATGGATTACATATTATTTTACTTATTTTTATTTTATATCTGAATTATTTTAACTTAGGATCTATTTGCTGAAAATTATATTAACAGTAAGTTTGCATTTCTTATCTACATTTTGGTAACTTAAAATAGATAAATTTGACAAAGGTCTCTATTATGCAATCTTTAATACTTAATACTAGAGATGCGCCGAATAGTGGTTTCGCCGAATAACCGAATACCGAAATAATATTCGGTGTCGGTTATGTTAAATTTAAAACATTTAAAAGTTTCAATGTGTGTTCATTCAAACTTTAAAATGTTGATTTGGGTTTTAAAAATAAATACTGATTTAAGATTTAAAATATATGTTGACTATACTAACTATAGTTTAAAAAAAAGTCTGTTGACTTGAGGTTTCAAAATAAATGTTGATTTGAAGTTTAATTGCTATATTATATTAGCTTTATTCAATATTCTATTCTTCATAGGATTTGACTTTGACTTATAACATAAATCTTACATAAGAAGTTTTTTGTTTAGTTCTGTCATGTATACAAGAAAATAGAAATACTCGAAACGAACATATTCGGCACCAAAACCGAATAATTCGGCCGAATACGAATAGCAGAAAAGATGCCGTATATGCCGAATACCAAACGAATATTCGGCGCATCTCTACTTAATACATATATATTACAGATGTCATATTTGTATAATATTATAATGAGAATGTAATAAAGGTAATATTTACGATTATCATGATAAATGTCCGTCAAAACTTTCAGAACATAAGAAAGGATTTTTATAATATTTTCACGTTAAAAGAGTCATATTTTTATCTTAAATGTTGAATATCAATATTTTTACAAACGCTTCTGTCAGCTCTGCCAATATTAAACTAAATTTAATACCTTAAATTATATATTAATTTAAAAATTTAAAAACAATTTAAACTATTATTTAAATTTTATACCGTATCAAATACTTTCACAGTACCGAGGTTTAGTTTGGCAGACCGCTTTTGAAAGCTGTAGTTATATTAAAGTATGCGTGACACTGCTGTCGTAGGGTTTTCACCGAGAGATAGGAGCTTTCTCAGATCGTGAACACCGCGAGAGTCGAGAGCAGACTTGTGCACTACTCTCTATTATTAGTCACTTAGCATAAAAGTAATATGCCGTCTACTATGTCGCTTTTTCTTGATTATAGTTAAAACTAGCTCTTCGGCCGTTCAGTGCCTGTTGAATTAATTTATTATTGGCTTTATGTTGATGGTAGCAAGTTCATGTGTTTATTTTATATAAATAATATAATCGATGTTTCTGATTGTAAATATAAATGTATTATCCCATTTGCCGAACAAATGTTGCCTTCTTCGTTATAAGTACAAAATTGAAAAGCCGAATGTTTGGTTTATGGATGGATGCCCCCTAACTATCATTAGATTAGATTAAAGTTTGAAAATGCTTCAAAATTAGTTCTAAATAATATCTAATTTCATGTCTAGCGAAATATCAAAATTATTTAAACATTTATGTTCAATTGAAATGGATTTCAATATTCAAATAGTCCATTGACCCTTTTTTGAAGTGAACGTTACTTTATAGAAAGGAAAGGTCAAGTCGAATAGTAAATGAGAAAGTTAATCGTGGAAAGTGCGCGTGAGCGAATCTGTGGCACTTGCTGTTGATCTAAAAATGTATTAGATATCTCTACATTTTCTTAACATACCTGCATCGTCATCATCAGATTGTAATTTTATAAGATTGGAGTAGCAAACGAGTACGCAGTCCTGATGGTGCTCACTGTACCCCATAAACATCTGTAACTGATTCCGTATAGAATAACGTTTCTACATGAAGCCGATTACAGATGCGTTGCCATTCCGATGAGGACTAAAATAATCGCCTAATACATAAGTTTATCAGCGTTAACACCCTATAAAAATTATGATAAAGCTTAGAATTTTTTTATCTTGTTGGAGCTTTCTTCAGATTAGCGCCTACTCCTGCGCGTGGTTTTTAAAATTACATGTATCACACGAATTTCTAAAAGGGAAAAGTGATTTTATAAAAAATATGTATGTTAAATCATATAGATTTAAAATACATATTTTTGATTTTTGATATTCTTAAAAATATCATTTATGAGCTATTATATTAAAAATACAAACATACTTTAATTTTATTCTAAACCATTTTAGACAGATCTATTTAAACAACGTCTAGGGATTAGTAAAACAAGATGAGACATATTTTACGTCATATCTACCCTTGCCCAAAATAAGGGCTAGTACGGTGCACTAATGTTATATTCGTAGTTCACTTCTAATTATTATACTAAAGCAGATTAAATAAATCATAGAATCGTTTATACGAGTAGTTTGAATATCAATAGCAATTATAGGAGGAATAGGCATAAATTATAGTCCATGAGAATATGGACATAATATAATGAACTTAATAAAGTAAGTGACCTCGAAGGACCCTTAAATATTAGAACTAGTGTGACTGAATTTAACAGTCAATACTAAAATTATTTCATAATGAACCACTACTAAATAACGTAACTGAACGAAACTAGTATTAGAAATTAGATGCAGGATAACCAAAAGTCGTTCCTTAAGTCATTTCTCCCCTTGGTAAATAAGGGCTGAAGGAACGTTCCCCTTAGTGAATTTCAAGGGGAGCCTACCTCATAGTAATAAAATATTTGAAATGATGACAAAATGATAGATGTGTTATCTATCACAAGGAACTGACATAATAGCATATCCGTTTTACTGTTCTATAAATATGAATAATACATAATTTATTTTTCTTCGTTATTTTAAATATTGAGACTTCCATTTTGATCGTAGTGTGGCCTACCGCAAGTAAATAGTCCATCAGTTAGTAAAATAAAATTATAGGCGACTGAAACTTTCTAGTTTTTAGCAACCGTAACCGAAATCGGTTCTGGCTAAGCCGTGTCATTACTTTTCTAGTTTTTGTGAACCTCTACATTGTCAATCTTGTTTATTTTACTTTCTATAAGAATTAATATTTTCTGCTGAAGTAACTCACTAACATTATGCAAGTACTAAAATTGATAAAAAGTGATCTCTTCGTTTTCTTATTACATCAGAAGATAATGACATTTCTTAGAAATAGTCACTATGACATAAGACTCTACATTATTTTGCATTGTAATGCCAGAGAACTGCTGTACACTAAAGAAATGCATAAATGAAAGAGACGTTTTCAGTTTATCTCGCGGTGGTCATTAGAATCAATTGAGGCTTATAAATTGTATTCGTTAACAGCGCAGTCAGAGAAAAAGCTTTCACCGGTACTTTGAAACAGATCAGAGAAAGGGTTCACGGTGCGCAGCTGTCCCGCGGGCGCTCCGCCCTCGCTCCGCGCCTCTCGTCCTCTCTCCGAGCGAGAGGACCGCCAGCAGCCCGCGCCCTGTCGTGCAGCCGGCGTCACGCCGAAGCCGCCGTACACGGGACATCGCACACGCGATCGTCCAGTCGCCCGTCACTCCCCGACGCGTACGGACGTCTGTTGACTCACTCCGCGCTAACCAACAACCATGCGGTGAAGTGAAACTGTCAAACGTGATACGCACTCACACACCGAAGTTATTCGGTTTAGTGACACTTTTACATTTTTCTGTTGTTTCTACTGTGGTGATATTGTGATCTCGAAGTGGTGCCTCTGCTTTGGAAAATTGGATTATACAGACGTATAATGGCCTTAGCTAGGTGAGCTATTTTGGTTGTTGAAGTCAATACGGAACTAGTTTATTTTGCATATTCTTCGAAGGACTTTCCGTCATTAGAGCTGTTATATGATTCTCTGCTCGCAACGGTCTTGAAAAAGTATCAATTAGTTATATACATTTGAGTATTATGCGCGTTGAGTAGTTTTGCTGATAACGTATCTGCTCTACTCTAATCGATCGAGGAATCATCTTCCTGTGTCGTCTGTTAATGTTTCAGTTAGTAATCAAGGTATTCGTTTTACGAATGATACAAATAGCGAAAGTTAGTTTACACCGCACGCGTATAACTTTCTTTGTTGTGTAAGCTGAACGTCAACAGCAGGTAGAGTTGGTAGAGGGAGCAACATAGAAATCGAGTGACTTTTACAATAATTATTATCATACATTATTAGTTAATAGTACGTAATTAACGTTGTTTATGCCGTTGTGTTACGACAGCACAGAATTTCTCGTTCGATTTCTTTCCGCTCCCCGAACCACATTAATGCAATATCGATGTTTTCTCTACGCGCACCCTCGGTCGTTTCGTTTTCCTAACGTTACCCCTCTTTTACACAGTTTTGACGTTGGCGTTATTATTATCTGTTTAGTTAAAACTCACGATCCTTACAGCTGTAATAAATTACGGTTAATACGTCTTTTGTCACCATTGAAAATCTGATATATCATAATAATTTAAATATCCATGTAAACAAAATACAGTTATGTATTTGTAAATATTCAATAGTTTCACGTTGTTATTAAGTATCTGAAAATTGTTAAAAATATAATTAGTGCGTCAATACATGTATTGATAAAACCTGATATAAGTCAAATAATGCGTACTATCTATATACACGCAGATATTATCTCTCGTTTCGCTCTCTTGTCTCTTAGCAGGTAACAAAACAACCGAGGCCGAAAAGTATTCGCTGCTCGCCCAAAACATTTTTTATACTTACCTTTTTCTTTTTGTGAAGGTTCTAAATTTAAATTCCGGTCTTTGCCGATGTCTTATGTGAATGGATCTATAGAAATCGTATTATACACAGAAGGTCTGTACAATTGGAAATCAGCATTTTGGTCGGTTACGAAATGGTATTTTGCAATTTCCAACGCCTATGCTTACAGAAAACAGGTACAGAATGGAAGCAAGTATATATTGAATCGTTTGTAATATCCTTTGTGCATATGCAGGGAATATAAAATGGACAAAAGATAAAGTCTTGCAGGGATGCGCTTGCCAGGGTCGATAGCCGGTCGGCGAGGGACGTCGGAACACCTCGAGACCTCGACACGTGATGCCATCTTTGAAACGTAATGAAATAAGTTTTAGCTTCGAAATATCGTCAGAAAGTTATGGCAATGTTAGTGTATAATAAACACTTATGATTTGATACATACATTTATTTAGTTATTAGCAAAATTGCAAAATTGGAATGGTATATTTGTTGTTAACACAAGTAAACAATTTTATTTGTCATATTCATTTACTGTTACTACGTTTACTGTAGTTTATAATAAAACTATACACAAAAATATTAGTAATTTTAAATTGGCGTTTCTGATTTCAAAGTAACTAGGCAGAGATATATTTTTTCGTAGTAAGAAATTGATAAGATAAAATTAAATAACTTCAGCTTTTGTTTACGTGAATTCAATTATAAAATTGTTAAGATTAAAATAAAATAAATTAAAATCGTTTTACGTTGTCACATTATTCCTAAATAATTGCAATTTTAGTATAGTTAAATAGTGTTAAAGATTATTTAACTATAGTTAATGTTTATGTTCTGCGCAAGGTTAGGAATATTAAAACTACCTGTGCATATAATATCATAATAGTTTATTTAAGCATGATCATATTTAACTCGTTTAAGTATTTCCGCGTAATATCACAAGACTTTAATTATACATACTTGCTTACTGATGAATTGTATACATTCATATACTTTAGTATAATGCAGTTAACCTATACGTTAATTACATGCAATCTCTACGATGCGATGCGCCTTATCTTTTAATCCTATTTATTTCTTCGCATTTCCTTCGTCTTGTGCGAATACATCTCTATCATAGAAGCTATTAACATATTTGTTCAGTTTACTTAAAGAGGTAATCTCTATTTATATGAATGAGCGATGACTTCAGTTTTCGTCAAACCCGAAATGAATCGATAATTTTGTAAGTGACCTTTAGTCTAAGTAAGTATATTTGATTTAGGTAATGTTATCATCTGTTAGTACTGTACCCTTACCAGGAGCTTTTACGTTTCGACAAATATGACTTTTGGTATTTTTTTACGTATTTGCCCATACAAATTCCAATCAGCGCCCCTAGCGGATTGTGTCAGAACTAGGTAATCGTATTGGCCCATACGTAAACAAATACCAAAACAGTCATATTTGTCGAAACGTAAAAACTCTGGTAAGGGTACTGTATAGGTTTTGGTTAAAAGCTCTGTTTAACCTTTGTCTAATACAGTATCGGTTAAAGCTCGCGCAGCCACCTTCTAATTCGATTGTTTGAATAAGTTGGGCGAGGTTATTTCGCAAGAGAGTATCAATTTAGCCGAGAGCGCGCTCCCCGTGACAGCGGAATGTGATAGCCGAAGTAGGTTGCTCCCGATGATGCCAGACTCGCTGGATTACGAGAGACATTGCTGGTACGCTAAAGTTATAAGAATCTGTCATTGTCATAATTTGAAAGAAAGGATTTAGCCAAACGGCAATATGTCCTCAATTAGTTTCTTTATGCTTTTAGTACATTCGTTTAGTTACTTAATCAAGTTTATTACGATCTTCTTCTCTTCTTTTCAGCCTTTCATATTATGTGTAGTTCTCTTCTAACGCACGCTGCTCTTTATTAGTTAATCATGTGGCAACAATTCGATAGTTAGAATAAGTTGGGCGTTTGTTTCGTAAGAGAATATCAATTTAGTCAAGGGCCCGCTCGAAAACCGGGCCCACACTGCGCTCCTGTTTTGTGACAGCGGAATGCGATACTCGTAGCCGAAGTGGGTTGAGCCTCTTGTTGCCAAAAGTACTGGTTGAAATAAAGACATTCCTGTATATAAATGAAATGTCCATTAAAGTGTAATAAGATATAGATTTTATTAGTATTTAAAATCTTTGTTTTATGTTTGTCGCCTTATGCATTCGACGTATATTTTTCGCATGAACTCATTAGAAACAATTTAATAATGTGTACAATAAGACTAGATTCACATACAATTACTTTTATCCCGTAATTTCTTACACAAGACTTGGCAAAACTAGCTGCGGTGGCGTATTTTGGTTACGATAACACCCAGTTAAACAGATCTGCCCGTTATGCGAACAAAATGCTGAAAAGCAAATTAGTAGAGCACGCTATCTAGCCAGTGATTAAGATTACCCGGTTGATACGCACGAGGTGGATGTAACTAATAAGGTATCCGAATTGTGGTCAGCTATTCGTTATTGTTTTCAATGAATACGTTTTACATTTTGATAGTATTGTTTTAATTTATTTTAAAGATACTAGTTTATGTATGTGAATGATACGCCAGTTTTAATAGCCATCTTTAATGAATGAATTCAATAAGTAAAATATTTAAGATTATTAGAGTCATACTTTTCCGAGGCGTTCCAGCTTAGTCCTCAGAGGTAGCGGCGCATCTAAGGCCGACCTCAGGCAGGAATGTCTAATCGTATCTGGGGTTAATTACATATGTCCATGGGCGACAGTAGCCACTTACCATTAGGTCGACTGCATGCTCGTCTGCTACTCCTATATTGTATAAAAAAAGTCTAGATACTTTTATGTAAAAATGAGTTTATTACCAGTGAAATTGAGACATCATCATGCGAAGATTTTATCTTTCCCGTGTCTTTATCTGGTAGTTACGTGTTGCGTGAAATTTTACGATTGGATGTTCTCGTTGGAAAGCAAGCATCTTGAATGCTCAGCGTATGGCGCCTTCTCTTTGTGCGATCAACTTCTTATTTTCACAATGCGAGGCGATTGTTTTGATTCTCTTTTCACTTGGCCCAATAGAAATTAGAAATTGTGGTCTCTTGTAACTTTTTAGGAGACAAGTAGCTTAGCATAATTGATATGTAAATTTTCGATTAACACGTAGACATTGCAATTTGAATCACATTTTTACTTCGATTAGGTATATACTTGTTAGTGAGCTTTGAAGCAATAGTTTTTGATTATTTCTTTTGTAAGCATATCCAAATAATCAGTATGGATGCATAACTTAAGTAGACAACTGGCCTTTATGATATTCGCGTTTAGGCTTTTGCAATAATGCTGAATTACTTTTTGGCGACGCAGCAAAACCGTCGATCGTCTAAAGGTAGCATGTCTGTTTGGGTCGTCAATGGTACTATCCAAAAGTTGTAACATACGGCTGGGCTGACACATTGACGTATTATGATCGGGATTTAAGGCGAATCGTATTTTACAGATACATATTATACTCGTATTTTTTCACATGATTATGATTCCGTACGAACAAATACTAATCTGTGAAGATGAGTCGTCTTTATGAATTATCTTATCGCCGTGTGAAGGTTTTCGTGCGTTTTTATGATAATCAGTTCCGTTTTGACAACGTGATCGTGATGCAGTCATCATGATTTATAAGTATATGAACAATGAACATCAATTTTTTGGAATCGTATTATATTACTATTTTCTTTATGTATGGAAAATCGCACCGTTATTTCATAAGAGCAATGTATCTGTACATTTTTATTAGTTCCAAAAAGATGCAGTGTACAAATTAAAGGTAGCGAGTTTACTGATCCATTGGGCAATAAAAAAAAATTCGATGTTACCAATTTTTCTTGGATAGTTGAATTCGTTAGTTAAGATTTTGACAGTTGTAAACATAAATGTGTTGTATTGAAGTTTTTTTTTATTCCTAGTAACTTAATGTCCTTGAACGTTTCATATTTACTGCAACTATTTTACGTTAATAGCAATGAACTGTGCAGAAACAGTTGTTGCTAAGAGAAGTGCTTACATTAAGCTTAAAGTTAATAACTGGATTTCTCTTAAAATAACTTCAAAATTGACTTGATTTTATATAAAGTAACGATAAAAATTAACATCAGAATCAAAATTTCTAATGATAAAGCTTCATGATTTGTTATGTACCTGCCCTTACTTGGGACCTTAATATGTTCCCTGACACTCGTGGTTTTAGAGAGAGACTCAAAGCTAGCAGGATTATATTATAATTATTTAAAAACAATAATAAATTGTTTATGTAATTTAAACAATTCATATTTTTAGGGCTTATAAAGGAAATATGGAAAATCCAACTATTAGTGCTTACAAACCGTCAGGTCCAACTAGTCGTTAACATATCCTTTGGTGTCATTTAACACATTTACCAACACCGCGCTCTGCCCTTAATTGCCAGTTGTCTAAGCTGAAAGTGGCCCCGTAAAGTAGTGACGATCGGGCCACATTACGTTACCTTAATTGTATAGCCGCGCTATTCTTGTACGCTCTTCAAACTTATTAACTCGACACAAAAATTCTGTAACGCAAACCTCGTTTCAAAACTGTAAACAATTTACCTAAATGTTGAATGATGAGGGCGAATAATAGTGGATCAAGCGACCGGCCGATTTAGACGTGTGGAGTTAATTTTTCGAGGGAGCAATTCGGAACGGGGACATTGCGCGCACTCCGATGCTTGCAGAGGAGACGAGCGTGTTGACCCATTTTGTTCGGTACACGGAATGGTGCGTTGAGGAATCGATGGCATTATAACAGCCGAATCTCGAGGTCTCCGAGGCGCTTCACTGATGGCTCGGGATCTGTGTCAGGGTCCCCCCACGAACCCTACACCCTACGCTTCCCGCCCTTCATCCCACCGTCGAGCAGCCCCTGTGTCGGTTGACCCGTAAAACTTGAGTATTTGTATTTCACCTCCCTCGGTCTTGTTTAATGGTTTGGGGTCACTGCTTTTGCCCTTGTTGGTTACTTGTTTCAAGAATATTTTATACAATAAACGAGTTCCTAGGGTTTAACAAATTAACATTGAACGAATAGTTGTTGCAACAGGTCCCTTTTTAAATGTAAACTATTTCACGTCGTGGTAGCATTTTCGCCCGACACAATACAAATTGGTCAAGGCTTAGTTATTTCTGCTTCATTGTGTTAATTCATTGATTATGTTAGTGTCATTCTAAATATGCGGTTTACGTATTTCCTAGTGTTTCGAGCCTTTCAAGTAAATAAATGCGACTATTAGAATGGCGACCCCCGTCTCCACATCGGTAATGAAAAGTTGTTTACGGTAGAGGTCGACACAGGCATTTAAAAGTTACTTTCAAAGGTTCATTACTTTTTGGTGATGTTAAATGATACATTGCACATGAATAATTGAGAAATATGACACTGCTATTTGCATAACTTAGAAATTAAGAAGTTGCGTTTCATTGACCTGAAATTGCTGACCATATCTTGTGCGTTCGGAGGCATTTAAAAGCATCTGATCGAATGGTGATCGACCTTTGCGACTTTGTCACCTTCGCAGCCGACAGCAGCGCTGGCATTGTCGCCTCCACGCCAATAGGAAGCGACACGGTCGCAGATCGCTATTGGGCTTAAGGCCACATTCAATGCACCATCTTTTACCTTGTGCCCCTTACAGTGCCGCATGACCCGAAACAGACTCGAGAAATTGAAGACTTAACACTTCATGACTGTTACAGTTGTCACAAATACATTTATGTGAATAAACTGTTGCCGGGTGCAACTACGAAATTTTATTCCATAATTTTTTTTTGGTTATTTGATAAACTAAATTACTGCATGTAATGGTACACTTCACATCGTTTGTAATGTGAAGAAGTAATGATGCTCTAGTAATGTTAGCATTAATAAAAATAATAAAATTATTGAATAAAAAAATCTCATGGGTGAATGAAAATTTAGCGCACGAGCGTAACGTATTGACCTTATTAAATATAGTTTATGTATATAAAGTATGAAAATAGAAGTAGATAATAATATTAAATGCTTGGAAAAAGGTAGCTAACAGCACAAAATACCTCGAAAACAGAGCTTAGAGATAAGGCAAAAAATTACAATAGTTTTACGTTTCGCTAGTACTATCTACGACAAATTACAATGGACCAAATCAGTTCAAGATCGGACAATGAAGCGCGACAGGTAAGAATATTCTTTAATGGACGAGTATTTGGTGGAATAATAAATAAAACAGCACTTCCCTTTGTTAAAGATAATAATGCCCGAATCCAACTTTCTATAGCTCGACAGCTAATTATTGTTGAAGACATTTTTTGTATTTTCTTACACGAGTGTCGTAAATGTCTGTGATAAAATGTTTTTATTTATATGAATAGGCATTTTAGTTTTGGTGTAAACCTTTTAAAGCAAAGTCAAGTATTATAAACGTGCCATTATCTCTATATCATCACGGTCAAAATATATAAAAGCGTCATTACGTAGAGGTTAATCATTATGCGTGCCTAGTTCTAGGATTTCTCTCGACCTCTGTGAGTTATTATATAATTGAGTGAATCTTAACTATTGTGTTAGCTTTTCAATAGAATTACTTTGGTTAAGCACAGAATTATTTTCGTTAACTCAATTTTATATTTATTGAATATGTTACACAACCTACCGCATATGGTGATTAACGTATTGTTAAGATGTAGGAAAGTAGAACGGGGGCGTCCATTCCAAGGTCTAGGACGCAGCTGTACAATTTCAAAAATACTTAAAATTATGTCTGACTTGAAATATCTGATCAAAAAGTTATAATTTATGTTACGTTTATACTAAGACTTTTTGATGCATTTAAAAATTGATTAGCTCTTACGCTATGATGATATAGCTTTTATTCAAACCTTATTAATATGTAGTTGAAATAATAACTTATTATGCGCATAGTCTATGCATTAAATATATGCATAGAACAGTATATTTAATGTAGTGCTAGTAGTAACGATAATGAGTTAGGTTTATATATAAAAGAGAGGAAATAACACCTCGATATGTTATCTGACTGTCCCTGGAATCTATGCCGTGTAGCAATAAACGTTTTTAGTTGTCCCAAATGTTTATCGGACACGCGACCAGCTAATACGGCTACGTCGCTCTTCGTCTCTGGTCTCTTGCCGGTCGCTAATCATTTGGTTGCTGCTTTACAAAGTGTGACGTTCACGTATACATTAGCCGAGCGACTGAAATGCACGTCGTCTTCGTTGTACGCGTGGCCTCAACCGAGTTTTGCAGATGCTTTCTCGATCGGTGAACCGGGTCGCGTTCTCGATGCCGACGCCGTGGAGCTGACTGGTACGGGCCACGCTCCTTTCTTGACACACAACGAGAGGGCAGGGACACCATGCGATCACCTACTTGAACCGAAGATGGATCGCGATAATAATATACTTGTAAAGTATCCGTTTATCAGATCAGACCAGTTAATCCGTATACAGATACCGTCGAACAATCATGTCCCACTTCGATCGCCTTATACATTACCATTGTGTTGTATCCAACACACTGTAATTATGTATATCGTACGTGTTTGATATGAAGGGAAATTATTTGTGTACACAATAATATTTTACTCTATACCGAATTTAATATGACATAATGTTTTCAAACCAAATTAGTGTCGTTAAATGAAACTGAGATCAATTTCTCTTTAAAGTATTACTGAAACGAGGGAAGTAGGACGGCATTAAATGTAATTGACGAAAACGACCCTCACAACTGTATGTAGGAAGTAAGGGTCATACAATTTATATTAGGCTGAAGTCAAGGTCTTGCCAATCATTTTAGTTATCTAGTAATTCATAGGGCAATAAAACTTAAGGCCACAGCAGTCCGCCGGTTTCAATATCAAACATCCTTAATATTTCCGCATTCGATTTTATTCGTTGCTATGCAAAAACTAACAGAGAGTTAATCTTATCACAATCTACGTGACAAAGTTAAGATAAGTTTCGATGTCATTTCTTTCTCAAATCAATGTTTATATTTCTTGTCCGCTGGAAAAGGGTTTTGAAATAAGCGGTTACTAGCAGTAGCCTTAATTGAACATTTCAATAATTTCATAATCATAAACTCGCCGTAGTCGATTATATACCTGCATATTCATGGTAAAACAATGTAGAACGCGTTGCAGTAGGGCCGAGGTGGCACAGTTTCTTGTTTGAGTTGTAAATCAATCTGTCCTAGTTAGATTAATGTATCTGTGCGGCGTTACGATGCTATCGATGTCTTTGCTTTCCAATAGCTGCGTTGCCAAATAATATTGGTTCGAAACGTGGTCTCGGTTGCGGATTATAGTCTCCAGCCCCTCCATTGCCCCCTCGACGCGACTCGCTCACGTATGGGTCGCGGAATGTTGCATAATCGTCTCGCGTAAACTCTTGCTCTTTGTATTTAAAACATGTTAAGGAATACGTAATCATTTCAAAATAATCTCGCTGTCAGCACGTTCATATGGACGCGCGCTAAATGATACTCTACTCTGTTCGGTTCAGTATATTTGATCTATTTAAATTTAATACAGTTATTTATTTTAAATTGTAAATTCGTAATGACGTACTACTAAGTTGAATGTTAGCGTAGGTTTAGTGTGTTGGCAAGCAGCGTAGCATTAAGTATTGTTTGAAAGTTTACCGCTTCAGGCCGCCTTGTGTGTTCAGTTCGTGAATTGGCCGCATGTCCTCGGCCTCGCTCGGTACGCTTCCGCCTCAAAGCTTATCCTCGCTCGATGTTGCCAATGAATAATCTTTTTGTTGCGAGCCTTGATCCTAGACCTTCTTGCTATCGTCACTTATCCATTGATTTGTCATTATATCGAATATTTCCTTTCTAGGTATAATCAGCAAACCGTGCGCGCGTCTTGGCTAAAGTACGTAATTTGATAATATGTAATATTTATTTTTACAATCTATATCTGTATGAATATGATAACAACATGTTGAAATTGTACGAGGTCGGGTTTTGTAAGGCCGGAAAACCTTTGCCTTCCTCAACTCTAAATCGCCTGAAGCAACCTGAAGGCTGCACTAATCTATTGCAAAAATAGGCACTTTATACTTATCTTGTCTTTCCTATTGCTTATTTATCATGATAATATATTTAATATTTTAATTACAATTAAAGTAAAACTATTATTTCCTGATGCCTCTTCTTTCAAAGGATTCCTTAGAGTTGAAAATTTATGAGATTATTTTATGAGCTGTAATTATTAACTATTGTGAATTATGGAACCTTATAGAAAATGTAAAGTGAATACGTGCGGAACAGTGACATATTCATATTGGCTATTTAGCCATTTAGCCACGTGTTAATAAGTGGAGTAGGCGTGCGCGCGTTAACGTCATCGGAGCGGCCTATGAAGGTCGTGACGTAACGCGTAGTCTCACCATTATTAAGTCTGCCGAACCGTCGCTCGATTCCTCCCGAGGCCGGTTTTATACTTCTATGTGATAGAAGGTTAGGTACTCTTCCGTCTCGTTTCCTTAAACTCAAGATCAATCACGAGCGAGAGAGACGGCGGCAGTTCCACCTTCAAAGGCTCATCAATTGCTCTTTGCAATAACCAGAAGGAAATATAGGAAATCATATTGTGTGATGAATTTATTAATACGACTTAATGAATAATTTATGCAAAAATGCACATAAATTAAATGGGAGGTATTCATAATAATGTCATTACTGCCTTTTTTATTATTCTTTATCTAACTATACACTTGGTAAATATGGTGACGGTAGCACTGCACAGTTCACATAGTATTAATGGCTTTGCAAATTACTAATATGCATGCTCTATGTATTATTGCTTATATTATGCTAAAATTACTACATTTTTTTATGTATGTTCTTTAAAAATCGATCGATTTTGATCGAAGACTATGGTTCCGTGATATGAATGGTACGTGGTGAAAACACCTATTTTACATAACAAATTTTATCTAAATAATGTGATAAATTGTTTCATATACATCATCGTATCAGTATATGCCAATCATTTCCTTCGATATCGATATTTCCTGGTGCTAAATAATTTTATAACGTACCGAATATTTTAAACATGATTGGTAATGTTATATTTGAAATCGATGTGTCAGTAATAAGTATATCTGATATTGCTTTTTCCTTGGCTTTATCATCGTACTAATCTATTAATTCGCATAATTAGTTTTATTACTTAATTTTGCTTTTGATATTTGCAGTGTTGATTCTTAGATATTTAAAAATGATAGAGTTCCACCGACATCACTATTTCTGCCTTATAACTACAGTATCTAGCGCAACTATGCTCTATGATCCAATCCTATCTGGGATTGATTACAGTTGTTGATGGGCAGCACTCACCAGTACCACTTACCATCAGGTGAACTGTATGTCTTTTAGTACTTATAATTAAAAAAGAACATTTAAGAATATTTTTTTCGCAACCATGTAACTCCTACTAATATTACAATCAGCACATCGATCAGTTCGTTTTAGCTTCCATACAAACGAAGGTTAGCTTACAATGGAGCCACTCAATCGGCAATACCAATCTCGTACCGTTATACATGAGTATGTAAATTGATAGAAACAAACCTAAATTATACGAGTGTAATATGAAGTGATACTCACACACGTAACATATTCAAAGGATAATTATTTAATAAAGTCATAAAATAGTCCAACTAATTAAAATAAAATTATGGAAAAAGGAAAATCATATTGTTTAAGCTCTCATAATATGCACTAGTAGTCTTGTATATGGATGGATTTTAATGAAAGTATATTCTATAGTTAGTAATTTACCTGAAAATTAGATAAGACAGGTAGGTAAAGTCAGAAAAAGTGCAATAAATTGTTTATAATTATTTAATTTAATCCTAATAAAGAATATACGAACAGCATTGAAACAGATTATTGTAATTACTGTAAAAGCGTCATTTAGTCTATAAGCGGGCCGTTAATTACCATCAATAAATCATAAATCCTTCAGTCCGACTGAACGTGTGTAAGCCGCTTACGAATAACGCGATCGCGACGTCACACATGTGCGCGGTCACCTTGCGCGTCCTCGTACATCTCGGACGAATAGAGGTGGCGTTTAGTTCCGCGTTTGCTGGCTCGTTTATCCGCTAAATGTTTATTTATGTAGCTTCTCTCAACTGCCCGCTGCATAATCCTTGTAATTTGCGTTCGTGTAATCATGAACGTAACTATAGTCTTCGCTTTACAGTGTAGAAGTATCACGTATTACCTACCAAATGACCTTCGTTGTAAGACCTTATCCATGTAGTAAAGATAGTAAATGGATCGTAAGAATGATTATTTTGCCCAAGACACATTTAAGATAAGTTATGCAAATTTTGAGTAAATATAAAATTGTAATGTTCTTTTGTTTGAGAAGTTGGTCTTTATCTTATATTGGTTTATTGTATAAAGTTTGGTTAACCTTGCATATCCTATCTTACTTATTTTTTTTAACAATCATATTATTGTAAATAATGGTACATGTTGAAAACAAATGATCGCGTGAGATCAATTTGTTTTAACTGAATTTAATTTTGATATAATATAAACGAAAGTAGTTTTATATTTACGAGGTATTAGTTTCACTGCTGTCAGTCGAATGCCCATGAAATCGCCTAATAAAATTTTAACTCGATGTAGTTCTATCAAGTTTGGACTCATTATATGCGTGTTCATTACTATTCTAGTTCTAGTTGTACCCAGGGTAATCCAATGAAGAGGCATCGAGTTTGGGCTAGTTTAATTCGCCCACGTAAGTCATGCCACTTTACATACAACATCTTCTTACATACTTTACATACCAGATTAATCTAGCGATGATGGATAACAGAAAAGAGTAAGCAAAAAACAGGTTTACTCATAAATCCTTTTAGTGTAGTTAATAGAACTAAAAGTAGTATAAGAAAGGTGTTACTTTCTTATACAAATTTTTAATCCCCTTTTTCACCAGATAACCACTAGAACTTATTATTTTTATACGAAACGTTCGTTACGATAGACATGTTAGTTTATATATCGAAGTTAATAGACGTTGCAGAGTTGTCACGCTATACTCTACGATGGCTGTAGATAAAAGATGGGTGGGTGGGAAGATGGTATAATATTAACAATAAGTACATTTACATAGAAAGTATATTATAGAAATGAAATCTTGAAAATATAATACCTTCTTATGCCATTAGTCTTCTATATACAATTATGTTCGTAGATATAAGTATCTAACGTATATAGTATAATTTTATTGGGCAAGCATATCAAAACATGATTTTAAATGCCGTGTGTAAAAAGTGTTACATCTTCACGATACTTGTCGAGTTGATTGGGTAAAGGAAGTATCTTTTGCACACGACAATTACGATTGCCTGCGACTATGTGTAATGAAAATGGTCAGGTTTGACATTGAACAGTTATTGTTACAAATTACAACGGTCTGAGACTATGGCGGCCGCCGCAGCCTTGGCTGTATCGTATGTTTGATTATTTCACACGTCACACCTACGAATTACTGAGTGCGGTTTCGTGTATGTACCTATAGTGCTGATACTCACATATGGTTCGATAATAATATAATTATTATTTCATAACTTATGTTCTTCGTATAATTATGTTCGTTAATTAAATATTCTTAAACAGACGTCATAGGTATTATATAAATTTATTGTTTTCAGTCCCATGTTATGTTTACGTGTACACGTATCACTGGTATACAATGTTAATACATATGTAATATAAAATTAAATGAATACCTAATATTTTTAACCATTTATTTCTCAAAATGCAACATTTAGAAATTTTTAAGTTCTTTTATTACAAAAACTCACTATAAATCTTTTCAGGGTTTTACGATAATATTTGTCCGCATATAAATCTCATGAATTGCAAGGACATGAGGTCAAGCCCCCAAAATTCTTATGCCTAAATTTGAAGCAAATTTTGTTGTTGCTTTTCGGGCTGCAATAAAATAAACGTCTTTTTTGATACCGACCTTTAGTGACATTTTGTTTCGAGCTTCCAACTAATTCTTAAATTTTCCGTCTCATACTTAAGTATTTAAAGATTGAACGGAAAAATATTACTGATGTATTACGAAACCATTGATCTCAATCTTGTACAGGTATATTTATAAGCCGCGTTTTTCTATGTTATGATTCGTCACACAATACACAATATGAGTTATTTGTATGTGCATATTTTCAATAGCGTAATTCTATGTGCCCAAATGATCGGCAGATGGGCCGCTTGCCAGTTCTATAATAGCGGTAGGTAAGTATATACAGACGTAACAGAAATAGGTACTAGTAACGGAAAATTGTAAAAAAATATATATTTAAATTTATATTTTTTATTGAATGCGCGTACTCGTTTTAATGTAAGGGATACATTTACCCCTAAACGAATTCACTCCAAGGATATTTAAAATGCGGTCAAGGTTTCAGGGCACATTTCCACACAAAAGCGTTTGAATCCCGTGCCAGCTCCGATATGTTGCTTAATTTCTAAGCTTTTTATTAGTCTAATAAAATTATTTTAGAAAAGAAATTTAGGATTGGTTTTCATTAGTGTAAAGAGAGAAATAATAAAAAAATAATAACACACTACTGAGAATGGAATTGTTCGTTGCATGTCTATGGTTTTACAAAACTATCCACGTATAATAATTATATGATAGATAGTACCTAGTTACCTACTACACGTAGCTTGCAAAATGTATAATCATCTTTCTATGTCATTTAACTCATTGAAACCATTACAAAAAGAACGTAATTGCATTTATAGCATAATATTGCTATTGTACTATTATTATTGCAAATATACGGCCAATTACCCGTTTCACAGTTATAATTTATTATAATTATAAAATAAATGAGATGTCAAAGCAAATTACATATTGCGTACACAATACACGGTGACCTTTTATTAATTGAATTATTATTTTGGTATCAAGACATAACCTATTAAAGCGAACATTCATTTTAGTAAAGCCTAAGTGGACTAATATTAAAGTTAATTGTAAACTAATACTAAAATTTTATATAAACGTATAAAAAACTAAGGCTTTTCTTTAATTTTTGCACTAGTTATGTGGACGCTTATTATAAATGCATATTATATTTAATTTTGTTGTCAACTGCATCTATTCTTGTAAGAGCAATGCTGCTTAATGTTCTTTTTTCTCTACTCGTGCAAGCTTGTTTTAATTTTATCTCAGTAAATTGTTTAAGAGTTGTTTCCAGTGACGTAAACCTTTACATTAATTGTGACGCACAGAAGGAAATAAAACAAAAAAATAATATAATATTTGTAAAGAATTAAAAATTAAATTCGAATGTATGTATGTAAAGAGGACCAGGAGCGACGAAGTGGAAACATTCTTAAAAATTAATGTAAACGATAAAAAGATAATAACAAAAATACCTAACTGAAGTAAATTAAGCGTCTATTCACCTTTGTATCCAAATGAAAATTTCCATTTAAAATGTCGAGTTAAAATTTTGCAACAAAGATGGATGAAATCGCAGGACGTTTTGCTCGCGGTAAACAATCCGTCCTTCAAAGCAGCCCAGTCGAGGACCCTATTGTCACTTCGTCCTCAGGGCGTCTGACTCATTGCACGCAGCCGTCGTTAAGAGGGCATTGCTCACTTGGTTACTCCCCCCTGGCGCGACCACTGCATCAATGAGCCATCGCTTGGAAAATAAACTCACTCGCATGCGCTTTACGTGTGCATCGTGCAATGCCCAGGACACATTGTTCTACACTTCTATATCAGCCTTATTCCGATTCCATTGTTTTAACATAAGTGACACTTTATTATTCATTGTTTTTTTGCCTGTCAATGACGCATTGTCACCCCTTTTCGCTCAAATAGGCGACCGAGGATGTGCGTTGAATTTTAAACCGCAATTACCTCATATTGCAAATTATTTGCGTAGTTATACCACTGTTATCAAGGCTAATCCTAAAATTAACATCAATACCGATGCTCGCAATAACATAGTTACATTAACGCAAACTTCAAACACCACGGATTTCTTCGGATTATTTCAAATGAACAAAGCTAACATTCTAACATTATAGGAACGATGGCTTTAAATATAGAAGAAGATACCAGCAGGTCGGATGACATCTATAATAAGACCACGGGACACGATGATACGTACGGCGGAGATTGCTCAAGCGTTTACGGGTTGTTGACTTTATTATCCATTAAAAAAGTTACATTTATAAATATCAACGAAAGTCTTCACAATACATGTCCCTCTCAATAAGCGTTTCCTATGAACCATGAAATTAAAAAGTGGTTTTTACGGCACGAACGGAAATACTTTCGAAAACATACTTGAACGTTAATAATGCTATTCGAAAAACGGAGGTGCTATAACAATAATAATATATTGCTATTGTGATTACAATTCGAACGGGAAGTAACTGATATTAGTTTAATATGTAAATCGAACTTGTTCATTCTCTTACCCGACCACCCGTGTGACACAATCCTCATCGCACCTGTTTGATATGTAGAGCGTTTCGGGTTCGATCTCCGGACGAGTAGCCTGCATAAATGACGAACTTAGATATCTATTTTCGATTATAAAAAAATTAAATACAGAGCGAGTGTTTGAAAGAATTATTACACTTTCAAAGTTATCCCTTTCAATCTTTACACGGGCAAAGCCGCGATCAAAAATTGCTTATGCAATACCACAAGATAAATATTACCATTCCTAATCTGTTTTCTTTGTAGATTCAGAAAAAATAACCACATTTATAAGCATCGTGGAGAGAGTGGTAGTAATCGTAAAGAGGCGTTATAACGTTGTTCTAGGCTCAAGATACATAATAGTTCCGTAGATGGCAGTGACTATTTAAGCATTGGGGTGTACGCTAGTATCAATAAATTAATATAAATTAAACAAATAAATAATTTAATTCATCATTAAATTCAGAGTTACAATAGGTATATAGAGTTGGTCTTACTTCATAAAAAATTCTACGAGATGAACTACGACAGTATATATGAAAATATTTTTTCCATAAATTATTAATTTGTTATCTATTTACTGAAGAAAACCTAACTAATAATAATTATTTGAAAATCAGCCAAAAGTTTAAAACTTTTGTTGCCCCCCAGGTACGCTACGCTTGCTTGAGATTTCTCCTTGCAGGAAGTAGTAAGAGCCTTTTTCACGGTCTGCTTCATATGGCACAAATCTGGTTTCTCAACAATTGTTCTGTGACCCTTACTAAGTGACAAGTCGACGTATAATCCAGGTAAAATCTTATTAGTCGCCAGTTTGCTCATATATTTTATAATAAATAAAAACGTATTAAAGTTTATTCAAAATATGGATCCAAAAAAGTAATTATTTTTATCTTTAACTTTTAAAATATATCTTAAATAGCAGATTTTTATTTTAAACAGTGTGTCGATTTTTTTAGATTTTAACTCTATGAGTCCGTTGGTTACCTATATACTACAGAGACATGATATCATATTACTTGTGGGTATACGTTTCACGATTAGCAGAAGTAGAGTAGGTAACAATCAATATTAGTCATGAGATACTTGGGCAATTGTTAAAAGTAATGGGAACGGTTCACTGAAATCGAATGTAGGTCGGTCGGGCCGCTCCATTTGCTATAGTGGCAAATTCGAGTTGACCTCGGCTATACGGCTGCGCGTGCGATATCTTATCAGTAGTCGTCAGTGTGAAAAATTGACCACCTGTACGTAGTTACTGCTGTAACTAACCTGTTGATATTGATATTTTGTTCGTGTTGATTTTTGGTTCATATATCGTTAATTTGTATTTTTATAAGATTGACGTAGTAAATAAGCTTGCACTTTATGAGAAATGGTCACTACTGCCCATGGACTTCTGTGACAAGCTCAATATAGAACCTATGATCTGAAACCGATTTCATATGCTCTCTCTTTGTGCCTTCTAAGGATTAAGTTATTCATCGTATGTTAGACCAGCATCCACACTCTTGCCGAAACGCAAAATTGCATAACGTTAAAATGTGTATGACGGTGGTACCTCTCCGGTTGGGACTATACTGACTCTACCACTTTCAAATACACAAAATGCACAAAGTATACAATATTCACCGTATTGTGGCACTTGTACTGTAATTGGCGACCTTATATTTCTCCCGGCAATCTAGTCCCTGCCATCCACATCTTCCGTTTCTGGGTCACAACGATTAATAAAATTAAAGTAACCTACTTTTATCGTGACAGTTTCCTTTTACACGATTGCGTAGGCGGCACCGCGTTATTGTTACTGTGTTCTTTTCTCATCGGTTCACTTACGATTTGTATGGACGACGTAACCCGGTGGACCTCTGGCCTCTGACATGTATATGTGACCTGAGGATTTCCGCTTGGCCGTGATCATATTTAATTTTCGAGATCGGCGCCCTCGTAACTGAGGATTTAAAGCCGACTGAAAATTAAATTGTTTCCGGCATTTAATAACAAACGTGTGGAACGTTGGGCGATTTAAAATTCCAAACATTATGATTGACATCATCATACCTTTGATCTCAATATGATACAATTTGGTACGTGTGCAGCGGTAGTTGATAATTTAGTCATTTCTGAATCACTATAGAGTAGGATATAGTATAATAGTCTGTAGAGTAGTAAAGTAGAAGCAACCTTACTTTGGTTTTTTATTTATTCTTGAAACATAAAATTGTTTTATATTCGTACAAAGTATTATTTTTACTATCCCAGGAACGTCGGTTATTTGAAGGTTTGTTTTAGAATCTGATTATCTCTTAAACAGCATATATTATAAATGCACAGTAATGTATAAAAACAGTACGTGCTCGAATAACATAAACAAACGTGATTCAATGTGCTTACACGCGTTGTTATGGGTATTTCATTAAAAGCTAGGTCATTAGATATGCGTTATCCAACTAACCAAATAATATGTATTAATTTCCTTTATAGTACATTTTGTTGCTGTAAAACGGATAAATTAAAATATAGTAGTATTAATTGAAAAAAGTTGTTTTAAAAAGTTAAAAAACAGGTTATCAGTAATTTCATTTATTTTTCGTATTCGTTCCAGCAAACTGTTTCATTTGATGCCTATATCATGGGGATATATAGAAAAAAATGATGCTTTATCTTAAGCTTTCAAGTGACGTCACTAAGCTTATGCATTTGGATGGCCAAACCAAAGGTGTATGCAAAATTTCAGCTCGAGCGGTTGGGGTTAACTAGTTTAAAATTCAATTGGAAAATTTAACCCTCATGAACTAACAAAGCACAGATAAATAAAGCTTGTAAAAAGCTCATGTTAATTGCTAAGTATAGGTAGAGATACATTTAAGATGTGCTTCAAAAGCACATTGGCACCTTGCCTTTAGCAGCGTGCGGGTTTCATTGCTTATAAGGTTTCAGGATATAATGCTCGATGTAGTGTACACCCGGACTGCAGCTGTTGTCCTGATCAAAATTAGGTAATGTCTCACTCGCACTGAGCTGAGAAATACTCAGAATAGTAATGTTTATTTTTAGTACATTAAGGAAAATCCCTTGAGAGACACGCAATCTCTTCGGCGCAGATCGGGATAATTGTAATTTATTCTTGCTGAATGCAACAGACCAATAGCATAAAAAGTTATATCAGTAAAACTATAAAAGCGCTTACAGTGAATAATTAAAAGAAAAAAGGAAGGTAAAACTTAAATGAAAAAATGTTTAAATAAAAGTCCCGTACTAGGTCAGCGTTTATCATGCTCCGTTTACTCGCTAATACCAACGAGAGGCCCTTGTCCATCATTATTTTATTCTGTATGAGATTTAAGTCACCCGTATACAAACTGATTGCCTAGTGCGGTCACGGCCTAAAGTAAGTGTGCGCTGTACACACAAAGCGACCGCATGCGAGCCGCGAACGGATGCAGTGCGATGATGAAACTGACACAGATTCTAACGCCTATTTGGTAATCGAAATACGGTTCGTGAAAGTCTCGCAGGATGGCGATATCTCGTACGGCCTATTTCTCACTATGACCGGAAAAATTATCGAATTAAAAACGCATATGGTTGAATTATAGTAATCGTTTTTTCCGTAATTGTGTAGAAATTTACTTAGGACTACAGTATGATTAAAGTTAAAATTTAAACTACCGTCACCATTTATGCGAATACGTAGCTAATATTAAAACCTAAATAGTTTTAACAATCTGATTCAGTGCGAGTGAATCACTATTTGGTCGATCTCCATTCGATTTGCCACTTTCGACTTTGATGGCACGGTAACCTAAAATATACTTGCAAGTATGTACTTTAAATAACGTTAACTCTTCTTTTGCCAAATCGTCATTGTTAGCGAACGGGTTCAGTGCGCACGTACTGGAACGAAATTGTGCTCGTGTCCCAGTTCTGGGTAGGGATGGCGATTTTTTCCGAAAAGATCGATTCTTGAATCGATTCGAATCGAAGTGCGATAAGTCTATTCACAAAAAAACATCGTGACCTAAAAATTCGATTCTCCAAAAATCGGTCTTCGATATTTTCAGGGGCGAACCCTGAATAGGTAGCGAAAAAAAACGTAAGAACCAAACAACCAATTAAATATGTAACCGTCAGCAAAACACATGTGTTAATATTCAATCAACTTCGAAAAAATATCGATTCACCGAATCGGATCCATTACTGGAGATCGATTAAAATATTCGATTATTTTGGTCCAAAAGATCGCGCCATCCCTAGCTTCTGGGATGCGAAACTGCGATCGTTGATTGGCGTATTACGATGTTGCTACATTTTCGCCTTGCATTCTATTCCATGAGAATTTGCAGGTATTGCTTGCCTATCGGTCACTAGGTCGCTTGATTGTAACCTTAATATGTTTATGCATATTGAGAGGAAATAAATCTTTTCATATTTTATTTCGCTGCGTGTATGATTTAATGCGTACGTGAAAGGCGGAGAGAATTCGCGTTGGGTAATAAGAAAAGCATAAGCACGTGATAAAAAAATGTAGGTATATTATGTATAATCAAACTTTATACGCCGTAGCTACTGTTAATATATTAAACATAAATTATCGGGACTTCAAAATGAAATAACGATTACGTTTAATTGTTGCCGATGTAACATTTTTGATTTCATAAAATTTTTAAAACGTGAGTGAATTTCTTTAGAAAATACTTTATACCAAAAATCATAGTGATGTTAATATCAAAGCTAAAAAGCATTTGTAAAGAGCTCTAATCGGTGCAACGGTCAAGGGGTCTGTCGCTTGTAATAATACATATATTTACATGTTTAGTATACAAGCAAATTCCTAAAGGCCGCAAAGACCTTGCATCCAGACCGCATTGTTGTCGCCCTTGCGGTCACGCCTCGCAACCTATTTTCCGGTCTGAACCGATACTGTATAACCGAAACTTACGCATCTAACTGACATTGACACTAAACTAATACTAATATTAGTTAGCTTAAACCTTCATACATATTTCGCGTAAATCTCGTAATATGTACCCAAAAATAATCGGCATCTTTACATCAATAAATTAATATGAATGCAGCTTTCACTGTTATTTAAATGCTTCTAAAGATGTTTCTGTTAGCTGGAGAAAGCAACTTTTTCTCTAAGACAAAAACATGCGTAGACTCCGGTAGAAATTCAGAGCAGTTCGCGCATGGAATAGTCGTACTTTCATACGTTCTATATAACCAAACCAGTGGTCATACAATGATTGTGAGGAAAGTACCTAATCATATTTATAAAAACTTAAGGGCAGAGTAAAACAGTTTAGAATTTTTTTTGGAAGATATTTATCTATCGCTTGGCTCTTAGAAGTGCATTGATGGACATAAGCCTCGTCTAAATAGATTTTTTTGTCATAGAGTAAACGCGACTCTACATCTACTAGGCTCATATCACATCATGTTCCCCACGATTAATTAAATAAATTGCTGCTCTACTATTGATGAGTGTACTAAATACTAAAAGACAATAATTTAATCCTAAATGCGTAAATCCTAATTATAATAGGAGCATTGGTGAGTGATGGAGTGATAACGATGAAACTATTAAACCTACAGTATACTCGTAGTGTAGTATTCATCTCATTCTCTGACATTTTTTCAATCAAAGGAAAATAAGATTAGATATTACGTTTGCTTAACGTTAACATTACTTTAGCTCCGTGATATATCCTCCCCTGAGGCACCCAGACACGCATGGCTGGCCGTCTCCCCTTTGTGGGATACGTCGCACAATGTGAACCGCTCCTGTTGCGCGCTTTATAACCAGTTTCGGGCCGGGACAGGATATTTCAGACTTAAGGTTGAACGTTTTTATGCAATTAGTTGGTACCTATACCAAATTACACAATGTTATTGTAAAAGTCTGAATAATACAAAATTTAAGCCTGAACTTAAGTTGGTAGTCCGAGGTTAGTAGGAGTATCTTAAGATTTTAACAGGGGCAGGTTATATTAAAGATTTAAAAGAATATGCAATTATCTGACTTACTTGTACTACGTGATTGCCAAGTGCGTATTGATAAAATTAACGTACGTTAAACTTAGCGATCATTAAAATGCGAACACGGATAATTTAATACCGTTTTTCATAGCACTAGCCTGGTTGGTTGTTTGTCATCACTGACAAACGTCATTCGTTTAATCCGGTTATAACTAAATTAACAATAATATTGTCCACAGGCTCGGGTCAGGTAGCGAGTGCGGAGGTGGAGGGTCCGGCGGCGCGCCCGCTCCGCAGTCGGCGCGGGTGTCGTCGAACGGCGCCGGCGGTATGGCCGTGAGCCGCGTGCCGAGCCCACTGCACGACGGCAACACGCCCGTCGCCGAAAACTGGTGCTTTACACAGGTAAATATATAGCTGAATAATAACTCTTTTTTTTTTGTTTTTGTTTTTTATAATATAAGAGTAGCAGACGAGTATGCAGTTCACCTGATGGTAGGTGGCTACTGCCGCCCATGGACATCTGTAATCAACCCCAGATAGGATTAGATATTCCTACCTGAGGTCGGTCACAGATGCGCCGCTACCCCTGAGGACTAAGCTGGAACGCCTCGGAAAAGTCTGTCTCCCCTACCATACCCTTCAAAACGGAACACAGTAGCGCCTAACACTGCTGTTATTAGGTAGAAATAGGTGTGGCGGTGGTGCCACCGGAGTCGAACCACAAAGGGTTCTACCACCTTCAAAGTTACTCTATCTAAATTATCCAAAACACCTTATCGAAGTAGCTACCGCGCACGCAGGACATTTGAAGGTAGAATCTGTCGTCGTTCGGAGTTATCAACAGCACAGCTATATCTGCCTTGTAATAGCAGTCTTAAGTGTTACTGTTTTATTAGAATGGGGTGGTAAAGGAGAGAAACTTCGTTCCAACTTAATCCTAAGGGGTAGCAAAGCATCTTTCGCAGATTTCAGCTAGGATTCTAGATCTATCTAGAGTTCATCTTCTCTTATTAAATAACTAATACAAGACTTACATGAGGTTTATTTGTTATCCCGGAAAATTTAGGTACAATGCTTCAACTAGTATCACAGTATCATAGCCTTAACACTACAGAGTAGTATACAGTAGCGGACAACATTGCTTTTATGAGGTAGAAGTATGTGCGGCGTTGCGGTAGCGCCCACGCAGTCGACAAAGGATTAGTCCAGCTTTGACTTCTCTCCTTACCTTTGACTTTGAGAGCTCTTATTTAATTAGTAAGCTTGGCGACCCTCTCCTTTTCATTAGGTGGCTCGTTCGCTCATTAGTTAAAATTTAAAATTATACCATAAAGACTTAGAAGGTAATAATTTTTCACACTGTCGCTATACCTGTAATGTACCTACCTACGCTCAGAGGGACTGCATACTAAGCGATTCAGAGAATTCAGATTTCGTGCTAATTGACTCGAACCACACAAAGATTACCAGGAATAAGTGCGCCATAAAATAAAACAACATCTTATTGAATGATAAACAAGGTAATTTTATAAGGTATTGGTAGATTCCGATCGATACTATAGTTTCGTAGCGATTCTTTTTGGCTGAAAATTCATCGAGTTGAAATAGTAACTTCAAAAAGCCAATCTTTAATAGATTCATGAGTGTCTACTTTAAAACAAATAGCAGCATTAGATAACAAGACAACATATTGAAAGGTGATGTATACAAATGTATCTACAACGCTAATTACCATAAAATATCCATGAGCATATAATCATTAACGACAGTGCACATACGATCAGTAATGCGATCTGCGGTACAACGCGATAACGCCATTATTTACTTAGTTGATGGAGTCGTATTTCATACTACGATATTCTAAAGACAAGATATAATTTATATGTAAGTTGGATAATGTAAAATTATCATACATAAAAGAAACTATAAACTGTGTGACATCATAGTATGTAGGTATGTTTGTGAGGGAATATTTCAACTGAATTTTGAACCAGTTACACTCATCTTATTGAACTGAAATTTTGATTACACATTTGGTTTTAATGACAATGCTTGATTTGATTAGTGACGTAATTATTCAAATGTGGTGAATACCCCAATATGGTGGATCAATTACCCCTTAGACACACGTTACAAATGAATTCGTTTTCTGAGGATTAGAAAAAAAGCTTTCTATTAAAACCTTTAAGCTACATGTATAAATAAGCTATTTGTTAGGACAAATCAGTAGGCTGATATAAAGTATTTTTATTATACAGTAAACATAAAAGACATCAACATAACTAGATTTAATAAACTATTCTATATCATAGGTGCCACACAAATACGTATGCGTGCACACACACGCACGTAGATATATATACAAACGCTAAGACCTAGAACATAATGTATAATTAATTATTTAAATTATTCAATTGTATTTCCGCCTGCTCGAGAATCAAACCAACGAGCTTACACGTGGGGTGTTACTTAATGTTTATTATTTAACCGAAGACGAAACCGCGAACCACAGTAAGCTAGGAAGACATATAATATATAGTAATTATCTTATACAGTCGTTGCGTACGTTGATTGTGATTAATATGATACGAGTATCTACTAGGAAGTAAACAGTGTTCAATGTTCACATACGTGTACGGTATTCAAACGAAGATGATTCG
The DNA here is from genome assembly GCA_014595695.2 of Epargyreus clarus clarus. Classification (NCBI taxonomy): domain Eukaryota; kingdom Metazoa; phylum Arthropoda; class Insecta; order Lepidoptera; family Hesperiidae; genus Epargyreus; species Epargyreus clarus. Next base: position 375,088 of record JACTTY020000006.1, read on the forward strand.
CGCTCGAGTTATGGCGTGTTTGCTATAGGCATGTGACTGGTTTTATGATAATACTGCCCGAAGGAAATGGAACCTGATTGTAGGTGATAATTGTAATGTGCTTACGAGCACTCGATATAAATTACTATAGCATTAAGGTAAAGTAAAGAAGATTAGGTTTAAGGCGGAAATATGGCATATGGCATGGAAATGTAAATGCCACAATAATTTCCATCCTATATTGTTACTGTATCAACTCTTAGTATGTTTTGCTCCAAAGAGTTGATAGTCCATGGTAGTCAGAAGGCACTGAAAAACTTCTTAATACATAATAGCAAAAAATAATTTAATTATATTTGATTTTTTTTCATATCTTCAGTGATTATTTATTGCTCGATTCCATATTCGTTTCCTACTAAAACGTGAAAAGACGTATCGATAGTACCTTACCTAGATAGTACCTTACTCAGCTGACTATCAAGTTGATAACAATTGTTTACAATTCAATATATATACATGGGTGGGTACTTGATTATTCCGTTTAGTTAATCAGTTACGGTTCTAATTTGTCGAGCTGTTGTGTCAATATTTATTGAACCACAAGGGTGCGCATTCCGATGAAAGTTCAATCATCATGCTACACATAAAGATTGCCATAAGCAAGGAATATAAAAGAATGGTTATGTAGACATATAAGGAGGACTGTTTTCTTATGGGGGCATAGCGATCATTCATACTCTATTGTTTATTATAAAATATTTTTTGTCAATATTATTTAATGTCAATTAGGCTGTACAGAGTATATGAAAATGCATACATGCATTTAGTGTGGAAGATAACTAAAGTTAATCTTTGAGATTTCCAGAGCCAATAAAAGTGGTAACAATTATGCAGTATCTTATCATGACTCAATTTAATATTGTTATGGTTACTAGCTTCAACGATATTGTATGGTCCAATAAACAAACATCAGTTATTATATAGCCGTGATTCCAAACCGAAGCATGGTTTCCTTTTAGCGGTCGGGTTAAAGAAATGGGAGCGACCGTTGAACGACTTAGCCGCTCGCCTGCTGTTACCTTTTTTGGTACTTTTTGCCAAAAATCTATTTAGTTCGCAAAAGCTAACGGTGCCTATTCGACTGCCGTGGAGCACGACAGCTTATTAAGGTCGCTCATCCAAATTGACAATATTATAAAAGCTCGGTGGTTTTGTGTAACGGAGGTTTTCTCTAGTTCTTGCGTGTCTTCGGAAAAAAAAGGTTTATTTACAGCTATATATAACAAAAGATCCGACACTTATGTATTCCTCGTTTTATGTGTATTTTTTTATCCGGCCGGATGTAATCCCAAGAATCGAAATTTCATTCATTCGTAATGGTCCGTTCTAGTATTGAGAAAGTATTTTTTTCTGTAGCGACAGGGATATTTCTTTGTTACGGAAATGTTAAGGTGTGCCCCTGTATGGTCATAGTTCTTTCGGAGAGTACGATTCGTAGATTTTTTTAGTTCTCGCACAATATTGTGCAATGAAAATGCGCTTTTTTATTATGTTAAGAATTAGCGTTGTCTTGCAATGATGTCATGCCGATGCGCTTATAGTATACGTAGTAAAATACGCATTATATTTTCTCTCTTGAACTTCTAGCGTGGGAGGTAGAAATTCCTACCACTCACACATAATTGAAACTTGGAATTATTTCATAACTTTCAATGAGGTACGCTTCTAATGATCGCTATTCATTGCTTGAATAACATTATATGAAATCTTCTGTTCTTTAAACTTCTTGACTTACTGGTTAATCGTTTCTAACCGAATTTTCACAAAAGATACATAACTTCACTCGCTAGCAACGTAAAGTGAAATTACTCTGGTACCCATGCATTAAGGCATCTTGAGCAAAATTTAACGACAGATGTTTTGTTTAATATCAAATTTATGTATAGATATGGTGTAAACGTCGACTCACGGCTTGATTAGTCTCCAATTATAATAATAAAGGGTGTTTATTTTCCCTGTACTAAGAATGGTTGCGTCGCTGGCACGTGAGCCCGCCGACACCGCGACCACGTGCCAACCAAGCCAATAAACACGTTAACTGTTATACCTGTAACTACTAAATGTTATCGTCCGCAATAAACTTTATATCCACGCTAATATATCTACTTACTTTAACCGAACGCTATCAATTTTAAATTTTTATAGTCTCGCGATTTAAATTGTAGCATACCTACTTGTTGCTTACCGTCAACTTTGCTTATAGACTGTATTTATATTTATACATAGTAGAGTCACGTTTGACCTGAAATAAAAGTATTTAAATATGATTATTTATAATTAATTTATTGTAAGACTAAGCATATATTTACTATACAATATTCGACTAAAATTTGCTTATAAGTGTTTTGATGACGAATAATGATTCACACTTTTCGAGTTAGGTGTAATAGTTTCCTTGATTTTTAGATATCTATTTACTAATTTAAAGTTGAATGATTGATGTCATTATAGTGTTCATTGCTTAATTTTAGTTATTACGGATATACACGTTGTAATATAAAGTTAACTCAATATAGATTAACTCTTCAATTTCTAATATCAAATATCATCTGTTCCAAATACAGCTATTATAAAAACTTTTGCAGATTAAATGGATTGATGGTTTAACTTCGATAATGTTGTTTCGTTAAATATATTCGGTTTTACATCTTAGATCTAAGTATGTTTTGTAGTATTAAATCATACGAGGTTGGCGTTTCAGTTTTTTAATATAGGCACCTGTTCCTAATCGTGGCGTAGCGATAACTTTGTAGTAACAAAGCGGTCCGGTTGGAATTTGCAAACGTTATCTGTAGACATGTCCACGAGTGCGCGGGGATGATGCGGGCGGCCTTGGCCGGGGTCGGCGACCGGGCGAAGACCTCAGCAGCACCGCAAGCCGTCAAGCCCGCAAGCCAAGCAACGGTCGGGGGCAACGACCAGCAGCCTCGCCTACTCCTGACCTCCGCGGTTGCCCGTGTACCGTGTCCCAACTAGACGTGGTGCATCTGGCACACGTGTCATCGACACCGACCACCAGAAACGGCCGTATCACGCCAAATTATCCCCATAAAACTCTCCGCTGCTTTTTACTACATCGTAAACTTCCAATTGATCTTGTCGTATTGTATGCCTACTTAAATAAGTTCATTAAAACCTGTCAATATTCAGTAGAACGGGAATCGATTATTATCATTGCATGTATTGTTACTTTATACAGAAACTTTTGTATAGCGTTTTGATCATTTTTATCGTTTCATTGCCTGCAATCCAGCAAGTAGAGTGGAGTTGTGATTAAATGCAATGCAGCGTGAAAAAAACGAAAATTAAAATATTTCTACACTTCGTAACAACTGCAAGCAGAGACTAGTCTAGGTACAAATATCAACGATAATAGGTAAACTTGAAAGGTAACATCCGTTAATTAACCCTGAATTTATCTTTTAATTAATCACTCTCATCTCATCTAACTGCAGTATTGCATTTCAACATGCACATACATATTGCTCAGTTAGTGTAGGAAAATCGTAAAATTAACTTGCGCTCGTATTTTGTAGCCACAAAATTAGTATTACATAGGTTCCTATTATAGCCGTGACAAATCAAGGAATATCCTAACCTTGAATCAAAATATACAACCAACGTTTATTTGCCATAAATAAGTCGTTAAATGAACTTTAATAGCAACCACGTTCTGTTGTACGTAGTGGAGGCAGTTAAATCCATATTACAAAGGATTTCTTAAGCATCTTGAGACCTTGGTACGTATGGCCGCATGTAGAATCGCCCATAACCACATTTGCAACTAATCATCGTAATCTACATCTGATCGTTAATTTGTTGTTGCACTGTGAATAACAAATGTTAGATAGATATAAATAAGATGCAAAACTAACGACTACACTTATTGAATTAAAAATGGGCTATCTTCTTAGTTTTTTTTCAAATAGCTTGAATCCTACGAATGACACATAAGAGTACAATGTTTGCATTAGATAAATTGTGGAAATGATGTAAGTTAGTTAGTAAGATAAGTAGTAAGTTAGTATGATATAAACTAACATTTTGTTCTCCTTGTTTCAGGTGAAGGTGGTGAAATTCAGTTACATGTGGACTATAAACAATTTTAGTTTTTGTAGAGAGGAGATGGGTGAAGTGTTAAAATCATCGACATTCTCAGCGGGTGCTAGTGATAAATTAAAGTGGTGTCTTCGCGTTAATCCAAAAGGACTCGATGAAGAGAGTAAAGACTATTTATCATTATATTTATTATTAGTGTCATGTAATAAATCAGAAGTGCGGGCAAAGTTTAAGTTTTCAATATTAAATGCAAAACGGGAAGAAACAAAGGCGATGGAGTCACAAAGAGCGTACAGATTTGTACAAGGCAAGGATTGGGGATTCAAAAAGTTTATAAGAAGGTAAGCAGTGGAAATTTGTACTAAGAATTAAGATTTCAAAGCCGGTCTAACAAATCTAATAAAATACTAAAGGTAATCGAATTGATGAATTCAAGTTTATAGAGTTGTAATAATATTGGAAGAATGTAAAACTTATCTGAATTTGAATTAGAAAATTTAGTTTTTTAGCCACTATTACCTATTATAAGTATTTCAATATACATTACTTAACAACTAAGGTTAAACTTTCTTAAATATACTTAACGATGTTTTCTTTAAATGCAATCTAATTAACTTATAATGCGGACTTAATGGTCGAATGTTAATAACTCGATTGTCTTATTTATTTAACGATAATTTGGAACATTACCAAACGTATCTTAAACATTAAAAATTGCTTAACATCTGCTTGAAATAACAAGAATGTATTCATCGATATATTTTTAAAGAAAATGTAACAAAAAATATTTAGACCGATTATAATATGAGCAACATAATGCGTTATACTCGTAAATGTAAAATCAAACACGAAACAAATTCCATTCCATAAAGAAGGTTTAGTGATAAGCCATGGACTAAAACTCATTAGTCATAGACAAAACACGTTTTAGCTAAAAGAACAACGAAAATTGGCAATTACGACGAGAAAAGTACCACATACTTAATTAATCTGAGACACTCTTAAACGCATTTGCCGAAGAACCTCAGTTGTATGAGAATCGACCATTAAGCATGGATAAGACAAAAATCTTGCCCAATTTCCATACCATACTCGTACCCGTTCGTAATGACCGCATTTCTTCCGAAGTTATCGACGGTCATATTAAGCTGTGTGAAACGACACACGTCTAAGACTTTCTACACAAGATTCTCTAGGAAATTAAAGTTTGACTTAGAAACTATGAAGTGTTTTCTCATATCATGTTACTCTAACGCTTAATATAAACATCTCGTGCATTATGTTGGTAGTAATATGTGAAGCTGATATGTTGCGGATATGAGCAACTGTAGCATAACCCGGAAGAATATAAAGAGATCGAGAAATATCTTTACATGAGATCGGCGATAGATGATTAACGATAGATGTATTTTTTTAACATAATAACATAATAATAGCTATTATATTCGCTGACATTAAATGTGCAATTCGTTTTCCAGAGATTTTTTACTCGACGAAGCGAATGGCCTGCTACCTGAAGACAAGTTAACGATATTCTGCGAGGTGTCAGTCGTAGCGGACAGTATCAACATCAGCGGGCAGAGTAACGTAGTCCAGTTCAAAGTGCCCGAGTGTCGGCTATCTGATGACCTGGGCGCTCTCTTCGACAACGAAAGATTCTCAGATGTCACGTTAGCCGTTGGTGGAAGGGAGTTCCAAGCGCACAAAGCTATATTAGCAGGTAATTAACTTTGTTTATAAAAAGACGACGAATCGCTTTCGTATAGCCATCGTGTAGTTTTTGGTCGACTCAATCTATGAAAGGTTCGTTAGGGTAATGTTGGAGAAGTTTTACTCCATAAAATCTTAAATAAAATTGGAAGGTAAATTAGTAATGTTTTTTTTAAATTGATAACATCATTTACCATGCCATGAAATTCTACCCTTTTTAAAAAAGATCACAAAATTATCCTACAATCAATGGCGTTACCCAGGCTCCGATATTACCCCCAAGTAACCTTATTTTTCGTAGGTGGCATCGTATCGACGTAATTATATTCTCGGCGCGTTTAAAACAACACTTTTCACCTTACTTTTGTGAGGGTTAAAGGTAATAAGTGTCATCTCATCTTAATTTATGCTTAACCTTTGCTCTGTCGTTAACTTACTACTTTTTGAAATAACATTTTTTTATTTTACCACTGATACCTATGCTCTAGGCACACTTTTGTATGGTGATTATAAATCTTAATACAATGTCTCGATACATAATATACCTTAAAAACACCAACTCGACCTATAAAATCCTGTTTGTTATTACAATCCGCCAAAGACAATTCTTCTGGTCCATTTGATTATTACTAGTAATTTTGCATAAATTTGAATGTCCGATGGTAATTTGTAATTGTCTCTGCGTCCGTATCTTCATTGTTTCCAATCTTATTCCGCCACCGAGGTCACAAAACGACACTTCACTCAGTCGTACGCTGGATAAATCGCATTCTGAATTCAATTTCGTCGTTCATTATAGCATCTTGAAGTCCGCAAAAGCCTTCGACGTTGTGAATTACAAGCAGATGGTTTCGTTTTATTTTTTTGTTCCAGAAGCGGTTTTTGAATTTGTAACACCTGTCCGAAATTAAGGGTCAGACCACACTTATATGTGTAGTTGTGATTTCGTATGTCATTAAATTTAATTTAGGTTCTTTATAATTCTTAAATAAATAATTATTTATTTGTACATATGAGTCGTCATTTCTAAGATATATGGGAAATGGATTTAATTAAAACACATTAATATCGGAAGTGTTGTGATCATTTCCATTTTTCTACTCTCAGGGAGCAGAGAAAATTCACAAGAAGGATTTACCAATATGATGTCTGAACGCGAGCGAGGATTTCTGGATATCGAATTGTGAGCATTTCGCGATTAATTACTGTCCTTGCCTTAAGATGCAATTTCCAAAATTTATCAAAGATTGGCTTCAATTCTTGGCCCTTTCATTATTTTATTGGTCTTACATTTGGGATTATGTGTCGTATTTGTCAGAAAGGATTCAAATGTTCGCATTAAATTTGTTTCTACAAATGCTGTCTTCGTTCAAAGATTTAAAGAAATCTGTATTTATGTTTAATAATTTACAATTTTGTTTATACAATCTTAAAGTTTGAAACGATATTATTTTATACATGTTCATTTTCATTTAAAAGTTTACATAGTCATTACATTTGTGATATAAATATTCCCTCCATAACGCCGCAGTAAACAGGTTAAAATGATTCACGAGAATCCCGTTATTTTATCGTTTAATAATTAGATATGCCGAAAAAAAAACAAATTTATGTGTATACGTCAGGTTCTTGGAATTTTTTACCTCAGTCTCTTTTAAGTGGATTGAAGGAATAAACCGCCACGCTATTCCAGTGCTGCTTTTTAGATACATTACCTGTCAGATCTGAACAGGACAAATTTCTTAACGACTCTTACGTAATAAGTATACAACGGTTTCGACTACTTAATATGCCATATATGCACGGAAACGGTAGTAAAAATTTGCCAATCCCAGTCACCCGTTCAGTCAATAACTTTTAGATGTCTGCTAGGTCGTACCCGCAACTTAGCAAGTATGGATTATAATACATAATAATCCTTTATCAGTGGGTGTCTATATCATTAAAATAACCTATTATCTAAATTATAAAATTTTAAAGAGCATCAGTGGTTTCGAACTTTAGTCTCTGCAATGATTAGTACCTTTATGTAGGGAAGAAATCTGTATTATGATAGTACCATGTTTTATCTTTTGTTTTAATAAAATGTTGGTTTTAACAAAAAATATAATTTGGTATTTCGGATCCCCAGATTCAAAACATATATAATTTAAATAAGCTTTACGGTCAGAGGAACTACCATTGTCAGACTCAATCATTAGATTCCGATATATGTATAACGTAAGAAAGATTCTCAATTGATATACTCGTAAGTGTCAGTGTCGAAAAATTATAATGAATTAGATTCCTGTGGTATTAACGACATACAGATATGTAAGTGTATTTAAAACACAACTCTTTGTTTTTAGCATTAAATTATTATTTGTACTATGATAATACTATAAAATAATTGGTACACGAGTAACCATATTGATCACATACGCATAGGAAGACATCTGAATGATGAATTTAGTTCCCTGTTCCTAGTCTTGATCTTTTGGTCATGAACTCAAATTCATTTTAGATACAAACATTTCTAGTGTACTACTATAGACCTAGTCGCCACCAGTGACTTCGTTCGTGTGGTCTTTTAAAATTTTGTAAGTGTTTGTAATATGGCCAGTATAATTGACTGGATTGTATACAAATGCACGAAAAACATTTAGACATACCAAGTTTCTTGATGATGGGTCATACAGTGAGGAATTTAATAATATCATGTGTGTATTATGTCATATATTGTGTCATAATGCGGGGGCATTATGAATTGGACCATTGGACGTTATACTTTTAATCGTCGACACGTAAGATATACACAATACCATATTTACAAGCTTTTTTAAATATCATGTACATCTTTACAGCGCGAAGTCCCGTGTTCGCGGCGATGTTCGAACATGAGATGGAAGAAAGGAAAAGAAATCGAGTGGACATCACGGACGTCGACCACGAGGTGTTGCGGGAGATGCTGCGCTTCATCTACACGGACCGAGCGCCCAATCTCGACAAGATGGCCGACGACTTATTAGCGGCGGCGGACAAAGTAAGTGGATTATCTTATATATAAATACCTTACTCGTATATAGTCCGCGCGAAACTGCTAGTCCGCTCTAAATATAGAAACGAGTCACATCGTACATAGCTGCGTTAGTATGCCCTTACGTTGCTACAGAATATATGCTTGTAGTTGTGCGCAACAACTTCGGAGCGGCCTAGCAGTTTGGCGCGGACTATACCAGTGATTTTAAATCTTTTTTTCATAATACAACGCCATTAATATGTCGTAAATCCCTACTCTCCGATATTTCTTATACTCTATTATGTTACATATATCAAGTCATAAGTTTATAATTTATATTAATACGTATAAGTTTATAAATAATAAGAGAATTTAGTTCTTCAAATTGGGATTTTTGCATGCTAGATGCTTTGCTGTCCCTCAGGACTAAGTTGGAACCTGTCGTACAAGAGATACTTGTACTCCCATTCTACGCCTTCAAACCCACATTTAAAAGCAGTTTAGTGTTTGACAAATTCAACAAATTGCATATAGAAATATTAATTTTATGTTGTGGGTAATTTTTAATATCCCTGAAAATAGACCTAAAGACGTGACGTAAGATAGCTAAGAATGAAACATGTTTTTATCATAATATAATTAACCTTGCCCTTCGCTTTGAATGCTATTATATATACAGCTACCAAAAAAATAATCAAGTAAAAAACTACCTATAAAAACCCAATACTTATTCAACTATTACTAGTATTAGTTTTACGAGACTTGAATGAGTATCGTTTTACATTTGTGGTCGAAAATTAAATATATATTCGACTTAAACCCAACTGACTTACAATCTATTATAAAATATCTAAACAGCTATTTGAAAAAATAATAAAATATCTAAATGTAAAAATATTTGTACCTTATATATTGTCACTTACCCAATAATATAATAAGGTGTTATCAATACTTGTATATAAGCCTAGGTCATCGTCACACGTTTATTTTTAGTATTACCATACGCGGACTTGAGATACTCAAAAACTATGTAGAAACATTGTATATAAGAAATCCTTCATAGTGATAACTTTAAATTCTATCTTGACTATTGATTTGTTTTATCTTACCTTCATTTGGTATTATCGTGACTGATGATCGAATACCTGGTGGTCCGGGATTTCACTACAAGACAGTATCAAAATTTTATTCATTTGAATATTATGCAAACGAAAAATTTATATAATTTCGATTGAAAAATATAAACACATGATAATTATTATAAACGGTAATTGGATAAGCACAGAATTCCTGGTTAGAACCCTGTTAAGGATACAGACATATTTTTCTTTTTGAACCTAATAGTAGCAAACGATCATGTTGTCCACCTGATCATAAGTGACGACTGCCACAGTACAAATATGGAATTCCATATTTCTACTGTGTCACTGCCGCGCATTGACGTCTGTAATCAACTCTTGATAATACTAGAGTCCTATCTGTTGTACCTAGATGTTGTATCTTGGTGTATGCGTATTCTTCATATGTGTGCAGGGCAACCGCAGCACAAGGAATAGTAACGTACTTTACGATTATTATTTATCTATCAAAACCTTGAACTTCGAACTGGTTCCTTGTTTGTTCTTTGTCATTACTACTATTTATGATTATTGACGCGCTGTTTATCGACAGTTGTAAATGCGAAATACTTATCGTGATTACGTCAATTACACACGATTAACGATGTAATACTAAATATAGTCCGACAAACTTTTCTGTGCGTTTGGCACAGCCGCCACTAGCCATCGTAGTAATGATGCTAGGTTGACAAAACTACCTATAAAGCGGAATTTTTTAATGACTTTATTTATCAATATTTAATTTATTATAATGAATCGCTAGTAATTCTGTTAAAAATTATAAACTTTATTGACAGATTAATTGTAGATTTTAAAATGGTACATTTATTTAAATTTCGTTCGTTTTATTTCGTTTCGTTCTATACAGATTAATAATAAAATACGAGGTTTATGGTAGAAAATTAAGATGTGACAATGGTAACACAATCGTGAATCAGCATTCGGCTTCGATCAATACAGGTTCCTACTTCGCGTGCGGCCATTTTGGTGGACGTTTCGCAGTCGCTGTTATTCGCGATCGTGGTCGGTATATTTATAGCGTTAGCGTTTGTTTAATCGTGTGAAGGTGTTAAAGTATTTGTCTCTTGAAAATGAAATTCAAAAATAAAAGAGTGGCATTCCGGTAATCATATTTTAATGTCATTTCTTTGTTAATTAAGTAAAAGTGATATTGCACGCGGGGAATTCTCTGGGGGAGAATGAGAAGCTCATGATAATAAATACAAATCAAATTTGGAGTGGCTTTAAATATTAATATTTAATGTAGAGCCCGATGTGGTACGACTCCGGCGGCACCGCTGCCACACCCTATTTCTGCAGTGTTAAGCGCTGCTTTGTTCTGGTGTGAAGGGTGTGGTAAGGTATCTGGGGTTGATTACAGATGTCCACGTAGCCCCTTGCCATTAGGTGGACTGCGTACTCGTCTGCTATTCCTATATTAATAAAAAAAAACTTATGTAATAGATTTTATTTAAATCATAATGTATATTAACATTACTTTCCTTTTATTACAGTATGCACTGGACCGATTAAAAGTTATGTGTGAAGAAGCTTTATGCCTGAGCCTCTCAGTGGAAACAGCAGCAGAAACCCTCATCTTAGCTGATCTACATTCAGCAGATCAACTCAAAGCACAAACGATAGACTTCATCAACACGTATGTATTTTTATGTATTGAAATTGGGCTATTAAAAGAATTACTTCGATGTATCTGCCTAGTAATCCTAATCTTCCAGATGGTCCAAATAATTATTGCACATTAAACAATTAATTTCTGGTTCATAATTCTTGTGAAAAATGACCTTCCAGTAAATTGCTTCTTTATATTACTTAAATAGTTAATAATGAGTTCCATCTGTGTCATATTAAAGGGTTGTAGACTGTAGACTACAGTTATTAATTAAGTGTATAGTTATTAATTTATTTAAGCAATCTAGGACTTTCAATTTGTTTTAAATATACATTTAATCGGATTTCAATTCCTATAACTACTTTATTTTTTTTTAAATAAAATATGGAAATTTTATCTGTCATATTTACATTTTTTTAATCAAACTGGCCTGTTTTCGTTCTGCTGCCAAAAAATCCGAAATCATTAAAGGACCAATCCACCTACCAACATTTTGGTGAAACTTTTTTACAGTTTTTTTTTAATATTGCTATAAGTAATTTAGTAATTTCTACCATACCAATATAAAAATCTAGTTTTTTAGTTTCAAAGTTGAAATGGCAAATAACTATACTGTTTCCCCTACATTTTCATCTTTATTCATATTCATATCTCATTATAAAATCTCAAGTAAACTTATTAATAAAGATGTTATGTGTATTCGCAGGAGTCATGCGACCGATGTTATGGACACGGCCGGCTGGAAGAACATGATCTCGTCGCACCCGCACCTAATCGCAGAGGCTTTCCGGGCGTTGGCGACGCAGCAGCAGCAGATCCCGCCCATCGGGCCACCGCGAAAACGCGTTAAACAAGCCTAGCATAACAGCGGCACGCACGTCGCCATGCGCGTTGCTGAGTGCGATTCCACGTGCACCGTCCCCGGAGACGAGACACCTGCCCCACTAGACGTGACGCGTCACCTTGCTGGACGTAACGCGGTGGAGCTAGCACAAGGCATTGCCCCACGCGACCCAATAAACAATGCTCGCCGAGACGCAGCTGAACTTGATCGACAAGATGATCTGCAGAACGCAATGCACCTTGCTCAAGGGGACGTGATGAATCTTGCCCCATCAATCCCAAATCATGTTGCTTGTCAAGAATCAAGGCGCGTTGAACGGGAAAATGCAAGAGACATTGCAAGGCGTCATGCACTGCGCGTTGACCCCCGCCTCCCGAGGGCAGAATTACGCCAAGGCACAGCACATCTTAATAGACAAGGCGTAATAAACCATGATCCGGCAGACGCAGTACATCGTGCTCCGCTGGATCGAAATCGTCTTGCTCGGCTAGAAGCAAGGCGCGTTGCACGGGAAAATGCAAGAGACGCAGGGCGTCATGCAATGCGTGTTGACCCAAGCCCCTCAACTCTGGAACGGTTGCGCTTTCTACGTCTTCAAAGACAAGGCCTAATGAACCTTGATCCGCAAGACCCACAGCTTCTTGGTCCACCTGATCCAAATCGTCTTGCTCGGCAAGAAACAAGGCGTATTGCACAGGAAAATGCAAGAGACATTGCCGGGCGTCATGCACTGCGATTTGACCCAATTCTCCCAAGGCCAGAATTACGCCAAGGCACAGCACGGCTTAATAGACAAGGCCTAATAAATCTTGATTCGGCAGACGCAGTGCATCCTGCTCCACCTGATCCAAATCGTCTTGTTTGGCAAGAAGCAAGGCGCGTTGCACGGGAACATGCAAGAGACATTGCCTGGCGCCATGCAATGCGTCTTAACACAAGCCTCCCAAGGGTAGAATATCGGCATTACACAACTGCACGTCTTAATAGACAAGGCGTAATAAACCTTGATCCGGAAGACGCAGTGCATCTTGTTTCACGTGATCCAAATCGTCGTGCTCGGCAAGAAACTAGGCGCCTTGCACGCGAAAATGCAAGGGATTATGCTTGCCGTTGTTCAATGCGTAATGACCCACGCGACCCAATTCGCTATACTCGCCAAGACGCAGCAGAACTTGGTGGAGAAGACGCAATGCACCTTGCTCGAGGTAACGCAATGAATCTTGCCCCACAAAACCCTGATCGTCTTGCTACTCGAAAAGCAAGGCGCCTCCCACGCAAAAATACAAAACCATATGCATGGCGTTGTGCAATACGTTATGATCCAATAGGCCCAGTAAACCAAAATGGCCAAGACATTGAACATCTTGTAGGAGAAGACGTAATAATCCTTAATCCGGATGGCGTAGCGCATTCTGTCCCACCAGAACCAAATAGTAGTGCACGGCAAAATTTAAAAGCGTCCGCCTGGCGTTTAACAATTCATTTAAATCCAGTTGACCCAATACAACAAATTGGCCAAGATGAAGCACCCTTTGATGAGCAAGACGTAATAAACCTTGATCCGGAAGATGCGGTGCATCTTGATCCGCAAGACCCACTGCAAGATGCACTTATTCAAGGTGACAATGCAGTGCCTCTTGCTCAAGGTGACGCAGTGCCTCTTGCTCAAGGTGACGCAGTGAATCTTGATCAAGGTGACGCAGTGCACCTTGATCAAGGTGACGCACTGCACCTTGCTCAAAGTGACGCAGTGCATCTTGCTCAAGATGATGCAGTGAATCTGCCCTCACCAAACCCATTGCACCTTGATCGGCGAGAAGCAAGGCGCCGTGCCTGGCGAAATGTGCCCATAGAGCGTATTTCCCAACCATATTTTACTCGGCAAAACTTAACACAACCCCCACTCCATGCCGTCATGCCCCCCGTGCCGCAAGTCTCCATGCACCCAGTACTGCAAGATGACATGCGTCCTGTCCTGCAAGATGCATCGCGCCCCGCACTGCAAGGTGTACCGCGCCCCGCACCGCAAGGTGTACCGCGCCTCGTAACACAAGGTGTACTTCGCCCCATAAACCAAGGTGTACTTCGCTCGGTAACGCAAGATGTATCGCGCCCCGCACCGCAAGGTGTACCGCACTTCGTATCGCGAGGTGTACCGCGCCACGGAACGCGAGGTGGACCGCGCCTCGGAACGCGAGGTGTAACGCGCCCCGTAACGCAAGGTGTACTTCGCCCCGTAACACAAGGTGTACCGCGCCCCGTAATGCGAGGTGTACCGCGCCCCGTAACGCAACGTGTACTTCGCCCCGTAACGCAACGTGTACCGCGCCCCGCACCGCAAGGTGTACTGCGCCCCGTAACGCAAGGTGTACTTCGCTCCATAACGCATGACGTACCGCGCCCCGCACCGCAAGGTGTACCGCGCCTCATAACACGAGGTGTACCGCGCCCCGTAACGCAAGGTGTACCGCGCCCCGGAGCGCCGCGCCGCCGCGCCGCTGCCATACCAAAGACTCGCCGTGCAGGCGGAGCTCGTCCCCTCGTTTACTACCATTGATCTCAACATGATATTCGATCCTAAACTATTTTTTTTTGTCTCCCGCGGACCCCTAGAGCGCCGCTTTCGCGTGATCGCCTTCGTTGTGTGCGTCGAGAGGATGCCGCCGGACGCTTTTTCGCGTTAAGTAGTTTCGATGTAGGCTTCGAGTAAATATATTTTATGTATATCGTTTCTGTGGACGTTCCCGTATGGTTATGTTTAATGTAAATTATTAATGTGTATTCGATATAAGTATTCGCGACGAGAGTCGCGTCGTGTACGCCCTCTGGCGTGACCGCGAGAAAACTAATAGGTTTTATAGTATGCTGAAATCGATTTAACGAGCAATTTTGGTGTTTTTAGTTTGTGAAAATGGATAAGATAATTCGAAAGATTCTTGGTAGTTCTTAAAAGTAGTACTTTTGAACATACTAAAGTAGCCTGGTAATTGAATGCAATAAATTTAAAGGCGTGTGACATAGTTTTGTATGGTCGCTGTGGAAACGAGGCCGCGCGGATATGTTTAGCTGTGTAGCAGCTGGTCCTCGTTCCTCGCAATGGCTCATGTACAAAGCTCTGTAATATCTTACACTGTAGGTGACTCGAGTGTTTGTAATAAGTTTATTGAATTGTTGGTGTTGTATATACATGAACTACGATCCCACCATTATAATATTTCTAAGTACTAAATTGTAAGTGGTATCACAGGTGACACCATCTTTTATTTTTTAACTTTAATGCTATTCCAAGAATGTATTGTGATTTTTCATACAAATTTCCATAGGTTTAACAATTACACATTTTCAGTTTTGATTTATACCTAAAAAGCCGTATTTAACATTAATTATATTGTTGTTGGTTTATTTCGTCAAACATACTTTACATAATTTTAAATTTCCAAGTGTGAATGTTTTCAAAATTTTCATTTTTGCTCACTTTTGTCTTGCTTTACTCTTCCATAATCTGTAAATTATTCTTAAATAGGACCGTTATTGTCTCTCTTTGATTGAGGTGATTGAAAAATACACGGATTGTGGTGTATAACCTATTACCCTATATGTGTAACAATGTACTGTGGCCAATAAATTAATAGTGTATTTAATACCATTTTGTACCCATTTCCCATTTACATAGCTGGCAGCGATTGTCGTGTAATATGATAGTTACAGAACAATTGTCAGATGTATTAACTGTGATTTTCGAAATTGTCAATAAGTTGAGCAAATAAATGAAATATAATGTATTTTATATCTTTTATTTCTTAGTATTCCTAATGAACTCTAATAAAAAAATACATCTCATCCTTTTACGAAGCCGCTAAAAATACAATTTTACATTGAATTTACCTTTTTATTTATTCCTGCAATGTTAAATAAGAGTGTAAAAAACATGAATTACGAGTATAAAGAAGTTAACGCAATAAATTTAGTTATATGCAGTAGCAGACGAGCATGCAGTCCACCTGATGGTAAGTAGCTACTGCCGCCCATGGACATCTGAACCCCAGATAGGATTAGATATTCCTACCTGAGATCGGCCAAGGTGCGCCGCTACCTCTGAGGACTAAGCTGGAACGCCTCGGAGAAGTATGTCTTCCTTACCACTGACCATTCAAACCACACACAGCAGTGCTCAACACTGCATATTTACTCATGGAAGTATTTAATACTGCACAATATCTTCCTATTTCAATGTTAATGTCTATTAATTTTTTTATTATCATATTCATTAAATTACCAGTTATTGCAAATAAAAATGGATTTATTGAATTGCCGTCCAAGATTAAAAAAGGTATCTGCCACTCCACAAATGCCTCTCGACTTCACCCACAGAACACCTATACTCCTAACTCCTAACGGACTTCACCTACCCTGTATATAATAATACTCTATGACTTCATCTAAACCCGAAGCCGAGGCGGACCGCCTTAAGGATGGCGATCTGAGATCGATTAATCGAAGATTCGAACTTTTGGGCCAAAAAGATCGATTATTTTAATCGATCTCTAGTAATGGGTCAATTCAGTGAATCGATCTTTCATCCCAGAAAATCATAAATAGATCTTTTCGAAGTTGGTTGAATGTGTCATAGACATTTTTTGCGTATTTCTGTGCTTGTTTGGTCCTAATGACCTTTTCTTTTTTTCCTTATCTTCGCGGTTTCATAGCTGAAAAGATAGAAGATCGATTTTTGGAGAATCGATTCATTGGGCCTCGATTTTTTTGTGAATCAATTCAAGAAACGATCGTTTTCGGAATGAATCGCTATTAGAACCTTATACTGTGGCAGTAGCCGCTAGACATCAGGTGCCTGCATGCTCGTCTGCTACTCCTACATTATTAAATAAAACCTAACTAACCTTTTGAATTTGAATGTAGAGGTAAGGAGTAAATTCTGGGGACTTGAAAAAGTCCACTTGTAAGCAGTAAAAAAGAAGTGAAAGCCCCTCCAATATGCTTACAGTACCAAAAGGGTGCAAATATACTGGGGTATTGCCTAAAAAATCTAGGAAATTATATATAAATAGACTGTCAGAAAAAAAAGATGCTTTTAAGGAGATATTGGAATATACTCAACATATATCAGTACTTAATATTGGGGGCAACTCAGTTGTCTGTTTTGGTAGGTACAAATGGGACCCCACATGGAGTACGGCTCGCGACTGTTGGCCAAGGAGCTCGACTGTTTCAGTTTTTAAAACCGTCTGGCGTCTACTGCTTCTTGGTTTGCAAGCGTTGGCAACACTGCTGTACTGTCAAGTGTCAATATTTTAAAATTCAATGCATAGAGTATTATTATATACATGTTATAGAGAGGAAACTCTATGTATTTTTTGTCTCCCCTAAAGCGCCCCTAGTGGCCTGCCCCAGAACTACTCATAGGTACATATCTATAAATACCTATTATATATTCATTATATGTATTAAAATTAGGTAAATTATAAGTTGTATCTCCAAAACACGAACTATAAATGACTGTGTTCCAAAGATTCACATTTGCATTATACTTTTTCTTTCTTAATTTTGATACAAGAACAAAACTACATTTACATACTTTATAAAATTTCAGAAAGATACAAAAAATTGTGACGATGTGAATCTTCGAATTACGCTCCTTTACAGTTGATGTTAAAGATACAACTTACGTGGGAGGCATCAAATATGTACAGTTGTCGCAACGGTGTCTCTCTGAAGTGCAAAAACAACTATTTAAATTAGAAACGACTAACGAAGTTGCGGACATATGACAACAGACACATCATTTTGACGGTTAACTGTCACTCCGTCGCCATTTTATTTTGAAGCTTCCGGGGCGAGTCGTTACGTGGCGCTAGTATCTACACAAAAAGTCATTTTGTATGGAAGTGTGCCCCCCCTGATTCAATGACAATCAGTTTTGGCGGCAACGTTATTTAGATTTTATTATTTTAGTTTGTCAATCGTCAACTCAACTTTCATTTCCTCACTTTTGAGTTTTAAAATATTTTTTCAGGTTATTATTTCATTTACGTTTTAATTTTGTCTAGCCATTTAATAGCTATTAATTTATTAAGTATGTCTACAAACTTGGAGCAATATATGACAGAAGAAACCTTTAAAAAATTGGGTTCGTATTCATCATAATATACTAATGTTTCAGCAAATATATTTCAACTGTATTGTTAAATATTAGAATGTGTAGTTTACGCATTTTAATTTATAGCTTATAACCTAATGTATAATGTTTTTTATAATATTTGCAGAGGATAATAAAGAATCCACCCAAAATGAAGCCGAGGTATCAAGCAGACGCCTTACTAGAACTCGTAATAAACCGAAAAAATATGGTGATTTTCTTGACATGTCGCCAGTTAAGCGGAGGAACAAAACAAGTATCAGTAGCTCTGATGATGATGATGTTAATATGGACGATTATTCACAGAAGCCCACAGGTGAAAAAAACATTTCATTTTTACTATATTATTGTTACTTGTTTTTGTCAACTCCTTATTGTTCACAGTCCACTTCTGGGCACATTTTTGCTCTTCATCTCTAGTTTCGGGAGCAGAATAGGAGTATGGTATCTCCTGCCTGTCGTAAGAGGCGGCTAAAAGGGGGCTTGACTCACTAAAAGTTTTAATCGAAGTGTTATGAATCGATTCACAAAAAAAAAACGATCTCAGATCACCATCCCTATAACATTTTGAGGTCTATGCCTGAAATACCAATATTAGACCTTTCAAATGACTAGGCTAACACTGTTACTTTTAACTCGACCCATCCTACGTATAATATAGTAACCCACAAAAGTATCTTTTCGTTTTCGTTGCATAAATTGCCTTATTTTAGTGTGTTCCATTGACACAACTAAACGTTATAAAGAGTATATTTTATTTTATACTCTTTATAACGTTCATAACGTCTTTATAACCAAATTTTATAGAGATACTTGCAGAAATGCAGATTTTATTTGCAATTTAGCATATTCGAAACTTTGAAACGCTCTCCTGTGAAGTTGTCATTTTGCAGTTACGATATTAAACGTAAGAGGGGTCGAAATATTATGTTAAGTAAGCATCTGTAATCAGTTTTTAAGAATATAGTTTCTTAAACCAAATAAAAAAACTGGAGTTAGTTTTAAGATAAACATTTTTAAATTTGTCCTACTTTTGTTCTTTACAAGTCTCTATCAGAACTTCTAGTGCTGATTAGGACTTATATGTTACTAAATTATGAATTTATTACAGCTCTATTTGGCCAAGATGATGTTGGTGGGCAGGATATATTTAAATTTAAGTCGAGGCACACTAAGCATGATTTGCAAAACAAAGTAAGATCTGTTGTATCAAATTCACCTTCTGTAACTGTAACGCCTGTAAAGACTCCAAAGAAAAATCCAGCTTCATTACACAAAATATCAGAGGCCACTCCACGTCATGTTGCTGAAGTTATGAAGAAAAGTATGTGGTAACTGCATATTCTTTGCATTTTGATTAAAGTATATAATATTGCACCTTTAGCAAAACCATGACATATGTGCAAAATCATTAGATTTTATATATAAAAAGACTTAAAAGTGCCAAAATATCCAATGCAACATTGGCTCTTGTGTAATTAACATAATTCACACAAAGGAACACACTATTGATGTTGTATTGAGGGGGTATTCTGAATCAAAATTTTAATTATTTTTTCCCGAGTGTATGGTATAGGGCTCGAACACAAAACTGCGATGCGACGCGATGCGAATTCGCAACGCAGAAAATTGCGATGCGAATTGCTGCGATGCGATATCGTGCGGCGTAGCGTCTCTCAGGGTGACCAACAACAACAACCACTGTGCGATGCGAATCAATTCGCAAGTTCTTGCGATGCGTCGAGGGAGCTCGCAGATTTTTGCGATGCGACGTCACATCGCAGTTTTGTGTACGAACCCATATACCATTACGGTATCATAATTCTAAAGGTGCAATATGTATAAATTTGAAAGTGAATTTTTAATATTGACTTGAATTCATATTATGTTTAATTTTTTTTAAAGAACAGAATTAAATACCACTATCATAATACAGTAGGCTCCTGAAAATCTAGCAGATGTATTATAGCTAAATATTTATTCAATAGGTTACTACTGTGGCTCTGCAATTTTTGTAATTTATTAAATTACAAGGTAATGGTGACTACAGGTCTATTATACCTTAGTTCATTCGATTTATGCAATGGAATAGAAAATATTACTACTTTTTTTTAAAGTCACAAATGAAATTAATTTCCTAAGCATTTAAAAATCAGTGGTATGTACTGCACTTAAATACGAATTTAAGTACCGATAAAATGTTATTCAAGAATGTGTAATACCATCAAGACTAAACTAGAACTGACTTAACAAGTGAATTGTATATGACTTGTATATCTTTTTTTAGGGATTATCCGTGAAGTGGATAGTGATAGTGCAGAAAGTGATTTCTCAGGAAGCAGTAGTGATTTTGTACCTGACAAAAGTGATGATGAGGTAAGTTCTTGTTAGTTGCTTTGATTAACTAAAGCTATTTTGTTACGTAAAAATTTAAAATTGAACAATTGGAAGTTATTATTCTGTCGAGGTTATCATCAAAAAGATGTTTTAATCACAAATAGGCAACAGAATGATAAATTAGTCTTATTGTCTTTTGATAGTGGATACTTTAGTATTGATATTAAAACACAATTGTTATTAGAATGAATTTACTGTATGTGAAAGTACTTACACTATACTAAGTATATACGTAATGTTCTAGAGTGAATCATCAGCTTCTGCAAGCAATTCTGAAGAAGATGCCCACGAAGAAGAGCCCCTAAAAAAAGCTAACAAACAGAGAATTGTCAAAGGGAGAAATGATAAAACAAGGCCAATTGATTCGGAATATTTTGTTACACCTGACAATTACTTTGTTATGCATTCTTCTAAGAAGGTATAACTTTTAAGCATTAGTAAAAATATGTACAGTAAGTTTAATAGGTGGTAGAGCCCTTTGTGGTTCGACTCCGGCGTCACCACCGCCACACCTATTTTTGCCTAATAACAGCAGGGAGACATACTTTTCTGAGGCGTTCCAGCTGAGTCCTTAGGAGTAGCGGCGCATCTGTGGCCGACCTCGGGTAGGAATATCATATCCTATCAGGGGTTGATTACAGATGTCCATGGGCGGCAGTAGCCACTTACCATCAGGTGGCCTGCATGCTCGTCTGCTACTCCTATATTATATAAAAAAAACAGTCTAGTTCAACTGGGGAGGTATAACTGTCACATCTATTTCCATGCAGTTTTTGTGTTTTGGTGGAAAGGTGCTGAAGCCAGCTGAATGACATATGTGATGACTGTCTCAGTCCTCAGCGTGCAATGCATCAATTGACCAATGTTTTATAATATAAATGTAGATATAGATATTCCATATTTTGAGAGTTAGTTACCATCAGGTGAATCTTTTGCTCAATGTCATACAAGAAAAGATCATTCATTTTTGTTCCAATAATTATTGATAAACTAATTATTTTACAGATTACTACTTCAGATCACACACTTGCCAGGCTAAAAAATATGAATATATCTGAAAGTGTGATAAAACCTGAGGATTATATATCAAAAGAACATCAAAGTAGAATAATGAACCTTATACAGTCATATGAAAAACTGTTTAATAGGTGGCTCTATGTTCTCAGTGAAGATTTTAATATAATATTGTATGGTGTAGGCTCAAAACGGTCTATCCTTCACCAATTTCAAATGCAAAAACTTCAAGACATGCCCTGTGTCGTAATTAATGGGTTCTTTCCTAGTCTCACAATAAAGAATGTTTTAGAAACAATAGTAATAGATCTTTTAGAGAACACCAAAGTACCATCAAACATTGGAGATGTTATTAATATCATAGACTGTCAGCTAACTGAAATGGATACACAGCTGTTTTTGTTAATACACAATATTGATGGCCCAATGCTTAGAAATGGAAAAGCGCAATCGGTATTGGCTAGTCTTTCGCAACTAAAGAATGTTCATACAATAGCAACAATAGACCACATCAACGCCCCTTTATGTAAGTAATTACTATTTTTTTACTTTATTTGAAATGCGTAATGAAAATATGACCACAAGTTATAGGTATATCAAATTTATTAACGAAAAATAAAAATATAATATTTATAGCCAAAACAGTTCCCATAGAAATAAAATAGAAATCCTGAGGTTGGATTTCAATTCAACAGTATTTTAAATTCATTAGATACATTGGATAATGGATACCACTGGATGTTATTTGACAATAGCTCAATCTTATTTGCAGTTACATCTTATTAAATTATTAAAAGTAAAGAAATTGTTTTGTTTTTATTTCACACATTGATTTAATATGTTTAAGTCTTGAATATTTATGTATATATAAATAATATCGTTTTCAGTATGGGATCACGCTAAGCTCAGCAAATTTAAGTTTACATGGTGGGATGCAACAACATTTTTGCCGTATACTGAAGAAACTTCATATGAGAATTCTCTGATGACTCAACGTAGCGGCGCACTGCAATTATCTTCCCTGAAGAGTGTTTATCAGTCACTCACTACAAACGCGAAGGGGGTGTTCAATATTATCATTGAATATCAGTTAGAAAATCAAAAGAATGTTCATTACCAAGGTTATTTCAATATTATTATGACTTATTATTTACATCGAAGAATCATGAGAATTGTCTTGATAGAAATCTGATTATATAGCTTTTTGTTGTAGGTATTATTTTATTAAATATAATCACATTCAAATCGGAGTACTTTATGTTTATTATTTTCAGGTCTTCCATTCAGAGATTTATATTCGAAAGCTCGAGAACAATTTCTGGTAAGCTCAGACCTTGCATTGCGCGCACAACTCACGGAATTTCTGGACCACAAATTAGCAAAAATTAAGCGCAGTTGCGATGGAAGTGAAAACTTAGTAATACCCATTGAAAGCAGTTTGTTACAACAATTTTTGGAACAAAATAATCAATAGCATCGAATTTCTTTTGTAGGTATTTATAAATGAAAAACAATAATAATAGTCAAGGGTTGCTATTAATTAATTAACTTGTCAGACTTGAAAAAATGTGATGTTACCTAATAAGTTGTGCAGTTTTGTATTGTGAAAATAAAAAATATTTATAGTAATGAAACTAATGATTATGTTTAGCTTTTATTTTACAATCCCAGAAATAAAGTCTTAATAGGATTATATAATATATATCAACAGGCCAAGTTGTAAATTACTTAAACTTAATGACTTACATAATACAATAAAATTATTAACTAAAATTCTCTTCAACATATCTGGCACGTTCACCACGATGCATCAACCAAACATTTCATAAATTATCATTGATATACTTAAGTGCATAAACTGCTCTTTTAAGATTTAAAAATATTGTAGAAAAATATTCTCTGAACTCATCAGAAGTCAAAGAATTTTATCTAATTATCAGATTTTGTTATAATCTACGCCCGTTTTATTTCATAACGAACACTGATGAGCATAAGTTATCATTAGTGAGATTACAAATAATTTGACATTTTACAGCCCCAGACATGGCTCACCTCAATATATCATTGAGATTCTGAGGTAATTCATTCTCTTTTTATTTATAATTTATAACAAATGTAACAACCAAAACAGGCGACATTGAACTTCATCGAGATCACCCCATGTCCTGCTTACAACAAAATAGAAATAATGGTCTTTTCACTTGTGTTAATTTATTTCGAAATATTACATACATTAACTATGTGCAGTGATTTGCGTATAGTTGATGTATGTAAGGTAAGATGATTTCGATGATGTCCAATAGTCAATTCAATTAACTACCGCTGTGTTTACATCATTTCATGGATTTTAAAGTTAAACTTTGAAGTATTTAGTATTTACTATATTTATGCTCTTCGTTTGTATATGAAAATCGACCATGTCATACAAATAATAATTTTAAATATGTCTCAACCAGTCTAATAGTTGGTCATTTGAATAAACAGGCGGAATACCCTACATCGAAATAAAATTGTTATGGAATAAGGGCATGACATTATATTCAATTTTTTTTCACTTAAAGCTAAATAATAAAATTGTAGATTTAATTATCCTTGAGAGCCTTCATTTTAAAATCATGCACTTCAATTTCAACGATTCCACTAAAATTAAGCATGTCAATAGAATAAAAAATGATTATTACAATAAACAATTTAATTGAAACATCAACTTGTCGGACAACAAACTACAGATTCCACACAATAGACAACATGAATTATTGATGTCAACATTTCATAACTCTCGCCGCTCAATGGATGGTTCAGGTGTAAAAGTGGACAGAGCTCGGGCCTAACCTCATTGGGTGACCATTTCAATCTCACAAATGACAACTAGTCTACGGGATGAGTTAAATGTACCGTGATCATGATCAGATTTATTGTCCGATGAATCGGAGCGCTGTACACTTACAAACTAGTAAGATAACTCCGCATAAGGCAACACTCAATTTTCGTCGTCATCCTCATGTTTTCGTTTTTTTCCCCGAGTGCTCTCTTCAGGATCTCCACGTGCGATCTCCTCGCCATCTATAAAAATAATTGAGTTAACAATAACTACGCATTAGTGCATAGTTGTGCCACATTCCAGATTATGGGTTTAATATAGCCATACTGCTCCCCTATTAGATTTTCAAGACAATGACTCATAAAAATACGATCTACAATCAATTTTCGTTGCGTTACCATCGCGCATGTTCCTATATATTTATAAAATAGGTGTAGCAGACGAGCATGTAGTCCACCTGATGTCAAGTGATTACTGCCGCCCATGGCATCTGTAATCAACCCAAGATAGAATTAGATATTCCTACCTGAGATCGGCCACAGATGCGCCGCTACCCCTGAGGACTAAGCTGGAACGCCTCGGAAAAGTATGTCTCCATTACCACACCCTTCAAACTAGAACACAGCCGCGCTTAACTTTGCTGATATAAGGCAGAAATAGGTGTGGCGGTGGGGCCTTTGTGGTATATGCATACCTTGCGCTTTAGAATTGTGTTCAGCATCATTTTCACCCTCGCCCTCCTCATCCTCTACGTCTTCCTCCTCTTCCACGCTGCTGCCTTCATAAACGGAGCTGTCAGATGATTCCTCGTCTGCAAAATATTTATAATTACGTCTTGTCTTCTAATTAATTCAGTGAAAGCCTAGTGGTTAAGAAACTTGGCTTCTCGATCGAGGGGTCCGAGGTTCAAATCCCAGGCCTGCGCCTCTGATTTTTCGAAATTATGTGCGTATTAGAAATTAATTATCACTTGCTAAAACGGTGAAGGAAAACATCGTGAGGAAACCTGCATACCCGAGATAAAATCTCAAAAGGTATGTGAAGTCTACCAATACGCACTTGGCCAGCGCGGTGGACTATGGCCTAATCCTTCTCATTTTGAGAGGAGACCCGTGCCCAGCAGTGGGATAATAATGGGTTGATGAAGATTCTAATTAACATCATAAACGCGCAAGTTTGTGGGGATGGATGGATGAAATATGATATACATAGTTTATGATCTGGATTAACACTTATAATACTTTGTACTACTGTAGTAAACGAGGCGAGGGTGGAGTCCCGGGCAGCTGCTAGTCAATAATAAGTCAATGCAGAGTCGCAATTAAAATTACTAACGGTTTAAATGAGAACTAAAATACCGTAGTAAAATTCAGAGATACTTACTATACAATACTTTACAATATAAATATTAAGGTGACTGTACGCTTAACCCGCCCAAAATTATTTGCGTGTTCTGTGTTTTATATTTGGTAATATAACATTTACAATAATAGCTTTCAATTTCACCTTTTAGAATAAATTTACGAATCATAATAAAAATTACAATAAGACTTCTTTTTTATTATTTAATAATTTAGTTTAAATTGTTAGTTTAAGTTTTTGTTAGAAAAAATATATAGTAGGGATTTACCTAAATTTTCATCATACACTGCACTGAGTGAAATATCATCCTCGCCATCTGAGCCTGTAAAAATAGTTCCGATGTTTATTTTTCTTGAAAAATTTAATTTCAACAGGTCTTTAAAATTCTTTTCTAGTATGTATTACTGCTGTTACTATTTTTATTGTTTCATAGGCTTTAGTGATTTTTTTCATGGAAATATTCCTTTTTAGAGTGGTATTTATGGTAAATAGCGCGGTGTATATTGGACACTATAAAAATGTAATTTTTCTGTAGTACAAGGATGCTAAAATGAGTAACTTCCACCACATCTATTTCTTTATACAGCAATTCTTGCGTCCATTAAGGCAGGCATGACACTCGCAGAAGGGACTTACTTAGGCTCTTAGGGTAACAATTAATCAATAATTGTTCTTAAAACTGACACTGGTCTTTAAATGTCTAGACTGGAGTAACTAACAATCATGTGGTGAACTGTATTTTACTTCTTAATAATATTATTTCACTTCCAACTTTTTCGGTCCTATCATGAAGACAAACATTAAAAAAGAACGACTTTTCCAAGAACAATAAAAGCAACGTTTTTTAAACAATTCAGGGGAATTTACTAAATATTTAGACAAAGTGATAAATCTCAATAGATACACAATTAGAAGTTAGTCATGCTATGCTTACTACTGAGCTGAGCGCAGAATACCTTTGTATAATATTATAAATCACGATTTTTTACTCAAATCAGTGTAGACTGTTAAAATATATCAAAACAGTAAGGGATTTTTAATAATTAAATCCCAAAGATTATCTTTTTAATATATCAATCATATTTTTTGCATAGCTATAACAGACCTATACATATCCTAGTATGCATGTATGTAATGCATTATGGGTACATTCAAAATCACTACTTCAGTCTTTGGTTTTTTTACAGATTTTTTACAGTATTGTCACATTGTATTTCCACTACATATATTTCAAGTACAGTACATTCATATTGTGGAGTTCAAGGCATAGGGGCCTATACAAAATACACCTACTTAGCAGTTCTCTTCTAAGATCCGGACTCATTATTTCTATATCAAATCCATAGAAATAGTTTGGTTTGATATCATATAATTTCATTATTTTTTTAAAGAAGAAAGTAATCGAATATTTGAATTATTATAATGATTAAAGCTTACATTGTCAAGATCCTATAAGAATAAGCGGACACACACTTTCCTATAAGGTGAGATAGCTATATTTAGAATAAACATAAACGAAGGAATGACGAAGCATCATGAAATGAACAAGACATGATGCTTACTTTTCAAAAGGTACCCCATGTGGAACAAAATGCCATAAACAGTGTACAAGGACATTATGAGTGAAGGCTTAGTCTCCGGTGAACTTGATAGACTATCATCAATCACTAGGGGCCCCAAATCTATGTCCACATCTGTAAGCCAGTATTAAAAGTTTAAATATGTAATATAGTAATATAAAACTGTGTTGCAGTCATGTTGTGGAATTTAAGTATAAAAGTTGTGCTGTCACCTCTTAGAAGAATCTGTTACTATCATAGTGTTAAAAATGTTATGGTGATTTTTATGTTGTTACTTTGTTTTCTACCTACCTGCATTTTTTTAAATGATTATGGGAATGTTAGTAAAAAAAAGACAAAAACTAAAATTCTTCTGCATCATATTTACCATTACATTGACCTTTTTAGACTTTTGTCGCGAAAATAAATCCTAAATATCTGTTTTTAATGGTTAATCAATCTATGAAATGTTTAAAAGCCCCAAATTGAGTCTACAAGTAACTTTATAACTGTTTGAGTAAAACTTTTTAACTATAACATTATATCTATTGCTTGGTAACAAAATTGGACATAGGTGAATGAAAATGATCCAATCTATGATATGACCAATAACTAATTATGTGACCAAAACTCTCTAGTTAATTTTTTATGATGAAATAAATCTAAGTAAAATCAAACCGTTTTCTACATACCTTACTAAGCCTTATAAATTACATAATATTTAATATTTTTATTGAATGAAAAACTTGAATGTCTAAAAACTACTTTGGTATGGGCTGGATCTATTTCATTTTACTATGTACAATTTAAGTTCTGAAATTGTGACTTAAAATTACATTTCGCTATATTGAGAGTATGAAATGAGCTTTACAAGTAATTTGTACAATGTTTGTGAAAATATTTTACCATCATCGCTGTCATTATTTCCGTTCACTTCTTCTTCATCATCACTGTCTTCTGCCTCCAAGTCATCTTTATCAAATCTGAAAAAAATAAAGAATGATTACACAATTGTGATATTGTAGCTTCAAATATCTACAGAAAAGTACTATTATCTCACTAGAAGGAACAAAAAGGCCTTACTTCTAATTCTAAAAGAAGACCTGTGCCCAGCAGTGGGAAATAAATGAATTGATGATGATTGATCATGAATCACTACAGGTGACTAGAGCATGCATTGATTCCATGCTGGGCAGACACTCGACAGTTTTAAGCATACAAATTAGATGTTAGATATACTACTGTTAGATAATACTGTATTTTTAAATAGCAAATAAAATGAAACCAATCATTTATTATTAGTTAACAAACAATAATGATTGATTTCATTTGATGATTTATTATGGATGCATAAAAAGATCTTACCCGTCTAAGAACTTTAGTGAAGGATGTAATGCAAACACTTTACTTCTGTAATCTTCAATCAAGGTAACATCATTATTGAACAAATCAAGATTTTTCAAGTTCTCAAACTCTTCCAAGGGCTCTAATGTTGCCAAATCTTTAATTTTATTGCCCGATAAATTCAGATGTGTTAATTTCTTGCATCCCTTGAGTAAGTTGAGTCCATTTGATATTCTGTTGTCGGACAACTCTAGTTTCCTCAACTTGGGCAGTGTTGGGAAACCTTTGAGTGATGTTAGTCCCACATTGTTGAGACTAAGAATTTCAAGATTGACATATTCATCAGTAAGTCCCACAATGTTGGTGCTCCTACAGTTGTCCAAATTTAATTCTTTTATCTGAAACACACAAAGTGGCTTTGAAAACTTCGGGTAATATGAAATAAATTTATAATTTACACAGCTATGTAAACATAAAAGAGACAAATTCAGAACCTATTTTTTTCTAATGTAGGTTGGAAATTAATGATGTCATCTTATATATAAGTTACCATACTCCCCAAAAACGGCTTTACCAATTTTGACCAATTTTTATATGCATATTCATTAGGTCTGAGAATTGGCTACTATCTATTTTTGATACCCCTAACATAACATTTTTTTATTTTTATGGCAACACAATGTTTGCCGGGTCAGTTAGATTTAATATAATTTTAACATGCCTACTGGAGTGTGAACTTTCTCAGATTAATTTTACTACTTTGTATAATAAGTTTTACATATTCCTGACATGTGTTACAAAACTACATTATAACTGAATTTTATCAACAAAAAGAAAATATTTTAATGAAGATTTTAAAACATATTGTTTTTATCCTTCATCAAAAATCTGCATAAAAAATTTTCTTGTTCATTTTGGTAACAGTTAAGACTTTTAAATATATGCATGAACTGGTCATATATTTCGCATAATATGGCAACCCTTCAACTCAGTTTCATGACTTAAGGCATCAGGAATATTTTAAACTTGTTAATTTCATATAGGTAGGTGTATTGTGATTTGGTGATTACGTACAGGTTTAGGGACAAATGAAGAGTACCATTTAAATAATTTCCATGTGCCAACCCTACTATGCTGTAAGGAGGTTAATAAGGCACATAATACTATACCTACTTACATCACATTACACTTCATTATCATACTTTCGTTAATAGGAAATATCGGGATAATTTGATATATGATTTTAGAAAGTGCTTTGCAAAGGTTGTGCAAATATTGCACAATATTAAAGAAATAAGTAATGTTATTGTATCCATCGTTCCGTACAAAACACTTCATAGGATCGGCAAACCAAAACGTCAAAATGGTGTGAGTTGTCAAAGACCTCGACTGGCGTAGTTACTAAAATCTGAGAAATTAGTGATTATAAGGAGAAAGTCACCGTTGAAACATGAAAGGGATGTGTTTTTACAGTATATTTAACATAATACTATAGGCGTGAGGCCATAGGTGCGGCTACAAATTGATAAGTTTTCATTTTGCAATGGCGGATGACACGAATCATCGCGACGCAATAAAAATGGCCGTTGTATCGGTAAGGCGTGCGTCAATATTGCGATTGTAGTCATTTCGAGTGCTAAAGAAAACTGAACTTGAATCATATACAATAATGTAGTAGTAAATATAAATAAATGGCTATATTACATTGTTACTTTTGAACGCCAGTATGTTGCCATTCCGCATTTTTTTAAATCAAAATGTACAATAGGTGAAAGGGCGCGAAATTATGTCGAGAGTTGGAAATCAGAATACAATTTATTACATTTATAATTACACTATACATTCTAACTGGTGCTGTTAGTTTTATTGAAAATATGTTTGACAGAAAATACATTTATTCGTTTCTGTGAAATTCATAACTTGCTATTCCGTCGAATTGAAATTGTAGAAATAAGCTCATGATCTATTTTTCGGTTCTTTCAAATATGATTGATTATTTATTTACTTAGCCGGCGATAGAAATCAAATTTATTTAGGGTTAATTATAAACTCCTGGTGTAATTAATTTGTATGTGCTTAAAGGAAGCGTTTCAACACTTAACCTCAAATGTGAATACACGGAGAAACATCATAGGCCCTTATTAAAATGTAATTAGCTTTTGACCACAGGTTTAGGACTTCTTAATAAGTATTTTTTTGATTAATATTCAAGTAACTTTAGAACGTGGACATCAATGGGACGTAACATTCGGTAGTGATATCTATAAACAATAACGCCACATCCGAATAGTAGAAAAGCATAGCAATAACCCGAGGGTTTATTGTAAACTTAAGATATTTAACTTTTGTAGTGAAACGAGCATATTTTATTTAAGTTATACACCTAGAAGCCTGACGAAATACGTATCGACAAAACATTACAATAACTCGAAGCAATGATTTACTCACCTGTGAAGGGTTTTTTCCTCGTAATTCCAAAACGACCCTTTTTTCCATTTTCTTGGCGTTATGGTGTCACACTATAAACACAGTTAAACGGCTTTTATATTGCTCAAGGAATTAAATCACTAAGCTTGCTTGGGTTTCAAAACAGAAGGAAACTATAGATACACATTACACACAAGTGACGTTGTACTAGAGGCGCCGTCTGGTGTCGAGTACGAGCTACCGGAAACAGTTCTATTGAGCAACTTTTATACCGTTAATTGTAGAAATTTATTCCAGCGGCTGTTAATTTAGTGGAAAAAAATATATTACATTTTTAGACGTTATATCTGTTCTTCTTCGTTACACCGTTTAGCTAAAATTGCATAAATATTGTTAAGTTTAAACATTACCATGTTGGCTACCTTGTTTGGTTGGCACCTTAGTAGCCTTAATACGGTAAGGCGCGTATATATGAAATTTTTCTGACATGCTGCGTAGTGGTGTAATAAATTTGTGGTACAGGAGTACTATAAGTGTAAATATGTTTACATAACAAACAACGAACCTATTTCTAAAATGTAAAAATATATGCATAAAATATTTTTAAATATTATAAAATTGACGAAAAAGAAGTACTTAATTTATGAAATTATTTTTAATTTATTTTACTACTCTCTTTGATTTTTTTTTTTCAAAATATAATTTTAAAAATAAAAATGAAGAATAATATAGGCATAATAACGTGAGTAACACAAAAAAGGAATCTAATTAGTAATCATCATAATAGCATGACTGTATGATGAATTTAAATTCCTTATCAATATTTTAGTAATTACGATTTTCCTTTATAGTTAACCAGTTCACTTGAACCTTCTACAGATAAATTGATTGGTAAATTTTTCGTTACTTCCGTAGTCAAATTATTAAACTCACAACCTTTCTAATTTCGTTTTATTTACATGTTTGTCCAAAAAAAATATTTTACTCCGATACTCGTTTTCACATACAGTATGTGTTTACATACAATATCTTTCAATATATCTTCAGAAGTTTTATTGACTTAATATTTATAGAAATTAAATATAGAATATCTTTTTTTATAGCAAGGCCGAATAAGACTAAAACATTTATTATGTTTTCCACTAGATGGCGCATTTGTCGATATATTGCTTGAGTTTCGCCTACGTTCCGAACAAACATGTGCCTGGACAGGAGGACAATAGAACATTCAAAAATACTTCGACTCTACATAGATTAATTTAGACTATCCTTCATAAGTATAATTAGGATTACTTAGATTAGATTGGTCTCAATAAACAATCTATAATGGGTTAACATTCAAAGTCTGATGTTGATGCCATCGGACCTGGACTTATTAGTTTAATTTTGATGAGGAGTACATATTAACATTATGTTGGTTCGATCATGGATCCAGACGATGTCTTACAGGATTTTCATGAAGCCAGACGGCGTCTACAAGATTTTTACCACACTAGTCGTAAAATTGTATAATATATACCTAAAAGATACAGTAATGTTGTTTGTCGTTTATTTTTTTCATATAGGTATATCCTGATGAGATTATGCGTATCAAGAGACCGTTTATTAAAATAATGGTCATTTTATCTAGTGTAGGTACTTCATAATAATATACGTGTGCCACATTGTTATTAATAATTAATATTATTATTCGACTAAAATGTCTCCATATATTGTCTAAAACATCTGCAAAATTAACTTAGGCTATGCCTTACTGCTAACAATATGTCACAATATTGAGAATTGAAAATAATATTGAGAACTGAATTGAGAAAATATCTGTTATTAATTTCGGCGTAAATTAGAACCTATGCTCTAATGTGGAAAAAGTATTAACAACTCTGTAAGTCGGTCGGTACTGTAATATGATTAAATTGCTTTTTTATATGTTTGCACCATAGATATATTATCCTACTGACGTAGGGGTTTGCACTTTTGACCATGACGGATTTTGACAAATGCCTTTTTGATGGAAATCACTTGTAATTTTTTACAAGGGATTTATTGCTTACAACATTGTCAGTGATAAATTTATTGCTTAAGAAAAACCTCTTGTTGGTTTGTAGTTACAATAGTTGTGATAATGTCGGGTGTTTGACTGATAGGCGAAATGGTACGAAAACGATTTCGTTTTTGTATGGCATGTTATCGCAATGTAATGGCTACTATGGTTGTAATTGGTGTTTTACTGATTTACATAAAAATCAACAAATGTGACAGAAAAGTGCTGAGGGGATTGCCAAATAAAGTTAATAAATATATTTGTTTCGAAAAAAATATCGAGTCTGATCTTTCTGAAGTATTAAATGGAACAAATTTACGTCGCTGGATTGAAAGCCAGAATTCCAAAGAAAAGATGTTAAACCTTGAGTTGTACGGACCTGTAACAAGCGATACTTTAATCTTTGTTATAGGAGTTCATCAGCATTCATGTAGTTTTAATTACTTACTTGCATCTCTATACGAGTTAAAGGGAATCCAGGATGCATTAATAATATTTTCTCATTCATACGTAGATACCAATATAAATCGTCTAATACAGAGTGTAGATTTTTGTCGGGTATTGCAAATATTTTATCCATATTCTATCCAAGCATATCCAGATATGTTTCCTGGCTATCACAAAAATGATTGCCCATCAAATCTAAACATAGACGCGGCGGAGATATTAAACTGCACTGGTGCAAGAACTCCCGATATACATGGACGATATCGTAATCCAGAACATGCTGAGCAGAAACATCACTGGTGGTGGTCAGCCAACAAAGTATTTGAAGGTTATCATGCACCGTTGGGCACAAAGGAATCGTTATTTTTCTTGAAGACAATCTTTTACTTATCAATGATTTTATTTATGTTGCACATCGTATGAAAAAGATAGCAGATTCGTTACCTCAATGTGATTTTTTATCGCTAGGTTCTACGTCCGATGAAAATAACAATAATTCGTATCAATTGGAATTTACGACATGGGATCCAAAATATCATTCTAATGCCCTGGCTATGGGTGTAACTGGTTGGAATAGTATTGAATCGCATTATGACCTTTTCTGTCTCATTGACGACTTCTCATGGTCTCGCTCACTGTTATATGTATCGTTAAATCGTAAAGACGGTAAAAGGTTCAAAGTACTTTCTAGTGTAGCGCCAAGAGCGTTACAAACTACTTCTTGTCCGTCGATCGGAGAAGTGATGGATTGCGGTGTAATGGAAAGCATTTTTCATACATTAAACTTACAGAGGAAGCATAAAGAAAATTGGTTTCCACCTTATTTTGAAGTTTATAACCACATTGAGCTTGAAGATGATGAATTTGTGGTTTTTGATCACATGGAAAACAATGGAGGTTGGAATGACCAACGGGATAAGCAATTATGCAGTAATTTGACTATTAACAAAGCTAAAAAGTACCTTTTAGGTATGGATAAAGAATTTATAAATGTATTTATTGACATAGACACAATAGATGAAAAGCCGAATTGACAAATTATATGAATCTAAAAAAATGGTACGTAGCTACTTATGCAAGAAAAAGGGAGTTGCGTGTGTTTCGTTGCATGTTTAACGAGTTCCTACTTTTTTAATACGATGTTACCTCTGTTCTCTTTATTATGTTATATTAAAAAATATACTCTATTTTAATATTGCATGTTGATATATTATATTTAGTTTAAATATAATAAATTATTTACTGCAACTATTTTTTTGTTATAAGTATGTACGAGTATATTGTTTTGTTTGTTCTAGCTTGGTAGCTACTAATATGACTAGGTATTAATCTAGTTGTCTTTATAGTAATGAAGACAAACAATATAACGTGTCTATTAACATGTATTCAGCATTTTATACTTACAAAGAACATTTTGTAAAATTTTAAATATTCCATATTTACGAAAAATTATTGGCACCAAATAATTTATATTATTAATTGCATATAAATTAAATGCGATTTAAATGGTATTGTTATCCTGTAAGAAAGTTGTAAACGTGGTAGAACCCTTCGTGATTCAATTCCAAAGACACCACCACGGACAAGGATTGTGCCAGGTGCTATTTTGTACTGTTTTGAGGGTAACTAGTAATGCAAAGAAATTAACATGAAGTATTTCAACGTAATTCTTAGGAGATCGGTGACCGATCTCAGGTAGAATGTCATTACTTTTTTGACGTTCTTTAAATATGTCAATGGGCACCAGCGGCCACGTGCCGTTGGTGCCGTGAATGTATTGCTCGTTCACTACTTACATTTCGTAAAAAAAATACATGAACCAACGACAGTAGGTACCACGGTTAGTTATTATTTCCGAGGAAAAAATATGGTGTTTTGACAATTTAAATGCTGCAGCCCACAATAGCTGCGGGTGGGTGTGGTGTGAAATATTAGAATGCCAGAATTTGTGTGGTACTGGTAGTTGTGTACGCCGGTATTGAAACACAGAGCTCTACCATTAAATCATTGTCCTAGATAACAGTTGGGATGACTGCAAAAAGAATTAAAAAATAGGTTTGACGTCTGAGATGATAAGTAAGATACCCATTACAATCAACAATGTGACAATTACTTTTGAAGACAAAGGATGGGATTAGGCACGAGAAAGACGCGTGGCGGGAGCGTCGGCGGCCTCATCATCGGTGGAGGAGGGACTGACGAACTTTTCGGGGGAGGGGACCAGAGGCTCGAGTAGTTGCGCACGCAGCCTCGGCCGGGCCGCGAGCAACAGTCTGCTCGCGTGACCCGCCGCTCGCGACTTGGCCTCACCACGCCGCGCTAACATGACAAATGGTAAGCACTTATCGACACCATAGCCCTACACCACGGTCGTAGCCCATGACCCACCTCGGAACACCGACTGGACACGGGTCGCTATGTCCGCGACACACTTTTCAGTGATAACTTCTTTTATATCGCTATTATTTATGGACGCTACGCTGTCGTGAAGAACTAATATTAAATGAACGAATATTTAAATATCGCTGTGTAAAAGAGAGCCATAAAACTTTGAAATTAAATTCGTTATAGTCGTGTGTCGGATTTTAGTTAACATAAAGTAGGTATTTTCATAAAGTTATAATAATTATACTGGACCATATATGGTGCCGTTATTACAAACTTACGATGTTTATTTCGGTTAAGTGTTAGAGGAAGTATTTTGTGAATAATTTGGCAGTTTGCAGCTGGAATTTTAATAACCAAATAATGTTGGGTGAGTACGAAATTGTTTTTATTTTGCGTCATTGCCTATGTACCCAATTACTCCGCGCATAAACTTTTTTCCATAAAATTTATTTCATTTAAAATCATTGTAAATTTTCATACAACGTTGAACTTATTTATTTTCTAAATCCTTTTTTATTTGTTTTTTTGTCGTATTCTATAAATTTTACATGTTTATAAGTACATTCGGGTTTCTCAATTTTACTTAATATTAAGCCACAAGTTATAATTATAATTAGCATATTATTAATAATGAACTAAAAACTAACTAAGTACCTTTTTACCACTAAATCTTTATGCACAAAGAAGTAAGGGAATAATATTCTACGTAAAAACCGTCAGCATCAATTAATTGCCAAATTATCTGTTTATGTAATCTATAAAAGAATATATTGAGTTATATAAAAAACAAAAATGCGGCGAGACCAAGCTATGATGTTTGCACTTCAAAAAATCAACCATTAAAATAGAAAGAAATAAGCCTTTACGAAATATGTGCAATATATTCCTTTTGTTTATGTTCGCAATAAATATATACAAACTTTTTATGAAACACGGAATCACATATTTCTTATCATTTTCAGAGGTCTATGAAATTGTCACTTTAACAAAGGGTGTAATAAAAATCTGTAGGTACTCGTACTCGCTATAAAAAACGCTACGGTGTCTTTTGTGAAAAGAACAAAAGTCTATATTATTATCGTTTTCTGATTACCTGCTGATAAAACAGCTTATTAATGCAAATAGTATTTTTCAGTAGCAGTACCTAAGTGTTTATCTTTGATTGCAATGGTATCGTTTACAAGTTGGTAAGCAATTTTTACGTAGTTTAATCATCTAGAAAAACTTCCTAGGCTGAATGTCATCAGCCAAGCGGTACGTTAAATGTGCTGGTTGTATGATCAGACTGGAAGAAAGTTGTATTAACCACCTAGTTTCCAACTTCAAGTTTTTATAAATTTCCAATTCATTTGTTCATTTGAAGTTTATACAGCGCCCTCTTGGCTAATAATTGAATGTTGGGACAAGTAGAGAAAAGTCATGCTCGAAACATAAATGTTCAGGTGCGTAGGATATTTAAAAGAACAGCTTCTTATTTATACCACTTATCAATTATT
This sequence comes from Epargyreus clarus clarus, assembly GCA_014595695.2. Taxonomy (NCBI): domain Eukaryota; kingdom Metazoa; phylum Arthropoda; class Insecta; order Lepidoptera; family Hesperiidae; genus Epargyreus; species Epargyreus clarus. Next base: position 412,936 of record JACTTY020000006.1, read on the forward strand.
ATCAGATGATTCGCCTACCTCTGTCACTGATAGTTTTAAAATAGGTAGAACTTTGTGATTCGATTCCGGAGATGCCTCCACGCTATTTCATGCTAGTAACATCAGTATTATTCGCTAGTTCTGTGTTGTCATGAAAGGTGAGACAAGTGCGCATATGTAGCCGATCTCAAATAGACCTCAGGACTCTTTGTCTAGGATTGATTACAGATGGGTAGTAGCCAATTTTATTATCATGTAAACTACATGTGCGTTTCTATATTATACAAAATGTGTTTTCAAAAAGATCTCTCCATACACCTACCATTTCTTCGGCATGCAAAGAAGAATTCACGGGTAAAGTTAGCTTCGTTTTGATTGTTAGTTGTTAAAATGTTTGGTATCGAAGAAAATTTTGTTGACGTTCTTATCGACGACTCTAGCTCGCGTGTAAGTATGCTTTTTTGGAACATAGTGTGCAAATATTTATTCCACTTAAGCAGGCTATTACAGCGCATAGATATTCACTGTATTCACAACTAGGGCTTATAAGCGAGGCCTAATGAAGCGTGTCGTGTCCTCGTACAGTCAAACCTAGATGCTTGGAAGAGTTTTATTTAGGTCTAAGGATGCTAATGTAATGTAATATAATGTGAAAATAACAGAAGACGACCAACCATGATTGCAGACGACAGGCGGCGATAATAATCAGCGAAGGCCGATGCGGTTACTTGTGTATCTATTAGCTCACTGTTTGGTACGTTTGTAACCTAACCTAAGTTAACATCGGAAGGTTTCTTATATTTATTCTACGGAATAGCCGAAATTTCGTCGCAAAATCGTATTTATAAGGTTTTTTTAGTGATCACTTGATCAGATCAACTTCTATTGCTTTAAGTTTTCTGACTGCTAGCAGTCTGTTTTCAGCAATAGTTTTATAAAGACTCGGACGGTCATTCGGACGTCATGATATTATAGTCTTTCATTTAAGCCCATATTAATTTGTACGAGGAAAGGTAAATGTGCCTAAACCCTTTTACCATTTATTTTTAAAGAAAACTAAGCTCTTCAAGAAGCCAAGCAGCTACGTCTAGACTCTGAAAGACACTGTTCATTGGCTTACTATTTTGGTATATTATATAGGTAAGAAATGAAAGTCATCTTATTTAAAAAATCTTGTGATGTTACTAAAAAGTTTGGTATTCTACTTGCGGCTGTAATAAACAATGTAATTTTATATTATACAAAGTCGGCGAGTTTAACAAGTTAGTAATTTTGGTTTAATCAACTTGATAGGCCAATGTTATGAATCTGGGTCTTTCATTCTCGACACGCACCCCTTAAATTTGCTGAAGTTATGAGCCTATTAGGATTTAATTATTAATTTTTACAGTGAAGGAAAATATCGAGGAGATCTAAAGGCTTAAGAGTTCTCAAAGATGTCTCAAGCCTAGTCGTCTCCTCTTGTTGTGGTGGCCATTGAAAATTTTTAATTTCTTATTATAAGCATCCTCGTGCCATAACACGAGGATGCTTATAATAAGAAAGAGGTATACTTCTTATAATAAGGAATTAGTTAGAAAATATAGATTAATGTTTGATATAATTTTTAGTCAAATTTAGTACGTATACTTGGGTACATTATCAATGTTATTTGTACACCTTGCCCGAAATATGTATATCCATTAATTTCATAGTTCCCTATTACTTATTTTTCTTATAGGTACAATTGAATATTTTTGGTATCTTTTTGTATGCTTTTCATTAAATTTTGACGATGGTTAACTTTAACTGTCTATGATTTAACTCAAGCTTATAAATTAAATTCAGTTTTAACAAATTAAGTTTACTGCACAATATTTCAAAAGCCCTTAAAAATAAATTTCCCTATAATTCTACCTAAAAATCTAATAAATTAGGTCTTTCATTAGGCACATGCGTTTCTAAACATCAGTATTTGTGATGATACAGTGCAGTTTCGTTTAGGCTAGGATGTTATTGACAAACAGTAGAAGACACTAAATATAGCTGCGTTGTGAAGTTTCCCGTCCAAATCGCATCAACAGTGCGTTAGCTGTACCCATGAAAAGCACAATGTACGGCTATATCGACTGATAAAGATGGTTATGTTTTAGATTTCTGTAAACATATTACATAGTTTATGTTTGGGTTCATTATCCATTTCAGTTATAGTAGATGGGATTGGATTGGATGGAATTTCTGTTATAGTACTCGCATATGACCTGATTTTGAGTTGTATGTGCCTTTAATAAATAAACGATTTCAGAATAAAAAGTAGGTATTCATGCACGAATCTGGTAAAGTCTACAAACCAAATAGATCAAACAAACAGAGCTAAACGAATTATTTGAAATGTACGATACGATGCATTTTTGTATATTTTCCACTATTCGGGTTATAAGTATAAGCTTTGTCATTCAGTGTCATCAAATGGTATATTAGATATAGATTTACGTGAATATGGTAGACCCCCTATGATTTAACTCTGGCGGCACCACTGCCACAACTTTTTTTGCCAATTAACAGCAGCGTTAAGTGCTGCTGTGTTCTGGTTTGAAGGGGTAGTAAGGAAGACATACTTATCCGTGGTATTCCAGCATAATAGTCCTCAGTGTAGCGGTGCATTTGTGGGTGACCTCAGTTAGGCATTTAATTTTATCTAGGATTGATTACAGATGTTCATGGGCGACAGTAGCCACTTACCATCATATGAATTGCGTGCTCGTCTGCTGCTCTTACATTATAAAATAAACTGCGAAATCTTGCAAAATATACTTGGGATTGAGTAAAGAGTACCTAATTAAATAATAGAAACGAATATCATTAAATAACAATTTTGGAAACCAAACTTATTTCAGTATCAAGGTGAACTCCAGGGCGAACGTGGGCAATGTAGCATTGCGTTATTAGATTAAAGATACTTACAACAAAGAGCAAGTCGCCGGAGAATCCACGGAGCGGAAAGCTATTCTCGTAACAACTCTCAAAGCAATGGTGTACGAATAGGTACTACATTACTCCGTTTGAATATGACTATAAGTAAAAGCGTTAAATGTAAAAACGCTTATTCTGTAACGAGAAATTATTCACAATAAAAATGCATCTGGCGATACCAAAAGTGCAAAATTAAAAAACTATTTGTCGAAAGCCCAGTAATATAATAGGTACTTCATTAACATTTTCTGCTAGTATCAAAAAGTGCAAGCGAGCTTCGTTTTAGGTCAAACCGTCATTTTAGCAGGAGATTATGGTCGAGTGCTAGGCTATTTTCATTAAAAGTCGTGGCTTACGAGTCACTGTTTGAAATCTTTTATAGTTGCTTTCAAATGGTGTTTACTAGGGCTTTTGGTTGGAATCCATTGTTATAAAATAATTGGAGTAAGCCTTTATAGCAATGGCCCTAGAGGCAGGCGATCGTTCACGGCATAAATTCGCGATATCAAGGGCTAAATTACCGTTTAGCTCGCTAATTAGCCTGGTCTCGGCGGTTGCTGCCGGCTTATAATTAAACGGATTCATTTAAGTTCACTAAACTTGATTATGTGAGAACATTTAAGTCCCCTTAATATTGTAGAGAGGGGTAAAGGAGTTAACAGGGGATAAACAAGGTTAAAGAGGATTTCATGATGTCGTTGTAATTGGTTTTATGTCTGACGAATACTAATGGTGCTGTACTCAATACTTAATCTACTAAAATAACTATGCCCATTACATTTGGCAGTTGTATTTTTGTATTAATTTAAGTTTGTTGTTGCTTTTGGCTAATGTGAAAAATAAAACATAAGTACCTACTTATGTTTGTCGTATATTTCTTAGAACCCATAAGTAAGTAAAATGTTATCTATAGTAAGTAAATTATAGTTAATACAAAAAATAATAACTAAGTTTTCCCCGCATACAAACCAACGCATTAGTATGTAAGCCAATATCCCAAACATATGAAAAATATGTTAGAGTTAGGAGGATGTTGATATAATAAATCATGTTACACAATAGGACCACAAATAATGCTTTACTTCCATAGCAAGCATCAAACAAATTTTCGCATGAAACCTTTCATCGATCGATTTATCAACATTCGGTACCCAACTGTGACTGTTTGGGAACTATGTGATGGCTCATCTTACTAGAATATACCTCTTTATCTATTTTTTTGAAATTTCGGTTTGAAATACGATATATCATAGTTAAGTTAATAATAATGTGTAATATGATAATGATGGTATATGTACCTTTCGCCATTATTTTATTTCTATATTCAGAGCGGACTAGCAGTTTTACGCGGACTATACTGCGATTATACGTCACTTATCCCGATAAATTTTAATTACATTTTTATAGAAATAAAGCAAACATAATTTTTCAAATATAGGTAATTTTCTAATAATAGCAATGGTAATGTCAAAACATGATCATCAATAAAACAAGGCATTAAACTAGGTCTATTCACCTTAAACTGTAATTATAAAGTTGTGTATAGATTGCAACGTTATTATTTTCATATATTCTACATGGTAGCCAACAACCTACTGTAGCATCGATATTATTCAATATTTACATACATGTCTACTTCAACATGTTTCAATACAGTTTTCTTTTCAGTCGCGTGTCTTGAACCTGAATCGTGAGGTCGTGGTGAGATCTTTAAAAATTCATGCCTCGGCCGACCACGTCCAAAAAAGCTCGCCTATGCAAGCTTACTTAACTTATCGAACCGTTTAACAGCTCGTTCTATTGATATAGGTACTTATTAATTCGAAGGCTTCTTCTGAAGAAGAATATTTTCAAGTAAACAAAACGTTATTAAATTAGTTCAATTATAGAGAAACGCATTTTATATTTAATTTGTTTCATGAGTTTATACACGACGAATAAGTATAATACAATAGTAATGTTTTCTTATACTTAGTTCACTAGTAAATTGTTAAATATGATGTATAGACTATACCTAAGTGTACACATTACGTAAAAAAAGATATAATGTATACAGTTGTACACTTATAGTCCTTATATCGTAGTATTTTTTTCACCAACCAATATGTAAAGATTTTAAATCCATAATTAACCACAAAATTACGTATTGGTCGGAATATAGCGATAATATTAAATATGTGCATAAACTGTACAAGCTTAAAAAATATTTAAATTAAATATTAATAACGGGTTTCATTGCTTCTCATTCAATCAAACGATGATTATTATATTATTATCGTTGATTGCAATGATTTAATAATCATTTATTGATATTTTATAGCTTGCTTTAATTACTTTTATAAAAAATGTGGTATTGGAAATGTTTTTCTATTCGAAGTAAGAGTAAAGATTTTTAAGTAGAGCCTTTTCTTGGCAGCCGGTATAATTATATTGCAGTCGGCTACCACTATTATCTTCGGGCAGATAAAAACTTCCATTACCTACAAACAATCCGAATAAGAAAGATTTTAGTAAATATTTATCAAATTTTTGTTTTCTCACAAAATTTCAGAGAAGATTAAATATGGAACTTTATACCTGTAAATATGTATAAAATGGGTAATATTTTACATTTTATAATTATAATATTCAGCTGATTGCACTGAAAGTACATATGGGCATTAATAATAGGTCCAGTTTGTAAGGTATCATATATTACTAATTTTAAATATACATTTTTATACTTATTATAGGTTTTTAGTACCTCCATCATCATATCGTATTGATTTCTTTATGTTTTTTTTTCTTTATGTTATTATTTAGTCACAAGTAACAGTTATATTGGTTACATTCTAAAATACTAGTTCATGTTTTAAAAACTGATTTCTATAAAAACTAAACATTTTCTTTACCATACAACAAATTATGAATGAAACGTAATTTTTACTCGCTGTTTAATAAACAAAGTCTTGAAAATATTTTTATTCAGTGAGAGTCATTAGGAATATTATTAATTAGTCATTAACATAATAAATATACATTGATAATATATATAACATAAATAATAAACATTGATATTTATTGTGATAGAGCAATAAATGTGAGAAAATCTTTATTATAAATGCAACAAAATAACATAAAAATAATAAGATAATAAATGTATTTTTGAGTATATGCTGCAGGTATCACGTAACAGGTGCGACTACGCGAGACCCAATACAAAGGGTGCTTATCATAATGTATCTGCACGAAACTAGGAATAGTAGAATCCGGGAAAGGTGTTGAATAAATCCTTTTCAAGAGGCGCAGCGGCGTTCCAATTCCATTCGTTCATCCGTACGCTTCGGTAGCCACGTTAACGCTTCACTTTATACTATATTTCCCTTTTTGATTCATCACGATCATGGCTTGCGTCACATCGGAGTTGTATGATACGTTCAATTACAAAGCGCTTCGCAGCTTTATAGAAAAGGGATGTTTGCTACTTAAGAGGATTAAATCGACTGGGCAGAAATGATTGACTGCCTCATCACGAACTTTGAAGGTAGAATTCTTTTTAAGTTAGCTCCGGAGTTTATCCGCCACACTTATTTCTTTTTCGATGAAATGAAGTGGTGTCTATTATGATTTCAAATAGATTGGCACATCTATATGTAGGTGTAGGTATCTACTTCTCACAAAAATAATAAATATGCCTTTATTATGCCCAGATGCCTAAGTCATTTGAAAATTTGTTTAAGTAATTTAAAAATTGCAGTTTGTGCATAATATAAACAAATTTTCAATTTTATTGGACCAAAAACGTTGACATATTGTATGAACTTTCTCTATCTGGCTGGAGAGTTTTCTAAGTTACAGAATTCCCACGATCGGCGCGACTTCGAGAGTGAAGTTTGTGAGCTTTTCCCGCTTCTGATTTCTTTTAGGTTGATTGATTGTATTGGTCTATCTGTCTTCGTTGTTTGATTTACTCGTATCAATCTTAACATTTAATACCATTTTTATCTAAGAGCTGTTTAATCTTTATCACCGAATTCTACTAAGTATTTACAAAATAATACAAGAAAACTATGATTTCTAGGTGTATTTAAATAAATACATTGTACATGCATTTTAAACTGAAACCTACAATCAGAATTAAAAAAAAACAATAAACTGAGAAGCTTTTGAAACTGTTTCATTAAATAGGTCACATGTTGACCAAAGTAGTAAACCAACATGAAAATTAATCTTTTACGTTTTCTAACTAACTTTATTTAGTACACATTTACATATAACTTATCTACATTTGGAGATTCTTTAGGAATTTGCACTTATCAAAATTATCGACAATAGCGTGTACGTAGTGTATAGAATTACTTATTCGAATATTTCCGAATATACTGATATATGAATACTGGATAGTATAATTAAATTCAGAAGTTAGAAACGATACAAATAAATTTTACTAAACCCTTCTCTAGGCGTCCTGACACTCACTCATGGACTTCAGGAATGCATGCTCTGGGCGGCCTGACAATAATGTCATTCAACTTAGTGTCATTCAACATCTATATATTGAAGAAGTATAAAGGCAGGGTAATAACCGGCGAAGACGTTGTCTGCCGTGGCCAGGCGTTTGTAACAGCTATTCAGAGCGCCATTAACCGCCTCCTGTCAGATAAAACGCTATTCACTGGTATTCCTGAATGATTACTTCAAAACCATTTAAGGTGTAGATATTTATAGAGACTGTAATTTATATTAAATCTCTAGGTATTTACCTGCGAACTAAATAAGTTGCGTTTAGAGAATTTGGGCTTTATAGTTCCAAATGAAGATAATATAGGAGAAGGTTATGAATAAATAAATAGTGTCATTAAAAGAATAAAACTATTTCTTGATCCAATATATAACTTTTATTATTTCCCCTCAAAATACAATTCAAACGTCAAGACCATTATTTTTATTTTTTATGCTAACTCATACAATCTTACCAGCCAGCGACTATATAAATAGGAACATATTATATTATTATAACACATTATGAAAGTAACATAAAATAATTAATTAAAATAATACTATAATAAAATAACTTAAATATAATTGAATAATAATTTACTATAAATTTATTAAGACATTTTTACAATGCTATGCAATGGCCGCGATTGTATGCACAAAAATATAGGTTAGCACTAAAATAGTATAAATTAAAATAAAGCCAATATAAATTTACTAGTAATATTAATTTTATTGAGTTAAATTTTCAGTTCATAGCTAAGTGTAATATTAACAAACCCCGGTCGTAAGGGAAGTTTCAGCAATAAAGTGCAGCCGGTACGGGGTTGGTAATATTGCGCGATCGGCTTATTCGGAAAATACGGAACAGATAAGAGAGAATCGTTGTCAGAATACTATTACTATGCTATTTTGTCAGAATTGGTAAGATTCTAAAAAAGAAATGAGAAAATATTGATACTGTCTGTTACTGTCTTCGTTTTTTTGCATGCCGACTGACTGACTTATATATGAAACTGAATTATTATATTTTAAACATTAGAAGTGCAAGCATATGTGATCTACTTTAGTTATTGAGTCCTTGCTATCAGATAAGTAATCTCTCAATTCATATCTAGGTAAATTTGATATAAAAACGCAAGTCGAAAAAAGGTTATTCTCTAATAAAGTGCAGTCAGTACGGGGTTGGTAATATTATGCGATCGGCTTATTAGAAAATATTGCGAGATCGGCTTATTAGGAAAATATGGACTTTTCGGAATTTGTAGGATTCTAAAAAATAAATGAAAAATATTAATAGGCTTTCTTCATTGCTGTTGGATGCCGTTTTTTGGATGCCGGTTGATTTATATATCAGGCTGACGTATCTATCTTAATCCTCAGGAGTGGCACTAGAATATGTCCTACATGGAGTTGGTCACAGATATCAATTACCATCAGATAATAAAATTAAAAGTAAACTCTTAGTTCATATCTAGGTAAATTTTAAATAAAAAAACGTCGGTTGAAAAAAGGGGTGTCCGCAATAAAGTGCAGCTGGTACGGGATTGGTAATATTGCGCGATCGGCTTATTTCGAAAATAAGGACAAGTACGAACCTCGTACGAAAACCGATTCCAACAAAGAAAAGGTTACCTGAATTGGTTGGATTGTAAGAAATAAATGAAAGTACTGTTGTTGGCTTTCTATTTTAATATATATATATTAAGACTGTCAGACAATGTAGACTGTACTAGTGATATTTATCTCAGTGCGTTAAACTCTCAGTTGATATCTAGGTGTAATATTAACAAACGCCAGTGGCAAAGAGAAGTTTCTGTAATAAAATGCAGCCGGTCCGAGGGTTCGAATATTGCGCGATCCGTTTATTTGAAAAATATGGATGAGATAACAGTGAATTCTCTTGATATGACTTCACCGGAATTGGTAGGATATAAAAAATATCTTTTTTTACTTAATAAACTATTAATTGTGTATTTAAAAATATGCTCGAATAATGGAATTTATGAAATACAAATTATATACTATTGACAAACCCAAACAGATTTACCATCTGAAATACTTAAACAGTACATGGTAAAGGCTTATAAATAAATGGTATTGTATTTAAAATATGTATTCAACGTATTCAATGTAGTAACGTATTCGTGGTCAACCGCAAGTAGGAATCTGATCTGAATTTACAGTTTAATACGGACGCTGTATAAATAAATTAATAAAATATTTAAATTGAATTAGGAGTTCATAGATCATGCGTATTTAACAAATACAAAAAAAAAGCAAAACAAAGTAAATATATATTTTAGAAAAGAAATATAAAGCACCTTTATTTATTTAACCAAGAATCACTGAAGATCTTGATAAAGATTACAGGAATGGGTACACTTTGTAGTCGTAGCAGTAGCCGTAGCACGCGTAAGCTACGTTCGCTACGCTTGAGGCTCGGCTCTACGTATCCGGTTTTGATTTCCGTTTTGCATATGTGGTTGAAGAGTAAGCTATTCCTATTCTAGACTCCCTATTTGCATGCAGTGCTGTTATTCATTTTAAGTATTACATTAGCATTAATTATATAAAAGACAAAATCTGTTTATGACCAATGTAGCATAGTAGTTAGAGGACCGATTTATGACTTAACATGCTACAACTCTGAGAGATCTCTGTTCCTACGATACTCGGAAATAATTACCACTTATTTCAATGGCTGACGACATCGTTGTAAAGAAATGCATACCCACACGCCTGAGTGCGATATCTTTAAGAACTTTATATGTTCCTAAACTTATGTCAAATTACCAACTACTATGGCCACCATAGGGGACTATTATCTACATTTTCACATTCTCAAAGAACACCGTACTTGGAAATGGGATGGAACTGGATTTATTCATGTAACTTTTTTGTTTTTTTTTTTCAACAAAACAAAGGCTATATAGATATTATATAATTGATATGAAGAGGACAAGTGTGATCTACGAGTAAAATATAATTACGTCAATTGTCAACATTTTCTTTAAAAATAACACAAATATTGCACTACTTTCGCAATATTTTCCGTGTCGGATTTGTAACCGTTGATACGCTTACGTTCGGCGTGTTCCGGCGAGTGTGACCGAGTTTGCAACGGATGAGCTCGCGCTCCAGGCTTTGTCAAACGCTCGCCCGTTTCTAACACTCGTCGTAAATCGACATGAGATACTCTTATGTATATACTAGACATGAATATTATAAACCGTGTCGTGTTGGAGTAGACTTGCGCCATTTCCTTTGTTTGTCCAAAAGTAAATATAATTTATTAAAGTTAGCATGACATTGTGTTAGTTAAGTACATATTTAGGTTGGCTAAAATAACTTACAGGGGGATTATTTTTTGTGGCAATATCGGTTAAGATGACGATCTTGAAGAAACAAAATTGTGGTATTACATTAAAATTTCACAGTTACATTATTTTTTGTAAAGTTAACAATAAATTACTAATTAAAGGAAAATACTCTTATAATATTTCTAATAGCTTCTAATATAACTTCAATATTCAGGTAAGTTAAGTGTGTTGGTAATTATTAAAGTTTACAATATACTTGTTAATTCTTATATTCACAAAATGAAGTGCTTTGTGTGAAGTTTACTCTAATGCGCACGGTCAGGTTGATGTTATGCAAGGCTTGCTCTATTTTCCCGACTCTACCTTAACAGAGTACGTGATTTTTATATTAATGAACAACTTATCAGTACGGTCACTAAGGTCGACTGTGAATTACGATACAATTAATTATAAGTTAAGAACAATAATAATTTAGTCTTACATTTTTTTATATAATATAGGAGTAGCAGACGAGCATTCAGTCCACCTGATGGTAACTCTGGCTAATGCCGCCCATGGACATCTGTAATCAACCCCAGATAGGATTAGATATTCCTACTTGAGTTCGGCCACAGATGCGCCGCTACCCCTGAGGACTAAGTTGGAACGCCTTGGACAAGTATGTCTCCCTTACCACACCCTTCAAAACGGATCACAGCAGCGCCTAACACTGCTGTTATTAGGCAGAAATAGGTGTGGCGGTGGTGCCGCCAGAGTCGAACCACAAAGGGTTCTACCACCTTCAAAATCAGTAAGAACTGTACTATGTACTATACTGGTTTACGTCCGTAAAGGATGCCTTGGGAAAATAAAACAAGAAAATTACAGTAATAAATATAATTTATTTACCAATCCTCCGAATAGAATATTTGTTTACTTGTTATTTGTGCGAATTTACGAGATCATTTTATGGCGCATAGATGGCTCGGAAAGCCATTTTTGGGAATGACCCATTTATTCTAGGAAACCAATAATATACGTGAATTCATTTTAGCTTTATGTGAGATCGCAGTTTTGAGTATTGTTGTATGATTTTCTATTGTTATTTTTCCTGATACTGCTTGTAGACAGACATACTTGAATTTTTATAGAGTTTCTTTGGTCGCCATAACAGTCAATAATACAAATAAAAATTAAAAAGTGGTGGTATAGAAAGAATACTTGAAGTTCGTGTACGCGTCACACTTGGCCAATTATTGAAATATAAATATTTTGAAATACCTATGAATATCAAATAATACTTTACGGCCCTCCATGAGTCAAACTCATAATTTAAATTATACACGTCTTCGTCAAAGAGACTTCGGCATAAAAGCACTTAGTCTTGAAGTACAAGAATATTTTAATAAGCGCATTAATTAAGAAGTCAATTCGTCTAACTCAGCAGCTAGTTTCTACAGAGCTACCTTATTTCAACGGTGATAACTTTGCGTAAGAAATGAAATATTATCATTTCTGCGTCATCGTTTCAATCAATAAGTATAATATAGTCAATGATATAAAAGATGACCTCTATGTATATTTTACCGATTATTTTGCTTAACCGTTTTTTTTTGTGATTGAAACATTAATACATACAATAGAAGCGCATATAAAATTAAAATATAATTAAGATTACTTTCATCTCATGCTCATGTTGTATGCGATGGGCGGTCAGCCTAAAAGCATTCCAAACGCCACTGACATTCATGGACGGATGAAGCTTTCATATCTCTAGGCAAAAGTATGAAAACAAAAATTACATATGGACTGACAAGGCGTGTAGTGGCGTTTCGTAGATCTCTTTACAAATCTATTCAAAGTTTTCGCACTTTTAAGTTGCAATTTTACTTTTAAGTATAATGATGTATGTTATAATGACAGAAGTTACACTTTTGTGATGTTTTAGGCATTTGCGATAGACAGAACTAAGTGTTATGCTTCTTTTCTATTCTTATATTACTCTATTCTTAGCTTATAAAATAAATTGGTATTTTTTCTAGCCAAAGAATATAATGATATAAATTGGAGGTATACGTTGCCTCAAGTTTTCAGTTGTTTGCGCAGTTTCAGTAACAAGGTAGCTCGTTTGTTTGTCTGATAAACTATGAAGTATACAAAGTACTACTTAACCTGGCTAAAAAGTAAAAATAATAGAAATATGTCTGTTCGCCTTATTATATTTTTCTTACAAATCTATTTATTTAATGAATAGCTTTCGCTCGCGGCTTCGTCCACCTGTACCCTTACCAGCAGTTTTTACGTTTCGACAAATATGACTGTTTTGGTATTTGTTTACGTATGGGCCAATACGATTTCCTAGTTCTGACACAATCCGCTAGGGGCGCTGATTGGAATTTGTATGGGCAAATACGTAAACAAATACCAAAACAGTCATATTTGTCGAAACGTAAAAACTCCTGGTAAGGGTACAGGGCAATTTTTATCACATTTGTCCTATGTTAATTTACGTCATAAGTTATCTATGTGCCAATTTTCATCCAAATCTGATTAGTTTTTACCGTAACAAATATCTCTATCCATTTTCACAAATTTAAGCGGTTTATTGTTTTAGTAAGATAAGAGAGGTATAACATGAAATATGTGAAATGAGTTAGTTAATAGTTACTTGTACAATTTGTTATTAACTATCAAAGCTTTACACTAAAATTCGTTTTTGCTTTCGTAAATTGTTTGTACTAGGTAAGGAAAAAGTATTTCGGCTAGTAAAGCGTTTAGAACCATTTTACCTATAGGTTTTAAATATAAAAGTAGTGGATTAAACTTTCAAAGAGAGAGAACAAGGTTCATCTGACTTATAGATAGGGTTCTAGTCGTTTTGGTTGGTTAGGGGATGAACAGCGGTAGAGAAACTATGCCATATCTTCTCATTTAACATTTCTGTTTCTGAACTAAAAGTTGCTTAATTTGCTATGGGGGCTATTTATGTATTTTTATATATTTTATTTTGTAGGATAATGATACTGGTAAGGGTGACAAAAAACCTTCCACTGGATAGTCTTTCGGAGGTAATTGACATAATTGTAAGGATAAAATTATTTTTTGATATGTACCTATCCGTAATTAAGGTATACCTCCAATAGAAAATATTCTTTAAGATTTCCAAAGGGAATTGGCCTTATATCGTCATAGTAGTACAGATTCGACAAATTAAGTAGGTAGGTACTTAAGGAATGTTATATGAGGGTTGACGCAAATTGATGTCGACTCATATCCGTAGGGATGGGCTTAGGCCTAAATTTAGCATAATACTATACAGACATAATGACATAGTTTTACTTAATATAAGTGAGCAAAATATATTCAAAGAGAATTAAACATGAAATAATTATACCAAAATGACATAGACTAGGTACAGAAAAGGTAGGGTGTAACTGAAACATTTAATTTTATTTAAGAAAAGAATCACATAATATAGTTACTGATATGTTATGATGTGTATGAATTTATTTCATTTATATAACAAAGAGAATAGTTTTGTCTTTGGTGCAGATTTCCTCACTTATGTTTTTCGTCACCGTTCAAAACTTTGATTGGGAAATGTGATTGATTAGTACTCGTATTATTAAGTTTTACCGATCGTTATTTCTCATTCTTTATATTAGAAATGTCATATGTCGATGTTTGATACTCTAAACATACATACTTTTCAGGAGTAGTGATGCATTTGTGGCCGACCTCAGGTAGGAATATCGAATCCTATGTGGTATTGTTCACATGTCTATGGGCGTCAGTAGCCATTACCATCAGGTGGACTGTATACTCTTCTGCTACTCCTATATTATATAAAATTGGATAGATCGATTATTAATAAAAGACGTAAAACAATAACGAAATTCTAGCCGTATCTCGAGTAGGTATATCTGGCAGAGTATCAATCTTAGCAATGATACATGAACGGCCATCAATATTAATGTGCGTACTTAAGCAGTATTTCTCTTCTCTTCTGCCATTGTCATAATAGTAAGTTATTGGTTTTCGATAATAATATCAACGTAATGTTTTTGTGAGGAATGTAGTCAACTGCGAGATCTGATTTATGTACAACAAATAAAAGGGATAACGACTACTAACCGGAACATGATTGATGTTTTTTTTTATAATCTTTAGTAGCTACTTACGTATGACTTATGCTCAAAAATAGATCTTAGTTAACTGACAAAAATTGCGTTCAGCTCTTAAACAATAATGAACGAGGTTCTAATCTTTGCTAATAAGCTTACACATCTATCTTATCTATAATATTATTAACGTTTATTCTAGCCATTGGACAGCCATTAGAAAGCGATCTAAGAGCATTATATCTCGCTCGGCCGCCGGTCTCAATAACCGTTGCGATGGGACGCCAAACTCGTTAAAAGCTCTCGGGTTTTGATGCTAACTGTTTTCACCCGATCGTACTATACGTAACAATGTACATTTGTAGCCTTTGCGTTTGTTTCTATATTGTGAAACTTTAATAGTGTACAAGTTAAACGTATAGTAAATACATTTATCAAAATTTGTTATTTGGCATAAACATTTGCCATAAATATCACCATTTGGAAAATAAAACGAGTTAATAAGGTAGGTATAATTATTATCACCTATAAAAATAAAATCACTACTTTTGGGTTTATTTTTTTTTGTTTTTGCATGTATTGTGCATCGTAGGAGAATGGGTACGATCACTAGCGCTTTCCGATAAGTCTTTGCTATTTTGATTGTAGAAGATTGAACATAACATTACAGGTTATATGCAAGAATTACCCTGAAGATTTGATCCACTTATGAAGAATGAATAACACAGTTCTGTGTTTCGTAATGTACTATAGAGTCCATAGAATTTTCGTCCTCTTCCTTTTAAAGGAACATTACTAAAAGCCATAAAAACAATTGAGCTTTGTTTTAGGATACCTACTTCTTTAGATTACTTATATTCATATTATAATTTACTTATCTATTAAGCATATGGAATATTTTCGTACTATAGATTACCATACTAAAGATTTTCGTACTAGAAACTTGTAAACAAATAACAAGTGAGGTAATATTGTCGTATAAAATTTATTGATGATAGTAAATAATATATAATAGGAAATGGAATCCCCTACAATAAAATATATTTTATTGCTAGTATTGTTCACACCAGAAAGTATGAAAACAGCATTATTTATTTATTTATTTATTAAGACTTATCAACAAGATTACATGTTTGACTATGATTAAATACTAAACCTTAAAAATATGTTTTACATGATCTTAATTATAGATAAGTACAGCAAACTTTAACAATGTGCATTACTAACTAACAACTAACTACTTACATTACTGGATATCGGTTTAATATAATATAATTTAAAATAATAAGATATTTATTAAATATATATATGATATATATCTATATGATGTAATTTTGTTATTTATGACATTTGTTACATAATATAAAAAAGAAAAAGAAACATTCTCGTTACGTATTGTTAGCTTGTGAGGCTGTAAATTGAACCGGGTTCAAGACCCTAATAATTTTGGCTTTAAAGACTGAAAGCTTATCTTGAAAAATATCTATTGATTGATCTTTATTTTGGAATTCGTTGAGGAGTCTGCACAGTCTAGGATATAGTGAATGATATCCTAAGTTGGTCCTGTATGTTTGGTGGGTAAGTAACGGCCGTGGATGTCGAGGTAAGCGTGATGGAATATTAAACATAAGGTAGCCTAGCAGCTCAGTGTCATCTATCAAGTTGTTAAGCAACTTATATAAGAAGAGTAAATCCTGAATTTTACGTCTGTCTAATAATGTCATTAAATTAAATTTCTTTAGGCGATCACTGTATGGTTCCGGTTTTATAGATGTGTTAGTATAAAACCTTGTGAACTGTCTCTGTATTGATTCCAGCCGGTCCTTGTGGACCTGATAAATGGGATTCCACACAATAGTACAATATTCTAGCCTACTTCTAACTAGGGTTGTAAAGAGCAATTTTTTGGTACTTAAGTTTTTAAGATGCTTAGAATTTCTAAAAAGGAAACCTAACATTCTACGTGCTGACTTACAGATATTATCAATATGGTTGACAAAGTGTAATTTAGAATCAAAGATTATGCCTAAGTCTCGTACTGATTTGTGTTCTTGCAGTTTTTTTCCGTTAATTTTATATTCAGTTCCTAAACATTTATGGTTACGCGTAAATTTTATAAATGAACATTTTGCCGGGTTTAAAAGCATTCCATTATTGATACACCACCTAGATACCCTGTCTATATCCTCCTGAAGAGCTTTTGCATCGTTAGTGGACTGGATTTGTTTTGCGATCTTAACATCGTCAGCAAAAATGAAATATTTAGAGTTATGTATTGAATCCACTATATCATTCATATATATATTAAATAAAAGAGGCCCCAAAATTGATCCTTGGGGAACTCCTGATGTCGCATAGTAAGAGAGTGATGAAAATCCTTTTACAACTACGTACGACGTTCTACCCTCAAGGTATGATGAAAGCCATGATAGTAGTGGACCTCCAAAGCCAAAATTGGCAAGTTTTGGCATTAAATTATGGCTTCGAAAACATTCTACATTCTGTATAATACTTTGTAGGATAATAACTTTTGAAAATTGCAAGAGGGACGAAATGAATTGGTTTTTAATCATAAATAAAAAATAATTTAAAATTACGGAAAGCTGTAAAATTAGAGAACAAAACTAATACAGGTCTGTGGATAGAACCATTCTCATTCAATATTGTAGTATAATAATTGAATTTTGTAAAAATCAGATCCTTGCTTCAATAGCTGGAAAATAATCTTGAACATTAAATATGAATCATCATGAGCTTGAATATAACCTTCGTTTGACCTTTCACCCTGAATATAGTTTGGATTTTGGATCATAGGTTGTTAAGATAAACATTTTAGAAATTGGTACTCGTAAAAGGCATTCGTTTCATGCATAAGACTGCAAAAAGTTATTCTGATCTATCTGTAATTTGTCATTAGTAAAACTCTTAATTTAATCATGACATAAGTAATCTTATCCTATTAAATTAAGATCTATTCGTTCGATTAAATTCTTATTAATATTCCATATAAACGCCAGGCTATTAATTGAAATCCTTTTATTCGATGTGGCCTGTAATTGTAGATAGGTCCGTATGTATTTGAAGAATACTTTATATACCTACTTACCTTCTTCTAGTGCTGATCAAGTAGTAGGGATTCATCATTTGACTATGTATTTAATCGGGGGTTGAACCTGGACCTAGTTGAATCACAGACTAACTAGACTAGAGCTACGGCCAGTCGGTGTGAAGGTGGTAGAACCATTTGTGGTTCGACTCCGGCAGCATCACCGCCACACCTACTTCTGCCTAATAACAGCAGTGTTAGGCGTTGCTGTGTTCCGTTTTGAAGGGTGTGGTAAGGGAGACATACTTTTCCGAGGTGTTCCAGCTTAGTCCTCAGGGGTAGCGGCGCATCTGAGGCCGACCTCAGGTAGGTATATCTAATCTTAACTGGGGTGTATTATAGATGTCCATGGGCGGTAGTAGCCACTTACCATCAGGTGGACTGCATGCTCGTCTGCTACTCCTATATTATAAAAAGAAAGAAAAAAATATTAGTTGCAAATTAACCTCTGATATGTATAAAAAGCGTCAAACATTTCTTATTTAGTAAAATGTTAAACTTGTTAAATTTTGCGCATTTGCGTCATATGAAATATTCAAAGATGTAAAGTGTATATGTCAAGTAGTTAAGCGTGGGTACTTGACACAGCAGCTTACATGCATTGTTTCTACGTATTATAAAGATGTGATTTTATTTATTTTTATGATAATGATTATGTTTTTATAATGTTTTTAACTAGAAAACAAGCATGGAATCCACCTGATGGTAAGTGCTTACTAGAACATTTGAAATCTACTCCGGGTAAGGCAAAAGTCCTGCATAAGGTCAACCACAGATATGTTGCTATCCCTGGGGACTAAGTTGTAAGTAATAAGTAAATTTAGAATCCTTGTATCCTTGTTAAATGAGATGAGCGTGTGGTCAAAGATAAAACAAAGAGGATTCGCAAAACGAAATTAATTTTGAATACTCTATACCTTTTAATATAATAGAGTAAAGTAGCATTTATCATACTTCGGTTATTAAGTGTGTAAAAATACGCGGGTCTCTGTTGTGTAGTCTTTTTCGAGATTTTTTCTACAGAAAAGTAAGGTGAATATATTATCGATGGATATAAAAAAATAATAGAAAAGATAAGATTATATTATGGAATTTCATATCAGGTTTCCAATCTAATTTCACAGGATTCATTTTCTAGTATAAATGGAGGATAGATGTTGCTCAAACGCCGAATCCCATATAAAAATAAAACCCGTTCAAAGGTGTCGCTCAAAGGCTCGATGCGGGCTCATAAAGCCGCTATGTTCCTCCACTATTATTTCTTTAGACTGAAAATGGACGATACCGTACGAATTTTAATTACAGTTGTATTTTAACGTAGATATGGGTACTTAAATCATAAGTGCCCAACGATATTTACATTTGTGGAGCGTGGTAGAGTATACTCCAATTATTGTGAGGAAAGACTATATCGTAGCAATATAATTTAATACGTTTGCGGATATATATAGATAAAGCATTCTATGTTTGCTATCAGAAGCAACTTGTATGTGATCATCTTTAGATAAGATCTTCTTTTTGGATTTGCTTTTTAGTGTTTGTGATTAAAAATAGTTTTGGATTTACTCAGATCCGTTTGCTATTTCCATATTATTAAAGAAAGAAGAAAGTACCGGTAAAGGTTTCCGGTTTCGTTTCCTGTTTATACAGACAAGGGATAATTCATGTAGATATCTATTATGTATCATGATATTTGTGAAATCTTTTGTCCATGGCATCCACTACACAAGGAATCCTGGTGTAAGCCGATCAATGTAGAAAGCGCATCGTCTGAATATTTATTCGAACCTTATTTTAGCTATGCTATTCTGTGTCAAATGTTTGTGTACTCGTTATTCGTACATAACGAATCCTAATGTACTTAAGTGTTATATATTCAAAGTTTCGACTTACCTGTGCTTAAAAATATTAAACAGGTCCTGAATAACTGAGCGTAATTTGCTGAATACGGAGCTCAGCGCATCGCGAGTTCGGCTCTCATTACAAATTTATTTACTCAGCGTTGATCTGGCGTTACGTTCGTTGGAGCGTGTAATATGAAATGCTGTTCCGTTTTGGAATTTTATGAATGGTTTTCGTACTTGTTTATTCGATTCGAGCCTGTAATTTTTTCGATTGCGACCATTCTTCGTAAAGTTACTGACTGGAAAATTAAGTGGATTAAAATATTGCCAACGTTGTGCTAAATATGAAATAGGTGGAAATTACGAATTTGGATTTTTTACCTTTAGGGATAATGAATAAATTAACCGGAATTTGGGAATTCTCGTCTTCTCTCCGTGCTCCGTGAGCATAATACACACAACTGCACATTACCTGCATGCAATAGTACCTACTAATAATCACATATTTATTATTTTTCCGATTAAAAATTGATTTTAGAAACGTTCCGTTAAACTTTAAGAATAATGGCAACGAAGACAATAAACGTCATAAAGTTATGTACCTATAAACATAAAATGAAGTGGTAACATATCCGTAAAATATGGACTTTCGTTCCCGTTGTTAAAACATTGTTATTTCTACGGTCGGAATATTGAGCTGCATTTGCTCAAGTAGGGCGGCTGGAAACCAATATGAAGTCGCATATTTTTCTTTTTTTTTTTTAATAATATAGGAGTAGCAGACGAGCATGCAGTCCACCTGATGGTAAGTGGCTACTGCCGCCCATGGACATCTGTAATCAACCCCAGATAGGATTAGATATTTCTACCTGAGGTTGGTCACAGATGCGCCGCTACCCCTGAGGACCAAGCTGGAACGCCTCGGAAAAGTCTGTCTCCCTTACCACACCCTTCAAAACGGAACACAGCAGCGCATAACACTGCTGTTATTAGGTAGAAATAGGTGTGGCGGTGGTGCCGCCGGAGTCGAACCACAAAGGGTTCTGCCACCTAATATTATAAAATAAAATGTATTTGAATTTTTATTGAAGTTACGTTACAAATTAAATGATTAATAAAAAAGCATATTCATGGGAATATTGAAAATTGGGAATGGGTATGAAACTCACTTTCTCAATCGGGGGCCCGAGGTTCTAATCGTAGGGACGAACTACAGCTTTTTAAAGTTCTATATCGTGGTATATAGACTGTTAGTTATAAATTAAAAGAGGAGACTCGGACCCAGCAGCGAGACGCTAATAGTTTGACTAGCTAATAGAACAAATATGTATTAATCACACTACGACCATCAATGCTAAACATATCATTGTAGACTCAATAACATTTTATCATGTCGTTTGCCGGAACGCTATTTCGTTTACTGTCAGTTTAATGGCCTGCAATCTTAAACCCATCTGGTTCCCGCTAAGTGATGTGACACCAAAGTCGTTTACGAGAGATTACGGGCTACGTTCTAGATTTATTTATCACTGTAATTTTCGCTATTAGCAGGTTATATTTACTGTTGTAGGTATTATAATTTTGATCCCACTGTTGGGCTTGGGTCTTTTCTCAAAATTAAAAAAGTTTAGGCCATAGTCTATCACGACTGTGAGATTAGTTTGAAAAAAATAGTAACCACCATAACTTTAATACTAGAAATAGAAATAAATTAGCAATTCCTTAACATAGATTATGTAAGGTGTATTCGCTACTACAATAAAATACCCGACCACATTTTGAATCTCACAGAAAAAAAGTTCAAACATGTCGTTAAACGAACGCTATGTAAAAAAGCGTACTATGAACTAAATGATTACTTGACTGACAAAACAGTGTGGTCAGAAGTAGCTCCAGCTCCACATAACCATTAGGTTAAGTTTGACATTGTAAAAAAACTTTTTTTTTAAAGATGTGTGTTATGGAGTTTCTTTCGCTGCTTCTTCTCCATAACGAAACACCTTGTGAAGTGGTGGTAGGTGTATTGACCTTCAAAAAGTGCTCTGTAAATAACTTATTTTGAATAAAAAAAATGATTTGATTTGATTAGGCTATAGTTCACTGCGCTGGCCAAGTGCGTATTGGTAGACTTTACATACCATTGAGATTTTTTTTATGAATCTTAGGTGTGCACGTTTCCTCACGATGTTTTCCTTCTTCGTCAACCTTGAAATCCTTGAAAAATCAAAGGTGCATGTTTGGGATTTGAACCTCGGACCCGTCGGCCGAGAATAGGCAACCAATAGGCTTATAATTCTGCCAGTAATCTGATCTACTCGTAATTACTTGAATTGAGTGAATATGACTAGTGCTTAATGAACATAAACATGTAAACCATTAATTCTCCTCATGAAAGCATTAAAATAGGCTTATCGTGGCTATATTACGCTTAAATATTTACTCTCCTCTTTATTAGAGACTATAGCGTAGTTACTAGATCAAATATAGTGTTGGAAACTATCCTGTTTGAATAGAATTGTGAATAACAATTGAATTGGGTTATAAAATATAGATGACAAATTATACGTTTTGGCATCAAAACATGTTGATTAATTACCTTCACTTCCTGTTGTGTTTTGAAGCCGTATCGACATCTATCTGTATTGGTTTTATAGGATTTTGTATCATTCTAACTTTTATTCATAACATATGTTAGAAGCTTCATTGTGATTAATCGCTTCTGGCTTCTTTTTAACATGCTTCTCTGTAAATTACTGACATATTGGGCAATAAATCATTGTACCAATCGTGATTGGTATTATTAAACAACATTTAATTTCTTACAATGTCTCATTTACCTCATCCTAGATATTGTCGAATATGGTAGAGATCTATGCGCAAAGATAGGAAGGTTTTTTTTATAATATGGGAGTAGCAGACGAGCATGCAGCCCACTTGATGGTAAGTGGCTACTGCCACCCATGGACATTTGTAATCAACCCCAGATAGGATTAGATATTCCTACCTGAGGTCGGCCACTATGCGCCGCTACCCCTGAGGACTAAGTTGGAACGTCTCGGAAAAGTCTGTCTCCCTTACCACACCCTTCAAAACGGAACACAGCAGCGCCTAACACTGCTGTTATTAGGTAGAAATAAGTGTGGCGATGGTGCCGCCGGAGTCGAACCACAAAGGGTTCTACTACCTTCAAAAAAAAAGGTATAGTAGTTTTAGCCAACCCATATTCTATTTTTAATTTAATAAATTAAAAATTGGACATTGGAGATATAACATTAGGTATATACAAAAGGCACTCATTTAAGTCTAGCCAATTTAGATAAGGCTTAGTCGGAACACCGCAACATAAATGTAACTCATAGAAATGTTTATTCACATTTCTATTACAAATAGACCGGGATAATGAGAGTATTCTGGAAATATAAGTTACGTCACAAGCTAACATTGTACGAAGCTTAAACAAGTAGCTCTGTAACTATACGACGTTTGTGGTCCTATTTACTCTGTTCTGTGTAAAGTTACAATTAATACATTATGTACGATAGTTTAAGCCATAATATTGCTAACCCGTTTTCTAAACTTGAAGTGGTCGTAATACAATGTTTATTTGTATCGCTTTACGAAATAATTTTAACTTACTTCAATAAAACGCGAGATTAGAGGAAATCTGAGATGATGCTATTTTGCGACGGTTTTACATAATTGTGTTTAAATTGACCTTTTCATTTGAAAATGTTATAAGATTCATTTCAGTTTGAGCCTATTAGTAATAATCAATCTTAATTTTTGCCTATCACAGTTATAAATTTCACAATATGCTCATTATAATATTTCACAAAATATAATACTCATAGGTATACCTGTTATAAAAAAATACGTACTGCGATGATTCATAAATAAAGTGCGTTAACATGTGTCTGCTATAATTTATTTTCGATTTCTTCAGTGTGATTATAGATGGCTTGTACTTTTATATTTTAACACAACAGCATCATCATCAACAACCCATTACTGTCCCACTGTTGGGCAAGGGTCTCCTCTCATAATGAGAAGAATTAGGTCATAGTCCACCACGCTGACCAAGTGCGTATTGGTAGACTTCACATACCTTTGAGATATTTTTTTATAAATCTCTCAGGTGTGCAGGTTTCCTCACGATGTTTTCGTTCACCGTTTAGCAAGTGATAATTAATTTCTAATACGCACATAACTTTGAAATATCAGAGGTGCGTGCCTGGGATTTGAACCTTGGACCCCTCGATCGAGGCCGAGTTTCTTAACCACTAGGCTATCACTGCTTCATAACACACACATAACAGCATATATTATTCAAAAGGAACAATTGAAACAGGCGAACTTGTGCACGTATCTACTTAAAACGTAACTTTATTATACGTCTGCGACTTTAAAACTAGTTGCATATCATTAGTCTGACTAGACAGGCAACAGGACGACAATAAGGTCGTCGGAGTTCAGAATTTGAATAAAGTGTAGAAACCGGAGAAACATAAAAGATAGTGCCGTTGCAGTGAATATGCTAATAAAATGCCATTGTAGTAAAAGAAGAACTTGAAACTGAAATCTTAGAAATCCATTCAAATTATTTTATTAGAAGTATTATTTTAATTATTATTTTTTTTTTTTTTTGTAATATAGAAGTAACAGACGAGCAGTCCAGTCCAGGCAAACCACCTGATGGTAAGTGGCTACTGCCGCCCATGAACATGTGTAATCAACCCCAGATAGAATTAGATATTCCTACCTGTGGTCGGCCACAGATGCGCCGCTACCCCCTGAGGACTAAGCTGAAACGCCTCTATAAAGTCTGTGTCCCTTACCACACCCTTCAAACGGAACACAGCAGCGCCTAACACTGCTGTTATTAGGTAGAAATAGGTGTGGCGGTGGTGCCGCCGGAGTGGAGCCACAAAGGGTTCTACCACCTTCATTATTTTAATTCAACGTGGGATAGTCTCAAAATTTTTCACATTTTAATTTACATATCTCACTTTTCAATATTTGGCAAATATCATACACTTTCCAATTTAATTTTTAAGAACACCAATATCTAATAACCGAAATGATATTCTAAAAATCGGTTGAGAACACAAAAATATATTGAAATGTTTTGTCTTTGCATTATGGACATAGACAATATTAAAGACATAGAAATTAATATGTATTTGAAAGGATAGAATGCCGTGCCGTTTTCGATTTTTTTATTTAAAACGCCTTTATGGTTTATTAGCTGTACTTTTAATTTTATATTTAATTTCCTAACAGAAATATTCACATTTACAAAAAACAAATATTTAAATATATTACAACAATAATATAAGCTCCGCTCATTTATATTTGGGAAAACTACACAATTTCAAAGATCCCTAG
The DNA here is from genome assembly GCA_014595695.2 of Epargyreus clarus clarus. Lineage (NCBI taxonomy): Eukaryota > Metazoa > Arthropoda > Insecta > Lepidoptera > Hesperiidae > Epargyreus > Epargyreus clarus. The sequence continues at coordinate 438,101 of JACTTY020000006.1, forward strand.
GGAGGCATTAAAAGAACCGGCCGCAGCCTGGCCGGAAGGTTCCTTGTTTATATTTATGAGATATAAATTAATATCTGCTCATAAAAAGCCTATCTTTAGGTGTACAACCGTTTTTCATTCTTTATTCAAATGGAAATGCCGTGTTGTGTCAGATATTGTTGCTAAGGCACAGTTTTGTAACCACTTTACTACGAGCAAAATTACAAAAATGCTAGCTAAAAATATTATAAATATTACAAAGAATTATTAGCTATAATTATTAAAAGTAATGCTATGGAAATGTCTTGTTGTGTTATATTGTTGCTAAGACAAATTTTGTAAGCACTTTGCTACGTGCAAAATTAGAAAAATGCTAGCTAAAAATGTCACAAAAAATTATTAGCTATAGTTATTACAAATAATGCTATGGAAATGCCGTATTATGCGTGATATTGTTGCTAAGACACAGTTTTGTAAGCACATTGCTATATTACTCGTACAAATAATGTTAACTAAGTTCTACTAGGTATATTAAAATGCTTATAACAGTAAAATTGATAAAATAAAGATGTAAGGCAATCGTCTCATAAACATAAAGAACAAGAAAAAGAAGTAATAAAAGTAATAGAAAAAGTAGTAAAAGTATCATTTGAATAAAGAAGTATTTTTCTCGTAAGTGTCGAACAAGATATTACAGATTTATTAGTCTCCTAGAATTATAGAAAACTATCTCAAAATCTGAGCTAGTTCTTAAATTTACACATTACATCAACTTATGATGTTGGTTTTAAAAAATAAAACAACCATTTTTATTTCTTAACCACCATTGTTTGCAAACCAATATTGTTTTGCAAACGGTATTTGCAATGACATTTTATCGTCTTTATTAGTAGTATATCGATGGTATTTGTATATTTGTGAAGTAAATAACGCGTGTATCAGGCATAGATTAGTAAAGATACTTCGCCGCCTTAAAATTGAATGAAGCCACAAACGGCTTATTTTAGTAAGTTCTTTTTTTGAATTCTTGACAAATAAAAACATTTTTAGAGAAAATTTACGAATAAATAACGAATACTGCGTAATTTACGTAATAAGTAAATAATTATTTCAAATATTTTAGGGACATTTTAGCACGGAGACGTGGCAAAACTTTTTTACGCAACTATTTCAATTCTCAAAACTGGGTACATTTTCTTGTTAGGAGTGAGTAATCTTTACTAATCTATGGTATCAGGTTATAGTTTATACTTTATTAAAAAGAGTTTATTAGATATTTGGTAGTCCTATACAAAGAATAGCATTGATAGCTTAGTGGTCAAATGCGACCGAATACCAGGCACGTACCTCTGATTTTTTCAAAGTTATGACGTATTATAAATTAATCATTACTTACTTTAACAGAGAAGGAAACCATCGTGAGTAAGTACACACGTCATTCAATGAAACATATACACTCGTAAGTTCATTAAAAATAATTATTAATAATGTGTGAAATCTAACTATCTCTACTTGACTAGTGCCATGGACTATCACCTAAAATATGAAAAAGCCCCTCACTCTGACTGACCTGTACTCAGCAATGGGACAGTATTGGGTTATCGACGATACAAAGAACATCCGAGAAAATCTTGAAATAAAATAAAAATCGGGTAATATAATAAAACTCCATACTAGACCTCGGTGGACCATATACGGAGGGACGGTGTTGTAATTTCGCTTCAAAGCAATATTCCGGAACATGGCCAGAAGTGACCTAAATAAACATGAGATCGTGTTCAAATAACTACTTGATGAACAAGGTTCTAATTTGTTTATACGTTGTGAAATTTATATTATAAAATTTGAGGTTTTGAAATGGAAATTGAAATAGGCAAAGACTGAAAGACTGTTTTAATCATTTTTAATAGGCGACAGTTATGTTCCAACTTAGTTTTCAGGGATAATGAACTAGATACAAGTGGCCAACTAACTAATTTACTTTTGTCCATTTGACCATCGGCAGCAGTATTCACTTACTTCGATTGTTTTTAAAGATGCAATTAGCAAACGAGCAATGAGTCCAACAATATGATGGTAAGTAGCCATTGCTGACATTCATCTTATATATAAAATTCTCGTGCCACAATGTTAGTTACCGTACTCCTCTGAAACGGCTTTACCGATTTTCACCAAATTTTATATGCATATTTAGTAGGTCTGAGAAACGGCTACTATCTATTTTTCATACCCCTAATTGATAAGGGTTGTTTACCCTTAACATTTTTTTATTTATATGGCAACACAACGTTTGCGGGGTCTGCTAGTAATGATATAAAACGGGGTTTTATCTGATCCCGATCATATATGCGTTGGTATGGTCCCCCCCTATGTAAACTGATTCAATATCGAAATAGATGTGGCGGTGGTATCTCTCTGGTGTTCTACCACCTTTTCAGACTAAACCCTTGCACTGCATGCTTCTCTGATGTTATTCGTGGAGAGTAAATGAGCTTAATTAACTTGTATCTGCCACAATCCGCATTGGAGCAGTTAACTAGAGTACGTTCTAAACTTCTCCTTGTAATGGAGAGGTTAGTATCCTGCATAATTATTTTCAAGCAATCACATTTTTTGTTTTAAAATCATTTGTTTACTTTGTCTATTTATTTTTATCTGGAGGCACGGCAGTGCCTCCGCCAAGTCGAGCCAAAGCCAAAAAAAGCGGCACGGCCGTAGCATACTTTTCTCGAAGCAATTCGGCCCATTTTCGACCTCCTGTAACTTCGTTGCATATGAAGCTAGAAGCCTGAATTTTCAGGAGCCAAGCAAGCATTGTGTAGACACGGTATATTTCAAATTTCATTAAATTTGAACCAGTAGTTTAAGAATTACAAGTAGTCAAAGTTCGCAATTTTGTCACTCACTCACTGACTGACCGATCATCAAAAGTTTAAGGCACTTCTAGCAGACATAGAAGGTTGAAATTGAGAATACAATTAGTGTTTAGTATATAACTCACGGAAAAACTATAATATTTTGCAATTTCTTTCCGGTTATCTAGATACACCAACTACATAAAATAACTTTGTATCCTATATAAGTATATAGGATTACAAAGTTACATTTGCAGTTAATGAATCTGTGTTCCTGTTCGCGAAATGTACGAGTAGTAGGGGAGCCCATGATGCTTAATGGGAAGAAACTCGAGCGTCGTTTGGACCTATACGATTGTATGGATTACACTTTAGTGAGTGAAGAAAAGTTTGTATGATATTTTTCGATTCACGGTGGGAATAGCTTCTAGAGGATTCGAAAGATGTAAAAAAAATGAGTCAGACGGACATACTCAAGGTGCAGCAGAAATATGTTTATCTGCTGGTTTGCAGCCATACGAGAGGTAAAAATGGAGAAAAAAATTACACCAGTGCATTAGATTTTCAAAAGAGGATATTAAGTTACTCCAGATGAGTCGCCCATTCGAAAGACTGACGATTCGATTCGACTCGATTCGACGAAAATGCAAAAAAAAAATCGTTATCTTGACACACTCGAGGGCGTAAGATTATTATACAGGAAATTCCAGCTGATGTTTTACTTCTTATAACCCTTCATCTGACGATTTAGTGGAGGGGTCTTTTTATACCGACGATTTGAAAAAAAAAATGTATTTTCAGTGACGCTATCAGATAGTGTATGTACATATTCTCTTTTTAAATGACTGTTTTTTCACTACATAAACGTGTGGTATGATTATGATGTTACCCGTTTTCTAGCATTATTTCCTTTATATTAAAAAAAAAATACCGCGCTCAAGTATGTCCAGGTAACGATTTTTTGCAACCTTATTACGCCACCCTCAAATCGTCAAATTGTTATAAATTTATTGTTTTCAGCATGTAATTAAGCTACTATAGATTTCACGATATTTTCCCCGTGCGAACCCTCCAAATGGATGGTTTAAGATACTGTATAGGATGTAAGGTATCTTCCATATCTTAATCTGCCGCGTTCGAGTCACTCTCGAAATCCCCTCTTGGGCTCCCCTACTATTATAGGCGACGTCAATTGTTTTTATTCTCGAGACAAAAGAAGTATTCAATTCCAACTTCAATTTAACTTCAATACAAATAATGAAGTGCGAATCGAACTTGTACACTGAGGGTTCCGTACCAAAAAAACATGTGTTTTTTATATTTACTAGTTGATATTATACCAGCCATAGAATGCATTGTGAAAATGTCAACTGTAACATCTATTACGGTTCAATAGATAAAAAAAAACGATAAAGTGAAAAACGCCAAAAAATAGCAGGTGCTTATATGTTTGTCCCTGTAGTTCCTGGACTAAAATAGGGCTACGATATCCCCTGCCTGTCGTAAGAGGCGACTAAAAGGGGGCTTCCGGAGTTGGGCGTGGCAAGAGTGGGAGCTCGAACCGTCCTATAAGTGTCCCCGGGAAGGACGGCGGTATGTGTGGTCGCATGCCGTCGTAAACACCGGATAGTTTGGGAGGAGCGAAACCTGCTCCCCCAGGGCAGAGCTCGATCGGGGCATCGCGCTTGGAGGACTTCGGTTGCGTTCCGTCGGAGATCCCAGGGTTCTCCAACAAACATTGAGGACGGCCACCGGGGGGTTTTAGTGCGGTAAAAGTCCCACATAACCCCGCGTCACTGCCACGTCATCGGGTACCTTTTGAAGATTTCCTCCTCATAAAGAAAAAAAAAACTCTCCTTTATTTGAAAGTTTTTCTTTTTATTTTTAGTACTTGTTGTTAAAGTGGCCATCATTATACATATTCCGTAAAAAAATTAAGTTTATATTGAATATAAGAACTATTAAGGTTCCAGAAATAGAGCTCTATGTCAGACAGAAAAACGGACAGCTTAGTAATAGGTTCCGTTTTTACCCTTTAGGTACGGAACTCTAAAAAGTAATATAATATCAAAAACATTCCGAATTTCTGACAAATGTCATGAGAATAAAAATAATATGTTACGGCTAATGTGCCTTATCAGATAAAACGCAGATTAGCTTGCCCATTACCTAAGGTACAAAACGAAGATTGTATCAATTTTCACCCCTTGACGTCGTTTCGTGCATGCCATGATGCCTCGTCGTGTCATGAATTTACGACAAACATTGCATATTTTCAAGAAACAATATCGCTTTGCGGCATGATGTAGCTATGTGTCACGATACGTCGTTATGTCGTAAAAAGGCATATGTTTTAGCCCTAAGAACGAAAGTCGAAACGAACGAAAGAAAGTCTGAAAAGATGTTTCGAATTTTAATACATAGTTAATCTGCATATTATTATCTTCTAGCTAATCTTGAGACTAACTAGTTAATGTATATGCTAACGTATTCTGCAATCTAACGGTAACATACACAAAATACAATAACTGTCGTGAGGTAAAGCAACTGTCACAGTATTATAAAATAATAATAAGTTTGTTTCCAAGGAAACAAATGTTTAGGCAAATTTCGCCCTTGTTGCGCTTAAATAAATGTCTGTATGAAAATAAGCATACATAATTATAAAATTTTACAAAGTTCACAATGTAAAATCCTTAATAACTTTTAAACGGATTACCCTAATTACACAATTCTTTGCCCTATCCGTTTTAGACCTAAACCTACCAAATGGCATTAAAGACAAACCAATATCTACACAAACAAAAAATCATGTTTTCAACTTACGTAATATTTGAAAAAAAAATACACCCTCTATATTATTCCACTACCTCATAGTGTTGCTTATAAGTTAAATTTAATTTTTTTCATAATAATTTGGCAGTTAAGTTACCGCCATTCATTAATTTAAACATTTCACATATTAACAATTATTTGGCCTTATGTTTTAAATCATTCGAAAGCGGACGTTTTGTTCTCCAAGAATTTATATTTTTATGTTCGACTTAGTTAAGGTTATTTTTATTATAATAGATTTGTAAATTGCTATGCGTTTGTAACTTGCTATGCGTATGCGGAGTTTACATACAGATGTAAAGTTGACAATTTACGAGAATGACTTTTTCGAGTCAAATCCGAGTGATTACTTAACAAAGAGATATTGAAAATCATATTCAACGTTATTACGAAGTTGTAAACAACGAAAAATAAGAATTTACTAATTAATCAGTTATCTATTTTTATTAAAAAATAAATCCTCGGCGGGAACTTAGTTGCCAACCTATTACTTTCTCATACTAAGCCGTAAGTCATGGCCATAACATAGAAGAATTAGTTGATTAACCAACAAATTCTTCAATTTTATGACTTATGTATAGTCCTAAAGAATTAAACATAAGTCATATGTTATGTATAATCCTTAAGGATTAGTATGCCAAGGTATGAAAATATATGTATTTTCTTCAAAATTTTCCTTTTACTTTAATTTGTCATAACATAACATTACTTTCCAGAATTTTATCCTTATAAGCGACACTATCATATAGTGGAATAATATAGAGGGTGTATTTTTTTAAAACTGAACTCGTTCGATTCCCGGCTAAGGAAAAAGATATTTTAAAAAACTAATGATGCAGTTATAGTTTTTATCAAAATCGGCCTCGTAACACCTTTCAGCACTTTTCGCTAATGCACTTTTCGATATTGTTCGGTGAAAAATATGGTCTAGCTGAAAATATTTATTATTAATATACTTTGCAAGTAATAATTTTAAAAATAACTACAGGTTGAATGCAGAAGACAAATACAGACTAATAATTTAAGTATGATTTCGTTATTGGTGAGTAAACTTACTGAAAAAGGATTTACTGTTAATTTCCTGAAAAACGGTTGCACTATTAGTAACTCTATTGATAATATCATCGCAACTGGCCACAACGTACATGGTATACATAAATTTGAACAATTTGTCAAATCACCGATATGTGATTTGACAATGTCAAATAAATATTGGCATAGAAGACTAGCCCGTACTAATCCGGAATATATGCGCATTTTAAAGAATATTGTGACTCGTCTTGATGATGTGAACATTACGACGGATATGTCGACTAGTAAGAAACCATTTCCAAAACTCTGAACGGGAGCGAACGATGTACTGGAGATCGTACATATAGGTTTATGTGGTCCCATGGAAGCTACTTCATTCAACGGTTCAAGGTACATGTTATTATTTATCGACGATTATACTCGAATGAAATATGTTAATTTTCTCAAGACTTTACAAAATTTAAAAAATATAAAGTTCGCCTTGAAAAGGCAACTAGCAAGTCGAACAAGTGTATGAGATCAGATGGTGGAACGAAGTTTTGTAATAGAGCTTACGATATTTTTTTGTCAACAAATAAAATTCTACATCAGAAGGCGATATATAGTATATACCACCAAACAGAATGGTATAGTTGAAAGAGCTAACAGAACTATTATCGATAAATAAATTGAAGCAAATTTGCGCAAGAGCGTTAAATATTGTGATTTATATCAAAAACCGGAGTCCGACTAAGGCAGTGAAAGACTACGTGCCACTAAAAAAATGGTCTGGGAAACGAGTAGATGTTACCCATTTATGCTTATTTGGATGTGCAGCGTATACTCTTATACCAAACAGAAAAGACGAAAATAGGATGCAAAGTCAAAACCAATGATATTTGTCGGATATTCATAAGAAGATATCGATTATTTAATACGAAGACACGTGAAATCACAATCAGTCGAGGTATTAAGTTTTTAGACGATGTTTTTCCTGAGGATAACGGGAGTAATTCCAGTTGTCAAAATATTAACTTTTTCGATTTAATTTATTGTCATGTTCGAATGAAAGTGATGATGAATGAAAAGAGTGCATGACTGATGCTGGTGTTACAGGTGATATAGGTGTACGTGTGCCTGCGGTTACAGATACAATTGATGTAAGTAATGTGACTAATGCTATGACGGATGTAAGCGAGTCTGAAGTAATGGAACGTGAATCTGTTGATATAAGTAATGATAGTAATAGGCGTTATCCTGTTAGAGAGAGGAAAAAAAACTAAATTTTACAACTTTTTAACATGTGATTTAATTTCAGAGAGTGGTCCTGTAACGGCCTGAGTGTAGGCCTGATCGTAATTTGTGCTAAAATAAAATCAAACTTGAGTTTTTGTTGGACCTGCGCGTGATAACATGCTTATAGATGACTGAGTGATTATTTGAGACCAAAAACAATGTATTTTAAAATTATTGCAAGCGTTTGGTATGTCCGTTTGTAAGTCCGTGTCAACTTCAATGGAGGTTGATTTGAAATAAACAAAAGGTAACTCAGATAGTAACAGTAGTCTACCGTGTCAGAGTTTAGTAGAGATTCAACTATTTAGCCAGTTCCACGAAAGAGTTATGTTTGGTAGTATTTATGTAGAGTTTTGTTATAGGTGGGTAATATAGATAAAGGGGGCGTATTGTAAGAACCTTTTTAATATAAATTGTAATCTATATTACTGGTTGTGTATAAAATGATATTGTTCGGTGACTCAAGATTAAAATACAAATGAATAAAACGTGGTGTGGCGGAAAATGTTTTATTAATATACTCTTCAAATAATAATTCTTACAATAACTACAAATATTACCTACAAAAAAGAACGCTCATTCTCGTAAGACAGTGAGAGGGCTTTAAAAAAATCTGTTGTTGACATTTAAGTAATAGAAGGTCCCGGAAAAGAAAAAAAGTAGGCATACCTACAAAAAGGAATGAGATGCTATCAAAAACACTGCTTGTAAAAAAATCCAAGCCTCGCCATTCAGCTCTTCCACCGTAAAAAGTCGTGAGATCCATGCAATCCAAGTCGATTGATGCAGTCTCTACTTAAGAGACCTTCTGTCTTAAGGTATTATCTCACTATCTAACCTAACAACATCTATGGGACCATATCAATATTAAAAATATTTTATGTTTCAAATAAATAGATTGGACTTGGCAATCGTAGTAATGTTACTCATGTGCTGCGATATGATGCCATTAAAACACAATGTGAACTGTTTGTGGTATCACCGCTTCCAGCGGCACCACCGCTAGATCATTTTTTGCGTCTTAAGCGCTGCTATGTTCTAGTTTCAAGAGTGCGGTAAGGAAGATATACTTTTCCGAGGCGCTGCAGCTCAGTCTGTTTCCTCTCTATTATAAAAAAAACAATGTATCTCACAAGTATATGTATATTAAATTAAATTAGTTTGTTTAGTACGATTGCCAAATCCAATCCATTTATTTGAAACATAAAATATTTTTAATATTGATATGGTCCCATAGATGTTGTTAGGTTAGATAGTGAGATAATACCTTAAGACAGAAGGTCTCTTAAGTAGAGACTGCATCAATCGACTTGGATTGCATGGATCTCACGACTTTTTACGGTGGAAGAGCTGAATGGCGAGGCTTGGATTTTTTTACAAGCAGTGTTTTTGATAGCATTTCTTTTATTTAATAAGTTTTTGTACACGAAAAGATAACAATACAGAAGAGATAGAAATGAAGTACAAAGGATTGCTTATTCCAAAATGGAATTTCTTCCAGCATTTTATTTAATATATTACTAGTTATGTTTGCGGTTTCACCCGCTTTAAACAAAATAACATTAAATGCCATTGGCATATAATGTTATTTGTTATATATATTGATATAGCCGAATGATATACCTCCAACTGATAAGAACTGATGTGCACATATTTGCCATGTTCATATGTCCATGTGTTTCTATACCATTCGACATTATTTTGTTCATCCCAGAGGAAAAGTACATTTATAAAAATGTACCCTATTACCTAATCCAGCCTATCTGTATGCGAAATTTCATCAAAATCCGCGGCGTAATTGACAAACAAATACCCAAACTTCCACATTTATAATATTAGTAGGATAGAAAGTTGCGTTCTTACAACAGTCTAAAGTTCCTATCTCCATTGCTTACGTTAAGAGCCCCTTACTATGTTAATTTATGAGTCCTCTGTTCTAGACTGGAACTACTTAAAAGAGATTAGTATAAGCCGTTTGCCTTAAACTCTATGCAGTGCTTAGAGTACAATAGAGCCTCCATTTAGATCAAAGACAAGGTTCTTGGCAGACTTAGTACACTGGCCTGCCAAATATTTTCTAATCATATGTAATTATGTCCTCCAATAGGTAACTACTTCAGATAACATGAACTGTTGTGAAATAAGATATGCCTATAGCATACTGTTGCCAAAAATAATAACCGCTTATCGGATCTATTGTATATTTGTATTACATTAGTAATCCTAATTGTATTACAATCATGAGAGAGATTACATTTCTAAGCCTATCCCAAATCTATATAACATACTAGTTTTTGCCCGCGGCTTCGCCCGCGTTTAAAAGAAAATAATATAACATACAAACATACATAAAACTGTAAATTCGTATCTTCAAGTTTGCTAATGATCATCACTTGATCAAATGCATAGTTTACGATTCAATCCTTATTAATATCGATTAAAATAATCGATGTTTTGGGTCCAAAAGATCGATTCTCCGATTAATCGATTTTAGATCGCCATCCCTAGTTCCCGTAATTTCCGGGATAAAAACTATCCTATGTCCTTTCTCGGGTCTCAGACTATCTTTGTACAAAATTTCATTAATGTCGGTTCAGTGGTTTAGGCGTGAGGAAGAGACAACCAGACAGACAGACAGATAGACATCTGTGTATCTTTCGGATTTATAATTAGTAAGGATAAGGATGATGACATCTGAGGCTACTTTAATACTTTAGAGAGTAGCAATGAATTTGTGATCGACTTCAGGTGGAATCTGTTCTATATTAGTACATATTTCCATAAGTGGTAGTGACTTCTTATCATCGAGTGAACTGTAAGCTGGTTAGCTACAACTATCTTATGAAAATAATTGGCTGTGGTGCCTTCGAAGGAATTACAAAGGGTTCTATGCTTAATGGGTTAATGCTTGTGAAACGTTTTCTCCGGCCATGTAGTTTTGCCATCATCACGATTCATGTAACAAGGTTGAAATATCTAAACAAAAACTACTCCTCATTAGTAGCTGTTACATAATTAAATTTAGAAAACAACGTGTGTACTTTAAAATGATACGGTGTTTTTGGTGGCCTCATTTCAACATTCAGAGCCAGGTAGCCAGGCACATAATCAAATAAATTTTCGATGACTCTACAACCGGCTACGAAGCTACAAACGTAGACATGAAAGTCTGTTTCGTAGCGAAATTACATATAGCGTACACGTTGTACGTACTAAACTTTTATTATTTTGGTATTCTTTGGAAGATCAAAATTTACTTTTTAATTTTATATTGTCGTTATTTTTATAGCCAAGCAGTGATAGCCTAGTGGTTAAGAAACTCTACCCCTCGATCGAGGGGTCCGAGGTTCAAATCCCAGGCACCTCTGATTTTTCAAAGTTATGTGCTTATTAGAAATTAATAATCACTTGCTAAACGGTAAAGGAAAACATCGTGAGGAAACCTGCATACCTGAGAGATTTATAAAAAAAATACCAATACGCCAGCGCGGTGGACTATGGCCTAATCCTTCTCATTATGAGAGGAGACCCGTGCCCAACTGCCCAACTGTGGGACAGTAATGGGTTGATGATGTGACTTGCTTAAGCTGCCATGGACATTCGCAAGGAATATCTTGGTCAAACTTGCTTAAGCTGCCATGGATATTCGTAAGGCATATCATGGTCGTACATTTATTGCAACTATTGTAATAGTTTACTTCTATATATCAATGTAATAAATGACAATTAATAACTGTTCATTGTAAACAGTGGTTAATATTCCATATTCCACGAGGCCGTAGTTATTTTATTAAGATACAAAAGTAGTAGCAAAGGAGCGTGCCTGATGGTAAGTGGCTACTGCCGCCCATGGATATCTGTAATCAACTCCAGATAAGATTACATTCTTTGTTAGTTTGCAATTGATGCGTTGGTACCCCTAAGGCCTAAGTTGCAACGCCTCAGATTTATATCTTCTTTACCACACCAATCAAAGCGGAACATAACAGTGCTTAACACTGTATAAACGGTATGAGGCAGAAATAGGTGTGGCGGTGGTGCCGGAGACGAACCACGGACGGTTTTACCAACTTCCAAATATGTTATGTTCTAATTAATTTGTTATGAAGATCCCAATTTATTTGTTAAATCTAATGAGCCCTTATTTAATTTCAATTACCAGTTAAGGATTCAAGACAAATATTTCTTATTTAATTACGGATAAAATTAACTCAATTTGAGACTTTCAACGTATTTGAAATTAAAGGGACTTGCCCCTTTAAGTTAAGGTCGCTGTTATTCGAAACTGCTTATTCATTTACGCTCATTATGATTGGCTGTATAAAGCAAAAGTTATTTATTAAGGGCTCATAATGTCAACCGCGTCAGCTGACGAAATATTTGGTAAATAGTTTTCTTATTCAAAATTGTATTTTCCCGCTGGGAAATATGGTAATGTCCTCACTGATAATATTTTTTTATTAAAATGGGTGGAGCTAGTTTTATTGAAACTGTTTGTTTCTCTCTGTGTATGCTACACGCATACGCAATAGTATTATTCTCTACGTCGAGTCGATTAGAGTATCATAAGACCGTGATTTGACAATTCAAATCTTAAGTTTTAAAAAAATCATGAGTTGTACAAGAGTAAAATATAAATTCAGATATTCTACTCAAACGACTTGTCAATGTTGAATAGGAGCCTGGTAATAAATGGGAATTATTATTAGATAAGAAAGTCACCACTATGGAATTCTTTGTTTTACTACAAGCACCAATATACCTTCATAATGAAGGTTTCTTTGCTTTCTGCTCACACGGTTTTCGAATTTACAGTAGTAAACCGTACATTTGTATTCTCTTATATTTTTCAAACAAATGCGTAAGTTAATTATTATTAACGTATCAATATTCAATATTTTCGTCATCGTACCATTCACCACCAAAGCGGCCTAGCCGTTTCCAAGTTTTGTATGAACAAAGACTTTCTATTGAAAGAATATCTTCTTTAGACAGACATACGATTATAATACGGTAGTTATTTGAAAATTAAAATCAGATACCACAGTTATATTTATTTATATACATCAAGTACTTAACGGTGTAATTGCCACTTAATGTTCACGTATATATGCTCGCTTGTAATAGCACTCTTCTTTCCAAAGCGTAACAGTAATGCAGTAACGAGGCCGATAGACGCAAAATTGGAGATGTTTTTTCAGGTTTAATTAGTATCGCACAGCTACATTTGTCTTTGTACGTGCGCGGCATATTCAATACTGTTTGCTTGTAATTACAAGCCTTTTGTGCGCACACGTATATAATAGGAGTCATTACCGACAACGAAGCCGCGGGTTATTCAGAGAAATATACAGCGCCGTTTCATATCGATTTTTAAGCTTCAAAGGACGTTATTGATCAAGACTACCCTCTTTACGATGATTGAAATTTTAATGAACATTCACTATGTATTTGTATACAAATTCCGTAACAAAATACTTTCTAAGCATGTTGCAGCTTTAGCGAAATTGGAAAATTTCAAAGCGCTTGGGACATTTAACTTGGGACAAGCGATTTATATAATGTTACTAGCTGACCCGGCAAACGTTGTGTTGCCATATAAATAAAAAAAATGTTAAGGGTGAACAACCCTTATCACTTAGGGGGATGAAAAATAGATGTTGGCCGATTCTCATAGATACCGGATAAGCACAAAAAATTTCATCAAAATCGGTCAAGCCGTTTCGGAGGAGTATGGCAACGAAAACTGTGACACGAGAATTTTATATAAAAGATTTTATTAACCCATCATTAGCCTGTTTGTCTGTCTGAATGGGCTAATGGACTCTATTTCATACCACTTTCTTTCTTTCTGTGTTCTTGTCTGAATGTTATGGAAAGAAAGAATAATAATTACTTATATGAATTGTTCCATCCATTAACACATAGGCAAGTGACGTCAATATATTGAAGTATGTACAAACTATATATTAAATTAACATCATGTTCCCGAAATTTTGAACTGGAGTAAGAAAGTTTTACATGTACGCAGTACGTTAATCCTAAGTTTACTCAGCAAATAAATGCACGGGAATATCTTGTGCTTTGAAAATCTCCGCCAGAATTACATCTGTGCAATCTGTGTATTTAGATGTAGTTCGCAAGTCGCATATGTGTAGTTGGAAACTTAAAGGATATTTGCATTTGCACAGACATGTCATTAAAGTTGTCGTCAATCCATTACTGTGGGTATGGGTGATACTCAGGATGAGAAGGGTTTCCACCTGATGGTAAGTGGTTACTGCCGTCCATGAACATCTGTAATCAACCCCAGATAGGATTAGATATTCCTACCTGAGATCGGCCACAGATGCGCCGCCACCCGTGAGGACCAAGCTCCTCCCCTCCTCCTCCTCCCCACCTCCCTTACCAGACCCTTCAAACCAGAACACTGCAGCGCTTAACGCTGCTGTTATGAGGCAGAAATAGGTGTGGCGGTGGTGCCACCGGTGTCGAACCACAAAGGGGGTATACCACCTTCAAACATACTGTTTCTATTAAGAATATAATGCAATGAATAAAAAATAAAATGAATAAAAAAATGCCTATATAATTATATTGAATTAAAACCTACATTTTAAAACTGCTTTTATCAATATACCGAAAAACATAAAGTCTGTTTTTATTTGTTTTGTGTTGTATTGTTTGTATGAAAGCGAATGGCATGAACTATTTTATCTCAAAAATATTTTACTTTCTGGAATATCGTAATCCAACAAGAATTATTATTTTGTTTGTTGAATTTTGTTTGTACAGCCGGGTAATCTACTATAGTTCGGACTTTAGTATTTTATGTCCATCGTAACAACAGAAAAATTTTTCGTAATCCTAGCTACGTTATAGCTGACTTGTTGTTGTGGTATGACCTGGATAGTAAGCTATCTACTTGATTATAAAGGCCATCAAACATGGGTATATTTATCTGAAATCAATCTAAAATAGGCTTTACCCAACTGCGGAAAGTAATGTTTTTCCTGTGTATGTCCTCGTATGTCTCATTCTTTGGTAGAGTACCCTTACCATGAGTTTTTACGTTTTGACAAATATGACTGTTTTGGTATTTGTTTATGTATTTACCCATATAAATTCCAATCAGCGCCCCAATCGTAACGTAAAATTGTGGGATGTTTTGAAAACTCATGGTAAGGGATTTTAACATATGAGATGTCGATACATTCGTACTAAGTTATATCAACTCTTGGATCAATATCAACTACATTTTTAAGGTGTCTGGTTTCTGTTTTTCTAATAATTAACACCATAGATTAGTAAACATTACTCGCTCCTAACAAGAAAATGTAACCTTTTGACACTAGTCACTGTCAATTATTTTCGTGTTTGAAAAATATTAAAAAATGTAGTTTTTTGATTGGTTACGAAACGATATTTCTTCGCAGTTTTTCTTCGATTTCGTGTCTTAACTGCGCATGTCGGCATTATTCCGCGTAAATTACACCATGACAGCCATTAAACGGCTGACAGAATTGTCAGCTTTTTAAGTCATTTAATGGCTTCCTTCATTTACAAGGCGGTGAAATATCTATACTTATCTATGATTAATACTTACTAGTTTAATAACGAACATTCAAAGTTTCTTAATTGCCTTGTATTCGCTTAATTATGGTGAATACGCTTCGTATGAGCTATTTAGACACTAGGCTACGCCATGATGGTAATTACGGTAAGATACTGACACAAAGAGATACGTCCAAGCTTTTAACACTATAAGAGTTGCTATTTCCGCCTACTGTTGAATATAAAGGTGAATGAAAACGTGATAAAATAATTTTGAAATCCTTCAAGTTTAACCGAGTTACATACATTAAGGAAGCCATTTTGTGACCCTTACAAGTCAACCGGAGAGGCACTTATCACAGCCACACCGTATTTCTTGTGCGAATAGTGAAGTACTTGTAAGTCTTGTTTCGGTGGAAGAGCATGTGTAGTGTATCACCTTGTGGGTAGTTTGTCTCGAGCGCATACGACACGGAATGAGAGCGGACTGTGTGGGGACAGTCATGGACCTTCGGTGAGGACGGGCGTGTTGGTGCGTCAGCGAGCCAAATGGGGTTTAAGTGATACTACTATCCCGACGTTGAGTCGGGAACATTACAGGATGGATGTCATGACTTACGTATTAGGTGACCAACTTAGTTCTCAGGAGTGGCGACGCATCACATAGATCCTTTGTTCTATATGCAATTAATTACAGAGATTCATGGACAGCAGTAACCACTTACAATTAACTACTTTATTAATTTCCTACTTTAATCTAATTAAAATGGTAAAAATGAGTTTTCCTCTATGTATGTATTTTCGTGTGGGATTACAGTAAAACTTTAACAACATATATGAAATGTACTACCTACTTATATATTATATTTGAATGTAGACTACAATAAAATTATATTTGACGATTCTTTTGTGGGCACTATCATTTCCATAGTAACAAGATGTCTGCGGTACCTAATTTTATTGCGATTACTTGCTTTGTACGTGTACATTTCAAACCATTAGGTCCCGTATAATGTTAAGTGATTCGTGCCTATTGTTATAACAAAAAACTTTTTGTGTACTTTTATATATTCAACACTTGAAAGTTCAATATTCGAAGGTGGTAGAATTCTTTTTCATTCGACTCCGACGGCACCACGCCTGCTTCTACCTTATAACAACAGTGTTAAGCGCTGCTGTGTTCCAGTTCGAAAGGTGTGATAAGGGCGACGCACTTTTCCCGAGGCGTTCCTGTTTAGTCCTCAGAGGTAGCGGCGCATCTTTAGTCGACCTCATTTTATCTAGGGTTCATTACAAATATCCATGGGCGGTAGTAGCCTCTTACCATCAGGTGGGCTGAATGTACGTTTGCTACTCCTATATTATAAAAAAAAACTATATTATATAGATGTTTGGATAATATCCATCTCTTTTGAACCATGATAGAGTAGCCCATTCTTACTTTCATTTATAACCTTAATTTAATATGCATTACACGATTTAAAAAAAGCCTGTTTTTCAAACAAAGAAGCGTTTTCATTTTAAAAGGTTTACAGAACACGGCACAGGTAGCAGTTTACACTAATTTCTATGCAAAGTAATCTCTCCCGAGAATTGGTCCGAAAGATCCTAGAAGGGGTCGACAACCTTTTTTGTAAAGAGTAATTTCGTTAGGTTTTTGTATAAACTTCTGTGTTAAAATCTGTGTCTTCATCATTATCAACAATTGATGCCTCACTGTTGAGTAGTGTCTTTAAATTAAAAGGTCAAAATTTGCCATCTTTCTAAGGTCCATATTTTCACATTTTTTCATATTTTTAAGAATATGACGAAAAAATGTTAAGGTAATGTCAAGATTTTCTCGTAAAGATTTTCTTTACTACTTAAGCAACACTGTGTAATTTCTTTGTAATTTGTACATAATTAAGAAAATTATGAGCGAGTGGAATTAAATTCGGAACGGAGAACGGACGGCCAAAATTCATACAACTGTCACTGTTTTCCGTTTCACATTTAAAAACACATAACTCCACCGCCAAAACGATTCAGAGGAAATTCTTTACAAAATCCGCCTCGAGCGCAAAGCTTTGCATTTCGAACCGCTTTGTAGCCTTTAATAATACATCCAGACAGTTAAAGAGCCGAGTTCAAATGAGCCACACGTTGCCGACCCCTGGCCTAGTGTTTGCATATTGAATAAAACCGCGGTACCCTGCTGTTACCGACAGCTGCAATGCAGTAGACACATGCGTGAATACATGTTTATTTTTCAGTCCAACATTCCAACATTGTTTCATTATGTGGTATTGTGTTTACGGAAATTTTATGGAGGTTTGACTATAACGATTATTGTTTATTTTGGAAATAAAATGCGGTTCAATTTTTTTGTGATATGTATTCAGCTGTAACGAGTGTGTTTTATGTATCTGTTAATTACTTCAGTTTTCTTTTTTATTATGTCCGTGTAGCACAGATTTCTTATGTTAAAATCATTTTGGTCTGTTTTGTGGGGAGTTGATTCCCTGCTCAACAGATATTTAGATTATCTATTAGATACTTATCAGTTTTAAGTCTAGATCGTCTAGATAGATGAATGGTAACATTAACTGAGGAAGTAGTGCCATGTAATGACTATGGACATATAGAGACCAAGGATAGTATTCCGTGTTCACATTTTTTTTTTATAATATAGGAGTACCAGACGAGCATACAGTCCACCTGATGGTAAGTGGCTACTGCCGCCCATGGACATCTGAAATCAACCCCAGATAAGATTAGATATTCCCACCTGAGGTCGCCCACAGATGCGCCGCTACCCCTGAGGACTTAGCTGGAACGCCTCGGAAAAGTCTGTCTCCCTTATCACATCCTTCAAACCGGAACACAGCAGCGCCTAACACTGCTGTTATTAGGTAGAAATAGGTGTGGCAATATAACATGCCTGAGTACTAAATGAAGTAGGTACGATATAGCCCCAGCAATACGGGCAATTCTCTTTCCAATTCCCAGCGGTAGCGTTACAGAATACTATTATCTGTGGATGTCGTCGTCACGAACTAAACTGAAACTACAGTTTTTTGGATGTGTAGCCATATCTACGACTGCTTTCATTATATTTTTCATCACCATCATCATCATCAACCCATTATCGTCCCACTGCTGGGTACGGGTCTCCTGTCAGAATGAGAAGGATTAGGCCATAGTCCACCGCCCTGTTGGATTTTTTTAATAATGCAGGTTTTCTCACGATGTTTCCCTTCACCGTTTTAGCAAGTGATAATTAATTTCTAATAAGTTAAGATTAAAACTACTTCGCAACAATCCGCTACAAATATGTATGATGGTATATATTTTAAACCATGCAGTATGTTCCCCCCCTTCCTCAAAGGATGCAAAGGTATAGATATAGATAGATATATATATAGATAACTAACCGTTGTAGAGTCAACTTACCCTGATGATGCTCCGTTTTGAAGCGAAACACGTGTTGGTGGTGGTATGTATGGTGGTGTATATTTTTATTTTTTTGCATCTGCACGGATCCTTTGAGGGAGGGAGGGTGGTACATACTGCATGGTTTAAAATATATACCATCATACATATTTGTAGCGGATTGTTGCGAAGTAGTTTTAATCTCAACTTAATAGCATGGATTTCCTCAAAGTAACGCCTGATACAATTAACTAATTTCTAATACGCGCATAAATTCGAAAAATCAGAGGGGAGAGCCTGGGATTTGAACCTCGAACTCCTCGATCGAGATGCCGAGTTTCTTAACCACTAGGCTATCACTGTCTACACTAATCGTCCCTATGTATATAAAAACATTTGTCATGATTACAATGACCTCTTCATTTTTGCTCGTTTCGCATGCCATACGTTCCATGATATAATGTTTTATATACAATGGTATATTTGGTCAGTATGTGGATTCTGTATTGTTAAATAATGACGCTACGATTTCATTTTACTCGCTGAGTCATCACTCAGGATTTCTTCAAGAGAAGACGGTCGGTTTATTTCCGTTATCCTGCCCATTAATCTCTGATTGTCCAGAAGAGTTGTAGGATCTGTAAATAAAGTAATGTTACATAAAACAATTGGCTTAGTGTAAGTTGAACTCGCACACTGGCTCCTTACCACAAATTTTTCATTTACTTTTATTTTTAGCATTGGTTATGATAGCAGTCATAGAAGTAGATGTATTATGAAATTTTTAAATGTCTACTTATTACTAATTTATTTAAAAACAGCAGGACAGCACTTAATTTGTAGATTTCACGGACGCGATAGTGTGCAGGCAGTGTATCTTCACTCGAGGCGCTTTATCTATGTACACTGTTGTGCATATATATAAAGTAGCATCGTACTACTACAGGTGTCGATAGTGTCGCAAAATATTACCGTCTGTAGTAGGGTAAAAAGACATTTTGTTTTATTGTTATATTTATTTATTACAGATGCAGAGTGGCGCGCGGTAGCGGCCGGCGTGAGGCGATGATCGGCCACATGGGCCGGCCGCGTGCTCAACATGCGCCAGCAGTCAACCGATGTAAGTACCTACTTATCTTAATTACTATGAGTAATGATGGACATAATTTGTTATATGGTCCTAAATTTTCAAGTAGTGAGAGGACAACATAGCGAATAGTAAACACAGCGCATGTTACGATTACGCTCAGGCTGTTATTAATAATTAATCTAACAAAAGTTTTGTCTATCAATGATCAAGACCTCACAATTTCTGCCTTCATCTGGAAATGATCAATCGATGCTAGGCAAAAATTGGACAGAGCGATTATTTATTAACCATGGGAGTTTGACGTGGTATAAAAATCATCAAACTCTTTGACATGCAAAAGGGTTTTGCGTTAGGTAAAGTCCTTGGGAGCTAGAAGAGAAATTGTTTTCGATAATAACATTAAGATATTAAGAAATTATTTTCGAACATCAAAGGAAACTTTTCATGGTTAAGAACTGTTTGTGGAGTTTATCTTTAGTTAGGTTAGTTATCTTTCACCGTTTGGCAAGTGATAATTATTCCAGTTTCATTACACATGCATGAAGAACATCATCATCATGAAGGTGGTAGAACCCTTTGTGGTTCGACTCCGGCGGCACCATTGCCACACCTATTTCTGCCTCATAACAGCAATGTTAAGCGCTGCTGTGTTCCGGTTTGAAGGGTGTGGTAAGAGAGACATACTTTTCCGAGGCGTATCATCTATGTCCTCAGGGGTAGCAGCGCAGCTGTGGCTTCTTCAGGTTCAGGACTTCAGGGAATATCCAATCCTATCTGGGGTTGATTACAGATGTCCATGGGCGGCAGTAGCCACTTACCATCAGGTGGACTGCTTGCTCGTCTGCTAATCCCATATTATAAAAAAAACATTGGATCAAAGTTAATGATTTGAGAACTTTACCTGTATCTATATATTTATATCTGAGAATTGAACTTGAAACGCAGAGGGACCCTTGCACAGAGTAAGGCTTCAGTCTAACTTCAATTGAAGTGCACACTCAACGTTCGTCAGGGGATTGCGATCCGGAAACAAACCGAGGAGAAAATTAACACTTGTGACATTTTATTGTAGTATATGAAGTTATTTCTTTTGTACAAAATTTACGAATTATTTTTGTAAGGATATCTATAACGGGATAATTTAAAAATAAATAAGGATATGAAGCAGAATTATATGTATGTATAAACCTACACTACATTATATTGTAGTCCTCATTATATTATATTTGTTCTTTTTTATGCTAGAAGCATCAAGCGCCTATAGAGCTAATGTTGAGCGTTAGATAGAATGACAGTCGCCTATAGTCGTCGAAGATCTCATATAAGTGTCTCTACTTTATCATTCCCTTACCTTGACAAAAATACAGCAACGTTTAACACTGTTCTTAGGATACAATATGCATGTCGGTGGTCCTCCGGAATCGAACTTTGAAGAGTTCTCCAAGCTTTTTATATATTAAAGCACTTGCTGATAACCTACCACCGTCCCACTTGCCAGATGGCATAATGTAGTAGAGGTGGTGTTCCGATTCGGTAGTAGTTTAAGAAAAATATTGTAACAGACAATTTGTAAGTGCCGTCGTTGGCCTATACAAAATAAATATATTTCATTTCATTTCATATCAAAATCTCAGTCAGTTGTGGATAAGTTTATTCGTATGAGGTGAACTATGCCCTTACGCGTGCATAAATAATCGAATTAATTGGACTAAAACGATTATCATTATCTCATTACCACCAAATTGCGGGTTACTCAGGTGAAAAGGGTTAAGTCTACCACACTTAATCAAATCATGGTTGGTAGATTAGACAAGACGAGGAGAATTGACTTGACTTCACATACATCATAATTAATGTGGTTAACTTTTACGTAGTATCATACGAGCGACAATTAGTTACGTAACCGACGCCGACGGTTGCTCTCTCATTGTCAATCTGCGACAGACGGCGACAGTCGTCAGCAATCGCGGACGACTACCGCAGACCATAGTAGCGATGGGCGATAGTTACTAAAAACAACCGAATTATTCGATTGTTATTATCTTCGATTGTATTCGAATAACTATCGAAATTCTTCGACTGTATTCGAATAACTATCGAACAATCGAATTATCCGATTGTTGATCGATTATTCGATTGTTCGATTGTTCGTCGATTGTTCGATTGTTCGATTATTCCTCGATTGTTCGATAGTTCGATTGTTGGTCGATTGTACAGTACACGCAAAACTAGTAACAGCGTAACCAAGCGATACTATTGCCTTCGGATAAAAATCGAACTATAGAAGCTAGTTGATTGTTGTTGATTTAGTATACACAAAGCTAGTAGCAGCGAGAAGCCCCTAATTTCTGTGTTCAAGAAACCTGAGTCCGACTTATGTGCGGGAGCGCACGTGCGTCCGCCATAGTGGCCTGTCGTTAGCGACAGCCGCAGATATTCGGCAACGATTCACTGCGCGGGCTGTCGCCCGTATGTTAGAACCCTTATAATCTTTGATCGACGAGATGTTAATTTCGACTTACAATGAGAGAAACGCTCGATGTCGATATTAAATAAAAAGAAATACATCATTCAATACGTATATTTTATAAAGATTAACAGCACCTCTATTTGTAAGTCGCTTAATTATTTACGTGTTTTAAGAAGTTTGACTTCTTTCTCATAAGACGCTGCATGTTTTGCTTATTTGCTGTTTTTTTCCATAAATTTTGCTATGCCTAACGGCATAATGGGCTAGTGGTAATTAATTTCTAATAGGATTAGTGAGAAGATCTCCATAATGGGAGGCCGACGTTATTACTAAATACTATGCTATTATTATCAGAGCACAACTATATTACAATCGAAGTACATAAAGAAATTAGTCGTTCGTTTCATATGCATAATATACAATTTTGTTCAGTATTTCGGGCTGTCGATATATTAATACTAAAATGAATAAAATGATAAATCAAAAATTTGACTATTTTGTCATAACAGACATAAATCAGACAGTCGTTACTCCACATCCTTAAACCCCCCGGAGGTCGTCGGTGCTGCGTGAAGGACACCGAGATCTCCAAAGGAACGCAACCGGAGTCCGCTTTTCGCGTTGACTTGTCGGGCTCCGCTCAGGTGGATGACGCTGCTACGACCACACATACCGCTGTCCTTCCCGGGGTCGCTGGCCGTGCAGTTTGATTTCCCACTCTTGTCACTTACAACCCCGGAAGCCTCTTTTTAGTCACCACTCTTTTTAGACACGATAGGGAAGTGTTACCGTAGCCCTATTCTGTTTTCGGAACTATAGGGACAATATAGTTTTCATCTGCAATGATCTGCAATTAATTATTAGTGATAATACAAAACAACAGTACAAAAATTATCCGGGTGAATCAGCGACCTAAAATCATACACATTACTATTAACCCGATGAAAAATATCTTCATCTCGGAAAGCAATCTCTTTTTCGGATAATGTAAGATTTACAAACGTATAAGGTTTTACTACACCTACATAAGTTGTAAAGTCTGACCTTGTTTGTCTGGCGTTTCTATTTTTGCATGAAAAGCGTTTCCATTAATGCTTTATCAGATTCACGGTGGGAGGATGTGCTCTGCTTTTTTCTATAATTATGGTGAGATTATAAAATAAAAAATGTTGAGTATGATGAAGAGATGATATCCCAAATTAAACTTTTGCACACTTGTGGTCTCAAGTTCGCATCTAAGATATGCACATTGAGTGTCATTACTTGCTTTATCTGTGAAAGAAAATATCGTGATATTACTAGTCCGATGTGTCAAAAAATATTCAGTGAAGTTTATCAATATAGACTTGGCCAATACTATATGTCTGAATTATTGCTCAAGTTTCAGAGCTAGTGTGACTTAAAATTCTTTATACAATACACTAATACTCGGCTAGTAATCGAAAGTCAAGTATTCTATAATGTGCGGATTATTTGATTGATAACAGTAAAATCTCATTAATAAGTCCCAAACAAAAAATAAAGTAAATCGATAGACAAACAAAAAAAACTCATCGTGCCCATTTATGTATATTTCCAGATTGTAATCAAATAAGGGTCTTAAACGTTAATGTTTTCTTAATATTCCGTATCTGATGACCCCTGGATTGTTATTCAGATTGGATTTTATTCATCCCGGCTTATCTGTATGGTCACAGCGATTAAACGGGTCCATTCAATAGAAGATCGGCCACCAGAATGTGTCCCCGAGAGAAGCTCAGGGCAGCATACCTACCTACATATATACGAATATGTAGATTGTAAAACGTTGTATTGTTTTACAGTAGGCATAAGTGATGAACTACGTTTTGAAAATTAAGATAAAGGAGGTAAAATATAGTTAATTATCATAAGTGAAAATGATTTAGGCTAATTTCTACTATGCTGATTAAGAGCGCATTGATAGATTTTATATATCTTTAAATCAAAGCCATAATTGGTAGTCTAGTGTTGTAGCGGAAGCAACACCGCCTTTCAATCGATTATCAACCTCTGATTTTCCAAATTATGTGCGTATTAGAAATTAATTTTCGCTTGCTTTAATGGTGAAAGACAACTCGTGAGGATATACGCCTGACAGTTCTGTAAAAAAATGTCTCAAAGGTGTGAAGTGTATCTGTTCAGGCCAGCGCGGTGGACAATGGCCTAAACTCATCCCACTGTATGCCTAGTATGCACAGGAATAATATTGTATTAATTGTGACACAGACGGTCGACAAAGCGGTATGCACGGAGGAGTCGGGCGCGGCGCGGCTGGAGGCGGTGCTGGTCGCGCTGGTGGAGCGCAAGGCGCGCGCGCTGCACGCCGAGCAGGCGCGGCGGCGCGCGCGCACGCACCCGCTGCTGCTGCTGCTGCGGAACCACGTGCCCGACGGTGAGCACACACACACACGTACACATACAGCCTTTTTTTTGTTGACGAGGGGGAAGCCTTCAAAAGTACCCGACGCCGTCGGAGCGACGAAGGGTTATGTGGGACTTTTACCGCACTATAATCCCCCCGGTGACCGTCCTGGCGTAGAGGACATCGGGATCTCCAAAGGAACGCAACCGGAGTCTTCTTAGTGCGTTGCTTCGTCGGGCTCCGCCCAGATGATCATGAAGCTTGTCACTCCTTGTGGAGCGTACGACTGAATGCGGTCACACATACCATCGTTCTTCCCGGGGTCGCTAGCCCGGCGGTTAGAGCTCCCACTCTTGCCACCCGCAACGCCGAAAGCCCCCTTTTAATCGCCTCTTATGACAGGCAGATGGTACCGTAGCCCAATAAATGAAAACAGACACACTGTTCCCGCCGGCGGAGACGTAGATCTGTTTACAGCATAACTGTCACTAGATATTTTCGCGTGATCGGTCGTATCATTAGCGTAACCGATTTAAGCCGAGGTCCGTACCTCACAGGAGGTGCCATTGGGCCAGCTGCAAATAATAAGAGGCAGATGGCAGGGACTCCGTCAGTAGCTGGGTTCACAACCTTCTCTCCCTCTAGCGAAGGAGGACGGTCTAGGAAACCGACAACGGTGACCAAAACTATCCCTCCATTCTAGTCCCTCTCCTCCCTTAGTCTTCTTACCCCAGCTTTTTCGAGATTATCCAGTCTTCAAAAGATTTAGGCTCGCCACCAAAACAAGGTGAAGTTGGAAAAGTTGCTAGGGCCACCAGCAATTACACACTTAGAAAAAAAAAACAGAAAGAAAGAAGGTGTGAGCACACACATACACAACTGAGTTTAATATTAAGAAAGAAATAAAAATAGCCGCCAAAATGAAGCGAAAAAAATTTTTCGATCGTAAAGCACTCTCTGATGCTTCGCATCATGAGTCGTGCAAAATAAAATTATTATGTACGGTTAAATTACAAACACAGTACATTTCCTAGTAAAATCAGTGCTTAATTTAAACTGGACTATAAAGAAATAAAAAAAGAATTAATAATACAATAGCAGATAATCAAAGAATTACACAAGCACTTAAAGAAAAAAAATATCATTATGTCTCTGCACCTACATATGTACATATATGAAATTATTCGAAATATTCTGACAGATTTTTGTTACGGATCTCCGAAACCGAAGGTGGTTTGTTTACAGAGCTTCATAATACCCCTGATAATTGTGATACAACATTATTGTGTGGGTGTGTTGTGACGCAACACATTAATCTGTATTGGATCCATATATTTATGCGTACAAAGAAAAACTCTACATACCATGCGCATAAATGAATGTTTTTCACGGCTATACAGAATCACGTTATTTATTCCACTCTTTTTGTTTTGACTTGTTTTTGTTCGTATGTGAGATAACTTTATCATATTTTATGCTAATAGGAGATACCAATTCTTTTCTTCTTTTTGAGACTATTTGTATGGTTCATTTCATAATTTCTCCTTCATATTTTTGTTTGTATCCGATGATTGATTACAAAATTAGACATGTTAGAAATGGCACTGGTAAATTTCATGACAGTTTATATACTGGTTTAGTAGGTTCACCATTATGCATATCTTATTCTTTTACTGCTGCTTCATACTGTCCACCAGACACAAACAAATTTTTGAACAAAGACTTAGCTCACACATTTGAACACTTGTTTAGGCACAGTCTACAGCTTAAACATCTTGACAGATTTTAACATAAGAGGTGCCATTGGATTAATCTAAATAGGAAGTGACGTAGATTACATTACTTTCCTTTTCAGTCACCTAGATATTACTAAGCAGTCAGTTTTTTGTTTTTATAATAATTATTAGTTTACATATAGAATAGGTATATATTTACATATAGAAAAGTATCAAATATTCCATCTGTTCTAAAAAATCTGAATTTAAAATACCTCATAAGCTTTAATTATCCGATTACAATGTAATTCGCATTAAACGTAACATGTCCACAAATGCACACGTTCCAATTCCTTGATATAATATGTATGTAATGTAATAAACATCACACATGTGCGCAATACCGACGTTCCATTTCCTTTAAAAGCGACGAACTATACCGTAGTTCCTGTTTGCGGCAACGGACGAAATTGTAAAGCAAACAACCTGAATGTCACTTTAATAACGATGGATAAAAATGACATTAGTTTTCGCTACAGATTTGGTTTTGTGCCAATTTTGTGAAAAGTTTTACTATAAGGTAGTTTCGTGGACCTTGTAGATTGTAGTAACAAGGCGCGGTCGGAAGTTTGATATGTACCGTTATTAGCTAAACTTCAAATGTGTTTTCGTGTTTTATAAGGCACATTAAGTCGTCGATTCAAGATAGTATCATTGAATAGATAAAATCTTATCGAAACTTCTATGAGCGGTTTAAAATTTGCACATCAAATGTGCGGTTTAATTTTTTTATTCAAATGTATATACGAGCAACTTCTTAATATAGCCATCCAATTAATAGAATAAAATAAAACCGTTTAAGAAGGGAATCATTTAATTCGTCTCCCAATAAGCGAAGATAACGGCGTAAAATATACACAAAAAGAAATTGACCTTCTTGTATGAAATCGTTTAAAAATAGATTATTTTAATACTACAGTGAAACGTCTCGGAATTTGCGAATAAAGTGTATACCAAACATAAATATTTGTACAATCTACTTAGTGACAACTTTATTATAACGCCATCGAAGTTAAGAATACAACATAAACCGTAGACGATCGACTTGGGCTCTAACAGACTAGCTATTTTAGCTGCGGCATTTTGCGTTTTGGCCAATAAATCGATGTTGTATAATTTTTTGTCGACCAGTCGCGGTTTGGAAAATTTAGGTTTAAACGTCTGCATACGTCGCATTTTTGTTACTCATTCATCATCCGATAGTTTTTGGAGAAGTAATAGTTCGACGCCCGTTGTCAATAATTTTTAGGTATACCTACTTAATTGAAAAAAAAATGTACGTGCTATAACTTGTTTAAATTCAACCTTTTACTCGGCAAATATTGGGTAGAATAATTACATTAATATTAGGCGTTAGTTTGCCGATTGCCGCGACAGGCGTTTTTATGACTGCGACATGGAACGTTTATTCGAAAAACAGCTACTAAAAGTAGCTAGTCTGCGGGGCCCATAAAATCTGTTCACACGATCACTGTTTACACTCGAGGAAGTTAACGAGTCTTACTCAAAGTTGTTCTGCTGCCAGATTAACTCGTAGTAGGTAATATACCATTTGTCACTTGAGACACGAAGTTTTTTATTTCGTGCTCGTGGTCTTAATTGGAATAAAATTCCTTTGAGCGAAGTTGTTTTAGAGATGGCTTATGAAATATTCAATGTTATACCAGCCATCGCTCTTGAAGCTTGAAATTTAGAGCGTAACTGAGAAATAAATGGTGTAGCTACTTAAATCAGTATTACTGTGATTTATTTAGTAATCCGCAGTTCTATGTTTTTTGGCCTTTGTAAGTGATTTATTTTACCTTTACTCTTACTATCGTAACTTACTAAGAAGTAGTTTCTATTTTTAGTCTATGCTATTGTCATTTTGAGGTGATCTCCGTGCCCAGCAATGGGACTGTGAAGTTACCTGTTATGATTTTATTTATTTTATATCATAGTCTATTAATTTTTTTTATACAATGAATTAATTCCATTACATTCTACATAGGTATGGTATAAAAGTGTTAATCCATTATACGTGGTCAATACTTTTGTATGAACAGGTTGAAAAGCTTCGCTGAAAGTTAGTCGCCACGCAAATGGATTAACTGGTCCAATTCGCTGTGTACATTGTATTTGTTTGCTCAACAAATTATTACCACTGAGAATAATTGTACCGCAAAAAGTTACCAGCTGGATAAGTTGAAATGAATTTTATTCCTTAGTTTTAGAGAAGCGTCCGTGAATTTAAATTCGTGCCATTCTTTTGTGCACGCAAAACTTTTAGGCAAAGAGAAAAGATAGAAATTTATTAAAAGATTTTTTCGTGTTACTGACAGTTAAGAAGAATGATTTATTATCTGGATTATTGCGAAGGATATTAATATTATATTAAAGAGAGTGTTTTGACCTTTTCCAGACTTGAATGGCTCATATTGCTTAAATTTTTAATAAAGAATATTGGTTGCGTTTCTATTTCTGAAATGTCTTGTCCAACATTTGGCGTGTCAGTTTTTGATACCTCACTCTTTTACTGGGGAGTTTTTGACAGTAATTACCATCTGTTACGAAGTTTAGTATAAATTACTTATGTGTTTTCTTTGATAAGTAAAGATACTTCGCCGCCTTGAAATTGAATGAAGCCATAAACGGCTGATTTATCAGTTATTTTTTTGAATTCTTGACAAAAAAAACATTATAGAGAAAATTTACGAACAAATAACTAATACTGCGTAATTTACATAATAAATAAGGGGGCGTTCAAGTATTACGTAACGCAATTTTTCTTGTAAAACGTTACGATGCGTTACAGGGGCGGGAGGGGGTCAAAAATCTTCAAAAATTGCGTTACGTAATACTTGAACGGCCCCTAAATAAGTCTTTCAAATATTTTAAGGACATTTTAGCATAGAGACGTGGCAAAACTTTTTTACGCAATAATTTCAATTATCAAACCTGGTTACATTTTCTTGTTAGGAGAGACCAATCTTTACTAATCTATGTGTGTTTTATATGAATTAATTTTTATATGTCGTTCTATTTCAGAGGAGGCGTCCATCGTAGAAAGTCCCGGCGATGTTGTGACTTCGCATTGGTGCGAGGGCGAGGTCCCTACGCATAAACATAAGAAACTAAAGCTGCATACGCATCACCATCATGGGTAATTTAGATAGTAAAGATTAGTAACTAAAGCCTAGTGGTTATGAAACTCGGCCTCTTGATCGAGGGGTCCGAGGTTCTGATCCCAGGCACGCACCTCTGATTCTTCAAAGTTATGTGCGTATTAGAAGTTAATTATCAGTTGTCTTAAACGGTGAAGGAAAACATCCTGAGGAAACCTGCATACCTAAGATCTCTTAAAAAAAAGAAAGTTTCAAAGGTATGTGAAGTCCACCAATTCGCACTTGGCCAGCGCGGTGGACTATGGCCTAATCCTTCTCATTCTGAGAGGATACCCGTGCCCAGCAGTGGGACAGTAATGGGTTGATGATGATGATGATGATGATGTATTGTATTAGGCAATGTATCTACTGTTAAGGACTTCGTGCGTCCCATCGAAGAGTGAAGATGCCGACTGACGTATAAATGAGACGATTATCATAGTTGTCAAGAGTCTTTCCCTCATGGTGACTCTAAGATGAATTTTATTAAGATAACAATCTTAATCAATAATCTCTTTAAAACGCAAATAATTTTGAAGCTTAGACTAAGATAAATATAGATAAAAATAAATGATCAATAAACATAAAATAATATATAGAATTAAAGTTATGTAGATAGATGTCAAATATTACATACAATGGAGACGCTGAATTGTAAAATTTAAACTCTCGACACATCGGGATTATGTACTCACATTGTCAAGACTCGTTTTACAATAGGCATGCTTACAGTAAGCTGAAAACCAAATATTCTGAAGTTACTCGTAATTCCATTCGAAAGGCTTGAGTGGCTAACTACAATACATAAGGATATCTATTGCTCGTAATATCGTAAAAAAGGAAATATTTTTGAGGTTGGTTTACACATTTGGGTTAATTGCTTAGTAATTATTTTTAAAACCGATTTCCCTACAGGTGATTCCTAATTTGTCGCTTAGTCGCTGTATAAAAAATATTATGTATAAAAAATGTTTATAATAAAGTATTTTTATAATCTTTTTTTCTTGATAAGGGTAAAAATATTTTTAACTATTGTATATATTATATTAACTTTACAATATACATTCATCAATTTCCTAATGTCCTACGATGCACTAATCAACCCGATGTTGAAATCAATACAACACTAGTCTCTATAGACATTATAAAGATATTAAATGAAAAGAAAATATAAATAATATCCTTACTAGTTGCCTTCATGACTAATCACTACCTTCTAATAGCCTCGACGTTATCATATTTAGTAAAAGAAACGTCTTTTATAATTGTTAAGAATTGTTATATTTTCTAACAACGTTACAACATTGCACGCTAAATATCAAGATTCCACTATATAAGCCGAAAATAAATGTAAAAGCGCTATTTAATTTAAACACGGGAAGAGAAACACTCAAAAGTGACTGTAGAGGGCGCTCGACACACTAGCCTTATGAGTCAACACAATAGCCTGCCTTCACTTCAGTTGAAGCTTAAACACTGTAGCTTTCTGCTAGCTTTGTGGCATACCACAAAAATCCTATTTTTGATTTCAACATAAAGCTCTCAATTTTTGGGTGAGAAAATATATTTTCTGTTTTGTCAGCCACAGTTTGTAGAGAATTTTCTTTTTGGGAAATAACATCTGTTCTGTTACGCATTTTTACGTTAGAAATAAAGTGACGTTAAAAATATAATATCCAACGAGATAAAACCTAAACAATTTGTACACTACAAATGGAAACAGATATTTTATCGTAATGAGGTCATCAGGTCATACATTTAGTTCACCTAGGGAATTGATTGTCATGACGTTAATTTCCGTTGACTTAGATATTTAAAGCGATTGTCACGCATGTATGATTTATAGGTAGGTAGACATAAGTCGCGATATGTTTATATATAAACGATATTATAAAAAAAAAATAAAAATAGCTTATTACTTTCAAATGGAGTCTACAAAACAAGTGGCAAGGGCCCCTGTCCTGGGTTGAAAAACCTGTGTTACTGGGTACCCCGCTCTTCCAAACAAGGCGATATTAACAATTTGAAATCTAATTTTAGTCGAGAAAAAATATATGAATGGTTACAATGGAGTTAAGGTATGTTATAAAAGTGTGTGAGAGGGTGTGTGTGCGTTGTGTGTACATATGAGAGTGTGTGAACGTGTGAGTACGTGTGAGTGTGTGTACGTGTGCATGTGTGTACGTGCATGCGCAAGAGTAAGAAACTAAGAGATAAGAAGTTCTGTTTCCTCAAATATTAAGGAATCTTTTTGATGAAAAAAACAATTCTTACTTAATGATCAATGAATTCAAAATGTGTAGTAAAAAGCTTGTGATTTTATCTAGTCACTTAAATCTATATATTAACTAGCTGACCCGGTAAACGTTGTGTCGCCATATAAATAAAAAAATGTAAAGGGTGAACAACCATTATCACTTATGGGTATACAAATAGATAGTAGCTGATTCTCAGACCTACTGAGTATGCATATAAAATTTGGTGAAAATCGGTAAAGCCGTTTCGGAGGAGTACGGTACCTAACATTGTGACACGAGAATTTTATATATAAGATTAGATATTTATATCTAATATTTAAGGACATATTAAATCAAACTACAAAATTAATAGCAATGACAACTTTATTGCATGAGTCGTGTCGGCAAAATTTACTGCGGCAAATGATTATAACAAAATAGATAATTTGAATACTAGAAATATAGAAACTGAGTGAGGTCAGTGGGTCACGTGGTTCACGATGCGGACGCATTGTGACGTGACCACGTGACATTAATCTCCGGTGCCTAATTTAAAGCGTTCATGCTCGGTTGTCACTGCGTTTATACGTGACTTCACGTGTCAGTGTAACCACGTTCTGTATTTATTAGTATGTATGTATTTATTAGAACCACGTTCTGTATTTACAAAATCTTCTTTGTTACTCTTTCCTGTATCTCCTAAGCAAAAACAAAAGTGCACACTTCTTTTTATGATCCATGTCACGACCCAATTTTCAAAAGACGTTCCGTACGGTTGACGGTTGTCGGAAGAATGGACACCCTGGGAGACGCTATGCCACACGATATCGCATCGCAGCAATTCGTGTCGCAATTTTCTACGTTGCGAGTTCGCGTCGCGTCGCATCGCAGTTTTGTGTACGAGCCCTTAGGTTTTCGCCATAACTAAGCAAGTGTTAATACATTTCCTTTATTACAATGCGCTTAACTTTAAAAAATCAGGGGTTCATGCGTGCAATAGGTTCTGTCGGTTCTTAAGATTGAGAAGCAGAGTTTCAGACCACTCGGTTTCAAACCACTATCACTTACCATATCCTTGCTATGCTGTGCTCTGTCTAATTTTTTTAAAATATAGGAGTAGCAGACGAGCATGCAGTCCACCTGATGGTAAGTGGCTACTGCCGCCCATGGACATCTGTAATCAACCCCAGATAGAGATATTCCTACCTGAGGGTCGGCCACAGATGCGCCGCTACCCCTGAGGACTAAGCTGGAATGCCTCGGAAAAGTATGTCTCCTTTACCACACCCTTCAAACCAGAATATAACAGCGCCTAACACTGATGTTATTAGGCAGAAATAGGTGTGGCGGTGGTGCCGCCGGAGTCGAACCACAAAGTGTTCTACCACTTTTAAATTACCTAAGTTAAATTAAAATTAAGTTAAGATAAAGTAAAATTAAATTTAAGTTCTTATAGTCATACGTTCTTATTTACATGTTTAATTATCAGGGCGATTGTCAGTCAAGAACAATTAGAAATGGAGAGGCGCCGGAAGCGACGCAGGCGCCACCACGCACACACACATACGCACAAACCGAAGAAACATCGAACTCTGCTGGTCTCCGCCATTGACGAGCAAGCTAAAGTAATACATGTAAGTATTGTTGGCAATATATTCAAATTATTTAATTATAGTATTGTTTCAATTAATTATTTTGTGTTATATTCATGATGTTTTATTTTTATAATAATGAGTGCCCATTTATATAGTCATTGGCTGTATGGGTTATACGATTGTATGCATTAGCATAAAACAAGATAAAGAACGCGCTTGGCGCGAGACTTGTATTTTACGCGGGAATAATAAAAGTTGAAAATGGACCAAGAAAATAGTTTATGTTATTAGATGGTTATTAGTATAAACTACAGAGTTATTAAAAATATATATATTTTAAACCCGACTGCTTACAAATACAGACGAATCCAACGGCACTTAATCATTATGTTAAAATCCTTCGATCGCTGGTATTGTTGATTGAATTTAAAATCCGTCAAGCCGTTTGGGTTGCATTGCATGCCAAAAAATGAGACATACATAAATTATCAAAAACGTTATCCTTAGCTGGCGGGTAAATTTTTATTGTACGCTACAATTATAGTTTCCTATATATGGATTACTAACTGACCCGGCAAACGTTGTGTTGCCATATACATAAAATGTTAAGGGTGAACAACCCTTATCACTTAGGGGTATGAAAAATAGATAGTAGCCGATTATCAGACCTACGGAATATGCATATAAAATTTGGTGAAAATCGGTAAAGCCGTTTCGGAGGAGTACGGTAACTAACATAGTGACACGAATTTTATATATAAGAATGTACATAATAAAATTGCATTACATGTTTTTCGTCCTAAAGTGTAGCATATAAATGTCCAGTCTAGCTAAAACAAAAGAATTTGGCATATAAAATGGCATAAAATTATGAAAAAGAAAATAATTTCGGTAATAGCTTTTCGTTGTTTCTATTAAGAAGCTTTTAAATAATTGTAGTAACGTACATACTAGTGGCGCCATCTAGAATAAAGCCATTGAAACGTTACTGAAAAGCTTCTTGCCGTAACTGTAATATAAAGCTTAACTGTCGCTGCAGATTCTACTTGTATTTTTGATGATATTCGGTAGATGGCGTTACAGGCTTAATCCTACAACAAGCTTCACTGTTCAAGTTCACTGGACGGTGTTCCAGGAACAGTTTTATCAATGACTGGCTAGATGGCGCTGACTGTATGGACAGTGAAATCTTCACAGATCTTAGTGTGAAGTAGAGCACCTCAAAAATTACTTTATGAAATCTTTTAGTTTATGCAAGAACATTTTTATTTATTCTTTATTGATAACTCTTATTCTATATGCAAGAAAGTAAAGTTTTTCGATTGGGTGATAGAGAATAAATACAATTTATTTGAAACTAATATGAAACCTACAGTTTTTTTTAGTATTGTATAAAGGTATATTTATATTTTTTCATCTATAATTATCAAACCATTTATTCTCAGAAAATTTGTATACGGGTATAGTACCTACTTGGGTAATTTAAAGTTTTGAAAATATTATGGATTGACTTGAAGAAACTATATAATATTTTGATGATAATTATGATGATAAACAATTGATTATGAGACGGTAAATCATAACCTTTTTGAGTAAGTTTCGAGCACAATATATTGTTTTTATTCACGCTCTTTCACTATGAACATGTATAAGAACGTCAACTTTGTCAGTTTTTCAAAGGCAAAGGTAAAAAAAAGAACAATACTTAGATGCAAAGTCGGCGTAACGGATAAGCTCTGCATGAAATGAGCTTACGTTTGAAGGCGGCAAATTATTTTGAGTTGACGACTCGCGTGACTGGGCGGTTAGTGTACCGGTTTGACGTGCTAAGGGTTTCGGGTTCGATTCCGACAGGCAGACGTTTGAACTTTGAATGATGAACTCGGATGTGTTCTGGGTCTGGGTGTTTGTGTATATGCCTTCATGTGTGTCCATGACACGATACAGGCATGGTATCTATTTTGTGTTATTAATAAATATTCTAGAATATTCAATAATTATTATGTTCGATTTTCAGACGTCCGACTGGTGTCGAGTGTGCACTTATAGTAGTAAAAAAAATATATTTTGTTTTCGTGAACGATTTTGATCAGTTACATTAGAAAGTTATTTTTTTACTCTAGTAGTTTGTTTAATAAATAAATAATAGATAATAAATGATAATATATGAGAGGCTGAGTTCATAAGGTAATGTCGAAAATTATTGTTTTAAGCACAGACCTATTGGGTACTAAACAAATACAGCTCTGTGATTTTAAGAACTAATCTCACCTTCATTCGATTTTATTATATCCCTACTATTTATAAAAAGATAGATTAGAGTTTATTAATGCGTAATAGGAACCCGTCAATCAGGATAAGGAAATGTTTGTAAAAGAGTAAAAGTTTCAAAACAATTCCTAGGAAGTTACAAAGTCATTTATCTTTGTAGCCAACTGTCGGACTATGTAAGAGAGAAAATTAGGAAACTTAATATCAATGTACCGTAGCATACCGACAGGCGCTTTATATAAATTATCTTGTACACTATAGTAATATAAGAAATTAGCGAAGTCTTCTATTTTCTAAGTATAGTGACATGAAATCGTATTATAACTTGTTAAGTGTAGGTAGGTAGGGATAGTCGGTCAAAATTTCTCCTTTCCCCTTAGGAACGGTACTTTTTTCAGAATATAAGGTATAGTCCGCCTAAAATTGCTAGTCCGCTCTGAATATAGAAATGAATCGCATCGTCATAGCAAATTGTATGACACCTGCTCGCAAAAACTTCAGAGCAGACTAGAAGTTTGGCGTGGACTATACTCTTTGTCCTTTACTGAACCCCTGACACCGCGTGTACAAAATTGTATGACAAGCGATTATGTAGTTAAGGCATGAAAGTGTTGCAAACAAACTCACTTTCGCGTTTATAATATTAGTTAGTCAGTTAGTCATCAATGGTGAACATGTCACACATCTTCGATTTGCCGATGATATAGTCATCTTGGTAGATTCGCTGAGGGACCTCAGCACAATGCTAGGAGACCTCAATAGTGCCTAACGACAGGTGGGTCTTAAGATGAACA
Source organism: Epargyreus clarus clarus (assembly GCA_014595695.2). Classification (NCBI taxonomy): domain Eukaryota; kingdom Metazoa; phylum Arthropoda; class Insecta; order Lepidoptera; family Hesperiidae; genus Epargyreus; species Epargyreus clarus. The sequence continues at coordinate 474,800 of JACTTY020000006.1, forward strand.
TGGACAAGACGAAAATCATGTCCAATGTCATGTCACACCCGTACCGGTAGTTGTTGACGGCACTCCTCTCGAAGTCGTTGACGAGTACAATTACCTGGGACAAATGATCCGGATGGTTAAGTCCAACTTTGAGAGGGAGGTCACTCGAAGAATCCAACTCGGCCGGGCTGCGTTCGGGAAATTACGGAGTATCTTCTCGTTCAAAATTCCACAGTGCCTGAAGTCGAAATTATTTGAGCAATGTGTGTTGTCAGTGATGATCTACGGCGCTGAAACGTGGTCTTTTACTGTAGGCCTTATCCGAAAGCTCAGAGTCGCGCTATTTGCGTATTTTGCTACGAGAGATGATTCGCAATGACGAAATCTGTAGACGAACTAAGCTTACCGACATAGCTCTCAAAATTAACAAGCTGAAGTGGCAATGGGCCGGCGACATCGCTCGGAGGACCGATAACCGATGGGGAAGAAAGGTCCTTAAGTGGCGATGACGATCATAGGCAAACGGAGTTCTGGCCACCACCGACTAGGTGGACCGATTACCTGAAGAAGACGGCGGGAAACCATCTGATTCAAAAGCCACGGGACCGGGTGAAATGGCGACAATTAGTGAAGGCCTATGTCCAGCAGTGGACCTCAAAAGGCTGATGGATGGATGGATAGTTAGGAATTGAATCGGTATTAACTACGAGACTAATGGTGTTCTAACAACAATTTACAAAAAACGTTTGGATCATATATTTATAAATGTTGTCGTGCCGCTTTGTTATTGTAGAAATATTTTCTTTAAACATCAAAAAGGTTTAAATCCGGAAAGAATTATGAATGTGCAATTTATTCCCTAGAAGTAGCAAGACACTTGTAATCAATATCATAAAGGACTTTTATTCTATAAGGAGACAAGTTGAAGGCGGTAGAACCCTTTGCGGTTCGACTCCGGCGGCACCACCGCCACACCTATTTCTGCCTAATAACAGCAGCGTTAGGCGCTGTTGTGTGCCGGTTTGAAGGGTGTGGTAAGGGAGACATCCTTTCTGAGGCGTTTCAGCTTAGTCCTCAGGGGTAGCGGCGCATCTGTGGTCGACCTCAGATAGGAATATCTAATCTTATCTGGGGTTGATTACAGGTGTCCATGGGCGGCAGTAGCCACTTACCATCAGGTGGACTGCATGCTCGTCTGCTACTCCTATATTATATAAAAAAAAGACAATCAAAGACTTCTATTGTCGGCAATGTTGTTAAATCAGATTGTATTTATGCTCGTTATCTATTTCTGTTACTAAAAAAATGTTTTTTTAACAGGTTCTAGACCCAGATGAGTTGCCGCGGCGGGCTCGCTACACCATCATGGTCACCGCCTGCCTGCTGCTCTTCCTCTGTCTCCTTCTTGTCGGCGTGACGCTCCGTATGGCACCGCTTATTGATGACATGGGTAAGTTTAATATAGTTGTTTGTAGTAGTATTGCTTTGTACTACTACAAGCAAGTAGTATTTCTACTTTATTTTTGTTTATATAAAATGATATACATGAAATAACGAACGTGTTATCTTCTAAATATATATAACTCAAAGGTGACTGACTGACATAGTGATCTATCAACGCACAGCCCAAACCACTGAACGGATCGGGCTGAAATTTGGCATGCAGGTAAATGTTATGACGTAAGCATCCGCTAAGAAAGGATTTTAATCAATTCTACTCCCAAGGGGATAAAATAGGGGATGAAAATACTGCAAATTATTTAAATCTATTGATTCACTTAAATTGATTTGAGGTCATAAGATTTTTTCTTAACACGAGTACTCTGATTCTATTCTCACGTCGTCAACGTTATCAAACTTATTACTTGTAACATCTATAGTGTTCATTACTTGTGATGCAATATTATAGTAGACTTTATATTAAATTTCTCATTTGTGTATATGCATGGTTCTTAGAAATCTAGGTAAGAGTAATGAAAAGATAGTCAAAGCAACATCACAAACGACGACTAATGAGAAACGACAATGCGGATTTACATTTATTTATATTTTACTCTAAACTTGTAATTAACGTCTGCAGAAAAGGCTCTATTCACCGTGGCAAGGTAGCTCTAGTCTAGATCTTAACGGTCATCTGTTAATTTAAGAAATAGAGGGATTAATACATTTTACTCTCAGGATTAAGGCTGCGTTGTTGTATATTTGTATATGTAAGTAAGATATCGGTGAGAAGTACCCATTACAGTTATAAAAAAAGGTAAGTAATGTTTATTTTTATTATATATATAGTGGAATAGTAGATATATATATACATTATACGTATGTGTATATAAAGTAGAATTTGTTAAATACGTGAAGATGGTTTTTGTTACGATACGTATACATATATTTGTTAGTGGAATTAAATTCAGAAAAACATAAAGTATAAACATTTAATAAATCTTTTGAATTTTGCTTTACAGGCGAAGTTTATTTTTAGGCACATAGTTGTAGATAGATTTATGTGTACATTATAGAAATATCAATTCTATTTAAATCTTAGTTTTATTCTAAGGCGACTCTTCTTTCGATTTTTCGTCAAAAAGAATTTGTAAAATCATACGAAGATGATTTCTTAATCACTATTATACTGAGTTAATTGAGGTTAATATTTTAAGGGTTTTGTGTGTTAACTAAAAAGCCGTATAGGGTAGAATTCATTATGATAATTAAATTTTACTCAGGCAAACCAATCAGTTATGGTTTCTTTTTCATATACAACGTATATCGAATGATTAAAACAAAGCAAAGTAGTAAGTTAAAATTATGTATATTTATGACCCAATCAACTTACCTCTTTTAGATACATTAATACTTGGAATTGGTTTTAAAGTTTGCTACCTCAGAAAACTAAAAGGTGGCCAGTAATAGTTTTTATAACTTTTGCCTCGTTACTTACAAGTTTTCCAATTACTCGTTTTGCTTGTAACAACGAAAGTATTTTTATCCCCAGACTTGTTGATAAATAAAAATATCAGAGTCTTATTGTACAATGTACAATCGTTTGTATAAGTGACGCGACAACTTGCTTCTTTTATCTTATTGTTTTTTATTTTTGGCACGTCATTGTGCTAAAGTACCACTTTAATTTTGGAATCATCGCCGTCTCAATGTTTTCATCGTGATAAATAGGTATGAAATTTTGGTCTTTAAATCGCGGCGTATCTCCTCTTTTTAAAGAAGCCTACAAGCTACACTATATTAAATTTTCAATACCAGGTGAACCTTCATGAAGGCAACAAGCTTTACAGACCCGCTTGTGAACTCTTTTGTAAAAATTAGCATTCATTTTTAATACCTACTTTCCCGGAATATGAAGACGTTGGTTTATGACGGGAAATTTTATCACACAATACCTCGTTTCTGCCAGACGCTTTTAATATTAAGTTCTTCAATATCTTTTATATCTACTTATAATGGTTTGTTTCGTGTTATCTGCCATACTACGCTGCCAGAAGACTGAATTTCTATTTTTGAGTATGCCGTTTTTTCGTGTTTTTCAGACCACTAGAATGTTCTGAAGATTGTAAACTTGAATTCCGTATATACGATCTAACTGATTATAATTATTCTACCTAATATATAATTAGGCATGTAAAATGTGTTTTTTATTTTAAATGCTAATAAAATATAATATGTCTATTGATGTCTTAAAGCCTTAGAATAAAGAATGACATTTGACTTTCAACCAACTACTTATAATGTAAAACTTATAGCATAATGAATTCGAGGTTTCTCCTTTAACATATGTATGGACATGGTGGATAGTGATGCAATCTTGCTTAGAGAATATGTAAAGCTTGAAAAATTCATTTGCATTCTCATTTGTATGAAAATCAAGTACCATCTTGGTTACTACAGGGATACGAGTCAAATAAGAACATTTAATATATTAAAGTGGGATCCTAGATATTGTTGAAAAAACTAATGAATTTTATTAACATTGAATTTGTCGTGTGTTTGTACCCGATTATCTCCTTTGCCTTGATTAAAACGTAAAAAAACATGTGTTGTTTTGTGCAAGAAGCTTTCCCAGTGGTTAAAAAAGTGTCATGATGCATATGTTTATTTTGTCCAAAAGATATTGTCTAAAAATAACGACCGACGTAAATATATAATGTCTCCACTTTTGCATGTGTTCTCTCGAGATAGTGTCGTCGGTCGTCGGATTAATAAGAGGCGTCGCTCGAGTTATAATGAGCCGGCTCGAACCGAGAGTCACATGTCATGTCGCTAACACGCGCCTGCTAGCGCTCGCTGACATGTGTCATGTTTTGCTCACATGTTAATTGAAACAGTTGTGGGATGATAAATGTTTAATACTTCTAAGCTTTATTGTAGGTGTATAATTTTTGAGCTCCACTTGATTCAAAGTATCTTATCAGTTTTTAAAGCAAAACGTTTTGGCGAAGGGTAATAGGTTTAATAATAGTTTATTTATAAAGGCGATTATTGTTTAAAATGATCTTTAAGGTCCCTATCAAATATGGTACATATTTGTACATACATAGCAATTAATGCAATTAAATTGAATAATACTAATACTGGTTGAAACCTACTAAATTATGTGGTAATTTGCATACATTATCAGTTTCAGACGAAGATAATTCATCCTAACATGTGCTTGACTTCAATAGTAGTAGTAATTTAATACTTAAGTGACGTCATTGTGTATGAGATAAAAGGGATAATCTCGTTCGCTGAAAGGCGAGGGACTAGTACAAAAATCCGTAATCGAGAAAGAAGAGCACGCAAATTGGGTTAATTAAAAACTCCCCAAACAGATTTCTCAGATAATTTATTTGAGGCCACGTCGGCTGCCCAGGACCCGCGAGTCACTCTGATAACGTCATTCACACTTGATACCGACTTGCTCTATTCTGAGCCTGTTTGCTCCGAAATTGAGAAGAAATTTATGTACTCCTGAGTTTTATTTTTAGACCATATTTTTGTAAATTGACTTAGGTATGTTGAAAGTCAGAACAGCTTTATTGTTCTTTGTTATGAAAACGTACAGAAGCATGTAATTTTTATTAAATACGAACTGACCCAGCAAACGTCGTGTTGCCATATAAATAAAAAAATGTTAATGCTGAACAACCCTTATCACTTAGGGGCTATGAAAAATAGATAGTAGCCGATTCTCAAACCTACTGAATATGCATGTAGAATTTGGTGAAAATCGGTAAAGCCGTTTCGGAGGAGTACAGTAACTAACATTGTGACACGAGAACTTTATATATAAGATAAACGAACACATAAGATATTTTAAGTTAGGAAAAAAAAATTGACTTTAAATTATTCACCTATTTGTTAACTTATCACTTGAATATTTAATATTCTAAGTTAAATCTTTAAGAGGCTTAGTTTATAAATAATTTATAGCATATTCCCTTTAGAATTAAGTCAAGTGAGACGTTAGAATATTAATCATGATAAATACTAGTATCGAATTATCGTTACTCATAGGGTAGACTTAATATATTTGATCCTATTTCAATTATGTTTTGCTTATACAGATAGTAATAAATCACTTTTTTATATATTAACTGAACCGCAACGTTTGTTAGATTTATCGAAGTGCTACGGGGTTGACAAAGACAAATCGACTATACACGGTAGGTTTACAGTTCTACGGCGTAGCGTCGTAGCGTTCTACGAAGCTACGAGATTGTATATTAATACATTAATTAGTCTGCGAATTATACACCCGCGCCGTATTAAATTAGGTGTTTAGATTAAATAGTGTTAGAGATAAATCTCGTTGATTGTCGTTGAATCTCGTTTGTAATATAAATTAAATGTTTATTACGAGATGATTTATACGAGTAAGTGTGCGTAAAGATATTAGGTATCGTTTCGTTACTGTAGTACCACTACATCAATTGTTTATGCTAAGAAGTAGAAGGATGTATGTTAAAAATGTAAATACCAGCATAACTATAGATAACCAATATTGTACTTGCTATTTATATTCCTGTTATATATCTGGATGGATGTGGAGAAATTAGACTTTGTTTCTTTATAATATTTACATTAACAAACGCATGCTTTAAAAGTTTCTTAATTATTATAACAACAAAAATCGACTGCGTAAAAATAGTTAACTGAAAAGGGATGCTTATTCCATTTCCAAAATTAAGATGAATCCAACGACGCCACATTAAAATCAGACATACATACGGTCAAAAAACTTTACCCTCCTAAGTCGGGTAAAAAAGCCTTCATCTACCTTATTCACCCACAGGACGTTGATATGTTTTATGCTCGATATGTATCACCCAACGTTTTAGGAGACAAATGTATACTTTATAATGTTTGTTGGAAAAACGTTCCTTTAAAAATATTCAGGTATTGTTCCCTTTGTTAGGCAAAGTCAAGTAAGAGGCCATTATTGTCTCAGAGCGGTGAGCACTCTACACGAGTGTTTGGACTATGACCCGTTATGTGTGTTCTTGGCATTGTTCTTTTAACACACATTCCTTGTAAAACCCTCGTAACATTGTTGCACCCGGACATCTAAATGTTTTAGGTAATTTAATAGGTATGCAATAATGTATAGGAAATATTTAAATGTAGCAAATTAAGTATTTATTCATGATAAAGCAGCGAAATGTCATCAAATGTAAATAACTAAATTATAAGCACAGTTTTCTGTCGTGCATAAAGAACAAAAATCCGAAATGGAATCTAGAGATATAAGAACATCTTAAACAAAAGATGAAGTTATAAAAGTTTCTTTTTTTTTCAAAATATGTACATGGTGTTGGCATTATCGGCTATCCCATTTTACCGGCTCTTGGTGGAGTTTGAAGGTAAGGTTAAGGTCACTGTTGCTGGTGTCTTAGTGCGTTCATCATCGCAAAGACCCTCGTAAATCTAGTATGAAGAAATATATAAACTTCATTAATTTCAAGAATCTCCTGATCTTTTTTAAATAAACAGTTGGCACGTAAGCAGTAATGTTTATCATTTGAAAGTTGTGTCTATATTGTAGAACACAACTGTAAATTGACCACCGTAAAGTATATCGTAACCTTGGGTCTTAAATAATGAAAATATGACCTGCCTTATTATTCGTTGCCGCACCAACGCACGGATGCACAGTTGGATCACATTAGCTCAGGACCGTGAAGATGGGCACAAAAGAGAAGGCTTACGGTTTTCATTAAGCTATTACCTAGAGTTTGATTAGAAAACTGTAACACACGTTGGAAAATTAAGGTTTAAAATATGGAACCAGGTAAAGTTCGCAGAATCGTTTACTGTAAAGTTAACGTTGCAAAAATATTGTAATACTAAAACTCCGAAATTTAAATTTCTAAAATACCTGTCTTTGATTACAATCAATTTGTGTTGGATTTACATAAAATTACTATCGCAACATCTATTTCTGCTTCATACTGTGGCACAAGCTGCTGTATTAGTCTTTGTAGGATGTGGTAAGGCAGAAACAGAAGTAAATAATACAATTTAGGCTTCCTATATTCATATTTCTGTGGGGATCGGGGTTTTCTCATAATTTTATTGTCAGAAGCCTGGAGCATATTCCACCACGTCGATTTAGTTCACGTTATTATCTACAGACATTGAACGTGTCAGACGCGGGCCGTATTATATTTGACAGGCACGGCTCGTGTCTGCGCGGTCGTGTTACACTAAATATAAATACGTTAAAAACAAGACATAGGAAAATACTATTCTGTTTGCCACGGCATGCGTTGATACGTTCTATGACTGTAGGTGTAAATTAAATTTTAATTTAGATTTTAGGGAATACTAACATCTTCACCGTATCTGTGTCCAACAAAACATAGTTCGACAGTACTACAGTTCAGCCTCTAATCTGTGTACACACACAACATTCAAACCGGCACATCGTATATGATAATTTAAATTAATGGGATGTTATTCACTGGGACGACACGAAACGGCGCGGCAACGGCGCCGACAGCATGTCAACGGCAGCTATTATACTAGATCAACGACACGACACGACCTGGCAGAGATTTGACTCTTAATTATTTATTTATTTTAAAAAGTATAATTAATTTATTTTGTTCATTTAGGTATTTAACGAATGATTAAGTATTGTATAAAAAATAATATCCTCACGCATGGAAGTTTACGTGGATGTACAACACACGTATAAAGATGCTCGCACGACACCGATACGTCAGTCTGCCGACGACGACAGTTCGAGACGGCAACGGCATGCTGGTTTCATGCTGGACCAGTGAGATAACCGCCAGTACAATTACATAGAATTATCATCCACTGATGTTGTTGTTGTTACCGTGCCGTGCCGTGCCATGCCGTGCCATGCCGTGCCGTGCCTTTGTCTTCCTTTTTATATAATATAGGAGTAGTAGACGAACATGGAGTCTACCTAACGGTAAGTGGCTACTGCCGCCCATGGACATCTGTAACCAACCCCCGGTAGGATAAGATACTACTTGAGATCGGCCAAAGATCCGCTGCTACCTAAGGACTAAGCTGTAACGCCTCGGAAAAGTATGTCTCCCTTACCACACCCTTCAAACCAGAACACACTAGCGCTTAACGCTTCTGTTATGAGGCAGAAATAGGTGTGGCGGTGCTGCCGCCGGAGTCGAACCACAAAGGTTTCTACCAAAATCGTCCTGATAAAGAAGAGCAAATTGGTCGCAATAAGCAAGCAATGTTTGACGCTCGAGTTACTAGTATCCGAATTAAGATAATTCGGATACTAGTAAATATTTCAATCATTGCCCACCAGTTCAGTTATGACCAAAACCACAACACGGTCCATTATGTGGCAGTTACATTAACGAAATGCGATGGAGTGTGCGTCATCGGGAGCCGTAAACAGCTTGTATAACACTGTGAAGTACAGGGGGCTTACCACCATCTTTTAAAAACCATCACAGTTCAGGAAAGTTTAATTTAAATATTCCATCAACATTATTTTGTTTCGTACCACGACCTCCTTAAAACTGTTTTGTTTTATTCCTGTCCAGTAAAAATCAAATCAAATCAAATCAAATCAAATCAAAAAGAATGAGTAATTTATCTATTCCTTATCCAAGAGGAAAAGAGACATCGAAACTAGTGTCATCTCTTTCACACCACGGTCTTGCTTGTGTTTTGTCATACGCAGTTGAAAAAACCTTATTAATTTTTCGCTTATCCATTGTATAAAACCAAGTGAAATTGTCATATTTTGCTTAAAAAGTAAAATTTTCTGCAAAAAAAAAATAATAATTTCGACCGACATAATACAAAACTGCTTATTGTAATATTGTTAAAACAATCTTACTTTAACGAGGTCGTGGTACGAAATTTCAATGTATGATTATTATAATATTGTTATAAGAGATGGTAGTAACCCCCCAGATTGGTTGTGAACATTCGTGCATTTATATACGCTGACTCATCTGTGCGCACGATCTACTCTTAGCTATAGATTATGTGTGGAATATAAAGGCGGTAGGGCTTTTTAGTTTATCATCACTACACTCTACTCACTAGCTTCCAGTGCTATTGATGGGAGTGGTCACTGCCAAACAACTATACAAGAGATGCTTTCTATGCGCATATTGGTCATAGTCCCACACTAGGATTCACTGTGTCGTGCCATGGACACAAAAAACTACGAATACACAAACACCCAGACCCAGGACAGAAGTCTAAATTCATCATTGAGATATCAGTCTGTCCGGGAATCGATCCCGGAACCTTTTGCGCGTCAGACCGGTATGGGATCGCTCCATCACGACCCGCGGAACAAAACACAATTGTAAACAACTTCTTAAAGAATTTAGTTCTACCTAAAGCCTATTGCCAAGTGGCAATGAGGACAGCCCTAGATAATAACTAAGAAAGCCTTGTGCTAGAAGCAAGGCCTTAACAGTATTGTTAAAAGGCATAAATAAATGTAACGGTGGAGCAGTAAAAATCACGCAATCGGTGTTGCTGTGTTCTGGTATGAAGAACTAAGTTCTAATTTGATTATCTGGTATCGCTATAAACTATGATGAACTATAAAGATGGCCTTTTTGCTACTTTAGTAACATAAAAATACAAAGTGTAATGTTTATAGAATAAGTTAGGCATACATGAACGCTAGTATATACATATTATTTAAACATTAAAATAGTTCTTTAAATACGCGAACATTTGACAAAATTATACAGATTTTAAGAGAAACCTACGGAAAACTTTCATGCCATAAAAGACATGAAGATGTGTAACCACTAAGTGGATTTAGAGAGTAACCGAGGGTCGCTCATTAGCAGCTGCGAAGTAGTCTCGTCACGTAGCGTCTGAGTAACGCCAGATTTGGTGTTGCATAATTTGGGATGCAGCACATAAACTAACTGACCCGGCAAACGTTGTGTTGCCATATATATAAAAAAATGTTAAGGGTGAACAACCCTTATCACTTAGGGGTATGAAAAATACATAGTAGCCGATTATCAGACCTACGGAATATGCATATCAAATTTGGTGAAAATCGGTAAAGCCGTTTCGGAGGAGTACGGTCACTAACATTGTGACACGAGAATTTTATATATAAGATTATACCCTTAAGTATATTTTGGAAATATAAGTTATAAAGCTAATCGGAACTGTGCCTGAACAGAATACACTATCATGTTTTTATACTTTTGTTATATATATTGTAGAGTTAAAATTCGGGCCCCGGACGTTGAAACCATTTCAATTATTATGATACGATGAAAAAAAACGTCGCGGGAAAACATGTTTGAAAGTTCTGTATAAATAAAAAAGGTTTCCTGCGTGTGAAGATTACCAATTTGCACTTGGCCTGCATAGTAAATTATGGTGTAAACCCTTCGCACAATGAGAAGAAACCCGTGCCGAGCAGTAAGACAATAATGGGTGGTATAAAGCCGAATAGCTACAGTAATCCTAAGGGAATAAACATTAATTTATGTTTTTCATCTAGACAAGCGTGACAGAATTTTTACAGTGACAACTTTGAATGTTAGAACCCTTTGTGGTTCGACTCCGGCGGCACCTCCGCCACACCTATTTCTGCCTGTGTTTCAGTGGTAAGGTAGATATACCTGTCCGAGGCGTTCCAGCTTAGTCCTCAGGGGTAGCGGCGTATCTGTGGTCGACCTCAGGAATATCTTATCCTATTTGGGGTTCTTTACAGATGTCCATGGGCGGCAGTAGCTGCTCGTCTGCTATTCCTGTATTAAAAAAATACTGAGATCTAGAATAGATACACACTTTTTTTATGCAGTTGAAAAAGTCACTAGATATGTGAGATTCACCTGGGATGAGCCCGACGGGGCAAAGCGCTAAGAGGTCTCCGGTTGTGTTCCTTTGGAGATCCCGGAGTGCTCTAAGCAGCGCCGAGGACCCACCGGGCGGATTTTAGTGTGGTAAGAGTCCCACATAACCCCGTATCGCTCCCACGGCACCGGGTACCTTTTGAAGGTTTCCTCTCTAACAAAAAAAAGGAAATGGTGAGATTATGACGTGGATGTTAAAACTGACCGAGGGTCGCCATTTTGTTAATACTGCCGGCGTCGTAGTCATGTCACGTACGGTGCGAGCGTCGCCATGACGCCTACACACTGATGCAAATAGGTACATTATTGTTTTTACTAGATTACACGAGAATGTGGAAATATTACGAACTGCTAGGCTTTGGTATGGTAGACGTATTTTCTGTGCATGTTTTTAGTACTGTAACACACCCACTATCGGGTATGGCCGTTGATGCGAAGTTCATGTGTGCTGTACATTTTTCGTAAAATATAGGTGTAGCCGACGAGCATGGATTCATCTGATGGTAAATGGCTACTGTCGCCCAATCTGTAATCTGTAATCAACCCCAGATAGGATTAGGTATGATTAACCTGATGTCGGCCACAGGTGCGCCTTTACCCCTAAGGACTCAGCAAGCATAAATTGGAGAACTATTGTTAGTCTCTTTTAACAAGTTAATATGTCACAGTATTTCAGTCAACCATCAAATTGAAAACCTATTAATATCTTATGTAGGTTCTGAAGGTGGTAGAACCCTTTGTGGTTCGACTCGGGTGGCACCACCGCCGCATCTATTTCTACCTAATAACAGCAGTAATAGGCGCCGCTGTGTTCCGGTTTGAAGGGTGTGGTAAGGGATACAGATTTTTCCGAGGCGTTCTAGCTTAGTCCTCAGGGGTAGCGGCGCATCTGTGGCCGACCTCAGGTAGGAATATCTAATCCTATGATAGGCGGCAGTAGCCACTTACCATCAGGTGGACTGCATGCTCGTCTGCTACTCCTATATTATAAAAAAAAATAGGGATGTTCAATATTTAATAAAAAACCTTATAACGTGTCCTTATGTCCTGTTATAATATTCATAAGGCGTTGAAAGACTCAATTATCAACATCTCGTGTACCAAACACGTGATGGTAACGCCAAGCGCCACCGAGTCGCCGGGTAATGGTTCATGAAAAATAGCTAATGCAAGATAATGTAATATGTATTCTTGTGGACACTCCTATTACGGCACGTTAATATTTTTACGAAAAAACAGGCTATTTCTGTGTTAACTGAAGTTTGAAATGAAAAGGGACGTTATTATTATCGAAAGATGACTATCTGTCGTTTATACTTGCAGACATTGAATGTGTGAGGTATTAGTCGTGGAAGACAAAATCCTATTTTTAACACGCTTTTATTAGCTTGGGTTGTTTGTATGTATGTATGTATGTATGTAACAGTAACGGAATCTTTGAACCCGATTTCTATCCACTTTGAAGGTTCAGTTTAATTCAAATTTTGGAAAATTATCAATAACCGATGACAATACACGATTTTGATAATTTTGTACCATTGCTTTTCGAAAATTTATAAGTGAAGCACTCCACGCTTTTTTCACAATTATACAATTTACTGTTCCCTAATTGATTCCTAGATTGAAAATTATTTTCTACTTTTTAGTTGATTTTATCATAAAAGCGTGTTTTTTTAGTTCTTTGAACTATATTTATTATATATAATGTCTTGACAGACATGGTTCGTGTTTGAGTGCATGGTACGATAGACGAATGTACGTCAATACATATTGTATATATATATATTTTTGTTAGTTATTGTATGCTGCATAATTATATCCATGATGTATAAATTAACATTGTGTATTTTAGTATAATAGTTTATTAGATCCTTTTAAAAGTATAATTAAAAGACACATGGACAATTGGATAGTAAAAGTTTAAATAGTATTTTTTGTATAGAATCTTGAAAAAGATGAACTTGTATATTGATACTTTGATAAAATCTTGTATTTAAATGATCTGATATTTGTTTTCTGTTAACTACTTATTATAACAACTACATTAAGATATTAATATCTCGTACCTTAAAAACGTAAGCTTACAAACGAAATGAATGCATAGGTACTGCCACCGAAAATATGTTTACAAAGTCTTTCGTGAGGTTTTTCAACTAACTTTTAAAAGCATTCGAGCGTTCTTTTATATGCGTAACAAACGTTACGTTGGAAAGGGGTAAATTACATATACATATCGGGTCGACGGGGGTATGTGGCTTATGAATAAAACATTGCTATATTTGTCGCAGACCCGACTCTACCCCGATCAGAATGTCCATACAACTCATCATACTCGATTGTTCTACTAACATTCGTAATGGCTCATAATAAAATTTTAATGGTTTCAGTCTCTTTATAGTTTAATAATAGACTGCAACTGCATAGAATCTACTTACCTACGTGTGCACGTTGCACAATGCACATATCCAGTTTACTTCATTTTTATTATAAATATTGTCTTATTCATGCAGTGTGTTTCATGTTATGTTGATACATACAGATAGGTGATATTCGAAAATGAAGTTTGCCACTTATTCGTTATCAATCCATTATGGAACAAATTGGTTGAGAGTTATGTTTATGGTATGGGATACATCGTACATACATAAATATATGAACTTTTTACATAATACACGTTAACCCTGATAATAGCTCCTCCTCCAAAGCCTGAGAGATCTTGAGTATAAAACCTCGCTGCTTCAGAAGGTCTTCAGACATCTACATAATTTTGAGTATCTGGCTCAAAATCTTTTGTAAAATAAAAATATGCGCGTCGTACCAACAAAACCTATTATTTTGAGCTTTTCATTTCTTTGTTGTCGCGGTTGAAAAGAGACGGCACAGCTGTTGTAGTCATATCTGTAGGAAAAAAATGAAATAGCTGTATAGTGTATCTGTTGCGCTTCGATTGTGTACTTGTTGCTACTTCAATCGGCCATTCTTGTTTATTGAGTTGTGGCGGGATCGCTGGCATTCTAGTTGACGAATGAATTCTCGCTACGAGTTTTATAAAAGTGTTCTCGGAATTAAGAATACTTTAAATGTATGTTTTTTATAATACAGAAGTAAACGAGATTGATGGTCCATTTGATGGTAGTAGCTACTGTTGTCCATGGACATCAACCCCTGAAAGTAGTAGAGGTCCTACCAGAACTCAGCTTCAGAAACGTTACTATCCTTGTGGAGTAAGTCCGAACGCCTCAAAAAAGTATACCTCCCTTACCACAACCTTTAAACCAGAACCCAACAGAAAAAGGTGCGACAGTGGTGCCGCTTGAGTCGTACCACAAAGGGTTCTCCCACCGTACTCAAATAGTTGAATTCGATACTTTTTAGATTTTATAAATATCAAACAGCGACAATCCATCAAAATCCACAACAGACATCTTTCCATATCTATATTTAAATACCGAGTCCTACTAAATGAGGTAACCTATACCATTCGGATTATACAAACATTACTACTGATGCTAGTTCGCCCTTCATTTAATAGCTTTAATCTTAAAATAAACTCGCATTAAAGTAGTGTGTGAACACGCCACATTTCTTGGTAAATATCTTCAATCAGAACTTTTACAAAAGTTCAGTGTACCGTGCAGCTTAGGAAGACTTAGTACTACAACTTTCTACTTTTACTTAATCCTGACATCAAAATCAAACTCACAGCTAAGAAAAGGCAACCCTATAAAATGATTCATATCAAGGAATCTGGCAAAAATACATCCATCTGAAAGAACCAATATTATGATTCGATCTGGATCGATGGGTATCGCCGGAGCGAAGTTCGACTCCGGCAGCACCATCGCCACACCTATTTCTGCCTAAAATCAGCAGTGTTAAGCGCTGCTGTTTTCTAGTTTGAAGGGTGTGGTAAGGGAGACAGACTTTTTCGAGGCGTTCCAGCTTAGTCCTCAGAGTTAGCGGCGCATCTGTAACCGACCGTAGGTCCGTAGGACCGTAGGTAGGTACAATCCTATCTGTGTCTCCTATTCCTACGTTTAAAAAAAATACGCCGATTACAAATACGCATAAGTTATAATGACTACACATCAAAAGATAGTATGTATTCTCATATTTTTTTAAATATAGGAAATACCTCTGTAAGAAAAAAACAAAATTAAAAAACAATTCCATTTACCACTGAATTTAAGATGGTAATATTTCTGTTGCTAAGCGTGTTTATCGAGGTTAACCATAAGGAAGACATTGGATGTAGTCAGCGCGTTTTAATGGGGCCGATCGAGATTCAATTTACATTAAGAGGGGTTAGTGTTTAGTGGTTTGCCGGCGATAATGGCTCGTACTAACTTAGATAAATAGCTATTTATTCATAGCAATAAGTACCTCGAACCGGAATGTAGTATTAAAAATTAGTAGAGTACTTTTTCATTATTAGGGTTCCGTACCCAATGGGTAAAAACGGAATCCTATTACTAAGACTCCACTGTCTGTACGTCTTTTACTCAGCTCTATCTTTTGAACCGTAATAGATAGATACTTGAAATTTTTAAAGTGTATTTATAAGGGGGGCAGCTATAACAAAAAATACTAAAAATAAAAGTTGATAATAAATAGGAGTTGCCATACAAGAAACCGCTATTTTTCGAGGTTTTTAGCTATATCTATTGAATCGTAAAAGGAAGACAGTTTAAAATTCCACAATGCATTTACTTCAACGACTGTTATAATTAAAAACTAAATAAAATTTGAAAATGTTGGTGGTACCGAACCCTCCATGTGTAAGTTCGACTTGCACTTGACCAATTGACGTAATCTGTAGCTGTGGACCTGGATAGCTATTTATCTTTTTCTACCCATTCGTTATACTAGAATTCGGGTTGATTTAGGTACAAGTAAAACTTTTTAGCAGTAAAAACGTTCATTAATATCAAGACCTTTTAGATCAAAGACCGGTACGAAACGTCGTTCGGTAATTGCACTACTTTTACAAAATATAAAACTGGGAGCTCTACGAAATGGTCTAAAAGGTATATGACATCTATCAACTTAGCCTCATCTATCCTTGCCTTACTACCATTCAGTCCACGTCGACACTCATGCCCAGCGTTGGGAATGCTATAGGTTTAAAAGCATAAAAAAAAATGATTCCTTTGATTCCTTTCTTTTTTGATTTTATTTTCTTGATTGTATTCTAACCATGTTATATAATTTTTTCCGAGGCGTTCCAGCTTAGTCCTCAAGGGTAGCGGCGCATCTGTGGCCGACCTCAGGTAGGAATATCTAATCCTATCTGGGGTTGATTACAGATGTCCATGGGCGGCAGTAGCCACTTACCATCAGGTGGATTGCATGCTCGTCTATTATAAAAAGAAAATAATAATCTGCTCTGATTTCTACTCCTATTTTGTAAAATGATGTTGCATAAAAATTATTAAGTCATCTAAACTTACTTATTTTATTTGCATCGTGTCTTATAAATCCAGACAGTTGTAATTTACTGGTTGAAAATCGGCCGTTTAGTCGGGGGATTTAAGGTTGATATACCAGATTTTTTTAATTATCTGTGTGAGAAATTATTCTCTTGCTACAACAGTGAAATAAAACATCGTGAGGAAACCTGCACACCTGAGAACTTAAAAAAAGTCTTTAAAGGTCATTCACTTAACATCAGGTAACGTTGCAGCCAAACGCAAGCCTATAGTAAGATAAAAAAAAGAAAAGGTGTGTGAAGTTTACCACTAGGCTCAAACTTCTCTCACTATGAGAGAAGACCCGTGCCCAGCAGTGGCACAAAAGAACGTTGACGACGACATAAGTCCATTGTTTGTTTTATCGTAGTTTACCGTCGGAACCTCAAGAACACATCCGTCAGTTATTTCCTTTCTCGTACCGACCGACACAAGTCGATAACATATCTGAGACACGTCTGTAGCCATCTATTGAATGTGTTAAAAGTAGTATTTTTTTGTAACGGATATAGAAAGAATGGTGATGGGAGTGACAGATATTCAAGAGTATGATGTAACATTATAACAACCAATATGTGATTGATAGCTCTCACATATACAATACTGTATATGTGACATACGGTCCGATTTTTACGGACTTTGAAACACGAGGATTCTATGTTCGATGAATGTATTTTTGGAAGTAAAAATCATTTTTCCTTTCGATTCTTTACTGTTTTAGGTCGTGAAGCTGTTATGGTTGGTTGGTTGTTAGTAAATAGTATATAACTCACCAAAATTTACTAAATAGTTGAATATAAATAATCATTCATCATTAGTTGAAGTAGTAAAAGTAAATATGCTATGTGCAGTAGAATTTGGAGTAATCTTAGATGCTTCTTTAAATAACAATATTCCACGACAGTAAACTTAAATTTGTTTAGTCGCTTAAAATATAATCAAAGTCTTTACAACCATCCATTTAAGTTCCTCTAGAAAGGGTTTTAACTTTGTTTGTACCTTGTACTTAACTTTGCGAAATTACAACACTCAGGTTACAATCTCGATCCGACGAGCTCAGATAGTTCAATGAATCGTAACGTTACTAGCGATTATTATAACAATGACCTGCGTGATGGTGTGGTTGCCATAACGTTCGGACGCGCAGGGGGTGCAAGTTCGATCCCCGGCCAGACAGCTATCTCAATGATGAATTTAGATATCTGTTTCTGGGTCTGGGTATTTGTCTATTTGTCTATGTGTATATCCAAGGTTGTGAGTGTAGAGAAAGCCTCTCTTTAAATTAAAAAAAACGGGAATGTTTAAAAATATAGCCACTCTCACAATTAAGACGAATCCAAGGACATCTCATATTATGTTAAAATATGCCCTCTGCAACCAGGTAAAAGCACCTGTGGTAAAATGAAAACAGATTTAATACATTAAATTACGCACATTTTATATGAGGATAATTAAATGTCACGGGTAATAATTAAATGTCAGGTAAGGGAGACAGACTTTTAGGAGGCGTTCCAGCTTAGACCTCAGGGGTAGCGGCACATCTGTGCCCGACCTCAGGTAGGAATATCTAATCCTATCTGAGGTTGATTACAAATGTCCATGGGCGGCAGTAGCCATTTACCATCAGGTGGACTGCATGCTCATCTGCTACTCCTATATTATAAAAAATAAAAGAAAACCACGTAATACCATCATCCTCAACCCTTTTAGTTTTAGTTTTGTTATATGGTTGAGTTTCCTGAAAATCATTTTTCAATATTTCGTGTTTCGGTTATATTAAATAATAATAATTTTATATCGTATCGTATATATTGATAATTAACTTCTAATATGCACACCATGTAGAAAAATCAGATTCTGGAATTCGAACTCCCCGGTTGAAGCTAGGCTCTTTGGTTATAAAGCATAATATACATATGTAAAATAACACAATAGGTACCAGTATCCTAGCGTAATATGTACAATAACACGTTGGGTTCTACTTGTATCCTGGCGTATAGTATTATCAGTGTAATGGGTCAGAGATAGTAGATTGCTCTACATATATCATCAGAATACGACGTAACGTGTCGTTACCTGAAATCTAAACCACTCTTTGTTAATGACTGAGGTTAGATTGTCCCAGTAATAGAGTGTCTTACTGAATGTGATGCCTCACAATTAATTCATGAGGCCGCTTTATTATGCACCTTATCGGGTTATTGTCTAAGTAATTATATGTGAGAACTGTGTAAGAAAATTAACGAGATGAATGACAATTTGTGAAATTACTGAGTAAATATTAAACGGTGCCAATAAGTTCTGTTATAATCTACAGAAATGTATTAAGGGTCTTATTTATTAATTTATGAAACGCAAATAAAAATAACAAATAGCATTAAGAGTTCATGTAGTTGAGTCTATATTAAGTCTTAGTACTATTTGTTTTTTTTATTAACTATTAATATTAACTTTATAATATTTATAACTTTTAATATTATTTGCCGAAAGATATCAATTTTTATCCAGTTATGGCTTAAAAATATTTTAGTGAAAATTTGCTCGCCATATTGGAGCAGCTGCGATATTAAATTTAAAATGACGTCACTTACGTGTTATCGACATTACATGACATTATGCATTGTCAAACCCAACATGTATGAAAAATTTCAGTTCAATGGGTTGAGATTAACTGATTTAAAACTCAATTGTAAGATTTGACCCTCACATACATAAAAACAAACAAGTTAATATAATTTTTACAAAACTTGTAACTTACTTGTACTTACTTTTATTATTATTCAAATACATTTTTTATTATCACGTTCTGGCTTATTCTGATTTACGTATTGTGACATTTATAAAGGCAATGTTTAATTATGTATTGAAATTGCTTTATTAAGATGAATGAATTTATAACGGATTTAGTTCCCATTACTCCACATTAGGGTTTCTTGTATCATTTTCCCAACAATACATACAATACGAATACATTAAAATTCACCCGCGGAAAGAGATATTTGAAATGTTTATTTAAGCGTCTACCTGGTAACTACAATACAAAACTTGTAAAAATTATGATTAACACCGTATTGCTTACTTTAACGTTCGTCCATCACCTATTTGATCGTTTATTGTGAGACTCCAGGGTACAACGGGTCCCTGTTTACGAGTAAACATCGATTTGTTTCGAAAGTGCTGGTTGTCGGGCTCTGAGTGCTACAATATCTCACCCCACCTCATAACGAACTCATTTTTATAAAATGAGTTTACTCGTAAGTGTGTTAGGGTTACCTTTATTATTTGTGAAACAGTAGTCATTGGTATGCGAGTCATTTTGTCTGTGTCTTCGTCTGTTCCGATAAAAAGCAGTGATTGCCTTGTTACAAAATTGTTACAACCTCGCCCTCTAAAAAGGGATCTGAGGTTTGAAAACTAGACACGTACATCTGAGTTATGTATATACGTATTATGAATTTACTACCACTTGCTAACAGTGAAGGAAAGCGTCGTTAAAACATGCACTACTGAGAGATCTTTAACAAAGTTCTTAAAGGTGTATGAGGTCTACCAATTTGTATGTAGCCAGCGCCGTGGACTATGGCCGAAAGATCCCTCTGACTCTGAAAGGAGATGCGTGTCACGAGCCCATAATGTATTGAATTTACGATGACGATGACGACACAATAATAAGTCAGAAAATATTAGTTAGTTTATCTTTTACTCAATATTGTGGTTACCAGGTAGACGCTTAAATAAACATTTCAAATGTCTCTTTCCCCGGGTGAGTTTTAATGTATTCGTCTTTTATGTATTGTTGGCAAAGTGATACAAGAAACCCTAATGTGGAGTAATCCTTACTCCTTACTAATATTATAAATCCGAAAGTAACTCTGTCTGTCTGTCTGTGTGGTTGCCTCTTCTTCACGCCCAAACCACTGAACCGATTTTAATGAAATTTTGTACAAAGATAGTCTGAGACCCGAGAAAGGACATAGGATAGTTTTTATCCCGGAAATCCCACGGGAACTAGGGTTGGGAAGCTAAGATAGATTAATCGGAGAATCGATCTTTTGGACCCAAAACATCGATTATTTTAATCGATATTAGTAAGGATTGAATCGTAAACTATGCATTTGATGAAGTGATGATCTTTAGCAAAGTTGAAGGTACGAATTTTCAGTTTTATGTATGTTAGTATGTTATATTATTTTCATTTAAACGCGGGCGAAGCCGCGGCTAGTGGGAATTAAAACCGTTATTAATTTATTTATCTTAATAAAGCAATTTCAATACATAATTAAACATTGCCTTCATAAATGTCACAATACGTAAATCAGAATGAGCCAGAACGTGATAATAAAAAAATATATTTGAATAATAATAAAAGTAAGTAATTAAGAGAGTTTATGTAATGAGTATGTGTGTAACGTTAACATTGAATGTAAGCGAAAACTTGAAGCAAATAAAGCTCTGAACTTAAAGCAAACACCATATATAAGTTAGAAATTTATAATAGGTGGAATGAGAGTAAACGGGAACTTTCCAAAGAATCTTAAAGTTGCCAGTTTGCTTAAAAGGAAACTGACGTTCATCCTAATCGAAAACTATCCTAAAAACATTGAACAGAGTAATTTGTGTGTTGGTTCTGTACAAATAAGATTTTTCTTTGACCCTATGTAAAGTACAATACAATATTAATTCACGTTATTATGAAGCTTTTAGTTATTATCTTACAGAAATAGCATATGAGCATGCATTTCACTTGTATCTCAGATATGATTAGAGTGCTACCTGAGGTCGGCCACAGATTTGTTGTGCTCCCTGAAGACTAAGTTAAAACGCCTACTATTTCTCTCTTGCCACGTTCTTCAAAGCGGACAGCAGCTTTTCACAGCAGCGCTGAACTGCTTTGTTAGGTAGGAAAAGGCGTGGTGGTGATGCCCCACATTTTGCCATAGCTTGCAGTCCACCTGATGGTAAGTGGCTACTACCACCCATACACATTTGTAATCAACCCGAGATAAGGTAAAATTCCTACCTGAGGTCTCCCACAAATGTGCCGCTACACTTTAACACTAAGCTGGAATGCCTCGAATAAGTATTACCACACGATATTCTCTTACAATATGGCGTTTAAATATTACCTCACGAGACATTTGTACTGTTCAACCACCTACCTTAGCTAAAAGTGATTGAAATATATGTTCGATCAGCGGATCAAAAATGTTATTTTTCGCGTGAAACCCTAAAAGCTCTTAAGCTCCCTTTGTTCTTTTGACCTAATGGCTCAAATAATGTATTTTGTTTGTTTTCTATTTGCTGTAAACAACTCCCTCCGGTGTGGAATTTTTTCAAAGCTCCCTAACTACAGATAAATAAGTTCCTACTAACGTAATGGCGTTGGGAAGTATAATGGCATTAGCTTTACTTTTTGTATGGTTTTATTTCGTTTTACCTTAAGCTTTTAAAGACGGTAGAACTCACTTCTGTTTTTTTTATAACGTATAGCGTCATTATGTTCTGATTAAAGGCGTGTGAAAATACACATAAAATAACATACATATTACCCATACGTCGATTACGTTATCATTAGCATTACAGCATGCAATAAACATATTCTGGAAATAAATAATTTAATTTCCCTTTTTAAATAATAATCTGGTTCTTTATGATGCTTTTGAAATAATGCAGGTCTATCCTCCCTCGTTGCTACCTACTCTTTAATTCTAATGACGCAGAATAATATTATTCTGAGGTAGGTCGCCCACGGTGACTTTTGTAGTGATTCAGTAGCCATATAATCTTAAAGAGACTGGGATACAGACGCGTTTCCCCACGTTGCGAAAAAGTCACGCGTTGTAACGTTGCAAACGTGTGTTAACGAAACGTGCGTGGGCATCGCCGAAGAATACAAAAAGTTACTGTGGGATAAAAACTGCTAGTCCGCTCTGAATATATAAACGAGTCGCGTCGCAATAGCAAATTGCAGATATTAGCAGGACAAAGACAGCGCGGACGCGGTACTCGTCCGCTGCCCGCGCTCGCCCACGGGTACATAAGCTGCGTTAATATGCCCTTACGTTGCTACGGAGTACATGCACAATACAAAGATGGACACAGCACAAATATTTCTACTGTGGTATATGTTTGTAATTGTACGCAACAACTTTAGAGCGGACGAGCAGTATGGCGCGGACTCTACCCTTCTACACGGTGTATAAAACCTATATTTGATCCAAATATTATAACATAGCATAAATGTTTAATTAAGGTGTACATAATAATCTAAACGTTAGGTAGTATTTGTATAGACTTTTTTCACGACTCATTTGTGTAGAGTTGTTACACCCACCTTAAAATCAATCAAAATTCTAAAAACGTGTCTTAAGTAAAAATCTATCTTGTATATTCAAAGATAGCAGCCTTATTAAGTCTACCATTATATTCAAATTAATATTTCATTGCTCATTAATAACGTATTGAAGGAGATCGTGCGAATTTTTCCAAGTTTCTCGCTAAAATGATGTGCTGAATATTTAAGCGTTTCTTAGTAAATTAATAAGTAATTGCCACTGTAGCTAATTAGATTTTTATTGGTTTGTCTAATAAATTATGCCACCTACATATTTATGACTTGTGTTTCCGTTGTCTTCTGTTATGTGATGCTGTATCTAATATTAACTCTATTGCTATGTCTACGAGGTTTGTCCGTCTGCCTATTCTACTTTTAAAGGGCTGTTTTTTCTAGAACCTCAAAATGTACCCGACTGAAATGTACCCGACTGTTTGTTTGATTGTAATGAATGGGCTCAAAACTACTCGACCGATTTTAAAAATTATTTCACTATTCGAAAGCTACATTATCCACAAGTAACATAGGCTATATTTTATAATAATATGAAATATATTTGATAAATAGATTTTGAGGCGGTACAAAGTTTGCCGGGTCAGCTAGTAAAATATCATTAGGTGACAGAGTACTTTACATAGTGATTATAGAACATAATTTTAACAAAGCAAATAACATAAATGAGATAAATAGGTACGACTCGGGCTAGCGCCAAGTATATTGGAGTGAATTAAAGAAAACACAAATAAATTAAATATACCGTTTGTTGATCTCAGATACCCTTAGCACAGGAGCCCAACTTTCATTCAGCGGCTATCTCCTTAATTAAATTTCAGTTCAGGATAAGTAAAGTTTTTAATTTTGGTTGGTTCATAGATTCGGCCACCTTATCCACATGCTCCTATTCAGGTCTAGTGGTTTACAAACCTTTAATCAGCAATAATAGAAGTAGAATTCAATACGTTTCTCGTATTGAATTAAGGATCTAATCAGAGATGGTAAACATTGGCTTCATTCGGTACATAAATAGACGTAGCGATTGGGCCTCGAACAATTGAATACTATAAGTAATTATATTTCACGTAATTTATCCTCTCCACTTCTCAATCGGATAATTTTTCCCTACATAGTTATAGATTTGCACTTACTACTATATATAACTACATAGAAATATATTAAAATGCATTAAAGGTTCATCATTATGGTCAGATTCATGGAGGTAGATAATAATGCAGAGCAGGGCGTAAATTGTCACAAGATAAAGATAAAACATATTTAAATGACATATCAGATAAAATTGACAACGAAGTCATTAGAACTCCATGCAAACAATAACATTGTTTGCCGTCGTGCATACTTATTTTTATATGTAAAAGCTTAAGTACAATATTTTTAAAAGATGTAGTAAAGTGGTAAACTAGATTGCAGTCCACCTGATGGTCATCGGTCCCTGCCGCCCATGGACTTCTGTGATCAACTACACAAAGAATAGTTTCTACGTGAAACTAAACACAGATGCGTTGATCCGGATAACTAAGTTGGTCACGACATATATAAGTTAGTTGTCAAACACTATCTGCTACCGAAATGCAAAAATAATTCACGTTAGATTGGGTGTTGGTGGAAGGGTTACGGGTTTTACGGGGTGTGTTAAAACCGCCCATAAGGCCTTCGACAAGGTTTAACGACTGCTATCTAATTATAACTACTAGAACCGTCAGTTTTGCCACTAAAAATAACTACAGATAGTACCAGAGGCTTATCATTTTCAATCGGACCTGTGTCACTAACGGTTACCCATACAATGTCCGACCGACTGAACCGCAAATTGCTTATCTTTGCACATTGGAATCTATAGGCAGTATGATTATGCTACTTGATAATTTACGTATTTCTTTACATTACTGGAATAACTCGCCCCCGAAACAGCACTCAGGGTCTTTGAAGAGCTACATTACATCACGTTTAGATAAACAAACCGGCTTTTACTCGTAATTTTATGTGCTACGTACGCAGTATGTTTAATTACATTTATTTATATACTCGTACGCTTTAAATAGACATTTTTACTTTAGTGCCTTACATTATTCGGGAGTTCACAGGGCGTTGTTAAATTCCTAAAGATGTATGATGATTTCATAGATTAGTAAAGATACTTTGCCGCCTTGAAATTGAATAAACCCACAAACGGCTTATTAGTAAGTTCTTTTTTTGAATTCTTGACAAATAAAAACATTTTTAGAGAAAATTTACGAATAAATAACTAATACTGCGTAATTTACATAATAAATAAATAATTATTTCAAATATTTCAGGGACATTTTAGCACGGAGACGTGGCAAAACTTTTTTACGCAACTATTTCAATTCTCAAAACTGGGTACATTTTCTTGTTAGGTTAGTAATCTTTACTAATCTAACTACTAATATGGATGATTTATGGTTTTTTTTTTTTGTAAAATAAATGTTACAATACATACGTAAAGTGTTAAAAGCTTTATAGGTAAGTGTTTATCATGTGTCTAATTGAAAAATTGATTTAATGTTAGAAGACTAATCCTAAATAGTCTTAAAATTACTGTTATTTGTATTAATATTTTACATACCTCATAACAGCAGTGATAGGCGCTGCTGTGTTCTGGTTTGAAGGGTGTGGTAAGGGAGACATACTTTACCGAGGCGTTCCAGCTTAGTCCTCAGGGGTAGTGGCGTATCTGTGGCCGACCTCAGGTAGGAATATCTAAATCCTATCTGGGGTTGATAACAGATGTCCATGGGCGCAGTAGCCACTTACCACCAGGTGGACTGCATGCTTTTCTACTACTCCTATATTATAAAAAAGGAAATAATATAAAAAAAACATACTTCAATATAATGCAAACAGTTTACAAACGTATGTGCACAAAACGGGGGAATAATAGATAGATACTATTACAATATGGAAAACTACATTACTTTATCCTCATATTGCACAGATAATTTTTAAAATACAACATTGCCATGACATTTTTTGCAGCGAAGTGAATTGCTCCATTATTCAGATGTGCAATTTTAATTATCATAAAGCTTACCGTTTCTACTTTAAGACAATTACATACTTTTTCAAAATATTACTTTATTTTACGGAAACATGTATACTTACCTACAATTTTGTATATAACCTGAATAACCGTGTTTATTATAAAAGGGTTTTAGCACTTCATAACTGTCCCAATTATTGGCTGGAAAAATTTTTTGTTCCAATAAACGGATTTTTAATCTACGTGCGAAAGCAGCCGATATACATTATAGAGGTCGAAATTTGCATAATTGAATAATGGCAACAATCTCATAAAGGCAAGGTTTTATCAAATAATCCTCGCTGAGATTACATAGAATTCCTTGAGCGTGATTTTATTGACTTCAGCTTTTGAAATTCACTTCCCGTTTACAAACAGGTGCCAGCCGCCTTAATATTGCTGCTTACCTCCTCAGTACCCTTACCATGTTTACCTATAGTTACCCTTACCATTACCATTTTTTACGTTTCGACAAATATGACTGTTTTGGTATTTGATTAAGTATTTGCCCATACAATTTCCAATCAGTGCCCCTAGTGGATTGTATCAGAACTATAGTGTGAGTAACGTAACATTAAATGTCTAAATTGACAAAATGACGCTTTATGTTTTGTCTCTCTTTTTTGCGAATATGTGACGCAGACAAATAGACTTGAGCACTTACTTATTGTAACGTTTACTCAGTCTACTGAAGCAAACGGAACAGAATAATGGATTGAGTAAACGAAACTTAAAACTGTGGGATGTTTTGAAAACTCATGGTAAGGGTACAGGCGTGAACTTTGGATTATTTTTTCTTTTCAAGCGGTACGCTCTTGTAAGAGCGGTTGTGGTCATGTGGTCTTTGCGCACTGCTTTCGTGGTGCATTCATGGAGTGTTAACTGTGTATTTCGCAACCAACTACCTTAATAAAGCACTGAATTTCCCTTCCGTCTTTACCCTTTGGGTACGAAACCCTAAAACAATCTGACATATAGTTAGTTACCTCTTAACTTCTTACTACTAAATGATGACTATTTCCCCAGTAGGATTAAGATAACATTCAAATAGAAAAATAAAATCATTAATTATGAATATTTCAGTATTCAACAGAAAATTCTTTTTTAATTCGTTGTTTTTCGTCGCGTCTCCAAATCTTTTAATTGAATATTTAATGGTTCTTTATATATTTCGAGGTCGAAATGAAATAATTAAGTGGGTTTATTAGAATAAAATCTTTCTCAAAGTGCCAGATTAAACATCGCGAGATTAAACGAAGAAGTCTAGAAAATACCTTTTTATTATTTTACTTCCATTAAAAAGTTGATCAGTTTGTTCAGCTAAGTACAAAACCGACGGGTAAGCCTCCTATTACACTGTTATATTATTTATTTGTTCCAATTTACACTGTGGGATTTTGTTAATGCATTTATGTCTACAAACAATATAATGTTATTTACAGTGTGTTTGAACGTATATACAATTTACGTAGTACATTAAAATTTGTACATATCTTCTGTAACACGAACATTCAAACAAAGACTCTGCTTGTAAATATTACATAGACAAATATGATTTCTTCTGACACGACATTTTTAATGTTTGTAAATATAAATTGGAACTAAAACCAAAAAAATAGTCCATTTCAGACACCACAGCCAAACCACACACCAAAAATGAATGTTTGTCTGTATGTCCTTTATAGAATTGTAAACTATGCATTTGATCATGTGATGATCTTTAGCAAAGTTGTTGTGCATGAGCCCAGATTGATTGCTGACTTGGTACGACTAATTTTTGACATATGGCGCCGCTGTCAATCTAATGAAGGTACGAATTTTCAGTTACCTATATGTATGTCATGTTGTTTTTTTTTAAAACGCGAGCGAACCCGCGGGCACTACTAGACTGTTATATAAGATATCCATATAAAACTGCTTCGTATTACGTAGTTAAATGCGACCAAAATTAAATCCAAACAAAGAAAGCAATATCCAATTATTCGACTCATTACGGGGTAGTGAAAGGATTTACAATGGGATTTATAAAAGGGCTCGTTCGAGCTGTCACAGCCGCTTGTTTGAATAATAACGTACCTAAGTCATAATTATACTTCTAGTAAACAATTATTTTCTGAAAAACACGGTTTACATTTATAGTTAAGTTAAATCTAGAATTATATTTGTTTCAACATATAATGTGACCATTTTGATGATAATTTGTAATGTGTTCGACTGTACTTAAACTTTTACTGTCCGCTATTAACATATTATGTATGGTAGAATTAAGAATGTATTCCGGCTTCCGGCTTTACAATGGTGTGTGTTCTGAGGAACTGTTCGATCTGGTGCCTACATCACCCTTCCTTCATCGCACCACTCGCCGAAGGATGAGGTTCCATCCACATCAGCTTGACCCGTGGCGGTCCTCCACGGTTCGGTTTGCACGGTCATTTTTACCGCGTACGTGCAAAATGTGGAATTAACTTCCTCCTGAGGTATTCCCTCAGGACTATGACATGGGGCTCTTCAAGAGGGGTGTAAAAAGAGCTCTCCTTCAAAGCCGGCGATGCATTGGCGACTCCTCAGGTGTTGCAAATGTCCATAGGCTACGGTGACTGCTTTCCATCAGGTAGCCCGTCTGCCTTATCGTTAGGTTAAATATAAAAAAAAAAGATGAAATCACTACTTTATCTAGAAATATTATTAAAAAAAAAACCTAACTGCCAAAAAATATAGCCTATAGTTACTCTTGCAATTTAGAGGAATCCAAAGGCTCCACATTTCTTAAATGTATTAACCCAACTCCAGTGATAGATAATAAATATTGAATATTATTCAACTTGCTACAACTCTCTACAGTTCGACTGCGGCAACGTCATTGTTTTGTAGCTTGTAACAGAATTGTATGTATTGAAAGTTACAGTATTCACAAGATACATATCCATAACATTCTATGTATGCTTAAGCAGTTTTCTAACTATCAGGGGCAGCAAAGTATTTGAAACTGGCTTAAGGAAAAAACTATTTAATTACTTATTGAAATATACTTATCAACGACTATTATTAAATATGCTAGGCACTATAAGAATGGGTATAGAAATTATTTACAAATTTACTCATAGTTATTTTGTAGTGAAAAGTTATTCTGACTTACTTAGTACTTACTTTTCTGTGTAGAAATGTGCGTGTGCAAAGCCCCACACTAGGAGTATTCTAGTGGGTGATTATTCCAATGAATAAACACAAACACCTAGAAGATAAGCTGACTTCATCATTTAGATGATTTTTTATGATTTTTTTTATAATATAAGAGTAGCAGACGAGTATGCAGTCCACCTGATGGTAAGTGGCTACTGCCGCCCATGGACATCTGTAATCAACCCCAGATAGGATTAGATATTCCTACCTGAGGTCGGCCACAGATGCGCCGCTACCCTTGAGGACTAAGTTGGAACGCCTCGGAAAAGTCTGTCTCCCTTACCACACCCTTCAAACTGGAACACAGCAGCGCCTAACACTGCTATTATTAGGTAGAAATAGGTGTGGCGGTGGTGCCGCCGGAGTCGAACCACAAAGGGTTCTACCACCTTCAAATATATATAGGTTCGAATATAATATAGGTTTGGCCAGGAATCGAACCTGGTACCCACTTCGTATCAGATGCGTATGGTAACTGCTTCGGATCAAATACTCAAATATTTAATACTGTGGACTAATATGGAATGTATACAAAAATAAATTAGAGACACAATTAATAGGAATTTCTTATTGTCAATGGGAAAGCTTTGAATTGAAGCCTTTCCTATCTTATCACGAGATGTGGGACGGTGGTCTTTGTTATTGTGAAGGTTTTATGTATTGAATACCTTTCACCAGTGGACACAGAGCACGAAAACTTTCAACCCTTACCATTTTTATTTTTTTATATAAACAGGATTATTTAAATCTTTTATAATAACTACCGTAAAATTGGAAACATCGGTGATACAAAATTATGGTATTTAGAAATTTATTGGTTATAAATAAGTTTGCTATAATTAAAATCGTTATTTACGATTATATTTACGACGTCGTGTTTTATAAGAAAATTGATTTTTGGAAAAAATACATGAACTGTAATAATGTTTTATGAATTACCGGTACCGTAGACGATACATTTATTGAGGAGAGGCATTTTTTACATAAATCTGTCCCCAAAAAGGTTCGACAGACAAAAAATAAAGTAGACCCACGATCATTCA
Organism: Epargyreus clarus clarus; assembly: GCA_014595695.2. NCBI lineage: Eukaryota > Metazoa > Arthropoda > Insecta > Lepidoptera > Hesperiidae > Epargyreus > Epargyreus clarus. The sequence goes on from JACTTY020000006.1 coordinate 505,204, forward strand.
CGTTCTTTTTCGCATATTTCAGTTCATTATAATGTACTTTCCAAGGAACAAAATACCTGTCATAGTATTTCTTTTTACGAGTAACTTGTACCTATCTATGTATGGGTAAACTGAAATATGTACAAATTTTTAGATATATGTATAGACACTTTTCAATATCACTTTTACATGAATTGTGTTTTGAAGTTCTATTAATTTATGTTATATATACATTTTTTAAATTATATTTTATGTATTCAGATTTCTGTCCACGTACAGGTAAGGTAATTTTTTTATGTTTTAATATGAAACAGATAGAAGTTTATTTTTTTGTTTAATTAGGTAGTAAAAGTTTAACATAGTCTAAACTTTATTAGATAAGCGTGTAACAGTCCCTATATTAAGCGGTAGGCATATGCTGCAAAGGCCGCTGTGTATTCAGTATTGAATAGTGTCGATGTGGCGTCCTCAACTTCACTATCTGTTTCGTTTCCCGCCTCCGAGACAATTTAACTTGACGACGTGGTATAACAAAGGCCGCTTCGCTCTATTTAGCTCTACTTGCAGTGAAAGTAGATATTAAATGGTTTCTCAATGGTTATTTTGTCACCTTTTTGCAATAAATTCCATAATAAACAAGCTTTAGTATTCAGTTTTAAGACATTCAAAAACCTATATCGAGTAACAGAAAATTTTAAGATTTACTACACGTAACAGTCAAATATTGCTTGTTAGTTTTCGAAGAATTATACAAACAGCTTGCACTGCAAATATAATCACCTTTAGGACCTTTCGAGAGCAAATTTAACAACATCAGTGCTCGTGCGAAGCTTCGAGCGGAGTTAGGCACTAGGCAAACTTTGAAAACACCCTTAATCGGGTAAATACTGAATCGGCGGCATACATTTTGGATTCCGTCGTCATGTAGAGGAATATTTTGTAAGCGTTCTTTGTAGTATCGGGGACGAGTGTAAACATAAGTGCGCGCCGCGCGGCAGCGTGACCAGGCGGGGAGGGACTCGCGTCACTTGGGCGGCCGCCGCCGCGCGCTCCGCCCGCACCATGTCGGTACGCGTGGATCACCGTGATCGCGATCGCTTCTCGAGACATTCTTCCCGCGCTTCCGTCGATCTACCGTTTCCGAGTGGCTCTGCGCGCGATCATTCCTTCCGCTCGGTACACTCGGGGCGAGTACCCCGCACCGCGAGCGATGATTTGATGGTGCCCGTGCGCACTCTGCGCTCGGCTTCGTGTCGCGTGGCTCCCGGTGCACCGCACCGCCTGCGTCGTCATCACTCCTCGGCTGCAGAATGCGAACGGGCGCGCCGTTCGCGTCGTCACACCCTCGAGCTGCCCAACAGCCGGGGGCCTAGCGTGCGCAGCAGGTCTCCCGAGCCGCAGCCGCCGCCTCCTGAGCCGGAAATCCCGCCCGAGGACTCCGGGAAGGAGGCGCGGAGACGACGCGTGGTGGCAGCCGTCGCCGCTTCGTTCTTCGCCCTCGCGCTGGCGTCGGTGCTGGTGGTGGTGGTGACGCTGACGCACAGCTCGGTGCTCCGTGCACACAACCAAACGGCCAAGTACTACACGTTCTCCGTGCCGCCGCACCATCCTCTCAGTGAGCCCCGTTCATGTTGCCCCACCGTCGCCCTTCCCGCTTCGCATGCGACTGTCTCCGACCCTGAGTGCCAGGGGCTGCGAACGTCGCCGAGTCGCCTGGGCTGCTCGTCACCGCCAACATATGCGGTACATATCGTGTTGTACTCATATCAGTTATATCGCTGGGCCTCACGGTGACAGATGCCTAGTGATCGTTTTTGAACACTGGCAGAACATGTTACTAATATACAGTAATGTGTTTTAAGTTTTATGTTGGTTCACCGAAGGGATCGCTAGGCTTCTGTCACATTAGACCCCAGTGCACACACTACGCACGTTCGCAACCCCCTTCTGCATGATTAGTTTTATATAGATGTCAAGTGTTTGTGATTATGGTTGTATACAAACTATATTATGAGTCATTAGTTATAAGTAGTTACCAGATTATATAATTACTACATTATATACCTACTCTTATCACACGATATACCATGTATCTATTTCTATTCTAAGACACATAATATGTGATTTTTGTATGAAATTGATATTTTTAATTTGATTCTCAAAGCTCAATGTCAAAACAGATGAAATGGGAGCTTCAAATCCACTCCATCCTATTCATTCAGCTGAAAATACTTTTCTGTCACAATTTGCCGTACTTACTCTCATATCTTCGTTTGTATTTTTTTAATTGATTCAATTCTGCATTTTGCTAAGTTCTGTGAATTGAAGGCGAAATTATTGATGCGATAATTCTTATTTTCTGTTATTTGTAACGGTATAGCTGATAGATAGTTCGATGGATTATGCGTTAAAGATAAATACGAAACGTGAATAAAACTCAGGAGTTTGGTTGTTATAGCGACAGCTTAACTCAACAATGTCGAGTGTTATAAGAAGGTGTTAGACCAGTCTCATAATGGATTTTTACGGTGATAGATGCAGCAAAAAACACGTAGACTATCAAGTGGACACTGCAACCCATGGAAAATGGACACGAGTCCTCAAATCCAAATGGGACATCGTAACACTGCCTAAACTGGATCACAAATATGTAATTGCTTCTGATGTGCGCATCTCATATAGAGATGATAATTACGTATAAGATGATCTCATTATGCCTTACTTTTTATAACAACCCAGACAGTAAATACATGCAGTGCTTCTATAATGCCGACAACAGTATTAATTCTCATACAAAACCTGTTTTAAAAAATAATATATTCTTCCACATTGTAACAGTTCAGGACTTATATTACTACAAGATTGTTATCTAGATGATGATTGTTGTTAATAGTGTTTACTGTTACTTAATGATATAAATACTAAATAATAGAATACCCAAAGTGTTGAAAATCGTGGCTTTACTTGAAAGCGTTTACCATTTATATATTTAATTGTTAATATAATTATTGACTTAATGATAAGCAGTTTCTGCCGCCATAGACATCTGTATTCAAATTCATACACGATAGTTGTTGTGGTAGTGCTACTTTTTTATTATTTTTTTTTCGTGGGGAAACCCGTGATGGGTTCCTGTCAGCCGCTGGGGCAGCATAGATCGAACTATGTAATATGATACTATATTGATTCTACCATCCTCTAATTACCTCTTCTTACATCTTATGACAAAATTGAATTCCTTCTCTGTATTGCAATATATAAAACTAACTCATTTAAGTGTGCATTACTATTAATTTACGATCTAATTTTAGTTTAAATTACTAAAGTTCAATTTAACACGCTTTTATTATCGTAAACGTTACACATAAAAGTTTATGACATTTTTCGTCCTCTCGTATATTAGGTTACACTCCGGCCCGTTATTTGTTAAAAACTGGGGGTTTACCACCATCTTTTAAAAACCATCATAGTTAAGGAAAGTTTTATTTCAATATTGCATTAACATTTATTTTCGTACCACGACCTCCTTAAAATACTTTTGTTTTATTCCTGCCAAGTGATGTAAATTAAAAACTAATTTGTCTATTTCTTATCAAAGAGGAAGCGAGACGTCGAAACTAGTGTAGATTTCGCAACACGGGCTTGATTGTGTTCCGTCACACGCAGTTGAACAAATTTAATCCTTATTAATTTTTCGCATAGCCAGTGTATAAAACCAACTGAAATTGGAATATTTTGCTTAAAAAAATCAATTTCCTGCAAAAAAAAAAAAAATTGAAATTTCAAAACATCACACAAAACGGCTTATTGTAATATTGTAAAAAGAATCTTACTTTAACGAGGTCGGGGTACGAAATTTCAATGTATGATCAAAATAAGATTGTTTTAAGAGATGGTAGTAACCCCCCTGAATGTCTTTCGGTTCTTATTTCCCTGTATTGTTTAGTTCCACGATTTCAGCTTTTCATTAAAGCTTGTTACTGATGGGACTGTTCCACTGTCCTCGAATACAATGGAATGCAAAAAGAAATTCGTTAAGCTGCCCGCAGAGTAGATATCTTTTCGCGACGAGAGATTGCACCTTTATAGAATTAATTTGTGGTATTCTGACCCCATTTGTATAAGTAAATTTAATTTGTGAAGTAGAAAAAGGATTATTTATTTCATTATAAAAATATATAAAATTTAAATGTTAACTTTTCAAGAAGTCTATATTTTCATGAATAAAAATAGGCTGATGAATTTTTAGTAGTGGGTGAAGTTCAACATTAACGTGTTTAAATTTTTAGTTAGAAACTAATTGGAGATTTTGTTGTTTATTTATTAGGTAAATAATTTTTCAAATTTTCTACAAAGATTTTGGTTGAATTTTGACAACCAGGCTAAAAACAGCCGGTATATATAAATTATTTAATGAATGGAAGCATAAGGCCCAATTTTAATTGGACTTAAAAATGGACAGTAAATCTGTTTATACAGCCGATAGCTATAGCCGACTTTAAATCTCCAATCACAGAAACATATTGCATTGTTTTCATTGGAATTTAAAACTTTATTTTAATCGCATTGAAATTCTTTCAATGCCTTTCGCGAGAATTGTGCAAACATACATCGATTAATCAACGTTTATAACAGATAATAGATAAGGATATCTGCTACCCGAGCAATCTAAACCGAGGTCTACTACAAGAAATTTATTTGCAACTTAACTTAATCCAAATGTGTACAATGTGCATATATATAAAGTGAAAAAATCATTAAAAAAAAACAAATAAAATAGTTATAGCGTTATTAAATTTATTTTGTTTGCTTTATGGGTTATATCTTATATATAAAATTCTCGTATCATAATGTTAGTTATCGTACTCCTCCGAAACGGTTTTACCGATTTTCACCAAATTTTATATGCATATTCAGTAGGTCTGTGAATCGGCTACTATCTATTTTTCAGACCCCTACGTATTTATATGGCAACAAAACGTTTGCCGGGTCAGCTTGTGTTTAATAAAATAGTACATAAATAAAACAATAATAACTAATTAGTGAAATAAATGAAGAATATCATAAACGACTTACATATAAAGTCATATTAGTCCTCGGGAACGGTAACGCTTGTATTAGCACTACCATGAGTTTACAAAAGTATTACTCGCTAGCGACTGCGTAAAATAAATGTATGAAAAATTGTACAGCGCCTCTGGTGGTTACTCGTAGAACTAAAATCCGTAGAGGCGTAACTCGATACGTAAAAAACCTATCAAAATCAAATCGCTAGCGAATGTCATTATGATCTATTGCCATACAAATTGACAGACGTTGTCAAGAAATACCGTAACGAGTAGTTATGTTATTCACTAGCAAAATGACAATAGTTTTCTATTTACAATTTCTATAGTGGCGTTTCTATGCCAACTCATGGTAGTGCTACAGGTGGACTGCACGCTAGCTTGCTACATCAACCTTATAAACAATCACAATTCTTATCAAAATTAAGATCGAAAGTACTTGTATGTTAACCTTTCTTAATTATTTATGTTAATAAGGGAAACTATAAATAATACCTACGATGGATATAATATTATCGTATTCATGCACTCACCTACATATGACAACATACTGTCATTATGATGCTCTTTGCTAATTTTAGCCGAGCACTTTTAAAAACGGCTGCACTTACTAGTAGAATAGTCCACGATCATTAGGGAATCCACTTTACAGTTTAATTTTCGGTTGCGCCCAGAAGTTCACAATTTAAACCTATTAATGTAAGTATCATATAAATGTTAAAAGTCATCAATCCATTACCGTCCCACTGCTGGGCAAGGGACTTCTCTTGAAGGAAGAGGGTTTACACAACCCAAGAGGGGTTTAGTCCACTATGTTGGCAAAGTGTAGGTCAGTAGCCTTTACATACTTATGAGAACTTTCTTTTCTGTAAAGAACACTCAAAATTGTAGGATTCCTCGCTATGTTTACTTCATTGTTTAAGCCAGGAATTATTAATTTTTAATGTGAACGATACGTTGAAAAATCGAGGTGCACCTAGAATTCAAACCTCGGAGTTCCCGATACGTGAGCTAGTTTCTAAGCTTTTGTTAAATCAATGTTAAAATTTGCGGTGGTAATCGGGTTCCCTCCGAATTTAATAATAAGGCTAAATGTACACTTGACCAGAGCAGCCCCCCATAACGTATTTATTTTTCCATACTAAGAGAAGGTCTGTGCCCAGCAGTGGGACAGTAAGGGCTTCATGATAAAGATAAACATTTTACTATCCTAACATAATATTTTTAACTGATTCATGACAATTTATTGCGTTTGTAATATTTCACACGTCATGTAAAAATATTATTAATAACATAAAAGTAATTAATTAGATTAAACATGCAAAATTGCATAAAATGTACCTCTCCGAATTTCGTTTGAAAGCCTGAAACTTTGCCTTTTTCCCCATTGTTACCTTCATTAAAATCTTTTAACGACGCCGTACATTCTGTACAAAGGGATTAAGATACATCATAATCCTACTAACGGAGCAACGCATGTAGAGGAGTTCAAAGGTTCATTTGTATCGTCGGTATTCACATGCTTTCGTTCATTAATTTGGAAACGTTAAATTTTTCCCGCCCTGTTGTTCCGAATGAGAAATTCCTTTGACTTTCAAATGAACGGCTGTTTTGATCTGTATCAAATTTGAAACGTATGGTTGCTCGTACGTTACATTCCAATTACAATACGTAACTAGGTCTCTCCGTGGTTCGACTCCGGTAGTACCACAGCCACTTTTTTTTCTACCTAATAAAAGCAGTCTTAAACGCTGCTATGTTCTGCATTGAACGGTGTAGTAAAGAGAGCAAACTTATCCGAGGCATTCCATCGCAGTCCTTAGTGGTAGCATCTGTGGCCGACCCTAGGTAATACTTTACTCTTATTTGAAATTGATTACACAGTTGTCCATGGGGGAATTAGTCACTTACAATCAGGAGGATTGCCGGCGATGCATTGGCGACTCCTCTGGTGTTGCAAATGTCCATAGGCGACGGTGACTGCTTTCCATCAGATAGCCCGTCTGCCTTATCGTTAGGTTAAATAAAAAAAAAAAAAAAAGGACTGCATGCTCATTTACTAGTTCTATATTATAAAAAACAACTTAACTAGGCCGTCCTACGTAAAACAGTTACGAAGAAAATTTTATTTTTGTAGATATAAATTGACAGACAGGCACGGATGTGGTTCTTTGTTTACGTACCCTATAAACATACATTGACGCAAGATGATTACGATTTTTTCGACATGTGTTATTACATGAGTAGATGTTAGTCTCGTTTTAGAAACAGCTAATTTCTTAAAACATTATTGGCAGAGCTTAGTAGTTTTATAAAAGTTGTAATTCCGCGAACAGTCTGGGTCTCGAGGTAGTAATACTTTTGTGTTGGATGTAAACTTAGGTATTTAATGTACGTAGTCATAATGAAAGAATGTTTCAATAAGCGAATCTAGAGCATTGTAGGACGTTCACTCTACGGGCTTTCCAATAATAACCAGTGTTGGAGTGGTGTGATTTACGCAGATTTTAACCGCGTACGCCATATAGGTAGGTTAGAGCCACAGTTAGTGCAATATAGAATACATTACTGTTTGTTAATTACAACAGAACTTCTGAACATCAGACCCTATGGTCACTGAATACCTAATACAAACTCTATTGGCTTGTCCTTTAAGATACTAAATAATTAGAGAATTATTATAAAAACAAAATACCCAATTGGTTTAAAATATGCCGCTCCAACAATTTGAAAGAATCCAACGACACCTGATATGGGCTGTGCTGGGCTATTTAACTATTTAACGGCTAATAGATGAATAGAAGGTGGTAGAATCCTTTGTGGTTCTACTCCGGCGGCACTACCGCCACACCCATTTCTACCTAATAATAGCAGTGTTAGGCGCTGCTGTGTTCCGGTTTGAAGGGTGTGGTAAAGGAGACAGACTTTTCCGAGGCGTTCCAGCTTAGTCCTCAGGGGTGGCGGCGCATCTGTGGCCGACCTCAGGTAGGAATATCTAATCCTATCTGGGGTGATTACAGATGTCCATGGGCGGCAGTAGCCACTTACCATCAGGTGGACTGCATGCTCGTCTGCTACTCCTATGTTATAAAAAAAAAATGTTTAAAATATTTTTAAATTTTGACCTGGGTTTCCGAATCCGAGTATGTAGGAGATGAATATGTCCACTAAGCTAACATATAAGAAGTATAAGTAACCATATCGAAATATAACGAGCAAGTATTCAACTCCACCAACTGTTGCGTTCCTCCGTTCACACACAAACTTTACACGAAATTTCTCTGTTAAGTTTTTGAAATTCTTTCTGAGAGTTCAACATTTTTTACTCGACGTTGAATACTTTCGTTGGAATTCTCCTCTTTATATCTCGTTAAGATGATTGAAATGAAATCAAGGCACAAAAAAAAATTGAATGCGAGCAAGACCAGATAATTATCGAGGCTGTAGGTACTATTTTTCTCATACAATAGATTTGCGGATTAAAGTTAGAACGAGGTTGATTCGATTGTAATTTCTAAAGTCATTGCTTTTTGCTTAAGGGTTCGTGAATGTTTGTTAACAATTGTATTAGATACGATTTTCAAATTTTCTAAAATCAAGTCTTTAGAATTGAGCCAATTCACTTACTGTTATGAGCATAGACTCATTTCATATATTGTTTAAAAGTGTAATTTTCGCGTTAAATATTAGGTTATATTGTTTTCAGCATTATATTTTTAAAGTGACTATGAAATATAATTTGCTCTAAAACAATACAAACTAAATATAACTATAAAACTATATGAACTTTTGTAGTAATTATTATGTACAATGTTTTTATGGAGATGACGTAAAATTTTTTATACATAGATTTTATGGGTAGTGTTTTCAATTAATTGCTTTATTATAGACGTAGATATTCATTGGTATATTTCTGAACAAGTAAAAACTGAATCCAAAAGCTCAAATTGAAATCATATAATAATAAGCCATATTTACCTTAAATCTTATAAGTCTTTGGTCCAAAATTTTGAAGTTTGATGTGGCTTAATGATCCCAGAATTGGGATTGATGATGATTTCGGAAATACGTATTTTTAAAACAACAGTAAATCTGAAATCACAGATAGATACTTCAATCTTATTTATTTTCGTACAGTACATTTCAATATCCACGATAATAATTGAAAAGCCTCCGGTTAGTGAGCTTCAATTTCATCTTCATTTTATTTGTTCCCTAAAAATAATATTTATGATTACTCAAAAGAACCATTACAAGTGGTTTCGAACATTTTTCTGGATATAATGATCGTTATAGGAGTAATAAGGTTATTTTTTACAGCTCTTAACAAGCTCTTTAATTTCTAAGGACATGTAATACTCGTATCTTGACATATAAGGGCCAGGTCTGAGTACATATGACTTGAACATCCCAGATTCAACTTCAATTACATGTCAATTGCAAATCATATTATGATATTCGATGGTATCATCTTGAGGTAAGTGTAATTGACACTTATTTGCATAAGTGCAATTCGTTAACTACGAAAAATCAGAAGAAGTACTAGTATGACGACTTTAACTTATGTTAAGCTTATTTCTTAGACTCTTAACAAGGTATTTAATTTCAGAGGGCATGTAATAATCGAGATATGAGGGCCAGGTCTGAGACTCTGAGCACACATATCTCCCAGATTTAAGTTCAATTACGTGTCAAATCAAATTATTCTATTCGATGATATGATCTCAATTTAAGTATAGGTGATACTTATTTTCGTAACTGAATTTCGTTAACTTCGAAAAAAAAAGGAGCATGATACCTTTATTATATATTATTGTTTTATTCTTGGATGCTGTTACAGGACTAGTTAGCCTATTTCTTAGTGCTCTTAACAAGTTCTTTAATTTCTGAGGACATGTAATATCTTAAGATATGAGGGTCTGAGTACACATGACTTGAACATCTCCTAGATTCAAGTTCAATGATGTGTCAATTGCAAATCATATTATGATATTCGATGATATCATGTTCAGATAAGTGTAAATGACACTTATTGCGTCAGTAGATTTCATTATTTCGAAAAATCAGGAGTATGACGACTTTAATTATATATTATTTTATTCTTGCATCTTTAAAAAAGTGTTATTGGGCTAATAAGCTTATTTCTTACTACTCTTAAAAATCTCTTTAATTTCTGAGGACATGTAATATTTTGAGATATGAGGGCCTGAGTACACATGACTTGAACATCTCCTAGATTCAAGTTCAATTACGTGTCAATTGCAAATCAAATTATGATATTCGGTGATATCGTGTTCAGATAAGTGTAAATGACACTTATTGCGTAAGTGAATTTCGTTAATTTCGAAATATTACACGATTTATGACGACTTTAAATTATATTCTTGATTTATTCTTGCATCCTAAGACAATTTACTATCTTAAGATTGTTAAAAAAATGTCACATCGTATACAAATCTTATACTTATGACGAAAGTAATATACGAAGAAAATTATAATAAAGGTTTACTTACGAAGAAATAACAATTAGGAAGTACTTAAATTGTTTCTTTCATTAAACCTGTTTAGACCTAAATACAGTAAATATTATAACAGTTTCTTTTTCTTTTAGTAGAAATTCTAAAGATAAAAGTGGTTAAAATAGATAAAGAGCTTTGCGTGTGTACCGTAAGCTCAGTGGAAACCGCAGAGCTTTCAACAGCTGTACAATACGGTTTAGCTAAACACATTGATACTAACCCCTTTGAACATAGCGTTTATTTGCTACATATTGTTACTTGCAGGGGTTATGAGATTTTATTTCACAGAAAAGAGTTTAATGTGAGTACAAATACCTTTCAAATCATACAAAGGGCTTTATTGTAAAGTTTTGTATTATACTTATGTTTTGTATTCTTCGTCATGGATCTTCCCACTTCTGAGCACAGGTCTACTTTTAGAGTGAAAGGAGAATAATATGGTTATAGTGCGTTTTTTTTAAAGTGTACATAAAAACTATTTTCTACCTACTTTAAAAAGTTACTGTGTTACTAAGGTTGAATATGTGTATGCACATTACAACTGCATATTAACTAGTACTCAAAATAAAAAGAATGGAAATTTAGTGGTACTTACCATCGTCCTTGTTCGAACACACACTTTGCCAATTTTCATTTTATTAGTGTCTCTATATTATGTTCTCATGACCAGAATGAACATCTGCTACACTTTTTACAGACTTCATCATAGTAATCGCTTTGCATATAATTAGTCCAGAGTCCTTTGTAACAATCATAAGGACGATAAAAGGTGAAGTTGGAAAAGGAACGAATATTTACATTAGCCAGGCCTTATTCCAGTTCCCAGAGATCACACTGGACCAAAACGACTGATGTAAATGAGTCATTTTGTTACGGTTCGCAGTCTTCGCTGGGACACTTAACATTACTTAGGTACATTCCAAATTCGAATTTATTTTTAAAAGCCGTTTTTCATTGTAATGAAGATCTTATATTACTATCGGTAGTGTATAAGTGATAGAACCTGAAGGCAATGAAACTAGAGCATGCAGTCTATGTTTATTGGCTACTGCCGCCTATGGATATTTATAATCCAACCCAGATTAGATTTCATTCCCACCTGAGCCACTGTAGGCCATAAAAGTATTACTACGCCCTTGAAAGCGGAAACAACAGCGCTGAACACTGCTGATATAAAGCAGAATAAAAGCTTGGAAAAAGTGTCGTGGTGTTGCCACAAATTAATAAATAGTTATGGTGTCACAGATTAATAAATAGTTACTACGTAAGTGTTGCCTCCTAACACACTCGAACCACAACGGGACTTAACAACAGTGTTAGATGCTGCTGTGTTTTGGTTTGAAGTGTGTGGTAAGGGACATGTGTCAAGAGTATGTATACTTCCGAGGCATTCCAGCTTAGTTTTTTTTTTTTATAATATGAGAATAGCAGACGAGCCTGCAGTCCACCTGATGGTAAGTGGCTACTGCCGCCCATGGACATCTGTAATCAACCCCAGATAGGATTAGATATTCCTACCTGAGGTCGGCCACAGATGCGCCGCTACCCCTGAGGACTAAGCTGGAACGCCTCGGAAAAGTCTATCTCCCTTACCACACCCTTCAAACCGGAACACAGCAGCGCCTAACACTGCTGTTATTAGGTAGAAATAGGTATGGCGGTGGTGCCGCCGGAGTCGAACCACAAAGGGTTCTACCACCTTCAAAGTAGTCCCCAAGTGTAGTGGCGCATCTGTGTCCGAGTTACCATCAGATGGACTGCATGTTCGCCTGTTTCTCCATAGATTAGTAAAGATTACTCACTCCTAACAAGAAAACGTACCCAGTTTTGAGAATTGAAACAGTTGCGTAAAAAAATATTGCCACGTCTCCGTGCTAAAATGTCCCTAAAATATTTGAAATTATTATTATAAATTATTTAATTATCATGAAAATTACGCAGTATTAGTTATTTATTCGTAAATTTTCTTTAAAAATGTTTTTATTTGTCAAGAATTCAAAAAAAGAACTTACTATAATAAGCCATTTGCGGCTTCATTCAATTTCAAGGCGGCGAAGTATCTTTACTAATCTATGTGTTTCTCCTATATTATAAAAAAACACAAAATGTGTACGATATTTAAGATCTCAGTCACTTGTTTATAGGAATTTAATTGCGGTTTGAATATAGTTTTGATAGAACTTATTTACAGTAGACCTTTTTATTTTATAGACCAAAATGTTACTGTCAAGGTTTCTCCATTTCGCACCGAATTCGCCTCACTTGATTTGCCACTTAACTATAAAATTGTATCTTATGTTCCTTTTTATCCCTTAAGTGGCCTACCCTTTCGTGACGCTTTCCAGAAATTTGCGAAAGATTACTTATTGAAATTAACCGTTGGGTTTTCGGAGTCTTTGTAACAAAGGATTTTGCTGAAAAAGATTTTCGTTAAGTAATTAGTGAGAATATCTACTGATATTTAATCGTGAATATGAAATTAGGGTTTATTATAACAAAAGTTATTTCTTAGTAAATACGGCGGAGTGGAATAAACTGGTAATTGTTTTTTGAAAAATGAGAAAACGTTTTCTGAGGAAAGATCTCTATAAAGTTTGTCTCTAGACACCTTTTTGTAAAAGTTCTTTAAATCTGGTTGGTTGTTACTACAATTATAACCTAGATAGATACAAAATATTACGTTCAAGTAACGTATACCTAAATTTAACTAAATTATGTCTCTTATGATATTTTATTGTAAATCACAGAAACTCTTTAATAATGTTATATGTAAATAAATAATGATTAAAATAATGCATATAAAAATATAAATGGCAAACATGAAATATAAACAATTTCTTGTTATTGAAGCAAAGGGGACCCCAACGATAATTATATTAAATTGAGATAGAAAAGTATTTCCCAGGAAATAGGATAAATTCAATTGCACATTTTCCGATAGTTATAATTGTGTACCTTCAAAGCCGCTTGTAACATCGGGTGATAAGTCTATTATGTGCAAACTTTCGTAGGAGACCGTTAGAAGAGATTCTGAGGCTTTCACAATGAATGTAAAAATCAATTCGACGAGTAATTTCTAAGAAAATATTTTACATTTGACTAAAGGTATTTCATAATCAAAATGCGAATATTTTTCGTTTATTCATCCACCAGAACCTCTATCTTCGGGAATAGAGTTTTTATTTAAAGATGACAGAAGTCGTATTCTAATACGATTAAAGGTTATTTTCCTGTCACGCGGACTCGTGTCCGCGTGGGTATCTGGTCCGTATGCACCATGTATCCTATCAGTCATTTTCTGAATTCATACCTCAATATAACTTGATGATACTTTTCTTGTCACGCATTACAGTCGCGTGTGCGACACACGTGTGGGCAAATACTCGCGTGACAAGATAAAGGCCCTTAGTATGCGTTTCTTGAAAGCATATAGTCAAGATATTTTTATTTTTATACATTTCGTATTTATCTCAGACTTGTTTGTGCAAATTTGATATTTGGATAACTTATGTAAGAACCTCAACCGTCTATCAACCACTGTCTATGCCAAATCACATCTAAAGCGGTTTGGCTTCTACAGTGCTCAGTAAAGCGAAAAAAGCGTAAGTACACTAGTGAGCCCCACTCATATCCAAGAACCTGTCCGCACCTTTGGAATATAAAGAACTTTTTTAATTTCACGCTTGATTCGAAAACTTCCACACGGCGGGGCGCAAGAGCTAATGCTAAGCCCTGAGATGTCACTGCGTGGTTCGCATTGAATGATAGATCACCGTACACTTATTTATCTTTCGACGATGAATCACAAGAGTTTCGTGCTACAAAACGCTTCATCTCCTACCAAATAGTCGTTCACGTAACGTTCAAGAAATGCTTTGATGGTCGGACGGAAATATTTAACGTGAATGCGCCACGCTTAGAATTTCGCATCATTATATTTTTATTCGTATAAGCGGAGGAAAGAGATTTCGTAAAAGCGCTAACGATACGCTAGCACGAAATAATCAGTGTAGTAATAATCTGTGGAGTAACGAAACGAATATCGGCGTTTGAAAGGTCATTAATCAAGTCATAAAATGTTATGAACACCTGCTTTAACATTGCAAGAAAATGCGGTGAGGAAAACTAAAAATCTGCTCTTCGTAATGGATGGATCAAGTCCAAACCCTCATATTTGAGTGAAGATCAAGTAACGGGTCATTAATGTCACAATTAAGATAGTGATTTATTCATTGTAGTTCTTTGTCAAGATCCAAATAGCTGAAATGTTTGATAGTAAGAGAGTATTGCAAAAATCTTTGTATTTTTTAATAACCGGCTACGACTGTTATTATTTAACGGATTTATTTATTTATTTATTTATTAAAAAGTCGCACCAACAAGGTGAACACTGATGCATACAAATTATTTTGATAAAACATTGAGATATTTTTTAAGTGCCACCTCAATTACAGGTGCGAACAGCTTGAGCAACTACATTTACGCGTATTTTCTCGATACGACTTTTAAGTTGTTTGATTTATCTTATAAGAAATACATCCTTAGAAGCCGACCAGTCCTACCATCGCCGTAGACACAGTAGAGCACAAAATAAAATGAAACTTCAGTTGCTATAAGTGTAAAAAGTCATAGGCTATGAAGTGATTATAAAAGCATACGAGTGACAAAAAGTTTTGGAATTATTTATCAATAACTAACGATTAAGATTCGTTCAGAATCATTTTTAATTATTTATAAATCAAGCAAACTTTAGATCTTATAATTTAGGCCGAATTAAGATATTTATATTTTCTTATTTCAACTAATAATACTTATTGCTTAACTGACATGTTGTTATTACATTAAACTTAATTTTAACGGTACCCTTGACGTTATTATATTGGTTTTCAGCCCGCGGTGGTATGAGAACACTATGCTTCATTAACTACATACCTACCAACATAACTATTATTACCTATATGAGGTTACCATACTGAACATAACTTCAAGTTTCAATATTATTTTGGGTAACTATCAATATCTATCAACATCGGTAGGTAGCATGTAATTTGTTCATAATATTGTAAGTTATAAAACTTCTTAGCTAGTGAATTTATTGGCTCAAATACAAAATTTATATTAAGTATCATTCTTAAAATAAATTCGTCCGTTTCAAACATTACTCATAAAGACAATAATTCATTTTTTACCCAACTACGGAGGGTAATGTATTTTCGAGAATGTGTATGTATTTTTTTGTAATATAGGAGTAGCATACGAGCATGCAGTCCACCTGATGGTAAGTGGCTACTGCCACCCATGGACATTTGTAATCAAGCCCAGATAGGGTTAGATATTCCTACCTGAGGTCGGCCACAGATGCGCCGCTACCCCTGAGGACTAAGCTGGAACGTCTCCGAAAAGTCTGTCTCCTTTACCACACCCTTCAAACCGGAACACAGCAGCGCCTAACACTGCTGTTATTAGGTAGAAATAAGTGTGGCGGTGGAGCCGCCGGAGTCGAACCGCAAAGGGTTCTACCACTTTAAATTGTATGTTTTATTCTTAAGCATGTAGCCCAAACTTGACAGATTTTAACATAGTATGTAGTATTGGTATGGTTTGTGAGAGGGATAGTATATATTCTGTAGCTGTTGGTATTGTTTGTATAAGAATTCACTAGTTCAATATATTAATAATTGACCGCTCCAGCTCGTTTTAATAATCGTTCAATGTCCGTAAGCCAAGCTCCGGCTTACGGGAAGAAGCGGCACAAGAAGCTCCGTTCTACCTTTACCTCACTATTTCATTGTCTGGGTATGCAAAATGATAAATCACCCTATTATTTAAGCTAAGGAATTTGCTTTGACTCGACCCTGCAGTTTCAATATTCGGAATATTCGTGGTAACTAGAAGGTATCAATTTTGCTTAGCGTCTTAACTGATAGTAAATGTTAACGAATCTTGGGTGAATAGAATTACGTTGAGAAGTAAATAGTAGGTTATTAGTAAATAGTAGGTAATATTGCAGTGCAGTTATAGCCTAGTGGTTAAGAAACTCGCCCTCTCGATCGAGGGGTCCGAGGTTCAAATCCGAGGCACGCTGATTTTTCAAAGTTATGCGCGTATTAGAAATTAATTATCACCCTACCACACGCACCTGGCCAGCGCGATGAACTATGGCCTAATCCTTCTCATTCTGAGAGGAGTCCCGTGCTCAGCAGTGGGACGATAATGGGTTGATGATGATGAGGTAATATTAAAAAAAATTGTCTCAAAAATCTCAATAGCGGGGCGCGCACAGCCCTGCGTATTGTGGTCTTAAAAGATGTTCAAAGATAAGCAATGTGGGGCGGTCGGAAGTTGAATGGGTGACCATGGGTTGCACAAATTCAATACTTTGTCGAAATATTGTAGTACCGCGAATAGACACGGTCGATATGACTAAAAGGTTCCGGTTAAGTCTATGTAATTTCGCTTATGATCTTGCTAATTTCGGGACATGCTAGACTAAAAGCAAAATTATAATATTCTTGCTCGATCCACTTCTGTAGAATGAAGACATATTATACCAGGCTTGTATAACATGTCACAGGGGAATCCAACAAGGGTTGCACACTACCTCGTATCTCTTCTGGCGTGGTAGATAAGGCTCCAGTTCTCTCAAATCCTGAGCATAGAGGGACTCAAAAGTGTTATAACCAGAAAGATATATATTTTTTTAATATTTTAGTATCAGTAACAATTTAAATACCTACTTTTATTTTCCTTTAGAAATTTAAAAGTTGCCTCCGCTTAGAACTAAATAATCCCCGACTCGATCAGCAGATTCGATATTCCGAGCCGTTGTCTCGAACCAGGGGGGACATAACTAACGAGTTGTCATTCTAACAAATGTAGGGTGCAGTTGTACAATGTACAGTCAGCTTCATTAGTAGATGAGCAGGAGAAAATTCCAAAAATACCTATTCACCCGAACGTTCGTAAGTAGCTAAACATCCCTAGTATCATAAGTAGATGAACACCAACGAGTCAAAAGTAGCTGGGCACCATATGTGCAAAATGGCTAACGTCACTAATATTATATATCACTATTCAGCTACTTTTGACATTGTAGTGTTAATCTACTATTAAAACTTTACGACGTTCATCTAATTATGGTGCTTTTGAAACTTTTGAGATATTTTCGAAACCTTAATCTGTTCATGTACTTTTGGAGCTGGCTGTACATTTGTTAAGAAAAAACTTCTTCTAACAGGAACTTTTTTCACCTCAATTAAGCCGTGTTTACTGCGTGATCGTTGATTCTGCTCTATTGGACATCATACAACTTTCATGGCTCGGACGATTGTTTTCGGAACTCCCTGAGGATTTCCTGTAAAGTTCAAACCTTAGTTACAACGTAGCTTTAGTTTTATTAACCTTTAAGGTTCGGCAAAAGAAAATTTTTAAGAAAGAAAGGTTTGGTTATGTAGCCTAGTGGTTTCAAACTTACCTTCTCAATCGGGAGGTCCGAGATTCGAACCCCAAGCACGAATCTATGAATTTATAATAAAATATTTTAGTCAATTTGTGACTTGTGTAGGTTTCCTTAGAGTTCTTTAACAAAAGATAAGTTCTCGAGGATATATGAAATCTACCAATCCGTACTTGGCCAGTGCGGTTGACCATTGCCTAATAACCTTTTCATTCTGACAAGAGACCCGTGCTCACAAGTGGGACAGTAATAAGTTGAAGACGAAAGTTTCCGTATTTTGGTAATCCATCAAGCTATTAACCACACACATACATCTGTATATGGCCGGCCCTTTATATAATTACTTAGGGTCGGCATGCTAACGTTTGACGAAGTATGCAAAGTAGATGTGGAGTGACGTCAATTAATGTGTCCTATTAAACGTCGACAGGGGACCTGACACATGGATACCGATCATTCATATCAGTGTCGTGGAGCAATCATGTGGAATACTTCGCGTATAATAATTATGATGCTTGTGCCGTGAAAATTAATGAAAAATGCAAATTGCGAACCGTATTATACAAAAATATGTATGATAATGATTTCATTTCATTATCATCAATTTCGTTTTTCATTATTAAATCACTTTTATCAGCTTATTGGAAAGCAAAATGTCTAGTGTACTTTGCAGTACAAAATTATATTGATGCCGGAGAGATACTTACCACCACTGCATCTATTTGTAACGTGAAGTAACCTTGGATTTCGGTAGAAGGGTGTGGTTGCTGGCTTATTTATATTTGGAGGCAACTATCTTAGTCCTCAAGAGTGACAGCATATCTGTGATCATCTTCAGGTAGAACCCCTATTATGTATAGAGTTGGTCACAGTTATCCATCATCATCATCACCATCATCATCAACCCATTGTTGTTCCACTTCTGGGCACGGGTCTCCTCTCAGAATGAGAAGGTTTAGGTCATAGTCCACCGCGCTGGCCAAGTGCCATAGTCGGCAGTCATTATTTATTATCAGCTGAACTGCGTGCTCGTTCGCCACTTCAATCTTAAAGAATGATACATTTTTGATAGACAATGAGGCTGAGTTATTTTGCATTCCATCAGAGTTGAGACTTTTTCATGAGAATTACCTACCAGAATAAATACGCTCATTCATTTCCTCAGTCCTTTGTGTTGATTATCTGTTGACTGCCGAGTTTCATCGAAGTCGTTCTTCAATTTCGATTGAAATACGAGTGGCAAAATATACTGAATCGGACGTGGGAGAATGTTCCGAAAATACCTATGTATTTTCGGTTACATTAAAGGAAGAGCTAATATTGAATTGTCTAACTGTAAAATAATTTATTTTTAAATTGTAACTGGAATGGGCATCTGACCCTTTTAGCATATCTAGAAAGTCCGCCATTTTGAAACGTGATAAAATATGTGTCAAGCTCTTTGACACTGTTGAGTTTCAAGCTGTTAAAAATAATCATTTAAAAATTAATATGTTTACTCCCGTTGTTATTGATGAATCTATTAAAGGTTTTGGCTACTATTAATCGACATTTATTTGACAATTTCCGCCTTGTCGTAATTTTTAAATGTTGATATTTGGTTGGTAAATTGGATCGATTGATTATTAATAACGGGCGTCACTGGATGAACACATCAATGAATGACAAATCAACTCAAACATTTCTGAAAGTATCGCATACTATATTTCGTCACTGAAACTTTATTTACTTTATTTTAATCACTTACTCCGTCGATTGAAATCAATTTTATCACTGGCCGCTGAATTGAGGCAATGTTAATGTCGGTAAACCAGGTCCCGTAGAAAAATGTTCGATACCCTATGAATAGAATAATAAATGAAAATAGAAGCTTTTTTCTCTATGGATCGTATTTTTTAGTTTTCTTACTAAATAAACAATATTTAACAAGAGAAAAGATCTTTAGTCCCTGTGAATTTTTAACCCGCGCAATACTCGTACATAACTCCCTTTTCGCGCCACATTAATATTGCACAGATAATGAATGTGTCTAAAAACTACAGATTACTGATATATTACTATAAATTACAGATAATGAATGAAAGTAAAAAATCCAGAGTTTAATAAAATGTCGTTCCTTCAAATGAAACAGAGAGAACTCGAAGATTCTATGAGAGCTTTAGTTTCATGTATGAGTCATGCGGTAAGCACACAGATGGTTTCATCAGTTAATACTCGATTATGCAGACGGAGAAACTCAAACATCCATTCGTTCAAGTGCTATATATACCTCGCTGAGATTGTTATAATAGAGCTATCTTGAGAACATTATCCAACCTTCAAACGAACCAATAACTTTATACATTATTAAAATATCTCTTTGAAGAACGTGTTATACGATACGCCTCTGTAATCTGGCTTTAATTAATTTTCTACATTTAAACTTATATTAAATATAGATCAGAAGATGTCAGAGAAATGCTTTAGGTATCGTTGTCATACCAGTGTTATATTAGTAAAATTTTGATTTATTTATGATTTTAGACTAAAATTATCGCGGAATTGAGACATTTTATTAAGTAACGGGTACTCACGATATGCGTTTTTAAATTTCTTTATTGGCGATATTTCAACCCAGTTGCATGGATCGTGGTCACGGCGAAACTTGATTTTGGTTTACTGTTACTAAGACTTGATTTTGATTTATTGTTACTAAGACGAAATTCTGTGCTTTCACGAAATATATTTCTATTAATAACTTATTATGGTAGTTCTTATGTATATGGGACTAAAATCTTGCAACTGAATTTTAAACCACTGCTTACACGTTTCGTTTAGATTACAGTGCTTAGTGACGTCATAATTTCAATATGGCGGACGCCTAAAGATGGTGAATTTCTTTATTTTTTAACCAACCCTATGACATGTGTGTCAAATGAATAAATATACGAATAAAGCTTGTTTTTTTTTTAATATATTTTTTATGCTTTAAAAGTAAATATTTCCCTATAAAGAATCAAGTGTAATGCTATGATGGTTTACCTTTCAAGCGAGTAGCGTAATTACGTAATGGAGTGGCAGTTTCGCTGTCCGAACGAACTATCCCGAAAATTCTGGAGCGTTAATGTTTATTGACTTCCACTTTGATAAATGACGCGACTGTGTATATTGACGTATGGTAATATTATTTCCCGGTCACGACTTAAAATTGTTTTTTAGTTGACTGATATAGTCGTGTTGAAAAAGCGTTATATATGCGTATCTCAGTTGAATACATAAATACACACACACAAACACCAACACACACACACACACACAAACACATACACACACACACACAAACACATACACACACACATACACACTATCTATATTTACATTAGGATTTTTTCTAAGGTGAGTGTTATGGACTATTACACAAAGATCCAGTGTTCAGGACAAGTATATAAATCGGTGGAAGGGATGCCAGCTACCTTACTTACATTTGAGGGCAATATCTTAGTCCTCAGGAATGACAGTTCCTAAAGCTTAGGACACATGCGGTTTGGCCTCGGCTTCAAGAAAAACGTATAGATGTACGTTATACATGGGCGGCAGTGACCACTTACTGTTAAGTTGACGGCATACTAGTTTGTTACTTCAGTCTGATAAAAAAGTTGTAAGGAAAGATTTACACCTATAAGCGCGATATAAAAAGGGTTGCAGCAATTTTTATTATCGTTTGCGGTAATATTCTTCTGTCATCCATAAAACAGTAGCAAAAAGGTAACGTAAGGTACGTTCAAACGTGAATCTTGGCATTCAATCTCGCTAACACACTTCTATTGTACACGTATAAAATAAGGAAAAAATATAACATTACAAGGAAAATCTTTTACGAGAGCACTCATCATTAATATGACTTTTGTTCTTGGTTTATTCTTTAACAAATAGAAATATGGGCAGATTTGTGTCCTGTCAAGCTGTCATGCAAAGCTCTGAAAGACGAAACTGTTGTATTATTATTGAATGGCATGAAAGCTTCTTCGATAAGTGCGTGGAAAGCTCCAAACAATGTTCCATTAGTTGGAAACTTGTTCATCTTCACGTTATATTTAATGCTTTGCAACTCTCGTACGTGTCCAATAACTTTTCGTGTTCGAAATACCTGCACATATTTGAGTTAGGTACTCAGAATTATATCGACATTTCACACATTAACACTATTTATATCTTATATTTGAGCTTATAAAGGGTTCTCCCTACTGTTCGTTCGTTAAGGTAGCACGGATTTTCAATTTTGCTCCGGTACTCTGAACATTTTTAGAGGTAAGGGAAACTATAAGTACGGATTATTCAGCGTCTAGCAGGCTTCCATCCATACCTGTTTGATATTCCTTTGGCATATATGAAGAGACTTGCAACTCGATTTTTAAGTCACAGAATCTAAAACAAAATATTCTGCCAAAAATTATATATATATTCCCTACTTTATCTAGGTAAACGTGTCATTAATTTCTTAGCCCATATAAATGCTTACCCTCTGATGAGATCGTAGCTCATCGGATAAATCTATTTTACAAGTACATACTTGTAAAATAGATTAAAATAGATGTACCTACTAATGTATTTAAATGTAAGGTGAGGTAAACAGTGAATTGGAGTACTTACGTGTCAGACCTCACCAGCAGTGGGATAAGAAAAACGCTACAAAGGGGTTTATATTATACAAAAGTATATTGTATCTTTGTTTATATTGTCTGAAATAAATGGTTATTATTATTATTATTAAAAGATAGACAGAAAAAATGTAACTATATTTATAAGTACTTAGAACTTGTTAGTCTTCATAGTTTCCCGTTTTAATGACGCAATGCTCCATTTAGAAAGTACCGAGAAATGCTACATTAGTTTGAAACTTACTTAAATATCTACACATTTTAAACTTTGCAGCTTTCATATGATGTATTAAATAAAAGTTCTTAATACTAAATATAGTACACACTACACATGTTGTTTGAAGGTGGTAGAACCTTTCGACTCTAGCCACACCTAAAAGTATCATCCTAACTTAAAATCCAATGGACATAAACAAGTTAACACGAAAGTTAAAGTTAACACGTTAACTGTAAGAAATGAACAAATAAAGTTAAAAACTTTAATATTTGAAATGTGACAAATAGTCAAAAAAGTTGACGACCACCGGACGAACAATAGTGATACCAAATAAACGATTCTAAGACGAAAAGCGTTTAAAAATAGCTCCAGACCATTTATAAAACATCTCACGTTTAAGTACCTAATAGTATTATCTTAATTTTCATTACGGCAAAGCGTCGTAACTCCTTTGTGCAAAGGCAGACTTGGGAATGGCAAAGCACGGCTGTAATGACATAAAGGACGGCGTAAAATTTTCAACAAACAAAAACAGGAGCATAAAATTGTGTATAAATATGACGCTGGAATGCTTAAGGATCCAGCGAGTGGCATGAGCAATGTTTGTAAAACAACTCTGTGCGAATCTGAATAAATTATTACTTTTTTAAGACCGCAAAAGACTGTTTATATTGTATCAATAGGAAGCAATTTTCTAGTGGTTTCACATCTACTTATATTATGTAGGTAGCCAATAGTTGTAGTGCTCATAAAGTTACTATATACATAATTGTGTTCTGATATAACTGGATTAACTGGACTGAACCAGGACATTCTTTCAAGGGTATTAATTACATAAGCACCGAGTAAACGTGTGTGGTACATCCTATTGGGTCCTAGGTGGGTTAGTTACAATGACCATTGAGATAAAGTAAAATATGTTTATCGATTACTAACATTGGGCTGTTTTAGCCAACTGTGTAGGGTAATATTTTTCGAGCATTCCTATCTATCTATGCGTTATATGTATGTTTGTTTGTATGTACTTTTTGTTTTACTAATAATATAACTTGGTTTCTACAATTGGTCGATTGCCTGAAGCACACGATCCACCACGCGCCTTCAGACGTTTGTGGATGACGATTACAAAAATCAACACGAAATGTGAGGATTTATCCTTAAGGATTAAAATTCCCATCCGCGAATATGACATACATTCTGCCTGTTTCGTTATCTGTGCCTTTCCAGACGTTGGTAATAAACCCCCAGCTGTTATACTATTGTATAATGATATGTCGTTAAGTTTCCTATTTATATAAATGCTTTCAACGCTTTTCATTATATTTGTAAAAAATAAGTGTTTTAAATATATTTTATGTGTAAGTGCAGTATATCGCAGATTATGTGTAGTTATATCGCAACAATAAAATAATAAAATTTTTTTTTTTGTATAATGCGTAATGTTACAATGTAATGAAACATTAATATCGTGTGGATAATTATGATTATTATAAATAATGATGTTTCGTTTTTATTGTTCTTGTATACGTTTTCGACATCAATTGTCCTAATACAAGTCCATGACATAGGTAAAATCTTAGACAAGTAGCACATGGCTAAACATTTTAGTCGGTTACTATAATGTTCCCATATAACAAAATTTTTTGAAGAAGAAATTTAAACGAATTTTTGAAGAAATTTAAACTGGTTCTAAGTTAATCTATGTACAAAACCTACCCTATGTGATATATCATTTTTTGGTAAAATATTGATTATATTTTTTTTTCAGTCAACAATTTGCTTGCATGCTACTTAACTGTTCCTCATTCGATGTTGGTTGCCTACCTTTTGCACATATAAAACCATTAAACACTCACTAAGTTGTCCAACGATCAAATATAAATAATTATTTATTGCGACCACAACATAACACCTAATGTCGGGCATTTAATACATAACGCTTCCCTTTATAACTGTGCCGCAAACTCAATTAATTCTAATTTTGCCTAACTTAGTGGGGTGCTGTCCACATGTCGTGGTTACTCTAGTTCTCAGGGTAATTGATTTATATTGCGTATTTGCTTGAAGGAAACTCACTGTGGGTAAATACCCACAGTGAGTTTCCTTCAAGTTCTTTCAGTCAAGTTCAGTCAGTTCAAGTTCTTCAAGTCAAACTTACATGTATTATAATATTATATAAATACATAATATTATAATACATGTAATAGGTAATAATTATACTCCGATTGCAGTAAATATTAATTGGCCAAGTGCGACTCCAACTCGCATATTGGGTTGGGTTCCGTACTAACAATTTTTTTTTTGTATTTTTATCGTTAAGTTAAGTAATTAAGTATAGAAGTTAATTATTTATATGTAAAAATGATGGCATTAAAAAAAGAGAATAATTATTTAAAAAAAAAAGATAAACCCACTGAGTTTAAGAAAAATATAATCATTTCAATAAATTGTGAACATTTGAACAATGCAATAGTCCAATACATATTTTTATAGTATTTTTGTTAGAACGGCCACTGCTATTTAATAATTCCTTATGAATTTAAGTGTTGACACTTCACTTCTATAACGGTTTACGTTTACGGTAATATATAGTGTCCTATGTGAGACGGACAGACGGACAGATGGCGGAGAATTAGGTTCTATTTTTACTATTTGGGTAGTAAACCCTAAAAATAAACCGATTATGATGTATATCTAATGTCTACGAACTACTTAAAGTAGTGGGAATTCGGTGCATAATCATTGTCCTCAACCCATTGCTGTCCCACTGATGGGCACGGGTCTACTGTGTACGGGGTACGCTTACGGGTACGGCTGTATTGGTAAACTTTAGAAACCATCATAGATAAGTATAGATATCTCACCGCCTGGTAATTGAAGGAAGCCATTAAATGGGTTATATGGCTGACAATGTGTCAGCCGTTTAATGGCTGTCATGGCGTAATTTACGCGGAGCAATGTCGACATGTGCAGTTAAGTGGTGCCAAAATCGAAATCGAAGAGAAAGTGCGGAGAAATATAGTTTCATTCGTAAATGATCTAAAAACTACATTTTCTTAATATTTTTCAAACACGAAAATAGATGACAGTGACAATTTCAATTGTCAAAACTGGTTACATTTTCTTGTTAGGAGTGAGTAATCTTTACTAATCTATGGAACATATTGAGAACTTTGTAAGAACACTCTGTTATTCTGTTTTCTATAACTATTCGTTTGTATTTGATGTCTGCACATAATAATATCAATTTCCGTGTCTCTCAACAGTAAACACAATACATGACCTCTTTTATGATTATTTTATTTGATAGATACAATTACGTTATTATTTTTTATCTAAAAAAACTATATCAATATAGTAAATTAACCAGTTTTTCTTAGGTGTAATGGTATAACTGTTTTGTAATAAAATTTTAAACCTTTAGAACAAAATATAGAGTAAACAGAAATAATCGCGAAATACCGTTAAATAAATGTAAAAATGTAAGCCTTCGCAAGCCTCTTATCTTTGGTAAAAAAGTAAGAAAGTGCTTGATATTTGAGGTCTTTTAAATGGAACATTTTTTTCTGAAAGACACGATTTACTTCTTTTACTTTGAATTATTTTTACATAGCAACATAACTCTTGTCTTTAGAAATACAGAAAACTGAATCAACGAAGAAAGGAATATTTTCTTACGTCAGAATGCATCCGGCATTCTGATGTTATTGTAGCAGACAGTTTTGAAAGTAAAATGGGAAATTTCAAACATTTTCGGAATGGAATGTTCCTTTAACGAGTTTCGTTCAACAATGTTTTCAGGTAACGAAATAACTAAAGCATTATTAATTTATCGGCAAAGGTTTACACATCTTACAGATACAGGGCTTAATTAGTACCTTGTACTGTGTAACCTCTGTTAAATTTAATACGGAATGTTGAAATAGATTACGATGGATAATCTTCTTACATTATAAATAACGACTATGATTTTGGGTAAAATATACTTCACAATATTCCTATAATGTTTTGTTTTGTATTCGATTGGACTCCGGAGGTACCACCAACAAACCCATACGAAGCTCTCCAAGTTAGTTCTCCAACCACAGGTAGGATTCATATCCAACGAGGTTGATTACTTAACATCTAACAATATAAAGGGGCCGATTGATTCCTTCTTGTAATCCTAAACAAATCTAAGAACGCAGTCCGTGGAGTTTAATGATATTTAATTATTATCCCATTGCTAGGCATTCATTGGTCTTCTTTCAGAATGAAAGTATAGTCCATCACGCTAGCTCAATATAGGATAGTAGACTCACACCTTTGAGGAGAACTGATGGGCATGTATGTTATCCTCATGATATTTATGTTCATAGCACCGGTAACGCGCACATAACTTCGAAAATTCATGTGTGGGGTTAAACCCGGGACTTATTGCGTAAAAGATCGTTGTTAATTCCACTGAGCTATTATTTTAGGTTAGCGGTGGGGCATAATATTAATTTAAATGAACTGTATATGTATACTATAAAACATTTTATACTTAAGAATCTGCCTTCGCGTTTAAAGTCGTAACGGCGTGTATAAAGCTTAGTTACAAGATTGTTATGGAGCTCGGTAACCGTATCTATCGGATATCTGGAATAAAAATATCCGAAACTGTTACTGAATCCGATAAGTATAAAAAACTAATAATTTCGGATACAGCGAAAACTAAACGAAACAAAGATACAGTAGGCGCGTGCCTATTTACAAATAAACTCAAATAATTATTTATTAATTTTTTCTTTACCTTAAAATTCCTTCAAAATTCAATAAACATAATTGAAGCTTACCGAACCTGTCGGAATATCCGGAAAAATCATATCTTTACTCATATCTGAAATCAGTATATTTATTGTATAAGCGTATTCAGATCCGAAATTTCTTATCCTTAACATCCCTACTAAGGTACACCTCAGAGTAACAGTGCCGTACCGCAAATTGCTTGTAAAGTTCCTTACAGCGAGCTATCCCAAGAGACTAGCGGCTGTAGAGCGATTCTTATTTCAATGTAGCGCTTTGATAAGTAAAATAGAAAGATACTTCACTGCCTTGAAATTGGATGTAACCAACAAAAGGCTGTAAGTCAGTTATTTATTGAATTCTTGACAAATAAAACACATTTTTAGAGAAAATTTACGCACAAATAACAAGAAGTGCGTAATTTACATCATAAGTAAATAAATATTTCAAACATTTAAGGACATTTTAGCATGGAGACGTGGCACAACTTTATTTACGCGACAATTTCAACTCTCAAAACTGGTTACAGTTTCTTGTTAGGAGTGATCTATCTATATATTTTACTCATCTAAGGTAGCCCCAATCAGAGACTAATAACACCGCCGGTCGGTTGAAAGAGTTCGTGCAACAGTAATTTTAAACTTGCAACAATATGCCTTTGAATGTTTCTAGCTGACCTAACACGTAGGCTTTCAGTTTCCATATTGCATGTGAAAACCGTATACCGCATAGATAGCTAAGATAGGAGTATAAAGGAAATGTAACGTTTTATGCCCGTTTATTGAAAATGAATTTTATTCAGCATTTTTATTTGAATGTATTCAACTCCTAATAGAATAGGCGTTCTACCAGAAGGCGTTGACAGATCCGATGTAGCTCTTGAGAATTGCGATAGTCGCCGATAGTCGATAGTGAGAATTGCATTGGAAAATCGCACATTATTCACTCCAAATCGCAACAAATATTTTATGTTAGAAATATGTGTGGCAGTGGTACTTCCCTGGTCAAACCTTACTAATCCTATCACCCTTTTCAGCTGTCCTGAGCACCTTATGCCTATGTTACTTTTTGTACAACAATTAATACCTATTGATTTTGCAGTTCATTGCACAAGTCAATTTATTCTTACTTAAAACCCTCTAGATTTCTTACCCGTTAATTATATAAACGTTTTTGGGAGTTCCTTCAATTACTATATTAAAACAATTATCTTAGAAGTCACGTCTCACTTACGTCCAGATAGCCCTATAGTCCCCATAATTTACCGCTTTGACCTAGCAACGTTACGCCTGAGCCAGCCTCGCAAAGCTGTATATAAATACATATTAGAACGAGGGCAGAACAAAGTGAAAGTACGTCCTAGCCTACCTGCGTTCTAAGCCCGCTATAAATTTAAATTTGCTCCATTGTAAAGTAAGTTCATAACTGGGCAGTGAAAACAAATTTCCATCCAGGAAGCGATAACCGTACGGAATAACATGCTGGAACATAATTTAATTTGTTCTATGTGGTTGGATTTAATTATCTAGCCCGTTATCCATTGCGCACTAATAAAATAACTTTGTTTTAGTGTGCAATAATTTTACGGTGCTTTTAGTTCCAGATCGGCTTAATACATGAAGTAACTAAATAACGCGTTCTACACTCATAGTCCCATGTTGAGTCGTGTAAGTGTTTGTGTCGTCGGTGACACGGACACAAAAAAAATATTTTTTTTTTTAGTATAGTTTTATATTATTCCGCCTTTAATTTTTCTGCACATCCCTAAGGTTGACTGGGATAAAATGCTATGTAGCATTAAGTCCGCCTTTTGCACCACATTATTTTAACATGGTCAATAAAGTGTAAATAAAAAAAACACAAACATCCAGATTGAAGACCTCGAACAGAAATAAAAAATCATCATTGTAAATATCTGTCTGGCCAGGGATTGAACCTGGAATCCACTGCGTGTCAGACTGGCATGATGACCGCTCCGTCATGCGAGTCTTCTATATACCTACGCACGCACGGCTTTATCTTTTTACGAAAGTATCTTCAATATTATTAGGGTAAAAAAAGGATCTTACATCATCACCCAAAACTCTATCCATTTAAAAATACCGTAGAAATAAGCTTATCCGTGTAAACAGACAGCTTCTATCTATCTTCTATTTATAAAAAATAGATTGTTATTTTTAAATGTTTGGTTTCTAATCTCCAGAGCTTTAGGCATATTAAGTAGGAATTTGGGTTACGCACGTTTCCGCAAATCCACATTAGAAGAAGTACATTCCACGCCTCTGAGTTATTAAGCAGTGAGAAATAGATGAGTTTGCAATCATCTAAGAATAGCTTCGTTATATAAAAAGAATTTCGTATTTTTCTCAGAAGATACTGAGTACATAAATAATGGAGCCTCCTGTAATCCTTATAGGAGAAGCGTGGCGAAGTATCTTCTAGACCCACTTAGGCAGCATTGTATCTTTACAGCATTAAAAGTAAGTATGTATATTCCATTCTTTGACACGCCCTGCTGTCCACCATATGGCTTTTATATGGATGGATAAATTATATGGATGCGTCGTTGGATTCGCCTAAATTTCCCTTTTAAATTAATTATTTTTAAGCAATCAGGTTTTTTGTTTTTATAATGATTACTACCCAGAATAACACGTATGTAATTGTATCGTCAGTCTTAGGTTGAGAATTCATATTACATTAAGCGTACTAGCGTCCATAAAATCCAATTACATTTCATAAGAGTTAATCACACGTTCTTACTCACAAGATAAAAATAGAATCGTTATAGCTTTAGCGGTCTGAGGTGCGGAGGGTTCCAGGATTGACCTCCGGCCAGGCAGACTAGAAAAATGAATTAAGATACGAATGTAAATGTTTTCCATCTTATGTTAAGTGGTCCTCCTACCAATGACATTTGTAAACAATTCTATATAGAACAAAATGCAGGCGATCACAGTTGCGTTGCCTCTTCTGAGTACTAAGATGCTTGATCTCGCCTGCCTTCCACCGAAACGCAAATACTGTTTCACCCTAGTAATAAGTGTGGTGGTGGTACCATACCACCTTTCAAATGTAAAATTTCTACGAACTCGATCGTAGTCTACGAACGTCTCTGTGCTAATTTTAATGCTAATTTGATAGCATAACAAGTCCAAAATAACACGTACTAATTTTACTTGTTGCTTTTCACCAAGCCGCTCCACCGTTCTATTCCGGGTTTAGGTATGGCTTCCTTTTAGGCTGATCGTCCATGACTACTACCGACTGTTTGGTGGCGTAGGGAACGGTTAAGTTAGTGAGCAATTGCTATATCGCGGTGTAAGAGTCAGATGAACGTATCTACATTTAGTCAATTTTACAGGAGAGCAAAAATAGTGTGAAAATTCGCCACTTCAAACTTTACCAGATAATACCAGATTAATAGAGATAATATTAAATATAGCGTTACGTCGTTTTGCCATTTCATAAAAGACTACATTGTGGACAGTTTTGTGAAAAAGAAACGATTTTTGATTTTTTGTACATACGTTCATCTGACTCTTACACCGCGATATGCGCTGCCGCATAGCGTACAATTTGCTGTTCGAGCGACCGACATACATGTATGATTACACGTATGATTTTACTTCAAAATTCTATTATAGTCGATTATTTTCACGACTGTATAGATAGCAATCAGACAGCAATCTAAAAAGTCGCGTTAACCACTTCTGAATCGCTGACGCCCGTTACTTATTATTATGATTGATTATTAATATTAATCTTAATTAATTTCGAATTTTGGTAGGCAATATTGGTTAAGATTTATTATTTAAAGATGTAAGCTACCGGTCGCTCAGCGATAGTAGCCAATGGGCGGTCAGCCTTAAACCAGATTAAGGACTACGAGTACATTTAGCTTTGCAATTCGACGTACTATAAAACGAAAGATTAGACCTACCATTACGTGTATAAATTTTGTATTCTAATAGAACGAAATGTTACGAGTTAAAAATATCAAAACGCAATGAGGAAAGCACGTGACAGCCAGGCAGTCTGCGTTATAAACGAACTAGTAATGCCCGCAGCATCGCCTTCGTTTTAAAAAAATAAGATGAAATACATATAACTGAAAAATTTGTTCCTTCATTGGAATGGCGGTGGCGCCTTCTGTCGAAAATTGGTCGTACGAACTCCGAAAATTTCGTGGGTCCATGCACAACAACTTTGCTACAGATCATCACATGATCAAATGCATAGTTTACGATTTCATAAAGGACATACCTACAAGGATATAGACCGTAGCTATAGAACTACATATGGGTTAATGTTTGAGTAGTAAGATTTGTTGAATAAAGGATTTCTGTACTGAAAAACTCTGGAAAAAGACGTATTTTAATTTACCGCTTCTCCTACTTTTGATACACGTATGGGATGACGATGTAAAAACATCAAAGTAACAAAAATAATCAAATGTCTACCGTAATCTATTATATATTTAAGTTCTTCAAATGGTAATGAATTATAACTGCCATATAGTAAGATTTGAGAATACCATATGTATTATGAAAGTAATGCCGTTTATTATGAAGGAACCATAATTTGATGAACTTTTGGCAAAGGGAGATCTCCCGCCGGGCTAGGTGATCATGCCCGGGGAGCGGGCGTGCTCCAACAGTCTCAATTAGGATCTTGTATATATGCAGGATATTTAGAAAACTTCGATAGCGTGATTCAGAATACTCGTGGCGCCATCTCTTGTCGAGTAGCGGGAGGTCGCCACAAACTTAAATTCCTTTTGTGTGTATGCTTATAAGTATAATTGTCTTCATGAGTGTGTAGTGTGGAGCTACGAGTGCTTAATTCGCTATTATTTTGAAACGTAAATTAATAAGCTCATCTCATTTTAAAAAAGTGTTTTGTATATTATAGCGATATACATTCTACATTTGCTAATGAACAAGCGACACGGTCTGGCTGTAAAGAACAGAGACGTAGTTGGTTGGTTGTAGGTAGAGTCAAGTTTACGGTGGGAAGAGACATCTAACAAATTTAAAAGCGTAATTGTTTAGCCAACATTACAACAGACTTGACGTCTGTACCGACTGCCTGTTTCATTTTAATGCCGGCTGTCATTGTTTCAAGTTACCAGCATATCAACGTATAAATAGGTAACTGAAGAACTCTTTGCTCCATTCAAACTCTACACGGATTGTGCGAAGTGGGACATACGGAGCGGTTAAATTCGCGTCGCGAAGTTTGTTTTACTTGTTTTGGTAAATTGGACCCTTTAAGCGAATCCCGACGACAAAAGAATTTAAATAAGTGTGGAATAGAATTATTTATTTGCTCTACACACGAAATTGTTTATGAGTGCTAAAGGTATACAATATTAAACGCGAATAAATATTCTTGTTGCTTTTCTAAGAAACCATTATAATATTCGTATCTTATACGTCTAAGGTTTGCAGTGGAATCCATTTACATATGTCACAGTTTAACATAATTCATATATTTATTAGAATCATATATTTATTGAAGGTATTTCTTTGTGGTTCGACTCCGGCGGCACCACCGCCACACCTATTTCTGCCTAATAATAGCATTGTTAGGCGCTGCTGTGTTCCGTTTTGAAGGGTGTGGTAAGGGAGACATACTTTTCCGAGGCGTTCCAGCTTAGTCCTCAGGGGTAGCAGCACATCTGTGACCGACCTCAGGTAGGAATATCTATTCCTATCTGGGGTTGATTACAGATGTCCATGGGCAGCAGTAGCCACTTACCATCAGGTGGACTACATGCTCGTCTGCTCCTCCTATATTATAAAAAATAAAAATCATAAAAAATCTTGTAAACTTTAAAATGCACATGTATATGGAAGAAAAAAGATCTGCTTTGAACTTGTTTAAAAATGAACATTTTGTTGTTAAACAAATGTACCGTTATAGTTATACTTAAAGGTATACTATGCGAAGCGAAGAACCCCAAAACCGTCATGGATTTTGAACAGTAATTATTCAAGTTGCAAAGTTTCCAAATATTTGTGCTTGGGTTAACTGGAGAGAAATGTTAAGGTACTTTGTAAAACGTAAATAATTTAGACGCGACTAAACTCGTATTAAATTATCATTAGAACACGATGTAGGGTCAAATCTCGGCTCAAGTGTTTGTTATTGTTGTAGGTAGTTGACATCATAAAATTTTGATTAGGTATAACAATAGAGTTTAGAATTTTGTTATCACTTGGTTAGACGATGGTGAAAAAGATCGTGAGGAAACCTGTGTAGGTTTCTTCAAGCTTGAGTGGTTTTTAAAAAGTATGTTGTAAAGTAAGTTGTCAAGAGAATGTTGTCTACCAATCGACAATTGGTTAGCGCGGTGGACTATGGACTAGAACTCTCTCAGTTTCAGAGGAGTCTCGCGCTCATTAGTGTTCAAAGTAATGAGTTAACGATAATATGAAAAATACACAAATTAAATAATTTTGAGAGGTGGTAGAACCAGGATAGTTTGAGTTGAGTCAGTTCTGCGTTTTGTGAAAGCGTGTAGGTTCCGGCTGACTTATATCGACCTACATCAACCATCCTAATCCTCGTCATCTCTTCTGGTAGAACCCCTGTTTTATATGGACTTTTAATACACCTGATGGACCATTTACCAACAGGTGTATTTACCAACAGGTTTATTTGAAGGTGTTAGAACCTTTTGTGGTTCAACTCCGGCAGCACCACCGCCACACCTACTTCTACCTAATAACAGCAGTGTTAGGCGCTGCTTTGTTCCGGTTTGAAGGGTGTGGTAAGGGAGACAGACTTTTCCGAGGCGTACCAGCTTCGTCCTCAGGGCTAGCGGCGCATCTGTGACCGACGTTAGGTAGCAATATCTAATCCTATCTGGGGTAGATTACAGATGTTCATGGGCGGCAGTAGCCACTTACCATCAGGTGGACTACATGCTCGTCTGCTACTCCTATATTATAAATAAAAAAATTAAAAAAAAGGATATAATAATGTGCATGTAATAAATTTCAGTTTGACCGAATAATCAGAAGTGATTTAATTTCGATTACAACATTTAACGAGCGGTCATTACCAGTGAAATTATACAAAAGATTGCAATATGTTATTATAAGTGAAGTTACTACATAAATAACATTAATTAGAAAGTGTGCGTCACTTAGCGGACATTTCGTGGATATTGTAACAGAAGTGGACGCTAAAGTTCCTAAACAAGTTTATAACTTGTTTCAGATGAGCCCCCTTCAATTATCTTAAACAAGTACGTAAGCACCGAGGGATTTCTAAATTAGTTATCGAGTTGACAACTCCATTTAAGGTACAAGGTATAAAAACTTCGTTAAAGATGCTACTCTCTTTCCTATATGATTTTTAATGAAAATTAAAGTAGTCGGATTTTTATAAGGACTTTTATTTATATCTGATATTGTGTAATATATGGTGCGATACTTAATAAAAACGTTAGACCACAGTGTCCATATTTGTACTGTAGTTAGACAATCCGTGAAATTTTAAAGACGTTCTTCTTGCCGCGTGTGTTTATATCTGCACGCGCGTCTTACTCGCACACATGAATAATAACTCACTGCAGTCTTTTCGCGGCCCGTGTGTGTGTGTGAGTGCGTGTGCGTGTGTTTGAAACGGTAGCGCGCCTGCAGCGCGTGTGTGACTGTTCCATCACTTTATATTATAGTCACGTTCATCATTGCAATCATTATTAAATAAATAAATAAATTGCTTTACCCGATATATGCAATTCTATATGCCAGCAACTCAATGGTGATATATTTTCAAACGACATGTAGGCACAAGAATCGCATCAATACCACAGTAAAAAGTATTTGGAATAAAATTAATATAAGTATGTGTCATAATTAATATTTGACTTACAATTTTGTGGTCTGAAGTCTAGATATACATTTCCATCTCGTTCTGTTTATCGGAACATGTGGCATACGAGCCAGCTTCCGACGATAAGGCTTCCGTCCGTTTGGTCCATGTATCAGGCCGCCACCTCTCACTATATTATACTGAATAGATGTATGTATTCCTATTAAAAATTATAGAGAGTCAGGTGCGGTCGGACCGTCGTCATACCCCTTTTAAGACTTGAGTTGTTGTGTTTACCGTTGCTATGTTCTGGTCCATACATGAAGCATTCCAAATAGGGCCTCAGGAATAGCAACTTTTTTGTCATTTTCTTTACGTAAAACTTTTGTCTAAGCTAAACTTTCCTGAT
Organism: Epargyreus clarus clarus; assembly: GCA_014595695.2. Lineage (NCBI taxonomy): Eukaryota > Metazoa > Arthropoda > Insecta > Lepidoptera > Hesperiidae > Epargyreus > Epargyreus clarus. The sequence continues at coordinate 541,081 of JACTTY020000006.1, forward strand.
TTGAAGTTAGTAGTAGTAGGTATTCGCACTTAATTTGCAATTAACAGTGTAAGTTTTTATTATCGTCATATGAAAAAAATCCAGGCATATAATGTATATTTTAGATTATTTGCTATAGAATGGTTGCGAAAATAACCAACCTTCATGTATTACCAATGTTCTGAAATGAAAACAAAACTACTGCAATGATATAAGCGTTAGATTATTCAGTCGAAAATGCTTACACGAATGAAAGACGATATTTGGTTCTCATATCTACGTAGATAGAGACGCAAAATATGCATAATATTTCGATAACACTTGAGGAACAAATTATTATATTTTCGATATGCATATTTTTATAGTATGAGATAAGGAAAAAATATGTATACGTGTACTGTCGGATACAACAAAGATATGATGCGACAAGTGAAGCTCTGCTGTATAAGCTTAGATTTAGTATTTAGTAGGTAAACTCATTCTTGAATTTATATTAAATGAGGAAACAGAGTTAATTTAAATTGATACGTGTAAACAATCGTTACAAGCGGAAAACCTTTTCATTGTGCCAGTACTATCAGTAAGTATATTTATGATCCGGAAAACAGATTGTTTATTTGTTCGCCAAGGTACAGGCAAACAAACTGCCGGCTCTCTGATTACTAGCAAGTTTTATTTACTACTGCTAAAAAGACAAATACCTCGTAATATGTACAATGTTCCACAGGAAAACTTAACATGTGTTTTATATTTGAACAAGTTTATTTATTACCCTAATAATCACCTTAGAGCAATTTTAGGTACGTTTCTATTTATTGTAATAAACATTTAGATTAGTGCCTAGGCGGGATCGAATCCGGATCCCTCGTGTCAAATCGATATAGTCACCGCTGCGCAACACAATTTGCGAACTAACCTAACACAATAAAAAATAAAGTTTCTATCTATTTTTAGATTGAATAACTTTTATTTTGATTAAGCTTTTTAATATAACTTTTCTGTACTTTTACTTAAGTTAATGACTTCAAAAATTTTAATTATCGCGAAGATTCAAAAGGCTGACTTACACGCTCCGCCAACCAAGCTTCATATTATAGAAGGCTTTTGGCGAATTCATTAAAGTCATGTTTAGCGATTCTGGGAATTAAAATCGACGTTAAGCTGTCTTTTAAGTTTAAAATGACTATACGAAATTGTACTCGTATGTGTAAATAATTGTGATTTTGTTACAATTTTCTTGTTAACGAAAGTATTTTATACAATAGTTTGAGCGTGGTAAGGAAGACATACTTTGTTTAAGTTAAGGCGTTCCCGCTTAGTCCATTTATCGCGGACATCAGGTAGATAATAGAGATAAGTAATTAATTAAAAAATCAAAAAACCCGACTGCACTATAAAAGCTGAAGTAAAATTACCAAAAACGGTGAAATAGGCCTTTTATTATTTTTATGCAGAAAGCCAAATACAAAGTTTCATAGTAGGTATCTGCTTCAAAATCAAAAATGTTCAAACAATATTATCCTATTTTATTTATCCTCGTATAGCTCGTATAGCATTTACGCTATATAAATAACCTATGAGTAAAAATCCAGCACTCTAAAGTTCAGCGGTTTCCCTTTGCGTTGATCTTTATCACAGCAACACTACTCATTTAGTCAGACAGTCATCTCGATGAGTTATATATATGTATATATAATAAAATGTATGTGTAATCTCTTTTAAGTTCCTTCATTTATTTAGATATCCTACTCGATAGGTTTGGTTAACTTTTATTAAAACATGTTACTATTTCGCAAAAACAATCCACCATTTACGCTCCATAAAATATATAACTTCAGTAATTCAAAGTTCCGGTCATTATTTTACCTCGTAATGGGTAGAATTTCATTATTTTTATCCAGCAAGCCAAATACAAAATTTCATAGTGTTTGATTCAAAATTGACGATTGTTTAAATGAACTTTTAACCCTTATTTTACCCTCTACGGGGTTAATTTTTCGGATGGGGATAAATAGGTGTGTCCTTGTTCCTATCCAGAAAGCCAAATACTAAATTTTGTAGCAGTAGCTACAAAATTAAAGCATTTCAGAAAAACTGTTTTCCCCTATTTTACTCCCTTAGGGGTAGAATTTCCAAAAGGCCTTTCTTAGTACTTATTTACGCTATATAGCAAACCTTTGTGCAAAATTTCAGAACTCTAAGTTGAGCGGTTTTGGCTGTACTTTGATTTCTAAAAAATGAAAAAGTCATTTAGTTAGTCAGTCAGTCAGTCACCTTGCTGTTTTATATATATACAAATATGTTTTTATAATCTCCGTTTAATTTCCTTTCATTTGATACCCTATTCGATAGGTTCGGTTAACTTTTTTTTTTAATGTGTTACTATTTCGCGCCAAAAATCCGCCATTTTCTTTATTTTTTTCTTACACCTATCTAAGGACACTCGGGTCATTGAGACGTATATAATGACACCTTAACTGTCGAAATTCATCAAGCCGTTTGTTAGATCCGATCAAATAAAGAAAGACAAACATACAAGATACGCGCGAAAAACATAACCCTTCCTTGGCAGTCGGGTAAAAATTAAATGATAGCGCTTTAGACAGACTTTAATCTTATTTGAGGTTACAGATGTCCATGGCTGGCAGTAGTCATTGACAGATGGACTATTTCTTGTTTGCTCATTTCATATTATAAAGAAATAATGTTTTTTTTTTGTTGATAAAGCGAATAAAAAATTTTGAGTCAAAAAATTTTGACGGACTTTTAAATCGTAACACATTTCATATGAAGAGCTAATAATTTTGGACGATTACCTCTAGAGGACAATTCATCCGTAGATTAGCGCTAAGCACTAATCGCTTAAGCGAACGTAGCCTATGTATCACAACAAAGTGAATCCTTTTTGTACAAGAGGACGTTGTACCTCAGGGATTTACGGACATTTACTTGATAAATGGCTCAAACATGAAATTATTACGGTAGCGGTGGAGTTGAAGTTGCGAAATGAAACGGCCTAATTTTAAGTGCCGACGATTTTATTTAACAATGTGACTATTTGTACAGGTACTGGACTAATAAATTATATTTATTCGTACATTTAAATATTCAATTTTTTTTTTAAATATATTTATTCGTACATTTATTCAATTTTTTTTTCTTTAAACAATGTGACAAATTCAATGTTTTCTAACCTAACCTAACCAATTTAATAAATGTTTATTCGTACATTTATTAAATTGGTTAGGTTAGTTTTTTTCTTTAAACCTCCGGCATATAGGGGTTAGGTTAGGTTAGGTTAGGTTTCAAAAAAAAAAATTTTTTTTTTGTAGTTTCTTTTTTGCGATTTCTCAAAATCTACCGGTTCGAATCGGATAATAATAAATTGTTTGTCCAGTACCCGTATTAATAATTATAAATTATTCTTACGGTAACCGTATTAATAATTATTAATTGTTCGTACAGTACCTGTATTAATAGACTCAGCCTTTATTTAATGTCATAATGTGTTGTGTTGTAATGTCGAAATAAAGTACTAAAACATTTAACCAAATTTGAGTATCGTTGAAGCTACCAATATAATTTTGTATTCGGAATAACAACTTGTAGGAAGTTATATTTTTTGTCTATCCACCAACCTTCTTGCATAATTCAGTGTTTTGGTTACTTAGTACTATTTGCTAAAGTGAGTACTTTGTATTACTCGAGATAATATCACACTGAAAACTGTTTTATTAGATTGAGGTTGTTTTGGTTGCCTAGTTTGTAGGTAAATGTAAACATGTATAATACAGCAAATAAGGAATTCGTAACACCGTTACATAGGATATATAAAGACCATGCTGATTCAAAGGCTTTAAGAGTAGATAAGTGGCTGGGAAAGTGGAAATAACTTACTGATGACAATGTTATTATAGAGGGAGGTTGAGAGGCGACAAATAGTCGGTAGAAGCGATTATTTCAAATAATATCTCTATTTTTTAATGTAAAAAATTTGGCAACAAGACCAAATTCAAAATTACAGTAGCATTATTTATGTGTACTAGATAATAACTATTTTTTAAAGGATTAAAATCAGTAAAATAGAGACATATGCTAGCGAGAATATGTTAGAGAAAGCTATTAACAAAAAAACCTATACTTTTAGTTGTGGATAAAACAGTAAATTTTATTGATGTAAGTAGTAAGATAAAAGAGTTTTATTGCGAATATAGCTCAGATTCCGATTTCTTCAGCAAGATACGATTGAAATCGGACACTTATAATATATTCTTTGAAATTCAATCGAGCATCGAATACTGACACGCTCGAAGGTACTTGAGTTACAGAATACCGAATATTACAGTCAATATCCGATTTAAACCTTTTTATCATGTACGATACGATTTAATGCGACTGAATGAAAATAGGTGCTGAATTTTTGGAATTTTATTTGCAACCTAACAAATATTATAAGTGCAAATGTGAGTTTGTTTGTTTTTATGCTATACTTTCACACCTTAATTACATTACTATTATAATTATCATGAAATTTTGTACACACGTCAGGAGGTTTGAAAAGGCATGGATACCTTTTGTCCTGAAAAACAACCTTTTTCGAGGAATAGATAAAATCAACTCACCGTAAGGAAAGCTGCGATCAAAAGCTAGTAATTGATTAATGACAACGTTGTTTCTCATATTATTGCTAAAAAAATGTTTCATCTAAAATAATAGTTTTCTGTAGCATTACCATGAGTTGGCATAGAAACGCCACTATAGAAATGGTAAATAGAAAACTATTGTCATTTTGCTAGTGAATAACATAACTACTATCGTTACGGTATTTCTTGACAACGTCTGTCAAATTAATGACTCATGGGACCGAATTTGTATGGCAATAGATTATAATGACATTCGCTAGCGATTTGATTTCGATAGGTTTTATACGTATCGAGTTACGTCACTACGGATTTTAGTTCTACGAGTAACCACCAGAGGCGCTGTACAATTTTTCATACATTTATTTTACGCAGTCGCTAGCGAGTAATACTTTTGTAAACTCATGGTAGTCCTACTGTATGAGACATTTACTTTCGACAGTAATGGACTAGAGGCTGAGTCAGAACTCCGTTGTTGAGAAACAACCACTAATTGGTCCTAGTTAAAATCTCCGAATATACACGTATTAACATTTTCTGTTCGCCACCAAAGCAACAATACGTATTAGGATCATCGTTTTATTACTCGTCAACGTGCAATAAAGGTGACGTGTATTTACATGATCGCCGACCCATAGCTGTCAGGGGATAAATGTGGACGAAATTTATTTTCTCCCCGTGACCTGAATACTACCACCGGTACTCGCTACTAACTCGATATTTTTCTTAATTTCCTCTCCCTTTTCCTTGTCGATACTGCGTTGATTTATTCACCTGAATAATCTGAATGGTTCAGTGTTATTTAATACGGGACACTGTGTGTAGATGAAATAATGATACGTGAAAATGGTGTGGGAAAAGTAGTTCTATATTTCTTGTATGTTCTATTAATAGTATGAATGTAGGTATCTGGTAGCTGTGTCTGTAGTTTCCGGACATGAAGAGTGCTATGGTGTTTTCTACCTGTCGTTAGTGGCGACTAGAACGAAGGTTCCGGGATCGTGGGTGCATGGATTGTGGATGAGTGGGAGCTCGTCCGCCTTTTGCACCACATTGTTTTTAACATGGTCAATAAAGACTTACCTACTTATTAAAATTAATACTTACTTACGTACTTATCTTAATAAGTACTTATACTTATTTAAATAGGTACTTATTAAAACTAGGTAGCTATGTAAGTAGTACATAAAAATCCCACATAACATGGTGTCTCTGCCACGGTACTGTATCTCTAAAAGGATTCCTCGTCAAAAAAACGTATCTGTTAACTTCGTCAAATAGATAAAATCCATTCGCTGTTAAAAAAAAAGAAAACTAACGCCAAGTACACATTAAATTGTTTATTCGCGTGGTTCTGTTTGTTGCACGGCAATAAAAGCGAATGTGAGTACATGTAAGCCATCTTACAACACTAAGCTTTTATATAAAACTTTATTGAACTGTTATTCACTGTGCAAATTTTATCCGCTCGCTATAACGTAGACCGCATACCTCCTCGATACGCGTTAATTGCTAAAAACATGGATGTTGCACAAAAATAAAAACATACATTGAACAGAAGCGATATAGTGTTCTCGTAACAAAGATAATGAAAAACAATACCGGAAACAAAAGCCTTGGAAAGAACACGAGTTTCAAGTACTCTTAGTATGAGTTTTTACGTTTGCTCGAAAACATTCACCGTTTTAGTTTTTGGACATACAGCTCCCCCGTGGACTCTAGCGGAATTAAAAATCCACAGCTTAAGTTTCAAAAATGGAACTATATCGCTATCATAATTAAAATAAAAATGAAATAATAAATGCATTCTATTTATATTTCTAAAATTAAATGTCGTTACAATTCGCTATTCACTTTTTTAAAACTCATAATGCGAAATTTTAGTTCCTATGCAGTCCACGGGAGAATTTGTAAACGTTGAACGTTTGCGAGCAAACGTAGAAACTCATACTAAGGTTACAGAGCCGGAGTAGTCGATTGCGATTGCTGTGAACGAAACGAAATTTATAAACTCGTTATTGGTACAGTGGGCAGTGAGTGGGCTCGTTGAATCGAGAACGTTTAGGGAGGCTACACATTCGGGTCAGCATAAACCGTGTTCCCGCCGGAATGGAACCACGTAGGCAGACAAACATTCCATAAAATTGAAAACTGTGGGGCACCTTTTATTAAGGTTCCATATTGTTACTCTAGTATTAATGAATCAGTTGATTTGATTTATGTTATTAGTTTGTACTTTCATTTCGCGATTTGTGTGGTACGTGGTGTAGAAATTTGTGTTTTTTCTTCAATTTAGTTATGTATAATATTTGCAGCATTACAATAAATCATGCATCTACGCCTTGAATATATTTATTTTTTTAACTTTACATCAAAACATTCACAATCTAATCCGATATTCTACAAGAAAATCTAATTATTTAGACTTTCTTGCTATACTATTGTCTGTATGCGTGTATGTTTTAAAACATCGGTAGCATTAAACTCTTTTAACCCTTTCGATTATTCTGAAATTAGAAATCAAGCTGAAAATACTTCGTCACGACACACAAAATCCAGAATCCAGAACGTAATCATTCCTTTAATTGCAAATTGAACGCCGAGTGTGTATATCTCCCCTTAGGTCGTTATATACGTTTAATGTTTCCATGTGGGTGCCACCTACATGTAAGCAATTTAACATGTTACTGTAAACGAGAGCTTCAAATACCAAGAATTCATTTTAAACATTTATTCTACGGGTGCTTAGTTTTCATCAGAGACGGAACGCAGAAGATATGTCTGGTTGTTTGACGTAATTTTATGTTTGTTTGTGTTCGTTACCGCTTTTTCTGTTACGTTACGTTACGACAGACGTTTACATACAAATATATTAATGTTCTCTGAATGTGGTTTAGAGTTGTGTCAATACGTGGATCGATATTTATCTCAAGGAGATACGTATTACTCGAGCGCGTTCACAAATATGTTACTGTTATAATATCTTCTGATAGGACTGCTTCAGTTATTAACGCAAAGTATTACATACAAGAAGTTTATAATTTAGTTTGTAGTTTCTTGGGATTGGTTACAAATAAGTTTGTTATTTGACGTCATTTTTGGGTCTTTATGAACATAGCCAGCAATTTTGAAAACTTAATATTTCATAAATACATGTCATGATTTGTTTACTTGACAAAGTAACGTAATAAGTATATTTAAAGACCATTTTATAAGTGTTATGAACGTTTCATATATCGTTGCGTCACATGCGTATTTGAAATTAAATTATATCCTGTTTTAGTGACGATGGAAAACGTGATGAAATCTCATTCCTAAGTAATCTCCATAATATTATCACAAGGCGCGCGAGTTCTGCTAACACTTATTAGTAATCATGATTCTTAATCAAATGCTTACCTAAGTTCAAAATTAGACATTAATTGTTAAGATAATTCGTCAAGTATGAGTCGAACTCGCACATGGAGGCTTCCGTACCACCAAATGTTAATTATTTATTACTTATTGTTATTCATTTTATTATTTTCAACAATACTTAGTTATATGACACAAAAATAGATGGCATTGGGGTGATGATGAATGATACATAATTTTTTAACAATACTTACTCGTAGTTATATGACACAAAAATAGATGGCGTTGGGGTGATGATGAATGATACGTAAACAGCGTATAATAAAATGAAAATAACTATATTAAAATATGTTTTATGGTTCTTATTTGTATTTATTACAATACCAGTTATAGTAGTAAATGGATTCTAATTTCAACCGTCTTCCTAGTAAGGTTTAACAGTTATATCGAAAAATGCTGAAAAATACCGATTTGTTGTATGGAGACCCATTTAATATTCAACTTTATTTTATTTTTAGTATTTGTTGTTATAGCGGCCACCGTTATGCATCCTCTGTAAATTCATGTGTCTATCTATTACGGTTCCGGAGATAAAGCCCTATGACAGACGGACAAACGGACAGACAGCGAAGTCTTAGTAATAGAGTTCCGTTTTACCCTTTGGATACGGAATCCTGAAAAAGGACTTCCTGTAAATCTGCACTTAGTCATCATGGTTTATTATTATATTACCTTCTTGAACTAGAACTTTGTGTAGACCTATGTATTATGTGAATTCCCGCATCCAGCAGTAAGACAGTAATGGGTTCATAATATTTACTGCCTTATGAGTGACCACGAGTATTGAAACAATACTAGTGAAAATTACCTTAGCACGCAAGCCCTACCTTCATTTCATTCCGCTCATTATCAGTACCCTACCATGAGATTTTACGTTTTGACAAATATATGAGTTTTGGTATTTGCTTAAGTATTTGCCCATACTATTTCCAATCAGCTCTTTAGCGGATTGTATCAGAACTATAGTGTCAGTAACGTAACATTAAATATCTAAATAGACAAAATGGCGCTTTATGTTTTGTCTCTCTTTTTTGCGAACATGTGAGGCAGACACAAAGACTTGAGCAGTTACTTATTGTAACATTTACTCAGTCTACTGAAGTAAACGGAACAGAATAATGGATTGAGTAAACGTAACGTAAAATTGTGGGATATTTGAAAACTCATGGTAGGGATACAGTTGTCATGTATTTCTGTTTGTAGAGCTTGCACATTTATTATTAGATGATAGATAAAACTGTGGTATATATCTGTCATAATAGAATCGTGTTCAGCTTTTATTATAGGATTGTAGTGTCAAACGAACATGAAATCCACCTGATATCTATACTTAATATTATAAAGAGGAAACCTTTGTTTGTTTGATTGATTGTAATGAATAGGCTCAAAAACTACTGGACCAATTTTAAAAATTCTTTCACCATTTGAAAGCTACATTATCCACGAGTAACATAGGCTATATTTTATATGAAATATATTTGATAAATATATTTTGAGGCGGTACAAAGTTTGCCGGGTCAGCTAGTACACTTATATGATGGTAAGTGCTCAGTGCCGCTCATGGACATTTGTAACCAACTTCAAATGAAATAGGGGTTCAACATGAAGTTGACTTCAGGTTCGTTGCCACTCCTGAGAATTAAGATCGCCTCTTATATCAAGTCAATTGTAACACGAAATAGTTTTATCTTTTGTTCATCTTGTAAACAATGAAAACTACTAAGAAATATATGAGAATCTTGGCACATAGTTTTAATTGTGTCGTTTTGAAACATGTGTACGTAATTAAATAGCAATAATACGATTTTTAATAATCAGTCAATCGATAGAGCTATTATGTAATATTGTGAAAATATTTAAAATGTTATATTTCAAAAATACACGTTGTAATGAATATCATAGTCTTATTTATTTATGTTTTAGTAATCTTGCAACATACTATTAGACACTGTTACATTAAAAAAATAAACCAATAATTTTTTTGATCAAAAATAATTTGCAAAGTTAGAACGACTGGCATAAATGGGAGCGACCAGATGAAAAATCACAATGATTGTGATTCAATGAGAATTATTTGGAAAGTTCAGACATTTAATTGAATAGGAAGCTTCCAAAAGTAGGCGATAGATTTTCGAATTTAGCCCCATCTCTCTTTATTATCATTATAGGGATGCATTTTTTTTTACATAACGCGTTTAAAATTAAATTGTTTTGTAACATTAGTATGAATGATGCATTTCTTATCCTTTGTAATTTCGATCCACTTTGAACAATGAAGAACACAGGCCTGTGTGTTCAACATCTGACAGGGATGCTGAGGAGTAAATTCGATAATTTTATAATATTTTTAGGCAGAAATTGATGCCATGATGGTATCTTCGTCGAAAGAGTTTATTAGTCATATGTTTATTATATATTATAATTTATGGTCTGTTTCACAAAAATAATAATCTCTTTCCATCTGGCTGAATTAATCAAACTCACTGAATTAAAGCTAGTCTTGTAACTGTCTTCAGCCTACAAGCAGTAATAATTGGAAAACAAAACTTGAAATTGTCCATCTAACTTTATACCTTATCCAAGTAACACACACGAACATAATACCTATCGCCAGGGGATTTAAGGACATCGAAGCGTAAGAAAAAATCCACACTATGGAGGGTTTGGAAGCAGGATTAATGGGCGCTGGCTTAGGGAACTTGAGAATTTGCGCCGCGATTGATGCTTCACTGCCTGATTCCATCATTTCTATAGGAGTTATGAAACTAACTTGCCTTAATCCTCCACATCTCATTCTGAGTTTTGAGATTTTATATTATGTTTGCGAGCAATATTACGTGGAATATGGAGGATAAGGTAATCCGTACTATCAAATAGCGGTCGCATTATGCGACATAGAAATAGGTTTGCGGTATATTGAACTTTTTTAGATTTTTTGCGTCGCATCGCATAATGTTAGGTTATTTTAACTGTTCATTATCTTCTTCGTATATTATACTGTATAAATTACGAGGATCTGCTGAAATCACGGTATTTGTATGTCAATTTTCGATGCATCCCGTCATTAACTACGATTGCTGTTCAATTTACCAATTATCGTTAGCGCAGGATATCCCGACATAAGCCTGGGTAGGGAGTATAGTATGTGACAACGGGGTGCATAACCAATTAAATGTTTTAACGTGAAGAGGTTGCACTCAAATTTCTGAACTGAATTTTTGCACTCACATGGTTGTTCGCTAAATCCATGTTCGTTCACACTTTATTAGAAATATGAATTTTGATATTAAAAATAATATTCAGTCAATGACATACAACTTACGGCTCTTACAAGCTCCATTCAAACGGGGCCTTGTCCCAGTTGGCTGTATTAGTTATTTTTAGTAAGAGTACACACTAAAAATAAAATGTGGCTATTCATGCGTAAAATAATAAGTATTTATTATTTTAAACGTGTTCAGCATTAGGAAATACATTTACTTACAGAGGTACATTTAGTATACACTAAACATAGAATTTGGCTATTAATGCGTAAAATAATAAGTATTAATTATTTTAAACGTGTTCAGCATTAGGAAATACATTTACTTACATAGGTACATTTAGTATACAATAAAAATATAATTTAGCTATTAATGCGTAAAATAATGAGTATTCATTATTTTCAACGTATTCAGCACATTTACGAATATTACATACATTTTTTTTTATAAACGAACTTTTAAACTTTGTCCTTTTTTGACTGTGACATACCTACTGGTATAATCCTGTTATATTTGGTATATTGAGGAAGTCTGGAATATATACTCCATAACGTTGTCCTGATGTGGATTGGTGGCGAACCGTCTTAGCTATTAGCTGGCCTGCGGGTCCGCTTTAAGAGCGCAAAGGAGTTGCATTTCGGTGACCTACATAAAAAGGTCGTTAAGACTTTCAAGAGTTGTTTGATTAGGATAATTCCTATTGGAAAAAATATCTCGGGAGGCGCATACTTCAAATTTGACTAGCGGCGCAAAATTCAAATCTAGCCTGATGAATAACGCCTTTCGTGCTAGATGATTTTTCCAAAACATTTAAAAAGCTCCTTGTGTTTAAAACATGTTGAAATCTTGGTCTTAGGGACATCAAAAGTTATACATCACGTAAAGTGGAATGTTACTTAAAAGGTTAATCGCGTCAATAGTGATTCTGTAGGCTTATAATAACTCTTCGGAATTCTTTACTAAAACTTGATTTTATAATCTCTAGATAGATTTTAATTTACGTTATATAATTATCGCATAAATGGTGGATGACGAGGGTACAGGCCAAGTGTAGTCAACTATACCAGCCACTGCAATTTTGGCGGAACCTTCGGTTATGTCCATCAATATAATATGCGAACACATAATTTTCTTTGATTAAAACAATATTCTATACCTTTGACCTTTTCACATTTGTTGATGGTTCATGTACGCAAACGTATGATATATTAAAGACGGCGAATAATCCATATATTATTATCTTGTGCCCTAGGGAAACCAATTTTCCATTTCGCAGAGAGTTTATTAATTCCAAGTTTTACTTCTCTCGCAATATATTATGTGTATAAACTTTTCGCACCTAAATATTTGTGAATTTTGAACAGGAACGAAAGTTGGTGTAAAAACATTACTTACCTATAACCTATAACATAATTAAGCTTTTTCATAACATTGTACTAAGTTTCACGCAGGCTTTTCTAATCTTCTAACATTGTTACACTAATCTTGTGGATTACTAAACATAATAAACTTCTTTGTTCTTGTATCACAGTTTTCATAGGCTCTACGCGACCTTTAGACCCAGATTAACTTTGTCCCACGGTAAATGTAATTACTAATTTCATGAATCTGTTTCAATTATTAAGTACCAAAAATTATTTGAATACTCTCTTAAATTTATATAATATCTGTCAGAGAGATTACAGACAGATTTAAAAAAAGTTTCCATTTAATTAAATACCTTTTAATCTTTATTAAAATAATTTTAAATGAAGGCGAGGATTTGTTACCTCTCTCTATCAAAGTCTGAATTAATCCATTTTGTTATTACGTCCTCCTAACAGAATGTTCCCAACAACGAGTACCAACTTGGTTAAGCTGTATGTGTTTGTTCGCAGTTCGGCAAGAGAACGAGCGCCTGATGCACGACGCCCTTCAGGCGGGAATCGCCAATCGCACCCAGTCGTTGGAGGCATTGCGCTGACGCCGCGCTACTCGCCGCGCCCGCGGCTTGACAACATTCGACCCGCAGCTGCGCCCCCCGAGGAGCCCCCGGACTTCGGCCCGTCCCACGACCCCGGGCCCACTGACCCCGGGCCCACGCATCCCGACGCGGCCCAACTCGAACCCGACGTACATTCTGACGTGCGCGAACCTCCTGTTGCCCTCCAGCTTTCTGTGAACAATGCCACCGCTGGCCCCACGTGAGTCCCCTTTCACGGCCTGCGAATATTATACGTGCAATCAACACCGTGTTGCATAGACTGCCAGTGAGTTTCACAAGTGTAGATGCAACGTAGAAGTGAACTGAGAGTATTCATAGACGTATAAAGTAACTCGTTCGTGATTCGTTGACGAGTTTATATGTAGCTAGATAATGTGAAATTGTGAATAAATATAAAGGATGAAATGTTAATTGTTGAATTGTATCCGGATAGAACTAAAAAGACAGGCGGTCAGTTATCCCGTGATAAGGAGCAGCATAGATTTAAATATGTACGTTAAGTCTGCCGTTGAAACGAGGAATGTCCTAAGTGTGTTGAGAAGGCTAAAGAATGAAATTTATTTTGATGTTGATATGTAGTTGATGTACACGTATAGAAAAATAAATAATGGAATTTATATGATATTGAATGGTAGATAATGGATGTCAATATTCGTAAAAATAGCGTTCGGTGCCGCTGTGTGCCAATAAATGTATACGTACGAGTACACACAGTTTTTGTAGTTGAATGAATTTTAAATATGTGAAGAAATACGATATAATTCTAAGAAATAAATGGTATTCCCATTGGGATCAAGTTTTGTAATTTTAAATACATACAATTTAAATTTCTTTCTTTAGTTTAATAACGTTTAATATTGACATCAATTTATATGGCTTATCAGCACAATTTTATTAATAAGTTCATTATGATGACATTAATAAATGTGTAAGTATACCTGACTAAATAAAATAAATATTATTAAATACTCATTATTAAAGTTAAGCCAATAAACATATTTTAAAACTCCATTAAATTTTGTGTATTTTTATGTATGCTACAAAAGTGTTGCTTAAAAACTGTATGTTTCTAGAATCTGTTAATTTATTCTTATTTTAGATTTTTCTTTAAATCAAACGATACTACTTCCGCACTATTTTCATGATCAAAGTTTTCACTTTACTGTCAATCTCTACAGTTTTCAATGTTCCTAAGTTTAAGTTATATTGTTCGAAAACAAATGAATAACTTGTTTGTTTTATATGTTACTGATACCTACAAATAATATGTGGTAACAATTCCTTTGAATTCATCTAATATTTTATTCGGTTTAAACTCTTGAAAAAATCTTTATAATTACAAATTAGGCACTGCTTGTATAAATCAGAAATGTACTTCGATGTCTAGTCAAATGAGCTTTCGAAACTATTCTAAGTATCTGTTAAGAGTAAGAGCTTTTTGTAAAGTAGTTGTTGTAGATAATTGTTACGTGCAACGGCAAGGAATCTTGTCTATAAATAGTTGCCAATCAGTGTGAAGCTTCACAGATTATTTTGTGTTTTTATTTTGAATATACTTGATGCTATATCTGCAAATATCGATGTGGTATAATATGTCGAAATGACTATTTTAAAAAGTTATGTTACATTAAAGATATTCGTAACATGGAAATTAGATTTCGATCAACTATGTATGTATATGCAAACAGGCATTTTATTTGTACTAACACTAAGACTACTGTAATACACTGATTCGATTAGATTTTGATGAATATTGCGGGTTCAAGCACAAAGCCTTACTCACCTATTACACTTGGTTGACCGCTATATGTTACATACTAATTTTAAATACCTTGGAGTTAAAAGTTAATTCTATAGTATTAAAACGTGGTCCTACTGAACATCAAATTCGCATAGCCTTAAATACATGAAGCTATATATTTCATGTTCAACAAGCCACCCTAAAGCCTAAGCAGACGTGCTATTTTTAGCATCGCTGATCGACTATTTAGCTGCTTTTTGAAAGCTAGACGCTACATCGTGTACCCGTTTGAGCGCGGATCGTGATAATTTTTGGAGGCTCAACGCAGCATGAACACAAAACACTGGCCGCTTACTACTAACAGTACAACACACGGCGCTAGAGCGCGGCGTCAGGATTTAGTTCTAGCGGTAACGCATAACGCGACGCTAGAATACGCGTTATATTTTGCCAGGCCTTTTATCGCCTTATACGCAGAAAGTCGTCATAGCAACATAACTGCAATCGCATAAACGCAGATCGCCTATCCTAAAAGTAGCATGTCTGCTAGAACCGTAAGATCTGTAGTTGACAGCCATGTTACATGATTGATAATAATTGTGGAAGATTAATAGACCGATCGTTGCATATAAGTTGGCTTATGTAGTTTTGAGTTCGGTAGGAAATAACCGAAGCGCTTCTCACATACTCATGTAATTGAATAAATGATCTGTCAATTACTTCAATTGCTGTTACTCTTGTCAATTGTTTTCCAAGATGTTCCAAATTTAAATTAATATTCACTAGTATTGTAAAAAATGTCAATCACAATTAATCGTTGTTAAAAATCCACTAAAAATCTATAATGTTAGAATGTACTATTATTACAACGTCATATATTTAACTAAAAAAATCATTTCCAACTAACATTTCGAAAGCCAATTAATTGCAAGGGATGTTTACCGTGTTAAAAATATTATTTTGTAAATATTATTCAGTATATATTAATTAGTTACCATAATTGCAATTTACAAAACCAATACAATTGTATTGATTTTACTACTATGAAACATATTTTGTAATTCAATTGAAAACTTTGTTTTATTATATAATATAACAATTTTTAAAATAATTTGATTATGCTATCATTCGCAGGAGTGCAAGCTTGTTTAAAGTTTCAGTTAGAGTAAGAACCCACGGGGCGTTTTTATTCCGCCTTTGGGCACGGAAGGGGCACAGTTGCTTTTTTTTAAATTCAAGAGATCGTAGTTTATCATGGTTATGCAACGTAGCCGTAAGCCGCAAAGAGCGAAGGGACAGCGGAAACAGCAGACAATCACTTACGCCGTAGAAATAAACCGCGCCATTAAAAGGGAATCTATTTCTTTTACACATTTTCATAACATTCTAGCAGCGATGTAATTCCGCGTCCCCGTGCTGAGGCGATTTTAAAACGCTCCGTGAGTTCTTAGCCTTATTAATAAGAAGGCGGTGTTATGTCACAGACATGTCATTTAGAATTTAGTCACAAATTAGTCCTATAATTAATGAATGTTCCGATTGTTATGTTTGTGAAATCCTGTATTAATAAAGTGTAATGTTACATAAATGTATTTTGAGTGTGAATATGATGGGTATAACGTGTTACGTAGTAAACTAATATATAATATTTTCTCGGAAAAGTTTTGATTTGAACTACTTGTAAGATACTGACGAAAATAAAGTATTTGTTGAAAGTTTGGGTAAGAAACGTCCAACTGCTTGTTGAGTTGAAGAAGGCTACTAATGTTCTAGGGTTGAGGTTAAACGCGGGCTAATTGTAATGTAATGGTTTCAGTTGCAATACTTACATTCTGATAAACGTTTCTTTTTATGAACACACACAAGATTTTATGTCCTGTAACTTTGTAAAAGGTAATGACTGCTTCTTAGATGAGTCTCGCTAAAGAAATAAACCTTTTAAGTTTTCCTTAGTAAATGTTTATTTAATGTAATTGCGAATGCTATTATTATTATCGTCATTTTATTGTTAACATTTTTTTTAAATAAATTCTTGTAAAATTAAACAAATCGACATTATATAAGAGAACTATAAATAAAAAATACTTGTGACTTTTCGTTATTTTTTTAATGGAGATAACAAATTATTCTGTTTAATAACATTAAAGCAGAAAAATCATTAATGCCTTCTCAGATAAACTTTCGCATTTTTTCACAGATGTTTTAAATTGTAATGACTTTAATTTAAATTATGAACTCTAACTTTTCTTGGTTTTAAAGAATCCTATTTGGTTTTAAGATATTAGACTCTTCAAAAAGTAGATAGGCCTTTGCATTATATCAATGAACTTGTACTGAGAACGTACCTACAGTTAACTGTAAACTGCACCCTTCTTTCACCCCTCCCATCAAGTGGGCTAGGTGTTCAGAATTATTTACATAATCTTTAAGATTTATAAAACCCGCAATTACTGTCAATATTAGGCCGACTACTCGAGATAAATTCCAAAATTATGCAGGACCTATTATCTAGTGTTAGACAGAAATACAAAGAATTTTATAGTTGTTTGTTGTAAATGTCAGTTTTAATTAATCTATTTTACAAACAAATGTTTAATAAAATATCTTTATAAATAATCTGTGGTCTTATTTTATTCCTGAGATGCGATAATATAATTATTAAAGTCAAAGAATATATTTTTTTATCAAAGACACTGTCAATGCAGATTAAGGTAAAAAATAGCTCCCTCAAACACATTCTCACACGTATATAACTACTGGTATTTCACAAGTATATACATACATATATGATAAGAACGTTATAAATTAAGTTGGTGCATCAGTCATGCACACAATAATGAATGCACAAACACAGGATGCATATGCATAATTCATATCAAACTTCATAATACGGTATCTGGACGTTTATAATACTTTGGTAGTAGGTTAATTTTCCGGAAAATATGCGCTCAAAGGTAAAACGTTGGGAAGCGAAAAGCCGAAAAGGGATTGAGAAAGGTGAGCTGGAGAACAAGTAGCATTCCTCAAGAGGTGCCATTTGAACTATGCGGCGTAGCTCCGTGAAGCTGTAGCTCACTCGTTGCTCTTATTGCTTGTGCAAAACAATTTTCATTATACGAATCTCATACCAGCGTTTAATATTTAATGCAAGCTAATTTAAGAGCGATTAAATGCGTTTGGGTTAATGCACGGAATTTATAGACGCGATATGAAACTTTGTTAAGCTAAATATCGTTTTTGAAAAACAGAACATTAAGTAGGTACTGACTATATAATTGGACTCAAAAAGTTTTTTAAGTAGTCTTAATGTTTCTTTTTGTTACATGGCCATTGGCCATGAATATATAAGTTGACGCTCATCTATGAGAAGAAAAGAAGATTACATATGTACCTATTTTCGAAATGAGTAGTTAGGTACTCTCAATAAGTATTAGAAGTGGAAGTCGAGTGCTTAAATAATACTATTAATGGTTGAAATTGAGAACATAATAACTTAATTAAAGTATTTGTAGTTTTAGTGACAGAAGTAGGTGTGTCTTTTTTATGTACGAAATTATATTTACAGTTATAGTTATGACAAAATTCATGGCGTACTTGCTTTCAGCGCAGAAATAGTTTGCCGTAAAATAATGCGGAGAGAATGTCTATAAGGTAACTCAGATTGCAGGCATCTTGCATATTTCATACTTATCAGCTTGTATCACATTTTTAAAAATTTAAATAAAATATTTGCTGTAATTTTGTTCCTATATGTAATGAGAAAATTAAAATGATAAATACTTACCACTCTTTCATTATTTAGTAAAATATTCTGTTTTTTTAACAAACGAATCTCGCTGTAACCACGATCCATGCAACTGGGTCGAAATATTGGCATAAAATTTACATACCCTGAGTACCCGTTACATGTTAAAATGTATCAATTTCATGACTTGATTTAAAAGTACGTTCGAATACCAATTCTCATCTTGACCTGTATTTTTAATGTGACCACCATCACCGTCGGTACACCTGTAACTAGTGGTAGAACAAATATGGTTTGTTCGGGTATATTCCTCAGGAGTGGCAGGCAGCATATCTCATTGGATTCGTATAGAAACATTGTTTTATACAGTGTTGGTTACAGATGTCCAAGGGCGGCAGTGACCCGTACCCTTACCATGAGCTTTCAAAACATCCCACAATTTTACGTTACGTTTACTCAACCCATTATTCTGTTCCGTTTGCTTCAGTAGACTGAGTAAACGTAACAATAAGTAAGTGCTCAAGTCTTTGTGTCTACCTCACATGTTCGCAAAAAAGAGAGACAAAACATAAAGCGCCATTTTGTCAATTTAGACATTTAATGTTACTTTACTGACACTATAGTTCTGATACAATCCGCTAGGGGCACTGATAGGAAATTGTATAAGAAAATACTTAAACAAATACCAAAATAGTCATATTTCTCAAAACGTAAAAACTCATGGTAAGGGTACAGTTACCATCAAGTGGGCTGCATGACGGTTAGCAATTTCAATGTAACCTATATATTAAGAAATATTATTGGTTATATTTTATATTACTTGTGATTTAGTATTATTTTGTCATAAAGCTTTTATTTACACTTTTATAAAACGTCTTACTTTTCACATGGTTAATCTTAAGTGTCTGTCACATTTACCTCATGTTTATATTTATGCGAATATTTTAGTCCAAAGTAAATACTTACTCTTACTTGGTAAAAAAATGGACATAGGTAAATGTACCTATTCAGAAAATAATTATGAAGGTGGTAGAACCTTTTGTGGTTTGACTCCAGCGGCACCACCGCCACACCTATTTCTACCTAATAACAGCAGTGTTAGGCGCTGCTGTGCTCCGGTTTGAAGGGTGTGGTAAGGGAGACAGACTCTTCCGAGGCGTTCAAGCTTAGTCCTCAGGGGTAACGGCGCATCTGTGGCCGACCTCAGGTAGGAATATCTAATCCTATCTGGTAAAGTAAAAAAAAAGTATGTCAATTCTCATAAATTTCAGAGAATCCCAGGACCTGTAGACTGCAATTAAATTGCATGTTATATCGAGGCAATAAAAATATTTAAAAATATACATATACTATTATTATATATTACTATATTCTTGACGACGTTTTTCCTAATAATCATGTCAGACACCTCATAAATAAGTCTAAAATAACATAAACGTAATAACGTTACTAAATTAACTTTGTAATATGCCCTTTATAACTGGAGCGTAAATTGGAGACACTGCCATTCAATTAATTGCCTAGTTTAATATTGCTTCCCAGAGAGGCTGTACACATTGCAATATCGTAACTATCGTCTATATTATAATTTCTAAGACGTTGGTATTTATGTCATGAACACATTTTGCTTATTGTCTCCAGCCTATTACTGTCCCACTCAAGGCATGTTCTAAGAGTGAGCAGGGTCAAGCCTCTGTCCACCACGCAGATCAAGTACTTATTGGAAGATTTAAATACATTTGAGAACTTTTTAAGAACTGTCAGGTGTCAGATATGATTATGGTGGTAGAACCTTTTGTGGTTTGACTCCAGCGGCACCACCGCCACACCTATTTCTACCTAATAACAGCAGTGTTAGGCGCTGCTGTGTTCCGTTTTGAAGGTTGTGGTAAGGGAGACATACCTTTCCGAGTCGTTCCAGCTTAGTCTTTAGCGGTAGCGGCGCATCTGTGGCCAACCCCAAGTAGGAATATCTAATCCTATCTGGGGTTGATTACAGATGTCCATGAGCGGCCGTGGCCATTTACCATCAGGTGGACTGCATGCTCGTCTGCTACTCCTATATTATAAAAAAAACGTGAACTGCGTGCTCGTTTGCTACTTATATTTTATAAAAAAGTCAGACAAATTTACCTTAATAAATTGCACTTTTTAATAAAGATGTGAAAGAACGAGCGTTCATTCTTGCTAGTACGAAGTAATAACAGAGGTCATAGGTTTAATCTTGAAGATAAATGAAACATCACGTAATTAAATAAAATCTTTTAAACCTTAAAGCTAGGTAGGTAAGATAGTGAGAGACAAAATAATATCAGAGTTCAAAGCAAAACTACGCTCTAAGTTATCTTTTGATCAAAATTCTTAGAATCTTAGTTTATTTTCGAGTAAACAAATTTTGTAAAGCGTCTCAATAATTATAAATACGTGTAGAATTACAAACGTTAATGAAATATTTGGTTTAGACTTTAAGCAACTATATAAAGGTTAAAATGATATTTACACTTTACACTTTAATATAATCCTGTCCAGTTATACCTAAGGGTCGGTAAAAACAATGTAATACCATGAAATATGGAAAAAACATTCGAGCGTGGCGCAGCGTTCCCGGGTTCGATCCCCGGCCAGACAGATATCTAAACGAAGAATTTAGGTATCTGTTTTTGGGTCTGGGTGTTTGTGTATTGGTCTCTGTGCGTTTCCATAGCAGCCACGATAATCCTAGTGTGGGGCTCCGAATGTAGAAAGAGCGTTTCAAAAAATATATAATAATGATATAGTAATACGATACAGAAATGATCTTAGGAGATTCCTCAAAATGTACTCATATCATCCATATTTAACATAAGCAAGGCGGTAACAGGTATTAGGTATTACTGTATCGTATTGTAGATATCATTGAGAGCAATGCAAGCAAGCGTCGGAATTAAGCTTAACCGACACATAGCAAATATTCTATCGTCCCAAATTCCGATTATACAAGCCAGCAACACATGAACTAGTTGCATTAAATATGTAACAGTTGGAATATAGGTAAATTTGAGGAATTATTGTCAGTCTACATTAGGTAATAAATTTAAGCCAACAATTCCTTTATTATGTGGACAAATAAGTTGACATTGTTTCGTGCTTTTCACAAAGATTTTGCTTTTACACTCTGCTGATTCACACTGCTGAATCTTATAAGAATATTAACAAACACGATGTATTATTGATAAAGTATGTGCATCTATATTATATTTGACTTAATAAATTACGTATATTTTTAATTTAAGTATTTGTAATACTGAAGTTGGACAATAATTTTAAATCGTTTTTTTTTTCTTTGAAAACACTAAGGTCGTCAACAACTGCGAATGAAACAAGAAAAAAATGAAATTAAGTATATAAAACTTATATAGCATTGTTTTTAAGAAAACTTAATTGTTTATAAGCATTACTCAGTATATTATTTCTATCAATTCTCATTTTTGAATGAAATATTTTTTTTGGTACAAAATACTTTTTACGCCAAAAATGAAACTCAAATTTCACCGTGCAAAGTGAATTAGCTGAAGTGAACGTCACTTATAATTACCGACCTTACGTTATAAAACTAATTTAGATATTGTTTTATCCAATTTTATAAATTACAAAGTAGTACCAATTACCACAATTTCGGAATGGAGTTAATTTGTTATACTTTCTAATTTATTTGACCTACTTGCTAAATGGTAAATATTTATTTGAGTAAAGGTTTAAAAGTACCACTGATGCGATAAGCGAATTTTCAAAATGCAATACTATCGACAACTTTGGAAATCCACCTAAACGAAAAAATGAGTAAAGGAATTAATCAATAAAAAATATTGTGATATATATTCAAAAAATGGTGGACAAATACAAATGAGATTCATATTGCATTCGTTAAGCTTATTCGTTAGCGTTTGAAAATGAGAAATTTACAAGAAAAAAAAAGCAATAATAACTGAGTAACTTCTTCGTTGTTCTCAGTTGTTCGTTAACACGCAGAGAGTAAACAAAACATTCATTAAAATATCATATTCTTAATGTTCGTATTTAAAGGCATATAAATCCAAATAATACTGTTAACATTTTAATCTCTTGATTCACGACAGTAACTTTT
Source organism: Epargyreus clarus clarus (assembly GCA_014595695.2). Classification (NCBI taxonomy): domain Eukaryota; kingdom Metazoa; phylum Arthropoda; class Insecta; order Lepidoptera; family Hesperiidae; genus Epargyreus; species Epargyreus clarus. The sequence goes on from JACTTY020000006.1 coordinate 563,970, forward strand.
ACTGGACGTGCCAACACTCAGGATTAAAGTGACAGAGGCATTTGTGAGTTTTAATGGCCGCTGAGCTTGAGCCCTGGCTTACTGAAGCTTGTAATGCATTACGTAGATTGACAATTATGAAAACCAAAAAACTATGGATCAACATTTTTTATTCGTATTAAATTATCTTTCAATTTTATATGTATGCTGTTTGGCATGCTGTGCAACATATTATATATATTATTATGGTGTGGAATAAATAGATAAATTCAAATAGATACATCACTTTTATGTAACCTTTTTTTTATGATTGTTCGATTTTTTCACGATGCCGCGACTCATTGACATGATTCATACACCACTGTATGCGGCTAGGTTCACAGGGGGTCCCATTTTGAGGAAATTTGAAAATTTTCGCCAGTTTTCCCGGAAAATTGGAAAAACCCGATTTTAACAATAAATCTTATTAAACGCAAACATTGATATTTACGTTTACGTTTCAAATAATTTTCGTTTCATCTTTTTCTGTTTTTTTCGTTCCTCACCTTCGTCAAATTTATTATTAAACTTTTGGAAAGATATAATTATTCCATTCGTATTTTAAAAGTTTTGAAGGGTAAAAGTACATGATAGAATTAGCCACACATTGTTTTTTAATATAAAAAAAGCTGAAAACTTTTGAAATTGATTTCTTTAGTAAGTCTAAACTAATAAATATAACTTAACTTAATAATTTATGTAAGTTTTTACATAGACTTTCTAAATATACAGTTGAATACTTCGACGTTAACACGTTCGCTGCGTAAAAAAAACAGTAACTTTCAGCTAGTGCGACGGCAGTCCAAAAATGCATCCACTTGACTTTCTTATTGTGCGTGGCAGGCCTTTTCGACCCGACACCTCTGGGTGGTATTGAAGCCCTATTATCTTAGTCAAGGCGCATTTTACATTATAAATTTTTATACTTTTAAAATCCTCATGAATCACTTGTCTATACATTAGTCCCGCCCCTGGCTCCTCCAAATAGAAAATTAGAAATTAGCAATCAAAAATGTCTGGTCGATAAGGCCCGATACCGCACTACAGTGTAATTTCTGTAGTGATGGGATAGTAAAAGAAAAGAAAATATCGAGTCATTAATTTTATTAAATTTTAATAAACACAAGCCGAGCCTTTTTAATGTGTTACACATAAGTCAAAAATAGTAATTATAAAGGTAGACCAAAATTTTATATAATTACAAAGATTTTTCTTAGGGATTTCGAAATATGAACCACCGTATTCTTCTTCGTTATCACTATCATTTTCTAGTACTATTTTGTTTTTACAATGCGCCATTGTAACGAAGCTTGCAGGAAACCGAGTAGCGCGAGCGCGTCCTCCTCTCGAAGCTAGCACAACACTACTAGCGGGTCAACGCGTACGCATCTGCACAGTGCGGCAACAGGTCGCGAGCGGTCATCCACCAAAACAGGCCTGCCCCCGCACTGAGATAACTTTTTTTACGTTCTATGCGGCGGAGGTCGAAAAAGGCCTGCCGTAAAAATACCCAAGAAACAGGTTTCGCACTAGCGAGAAAGACCTATTTTTCCTGTGCGCATATTGGTTTGGCACCGCGTCGGGCCGATTGTGGGTGAACCGCAGTGAACGTGTTAAGGGCAGTCTGAAAACAGGCTTATCTTATCTCACTTGTTTTTAAAGCTAAAATCTTTTTCGTAATTTATTTTCTGAAGACTGATTTTTAAATAGGTACCTTCTTGACTACTCGACCGTAATGTACGAACTATATGTATTGACTGTGTTGTGAATATAAAGTATATCAATAAAGTATTACCTAAGCATGAAGTACCTACGTTATTAAAATACACTGCTTTGCATTTTTTTAGATATAAAAGTACAAAATAAAAAATACGAATGTCTGAAAGAGTTACGGAATTCAATGTAATAAACTTCCAGAACATACTTTTTTTTTATAATATAGGAGTAGCAGACGAGCATGCAGTAGTCCACCTGATGGTAAGTGGCTCCTGCCGCCCATGGACATCTGTAATCAACCACAGATAGGATAGATATTCATACCTGAGGTCGGCCACAGATGCGCCGCTACCCCTGAGGACTAAGCTGAAACGCCTCGGAAAAGTATGTCTCCCTTACAACGGAAAAGTACGTGTCCCTTACAACACCCTTCAAAACGGAACACAGCAGCGCGTAACGCTGCTGTTATTAGGCAGAAATAAGTGTGGCGGTGGTGCCACCGGAGTCGAACCACAAAGGGTCCTACCACCTTATATACTTATAACAAAATTGTCATTTTAAGCGTAAATCCCAAACTTATTTATAAGATAACTAAAAACTTATTTTTTCTTGTGTATGTCTAGAATAAACTTTAAAATATTTGGCCCGATTTTGACGAAATTGTCTTATTACATAAATATTATTTACTTTGCACGAATTAGCAAATCTAGAATGAACTATAAAAGGCAGCTACTTCAACAAAATAATTTGAACGACCTTTATTTTAATAGAAGACCACTCGACATCATGCAAATTGTTCAAAACTTGATTGACCACTTCAAGCATGTCAAACACGATTCTTTTTTAATTTAGTTGCAAAATCTGAATTTTTACATTTTACGTGATCTGTGGGAATATACTTAACTTTTTATTTTAATGTAACATTAAAATGTTTTCTTGTTTAGATAATTATTAATAGAATGATTATCAAAATATGTAGTTGTTAAGAAACTATGATATAATACGAATATGGTAACGATCCCCAAATACTTGTAACTCAACATATGAAACATTATCGTAGAACAAGTGTTTAGTTAACGATATTATTAGGTATTCTGTTAATATGAAAATCATGAAAGCGTATACTTTATATTATAAATTATATGCAACAACTTTAGCCATGTCTTCATTCACGCCTGATCTATTGCATAAAATATATTGTTTCTGTATTCATAATTTTAATGTATTATGCTTCTGTATTTAATTTTACTGTTTGCATTTCATGGCATCTAAGGATGGAAAATCAAGTATTTATTTATATTTATGTTAAGTGAGTAAGTTACTTATTAAAAGTAGGTCAGTTAGTAAGTTTGCACTTACCTACTTTTTGCAGCTGAAATATTTGTAAAAGACAAAATATAATACAAAATACTGATATCTTACATATTTTTTAAATAACAGAATTAATTGAAACCAATTTGAAAATTAATATTTCCAATGAAAGGCACATGGAAATGTATAAACGTTAAGAAATCATTTGTAAATATGATTAGAAGACGACAATTTTAATAAATCCCGCGAACGCTTCAGTCTGAAATCTTGAAAAGCCAAAATAAACGGTTAAGTCATGTTTATTAATGGTAATCAAATCCCCACACCCCATTTTCTGTTGTCGCCTCGGTGATATTGAGAAAATCGGCTTATCTCAGTGGAATAATTTACATTTTCTGACAAACATTTCATTAGGCGCTTAATGATTTTCCGCCCTAACAATGTTTATGGCATGCTAATCGGTGGTGTTATTTATAAAATCTAATTTAATCATTGTAAAGGTGTTCTCATTACTGCTCAGTAGGTATCTTAATTGTTAGTGAAACTGTTGAATGGATTAATAGGGATATTATAATATGTATTGTAATGTGTATTGAAGGTGGTAAAACTCTTTGTGGTTCGACTCCGGCGGCACCACCGCCACACCTATTTCTGTCTAATTACAGCAGTGTTAGGCGCTGCTGAGTTCCGTTTTGAAGGGTGTGGTAAGGGAGACATACTTTTTTCGAGGCGTTCCAGCTTAGTCCTCAGGGGTAGCGGCGCATTTGTGGCCGACCTCAGATTGGAATATCTAATCCTATCTGGGGTTGATTACAGATGTCCATGAGCGGCAGTAGCCACTTAGCATCAGATGGACTGCATGCCCGTCTGCTGCTCCTATGTTATAAAAAATGTATACATAATGCCCGTGGGATAACGAATATTGACAAGCTAAATTATGAAAAATATAAATATATTTTTTTTATATTTTAATGCACTAATAATTTAGTAAGTGTTTGATATAAAACTAAATTATCTGTGGATACTTAACTTAGTTAACTTTTATTAAATTGTCGTTAGTTAGTCGTTACGATTGAGCAGTTGATATCGAGGTAGGTTTACGGATGACTGCCGGATATCCACGCACCGCTGACCACCCACAACTCTATGTAGAGGCGTTCAATGTACCACACGCTAGTTTTCTCTCGTGTCCATACCTCAAGGTTCCATAAGCGTGTCTGTAAATAGAATATTTATTCGTGTACATAATTAAACTCTATTTTGGTAACAACTTGTAACCAGACTTATTTTACGTCTTTTTTAGGACCAACAATTTCGCAAAAAAATGGAACACGTTTCCCTCGTTAGGTATAACCAATATTAAGCAAAATTTTCCACACTTTTGACCTTCTACTACAGTTCGAATTTTGACAATATAGATAGATAGATTTGACAAAATTCGATCTTTGGAGAACAAAAAATAGTTATACATATGCACCTAAGTCAAATATAAAGGTATAAAATTATTTATACACATTTTCTTTATACGTACCTACTCATAATACGAAACATTGAATTAGACTAACTGTGCTAAATACCTGAACTGATCGGATTCGGGCGGGAATGGTAAACTTATGTGCCTGCAATTGCTCGCTTTCGCGTTACTCAGTTAGTTTTGCTTCGTTGCACGTTAATCCATTTATTCGCCGAACCAGCTGCTGTAGATACATTTATTTCAAGGTTCAATGCACAGTGTTTGAACGACTTTTAACGATCACAATCAATATTGAAACGTGTTTCAGGGAACATTCAAAAATACAATACCTGTACCCTTACCATGAGTTTTCAAAACATCCCACAATTTTACGTTACGTTTACTCAATCCATTATTCTGTTCCGTTTGCTTCAGTACACGTAGTAAACATAACAATAATTGAGTGCTCAAGTCTTTTAATCTGCCTCATACGTTCGCAAAAAAGAGAGACAAAACATACAGCGCCATTTTGTCAATTTACACATTAAATGTTACGTTACTGACACTATAGTTCAGATACAATCCGCTAGGGGCGCTTATTGGAATTTGTATGGGCAAATACGTAAACAAATACCAAAACAGTCATATTTATCAAAACGTTAAAACTTATGGTAAGGGTACAGTATTTTATCGTCAAATCGTAAGGGGAGGTACATTTATGAGGCCTTCCACCTTAATTCTCAAAGGTCTAAGGTAAAGGTATGCATCAGGCCGACCATAGGTAGGACTTTAATCCAATCTTGGGTTCGTTACACATGTCATCAGGTAAACTGCTCGCCTGCTACTCCTATATTATATAAAAAAATCACATTGTTCACCATAATTGTGATATCAGTTGGAAAGTTGTATTTGCAAATTCCATTTGGCTTTCAGATTAGACCACGCTAGAAAGAACTTCCAGTGTATAACAGGAGTGTTTGTGGTTATTATTTAATATTCAAACCTGGCACGCATGGAAATTGGCTTTACCGTCACGTTTTAAATATTTTTGATTTCTAATGGTGTTTTTGTGGGCGCATGGTCGTTTTCTGTTATTCGTTTTTTTAATAAAAATGTTTTGCAATGAATGTATATCATAAAAAGATAGACAATATAGAAACGAATCGAAAGATTATTGCATATGTACTTGTGATATTTAAAGAAGATACAAATAATAAATGTTACTGCTCACAGACGAGGAACTTCCTATAGCATAATAAGAATATTTGGTCTCTGTAACATTGAGGCTGATCGCTAATTAGTTGTTATAGCTTCAGAAATTTGTAGCTTCACCGAGTAGCTGCATCTTTACAAATGTGTAAAAAAAATAACAAAAAATACAATCGACTTCTATGTCGCTACAAAGAAAAAATTATTGAAATAAATGTTGGTTTAGTACATACTTCTGAAGTCGGCACCCAATATATTTCATTGGATAACGGCGTAAACAGCGTGTCCAATATGAGCCTCCTCCTTTTTTGAAACACATTGTAAAACGACGTTTAACAGTTATTTTATAAAATCAAGCCTAGTACCTCTTATCGGTAGCGAATAAAACATGTGCCGCTCATCGGTCGCTCAAGCAACAAATTGGCCGACCGTGCAGCGACGGCTTGAGCAACTGTTCAATAGCTTAAGGGATAAGGTGCTTAGCAACTATCGTTCAAGTGCTATTAGCAAATCGACGAACAGCTTAAATCGCACGATATAATGTAACGAGCTAAATCGTTAGTAACTGTTTACTCTACATTAGCCAGCTCTAGTTGGATTTATTGGTACCTGGAAGACAACGATATAACAGTTATTAATTACGCAGATTATTTCTCCCAGCCGCACTGTCTGCCCCTTTGTTATTCCTAATTTTGTCGAAGAAAGGGATAAATGTGTTAGAATTTAAAATTAAGATTATTTAAAATATATTTTCTTAAATAATTAAGTATGAATTTGATAAAAAAAGTCATATCAAGAAACTCAAGTGATTTTTTTGACAAGAGTTCATTCATCGCAAATTTTATGGTGAACAGATTTTCAATCTGTGTCTTTTTATTCTCTTTTGTTAGAAAAGGTGATTCAGAGAAGCGCTATGGAAATCATGCGGGTAAGTCTGTGTTATAATTATAATAAGGTTCTATAGGACAATGAGAGGAACAAATCAGTGTATATTATTGATCAAACGGAAAAAATGCGCTTCTCTATAAAATAGGATTGCAAAAATGGAATATTAAATTCATATTAGATACAAAAGATAATGGTTTGATTATTTTGATATTGGTACATAGTGAAACTTACATAAAACTTTTAACTTACACATTGTTAAAGAAATATTCACACAGCCATTAGACAAGTTTGTTGGAGTTTCCTGTGAGCAGTCTCCCAGTCCAGGGCAAAGACAGTAGGCCATAAAAAAAATTGAGCCGCAACATACTACTAATAATGTTTTTGCAGCCTTTCAGATTTTTGATAAATTTTCTTAGTATGATTATACTTACAAGATACTAAATTTTCGTCCGTATTACATAGTAACACAATAGAAAGGAAGCATTTATTGTATACAGTTTAATGACTCCAGATGTTTAGCTCAACTCTCACATAATACGCTCCAAGCTGTGGTCGAATCTCTCCCGGCATCTATGGGCGCCGAAGCTTACGAGTGTCTAACTCAATTATCGCCTAAATCGCGTTAAGGCTCCAACAAGATTAAACTACTACCTACATGGTGATTATAAATGGAGCCGACTGTACGACATGTACTAGTAATTGCTTAGTGGCACTCTCTCTTGTAGTGGGGTCCAAAGTTCCTTTCGTTTGCAAACATTTCCAAATTTTCAGAGATATGTTCTTAGAAGAGACGAATTGTCACTTGATATGACAATGTAGAAAAATGATGAGGAGATCTATAGGTCCTTGAGTTCTGTAAAAAAGTTCTTAGTTCATTTTTCACATTATCTACGTATTAGAAATAAATTATCACTGCTTTAATTATAAGTGTAAAACATCGTGAGGAAAAAGCAAGCTTAAGAGTTCTATAAGAAAATTATACAAAGTGTGTGAATCTACCAATCAATTAGATAATACGACCCAAAGTCATAATGGGAGAGTAATGTGTTGAGTAACATAAAAAACAATATGCCCACCGAAGTAGAGACAAATAATAAATGTAAAGTGGTTATAAAACAGTTTAAGAGTTAAATTGTGCATACTAAAACCAAAAGGACGCAAGCCCAATAAATTTGCTTTACAAACTTTTATGATTATATTAATATTTATATATTATACATATATGCTGCAAAAATATATGATAGTACGTAAATAGAAAGTAAATGATACTTTATAACTGAATAAAATACATTGTTTAAGATAATAATTAATAATCGTGATACGTGATAATCTATCTATCTATAAGATATATCCGTATCGCAGGCTCGGAGGTACACGTGTCATGTGTGTAATTTGTGGTTTTAATTATAATCAACTTACACCCAAAGTATGTTCGTAAAGGTTAATTATTAATAGTAATTAATATTTACTGGTAAAATTAATACGTTGTGTATTACTAAGTAATTATTTGGAGGGAATGAAAAGCATATGGTAATGATATACGAGTAGGAAGCTGTCCATTGTATCAATTGATTTCATAAGGATTGTAATCCTAAATGGTGATGTTTCTATTTACCTATCACTCTTTCTCTGTAATGTGCGAGTGAGAAAAAAAAATAACACCAGCTATTTTGGATTATAACATTTATAACGCACTGTTATACTTTAGTAGGTATACCAAATGTGATATGTTTTAAATAGTGGTGAAATTTATTTGTATCTTTTGTTACTTAAGTTCTAAACCCATGTTCTAATTTAATAACAGTCATTACTTTTTTGATTTATTTGAGTAGAACAGGTTGACCTCGCTGTAGTATGCGCCACCATACATTAAGGAGATCAATTAAAATGGTTATATATGTACAGTATTGTAAATCTTCTTGCAAGGTTTATTTTAATTAAATGCAATATAGAGCATAAAAAGTGGTAAAACCAGATCTATATTTATTCTGTAAATACGTGGGACTCACTTTTCGAGACAAAAGTCATCGGCCCTGTGGCGCAATGGATAACGCGTCTGACTACGGATCAGAAGATTCCAGGTTCGAATCCTGGCAGGGTCGTGATTTTTTTTGGAGATGTAGTATTGTGCAAATTTTATAGCATTGCGCACCCTACAATAATATAACCAATACCTAACGGAATATTATTGACAAAATAAAAATATACATATTTTAAGTTATTAATCAAAACTAACAGTTTGTAATATAAATATTGTAAACTGATCTATTTTTGAGCTTTTGTTCTAGTCGGACCTAAAAACATCTATATTTTGTGTTACTTAAATTTATTACAGATAATAATATTTTATTAAAAAAAAAAAGTCATTGTATTTAACTTACTAGAGATAATATTTATAAAAATTTTGCAGAGTGAACTGATTAAAATTAGCCAAAACAGCGAGTATAGTAAGCGACCCTGCCAGGATTCGAACCTGGAATCTTCTGATCCGTAGTCAGACGCGTTATCCATTGCGCCACAGGGCCGATAACGAATGTGTCCAAACAACACGACACTTTGTAGAAAATATTAACTTGCTAACCTCTTTCACCTAATAAGGTATATAGTATAACAATCTCTATGTATTGTATAAAGTTATGATAGATAACTTTTAGCGTAAAATACGTAAATAAGATATGAAACCATATTATATCGTTTCATACATAAGTTACACGGAATATATAAGACTTAAGTTAAAAATAGAATTAATTGGAAAATAATATTTTCTTATAAATGTGAGATTTGATAACCATATAAGAAGAATAGAGATATAGAGAGTAAACAATATCCAGTTCAGTCGTGAATTCAGTAATCATTTTTAAAACTCAAATCAACATTTTAAAGTGTGAATGAACACACATAACTCGCAAATATTTTTTATTCGACTGGATTATATTTTTGTAATTCAATAATATAACAAATAATACAGCATTTCAATTCTAGTGTTACTATATATATGAAATTTTATGTAATAAAATTAACTATAAACTAAAAAAGGACTTATTTACAAAATTTACAAGGAAATGCGTCAACTGTATTGGAGGACCTAAGAATCATAATTCATCATTTTAATAAAATTGGTCTGAGTTTAAATTTTAATAAATGTGAAATATTCTTTTCGGAAAAATTATCTGTTGAGCAATGTCATCGTATATACAGTCAATTCAATTCAATATCACCGAACATATCTATATTAGATAAAGAAAATTTGACACTACTAGGTGCTCCAATATTTGATGATGCATTTTTACCCATTGTAAATTCAAAATTACATAATTTTTAAAAATATTTCGGAGCGACTTTTTTATTTAAAACCACATATGGCTATGTACATTTTGCGCCTTTGCTTATTCGCACCAAAATTCTTGTATTTACTACGTTGTTGTCCTTTTTGGAAATTCCCATCTGTCACTCATGTATTAGATACGCTTTTACAAAATTGCTTATCCAAAATTCTAAATTTAAAATTTGATGATCGATCCTGGATGCAGGCAACTCTTCCGGTTAGGTTTGGTGGCATAGGTGTCCGCACCACGGAAAGTTTGGCGCTTCCGGCTTTCTTGGCCTCTTGTCATAGTACGATCGCCCTCATCTCAGATATATTAAACTCTAATTTGGATGATGTTCGGGTGACGTACATGCCAGAGGCTGATAAGGCCTGGAGTGGTTGCTTTCCGGCTGAGGATATATCTATGTCAGATAAAACCAAGCAATCCGTTTGGGACACACCAGCTCTTAAATCTGTTTTTGCCTGTCTTCTGGAACGATGTTCTGACAACTCTGATAGGGCCCGTTTATTAGCTGTTGCCCAAAGTGAATCAGGACATTGGCTACAAGCGCTCCCTTCCAACAATATTGGCACCGTGCTGGATCCTATAACTTTGCGCATTTCTATAGGTCTCCGGCTCGGTGCCTAGATTTGCGAGTCTCATTTTTGTCCGTGTGGGCAGGAGGTGGACACGTTGGGTCGACATGGCTTGTCCTGTATCAGGAGTGCCGGCAGGCTATATCGTCACGGGACTCTGAACAGTTTGATTCGTCGGGCTCTTGCTACCGTCTCTATACCAGCGACTTTAGAACCCCCAGGTCTTTTTAGAGACGATGGCAAGAGACCTGATGGAATCACTCTAGTTCCATGGAGTCTCGGACGACCCTTGATATGGGACGCAACATGCGTTGATACTTTAGCCCCCTCTCACCTAGCTTATACTTCAGTGAAAGCGGGGGCCGCAGCCGACCATGCCCAGGCTATCAAGCGTCGTAAATATAGTAATTTATTAGACAATTACTTGTTTGCGGCGCTTGCTATAGAGACAATGGGTCCATGGTCATCTGACATGAAAAAATTCATGTCAGATATGTCGACCAAACTTGTCACTGCTTCCGGTGACCGAAAAGCTGGCGGCTATTTTGCACAAAGATTGAGTCTTGCCGTGCAGCAAGGAAACGCCGCCAGCGTTTTGGGAACCATGCCTCACACGGCAATTTTAGATGGCTTATTTTATTTATAGTTTTCTTGTATATTTTGTAAATAAGTCCTTTTTTAGTTTATACTTAATTTTATTACATAAAATTTCATATATATAGTAACACTAGTCGTGAATTTAAATAAGTAAATAAAAGTAAGCAATACAACTTTTGGTAAAATAAAATTAATAATAAAAAAGGTTTATAAAGGTGGTATCAAAATTCTAAAATTTTGATACCACATATTGATTAGTGGTATCAAATTCTAAAATTAAATATCCTTAAATTGTAATGCTTGTTAGTATTTACGCGAAATATAGGCAACAAGTGATATGTTAGGTAATTGTTACTGAAAGCTGGAACTGACAAGAAGCAAATTACCGCGAGGTTCCGCATCGCCTTCTCGCGATAAACTATGTCGCTAACGGAAGATTTGTCTTGCTTTTGTACTTCGCCATTACTACTATTAAACGTATCTGAAATAATACGATCATAGTTTTAAAATTAAAAAAAAAACATACATTGAAAAACTGCGTATTAAGAAAAAGAAAAAAACCGTTGTGATGCTTGTCAATTGTAAGAAGTATTAGAAAATAATGTTAGGTAGTTAGTGGGCCTATATAGGGCTACAAGAGCGGGAGCTCGAACCATCCAGTAAGCGACTCCGGGAAGGACGGCGGTATATGTGGTCGCATAACGTCTTGAACACCAGATGGTGTGGGAGGAGCGAAAACTGCTTCCACAGGGCAGTGCTCGATCGGGACATCGCGCTTGGAGGACTCCGGTTGCGTTCCGTCGGAGATCCCGGAATTCTCCAACAAGCGTTGAGGACGGCCACCGGGTGGATTTTAGTGCGGTAAAAATCCCACATAACCCGACGTTGCTCCCACGTCGTCGGGTACCTTTTGAAGGTTCCCCCTCGTAAGGAAAAAAAGGGTATATAAATATATTTAATTTCTTATTTAAAGTAAGAGAGCACATTTAAGTCAAAGTCGTCCACACACTCAAGACTTCATGCTATTTAAAAGCGTCTCCATTAAAGAACTCAAGCTTTACGATCTAAAAAGATAGATGTTATTATGTGTTGGCAGAATCTTTGAAGGTTCAACTGCGAAGGTACCACCGATCTAACTATTTCCACGTAGCTGCAACGATGCCCTGTGAACACAGTTCTGATTTACAATATATCGAAACACAAATTGACTTTTTAAGCGTTCTCACTTAGGTAAATCGGTCACTGCAGTTCCCATATGTATATGTGACCGATTTCCGCTAGAACTGCCGTTTTTTATAAATTGTTTTATTGCAGTGACCAGCAAACCGACGCACTTGAACATACTTACTTGATTTATTTTTAGGGTTCGCTATTCAAAGGATAATAACGGCACCCCATTACTAAGCTTCCTCTGTCTGACCGTCTGTCCGACACTTCAAATTTACACAATGCATTTAGTTCTATGCTGCTATGAAATACTAAAAATAAAAACAAATGCAAATTTGGTGGTATGGAACTCTCAGAGTGCGAGTTCGACTTGCACTTCGCCAATTATAACTTTACTTAACCGGAGGCATTTCTTTAGTAAATCCATTTTCATAAAGTCAGCCAACTTTGAAAACATGCTGTTTATAAATGTTTGGCTCTATGCATCCATATTAATAAAATAAAACTATTTCCTGTACAAATTTACAACTTTTAATATTCCCGCGCAAAATACAACTCAAACGTCAAAAGCGTTATTTTCCCTTTTTTATGCTAACTCGTAATCGTACCAGCCACTATAAATGATTATTACAAAAATAACACATGAAAATAACATAAAATAATACTATAATTAAATAATTTGAATATATTTCTAACAATATGATACAATTAATAATAATATTTCACTACATGGATTGACATTGACATGAAGTAAATTCTGACCACATACCGTCTCGTAGCTCACGCCTTTGTGATCGAGGTCTGTGACGTCATCCGCTGTGCATATTATTATGCAAATTATGTTAAACTGCTTTTAGTACTGACTTTAATATTGCCTTGGAATATAGACATTATATAGAGCGCGTCTAAATATTTTTAGGATACAATACAGAAATAACATAAGTCCGATCTAAAATAGGCATATCCTTACTAAAGTAGGTGCTAGGAAAATAAAACATCGATATTTTATACCTATTGACGTTAGGATGTTACTACTTACTTAAAAAACCTTTCTATATTTCAATTTTAATGAAAAACAAGCAAAAAAGAGATTTCAATAAACAACTTTGTACGTTTTTAGCTATCTGAAACCATTGTGAAATAACCAACATATTCCGTCTATGATCGGTTACGGGTGTCGCTCTCGCCCTATTCGTATTTTTATTAATTATCATGGTCAGCAGCGATCACTTAGTAAAAAATCGAATACAAGTCATTTATTAGTTACAAAAAAAGATTATCTCCCTATTTATAAATAGAAAAATATGACTAATAACCAAGATAAATATTAATCTGCGAGTTTCTCGTAAGCGTATCCACCCACGTACGGAAGGCATACGATTACAACGTCAAAAGCGTCAAAGGAATAAACTTTTGCATATTTCGTGTTATATAGGGATGTAGAGATCACCTTCAAATAAGCTTAGTAAGTAATATTATAATATAAGTATTAATAAATTTATGATAAAAATATGTTTTTCAAAATAAGCTTTTTAGTAATATCAGTGCGTTACTAGTATACTTTATTATAAAAATGGCCTGCCATCTTGGGGCATCCGCCATATTGGAGTTCGAATGATGTCATTAAGCTAATCATGTCACGGTTAACAAAAGTGTATGGAATGTCAATTGGTGGGGGTTAAAATTGAGTTGCAAGATTTGATCTTTCATATGAACTAACAAAACAAGTGAAGTGAAAGTTTATAAAAAAGTAATTATTATTGACAATGCACCATACTTACGACAAATAAGAAGCTGACCACTTGTTTGAAGGACACCGGATGGACCAACGTCACATATTTTCGACCTAATAACAGTGGTAAGCCATAGGTGTGTTTTGGTTTGAAGAGCAAAAAACTTACACGAGGTGTTCTTTATCACCTGTGAGATATTTTACAGACTTCTGTTCTTCATTACTTTTACAATTGATGTCCTATGATACGCATAATTGCAAGCGAAATTCCATAGATTTTTGGAAAAGATTTGAGCCGTAGTACCATCGTAGTACCAATCGAATCGTGGTCCAATGACAACCTATTTCTTAGTAACGGACCTGTTGTAGGACCAGGCAGGACCAATTCTATCAGAGTGGTTTACAGGTCTCTATGGTCGACAATTTACTATGACAATATCTCTTGTCATCTGGTGGATGCATGCTTGTTTTCTACTTCATACAATGTTATAAAATACTATACGCAAAATGCAAATATAAATTATATTCAAATCATGATATAATATTGTACATACTACCTACCGCGTCAACCCTAAACCCACACAAAGAAGCTTTTATGGGCGTATCTATAAATAAACTTAGGAGTCAATTTAATATAATAACGTGGAGTTCATAAAAATCGAGTTGATACTCTCCGTGTTCATTTTATAGACGTTTATCCATATACACCTAATGGAAATAGTGAAGTATCGTTTTATTATAGAGGTTTTATCGTAGCTCACTCATAATATCATATTAGTCTTTGCAACTATGTGTTCAAAAATATTTTCTTCAAAAGGTAAAATGTACGCAGGTATATGTTTTTTGGGATATAAACATGTATATTGAAAGATTATCATCAATCCATTACTGTCCTACAGCTGGCCATGGGTCTCCTCAAAATGTTTTCCTTCACCGTTTAAGCAAGTGATAATTAATTTGTAATACACACATAAATTAAAGGTGCGTGCCTAGGAATTTAACCTCGGACACCTCGAGCAAGAAGCCGAGTTTCTTAACCACTAGGCTATCACGGATATCAAATTGCTTTCTGCTGCTGATATTGAAAGATAGACATCGCCATCTTCTACAACTTTAAGAAAATTGAACCCTTCGTGATTCGATCACGTGTGTTTCAAGCATTCCTGTGTTCTGGTTAGAAGGATGTGAGAAGGGATAATTACGTCCATTGTTAATAAACTTTCTATCCAAATGTAGCCTCCAAGAATGGAAAATTGACGATCCCAAATTTAGATCTTTAGAAATTTAAAAATTTAGATCTTAGATTTAGGTAGGCATCACATTAAATTATTAAGTTTTTAATCATTAAGTGTAATCATAGATTCGTAAAGATACTTCGCCGCCTTGAAATTGAATGAAGCCACAAACGGCTTATTAGTAAGTTCTTTTTTTGAATTCTTAACAAATAAAAACATTTTTAGAGAAAATTTACGAATAAAAACTAATACTGCGTAATTTGCATAATAAATAAATGATTATTTCAAATATTTTAGGGACATTTTAGCACGGAGACGTGGCAAAACTTTTTGACGCAACAATTTCAATTCTCAAAACTGGGTACATTTTCTTTTTAGGAGTGAGTAATCTTTACTAATCTATGAGTGTACTCTAGTAGATCTTATGTCCGTTTGCTACTTCCTTTTTACAAACTTTCAATTTCGTTGTTTACTGGTTTTATTATACCGAAAAAAGAAAAATTCTTAATAATAGCTACACAAACCGCGCTCGGCTTAACCTCACAAAACATCAAGGCAAGAAAGGCGGAATGCCTCATTTCCTGAACCGCTTTGTAACAAAAATTTACACTCCCTGAATTATTTCAGCGGCCACACAAAACATGGTATATTTATTTATGAATACACATTTAAAACGCGTTAAAAACAAATTTCTAGGAAAATTTTGACAATATGTTTGATTGTTTCGCTTAATGCATTACATTATGAAATATATTCTTCATAAAACTTTATTATGTTTATAGATTATTATGTACAGTCATAATTTAAAAAATCTATAATCAGTTTTGTAATTAATATGTACTGAAAAATAAAACTAATACATAATAGAGATATACGCTTTAGGAATGTAACACATAAAATAAAATAATCTTTATTCTTTGTCAAACCCTTCTTGGTATTATACCTATATTTATCAAAAACATATAACCAAGTACTACCATAAACCATGACGTTAGAGAATAGAGCAAAGATTTGAAACTAGGACAATAGCGAATGGGTGTCGTAAAATAGTGGAATTTACGATGCTTGTAAATACGTTGAGAACTAACCAACGTATCATAGACACGTGAATGTGCGCAAACTCCATAAGAATGTTCTATAGCTTACTTTAGAGTACCTCTTTGCTGTAGGTACATTATACATTTTAGATTAAGGTCAATGGATATTTTAGCTTTTATAAGTATAAAACTAATATATTGTACACACACCTTATTGTAGAATGCTGCTCATGGACATCCTTAAGGATGATTGATTTATCAAGCCTGGATAGTATTGATGTCCTAAGTAGATGCGTTGGCCTCTGAGGACTAAGTTGAAAGGCCATTGACAATTCGTAAGTTTAATCCGTAAGCCTATATACAAAAAAATATTTTAATTTTAAGCAGCTACCGTGGTGTACTACCCGCCGTTTGTGTCATAACATGAATTGTACTACCCGCCGGTTTTTAATAAATGTGATAGCAACTCGAATGGTAAACTCGAATCAGTCCTACTTCGGTAGCGGTGAGAGACGGACGTGCCACAAGCGCATGAATTACAAATAGATAGTTTTCTGGAGTTCCAACCTGAGTCGAATTGACAACACATCACGTGCCAGGTATTTTCTTATTTATCCTCACATGGAGATTTCGACCAAGGTATTCAAAATATTCGTCAGTACATTGCTAACAAAAACTGTTTTTACACTGGTGTATCTATCTTTATGTCGATGTTAGAGTAGTTGTGAAACTGAACATATTCATGTAAAAGGAAAAGTACCAATGTTTATTCCCATTAATAATAATATAATTTAATAATAGAGAAATATTTTCCCCGCTAAAGAAGACTTGTAAAAAGCTCTTAAATACTCGAACTTATATTAGAACACGACGAAAAATAGGGTTCCAATTGAGAAACCTTTTTACTTTCTAGAAATATCGCTATCACATAACGTGTACGTTAATAGAAACTAAATAATATAATGAAAAGCAAAAACAACTTTATGTAGATTACGAGCTATCGATGATAAGTAGGTATATATTTAAATACATACATATTTTTATCACGATTACATTCCCGTCAATTTTCACGAAGTAACCGAAGCGCGAAATGATAAGTCCCGACCACTTTGACAGAAATAAGCCTAAAAGAGATGTAAAATTTTCGACCCAATAGACATAACAATAATTAAAATCTATAGCATTTTGCTACCAATCGGACAATTATAAAGCTCCTAAGTTTGTAAGTATTTCAATAATAAAGTTTGATTAACATTTTCGAAGTGTTTTGTTTCAATACTCTCTTTAAAATCGGCAACGTGGACGTAAATTATAATTTTAAAGGTGGTAAAACGGATACGAGTATGACTCAACCAAGGAGGTGCATTTATTTCTAGTGAGAAACAGTACTTACGTTTTAGTGGAAGGGTATGGATACTTACTTATAAATGTGACAACCATCAGTCAGGAGAGGCATCAGGAGTGGCAAAGCACCTAAGATCACTCAACAACTTCAGGTAGAACCCATGTTTTATTGAGTTGATTACAGATGTGCATGACGGCACTGCCATTTAAAAGTAGGTAAGTATATCATTCAAGAATTTCACCTTTGATATTCTGCAATAATCGTGGAAAATCTTATCTACCTTCACATCGCTCGGTGAAGTTTCCTTTTGAAATTCTTGCAACTAATTAAAAATGGCACGTCAAATTTAATGAATATTAAATTCAGTTTAGGAACAATTTATTTTCATTACAGTTACTTGTTTATCAGTCATGTAATAATCTTCGAATGAATAATCTTCGAATATAAGTAAGCAAAGCTGTGATATATGTATATTGATATAGGTATAGAAAGAATTTTCTTAAGATTACTAATAAATTAGAATACGTTAATATTTTACAGTAGCGTGAAAACTATGTATATTAATAGGTACCATTTTAATGATAGGTGTTCTCACAACCAAACTCTATTATCTTTGTTTTAGTTGTTATAAAACTATTTTTAAAAATAAAGTACAATATTTCATTAACATCAATCCGATATTATGTGATGGTATTTACATCACATCATATTCACATTTACAGCTTAGTATTATTCATTACCACATTATCAAAAAACAATTCCAATTTCAAATTGTAAACTATGTTATTTGCATCACGTATGCATGTACAAAATGGTTGAAGTAAAACAGTGTTCGATATTTCAAGTCCCGTGTTGCTTGTGACAAGAATATTTACGTTTCTATCCCTGGGGATATTTATATAATATGAGTTGATGTGGCTGATAGTGTAGGCAGGCAGTGAGCCGATTTTGAGGTAGAAGCGGTGTCCCAAGTTAATAATATCGCTATCAATGATTATTTTATTTTATAAATTTATTCCAATTACAGGAGTTTCATTGTGTTGCACGTCACTCTTGAGGGAGTCCGAAAATTAAACTAATTAATATCTAGCTTTGGAACATTTGGATTATTTAAAACAAATGAAGATACCCTTATATATTATAACAAGAAGAACGAGGGAAACTTTGTTTGTCACATTTATATTTAATTTAAATTACATTAAATTAAACTAGATATTGTAGAAAATGTTACATTACCCGCATCAAATATGTGCATAAATATTTTCCTTTAATTTGTTAATTACTTTTAGGCGATTTGAAAATAAATATAAATATTCATATTTGGGTAAGATTTTTTTAATAGTTCACGTAACTCTACTAGTTACTTTAAGCGACTTTAACCGAAAAGGGAATAATAATAAATAGTATTTAAGATAAAGTATTTTTATTCTATGAGCTGCATTTTTCTTTAAGACAACTCTTTTTACTAATTACGTATCGTACTTGACAATTGATATAACCTTATTGCGAAAAGTAAGTAAAAGTTACTATCTATATCTATATCTATATCGATTCTATATCTATATCTATCTATATCTATATCTATATCTATATCTATATCTATATCTATATCTTAGAATCTATATCTATATCTATATCTATATCTATATCTGTATCTATAGATCTACATATCTATTTCTTAGTTCATTAACATCTAAAAGGTAAAATAACCAACCTAAAAAACAATCGATTAAATCGAATCAAATAGATAATGATATTTTTTGCAAGAAAAATAATTCCAGCCACGTCGAGATTTTCTTGATTGATGTAGACTCCCGTTTACAGACGACCGATATTCGTTATCTCGTCAGGTTAATTAAAAGATGAACCTTCAGTTATCTGCTGCTAAATTACGTTTTGTTATAAATGTTTTTGCATTTATCAATATTAAATTTATAACGCAATTTTTGTAAAAACATAGTAAGACATACTAAAAACTAATACAATTTATTTGGCTAAAATTAATATTCATATATTAATTAAATAAAACATACATATTAACACGAAAAATTTATAAATAAAATAAATGAGCCAAATCGCTGCCCTGAGGATGTGTATCCAAGATACTAGCAGCATTACCTCGCTGAATTGACTAACTAATTTGCTGCCCGAGGTAAGCTCCAGCTCTTGGGTCTTGATTGAGGCCTCCCAAAATTAAATTGTATTTTTAAACATAAATTAATATTATCGATATAAAGCCGGTTGTAAATTATAAATGGGTAGGTACCAAATCTGGAAAGTATCAAAATTAATTTATTTCATACTCAATTTTACAGGAATGAATTGGAAACTAGAATTATAAAATACTTGCATCTGACAACTTTGACTGACTGATTTTGAGTTTAACTGCCTGTTTTTAAGATAGCCTGATCATCATCATCAACCCATTACTGTCCCACTGCTGGGCACGGGTCTCCTCTCAGAATGAGAAGGATTAGGCCATAGTCCACCGCGCTGGCTATATCTATATCTATATCTATATCTATATCTATATCTATATCTATATCTATATCTATATCTATATCTATATCTATATCTATATCTATATCTATATCTATATCTATATCTATATCTATATCTATATCTATATCTATATCTATATCTATATCTGTATCTATAGATCTACATATCTATTTCTTAGTTCATTAACATCTAAAAGGTAAAATAACCAACCTAAAAAACAATCGATTAAATCGAATCAAATAGATAATGATATTTTTTGCAAGAAAAATAATTCCAGCCACGTCGAGATTTTCTTGATTGATGTAGACTCCCGTTTACAGACGACCGATATTCGTTATCTCGTCAGGTTAATTAAAAGATGAACCTTCAGTTATCTGCTGCTAAATTACGTTTTGTTATAAATGTTTTTGCATTTATCAATATTAAATTTATAACGCAATTTTTGTAAAAACATAGTAAGACATACTAAAAACTAATACAATTTATTTGGCTAAAATTAATATTCATATATTAATTAAATAAAACATACATATTAACACGAAAAATTTATAAATAAAATAAATGAGCCAAATCGCTGCCCTGAGGATGTGTATCCAAGATACTAGCAGCATTACCTCGCTGAATTGACTAACTAATTTGCTGCCCGAGGTAAGCTCCAGCTCTTGGGTCTTGATTGAGGCCTCCCAAAATTAAATTGTATTTTTAAACATAAATTAATATTATCGATATAAAGCCGGTTGTAAATTATAAATGGGTAGGTACCAAATCTGGAAAGTATCAAAATTAATTTATTTCATACTCAATTTTACAGGAATGAATTGGAAACTAGAATTTAAAATACTTGCATCTGACAACTTTGACTGACTGATTTTGAGTTTAACTGCCTGTTTTTAAGATAGCCTGATCATCATCATCAACCCATTACTGTCCCACTGCTGGGCACGGGTCTCCTCTCAGAATGAGAAGGATTAGGCCATAGTCCACCGCGCTGGCCAAGTGCGTATTGGTAGACTTCACATACGTTTAAGATTTTTTATAAATCTCTCAGGTATGCAGGTTTCCTCACGATGTTTTCCTTCACCGTTTAAGCAAGTGATAATTAATTTCTAATACGCACATAAATTTGAAAATCAGAGGTGCGTGCCTGGGATTTGAACCTCGGACCCCTCGATCGAGAGGCCGCGTTTCTTAACCACTAGGCTATCATTGCTCATGCAGATAGCCTGATATGAGTACAAATTTACAATTATTAAAATATTATAACCAGCTTATTATTCAAATAAAAATAAGTCACTCGCTTGCCGCTTGTGCTTTACACAGCTGTCAATGGTTATTTGTCGAGCAATATTCAAAATGTCTTGATAGAAGTGAATTCTGAGTCAAATAAATTTCAGTCGATACGCCCTACACAGTCCTTCTGTCTTTTCAATATTTTGTATTATGCGTTGCTCCATAACATTTCATAAATGCAAGCACCAATAAGACATGGAACCGTACTCTTAGTATGAATTTTTACGTTTTACAAAAATGACTGTTTTTGTATTTGTTTACGTATTTCCCATACATTTCCAATCAGTTCTGATTAATTGTGTTATCAATCGTACTAAATAATTAGGTAATTAACGTAGTTATAATACGGTAATTTAGAATTTAAATTGCGTACCTTACCTGATGAAATATAATTATTGAACTCTATAAATTGCATACTATGTTGTATTTATGCCATAAATAATTAAGATTATGATCACGATTCGAACAATTAGAGATGTCTGGGATTTGAATCTTGGACTCCCAGTGTGACCTATACTTATATTACAACAATAAAAAACTTGTATTAATATTATAAATGCATGTATTCAAACAATTAAATATCAGGAAAGCGCGCGCGAAACCGTATGTGTTAAACACATTCTATTTTAAAGGTAAACAAGTCTAATTAAGTACACAACGTGTGTGAACGTGTTGCTTAAGTGAAGTTTTCAGTAACGTTGTTAAAATTCTGCACGAAACGCCACTGTAAACAGAATAAGGTTTGTATAATTGGTATGCAGTAGACCCACAGTTGAGCTTTCTCACAAGATTGTACTAATTTTTTTTTTTATAATATAGGAGTAGCAGACGAGCATGCAGTCCACCTGATGGTAGGTGGCTACTGCCGCCCATGGAGATCTGTAATCAACCCCAGATAGGATTTAATATTCCTATCCTTTGTGTTTCGACTGCAGCATCACTACATCACCTATTTCTGCTTAATAACAGCATTTTAAGCTTTGCGTTCTGTTATGAAAGGTGTGGTTAGAATTTATAAGAAACGTCTTAACTAGATCTCAGGAGTAAGGCCTCTCTGACCCACCTAATCCTATATGGAGTTGTTTGCAAATGTTCATGGGCTTCAGTAGCCATACACCATCATAACGTAAAACAATACACGTCATACTGAATACAATCTGCTTATTGTATGAAGGTGGTAGAACCCTTTGTGGTTCGACTCCGGCGGCACCACCGCCACACCTATTTCTACCTAATAACAGCAGTGTTAGGCGCTGCTGTGTTCCGGTTTGAAGGGTGTGGTAAGGGAGACAGACTTTTCCGAGGCGTTCCAGCTTAGTCCTCAGGGGTAGCGGCGCATCTGTGGCCGACCTCAGGTAGGTATATCTAATCCTATCTGAGGTTGATTACAGATGTCCATGGGCGGCAGGAGCCACTTACCATCAGGTGAACTGCATGCTCGTCTTCTACTCCTATATTATAAAAAAAAAAAAAAATACTATACCTACCTTATAACTTACGATGATATTTGTATAGTGTTTGTAGTAGCATTAAATATAATAAATAACTAACGATTCATATAACCTTTGTGTACAAAGCAACAATCAAATAATTTATACACATATGTCACAGCATAAATACTTATGTTTTTTCAATACATATTTGCTCCGATTTTACAAGGACGTATAGAAAATTCGTAAATACATCTTACAATTAGAGCTTATAAAACTTCTGGCGATAAATCAGATAAACCCAGGGACAACCATTTATTTCTCCGAAATGTTCAACCGAAATCTTAAACATGGATTCTCAGGTTATTGTCAACCGGAGTAAATTTTATTATAACTTATTGGCAGTTCTTATTATGGCATAACATAAAAAAATACTTAGGTACTGCTTATAATGTATAGCCTAGTGGTATAAATATCGTTTTTTAATGGGGTTTAAGGTTTAATACCAGGCAAGCGTTTTTTTAGTTATGTAAGAACGTATTGAACATTGATCCTCATTTGCTTAAACTAGACGGAAGATATCGTGAGGAAACATGCCTACACTACACGTCTTAAATTAAACATATTCTTGAAGGTTTATGAAGTCTATCAACGCGCATCTTTTGATTATACCAACTCCTTTTTCTCTAAGATGAAAACCGAGCCCAGCAGAACGACAGCAAGAACGAAAAGCAGGAATTAAAAAAATACAAATATGTATTTTAGTACTTTTATTGTAAACCTAGATGTGAAGAGCATATTATATAATACGTAAGACTACTAGGTATTAATGGTCTAGAAACTGATGACGTATCGGACTATACCCTCATCATCCTGAAATGTCGGAAATACATTATTACCTAGAACGTAATAATTATAATAGAAGAAGATAGTAGCTATTGTAAAATGTAAAATAAATAAATATGTTCCTAAATAATTAATATATTGACCTAAGTTACCTAACTGACCTCAGTTAAACATACTTAATAAATGAGGTAAACAATTGTATTGCAATTTGTTAATATAAATATATTTATCTCAATTGAAAGCTATACCAGCGGCATCTATTTTTAAATAAGAAAACTTTATTTCATAAGCACTATATTGTGTTAGAATTATGTCAATTTAATCTTGGTAATTCATTTAGGACGAATAACAAGTCAAAAAAAAAAAAAACAAAATAAATAAATACATTTATTTTCACGTAATACCGGACATTTTTAATGAACATTTATTTCTAGAATTACATCTAACCCTATGACAATCTAAAATTAAAGAATCTTTCAATTATTCAATTAAATACTTGAGCTTTAATTAATTTACACTCCCTAGCTTTTAGCGTAGCAAAGTATTCTATAAGTATCTGAAGTTAAATTATATCTATAGGTACTATATAAGTAACTTGAAACCTTTATTGGTCGTCTAGTGATTCCGTATATAAAGTTTGAGATGGAATTTTGAATAAAAATATCTCCAGATTCCAATAAGAGTGTTCAGTTTTACATTGTTTTCTTTGTATAAAGATGTAGGTAGGAAGGTAGGTGTATACAATTTCATTGTTAAGTTAAAAAGGCGATTACAGAAACGTGCAGTAGATTTGAAGATACACACAGATATTTTGACTATTTTTATTTTATAAATTTACAAATGGCTAGTCACAATAACAATTCATTGAAATTATATTTAGTTTCTACGGGCATACTTTGTTTTTATATTTGATACTTAATTAGTTTCCATAATATTAGATAATAAAGTGAAAACCCTTTATAAAGTGAAACATCAGAAAGTAATTTTAGTACTAGGAATAGCGGGGTAATAACGAAAATGATCGATGTATACACATAAATTCTCAGAAATCTCTTCAAATATGTAGTTGCTAGAATTTTCTTACTCCTTGAATACAATCACTTTTTCTTACAGATACTTACAGGGCAAAAGCAATCGAGACTAAACACTCAGGTACTAAGAAAGTGGTTCAGAAAAATCAATGATTTCATTGAACTACTTCTAATTGAACTACTTATTTCAATACCTGCTATTCTATAAATCTATAATAACGGTGTAGTATATTACAAATCGCGTCGTTTTACACAATAACGGTATGGAAATCTGATAAGTTACCAATGACATACTTGAAAATGGATCTTGCACACGATTCCGAGACTGATTGATATATGGCGACGCTGTCTATGCCGTCAATGTGAATATCACGTGAAATTGATAAATTCTTAGCTAAAATCGACATTTGAAAGGCTGAAAATAAAAGCTTGAAAGGCAATATATCTTAGGAAGTCTTTACTCATGTCTTAAAGCTATACACACACCGTCATTATTTTACAATATATTATATGTAAATTATTTCCTCCTATAAGACTCCTGAGAAGGAAGGCTATTGATAATCCTACCTTACACTGAAAAGATACATTGACGTGGAAAGTGTTTATAAAAAAGTATGATCAGCACTCTAATTCTCACTTTTAAATATCACTCTAATTAATTCTAGTCGTGGTGTAAAATAGACACCAAATCCATTATCATTTCAATTCAAGTTTTTATTAGGTACATATAGGCATTGCAAGTGTACTCCGAAACAAAGCACAGAACTTTTTTCCTTGTAGCACGGAATCCTTCCGCCTTTATAATAAAATTCATTTAAAAGACGAAAGAACGCCGAGTAAAATTTAAGTGGAATCTGTCGCAACGGGGCTCCCACTATTATGGTTCAAAGGACGTAGATATAGCCGTACTTATAAGATTTTTATCTTAGTAATATTGTATATGTATAATATAGGCGTAGCAGACGAGCATGCAGTCCACCTAATGGTAAGTGGCTACTGCCGCCCATGGACATCTCTAATCAACCCCAGATAGGATTAAATATTCCTACCTGAGGTCGGCCACAGATACGCCGCTACTCCTGAAGACTAAGCTGGAACGCCTCGGAAAAGTTTGTCTCCCTTACCAAACTCTCCAAACCAGAACACAGCAGCGCTTAACACTGCTGTTATAAGGCAGAAATAGGTGTGGCGGTGGTGCCACCGGAGTCGAACTACAAAGGGTTCTACTATCTTCAAACCTCTTCATACCTCTTCGACGCCAGACAGATTGTAATTTAAAATGTAAAATTTCTATTAGATTTCTTAAGTACTTCATCGGATTTAATTTTAACTTAATATGTTATTTTTTTTATTTAATCGATTTAAATTTTTAATACGTTTACATTTAATGAAATATAATAAATATATTTAATTTTATTTATAAATTGAAAAACATATATACTGACGAATTGAGAAATCCTCCTTTTTTGGAAGCGGTTAATAAATAAAAATAAATAAATAAAGTATTGGAAGCAATATAAAGTTCAATATCGTCATTATGTTTAAATTCTTTCAAATTTATTTATTTTTTCTCAAATATTACACATGAACTAACGTACTAACTAACCAATAATTTGCATAAACATAGGTAGGTATATCTAGTCTAGAAAAAGTAGGTACAAACCCAACAAAAAGTACATTATTATGTCTTTTTCAACATGGTTCCCATTTTCTTTGATATAGAAACCAATAACTCGTATGCAAAAGAAACAATATAATTCAACCAGTCAACCTATCAACACTTGTGCGTACGTGGGCACACGTGGATGACAGATTAACGTTCGTTTACACATGCAGTTTTAGAACTGAATTTAGGTTCACTTTCATACGATTTCTAAAATTGTTTCGCTCCATCTGGTCTTAGTCAAACGGAATCGGATTTAAATTTGTATAGCGCCACCTACTCACATGGATTGAGAGTTAAGATTTAAATAATAATATACTTTGTTCGTGTCTTAAAGTGGGTATAATAGCTGCGACCATAGATATTCTACTATATACTAGCAAGAGATCGGACATTGGCAGGCAATGTGTCGTCTACGACTTCCAATTGGTAGTAAGTCGATTTGAAGTATATGTCAAGTGTCTATTTGTATTAGTTTCTAAATAAATATTTTACAAAACTTTTTGATTTATTACTGTATCATAATACGTTTATTTGAGAAATTTTATTACTAATTTTTCGGTCAAATCTCTAAAGCTGATTGTAGTAACTAAGGTTATGTTTGTAAGGAAGTCAAATAATGTAGGTACGTCTAACAAACCTTTCAAACGCCCACAAGATCTTCGATAAATTCTCTTTCTCTCGATTCTTTGGCTACAGTGGGTAACTAAGAAAACTTGTAACTCTTAAAGCTTTCTTAAGTATATTCATAATAAGCATGCACTATTGTTGCGCTTTGTTGTTTGTTGTTCAAAAGTACTATTTTTAACTTAAAAATAACAATAGTTACTTTTCCTACTGTTTTGCTTTATTGCCAACTTTTTCCCGAAATATTATGACGTGTCTACATTTGCCAAATATGCTCTACCACGTAGCGCCATCTTGTGAGAATCTTCAAGAATTATTTTAGTTGAGTATTGTAGGGATGAAACCGACATCTAGCGGAAAATGTATAAACCTGTAAGAACAAGGTTTCCGTACTTACAGGGGAAGATAGTGTTTTTTAGCCACGTAGCTGTTGCCGAAACTTTAACGTGGTACAGCAAGATAGCGCTACAAACGGGAAATGCAGGGGAGCCGGAATTTTATTTGGTATGCTTTCGTAGCCGTTATTTGTTATGGTGGGGTTCAAAGAGCTTATATCTATAAATATTATTATTGCATTGCATAGGTCGTCAACCCCATTACTGACCCACTACTGGGCGCAGGTGTGCTCTCACAGTGAGAGGTTTAAGCAATTGTCTACCACGCTGGCCAAGTGTAAATTGGTAGACTTCACACCCCTTTAAGTATTTTTATTTAAGATTTTTTTATTAAGCTCGTGTAGGTTTCCTCACCATGATTTCCTTCGTCGTTATAACACTTAATAATTAAAATCTAATAAACACATAATTTTGATAAACCATAGGTGCATGCGGGAATAGAACCTGAAACCCCCTTGTGCAGAGATTGAGTTTTAACTACTAGACAACCGGTGCCTATATTGCATGCAAATATAATATTTTACTTACCTACATCAGACATTACAATTGAAATATTTATTTTACAGATTTATGTTGAAAATTACAAATATTTTCATGCCTATCTAATATTATCTACTGTAAAATTATATTTATATAATTGTTCTCATGAAGTTTGAGAAATAATGATTTAAATGATTGAATTATATTTATAATGCACTCAGCTAATTTGCTCTTGAAAGCGTTGAATGAGTCGACATTTTTAACGTTGACTGGTAGGTACCTTATTATTGTAAGGTCACATTTATTATTATACCTTACTGTGTTAGTTCAACATTATAAAAATAAATAAAATTAAAATTAGTTTAAAACCTTTCATAAACAATGCTGTTTTCATAAACAATGCTAAAATGATGCTGGCCACATATTTGCATTATGCTGGCTGTAACGCTGTATTCATGATTTAAAAAAAACAAAAGGGGATTATGGCGGGAAACAGTAGACGTCAAGGACGATGTTTGTGGAGATCTTGGAATGAATTAAAAATAACTAGCTGGATTCAAGTCTTTCATTGGAGATACCCCCAACATTATATACTCGGAGATAATATGTATATGTGACCGCGTATTGTTACACTAAGCACTTTTAAGTAACAAAAAGACTTGATACTGCTTGATCCACTCGAAAAACAATAAAGAACATATGCTTGTGTTACATGCTGCAGAGGATTGAGGACTAAGTTGGAAAGTCTTGGATAAGTATTTCTCCTTAACCATACTTAAAACCAGAAATAAGCAGAACTAAAGCCAAAACATAGTGCTCCGTTACACGTTAAAACATTATTGTCACGTAGATCTGCATAATATATAGAAGTAGAGACGTATAGACCTTTTTATTTTGTTGACGAGGGGGAAACCTTCAAAAGGTACCCGACGCCATGGGAGTGACGCCGGGTTATGTGGGATTCTTACCGCACTAAAACCCCCCGGTGGCCGTCCTCAGCGTTTGGTGGAGAACTCCGGGATCTCCAACGGAACACAACCGGAGGCCTCCTAACGCGATGCCCTTCTATCGGGCTCTGCCCTGGGGGGAACAATTTTTGCTATTCTCACATCCCCTGGTGATTACAGCGATATGCGACCACACAAAACCGCTGTCCTTCCCGGGATCGCTTGCTGGATGGTAAGAGATAGAAGTATATCTAGTATATCAAAGCTATATTTAGTGTGTTTTTTTATAATATAGCTGTAGTTAACGAGCATGCAGTCGCCCCCAGCAGCATAAATCAACCCCTGATAAGATTAGATTCCTACCTGACTTACACCACACCACCACACCACGTTGCTACGCCCGTGGATTAAGTTGGATCGCTACTGGAAACAATGTCTCCCTTACTACACCCTTCAAAATAGAATACAGCAACGCTTAATACCTACTGCTGTTATTTAGCAGCATTAGGTGTGGCGATAGTGCTCTCCATGTGGAATAACAAAGGGTTTTCTACCAACAATATATACTCTGCAGCATTTAAGTATATTATTATTTTATATTTGGTATGTTGTTTTCCTTGTCTGTTTATTTCTTTTAATTATAATAATTATGAAATATACTGATCTCTTCAATAGCTTATATGTTTATTCAGGGTGTCTGCGGTATCATTTGCCCGTAATGCTGTAAAAAAGTGTTAACTCTATTATTTATCATTTTTCTCTAAACATTATGAAATAGAAGCCATTTTAATTTTTGTATTACCGAATTACGCGTTAAATTTTTGTGATAGGGAAAAAATAATCATATATTAATTAATTTCTGAGGATACTAACTATTATTAATGTCAATTATTTATTGACATTTGCTTTATCTAAGAAACTACTACTATCCTATTATGGTGAAAGATCCAGTCTTATAAAATTTAAATAGATAGAATTTGACTAATACCGGATACTTAACAGTAAGCATATGAATATGATAATATAAATATTTACTTAATGCTAGATTACAATCTAAGGTACCTACCTTGTAGAGTCGAATTGTAAAAGAATATTCTCTAGATACCTGGTTATTGAGAATAAGCAGTAAAGTAGTAAGTAAATACAACACGTATGTAGGCTTTAATAAAACTTGGATTAAAAATATTTTCAGGTAATTTGGATAATACATACATATAAAATTTTATTAAAACTGTATGATTAAGTTCAAATTAATATAGGGAGCATTATTCAAAATTAAAAGAAACGGGTTCAGGCTTTGAGTAAGTATTAATTTACTATTTAGTTAGGAAAACGCAGCTACACGAGTCGTAAATTTTGAGGATTACGTTACTCTTAATTGTCACTAAGATAAATAAACTGTAAAAATAACTTTTAATATAAATCAATTTTCCAAAGTCTTACTACCTACACACATAATACGGAACTACCATATTAAACTAAAAAACCTAAACCTATCATATTAAATACAGCTAAAAATTCAAGATGTGTAGTGTTGGCCATAAAATTGTTGTGTCTATAATAAAAAAATATGAATCAAGTTTTGTTTTGTTTTAAACGGTGTATTCCACTTCCATTTCTCAACTTGCAACGGTACACCCCTCGTAATAAATTGAAGACATGAATCAAACAATAAACGGGCGATATCCCATCCGACGCTCATCATAAGCTTTTAGAAATCTTTTGTGCGGTAAAAAGCTCTCATAACCTGTTATCAAATAAAAGAAAGGTGTGAATTTTCACAGGCGTTCGCCGAAGCCCCACCTACTTAAGATGGCGTTATCCCCTCCATAGAAATATTAACCAGTAGCGTAACAGTATCTTGCGGTGGTCATACCTACAGCCACCGCAACCGTTTACTCGGTACCACCTATTTTCGGAAGCAATTATCACTTTGCATCATCCGCCGCGGAAAAGAAATTTAGTCTCCTCGGACCGCTTTTAAGGATGATGTCGTTCGTTTGTTATATATAGTATTTCTTTTAATCCTAATATGTAATTAAACCGAACCTTTAATAATGAGTGTGATAGAAGATATATCCAGTACGTGTGAGAATGATAGTGAATCAGTACTTGCCCGCCAACGAGTGCGTGGGATTAAAAAAGAAGAATTAAACTATAAGTGTGAATCTGAAACCGAATATGACAGTGAAAACGAAACAATAGACGTTATTTGCGAATATAGTGACCACAAAACTTATAAGGAACGTGATAATATTCATAGAAACACAGTCAGTAATCCTTACGGCAGCTCAGATATATTTTACTTTGAACAAAATCGGAATTTGGCGCCGAATAAAACTTTTTCTAGTGTTAAATCAAGAAACCTGTGTGATAACAGTGAGTCTATTAATCGTGCTAATCCAATAAACAGTGTAATTGATGGTAAGAGCAAGACGTTTCTCATTGACAGTATATTAGGAAATCAAAAGAATAGCTCGCAATCCAATAAAACAGTGATTCAAGATGACAGTGATCACTTCGAAGAATCCGCCGATGAACATAACGGTATGTATTACTAAGGACTTCTCTCTATTACTTTACTAAGTTAATAATAATAATTACTGTTCAATATTAATTATTCCGATGTAAGGTTTTTATGCCTTACGGTATTTACCTACTACGTAAATTTAGAAATCATAGAGCATTAGGCTCTTCTGTAAAGGTAGGTTTGTGTTGTCAACGCACTTGACTGAGAGGGATAGTGCAGATGAAGTTGGTGGTAAAAATAAAGCATGTCGTTAACTATAAATTTACCTATAGTTGCTTAAAAGATCTATTTTTAAATATTTCCTAGCAGGACACGGAATTTTTAAAATGGCTACTGTATGTTTTGGAACTACAATTTAATTTGGTTATAACAAAATTAACTTAGAAAATGTTTTTGTTTTAACACAACCACACATTTCTTTTTATATATAAATATGATCTACATACATTATATAATATAGTTACATTAAACTGCTGATTTGAAAATATATTCATTTATTTATCAAGTATAAGGCAAAAGGAATAATTTGAAAACTTAATAAATCATTGTAACTGAAAAAGTAATTAGTGTACCTATTATGAAATTTTTATTGCAGTATCACTTTATGGCTATGAAGTACCTATCTACTTGCATCAATTAAACTCCATTTTAATTTGAACATACCTACATAAGTTGCAACATTATATACGCGAAATCATTATAAAAATCCTTACTTGTTTGTTTAAACATAAAATATCCAACCACCTCTTCCACCAAAACTTGAGGACTAGAAATTGGTGTGATGGTAATACGTCTCCTGGCGAGTCACATTGATTCTCTTTTTAACACATTCTGTGGGACTGAGCTTTACACACAATGAAGTTTTTCTTTATATCACTTTAATATTTTAAGATATACATAAAGACTGAGAGAGTAGGACACCGTAGTGAAATGCTGCCAAGTAAGTTGTAAAAAACAGTAAATACGTATTGTTTTACATTAATGTTTAATTTCAGTGACGTCAACTTCCACTTGCCCTGAGCTGAATGCGCTGAACGGCGCAGAACTTCTTGCTGGACATGCGTATGCGCATTGGCTAGCCACACATCAACCCTCCTCCACATTTTACGGTAGGCCTAAATACATTACCTTACCTTATTTCTAAAGTCCTGCATGCCCATCCACCTTCCACTCCACCTTCGGAGGCCAAACCAAACCTAATCCGACCTAATAGTACGAGTAGGTTAAAAGAATCAAGATCATTCTTCTAATAACAAAAATGTACAATTAAGATGTGATTTGTATCGGTCATCTTAAATTGTGTATAAGATTAAATTCTTTCACCACCAATTTTCAAATGTCTATAAATCTATGTATAATCTAATTTATATAGAGTTGTATCGCGCTTATGTGATTCAATTTGCATAATGAAAACACATTTGAAACAATATCCACCTTACATTATACATTGGAAGAAAAGCAATATATTCTTACATTAAATCTTTATAACGACTAGGTATTATACATTCAAAAATTTTATGGTACAAATAATAATTTCAATAATTGTAGAATGTACTTATGATAAAATATTTTAAACGAATTTATAATGCTAATTTGAGCTAACACAATATTTAGAATGTGACAAACTGTGGTACATGTGTACTTATTTTTCACATTAATTGCGTAGGCGGTAGAACCCTTAAGGATTCGATTCCGGAAGCACGAATATTTCGGCGTAATAATAGAAGTGTAGAGCTATTATGTTCTTGTTTGAAGGGGTAATGAAGGAAAGACACGACGTTTATATAAAGCGTATAAAGCATATTGTTAAACAATTTAAGTAATTTTTGTGGTAAGTAAGACATACTTTTCCGAGGCTTTCGAACTTAGTCTTCAAGGGTTACGGCGCATCTGTGGCCGACCTCGAGTAGGAATTTCTAATCCCATCTGGGGTTGATTACAAATGTCCATGGGCGGCAGTAGCCACTTACCATCAGGTAGACTGCATGCTCGTCTTACTCCTATATTATAAAAAAAATGTAAACTTTATTTTTTTAAAGGATTTCCTTGCATACATATAAAAAAAACCTTTTCGATACTATTAATATCAATTTCAACAGACTTTACTTTTGCTATTTTCTAAAACACCAAAAAATTAATCAAGTAGATAATTTCATAAATTCAGCCATTGCCTGTCAATGCATAAATATTGATATCGTTGTTGCCATTCCATAGGTTATAATAAAAATTTGTATAAGAGCGTGGTTGCAGGAAATACTGGTAAAACTTAATAATACTTTATATGAACATCAATTTTAAGTATCTAAAATTAAAGTTACTAAAGTTGGGCCATTACAAACGAACAAAGAATTTACACAATGGAAGATTGAACATTTAATATACATGATTGATTTATTTACATTAGATTGTTCGCGTGACACTCCAGGTAAAGGATAGGTGTTTGAGTAAATTAAAGTTGGATCGAATAAATTTAAAAGATACTTATACAAATTTATCGCTTGGTATAAAATATTTGAAATGTTAACGAAATGTTTTGTTAATAATTGAATTGATTGAGAGATTTCTGATTATTATTGGGAGATTTAACGTAATTTTTCCAGCACACTCAAACCAGGCAAAACTGTAATAGAGTTTCATGTCAGGAGTTTCTTGCGCCGATTCTTCTCTAAAACTAAGTGGTATTAATTTCGTTGTGCCTATTACTTAAACCCTGTATTTTATATTTTTTCATTAATGATATACAGGGTGAATTTTTAAAAAAAATTGGTAATATGCGAAATGTTTAAATTAATGAATTAATGAAAAAAATTGAATTTTCTTAACAATGAGGCTTTTCCTTTATCATTACTTTCCAGAATTTGATCCTTATAAGCAACACGATGAGATAGTGGAATAATATAGAGGGTGTATTTTTTTCAAAATGAACTCGTTCGATTCCCGGCTACGGAAAAAGATATTTTTAAAAAAACTAATGATGCAGTTTTAGTTTTTATCAAAATCGGCCTACGTAACAGTAACGGAATCTTTGAACCCGATTTATATCCACTTTGACCGTTCAGTTTAATTCAAAATTTTGAAAAATTATCAAAGACCGATGACAATACACGATGTTAATAATTTTGTACCATTGTCCTTATCAACATCCTCAGGATTAAGGATGTTCGAGGCGAGAGAAAGCGCCTTAGGGAGAGTTCAGGCAAAGTTACTAGATTGATTTTTAGTTTTGAAAAATAATAATGTTATTTCCCTATAACTCAAATGTACTGAAACATATCTATAATGCCATCTTGTAGAATGATTTTTAGGATTCCGTACTCAAAGGATAAAACGAAACCCTCCGCTGTCTGTTCGTGAGTCACAGGGCTTTATCTCTTAAACCGTAATAGATAGACACTTGATTTTTTTACAGAAGATGCAGAATGATGTAACAACAGTCGCTGTAACAACAAATACTAAAAATTAATAAAATAAATATAGTTCAAAAAACACGCTTTTATGATAAAATCAACTAAAAAGTAGAAAATAATTTTCAATCTAGGAATCAATTAAGGAACAGTAAATTGTATAATTGTGGAAAAAGTGTGGGGTGCTTTTTGAAAATTTATAAGTGGAGCACTTGGTGGTGTAACACTTTTAGTGTTTTGCTCTGAGAGGTCAACCTCTTACATATTATGTTCCCCTCACGTTTGTGATTTTACTTTCGGGACGCCCTGTATGTTAAATATCACATAGCATTATAGAGTTTGTAAGTAATCAAGGCTAAATAACTTGCATAATATCAGCAGTAGAAATAATTACATTTTTATTTAGCTCAAATAATAATAAAAAGGCGTTAGAACTATGAGTTGTTCGACTCCGGCGGCACCATCGCCACACCTATATTCTGCCTAATAACACCAGTGCTAAACGCTTTTGCGTTGTGATTTGAAGGGTCTGGTAAGGGAGACATACTTTTTCGAGGCATTCCAGCTTAGTTCTCAGGGGTAGCGGCGCATCTGTGGTCGACCTCCGGTAGGAATTTAATAACATCTGGGGTTGATTACAGATATCCAAGGACTGCAGTAACTACTTACCATCAGGTGGACTGCATGCTCATCTGCTCCTCTGATATTATAAAAAAAAACGTGCCATCTGCACATTTATTTAGGTAATCATATTAAATTAATTTTTCAGAGTTGCGTACTTAAACTAAACAGGAAAAATAAAATGATTTAAGTTATCTACTAAAATACTGACAAAGTAATGTTTACTTTTTATAAAACATATTTTTCCTAAAAAAAAGTGTGTGTGTGTCAGCTACGACGCACGATTGGAGTTTACTCCTTACGAATGATAATTATGATATATATCGAATATAAAAAAAGGGTAAATGAACGCATCTGCTAAAATGATAAGAGAAACAAACATATATCTGTAATTATTCGGATTATTTATATTACTTCAATAATGCGTATTACATAAAGTATGTTACAAAATAATATAAATAATAATAATAATAAAAACATTAAAACTTGATGGTAAGGTTGCTGTTTATGTACGTTGTATATAGATGTATACAATAGATGCTACTATATGCATTTATTATACAGCATGCATACCCTGTACTCGGCAGCAGTATACAAGTTGTGGCAGAACTTCGTAATACGCAGGCGCGCAACACACACGTACAAACATACGCACACATTCAACTCTCAGACTGGAGGTAGTGAACTATACAGTGAGACTACGAAGTATCGCGCAAAGAGGAGACCCCGAGAATGAGATACGCTGTGTAATGTATTCCATCTCATTCTTTTACACGTTCAATCCTACAGATATATATGTTTGTCTCTTTCTACGTTACGCCTCAACTTTTCGTGTTACACTTGCTTTTACTCCTCATAAAATTTCCGTACCGGGCCTTATAACTCAAATCGTTTCTTAAGGAGTAAACTCCAAAAATGCATGTACCTAAGTAATTTTGCTTGCAAGATATGACGGGAATTACAAGAGTAAAACAATTCTGAAATTTCTTCCTCATCCACTTGTGAACAAAACCCTGTTGGTTAAACATTTAGCTAAAGATTGAGCACCAATGCCATAAATAATTTTGTTGTTTCGTTGCAATCGCGTGATTCCGCCCGGGTGTGAATCTTCACACGCACAATTACGCAACTAACACGCATCCCTTTTCCCCGCCATGAATTAGTGGTTTTATTTACATTATTCTTAATACTATTATCTATATCTATTTTTAGTCACGGGTTCTAAGTGTTATCAGGCTGATTGTGAAGACTTGTGTTGCACTTATTTGCACTTTGATTCATCTCAATGGCTTTTTCTTTGTGAAGATTTAATTTAATTTAATTTAATTTTATTTGAAGTGGTATAGAGATATCGTCTTTACAACACATCTTTACACGTCTTTACAACATCGTTAAACCGAAAGTTGCAACCGTCAAAAGCGTAAGATTAAAAAAGCAAAACCATGTGAATTCTAAAAAAATACTTTTGTACGGTTGTGTAAAAAATAATTAGGATTATGTAATTTATTAGTTGGAATGCTGACAAAATTAAGTCCTACTAATTTCTTATATACCTAAAAGTTGATATCAGTCCGTAGGTATACATAATAAATCTAAAGAAGCAGGTAAACAACATTAAATGTAACTTAGGTTCTTTTATATATTCTCAGAATTATAAAATACGCAAGATTGTAAGTTTTTAAATCGTATTAATTAATTCATTCATTAATCTTACTCATTCATTCATTAATCTTACCGAGACTTAATTATTTTCACTGAGTTTCATTTATATAAAGAAGGTTATAGTAGAAACTATTATAATTAAAACAAATAAAATAAATCTGCTTGTAAATAATTATTTGAAATGGGAAAAAGTCATACGATAATGAAACGAATATTTTAAACATAAATTAATATCTTAAAATAAAAATAAAAATAAAATATTATTAGGTGCTGCAGACGGTGATAAAACTAGTTATAGCAGTTATTCTATATTTTGCCTATTTCACCCCCAGACGACAGTCCTAGACCGTAGGTAGAGCATGCCGTAGAATGAGAAATACATTCATACGCTCAAAAATCATTATCGTCCTTCTAGCGAGATGTGAAAAAAAAAAGTTTTAGTTTCGGAAAATAATATAAGTATAAATAATATGATTTACGAATTGCTAAGTATATTGCTTATTGCATCTTTAATTTTTCATGACGCGAGCTAGGCGTTCGTGGCAACGTCCGTGACTGTCTATTTAGATGCACAGAATTCTTCGAGCTGAGATTTAACAAGATTCGTGTTTATTTGTTTTGTCACATGTCAGAGTTAGAATTTCGGTGGCTATAAAATTAGCGTGTCTGTTATGTCCGGGAACGGGGTGGAGGTCTAGAGTTAACTCTTTAAGCAAACGATGACAGCAAGACACGTTTTTATTACAAACAACTTTTTGTTAAGAAATTTTGTTTATTTTTTGTTTAGTAATGGATATCTAGCACAATCTACATATAAATAGACGAAGATAAACGAGTTACTTAACAAATATATTTTGGGCATACGTAGAAGGACGAATAGAGGATATTAAAAAATAATAGAAAAACACCAATCGATGTACATAAAAATAGAATCACACATATTTTTAAACTTCGATCGTATTGAATGATAAAAAGGTGTTAATTTGCTGATTGCTGATTTGATATTTATCTGCGTTTAATAAATTTGCTCAACGTATCGGCCAATTGTTAAGATATTTGTGCTGCTAAATCCACGCGTCAAAATGTTCAATCGTCTTCCTAATTGATAAGAAATACATTACACGCATGTTCACGTTCTTCACTGTTAGTACTCGCTATAGCAACTAAGATTTGCTGAAAATAACCTTAACGTTTGCGTATAAATATAACATCATATTATGTACATGAATATAAAATTAAAAGTAAATAAGTAACAGAGCACCAATATACTAAACATACTTACGTATAAGCGATACACGTGTCACTTAAAATCTTCTAAAATTATCGTGTCACAATGGTAGTCCGAAACGGCTTTACCGATGTTCACCAAATTTTAAATAATTTTCAATGGGCCTGAGAATCGGCTACTATCTATTTTTCATACCCCTAAATGATTGAAATGAGGTTGTTCATCCTTAACATTTTGTTATTTATATGGCAACACATTTGCCGGGTCAGCTAGTTGTGCTATAAAATAAGAGTCTTCTTAGATACTTATGAAAGTAAGACACTTTATTAATAAATCAGTCTTTCCAAGTTTTGTCTAAAGATCGATATTTACAAAAGTGTGGTAGGTAGACAGTAATTGTTTTTAGAACTCAATCAACTCAATGGTTTTCTAACCAATGATCTAAATTTGACAATTACTGCTTACTAGAAATTGTAACATTTTAATCGTTGATAAGCAAAAATTAGATAGATTTATTTTAATGACGGGTGCATACAAAGTTAATTATAATCAAAAAGTATTTTCACAGAATGTACGCATTTTGCAATGATTACTTGTGCATCTTTGAAGGTAAAAAAGGATCTTTTTAAGGGCCTAAAGGAAATAGTAATTATCATCCAACGTTCTTAGAAAGTTCATTACAGTGGGATATTCGTCGAATTGTGGTCGTGGTGGTCGCGACTTCGCGCCCAGGCGACGGCAAACAGCTGCCGTGATAATTACTGACAAAGCTCGCTTGTGTGCACACCGCCTTAGCACATGGATTGCCTCGGGAGCGATTGTCGGATTAAATTATTTTATTTAATACTACCCGGCAAACTTTGTACCGCCTCAAAATCTATATATCAAATATCTTTATATATATATTTCTTATGTGCGTGTGTATGTCACTGAACTCCTCCTAAACGACTGGACTGATTTTGATGAAATTTGTTGTGTGTGTTCAAGGGGACTTTAGAATGGTTTAGATTCACAATTTAGTCCGTGGGAAAAGGTTTTTTCAATTAATTTTAATTCGTAAGTAGTTATAGAATCGGAAACTATGCATTTGATCAAGTGATGATCTTTAGCAAAGTTGTTGTCCAAGAGCCCACGAGGGTTTGGGAGTTGGTAAGACCAATTTTCGACAGATGGCACCACTGTCATTCCAATGTTAATATTTCTTTAAAATGCAGGCGAAGCCGCGGGCACCACTAGTTTTCATATAAAACATAGCCTATGTAACTCGTGGATAATGTATATTTCGAATGGTGAAAGATTTTTTAAAATCGGTCCAGTAGTTTTTGAGCCTATTCATTACAATCAAACAAACAAACAAAGTTTTCCTCTTTTAATATTAGTATAGATCAGTTTTACTCAATTATATGGTACTAGGGTTTTATACATCTTTTCTTAAGTAAATATCGATTTCATCATTAACACATTACTGTCCTGTTAGGCACGGATCTCCTCTCAGAATGAGAAGGATTAGGCCGTAGTCCACGGCGCTGGTCAAGTCCGAGTTGATAGACTTCACATGCCTTTGAAAAATTTTTTTTAAGATTTCTCAGGACCCCTCAATCAAGAGACCGAGTTTCTTTATAACTAGACTACCACTGCTTGCTATTAGCTTGTGTCGTCAACCCATTATTGTCCTACTGGTGGATCTACTCTTTAGATTGAGAGGGATTTAAGCAATAGTCTATCTTCGGTGGGTTGGTAGACTTCACACACCCTTAACTTTTTTTAAGAACTCTCAGGGGTATATATCACCGTTTAAGCAAGAGATTATAAATTTCCTATAAGCACAGAAGTTATGATAATTAGAGATGCATGCTTGTTTCTTATTCGCTAGTGTATTGAAGGTCATTATATCATTTTTTTCTAAATCGATCATCATGCAAGTGTGCGCAACTTAATATTCATAAAAGAGAACACAGTGAGATATTTAACGACATAATAATATGTAGAAAATATTAAGAAAATATGGAAAAATGGCAAATTACTTTAATTAAGTGACTGGCTAACCATAAAACACTAATAAAACCGTTCCGTTTACGAAGTAGCTCTCACTAAAGACAAACATTCTGTGAATTTTTTGTCGCGTACTAATCGGAATGATCGCGGGCTCTCGTTAAGTGGCTATAAACACAATCAGGGTGTTTGAGTTGCGCCTGCGCAGTTTGACATCTCGTGGGCAAACAGACCATTGTGGCGGTTGTGTGGCGGGTGATGGCTGCGCTAACGACTGCTAACCATTTGCGTAAGCGACTCACGGTTTACTTGGACATTTTTAATTTCACTGTGAGGTGACTTCGTTGAAGTAACGTGTAGGTAGTGACGTTAAAACATCTATGCAAGTAAATAAAAATGAAATTTCTGCTTTGGAGCCACAATCATTAAATTTCTAAGTCAATCCTAATTTTAAGTGTATGCTCCAATACATAAAAAATGATTAAACTTTTCGGATTATTCGTTGTATCTTTAATGTTGGTCGTGGAAATTTAAAATTTAATTGTATTTTCATTAAGAACACAACTTTACAGAGAACGTACCTACATATAGACAATCGTGTAGTTTTACGCTTATTAAGCAGCAGGTAGAGCAAGCATCTTGTGTCATACGGCAAATATAATTTTCAAATTAAAGGATCTAATACTAGTGTAGAAGTAGTTGAAGCTAATTACAAATGTTTGTTACCTCAACTATACCCTTACCATGAGTTTTCAAAACATCCCACAATATTACGTTACGTTTACTCAATCCATTATTATGTTTCTTTGCACTAAGCAAACGGAACAGAATAATGGATTAAACGTAACAATAAATGCTCAAGTCTTTTTGTCTACCTCACACGTTCGCAAAAAAGGGAGACAAAACATAAAGCACCATTTTGTCAATTTAGACATTTAATATTACGTTACTGATATTATAGTTCTGATACAATCCGCTAGGGGCACTTATTGGAAATTTTATGGGCAAATACGTAAACAAATACCAAAACAGTCATATTTGTCAAAAGTAAAAACTCCTGGTAAGGGAACTGCACGCCTTCTTCAATAAAATATTAAAAAGACTTACATAGCATTGTGACCGGTTGATTTACTCGTACATATGAGACGACTATCTTAGGCCTCAGGAGTGGTAATGAATTTGTCAGCTTCAACTGCATAACCCTTGTTCTACGTGGAGTTCGTTATATCCATGGGCGGCAGTGACCACTTACCATTAAGTGGACTGCATGCTCGTTTGCTACTTCAGTTATATAAAAAAATAATGAACTTGCTTAATTTAGTAACTTAATACTCTTGTTATAGATGACAAGAACAACAGAAGACCACGTAGAGCAGGCCCGGAAAGGAAACCACGACAAGCGTACAGTGCGAAGCAGTTAGAACGATTGGAATCCGAATTCAAACTGGACAAATATCTCAGCGTTTCTAAAAGAATGGAGCTATCCAAAGCACTCGGGCTCACAGAGGTCCAGATCAAGACTTGGTTCCAAAACCGCAGGACAAAGTGGAAGAAGCAGCTGACGTCACGTCTGAAGATAGCGCAAAGGCAGGGCATATTTCCTAGTCAAATCTTCGGACATGCACCCCAAACGTATTCCCTCCTGAACCCCTACGCATACACACCATTGAGTTGTGTGTTCACACCAGTCACGTTACCATCATCGCCACCGTAGAAAGATTATTGAAGAGTAATTTTTCTTTATATCGCATACACAATAACTGGGTATTAGTAACACAGGATGTAGTTAATAATTGTACGTAGATCAGCAGTAGTACGTAGAGAGCTATCAGTCTGTCATGTTAATTGTAATGATTATGTTAATATGTGTACTATAATTAGATATTGTAATAAACACGTGAATTTTTGAATGATTTACGACTATATAAATGGAGCCGCGAACTATGTTTATCGCCCCCCGACTATGGCCAAAATGAGAGGACTTTTTACTACGCTTTTATTAGCTGGGTTGTAAGTATGTTTGTATGTATGTATGTAACGGAATCTTTGACCTCGATTTTTACCCATTTTGAACAGTCCGATTAATTTAAAATTTTGAACAATTATTAAGAACCGATGACAATTCACGATTTTAATAATTTTATCCTATTCTCCTCATCACGATCGTCAGCAATCAGGATGAACGATTTTCCTTGCGCGATTTTGTCGTGGTTTTCAGTTTGTAAACTATGTATAATTATTAATTTAGAACGACACAGTAATAAGTTTACAATGCTGACAAC
The DNA here is from genome assembly GCA_014595695.2 of Epargyreus clarus clarus. NCBI lineage: Eukaryota > Metazoa > Arthropoda > Insecta > Lepidoptera > Hesperiidae > Epargyreus > Epargyreus clarus. Next base: position 606,512 of record JACTTY020000006.1, read on the forward strand.
ATATATTATTATGTAGTAGTAAGTTGTTAGTCGTTATTTGTGTAGGTGCATGTATTTAAACAGCATTCCGTTCTCCAAGTCACATTGTTCTGTGATCCCGTACATGTTTTGAATGGCTATGCGTTTCGTTTTCGTAATATTCGAAGCGTGTTAACTATTTTAATTACAGTGCGAAATGTACATAATGATTCTTTAACTCGCTACTTTTGCCACTTCGGGTGTCGGCGTGTCCTAAATCTAGGTGTGAAATTGGTAGTTACATTTGTTTGTTCGATGACAAAAATATTGATTACTGGTTGTTACTGTCACTGAAGCATAAAGTATGGTTTTACGCAAGATTTCTTAAATAGATAGGACACTGCATAGAGTAGGTATATTCCTTGAGTGATAAAGTAGGAATACACGGCATGTTGTTGAGTATTACCGAAATTTAACTACTTCTAGTATTCGGAAATACAGAACCAATTATATTACTTTATTCCATGTGTTATAAAAAAGACATTAATCTAAGTAGATAACTATATAGGAACATTGTAAATAATTCGAAAATATGTAAAATGTAGAATGTAGATAAAATAGGTCGTATGTTATTGATATATTACTTAATTATGAATTGTAATTATAGATTTTACGAGTATGTGAATCGGTCTTAATTTTGTAGTGCTTAGCGAATAATTAATATTAATTTATTATTTGTTGTAATTACAAAAATGGCAATGTATAAAATAAAGTAGCATATCTACTTATATTCTGAAGTTTTATTAATCAAAAACTGCGATCTTAATGTATTTTAGTAACTTATAAAAAAAATAACAATTAATATGTATGTTCAAATTGACATAAGTTTTAGTATAATTCGACAGATGTTATTCGTTTCTTAATTAATAATTGAAATGTATCATGCATGTATCAAATAAGATTACTATCAAATAGAAAACAAACAACAATAATTTAATAATATACACAAAGTGCTCATAAAGATAACAGTTGATTGGTTTAAAAAAAAACGAAGAATACAATGTTTATTTATGTAATTTTTTATTTATTTTAAAATCCAATTACATACAACGAGTGTATTTAAGAGAAGGGCTATACTTAAATGTCTTTGATTACTTGCAATGTTCTAATGGATAATAGTCGTTGCAGTCAGCACCGCCTAGCCCCAACGTGGCAGCCCGCAGCGCTGCTAATGCTCCTCCACGGGTCCAGGCCACCCCTGCACTGAAAATATGGTATTTTAATTTTTTGTAATACCATTATGGGTTTATTCAATTCTTTTAACACCTCTTCTACAGTGGCTTTTCGATGCTAAGCCTTGTTTGTGGTTGCGTTTTTGGATTTTAAGGAATTTGTAACTTGTAGAGTCTACTACGCGACTCTACTTACACTATACTATTAGATAAAAAAGGACTTCTAAAACGATAGTCCTATCTTTGTTTAGAATGACTTTAGGATAACTTAGGAATGGGTACTCCAGATGAGGAGCATATAAGTAGGTAAGTATTCATTTTCTCTTGGGTACCACTACATTTGTGGTACACATTTTCTGTTCTGTTTTAATATGCGTTACAAATGTCTGTGGGTGTATCACTACCTACATACCATTGTTCTAAGTATAAGAGTTATTAATTTATATTAACATAATACTCACTACCAAAGCGGAAGCCAATATCGGTTGCTGTCGTTAATATTCCGTGCATGCTTGTTACCTAGACACAGTGTACGATACAGACAAGGCGTAGACCTAGGTCGTACAGCCATTAGAGCGTATCTAGCTATGCTGTTTAACACAGCCGTGGATTTTCGGGGTTGGTCTGATTCGCGCTTAAAACGAAACACTTCGTCCACGTTCACGGTATCTCCGTTGTCGACCATTTGCATTACTTGTGGTGGATGGTCACTCTGGAAATTAAATATAAGGCCTTCGTTTAGAAGAATAATGTTAATGTTGTGATGTAGTGTGATAAGTTAATAGGGATCGTAATATTTTTTTGATTATTTTTATAGAAACATTGAAATGTGCTTTTGCGCAGAGGTAAGAAAAAATGTTCATTCATTTTAACATCATTTCTTATGTATTAAAACCATATATATACACAGGTCTTATGAGTTTTGATATTAATAAATATTTTTATAATTTGCCGTCCTTATGCTAACCAGTCGGTTTGAATACTCTATATTAAGATATATCTCTACTATTAAGATATATTTCTTACCATAGTAATACACATGAGTACTTGCAGCACGAACATGCCGAATGACAAGAAGGCGATGCCAGTAAGCGATATGTCGAACAGGTCTGATATACCCAGGCCGTGGTGGTCACGTTCCACCGCGTATTCCTCATGAGCTTCGTGGACTTGAGCTGATGGATGGTGATACAGCGGCGGAGGGGGAGGTGGTACTGAGTATTCGTAGCCGCCGCCTTGAATGCAAAACAATATCATGAATTTAATTTTATAGAAAGTAGAATCCTTTAAAATTTTACTTTAAAATCCCCTAACTTGGAGAGACTTAAATAAGGAATTTTAACTTAATCTTCAGTGATAGCATAGCCTCTTTTGCCGTCCTTGAATACATTGAGGTATATATTATTTGTTATTACACGTATCCATGGGCATGGGCAGCAGTGACCTCTCTACGCAGCGCCGAGGACGGCCACCGGGGGGGTTTTAGTGCGGTAAGAATCTCACATAACCCTGCGTTGCTCTCACGGCACCTGGTACCTTTTAAAGGTTTCCTCTTCTTAAACAAAAGAAAATACGAACCTACTTACTTTGTTTTTACTACTTACCTAAAAGCGTTATATATGAAAAGTACCTAAGGCGCATGTAGTTTTAACCACTAGCCTATAAAGACTACACACATGGATCATTTTCTATGGATAACTTACTCTCTAGAAAGAAGAAATATCATCATAAAGCATCCTAAATTGTGTTAAAAAATTAAAGTTCTTTAATTTGACCTAATTGTCGTATTTAGAGATAAGACATTCACCATGTTTAGAAACATCGTAAGCTGATGGAGTTTCCGCTTCACCATACCCTGTCTCTTCGCCTTCGAAAACCTGATAACCCTCTCGAGGCTGAACATTCGGCTGTGGAGAAAACGGTGCCGATGTGTTCGTTGGATTGTTATTCAACGACATGTTGTAATGCCGGTATATGTCATTCATAGCTGTTACCCTAAAATAAAGATAAATGGAACAGAATTAGGTAAATTAAGGATTGTTAAGTTACGTAGCAATAATTTTTGTGTATAATTTCATAATATCGCTTAAAGATTATTCTTTCTAGAGTTATAATTATCGTACAAACTCAGTATTAAATTAAAACTACGTACAGTTTATTTATTATGTTGGGAGAACATTTTAGGGTTTTTGCAATACCATTATTCAGTATCTTCTATTTCTATCAAGGAATTATTTTCTTGAGTTTTAATGAAAAGGTGTGGGTGCCGGATGGCTTATTTACATTTAGGACGACCAACCTAATCATTAAGGGAACACTTCTTTAATTAATTTCATATTCTTTGCTCTTCCGTATAACAAATATAAGCAGGTATATGAGGTTCGTGACTCACTCAAATCTATTACTGCAGTGCAGTGATAACATCAGGTTAACTGTCTACCCACTCTTATTACTTACTTGGCCAACCATTCTTGGTAATTTGTAGATCCTGTGTCATACATAAAGTTACTTCGTAGATCTTGAACTCGTGGGGTCAAAGTGTTCCGCCCCATAAAGTTAGCTTCAAACGGTTTTCCGAGACGATTCTGCAGAGAATTTTTGCCCATCTCTTCCAAAATTTGTTCAGCTACGTAATTACGGCAATGGTACTCGTTCATCATTTTCCTATAAAATATTACAAAGAAAAATTTATCTCCCAGAAGTTAAAACGCCATAACTTTAATTATATCCCTACGTATTAAAGTTCGATTATCAGTTCGAAAACTTTGAAATAATGACTATATGTTAAGCTTAATAGTATGGGAAGCTTAAATAGCATTTTCTTTAATGATGTTTGTCACGAAGAAATATACTTGCTTGATATTTTACAAAAAGGTGTGTGAAGTCCGCTAAACTACACTTAGGAGGACTGTGAGGGCCCACGATTAATTAACTATCCCAATATGAATCCCTATTTTGTATTTAACCCTGAAAGTAACACAAGAGTCGAGCGAGTGGAAGAAATGACTTTATATTTACAAATACACAAGTGCATTGTAGAAATAATGTAAAATTATAAAAACGGTTGTATATAGGTACACACATCTACATATGTAACTACTAGAAGGCAAGTACTTACCTGTGAAAATCTAGTGTAGATAAAGCAGCATCGATGGATCCATTCACTGATGGCATCATGTTTTCATTAATAACATCATTTACCTCTTCAATATTGCTTTTATTTACATCGTTTACAATAAAATATGTAGGCATCAAGTCCGTGCGTAAAATATCGTTAACATTCAAATCATTATCAAACATTTTAGAACTAAAACTTTCTACGATACGTAATAAGAAAATTGTTAACAAAAACATATTTTTCTGAGATGTGCGACACGTAATAAGACCAAACTAGATGTAAATAAACGAAGGCGGTTGAAGAAACTGCGAAGATATTACACGAGTTATGGAGCAGAAAATCTCCGCTCAGATGATATCGTATGTAGACATGCACTCATAACTGTACCTGAAGATGTTTAGAGTCAGTATGAAAATGTTTAATACTTATAAGAGAAATAGCATTTCATTATTTTTCAGTGTAATACAATAAGTACAAGATAGTTGGAATGGTGGAAGAATCAATTTTGGTACTGCTATGAACTTTAATATTATTTAACAGTAGGTACATTTAATGTACCTAATAAAAATAACTTTCATGTATGTTTTTGAATATAACTTAGATTTATTTGTGTATAGTCCTCGCCAAACTGCTAGTCCGCTCTGAAGTTGTTGCAGGCAGGGATACAATCTGCTATGGCCACGCAATTCATTTCTATATTCAGAGCGGACTAGCCGTTTGGCGCGGGCTATACCTATTTAAACGGTTTTTTTTACCAGATATAGATAATTATTTTCAAGCGACCAGAGAAGTAACAAATAACACCTCTTGTTTACCTAATTAATGATGAAAAATAATAATTTGACCATTTCATCTGAATAGTCGTGTTTCATCTAATTAATTGTATTGGTGCATTATTTTCCCGTTATCGATATTTCAATAACCGGGTCTAATCTGACACTAACACGAAAGTACCACCCCTGTGGCTGTATAAGCACGGGTCGAGTGGGGTGTAAGAGGATCCTTTGTGCTCTCCAATATTACAAATGTTCGGGTGTCATCTGTCTGACATTTGACGTGAGAACAAACCACCTTGCTCTGTGCTATTAAAACATTTTTGCAGCATAAAACTTTACGGTAGATAAGTGGTTTACGTAAGTGCTAGGTAATGGATTTTGGACAGATAAAATTGAAATTGAAGATGTTATTACAAATTTATTGTGTATAATTAGAGTATAGCAAGACTAGTCTAATAGCAATATGAATGTATAACGAACATTGCCTGAAAAATAATTAAACGCAGTATAAGTCATGATTGGACTATCTGTTATTTACCTAAGTAATAAGAAACAAAGGGTAAGGGTACTTTAAAAACCTATAATAGATTAGTTTGGCATATTTACCTACTCTATACAGTTATACATACAGATGTAGGTACGTAAAGATACTAAGATGATGTAACGATAAAACATGTTTTCAATAAGCTTAAGTATTTCAGTAATTATATGTAATTAGAAGCAGTGATAGCCTAGTGGTTATGAAACTCGGCCTCTTAATCGAGGGTTCCGAGCACGGTCCGAGTTTCAAATCCCAGGCACCTCTGATTTTTCAGTGTGTATTAGAAATTAATGATCACTTACTTAAACGGTGAAGGAAGTCTTCGTGAGAAATTGATGATGATGATGATGATGATATTTAATTATTTCTGTTGCCCTAGTGACCACAACTGATTCTAGTTTTATGGTCCTTTATTATGTAAGAAAGATACTTCGTATTTCAATTGTTACGAACATTATGATAAGAATCGTTTCTGGTTCGAACCCTGGACCAGATGTCCATATATTTCTGGATGTGGGCGAAAATCATACCAATCCACTACTTGACTATAACAGTTTATTATTAAAAGCGAATATCATTCATAGTATTTCCCATCTACATGAACACTCACTCAGTATATTCTATTCTATTATATTATATTGCTGAAACTTAAAATCATTTGAATATAGTTTCTGTTGAAAAACTGATACAAAGTGATAGGCTGTGAAAATATATGTACAGCGCCATCTATTAACTGTTCGAAGAAATAACCTTCATTATTTCGTAATAAATTGCATATTACATAATTTTTGTGTAAAAGATCACACAAAAATGTGTGTTGAAATGTACAAAATGTAGAGGGCGATGCAAAAATTATTTAATAGGAATAATATTCATAAGTTTTAAATAAACTACTCGAACAACATGTTTGTTCTCATTAAATCCCATTAGAATAATAAAACAATATTTTATAATCTCTTTATTATAGAAGCAAGTATCATGCTTTCTTGCTCTAACATCTTACATTTCATAAACAGTTACATGATTTTTTAAATTCATTGTCCAATTTAAAACATCACATGAATGAAACATCTACGCACGAATACATATTATCTAATAAACAGTAGGTAGATGCAATAAATAGTTATAATATGGAACCACAAAATAAATACCAAGTAAAATGTAAAAAACAATCTTCAGATATTTTTTTATGATTAGGCACTGATGTCACAAATTCAGAATCTACAATTTAAAAAAAACTTGTACAAGTCAAAACGGTGTATCAAGAGACTTGAAATAATAAACAGTTAATTTTAAATTTCAATATTACTTATTTACGTTACATACATATATACATACATAAATATGTACATGATTTTTTACATAAAAAAAATTTAAAAATCATGTACATATGTATGTATGGTTATGTTATGTTACATTACATAGTGAAAATATATATAAATAAAACTGTAAATTGTGACATATAATCATGTATTAAGTTAATCTACTTGATATTTGCTCTGTGGAACTACTGGTGATTAAACTAAAATATAATTTTCAGTTTTAATACACATGCAGCTCGGGCAATGTCTCAAATTTATAACCAAACTTGTATCAAATGTATATAAAATTTATCAAGTAGTTATAATTTGTCACTGACTTCGAACAGTACACATAATTCATGCTTATATTAAATTTCCAAATTTCAATTTTATAAGTTTTCTATACATTTGGGATGATATTTTGCATTTTATGCTGTTAGCAATATATCCCAATTGATTTCATTATTATATACCTCTTGATCAAGCCATAACTCATAGTTCTCTTTAAACTCATCATCTAACTCTACATTATTCTCCAAAACACTGTTTATGTCTGTTTCCAGGGGAGTTAAGTCTACTTCTTGGTCATTCCGGGCACCATATCTCCTGCTATTAAACCTGTCTACACTGACCCTTAGGGCACACTCTTCATCTTGAAAATCCCAGGGACGAGCATCAACATCGTTCCCAAATGCCCAGTCATCATTCAATCGGTGTCGGACCTTAGAATATATAGCACTTATAGTTTTCATATTCGTTTTTCTCCACTGCCTCCCCAAATATCTGGTTTGCATCTTCAAAAGCTTCAAAACATAAAACTGCATCAACGCATGCCTCACTTTAAGAGTGCGCTTCAAAATTGGAGCACTTTTGAAAACAACTAGCATCATAATTCTTGCATTTTTCCACTTAGTAAGTTTATTTAAAATCCTCAATAAATTAATGCAAGAGAATACATTCCTCCATGAGTATGGGACTGATGAATCTCCAATGTCCAAGCATTCCTTGGTTAATTCTGGTTGTTCACCAATCACACAAGCTGGAAAATCGAAAATGGGTATAGTATTTTTCGCCCCGACATATGACAAAATGTTTTGATTGAAAAACTTCAATACAAGAGGCATACAATTAGCATAAACCAAATGTTGGGACATGAACTCAAACTGATATACATGATTTAGTTTAAAATGTTTAAGAAGTAACAGTAAAATAGCAGTGACTGATTTGACAATTATTTCTTTATGCCTGTTTACATCAATTCCAAGTTTTAATGACTGTAATACTGTCATCGGCATTTCTTCTGGTAATAAATCAGCCATTATGTTCATAGAATAAGTTTTGGCAGTAGACGTTGGTGCAGCTGCTAAAAGTATTTTCAACAGTGCAATCATGTGCTGTGGTAGATTAGGATTCATTGCTCTATACAAGATCTCAGCTTCAGTTTCTTCAACTTCTTTCTCTCCTTTGGTTAGCGGGCTCCTAGCAATTTCAATCTCTCTTTCAATCTGAATTTCAGACAGACTAGTGTACATATGTTTCTTTAGAATCTCAATGCCTTCGTGAATGGGTTGTGGCAAGCCAGCAATAGTTTGTCTATCGCCTGGCAGTGAGTATCCAACAAATTTAATCCGCACATTATCTAAGAACATGTCAATATCTTTCTGACGTACTTTAGATTGCCATGGTAGACTTCTCGGCAGCGGCGGGGGTGGTGGTGGACTGTCATACTCCTTAAAATACATGTAGTATGGACAATTTTGATTTGATGAATTTTGCATACCCTCAGTAGGCATTGATTGGAACTCCATAGAATAATCTTCTGAACCATTACCAGTTTCTTCCTTGTCAACAAAGATTTGTTCATCTGATTCATCGAGTGATGTTTGTTTCATGAATGTCTGTCTGCGAAGGGCTCGCTCATTTTCTTTCATCTTTCTTTGCCCGGGATTCTGATTTTCAAGCATATCTGCAGCACTAGGTGGGGGTGAGCTGGCTCGCATACCTTTTATTATTTCCAGAGTGTCTTCAGTTATGGGTGGCAATCCATATTTTTCGCGCAACTTAGACTTTCTTTCTTTCAATTCCTTAGATCCTCCCAAGTAAACAAGCAACACTTTCCATAACAGAAGTAACACTTTCTTCATGGGGAAATGGGATGTGGTGCCGGAACAGAGATAGGTAACCATGCCCAGTAATTTCACTGGTAGTAACTCTTCTCCAAACGGAGTGCCTAGTTCCTCTTTGAAGTTTTTAACTAAATGAGCGTATTCAGATGTCGGGTTTTCTTTCTCAGTTCGCATATGTTCAGTTATCAAGTATAGGACCGATAAAATGACTCGTAGATTAGTGGAGTCCGCCAAGGACTCTGCGAGTTTCCTGGAAGCTGAGCCGTTATTGACAATTTCGAGATTCAAAAGCTCAACAAAGGCTGCGAAGGTGCCCATGTCGTACAATGTCATAATATTGATCCGAGCCCAGTGGGCCTGCTCCGCGTCGGACTGCATCTCGGCCCAGCAGCCCTGCGCCAGGTACAAGATGCATCTTGTCGCACGCATACGTATTTCACTCACAGCTACGTCTAAATGCTCTAAGAGTTTCATAATAACAGTTCGTTGTTGTGCAGCAGAAAGTCTTTGCCAACTGGGCGGATAATTAAACTCCTCCATTATATCCTCGAATGCCTTGACGTTGAGCTGAAACTCTGGGTGCTCGGTGTAACTATACAGTTCGGCTATTTCGTTTGCTTGCGTATCACAATCATCGTAAACGAAATCCAACTCCGGACTCTCCATGTCGTTAACGCATTCGCCCTCCTCGATCACTCTGCGGACGTCGGGAGGTTTTACGCCACCGCGGCGACCGTTGCCGTTTGTTCCCATTTTTATTGCTTTGTCCTCGAATATAATCGCATTTTAGAAGTAAATTAAATTATTATTTACCAATTTAATTTTATAAAAACCAAAGCAATGGTGGCAGTGATCATTGACTGAATGAAATATCTGAGAATGAGTGAATTGAAACCATACTTCGCTTGGCGAAGACCACAGATTATAATAAGTTTCATTCACTACTCATTCAGCTAATATTTCTAATAGGTTTACATACTCGTCGATAAAAAAAGAGCAGACACGAGTACGAATATGTAAATATCTTAATAATGCTTGTCCGTCCCCTGCAGAATATTACCTACATTCTGCAGAGGACGGACAAGTTTTATCGCATTTTTAGCGTGAATCATACCAAAGAGTATAGTAACCTATAATCATACTACGTACGTACTACGTTGTTGCTATATATTGTATATTATAAAAGCTATGTCAAGTACCAACATTATAGTAATCTACCATAGACAATATAAATATACTCTGTTAAACGTAATATGACATTTGGGGTTGACAGAAGGTTCATCAAGGTTCAATTAATTTAATATCTGTGTGTGTTGTGGGTGTGTGCTGTGACAATAGAATATTTCCGTTCTTGAGTAGATTGAATAAAGGTTTTATATCTCCATTTCAGAATTCGGATAACACTGGTAATTAGTGATTGATAATGTGTTTTAAATTACTTAGTGTGAATTAATAAGACGGTTCCATAACCAGTTTCATTTGTATCTGTAAGAATGTGAGTCGTTCACCCTAGCAATAGTGATAGCAAATACTCTTGTATTGAACTGAATGAACAAAACACTTCGTAATAATAGTTTTTCTTGTGATTATAATTTGCTTTAATATTACTTTTTGTATCTCCTCATAAAAATAGTGCAGTCTTGAACGTTAGTGCAGTTTCGTGAACATTTTCAGCTCCATTATGGCCGAGTTAGCGGCGCTGCTCCAAACGGAGATTCCCGAAGGGCGGAATCATCTAACCGACAGTCATACTAACTTGGAGCGGGTGGCGGAGTACTGCGAGCAGAACTATTTCCAATCTGAAAACAAGAGGCTCGCTTTGGAGAGCACGAAGAACTACACAACGCAATCGTTAGCGAGCGTTGCCTACCAAATAAACACTCTGGCGTACAATTTCCTGCAATTACTGGAGCTACAGACGATGCAATTGGCGGAAATGGAGGGTCAAATGAACCACATTGCTCAGACTGTCGCTATTCATAAAGAGAAGGTATGGACAGAGAATTACTACCAATCAGTTTATAAGGGTTGTGTTTGATGTAAGATAAACATAAAAATAGTACAAAAAGTAGTCTTAAGCTTAAAAATACTGATATAAGTATTTACAATGGTTTTTAAAGAGCATAATCTTTCTCGAGTCTCAAGACAATATTGACATCCAATAAATAAGTTTTGTGTAGATTTTTAGCTGCAGTCACTATTATACAGGACTTAAATAGAGCAGAAATAGGTTTCAGGCTCTATGATGGTGATGGTCATAAATAACTTTATTTTTCAGGTAGCACGAAGGGAAATAGGGGTTTTGACAGCCAACAAGGTGACAAACAGGCAGTATAAAATCATAGCTCCTGCCAACCCTGAAAAACCGATTAAATATGTGAGGAAGAGCATCGACTATACAGGTACTATCTTGGGATATTATACAATTTTGTTTCTATAAGATTAAAATAGCAAGGAAGCATAGCATAGCAATTCTCAATTTGCAGTCCTGTTTATGCTCCTGATGCTTGCATTAATCTCTGCTATTAATGAGCAAATGTTCTGAGTTCTTATTACATTTTTTTGTCTCACTATATTGTATAGGATTCTGTCTTGCATTTCAAGTATAATGCTATGTTAATATAATGCAATGAAAGTCTTCTGTACAGGACAATTTCCACTAATAAGCAAGCATGCACAAAATGCCATGTGTGCTGTATAATATGTTATCCAATGTGTTATCATATTATATTAGTCTAATATTTTTTATGGTTTGTTATAGATGCATTCTTGCTATTAAGTTCTGATGTAGAATGACTTTCTTTAGCTTTTTGTACAATTGCAAAAGCAAGAACTACAAACAAACAATTCCACTGCCCTTAAAACTGTGGTTATGGAGCAACATTACAGTGAATGGAAGTGTTACTTTCAGCGCTGGACGACATCGGGCACGGCGCGCGGTGGAGCGGCGCGGGCGGCACGCCGCGGGGCCGCCGCTCCGGCTCCGCGGGCGCCGCGCCGCTGCCCGCGCCCACCACCAAGCCGCCCACGCCGCCGCAGCCCGCGAGAGCCCCGCAGGCTTCCAGTACTGGCACCCTTGGACGGGGCACGCTCGGTAATATGTTCTTCATAATAACTAACCCCTTCTACCCATTAGAGGTGAAGATGGCTGATCGCGCGGCTAGCTGTCTTACCAATTTAATACACCACCACCAAATGAAGAAAAGATGCTAGAACCATGGCTTAACCACTAGAATATAGGAGGGACTTCTTGACATATTATTGTCACCATGCTGGTCTGTCATGCCAACTGAACACACTGATCTGACTATCTGATGAATTTAAATTTCTGTCCTGGGTCTGGCTGTTAGTATTAGATGTTTTGCGTTTATTAGAAATCAATTATTATTTGCTTTAACAGAGAAGGCAGACGTGTGGAAGTCTACATACCTCTTATAAATAGAGATCTTAAAAAAAGAATCTCTCAAAGTATGTGAAGTCTACAAATCCACAATGGCTAGTACACATGGCCTATTGCTTAACCCATATCATTAAGAGGAGACCTGGCTACAACAGTAGGGCATTATTAGGTTCAATGGGTTTACGACAACGACATTAGAACTCCAATGTGACTGTCCCCTATGTCTATGAAATTAGTATGTTGTGTATCAGATTATTAATATAATGTAAATCAGTACTTAAATGATAAATCCGCATGGTATGACAACTCCAGCTCCAACATCCATAATTGATTATAGTACCACTATGTAAAATTGTATATTATTTACCCTTCAAAAGATGCAAATATGCACAAGTATGGAGTTTCTTGCGCCGCTTCTTCTCCATAGCGAAACACCTTCCGAAGCGGTGGTAGTTTTTTTTTCTTTCAAAAAGTATTCTATATATGAATCAATTTTGAATAAATGAGATTTGAATTTGAATATAATGTTTGTTGTGTGCAGGTAAGTCGTCGCGCGAGTACCGCACGCCGCCGGCGGTGGCGCCGCCGCAGGTGCCGTCGCACTACGCGCCCAACTACCCGCGCCGCCCGCCCGGTTACTCCACGCTGCCCGTTGCGCAGCCACAGGTGTGTACTGAACTTTATTGGGTATGACACGGTGGTGGTATGGAGATGGTCGAATCTCCGAAATTATACTTCTTTTGGTGCTATGAAACGAGATGAGAACGATAAGAGTGAATTTTACAGTACCGACATCTAAAATCGACACCATACAGTTAGCTAATAATATCGCAATTTTTGCAGAAAACAAGCTACCAACTAAGTAATTTAATTTTTTTAGGTAGGACACAAATGATGATGATAATATTTTCACTCCTTGCGTGTGTATAGTGTAAACATTCAGACACAAACTCTTTTTTTATTAAATATGCTAAAGAAGTAACTAAAATAACTTGTTACGTTTCCTTCTTGCTCTCCAACCTCTGTTTTTAAATCTTATTCCATGACCCTTTTTTCTCAGGTTGGCATGGTGCATCCCAATCAACATCAAGCTACTACTAATTATTCTCAACAAGATTTGCATTCCAGTATGCCACGTAAGTATTGCAACTTTTTCATTTTAATATTGCTAACCTAAGTTTTTACAATATGTCCAAGTACAGATTGTTAATATTGCCATTGATTGCCACCTATTTTTTTACCTTTTTGGGTGCTCTTGCTACTTTTCAGTATATTTTTTTATTTCTTATAGCCCCGCCATCGCCATTGATTGGATCCGATGGAGAACACAGTCAGCATTCCATGAGCTTACCTGGACAGGTAATAAATATGTTATTTATTGATTAATACTTACATAAATGATAGATTATTTGGCGAAAAATATGTCAAAAAAAGTATGCGTTGTAGTACTTGCGCCGTTAATTTTTGTGATATTTAAGAATCTGTTATTTTTTCTATTATTTTATTACCCTACTGCGGAGGGTTATTCGAGTTTATGCATGTGTCATTCTTAAGCAAGTTCAACCAACCCAAATGGGTTGACCGATTCTATTATATGCCGGGCTATATTTTTAAGCAGTCGAGGTTCTTGGTTTTATACTCTTTAGTTAACAATATATGTGAGTATGTGTGATAATATATTTAACAATGTGTTGTGACAGGAGTACCACATGTCAGCGCGCGCGTCGTCCTCGTCGGCCGGGGGCGGGTCCGCACGAGGCGGCTCGGTGTCGCCGCCGCTGCCGCCGCCGCCCGCAGACGACGAACTCAACCACGATGCGTTTGGTCGCACCGTGCACAACAACGTAAGTACTTTATATTTTTTTGTATGCAGTTCACCTTTTTTTATGTAATATAGGAGTAGCAGACGAGCATGCAGTCCACCTGATGGTAAGTGGCTACTGCCGCCCATGGACATCTGTAATCAACCCCAGATAGGATTAGATATTCCTACCTGAGGTCGGCCACAGATGCGTCGCTACCCCTGAGGACTAAGCTGAAACGCCTCAGTAATAGGTAAAAAGTATATCTCCCTTACCACACTCTTCAAAACAGAATCTGCCTCATAACAGCAGTGTTAAACACTGCTGTTATGAGGCAGATATCCTAAAATTAACCTTTAATTAACAAATTACTTATTTGCAGAACAAAATGAACTCGCAGTATAATGCAGTACCAGCAATCGTGCCTGATGAAGAAGATCTGCCTGGATGGGTACCCAAGAATTATATGGAAAAGGGTAAATATTTGTTAAATTGTAACATAATTGTTTCCGTTACAAAAATCGTAATGTCTTTCCTTTCTTCGCTCATGGCGGGCCTTAAGAAGTTTAACTTCAAAGTAAAAGCAATATTTTTATAAAAACAAAACACAGTTGATCTAAAATTATTGTAGTCTGTATATTATTAACTTGTAGTTTCCTTGCAGTGGTAGCGATCTACGATTACTATGCGGATAAGGAAGACGAGTTATCTTTCCAAGAGAGTTCAGTCATCTATGTTCTGAAGAAAAATGATGATGGCTGGTGGGAAGGAGTGATGGATGGTGTCACAGGACTCTTCCCAGGGAACTATGTGGAACCGTGTGTCTAAAGTTCTTCATAATAACAGGATAATTTGGTATTGGACTGATAAATTCTGCAATATATTAGAAATTTCTCTTCAGAAAGTATTTTACCAGTTCTGATGAGAATGGTAAGGTAGAAAATTCGTTGTAATTCCAAAAGCATTTTATAGGCCTACATATTATTGAGTTTTCTAGATATATTTCACTAAAGGTTTAAGGAAGACTATAATAATGTTGTTTATAAATGTTACAAACAGGATAAAATAATTGTTTCTCAATGCATTGCCACTAATGAGGTAAAAATAGCTATCTTTCATCTAAAACATAGAAGTTGTTTTTAAGCTAAGTGAAAAAAATATTTTTATTATTTTTCATATAAATTAAGATATTATGTAGTATATTTATGACAAGTCTTAATATTACATACATATATAATATAAGCACTATTATAATTATTGACATTATTTTGTACCTAATAGATTTATAAAATTGTAATCTTAGTTTTTATGCGCATTTAATTTTAGAATATTGCATTATAGATTTGCCGAAGGTTTCAAGTTAGATATCTGGTAGAAACATGTTTGTATGATAACAAATTCGTTACTATATCCGAGCTATGTTTGTGGTGAGAGGTTATAAGTAGTGGAAAATCAATTTATTGGACAAACCATCATGAATCCATCACTTTCAAAACAACTGATGGGATCTCCTTCGGAAGTCGAATGATGATATAGTGCAGAAGTCGGGGCGGGAATACCGGAACATTATAATTATTAAAAAGAAACATTTCCGAGTGCTTTAAAATATTATTTGGATAAATGTTCGTATAATTGGGCGACTTAAGTGGTAATCTGAACCTTCAGCTTAGGAAGCAGTTACTCTTGAAGTGGACGTTAACAGCCCACTTCAATTGACAGTCCCTCATAAGTAGTTAATGAACAATTCACATTCTTATACAAAGACAAAAAATTGTTTTAGTATTATAATAATTAAGTAATAGATATATAATTTTGTATTAAAAATGTAAATTTGACCACTCGTTTATATATCAAAAAATATCATGTAATTTGTTAGATGTAATCAAGAAATTCTATAAGTTAAAAAGCACCTGTAATTCATAATATAACAACCAAGCCCATGTAAATTGACATTTAGAAATCGTGCAGATAATATATAATAAAACACAAAATTCACAAAATGTCTTTTATTATTCATTTTATCCTATCGGAAACGTCTCGCAAAAATCACATTCCATTTGCACAATATAGCGCACACACAACACTAATTAAATCTTCCTTTCACTTAACAGTACAGGGTTTATTAACTTTACATGACTTTCCACTTGTGACAATAATTCTGAGCTACGATTAAAAATACTATTATAGTTCATGAATTTTATGTAAATCAACTTATCGTTAATTATATTCAAGAACTAGATTTTCATGAAAATATCGCCAAAAAGAATTTTAATTTAAAAATATCACAGAATCTCTTAAAGTAAAGTTATTAACCTCAATCTATAGACAGCCGGTACAGTAAATTTTGTGTATATGAATATCTTATGAAGTATTTTTAAGCCCTATAAGTAATCACTATATTATTATTAAACCACGTAAATATTATATTTAAACTTGACAACTTTCAGAGATTCTGATTATAAATACCTAATGATTACAGAAGAACATCTAAGGAGTAATGTTATGAAAAGTAAACATTATGTTTATCAATACTTAATTAATTTATTTTCTTCCCATTCATATTTACATCCAATGAAACATGTATCTTATATGCTAAGAATCGTCTTATGTTATTCTTTATCATCGAGTTCCATGTTCTCTGTCATAATGTTATCTTTTTCACTGACTTCTTTTTCCTGTTCCTTAATTTCTTTAGTATCAGATGCACTAGATGTGACAGTTTCCGGACTTTCCCTTACATCTATAATCTCTTTTTTCTCCAGGTCTACAACTTCCTTCTTCTCTTTCTCTTCAGCTTTGGGAGTCCTATAATAAAAATATATCAATTAGGTAATTAATGAAAATCACATAGAATCCATAGTGGATTACTATATCTCAATAACTATGTAAAATATTAAAACTGAAAAAAAGCTACAAAAAATGTTCATTCTCTGGTAAGTTTGACAAAGCACAAGAAGTTTGTTTTTTAATAAGGAGGTGTTATAGTTACAATCTTAATAAAGTTACAAATAGTCTATAAACACTATCAATTTAACAGGCACAATGTGAAATAGTTTAGTATCACTTACTTAAATGTTCTTTTACTATAATATACTCACTTTACTGGCCCATTGATGACTTCGATTACATCATCATCTTCGTACTTAATATTAACGACAGCCTCTACTTTAGACTGAATACTCTTCAAAGCGGAATGGAATATTTTCGAGCTCGCCTGTAAGTAAAAATATATTTTTAAATATTTATAAAGAATTTAGTCCCAAACAATATGTATTTTTAAACACATAGAACTTCTAGATTTACGATTCGATACATTCGTTGTCAATGTACACAGAAAAGTACTGAACGTGTGCGCGATTCGCTACTCAGTACCGCAACGTGTCACGATGTAACGTCGTGTTGTATCGTATGTATTTTAGCCTCTACTCGGTGGCCTTAGTTATAGTGGGAGATTATATATTAGCTGTTAGAACCAGAGTAGCCTAATTACAAAAAACGATTTAAAATATGGAGAAGTGTATAGTCCGCTTTGAAGTTGTTGTGAGGTGTAGTCTTATATTATGTACTATGGCGACGCGATTTACTTCTATATTCAGAGCGGACTAGCAGTTTTACGCGGACTATACAAATCAAACAATATGTATTTTTAAACATATAGAACTCCTAGATTTAAGATTCGATGCGTGCGGATTCGTTATCAATGTACACAGAAAAGTACTGAATGTGTGCGCAATGCATGCGCTACTTAGTATCACAACGTGTCGTATCATATGTTTGAAGGTGGTAGC
Organism: Epargyreus clarus clarus; assembly: GCA_014595695.2. NCBI lineage: Eukaryota > Metazoa > Arthropoda > Insecta > Lepidoptera > Hesperiidae > Epargyreus > Epargyreus clarus. The sequence goes on from JACTTY020000006.1 coordinate 624,554, forward strand.
GGCGCATCTGTGGCTGACGTTAAGTAGGAATATGTACTCCTGTCTGGGGTTGATTACAGATGTCCATGGGCGGCAGTAGCCACTTACCATCAGGTGGATCGCATGCTCGTCTGCTACTCCTATATTATATAAAATAAAAAAATGTATTTCAGCCTTAACTCGGTGCGGTGACCTTCGTTATAGTGTAAGACTGTATTACCGTGAGCGAGGTGATCCTGGCGCGCGCGGCGGCGAGGTGCGCGGTGAGGTCGGACAGCTGGTGCATGGCGCCGCGCTCGGCCTGCTGCGTGTGCGCGGCGGCGGCGCGCGCGGCCCGCAGCTGCGCGAGCGCCGCCTCCAGCGCCGCCTCGAGCCGCGCGCGCGCCTCGCCCGCCCGCGCCGCGCCCGCCACCAGCGCGCCCACGTCGATCACGCGCGACTGCCACGTCACTATGCCTGCGATCACATACAGCGTTACCACTTGACCCTCGCGTTAACATAGTCGTAGAGTAGTAAAAAACTCGGATTTAACAAATACCAAACATTACAGGGCAGCAATCTCAAGTTATTCAAAAAAGTCGTTTTATAATGACGTTTGTGTTATTCACAGAATTGAGATGACTATATAATATGAGCGCATTTCATAAATTTGAAAACTAAAATATGTACATATAATGCAGTAATAATATTTAGACAATATGTTATCCAAATATGATAATAAGTGAATTTCGCATTTTTGTCAAATCCATCTTTGTTTTACGACTATGACAATAAAGTGATTTGTATCAAGATCTAATACAGTCATATAACTATAGGTTGTACTCGCAATTTTTAAAATTTACAGTAAACTGTTCTCTCTTTCAAGCAACTAATCAAATTATTGTTATTTTTTATTAACTTTTCAAATTTTAGTAAATTTCTTTTGTTTATAAAACTCCATTTATTTCTAATGTTACTTAATTTACTTATTTTTTTTTTAAATTTAATTTACTGAATTTAGGGAACTCAAACAAATCACGATTAGTGGCAGCTAAATCATTACCTTTGTTATTATGAAACATTATGCAACATACACATCAACACTAATAATTTGGCATCTGCTGTGCTCCCATCCATTCATGTTCTATGACAGTAAAATTTCTAACCATATTTATCATTAAACATTACTGGTTACTTACAGTTCGTCACTCAGCAAAAAGGCATAACAAACAAAAATGACCCAATCTTTATAAATTTCATATTTCATGATATAAAGGTTTTGTTTATAGTACATTACTCACCAGTGTCACTGACATCCATGGTACCGGTGGAACTACCTTTCTCCCCGCCATCTAGTCGATTGAATACAGGCAGCAAATCGCGATTTCCAGCCGCAATAGCAGCCTCCAGTTTTGCAATCTATATTATGTGAACAATTAATAATAGATTTGAATATATTCATATCACTTTATTTCATTACTTTTGAACATTACTGCTTTTAAAACTTAACAATGAAATGAAATGTTTATTTAATAATGATAACATTCGTTTTAAACATTCATAGAAACTACTTTGTAAGCATAAATACAACAGTACAACAATAGATTTAAATACATTCATATAACTCTATTTTATAACATGTACTACTGAATCTTTCTTATGAAAAAATATGAGTATTTATTTTACTACTTACATGTGCTGGCACTTCTGTGTTAACTGGTACTGTCGTATCAAGAGGCAAGTCTTGCATTGCTTCCGGTGTGCCTGCCGCAAGGTCTTTGATGCTTTGCATGAGAGATCTAAACGAATAAAGATCATATTATTACAGAAGTCAAAAATATAGACTTATAGCAATACCAAACAATATCAATTGATCCCGAATCAACAATTTTCGTAAGGTTAAAAATAATTATTAATTTATTTGCAAAATCATAGTGTGTGTAATGAAGTGATATTTTACACATAGTAGATTATAATAATTAAATTAAATTTCATAACAGTTATTGTTGACCTAAAAGAGCTTTAATGTAAAACTGAAAGGCCTTTTTGTCATGTGGGTTTATGTCTGGATGTATCTCAAATGCATGTAGCTTATATGACAGAAAAACTATGAAACAATAAAATATGAGTGGTACACATGTTGAACAGAACCAAACGAGCGTGATAGGATAAGTATCATAAAATATTGAGTATCACACAATTTTTACATAAAGCTTCCCAAATCTACAAATTGTTATATATTTGTATGCTACTAACTTGTAACTGAAGGAGTCCTTTACGCAAACTTTATCAAGGATAACGCGTGTTTGCGAGCGGGAGAGCTGAAGACCTAGGCTCATGAAGAGGTTTTGCAGGTCCTTCTTAGTGATGGTGCCGCCGCGGGAAGTATCGAAATAGACGAGCGACAGTAGCAGATAAGGGTCGGGGGGTAACTCCACACCTCGTCCGCGACGCCGGGGCGAGTTGCTGCGCTCGTCGTCGCTGTGTGACTCCTGGAGACAACGTGTTATATAATAAATTAGCTGACCCCGCAAACGTTGTATTGCCATATAAATAAAAGAATATTAAGGGTGAACAACCCTTATCACTCAGGGGTATGAAAAATAGATAGTAGTCGATTCTCAGACCTACTGAATATGCATATAAAATTTGGAGAAAATCGGTAAAGCCGTTTCGGAGGAGTACGCTAACTAACATTGTGGCACGAGAATTTTATATATAAGCCGCAAAGGATTTAGTTATCCTTTTGAATCGAAAACTATGAACAACCGAAATCGTACTCGGAGTTTCATTTGTGATCAGGGATTTCTGTAAATGTGTGCCTGTATTTCTATTGTACAGTATCGTTTTAATACTTTTCTGGTTTTTATTATGTCATTTGTGAGAATTAATTCTTTTTGGGAATAACTACATGGTTTATATTCTGTCAATTTATTGCTACATTTTATTCATGTACAATGTTCCAAATTGTTGTAGTTTAAAGTTGAGATAAAACCTAGTCTTAATTTGAGAATAGTATTACTCTGTACAAGTAATTCGAAGTACCTTTATACTACACAAGTTTTTACTCTGCTCAATTTTCTAAGCAGACAAAGTAATTCGAAGCACCTTTATACAACACAAGTCTTTACTCTGCTCAATTTTCTAAGCAGACAAAATAATTTGAAGTACCTTTATACAACACAAAACCAAGTCGCACTGTTAATGGAAGGAAGATTATTAAGTCAGAGTGAGAGACATTACTAACCTTTCTATCACGGCGACGCGATTCCTTCCTATCTTCACGTTTGTCATCTTTCTTATCTTTTTCGTCTTTCTTATCTTTATCATCCTTCTTTTCATCACTCTTCTTGTCTTCCTTCTTCTCAATGCTCTTATCTTTTTCTTTTACTTCTTCCACTTTCTCAGGTAACGTGTACAACGTCTTGTAAATGTAGAAACCAAAATCACGCATTAACATCTCGTTGAAGAGCTCAGCGAACACGAATAACTGTTAAATAAAAATAAATTAGGCTCAAGTCATATCTATAGACACCGAAAGCGAATAATACAGCATGATACATAGACCAATGAAACAAATTTTCACATGTACCAAAAGACGGTAAACTGTAACTTACTGAACAATCCAAATGGTTAGACGTTTGGCATTGAAAGTTATGAAAAATGATTAGTTTTATTTGATGTATATATTACATGTGGCTATTTAAGTATTACATAACTAGAATCTTCTACAACTTTACTGGTGATATAAAAAAAATAAGCAAATCAGAGACCTCTCCATCCACCTTCGGCGCAATTTTCTAATAAATCTTGTACAAACCTCAAAGCTATGTTCCTTGTTGTCGGTAATGCGATAGTCAAGAAGCAAGGACAGACTGGCAACAGTGCAGCCGAATTTCCCACTCTTCGCGACCGTTGATGGATGCACAATTATATGCGGCACTTGTGGTAATTGGTATTTTGTTTTCAAATTCTGCTTCTCCTTTTCCAACTAAAAAAGATTTCAAATATTTATTCATCATCATATAACTATATATATAGAAGCAAACTTTATATCATTAACAGTTGCTATAGTTATAAAACTGTGTTGCAGGTATTTACGCCCACCTCCGGACACAGGAGAAATACATTCTATACTAGTAAAACATTTAATGACCATGTGATTTGACACAATTCTATAATAGTACAATCGTTATTAAACAAATATATAATGTATAAAATTAGACTTATTTGTCTATCTGACTGTCCTATGAATTTATAAAACAGTTCTACTATTACCAAAACAATAAAGCAAATGTAAGTTTTCACTGATATCTACCAATTTTCATGCACCTTCATTTAAATGTACTTAGTACTTTATCTGAAAACAACTGTTTCATATTTAATCATAGATAAGTATAGATATCTCACCGCCTTGTAATTGAAGGAAACCATTCAATGACTTAAATGGCTGACAATTCTGTCAGCCACGAAATTGAAGAAAAAGTGCGGAAAAATATCATTTCGTTCGTAAATGATCTAAATACTACATTTATATAATATTTTCAAACACAAAAATATATGATAGTGACAAATTCAATTGTCAAAACTGGTGACATTTTCTTGTTAGGAGTGAGTAATCTTTACTAATTTATCTATTTAATATTAACAAATATTGTCATTGTTCTATTGAGCTACTTACTTTTTCCTTTTCCTGTTCAATTTCCTTCTCAGTTTTAGGTTTTTCTTCTTTCTTAATTTCCTCCTTCTTATCTTTATCATCTTTTTTGTCATCATCCTTCTTTTGTTCTTCTGTTATCTCTGTTTCAGGTTTTTGTTCAGCTCTATCATCTTTATCTTTTTCCTCTGATTTTTCTTCTTTGTCATCTGATGATTTTGTAGCATTTTCAGTTTTGGGCTCTTCTTCATCGTCCTTAATGACAATTTCATCAGTATCTTTCTTTTGCTCAGACTCATCATCTTCTACTTCCATTACATCATCAGATTTGGATTCTCTCTCCTCTTCTAATTTTATTAATTTCGATAATCGAGAAACAAGTTGCGAGCGAGCGCCTAAAAGATAAATATACATTTTAGTATGTTCATAAGCAAAATAATCTAAAATTAGATTAAATCACCAAATATCGTCTACCTTTGCAACTAACGTTTCTGGCTCTTAGTTCTTCTCTAAGCTGGTCAACCTTTATAGTTCGCAGGTCTATTTTAGAATAATGAGTTGCTTCTGGCTTTCCTTCATCATCATCATCATTTTCATCAATAGTTATAGTACTGTCACTTAGGTTAGGTTCCTGAAATTTTAAAATGTCCTGAAAATTTGCTCAATAACAACAGTAAACATTGTTTTGGAATGAATTTAGATGATAATTTACTACTGTATAATAATAGAAATTACTAATATTCAAGATGAATGATATCTGGACAATTCTCATATTGTTATGTGAAAATGGGATAAGTGAAAACGTTGATATTTTGATCATGAATCTGCCAAACACCGTGATGGTATGTCGTGGGCAGGTCACGCTCGGTGGTCTTCGTCCGAAAAGTAGAACACGCTGCAGAAGTCAAAACCAAAGATAACTGGGAACAAACAATTTTGGATTTTTCCGGTGGCACAAGCGCCTCCGCCGCCGCCGTCGGCGCAGGCTTAGCCGCGGCGTCGCCGGACTGGGGATCTTCGCCGTCGAGTTTTTTCACAGCCGCCTCGCACGCCGCCTTATAGTGGTCCTGAACCGTTGTCCACTCGACACGCGACGGCTGCGCCGACCACACGTCGGGCAGGAACAACACCACACACTCGAGCCGCGACTTGCCGCCGCTGCCCTCGCGCCAGTAGTAAAACTCCACCATGCGGTACCTGCACGGGTAATATAGCTATAGTGACGAATACTCACAATGTGGAGGCTGCGCGAGCTATCCGCCTGCTGGCATGGACGCTACACATCCGGTAGGCGAGGAAAAACGGCTCTAGTAGGCCGGTACATCGTCTGCTTCCAAACATAGCCACCACTGCCGATGTACTGACGCCTCCATTCTCTCACATAAGGAATGTGTGCTGTACCATGATTAATTTATGGAGCAACGTTTTCAAAAGTCTCTTCATATAATGAATATCAAGTACACAACATTTAATACTGATTTAAATTAAATACAAGTGATAATTTAAAATTGTATAATTTGATCACATTGAAGAGACTTTTGAATGGAGAGTTAGGATAGTTGCAAACAATCAATCCACATAATCAGGCTTTGGGAGAGAACACCATCAAAAAGTATTGTAAAAGAAACTTACCACTGGCTACAATTAGACAAGTCTATTCCAGTGAGGGCTTTGCAAGTGCGTATAGCTGTTTTCACCAACACCCCGGGATCGCTCTGTGGGTTTTCGCCATCTAAGGAAGGACTCCAAGGTCCACCAATTGCATAATTTTCACAACCTTTACCCTTGTACCCCACCAGGAACTTGATCAATCGAGTAGGATGTAATGGGGCTCTCGAGGATCGTTTGTCTTTCTCATCAACTTTAGTGAGTCCACATTTCTGGTATGATGACTCCAATGTAGGCATACTGATTAGCATGACCTGAAAAAATAATTTATGAGCCTCTAATTTATTTTAACATATTGTTTTTAGAAAAGCAACATTAAAACTATACAAACAAGAATAACTTTCAACAACACAACTGTTTAAGATTCTACTAAAATTCTGTAACCTATATACAAAATCCCCTACTTAAACTTCACTTTTATATATTAAATATACGATATACTGATACTCATGAGCCTAAGAAAGGACTTTTTATATTCTAGCCTTGAGGCGGGTAAATAGTGATTGAATGTTTGTATTAGTCTGTTGTTTACACATTAAACAGCAATGTATATCTTTTATTTTCTAAGTATATATTAATAGGTTAACATTTGTCTCACCTTAGCAGAAAATCTATAATCAGCATCTGGGGGTTCTAACACCGCATCATTATTGTTAGGGTTATCCACCTCCTTGCTCATGATATGATACGAACAGGGATTGTTGATAGAGAATGGTGTTTGTGGTGGAAACACTTCACCCCACTTCACATAAGCATTGAAGAAGTCCGATGGGATATACAAGTTTGTATACCTCTGAGATAGTGTGGGCACATCCATTTTGTTGCTGAAAATTATACATGAAATAAGCAAGAAAAGAATGGTGAGAAATACAAATACCAAAACAAAACAATTTGAATATTATAATGAAGAATACTTACATGCTTTTTTATTGAATTATCTCAATATTAATTTAATTATATTTCATGTTATTATGTAATATGAAGAAACTAATTACGAGTTGGAATGTAGTAGAATGAGTCTGTACAGTGACATACCACTGCCACTTTTTATTGTGAAGCAGTTTTTGAAATTCAGTGGAAGGATATGGATGCTAGTTGACTTATGTATGAGGTTTGTCTTTAAGAGTGATAATACATCTGTGATTGATTTCAAGTAGAATCCACCCATCTTCACTTCTAAATGGGTGGCAGTGATCACTTACCATCAGGTGAACTGCAAATCCAATAGTTACTGCAAACTGAATAAAATATAAATGTTTATAATACATACATGTCCAGAGGCATTCTTGGTACTCGTACAACATATTTGACTGGGGAGGGCTGTTGGATGACAGGGCGTTTGCGGGGAGGAGAGTCCCTCCGGTTCCGGCTGTCTCGCCTGTCGCGGGAACGGGAGCGGCTCCGAGTGCGTGAGCGTTTCTGTAAAAGATAAGAAGGATAACTTATTTTATCTTATTTTCAACACTTGTAACATTTTAGTTTTAAAACTTTGTGGTTTAGCAATAAAAGCACGAACTGCAATTGTACAGAAACTTTACCGAAAATAAATCGTTTTATTTTGATAAGTATTCGTAATGACATACCCTATCATCTCTTCTAGAGCTGCGGTCATCACGACGGTCGTCGCGACGATCATCACGACGCGGCGGTAACGACTTTTTGTTAGACGGCGGTGGAACTGCGTTGTATGAGTTCGACTTCCCTTGCATGTTGCCTTTTTGATTAGCCCCGCCCTTCGGCAGAATTTGTACACGAGTCGCATTCCACTTAAATGGCATATTTGGATTGTAAGTAGCCTCTACGAGTACTCTGTCGTTGACTTTGGGAACGACTCCCTTAGCACAAACAGATGTTTGATAGAAAACATCGTGATCGACAAAACCGAAGTCATTATGGGTCTTAGTGACAGTTCCAGTGAAAACTCGTTGTTCAGTGCTGGGTTGCGTTTGGGATTGCGTGGTATTTTGATACATATTACGATTCATGGCACGTGGTGTTGGGTACGCTACAACATTACCGGGGTACATCTGACCTTGCGCCATTTGATTCATTGGCATTTGGCCTGTTATTGGCATCGCCATTCCGCCTTGTGCTTGCATCATGTTAGGGTTGAATACCGCTTGGGTTTGTTGAAACGGCATCATGCCTTGTTGTTGCATCATAGCGTTAGGATCCATGATTTGCGGATTTATGCCGGTCATGTTTGTGTTTACATTAGACCGGGCCCATGGAGGATTTTTCGTGCCGCTCCCACTTTGCATCTTCACCTATTTATATATTATATTGTTACAGTACTGACACTATAAGTCATACATGCGCACTAAACTATATAATAACACGCGACAGACAGAAAAACTAAAGAAACGATTTCACAGGAAAGAATTAATGAACTATTATAACGCGTGAGACGCGCAACGCGTGGATTAGTTATGCACGCAAAATGGAGTCTTTCTTGATCGTGATTGGTTGGTAAGCGACAAAGTTACCAGTTGCGTGATCGGATTATTTGTAGTACAGGTAATAAATATATTATCATAGACAATAATCATTTGTATTATTAAGAGATACAGATAAAAACAAAATCCATAGTTCGGCGAAATAGCTCAAAGATTAACGGTCTTATTCATAAAAAGTTATAGCACACTTATAACGTTGCTATAGTACGATTGTCAAAAAGTGTTATTCATAAACGCATTTTAGGCACTAAACCGTTCTATAAACCTTCTATAACTTATAGAGGCCAGAACCCTACTATAACAGTGCTATAAGGCAAAGATGGCCGACTCTCAACAGCTGATTCGTGATTACTAACCTAATTTGACAATACATTTTTAATAAATTATGTCAATGTCCATTTTGTATACAAACTTGAAATAATTTATTTTAATATCCGATAAATAACATTATTATATCACTATTTTAAATTACAATGCAAATTTTACAAAGCTTAGATTATTAAAAATCTAGAAAACCGTCCACTTCGAAGAACATTGCACCAAAGAGTGATCTGTTTTCATTAGATTATAGGAAGCGTTATCGCTTTAATAAATCGACAGTAAATTTTATAATTGATCTCGTACGTAATGATCGTAAATTAGATCGCAGAGGTCCTGGTACACCTTCTGAAATACAGGGTTTCCTGCCATAAGATATTGCGAATGTTTACAAAACGAAACTTAATTGAATTTAACTTTATATAATTATATCAATATTACATAAAACATTAATATCCAACCAATTTTCACTCCTTTATCTTTTAACAACTTTTGCTTCACATCCCATTTTAACAAATAAAATATTTTTAAATTCGCGGTATTTACAAATACAATGACACTGACATGTGATTTGGTTTTATCGACAATTCGACAACCCATTGACAAGAATGTCAAGACAGAATATTTTTTAGTACGAAATAATGTCATTTAATGATGTTTATCTATGGATATTCGTCAATTTGTTCGCCGAACTTCACTATAATGGCAACATTTTCATTTATAGTTGACTTTAGCGACACATTAGTTATAGAAGGTTTATGGAACGTTTATGAATAAGCAATTTTATAGAACGTTTTATAAGCTTATTGAACACTTTAACTAATGAGTGCTTAAAACCTTCTATAAGCATTTTTTATGAATAAGACCGTAAGTTTACAAGTGAGTTAACTAAATATTAGGGAATATGTATGTATTTTTATTTTATTATTTTAACTCGAAGTGAGTTAAAATAATATAAATAATAAAAATCTTTCACTTCGTTTTAACATCGTAAAAAATTTAAACAATGTAATTAGTGTGTGATTTTTTTATTCCCTATTGTTCAATATTCTTAATATGCCCGTTCAAGTTGAATGAAAACCATAGAGTATTATTATATATATAGACGGTTCCCCGCCTACATCAGGATCGGCCATAGCGTCTCACGTGGGTGTATGGGCAATTAAACTTATTCGAAAGCCAGATCACAAACCAAACGTTATTTTATTTCAATAAAGTTATGCACACAAATAATTGTATTAGAATAATTGTAATAGAAAGATCATTGAACACTTGAGCGAAACAATAGCGATTCGTCCAAGCTCCCGTGCGCCCGATTTCCCGCCTTTATTTTAATCCTCTAAAAAAAGTGGCGGCGCTCCAAAGACAAGACGCTCCGCTAGACTGCCAGCTGACAATCTTGTTCCGTCAAGGTTTTAAAAGATGGCGCCAGGCATGCGCCGTCACGGCCGGACTGACTTGCGACCGTCCTCGGGCGCTTCGTTTTGCAATCCTGTAACAAACATATGAGTGCCTATAACCCTTCCTGTCACACAGCCCGCTCGTCCTACCTGACATTCCTAGAATCGATTTCATGATTTTACTACCACAAACAAATTAACTCTTTGCTTTTCTAGGTACCTCAGATGACTGGAAAACGTGCGTCCCTTCGACTACGCATAGACCGGACGGCACTATTCACTATTCAACCATCACGACTGGACCGGACGGGTGTGTCCTTTCGACCAGCCACTAGTGGATGGCCCGGACGACACTGTCCCTTCGACCAGTATAACTTATAAGCCTGGACCGGACGGGTGTGTCCTTTCGACCACCCACAAGTGGATGGCCCGGACGACACTGTCCCTTCGACCAGTATAACTCATAAGCCTGGACCGGACGGGTGTGTCCTTTCGACCACCCACAAGTGGATGACCCGGACGACACTGTCCCTTCGACCAGGTTCAAATGTAACTAACCCCCGGATGTTAAATGAGCATTCTCTTTAAGCGACTAAAAGGCTAATGTAATATTAGAGAGAAACACATACCTATTTGTTATGGACTGTATTGCTCAATAGTTTCATGGTCAGAGTCGATACTCAGATACACAGGATCAGATAATCCTGCTGTCATTATATCAGATTCTGCAGTATCAGAGTCTGCGGTCAATGTATTACAACTACTCAGTCTGTCGGGGCTTTCTGTACTGAGTTCAATGTCTACCGATGCCGTCTCGGCCCCCTCTTCATTTATTAAACTAGTACAAATTTCAATTAATCCTTCATGACCCCGAGGGACTGGTCGTAAGTTCTCGTGGGCATATTTAAGGGTACGATTTGAACCGGATATGTTCCTTAACTCATAGCGATCGTTATCGAGTAAATCAGTTATCACAAAAGGACCCCTAAATTTTTTGTCTAATTTAGTTTGGTTACGTTCGCAGGTTTTTATAAAAACGTAATCGCCTTTAGAATATGGTTTAACAACCGCGCGACCCCTATTGAATTTTTCAGTATCGAATGCAGCTGCCTTCTGGATGTTACTAGAGGCATCATTACGCGCTGAATTTAAGTCGACCCGTTGTTCATTGTCTGGTGTAAAAGGGCTAATCTTTGACATTCCTAGGGATTGCGAACGAATGCCGAACATTAATTCCGTTGGTGTAAATTTGGTTACTCTAGACCTGGTACTATTGAGTGCTAACTGAACATTTCCTAATTCATCACGCCATGTTTTGTTGGGATCATTCTCAATAATTGTAAGTAGACTTTTTAGTGTACGCATGACGCGTTCGACTTGGCCGTTTGCCCTACTGGAGCCAGTTGCAATGAAATGCAATTCAATGTTGTATTCCGTACAAAATGTCTTAAATTCTGTGCTGCTATAGCACCTGCCTTGATCAGCAATAATGCGTTTAGGTGCACCAAAAAGGCAAACTGCGTCCCTAATGGCCCGTACCGCACTAGCTGCGTCCAAGGAATAGGTATGTTCTAACAAAACGTATTTAGTGAACGCATCGATAATTACTGAGCAGTACTCTTTACGGTCACTCTTCCCACTCAGTTTTCCAGTAAAATCTATATGAATAGTGTGCCAGGGCACAGGGACTTTTGGAATGGAATGTAGCTGAATGGGTTGAGCTCCGGAAGGGCCTTTCGAAGCCTTGCAAACTATACAAGAGTCAATGAATTTTCTGACGCATTTGGACATCTGAGGAAACCAATACTGTTCGTACATTTTATCTAATGTCTTATCACTACCTAGATGTTGTATCTCATTATGGACATGACTAATCAATGTCCATATCAAAGAGCGAGGGACTACCGGAAGCCATGAAATAATCTTGTTACGTGCAACTTTTCTGTACAAGATGCCATCTCTGACGTCATATGATTGCCCAACTGTATCAGGGAAGCCGTTATTCACGTGTTTGTTGATTAAGTCTTGAATTTCGGCGTCACGCTTTTGCAGCCCTGATGCAGTTCAACAAAATGAACAGTTTTGTTTGTTGGGATAACAGGAGTTTGAGCTATGGAGGTCTTGGACGTACTAGGGTTGGGCAAAGGATTCCTTGAAAGATAATCCGCGTGTTCCATTCTACTACCCTTGCGGTATACGATGTCAAAATCATAGGCCTGTAGAAACGCCCACCAGCGATGAACACGGGGGGTTAGATCCGTTTTGGATTTCGATGCCTGAAGTGAGTTACAATCCGTAAATACTCGAAATCGACGGCCATATAAATAATGCCGGAAATGTTCTACCGCTCGTACAACTGCCAGTGTTTCCAGCTCGTACGAGTGATATCGGGATTCGACATCGGATGTACGTCTGCTAAAGTATTCTACGACGTGGGGTAAATCATCTCTCCTTTGTATAAGGATCGCCCCATATCCTTCAGAGCTAGCATCGCAATGCAATTCGACAGGCAACTCTGGGTCGAAGATAGTCAGAACAGGTTCTGAGGTTAATATGCCTACTATTGTGTTACGGATGTCCTCGTGATTTTTCGTCCATTGGATTGGGCCTTTTAGTTTCGTTAGGGGATACAATGGGCCAACGATTTTTGTGTACCCAGGAATAAATTTTCGGAAATATGAGGCCAGGCCTAAAAACTGTCGAACTTGCGTAGCCGTTTTTGGTGGAGAGGAATCTACTAGAGCCTGTATTTTGCGAGAATTGGGCCTAACTTCACCGCGCTGGATGGAGTAACCCAAGAAATCGATGTTCTGCTTCATAAATTTACATTTACTTAAATTTAACGAAAACCCAGCAGCAGACAATGCGTCTAAAACCTCTTCAAGGTGTTTGAGACCTTCAGAGATGCTGCTGGAGTGGCACAAGACGTCATCCATGTAAATTAAGGGTTTATTGTTCAGCTGATGTACGGCTTTAATGATGCAACGTTGATATACAGATGGGGCGTTACGTAAACCAAAGGGCATTGCAAGATATTCGTATTGACCCTCGGGAGTAACGAATGCAGTCTTTTCAACCGAATTTGGATGGATCGGAATCTGATGAAAGCCTGAGGCCATATCAAGTAAAGAGAAGTAACATGCACCGCTAAGCTGATCTATTTGTTCATCAATTCGGGGAAGTGGGTAATGCTCAGGTCGCGTGTTACTGTTGAGCTCTCGATAGTCGACGCACATCCTCTCAGTATTATCTTTCTTTTGTACTAAGAGGATGGGACTCGCAAACGGTGATGAACTTTCTCGAATGACACCCGCGTCAAGGAGCTCTTGAACTTTTTGTCTAACTATTTCTTTTTCTACGGGGGCTAGTCTATAAGGACGCCTATGAACAGTCTTATTTGGTTCTATTAATTCGATTTCTAACATTCCCGTTTTTACGCGTTTACTAGGAATACCTTTTTCAAAATTGTCAGTATACCGGGTCAGTAGTTTAACGAGCTTCTGTTTATCATCACCTGTTAAATCTGTGTCTATCTATATATATAAAAGAAAGTCGTGTTAGTTACTCCACTTATAACTCAAGAACGGCTGAACCGATTTAGCTGAAAATTGGTAGGGAGGTAGTTTAGAGCCAGGAGAAGGACATAGGATACTTTTTATCCCGTTCGACCGCGTTTCCGTGAAGTCATTTTATAACTCAAGAACGGTTGAACCGATTTAGCTGAAAATTGGTAAAGAGGTAGATTAGAACCAGGAAACGGACATAGGATACTTTTTATCCCGTTCGACCGCGTTTCCGTGAAGTCATTTAATAACTCAAGAACGGTTGAACCGATTTAGCTGAAAATTGGTAAAGAGGTAGATTAGAACCAGGAAACGGACATAGGATACTTTTTATCCCGTTCGACCGCGTTTCCGTGAAGTCATTAAATAACTCAAGAACGGCTGAACCGATTTCACTGAAAATTAATCGAGAGGTAGCTTAGAAGCAGGAAAAGGACATAGGATACTTTTTATCCCGTTCGACCGCGTTTTCGTGAAGCATTTTATAACTCAACAACGGCTGAACCAATTTGACTGAAAATTGGTGGAGAGGTACGAGCTTAGAACCAGGAGACGGACATAGGATACTTTTTATCCTGTTCGACCGCGTTTCCGTGAATAAATAAGAGTTGAAAGTTTGTATTAAAGTCCCCCAGTTTTGATGCAAATCTATATGAAAATTGGTATTTGGGATTTCGATAGAAAGTAATAAAATATCTATTTTACGATATTTGCAAAATCAACCCTTAAGATGGTTAAGTAGGGGTTGGAATTTCATTTTAAAATTCGTTAATTTGGAAGCAAAGACTGTAAAAATTTGCATTTGGCTTTAGAAGACACTTCGTTTAGAAGTCGGCAGATTTTGAAGCAAAGTCTATGAAAAATGGAATTTAGCTTTTTGATTCAAAATAATAGAACACAATTTTCACCGTTTTTGGAAAATCAACCCTTAGGGTCGTTTAATCGGGTATGGAACTTTAATTTAATATCCGTTAATTTGGAGCACTAAGAAAATTATCATAAGACATAATTAAGCATCTGAGTCACTGTTTGTTTTTTTAGATCAACCCTTAAGACTGTTATAAACTGCCTTTCTATTTACACACCTGTTTCAGCATTTTTAGCTATTCAACAACCCGATTAGAGTACTATAAGTAAATAAACTTTCTTTAAAAAAAACCGTTATTGAAGGTTTAGGTACTTCTTTTCGCGTGTTTGTAAAAAAAAATAACAAAGAATACAACCGACTTCTATGTCACTACAAAGTAAAAAATAAAATGAACGAAATATATTGAGCGCCGACTTCAGAAATATGTACTAAACCAACATTTATTTGAATTATTTTTTACTATGTAGTGACATAGAAGTCGGTTGTATAATTTGTTAATTTTTTTTTACCCTTTTTAGTGATGACATAATAACGTTTATATTAATACAATATAAAATTGTATAAACGTGATCATGAATTAAGGTAAGGTCTGAATTTACATTGATTGGAACCGCCCGCTCGCAGGGCGCTACCGCGCCCTGCCCGCTTAGTTTTATATTGTCTTATGTGTTCCAACCTAACCTAACTAAATAGTCAATGATGATCTGGCTTTGCAATTTCATTAGAACCTCCTACACCAAATATCTTCAAACACGACTCTATTATTCCCATCGGTTGAGGAGTTACATATTTTGTCTCCGAGCCACATTATCAGACCCTTAAATAGTCAATGATGAAGTGACTTTGCAATTTCGTTAGAACTTACACTAAATATCTTCAAACACAACTCAAATATCCCCATCGGTTGAGGAGTTACATATTTTGTCTCCGAGCCACATTATCAGACCCTTAAATAGTCAATGATGAACTGACTTTGTAATTTCATTAGAACCTACAATAAAAAATAACACAATAAAAAAAGAATTATTAAAATCGGTTCACTAACGGCGGAGTAATTCGTGTACATACATAAAAAAAAGATACCGGCCGAATTGATAACCACCTCCTTTTTGAAGTCGGTAAAAAAATAACAGAGTGCAGAGAGGTAGAGTGAATTTTATTTAATTGTATTTTTTATTTTCCTGTTCTCCTGTGGCTAATATCTGTCCTAATATTTACCAGTAGTTTATGGACATAATACATAAATTACACGAGTGAAACCACGAGGTACAGATAGTCACTCATAATTAGGTGGTACGAAGTTCACCGGGTCATCTAGTTTGATATAAATCGGCCTTACTGATATTCGATTCACAAAAATTCGCTTGTTTTTTTAATGAAAACACAAGGTTGTCGTTATTAATTTGAACGCTAACACCATTTTCTAAAATATCCCGCCCTATAATAACAGGATCGCTAAGACAAGAGTCAGGAACTACGTGAAATGTTAAGGTTTGTGAAATCTCGCCAATGCTTATTTTGCTAGAAATTTGGAATTTACACTCTATTTCGTCCTGACCAATGCCAGCAAGATACACGAAATTCTTACTCTCAATACCCGGGAATTTACCAAAATAACTTTCTTTTATTAAAGAGCAAGACGAGCCGCTATCAAATAAAAAGGGGACTGACTCACCGGATGACGTCCTCAGCGTACCTCTCGACATTCGTTGCATACACATATTGACCTCCTTATTAGCGGCAGCTATCCCACCGATCTTTTTGTCTTGACAATTTGGTGAAAGGTGACCTGATTTGCCACATGTATAGCAGGTCACAGTCCTTTCGGGTGTACGCGTGGAACTTGAAGGATCTTGTGGTGTTATCTTCGCCATTGGATCTTCTCGTCGCTTCCTGCATTCAGCTTGCCGATGTCCTAATATTCCACACCGATGACATTTTCCAGGGAACCTATTATCTGACAATCGAGGTCGTTTGAGTTCAGGTTCTTGCAAGTCTGACAATTCGATGCGTCGCTTTAAAGAAATACCACCGAGAGTTCTAAATAATTGAGCCTTGGTCGTAATAGTATGGGCATTCAGTTCGCGGCGAACATGACCATCCTTTTGGCATAAAACTGATATCACAAAGCCTGTTATTACCTCTTCTGGCAATTGCATCTTTGGTATACGTTCAATCAAATTCCATAAACGTAAACCGGCTTCTGGGGCGGTTTCTTTAGCTCCGATGTGAAAACGAAATACTTCATCAAAATAATCTTGATATGTTTTCGGCTGACAAAATCTAGCTATTAAACTTTCTTTCACCGCGGCCCATGTCAATACATCGAAATTTAATTTAGTCAGACAAGAAGCTGCACGTCCTTTAAGGGCACTTGTAAGGGCCACTAGTAAATCAATACCCTCAAGGCCCTTATTCTTGACAATAAGTTCAGTAACTTTGCACCAACCTTCTATGTCCGCGTCTGGGTCATCTGGATTGAAGGTTACCAATTGAACGGCATTAGACTGAACGCCTGTACCTCTTGTCACGGACGGGGACGCAGCCAACATTCGGGTAAGTAGTGCTTCCATAGTACTTAACAGTTTCATGGCACTGTTTTCATCTGATGGTAGTTCATTCTGTTGTTGTTGCCCTTGGCGTCCCACTTCTGATATAGACGGTTCCCCGCCTACATCAGGATCGGCCATAGCGTCTCACGTGGGTGTATGGGCAATTAAACTTATTCGAAAGCCAGATCACAAACCAAACGTTATTTTATTTCAATAAAGTTATGCACACAAATAATTGTATTAGAATAATTGTAATAGAAAGATCATTGAACACTTGAGCGAAACAATAGCGATTCGTCCAAGCTCCCGTGCGCCCGATTTCCCGCCTTTATTTTAATCCTCTAAAAAAAGTGGCGGCGCTCCAAAGACAAGACGCTCCGCTAGACTGCCAGCTGACAATCTTGTTCCGTCAAGGTTTTAAAAGATGGCGCCAGGCATGCGCCGTCATATACATATGAAAACCGAGTTCAAAGATTCCGTTTCATACATACTTACAGGTCAGGCTGATAATAGCGTATTAAAAAAGCGTAATAATATATTTTTGAATTTACGAAATTATTTTGGAGTATTTACGTAAAGAGATGAGGTTTTGTATACTCATTGCAGGTTTATTAACTACTCCAATCCCATGATATATAAAACTAGTTATTATATCAATGCTCTAATCTCATTTTATTTCTTTTGATAAACTCGCGTCATTTTTGAAATTAAGCTTTACGTTTACACTTAAAAGAAAAAGATATATTGTTTGTGTAAGACACGTTGTGTTTGTTCTTCTTGTATGTAATTTATTTAACATCAACATAATGTACACTAAATATATTAGTAAAGCGTTAAATAATTAGAGAAAATAGGTGAGTGCCATTACAATTATAAAAAGGAGGCTTGTATGTGTGTATGTGTACCTATGCTTGTATGTAGTTTTATTTTTTTTACCACATATTGTTCTGTGGTTTTTACAATGAAATTTTTGAGGATTCTCTCATGGTTGACAATGAAAAAATTCTAAGTCTTTAATATTTATGTCACGAGTTCCTAAAATTCAT
The DNA here is from genome assembly GCA_014595695.2 of Epargyreus clarus clarus. Taxonomy (NCBI): domain Eukaryota; kingdom Metazoa; phylum Arthropoda; class Insecta; order Lepidoptera; family Hesperiidae; genus Epargyreus; species Epargyreus clarus. Next base: position 643,040 of record JACTTY020000006.1, read on the forward strand.
ATGCACACACGTTAATATGAAAAGGAAAATAAAGGTTTTACTTTTTTTATAATATAGTAGTACTGCAGACGAGCATACAATCCAGTTGATGGTAAGTGGCTACTGCTGCCCAAGGACATCTGTAATTAAACCCAGATTACCCAGATTACGTTCTACCTGAGGTCGGCCACAGATGCGTCGTTATTTCTGAGGATTACCCTGGAATGCTTTGGAAAAGTATGACGTCTCCCTTACCATAGAATTTAAACTAGTAAAACAGCAGCGCTTAACTGCTGTCATAAGGCAGAAATAGGTGTGGCGGTGCCGCCGCCGGAGTCGAACCACAAAGTGTTCTACCACCTTCAAATTAAATTAATTCAATTTTTCTTACCTTTACCACCGATGTTGTATCTTTTTCGGAAAAGTGTTATACCTACGTAACACTTTGTAAATAAGCGCGGATCTGCAATAGTTTTGTGACTGGGTTAGCGCACGGCATACAATTATGCTGGATCCCGCGGGACTGCGGATTCCCACTTTGTTGGATTGCAATCCCTAGATGTGACATCTGATTCTCAGATATCACATCGAGGGATTGATTCAGAATGGGAAATTATTGTTCCATTTATTTATTTATGGCACGCACCCTTGCAATATCTTAACATGGTATTCTACTCCAAATATAGATAGATACTATCACGTTTTGGATAAATAGAACATAATAAACGTAATGTAATTTAAATGTGAATAAATGTACCTATCTTGTCTAGAAATTATTGAATAATAATCATCACATATCACATTTTAGTTCCCACTGCGTGGTCACGTATGTACCTACATAGTATATACGTAATAACGTGTGAGAGACTCCAAATGAAACACAAAAGTACTTACCAAGAATTCTAAGTACCTACGTAAGTGTTTGTAATGAAAATATTACAGTCGATTTGAGAAGTATTATCTATCTATACTAATATTATAAAGAGGAAAACTTTGTTTGTTTATTTGGTTGTAATGAATAGGCTCACAAACTACTGGACCGATTTTAAAAATTCTTTCACCATTCGAAAGCTACATTATCCACGAGTAACATAGGCTATATTTTATATGAAATATATTAGATAAATAGATTTTGAGGCGGTACAAAGTTTGCCGGGTCAGCTAGTAATATAATATTATAAAGAAGAAAACTTTGTTTGTTTGTTTGTAATGAATAGGCTCAAAAACTACTAGACCGATTTTAAAAATTCTTTCACCATTCGAAAGCTACATAATCTACGAGTAACATAGGCTATATTTTATATGAAATATATTTGATAAATAGATTTTGAGGCGGTACAAACTTTGCCGGGTCAACTAGTACGATAGATAGGTAATTTTTTTTTAGTTCATCATCATCATTAACCCATTACTGTCCCACTGCTGGGTGCATATCACTACTCATAATGAGAAGAGTTTAGGCTACAGTACGCCAGCCTTGCTAACTTTGAGGTATTTTTAAAGAACTCTCGGCGATGTTTCCTTCACCATTGAATTGTAATGATAGTTAAATTTCTAATACGTACCCACATAAATTCGAAACTTTGGAAAAATTAAATACGAGTTGTCGCACACTGAGCTTCCAAAGACCGAATTTCCAACATATCCATCACTTCTATTATTTTGTTATACATTTACCTCGTCCAACAACAAGATTCTAATAATAAACTAGATCATTATATCATTTAAGAATATGAATATTCAAAATTTATTTTCTCCTACTTTTACTTGGCCGCCAAAATATTTGTCCTTGAGTTATCAGCTATTGCAGGATTCTATAGCACTATCGCTTACTCCGCTCTAGACTCAAAATAACGCTGTCGCTGTAAAATTATAATTTTGCTTTCTGATACAAACCATAAAATCAAATCGTGTAGTCGGGAAACCAAATTGAAATGATCACTGAAAGGAACTCATAATCTCGTAACTCTTTAACTTGCTATACGTGGTAACTTATCGCTTCCATAGGCTGGTTAATTATTTATTTTAAAGACTGAAGCTGGAGACTTTCGGTAAAGTTAGAGCTCCGACTTTAACTTTTCACGATTTCATTCACACAATCTTTGTGACATTATAAGACCATCGAAGAATCTTACCTTGAGATTTATGTTTAGTTGTTTACAGAGTTAGTAATGCCGATTCTGTTGATATAAGGCTAACAATGTAAGTGTAACAACAGAACTACCAGATTAGTACAGAGATTTCAACAAACTCAATTAATAACTGAAACAAAAATATAGAGCGCCCAAATTCGTGGTGGGATCTGAAAATTCTTACATACGGTATTTCAGAATACAGTGGGATTGCTTTCCGCGTGTGCTCGTGAGATCATGGCAGTGGAGTGCGTGTCTGTCTCGGCAGAGTCAGTGTCCCGTAGCTCTCAGTAGAGAATACTCGTGTGGGAGAAATCATACCTACTTCGCGATTTCACATGCTACGACGAGTGAAAAGGAAAAGTTTAAGATCTAACTTTGAAACTTACGGACGATGCGAATAAATACAATAAAATACGAAGTGAAGTTTTACATTTTGCGCTCTGGAAATAATTAAATTATTCTAATTTTATACAAAATAGGTGATCCAAGGTGGTGTGTATTTTGGTCCACGGGCACAACGCCAGATTGTTTTGATAAACATTGGTTTTACTCTTGTGACAAACTTATAGATAAAACTGTAAACAACAATGTGTGATGCATTACAAAAAATATTTTTATGCGTAATCACGTGCATTTATCAGTAGTGCGTAAATCATTTATTAATTGTAATTTAAATAAATATAAGTGGAAATGTGAGTTATATAATATTTAATATTATGCTCGGAAAAATAGTGTTGTTTGTTCATGTTCTTTACAAAAACCTTGAGAAAACTTCCGTGCTTGTCTTTCAACAGTGAGATTTGTTTTTGTATAGAGTTGCTAATTCGATTAGACGATTAAGTGTATAATTAATTGCTAATTATTAAAAATGAGTGTGGAATCGGAAAAGCCGACCCGTGAGATTGGACCCATCCCGACGATCCAGGAGCCTGTAAGAACTTTAAGAAGAGTGTCGGTTCCCAAAAAGTCTTTAGAATCAAGGCTATGGGATTTGCTGCAACCCCTTGCTAGGTTCTGGGGTATCATCACTTCTGTTGGTACGTACCTAAATGTTCTGAATGTGGAAAAAACATAAATAGCTTCCTCTGAACTTTTAAATATGTAGTATTTTAATACTTTTTAGGATACGTAATATACAGGGTGAATTTTTAAAACGGGCCTTCAGGGCCAAATCCGAAACTATAAGGATTAGCGAAAAATGCTGAAAGGAGTTACGAGGCCGATTTTGATAAAAACTAAAACTGCATCATAACTTTTTTAAAATAACTTTTTCCCTAGCCGAGAATCGAACGAGTTCATTTTGAAAAAAAATACACCCTCTATATTATTCCACTATCTGATAGTGTTGCTTATAAGGATCAAAATCGGGGAAGTAATGATAAATGACAAACTAAAGGAAAAGCCTCAATTTTAAGAAAATACATATTTTTTATATTAATTTGGCAGTTAAGTTCCCGCCATTCATCAATTTAAACATTTCGCGTATTAACAATTTTTTGGCTCAATGTTTCAAATCATTCGAAATGGACGTTTTGTTCTTCAAGAATTTATATTTTTATGTCTGACTTTGTTAAGGTTACTTTTAGGACCATTATAATAGATTTAACTTGCTATGGGCGGAGTTTCGTTTAATACAGATGTAAAATTGACAATTTGCGAGAATATCTTTTTCGAGTCAAATCCGAGTGATAACTAAACAAAGAGATATAGAAAATTATATTTACTGTTGAAACGTAGTTATATACAACAAACAATAACAATTTCCTATTAAATACTTATCTATTTTTATTAAAAAATAAATCCTAAAAACGGCGGTAATTTACTTGCCAAACTATTACTTTCTCATACTATGTCACGGTTATATCATCGAATAATTAGTTGATTAACTAATAAATTCTTCAATGGTATGATTTACGTATGTTTCAAAAGAATTACACATAAATCATTTGTTATGTATAATCCTTAAGGATTAGTATGGCAATGTATGGAAAAATATGTATTTTCTTCAAAATTTTCCTTTTCCTTTAATTTGTCACATAACATTACTTCCCAGAACTTGATCCTTATAAGCGACACTATCAGATGGTGGAATAATATAGAGGGTGTAATTTTTTAAAAAATGAACTCGTTCGATTCCCGGCTACGGAAAAAGATATTTTAAAAAACTAATGATGCAGTTTTAGTTTTTATCAAAATCGGCCTCGTAACTCCTTTCAGCATTTTTCGTTAATCCTTATACTTTCGGATTTGGCCCTGAAGGCCCGTTTTAAAAATTCACCCGTATATTAGGTATATGTGTCTTAGTAAAAATCTACTACTACTATAAGCGTTATTGGCATTTTTTCAATTAAAATTTTAATATTATAATTATAATTACAGTGACTTCCAAAATTATTAACACAACAGCAGTTTCTGTCACGTTATTAAATTAATATGATAAAAATTAAAATATTATTACGATACTTACAACAATATTATGTAATGAGTAGGAAGGTACATACTGTATTAATTTTATGTCTTTTCATACAGGTACAATAATTACCACGTATAGTTTTAATTACGTTTAAATTGTGTAATCAGTTGGAATATTTTTATTACAAACTTTTTCTTAATGACATTCGTTGACATTAATTAATTATTACATTATATTATGTTTTATTTTACAAGTCATTCAGATTTTAAGTCTCATGTATTTTTAATTGAAATATAAAAAGTGGAGGTACTTACTCATGGTTTAACTTAATTTACTCAGATTTAAAAGGCGTAATAACTTAGTAAGGTTTAGTAGAATATTAATACCCATAATTAAGGATTAATCATTTTAAACCACATTTAGCCTCAAATTATTTTCAAATTCGATAATTTAAGTCAGTTAAAATTGTCAAATTTCGATTCATGGTGGACAAATTGGTTAGGGTTGTATATTATTGTTAATAACACGCTTTATTACTCACGACCATTTTACGACTAGAAACCAACATCGTGTCATTGTATTAGGCTTGAGTTAGTTAGGACGCATGTTCTGTTTGCATTCTGTTATAGCATAGGCTACAAAGACCATATAATATACTCATAAGTATAAACTTTATAGGTCCTCGTTTGCTGCTTTCAAAACAAAGAAACCTCTTTATCAAGAGACCGTGTTAAAGGGACTATGGGTCGTATGTTATCACGTAAAGTAGAGCTAGAGACAAATCAAATTAAATTGAGACGTGTTTTCGCATAATTAGCGTGCATCGTACACTGACCATTTGTTTACTCTCCCGGTATAACAAAGTACCCTTTTAAATAAATTAAACTGTAACACGAGCACTTCAATGAGAATTTTTTTGTTTGAAATTATAAATAATGTGACATGTTTTCCGATAATTTATCGCAAGTTTGTATATTTCTTATATAGATGAATCTTAAAAGAACAACTGCTTGTGTAGCATTTTTCAATGAATACACCTAAATTTACGAAATGAGAATTTTTCTACTTCAATAAAGAATACTCTACCATGGACTTTTTATGAAAACTCATTATGCTTTACAAATCTCGAAAGTTGCTTGTAAATGAATACGTTTGTGTAGTAAAATATATTGAAAAATCTTTCAAATACATAATATAAATATAATAAAATAAATAAATATCAATTTTTGGTTCAGCATAAAATAAAGGCTTTGGTAAATGTTTAAATAATAAGGTCAATCTAGTTTTGGTAAATGAACACAATAAAAATTATAAAAAATAAATGATAAAAATGTACACTTACACAATTATACTGTAACATCAATCCGTCGTCCAGAGAGTCAACCTTTATTTTCTGCAACAAAATAAAATTCAAAGTAAAAGGCGAACACTATATTCCCTACAGGATTTAAAAATGGAGGCTTGTACTTGGACAATCAGTTGGTTGCATTTTATTGTCCCCAGTAATGAGCGGCGCTGGGGCCGAGTTGGCAGTCCTGGGGTATGAAGTGGCGCCAGCCTTGCTGTGAGTACGTCATTTTATTTTCAATTACGTTAACAGTGTAACAGTAAATATCGTTTGCACTTTTGTTAATTTGTTTACTAATTGAAGGAAACATTGTATCAAAAATTGCACGTACTTGGGACATGAGTAGAGAAACGAATAACATGAAATTGTAAATAATGTGAAATTGTGTAATACAAAAGGACTATTGAAAAATAATTACGGAACGAGTATAAACGTTCTGTTTGTGGTAGCATGAGAGCTATATATGATGAGCTTAGCTATGAGAGCTAAGCAAAACTAACTTCATTTAGCTCTTGGTGTGCAGTCCTCATTACACACAGCTTAGTACCTATATAAGGCAGAAAAATCTGTACTCGAACCATAACTGTAGACAGAAGGTATAATACATACATTCTAATTAGTCTTCAATGGTAGCAACGCGTCTAGAATAAATTTTAGGTAGTTATAAATAAGCCTCCGATTATTATGTCTCACTTACCACACCCTTCGAACCATTACACTTCTATTAGCACTGCTGTTATTAGGCAGAAATAGATTTGGCGGTGATGGCGCCGGAGTCGAACCACTGGGAGTTCTACCATCTTTAACTGTATAAACTAACTCAAATATGTAAAGCTAAGTTAGTTGTGTATGCCGATCCGCAGCTATGCGCTAAGTCCCTCCCGCGATCCCTATCACCACTACCACACTGTTGGCTTTCGCTTAGTTGTTGGTGTGGTTAGGAACATTTTAGCACGGAGACGTGGCAAAACTTTTTTAAGCAAGTATCTCAATTCTCAAAACTGGGTACATTTTCTTGTTAGGAGTGAGTAATCTTTACTAATCTATGCGTACCAATCATTTAATTTTTCTTTTTGTAACAGATTCAGCTCTCCAGACCCTCTTACAAGCTCCCTTTTGTTCACAGTGTGGGAGCAGCTTTCGTTTTCCTGTTGGAGACGATGTGGGTAGTGGCTTTATTCGTTGACCTGTTATGTCGACGAGGGGAATACACATTGTCTCTAAGATGCTGGGACTTCATGCGGTGGTCGTGCGGCAGGGCGCGGGCTCCGTTCTACGCGTGTGTTGCTACAGCATTGTTGTTTGCGAACCTCACCCTCCTTGCAACAGTCGCTGGTAAGAGAAGCATGTTTTTATACTTTATAACCATGTAGTCCACCTGATGGTAAGTGATATCGGACTATATCATTCTTATCTTTGTTTTAATCAATCATCATTTTAATCTATCATTCTTATCTTATGTTTATTAAAATATAAGATAAGACTGATAGATTTCTATCTAAGGTTGGCAACAGATATGTTGTTACTCCTGCGCACTATGGTTATACGCTGCGGATAAGTACTTTCTTCCTACACGCTTCAGAACAGAACACAGTACCACTTTACATCGTTTTTATTAGGATGTTGCAGTTGTGCCTCTGGATACAAACAACAAAATTTCTACCACTTTTACAAAGTAGCGTATAGGTCTTACAATACAGGTGTTGACATTAACATTGCATATGACTTGAATCTATTAAATTTGATTATTAATACATTTCTGAGGATCGATTACTGTCCTATTGATGTTGCGCACAACATTTTAACAAGTGTGTTTAGTGATACACATACCTCTAATAATATAGGTACTTAATCTGTTTTCACCTTATCCCATTCATACCCACTTTTCTACTTCCTCTCAAAAAATGCACTGGTTTCATTTAAATTTTGCTTTAAGTAAGAATTTTTGTTTTCTTCTGGAACGAATGTTCTATTTTTAAATATTACAGGAAGAATAATTCTACGATGAGAGATATTCACTGTGTTGTAGATTGCCAAAATAATGTTTTTGCGTACTATTCGTATGTTAATTTTAGCATAGTTCTGACAATATGCATGGATGAAACTTCAAGTCGCTGGTGTCTTTATTTTCGAACGAAAACAGATGTTTGAAGTTATTTACAAATTCAATTTTATTTTGGTGTCCCTATTTCTCTTGTAATGATTTTTAGTGTTTTTAATCTTTCTTTTTTTAATCTTTTTATACATAGATGCATTTTTATCATTATGTGAAATCCTTTACAAAATCAGTGAAGTGCACGTAATATACTTAATTGAAAGTTGCTGTTGTACATTTAAATCTTTATTTAATTAATTTTCTACTTAAATCCTATTAAGAAAACAATTTTCATCTATAACAGTAACTTTTCCGGCAATAGGCTCTTACTCGAAGGCGGTATCGTATAAATGTCATCCGGCGTTCGACCCCACAACAGAATCTTTCACTTAGAAACTGTAGCATCTTTAAAACTTGGACTGTTGGTACTGGAATAGTTGCCAAATGCGTTTGTTTTTATAAGTTAGGTCTTTGAACCAATTGAAGTCGCCTTCATAACACCCACCTTCAGAATAAACGTATTTGTTCGTATTTTACGTTGCATGAGCAGTCTACATACACATGTAGTCTACGGTTGTTTACGCATAGTGTTAGCATAACTCAGTCAATGATATTTGTAAGAGAATACTTTACATGTTTTGTACTGTTGAGTACATACAATTAATCTATTAACGCATTAAGAGTTTTTGACTGTTTATATCAAAAATACAGGTATGTGGTTTATTCTATGCTTATTCTTTTGTTTGTCTTCAAAATCTTTATTTACCTAAGTCATATTTGCTGAGACATTAGAGCATAATAATTTTAATTTTATCTCAATCATCTCATCAATTCGTGCCTTAACATTAAATGTAGATATCTATATATTTATTGTGTTTAAGATATGTGTATATTTATATGTATATAAATATACAAATAGTTTAAGTATTATAACTTATAATATACATTACTTAAAATTTATAAGTAATGTTTATGTATTTAACACCTGCCGCAAATTTTCCATCACCCAGGACTGGTAGAGAATGCCATTGGGAATTAAGTTTACCCTACTGTACCATAACTTTGCGCTTGTGTGATACAATAAATAAAATATAGGTAAATCTATATGTTAGTATAATCTCACTTTAATTATACAAAGGTTATAGTATTGCATGCGCACACTGTAAGCACAGAGATTGCATTCTGATTTTAAGTGATCCTGAGCAGAGGATTTACATTTATATGGAGAATTATAAAACAGTCGGGATAGGTTATTACTGTTCGACAAAATATTTTGCAGTGAAGCACATATGTATTATTTATTGTATACTATTATTTTATTGTAACTTGTTATTAATTTAAAGAGAACCCTGTTATTGGTTAAAAAGTTATAAATACGGTTTACATACTGAGGTGATCGTCTTAGTCCTCAGAACGCATTTCTGATCGACTTCAGGAAGAACCGCTGTCCTAAATGGAGAGTTAGGTGGCGGCACGGTTCCATGGTTCCATGGGCGGCAATCTCCAGTGGCTAACAATTAGGCTGCATGTTGGCTTGCTTCGTTAATCTTATAAAATAATAATAATAGCATAAATAATTAATTGTAAAATCAAAACAATGTCTAAAAGAAATTCTTATTTTTATTTATTCAATTAAAATATAAATTTTAATTTGATTTTTACTGTTATCAATAGGGTGAAAAACATATATCATTCATGCATTTATAACGTAGATAGGCACGCTGTAGTAACGTATTGTTTCTTTATATGCAAGCCACGCACTTCGCTCAATTAGATCAGAGTTCAATTACTATTATTGCGCTTAATAAAGTGCCAATTTCTGGTATATCGTATGACATGCAATATATTTATACCACACCAAATCTCTTACACTACACAATGATAATAATGTGTACTTATTTATAAAAAATATAAATGACTATAAAACTTTAGAATTAAAATTTGAAAATCGTCAACTATCCATATTAAGTTATTTATGGGTTTGTTAAAGTAAATAAACTTGCCTAAATGCCAATGCCTAAATAACATTTTTTTATGTCAGTCATGATTTACGTCCTAATTGAAAATAGTCTATAGTTAATGCGTTCTATTGTTATCTAAAATGAATAACAGTAGTATCATCAGTTATGAAAGTCAATGTATAAAAAATACATTGGCTCAAATACTTTTTGCTGCTTATAATTTGCCTGTATTTTTAATACGCTTTTATTAGCTTCAGACGTATGTATGTTGGTATGTTAGTATGTAACGGAATCTTTGAACATGATTTTAACCCCCTTCAAAACGTCGGATTAACTCGAAATTTGGCATACTTATTAAGGACCGATGACAATTCAATATTTTAAACATTCTGACCCGTTATCCTTACTAGGATAATCAGGATCAGCGATTTTTGTTTTCCTGAGACCCGGAAGGTCTGCGTTAAGACCAATAAAGGAATCTACCAGGCGTGCCGATCACCTAACCTAACCTAACCTGACCTGACCTGACCTGACCTGACCTGACCTGACCTGACCTGACCTGACCTGACCTGACCTGACCTCAATTCGACGCGTCCGTTGTTAATAGCATCATGAAGCGGTGTCTCATCATCCTTATTCATTCAGCACTTCAACATCTGCACCTTCCTTTAACAAGATTTCCACTATTTCATTGTTCCCATTTCTTGCTGCCAAATGTAAAGGCATATATGATTTCAGCTCATCGTCATAGTCACAACTTATATTATTAACTAGAGCTGTAAAATTAATTAAACTACTAACAGTTTTAAAATCTCTGCAGGCAGCAGCAACACAAAGAGAAGAAATTCTAGTATTATTTTTGATATTAACATCATCATGCTGTAATATTAAATCGATGATTGGACGAAGTCCTTTTGAAATGGGTAGATGTAAAGCAGTTGACCGTTTTTCTCTTGAGTATTGCCATCAGCGCCTGTTTTTGAAAGATGCTCTATCATCCTTTTTCCGTGATTACTTTTATCCAAGATAGAGGACCGGATATGTATAAATTATGAAAGAAAGCAGTTAGCATTGGCAATTCGGATGTCATTCAACAACTCCTCCGGGATTTTCACGTTAACAATAAAAATAAACACCAATGTAAAACACCACTTCATACAGCTGTGTTAAACAATGACCCAATATTCATTTTTGCACTGCTAAGCAAAGGTGCTGATGCTGATTCGAAAGATAAACTTGATAATACGCTACGTAATAATCGTTAAAATAATCGCTAAAATAATCACTAAAAAATTAAAAATAAATAATAGTTAAAAAAAAAAACTAAAAAATACGCTTTTATAAAAAATTCGACCAAAAAATGAAAAATAAATAATAGTTTAAAAAAACTAAAAAAATACACTTTTTAAAGAAAATCCAACTAAAAAATACGCTTTTTTTACAATAAAAAATATTTTTATCTTATCAACTATTATTTATTTTTCATTTTTTGGTCGATTTTTTTATAAAAGCGTATTTTTTAGTTTTTTTAACTATTATTTATTTTCTCTGTAATAGATTTTTTCGATTCGAATAAAGAGGTACAAACTAATTAATTTTTCGACAAATATTTTCATTCGTTTGTAGTACTACCTAGGTAGCAACTTATTTGGCTGTTACATAACAGTTTTAAATTATCTTTAAGTTACGATATATAATAATAATTATGTGTCCTGTTTCACGTTAAATCTAGAACAAATATAGAGCCATTCAAGTCATGATGGGAACCAGCAATAGCATACACTGTCCGTAATGGAAGCACTATGCTGTACCATAACAGCATTGGTGCCTATTACTTCACAAAGGTCTCTCCTTAATCTAAGTAGGGATTTGATTATAGATCACGTTGATCCAGTGCGGGTTGGTATAGATTATTTTCTTGGTAAATTTAACACTTTTGGGAATTTATATACAAACAAATCTGAATAACAAACTACGTACAATTAAGAGTCCGAAAATTTGTTATTTTGAGAGGACGATAATAAATAAATAAGGGAAATAGTCCTTCCGGATTTCATTGATGCGGTACCATCACCATTCCGATTTTTGCACAACAGCAGTGCAAGTTTTTTCTTCTGGTTTGAAAGGCGTGGTAAGCCAAATGCCATTCATGAGGTGTCCCTACTTACTTCTATAAAATAACTACACATCTGCAGTAGATTACAATCCTATATAGGATTAATTGCCTATCGATGGGTGGACTGCATCCTCGTTTGTTACTTAAACTTAATACAATAGATACGTATAGTTGTGGCAGTGTCGCTTATATAGTGTATGTTATCATTCAATGTGCTTGCAGGAGGTTTTCTACTAGTACTGGCGGCGCTTCGAGCAGCCGTACCATTCTCTCCATACGCGAGCCATGGGCCTCACTCCCCCAGGGCTGGGAGCTCGCTACTCAGCCAGCATGATTCTCCACTACCAGATGTGTTCTACAATGCAGCACACTCCGGCGATGATAGGTAAGATTTAAAAAAAAAATACTCAGAAAAAAAAATCAAAGTATGTATTCAACAATTATACAACAAGTATACAAAGTAGATTCTTTGCAGTACTGTTTTTGAACATTACCATCGCTTCATAATATTTTTCGTTATAGAGAAGTTGACCTTAATTTTTTATCATTTAAGTATTCGTTGGTTTTACTGTACTTTTACACTACGTTACTTTAATGATCTATTTAAACTGCCTTTCCGGATGATTTTTTAGATCAGAATCAGACATTTTATTTTAATAGCGAAGTTATATTTACTCGTAATAGTTACAGTTTCTCATGAAAGATCTTCCCACTTTACTCAACCTACATTTGTAAATAGCCAGTTTTTTTTTAGAATAACTAGTTAAACCAGGTTATGTTTTGTTGTTCAGCTTTAAATATCTCGAAACGGTTGGAATTTTCTGTTCCCTAGGGAACTTCGGGATGAATAGTACTTATATAAAGGCACTCTTAAATAGAACTGCAACGTTGTATAAAAATGTCAAGTTAATCTTTACCTACTCTGACTTTAAACTATTTCAGTACTCATTTACGTTTTGAAATGATTTATATGCAAAGACTTCTAGACTCACTGGTATAAGGTATACAGGGTGAATTTTTAAAACGGGCCTTCAGGGCCAAATCCGAAACTATAAGGATTAGCGAAAATTGCTGAAAGGAGTTACGAGGCCGATTTTGATAAAAACTATAACTGCATCATTATTTTTTTAAATATCTATTGCCTTAGCCGGGAATCGAACGAGTTCATTTTGAAAAAAAATACACCCTCTATATTATTCCACTATCTGATAGTGTCGCTTATAAGGATCAAATTCTGGGAAGTAATATTATGTAACTCCTTACAGCATTTTTCGCTAATCCTTATAGTTTCGGATTTGGCCCTGAAGGCCCGTTTGAAAAATTCACCCTGTATATTGTCTGTCAGTATATGAAGTAGGTATAAATATGTAATGGAACTAGCTAATGAGCATGTAGTCCATCATCTAAATTGTACGTATGAAGGTACATTATACTCGTACAAAATGTTTAGTGTTATCTTGTCAATGTTATAAAAGAGGCGTTCATTAATAAAATATATCTTCTTAGCTTTCTGACCCTTTGGTACTAAATCATCTTATTGCATTCAAGCCTAATTTCCAAGAAGAGCTTACACAGGGATCAGTTTATGTTATGCAAATAAGTAAAGACGTATGTTTTTTTTAATTTATGTCCGTCTGAGCTCATCTTGGAAACGTTTGAACGGATTTGATGGAATTTTTAAGCGAAGATAAGGTATTTTGCAGTGAAAGGTACAAAATTTATATAAAAGTATTTTTAGATTTCCATCGTGCATAAGTTTCAATTTAAAAAACTAAAAGCCTGCAACTTAGGTAGATCACGAACTCCAGTAACGTATATATTTTTATTTAATATTATAGTCAAATATTAATTATAGTCAAGCGTGGTTTCACTTCACTTGATGTTACGTAATCAGTGCTGCCCATGGATATCTGTAATCGATGCCAAATAGCAGAGGAGCCTTAATTGTGGTCAATACTGGGACCGATCACATCTACGCATTTGTTGCACGCATATATACGCATCAATGCCATGAATCTCAGTGGGTATTGTCTAAGGACTGAGTTGGGATATTTCATACCCTTGTATTTCAACATAATTCGACGGGGAGTTATCACGATCACATCTGTGTTTACCATAGACCAGTTTTATGGTTTGGTAGAAGGGTGTGTGTGTACGAGGAATTTTAAGTCCTCTGTGGTGATTAGGTATCTGTAATGGGCTCCAGCTAGTACCTCGGATTTATCTGGTTTATAGGTGTCTAGGTGCGACAGTGTCCACTTACTATCAGATGTTAGTTTGCTACTTCAATCTTACAAAAAAAGAAATAGTAACTAGGAGTAATTATTAGAACAAAAAAAACGACTGCTTAAAAATATAGCCTCTCAAAATTTTTCAAAATTGCGATGCTCCGACACTTATGTTAAAAACCGTCAAGCCGTTTAGGCTGTAAGGCTACATGCGTCAGGATTTAGGATGAGGGTTATTACGCTGTCGAAATATGAAGAGCTCTACCATGTTGGGAATTTGGTTGCTTAATTAGTAGCATAAAGATAAAAAAATATTCATTACTTCCTTTCTAGATGTTGAATGCACGTGTTTTTGGAAAGACAGAAATAGTGAATTAAATTTTATTTCATTGTTTGCAGATGTGAAGAGATGGCGGTCCTCGACGTGAAGTCTAGGGAACACAATAGATCTCGCTCCGCGACACCAAAACCACCTCTGCTAGAGCTATGACTTTATATTATAACCTTTGTATACCTTTCACACAAAAATATCATTTTTTAAACAAACTCAATGCCATGTAACAACCCGTTTTACAGGTAAAATGGAGGAATGAGGTTATAATGTATTTATTTACGCTCTTTGTAGTTTGTACTATTTATTGTCTACTTGTAATGTTTAATTTTAATTTTGTAAAACTACAAGTATCTGTGATAGCTTAGAATAACTACAAGTGCATCAATATTGTATTGTGTGGCGCGATGCCATTCGATTTCTACATTAAATGAATTAAAACATGTTTTTGTTTATTGAAATTGCAAAGAAATCCTCAAACTTGTTTTTGGCTGAGAACAGCGTAGTATGAGTAGGCGGCCTTCATTATCTGAAACATTCAAAAGGTTTGTGGTTAATTAAAAGTTTTAATATATTATTGCAATCGAACTAAGTACGGTGCCGTTGCCAAAAAACTTTTGTATGGAACTGCGTTACTTTAGAGCGTACATTACATGCTTGTTATGTGTAAGGCATAACAATATTTAATATTGGTACTCTATAGTTTTGTTAAGTAAACGTTCAGCAATGTGATATTGGCGCACTATTTAAATATGATGAGTCCGTGAGTTGGATGGATTGGGGAAATAATATGTAAAACATTAAAAAAATGTAAGTAAAAAAGTACACAACATCTACTATTTACTGATTATAGATATACTCTGTACCATATATACTTTAAAAAAATATCTCTGCCCCACGAGGAATGAAATTCCTTTAGCCAGCAAAAAAAATCTAGAAAATTATATAATAAAATTCGTTTCTCTGATAATTGTCGACAAATAAATTAAGTCGCCTAAATTTCCATTGCCTTGACTTGATCGACGAGTTAACCACCCCAGACATAAAGTAAAACTATTTTGAACCAATTTACCGCTAAAAAGCAGTTGTTGTCCAAATTAGCGAAACTCGCGGCAGACAGGTGCAGAGGGCGCTGGGCGCGCATCATCGGCATCACCAACAGTTTCCGGAGACGCGGCGACATACGTTCCCACTTGCACTGCATCACTGCGTCTGCTACTTTACCTGCCTAACATTTTATACCGATTGATTTTTTCAACTGGGTGATAGAAAAATGTGAAAGTATCGACGTTTATCCTTTAGTGTCTCCCTGCTTGGGTCTACTCTCAAAACGAGAGACTTCTCAAATATTATTTTTCATGAACTGGCATGCAGGTTTTTCCACGACGCCTTTTTCATCGTTAAAGTATGTTCATTTCTAATCCAAGTAACTAACTTGACTCCACGAGTCTCAAAATTCATCGATTCATTCTAGGTGTTGTAATAGTTCTTGTTTTATTTTATGATGATGAACCATTGGTGGTCCCACTCTGGAGGCACCACCACCCTATCCACTTCTACTTAATATTTTAATTATCAAGCGCTGCTGCGCCCTGGTTTGAAGGTATGTCTCCCTTCTCACCCCTTCAAACCTTATCTGATGCTTAAAATTCACTTTTATCACTATAAAAGAAGTATTTTGTCGCTCAATAGAAATTTAAAAATTAAGATGTACCTATTTTTCAAGCTGGTTACAGTTGGGACCGTAAAAGGCAATAACTTACTTGATAAGTAAGTTCGTTGCCAGAAAAACATTGTATAGCTAACTGTATGACCATAGCGCCAAAGAAGGCTAAAGATGTGACGATACGTATCGACTTGAAGCTGGATGCATCTTGCTGAAAACAAAAAAAACGCTCTACAGTGTACTAAATATATCATCAGATGTCTGTTACCTTAATTTACATTATTATGTAGGTACATAACTGTTATAAAATATAGTTTCAATAGTTTTAAAATAATCAATTACGTTCGCCTCGTATTATCAATAATATCTATGGCGCTCATTTTATATAATTAAACATTTTCGTTAATTATTGGAATATCAAACAATTTAATTTTCTTCTATCTAATACTCAGATTCACGCCTTTTATCTCCAATGAATAGATAGATGGTTACAATTTCTAATAATTTTAAGATTTACAAGCGCCAGCGATCATAAACACTGAAGTTGTTGGAGTCAGGCGAGATATCTGTAATAATTATACTGGCATTAAGTTAATCAAAATTCCACGATATCTTAACGAGCTCACCGAAATTTGCACCATTACCACGCAAATTGCCGTCGTGCTCGAGATGAGTTGAATCATGAAGCCATAGGAATAAGTCTTAGCGAATTTCTCGACACAACTGAAAGAAGAAAGTTTGAACTTATAATTATTAGAAAAACAAAAACTTTACTGCTTCAAATTATAGCCCGTGTTACGTCTGCAAGAAGAATTTAGAAGAATCCAACTACACCTCATATTATTTTAAATCCGTCAAGTTGTTTGGGCTGGAGAGCATGTCAAGGTATAAAAACATACATACATAGGTCCATACGCTTAAAACATTACACTCCGCAGTCAGGTAGTGAAAGATTCTAACACCTGACTCTACAGAAGTGTTAAGCGCCATTGTTTTTTGGTTTAAAGGGTGTGGTTAAGGAGAACCCCTATACGGCACAATGCTAATCGTATCTGTTAAAGAGACCATTTACTATTATTGGAACTACACGGTCATTTGATACATGTATACTAAAAATACTAGCTAGATAAGTGGATCTAATAATACAGATTTGTGGAAATGATAGCTTTATACAAGCTTTTTATTTATGTAACATAGTTATAGATTTATTAATTTTAAGGGGTAGAAAACTTGTTATTATTTAATTATGGTGAGGTATTGATCTGCTTTTTACTTTACTATTTTCAAATCTATTATTATTGAAAATGCAGGGGTAAAGATTAGAACTAGAGGTACTTTGAAAAATATGCGCAGTCGTTCACTCTTGTGTACGGAAGGTGAATATGAAACGCAGATTATGTTGATTTAGGCGTGAGAAAAAAGCACGAGAGTGACAATATTGGGGCGGTAATCCTGAGATATTACAACTTGTCAGATCTGAACAAATTCAGTTCCTTTTATTGGTAGTATTCTGAGATTGATATTTTTTGTATTTCGGGATCCGTAATTTGCGGGACCTTTTCCTCTTTTTCTTTACTTGTAAAGCTCCGTACCCACTTTTCATATAAAGTAGGATATTCGGGAGTTATCTCATATCCAGCTTTAGCTTATTGGGGAACCATCGTCGTAACAATGTCAGGGCAGTGCCAGCCTACTTAATAGGGGATTGCAAAGTTTGGCTCTCGGTCTGGCAGCGTTTGTGTTTCCAGTTAATTTACATTACGCTTTATGGCAATTTAGCTTGCTCGGGATACTCACTTACAATTTGCTTGCCAAGAAGTTCAGCCAGAATCTAAAACTGCTATTGCTAAAAATACTGTAAACATATTTTATTGTCTTTAAAAATATTACAAACTTACATAGTGCACGAGGTAAAAATATTCGAAATATTTATATTCGATAGATGTTTCTCATTAATTCTAAATGATAATTTTCTAACACAATAGTATCGAATCCCTTTTAATTGTAGTAATATTTACATTACTCCACATAATATTGTTGAAATGTTTAGAGCAATCTGTGGTCGACTACTGTAGAAACAAGGAGAACATTTCATTAACTATTCAACCATTTGGATCCGTTTATCTAGGAGCCCCCAGTATTCGAGGTCCCGTTGTTGTTGATTAAATTAAAATTTAATGCTCAAGAAACTCATTTAGCTGCAAGACAGGATGACTTATGTTCCGTCTGTCTATTTGTTTCCCTTTATTACGCCCCTTGGGCTTACCGCCGGCGTTGGGCTACAGCGAATTGAGTGAAGGTTGATCAAAATTCAATGATACATTGAGCTTCAAATGTAAATAATGAAATCTACAAATATCTAAATGACGATAAGGCAATTGTACATACCTAATTAATAATTGATGTTGTTCTAAACAGTTCTTTAACGTTTTTTCCAAGGCGCGCTCAATTTCTTCCTCAGTGAAATATCGTCTTACGATATTTTCATTATAATCGTCAATGTTCCTGTCTTGTAAATCTTCAGATAGAAATAGTATGGTTTCATCATTATCGGGTACACCTTCTAATAATTGTGACATAGTTCGATCGTATGCTTTTATTAGCGCTTCCTGTAATATTTCAAACTGGGAACTCATGTGGAGGATAAGCGATCCAATAAAAGTGTCTAACGTCATAACTATGTGCCCGGTCCAAAGCAAGCCGACGGTTTCCAACAAAAATGTAAGTATGAAGGATGTATCTGTCTGGTAGTTCCAAGGAATATAAATTGGCTGTGGAAGTGTTCTGAAGGGTTTTATTGCTGAATTATTTAGTGCAGATACTTCAGATTTCCAGTGAATATCTTGAATAATCCCGTACACATTTACGTTGGCGATTGTCATCCATCCAAAAAAAAGGAACGCAGCAGTCATTATGCGAGTAAACCTGACCGTCTGTCTATTTCTTAAGTTATTTTGATAGTAATTATGCATATCTATTTCTAAGGTGTGCACAATATCTTGAAAATCACGGTTTTTGAAAAAGAAAAGGTACATCTTTATAAGAGTCAGATCATGAGTAACGACGAAAGCGATGCTAAACATGAATCTGTCCAAGTCTTTCTCGCCAATGAACGGATCGATTGATTCGAGGCTGACGAAACCGAAAACCATTACTATTTCTGTAATTATGGAATAATATAAATATAGACCGGGAAAGTTGTCAGTGTTTCCCTCATTGGATGATGCCACCACCCTAGACCCAAGAACCTTAGAAGAACATAATGGATCCCAAAATAGCGTTTAGGTGCATCCGAAACAAAAGGTGACATCATGGTAAACTCACAACTTCACCTATGATTTTGATATAATCCACTCTACCTTTCGGACAGTAGTCAAGCGTCTGATTGAAACATTTATTTTAATCTTTATCACCTATTACTACACACATAACCATTTAAATGTACGTAATACACAAGCGTACGCGGAAGAGTTTTGCTTAGGTATAAACAAAAATATTGTAAGTAATTCCGGTGAAATTGTAAACGTAACAATTTTTAGAATTCAAGTGACCATTTCAATTGATGTCATGTATGGGACTATCTAATGTGTAGTCAGTAAATAAAAATAGTCGATTAAGCAAACTCTGTACAATGCTGCGTCATGTCTATGTTGTGCACATAACATTTGTTTGTAAAGAAAAGCTAGGGCAAAAAACTATGTATGGAAGATATTCAATTAAACTGTACAATCATTCTACGACGTATTACTAAACTAAATTTATATCCGCAAAATGGAGTGGATTCTACCATCTTTAGAATTTTGTGGAGAGTGAATTTAAAATGATAGATATACACATGCCATAAATTTACGCTTTAGTAAAAATGGCTATCTATTCAAAATAGTAGCCACATACCGTAAAAATGTGTGGCGTGGTGGTGTCTCCGCATTGAAATTCTATGTAAAAACAATGATTACCTCCTTCAACTTGCCTCTTCCTTTGTTTTGCACCCGAATGTTAATTGTAGATTCTTAAATATTGATAAGGAGACGTTATGATTATAGGTTACGTATTCGATTGTGATCTAAGACTAATATTAAATTAATAGTTCCCGCGATCAAGGCGTGAAGCTTCTGAAAGGTGTTAATTTGGGACGAATACTTAATTTCCTTGATCGTTCATAATTTATGGTTTAATAGTAGAGTTAAACATATATGGCAAATTAATTTTAAACATTCCATTTTATTTTCATACTAAATACTGGATTTATTTGTTAAACTATTTTTATAACATTATAGAAATTCGTTCGTCTCGTTATCTACCACCAGGTACGACCTATTTTACCACTAGCTGCGAAATAGAGTAGCTATTAAAACATTTACGACCGATTATTACATTGCGCAGAGATTGTACTAAAAATGTTTTTTTGTTAGAACGCCTTTTAGATGTAAGTTGGAAGCACCATCGCTACGCATATTTCTGCCTCATAACAGTAGAGTTAAGCACTGCTGTCTGGTTTGAAGGGTGTAATAATAGAGTCACGAAGCGTACCTACTATTCAGTGGTAATGGCATAGGTGTCCAAAGGCAGTAACCACGCACACAAAGGTGAACTGCAGTCTATTTTGCTACTTCAATGTAACACTAACATTAGACATAAGAACATACAAGAGTTTCCGAGGAGAGATCAATCTTAATTTTGAAAGCATAAAAATAAAATTTCTGCTGCGCTCAAAAAACGGAAAACGATTCATTAATTGAAAGTTTGGCGCTCATTTGCACTCTGCTTAATTAAAAAAAGTTGAAAACAAAATGGCGCAACTTTTAAGCTTAAATTTATAGATTTTAGCACGGTTAGGTACATGCTTTTATATATAAATCGACTACCTATAGTTTTTATTGATTTGTAATTTTTGTAACTAATTGTAGTAAAAAATTGTGGAAAATAATAAAAAGTGCTTCTGTTCATCTATAAAACATAGACATGAGTTTATACAACAAGTATATTCTCGAATAAGAAATGTCGTCTAAATTCATATTTCTGTCGTTATTAAGATCTTTTAAGGATCGAATTTTAAGATAAGAAAAACAGTGATACTGCAAATATCTATAGTGGCTCTATTGATAAATATGTACTGAGCTTGTTTCTAAGCGCTACGAACATCGAAAAAACATGTAAGTAGGTACATATTGATACAAATATTGACGATCTCTTTCATAGATTAGTAAAGATACTTCGCCGCCTTGAAATTGAATGAAGCCGCAAATGGCTTGTTATAGTAAGTTCTTTTTTTGAATTCTTGACAAATTAAAACATTTTTAGAGAAAATTTACGAATAAATAAATAATACTGCGTAATTTACATGATAATTAAATAATTTATAATAATAATTTCAAATATTTTAGGGACATTTTAGCACGGAGACGTGGCAAAACTTTTTTACGTAACTATTTCAATTTTCAAAACTGGGTACATTTTCTTGTTAGGAGTGAGTAATCTTTACTAATCTATGATCTCTTTAAATTTTATAAGGAGGTAATTGGTTAGTATTACAGTGAAATATAATTTATTTTAATTTCACCGATTTACTGGCTATAAAATATATTTTAAACTGAAAAGAAATAGATAGTAAGCGCCTTAGTTAGACTTTAGAAATTCCCGGGCGAACCCTCGTGGGAATTGCTGGTTTTTAATAGGCACGTACAACCCATCTCTATCCACCCTTTTTTAAGCAGTGAATTGGTAGTGAATACGTCCAACTAAATGAACACTAGAGTCACCTACTCTACCACTCTGTAACTCTTACTTGTGATTAAAAATATGAGAAATTTTGTACAAGGTATATTATTATACTAAATATACTTCCCGCACTCAACTATTAGGACATTGCAATGTAGGTAGTAGATCTATGGGACATTGTAACTAAAAATACAAGTATTCATGTTAAATATATTGCCCAAATAATAAATGTTACGTGTAGTGAGTTAGTGAATATCATACAGTCACAACATGCAACCTATTCTCTCATTTTCATCAAATTTATGCATAAAAATGCTGTGTTGTGTTATATAACTGTAGTAGTCTAAAATCCGTTATTTCAATATCGCGCCATTCTAACGCTACTGACACTGACACCATCGAGCAAATCGCGTGCACAAAAATCGTGTCTATGTAGCGCTAAAGCGCTGAAGGTTCGACATTGCCAGAGTAAAAATATGGAGATATTTTTTTTTAAACTGAAACTATTTTGAAAGGTTAATAAAAAAGGAAATATTAAAGTAATATAATTATTAGAATAATATATGTACTGGTTCGGTTAGTACAAATATAATACAAATCGGTTCACTACTGTCCTACCCGCACGGCGTCCACACTAAGAGTGACGTACCAGATCAACTGACAGCTAACTCGATGTCGCCAGATGCGTACCACTACCGCACGCCATACCAGTACTCGTACTAGTACTCGTATCTACGTTTAGTGTCTAATTATGAGCGTACTTACTAATACACTACAATATATATTACTTATGTTTTGTATAATACAAATAGGTCTTATGCAACTTAAGTTGACTATATTACCATTACATTGAGCTACTGTAGTGAGGATTTATAATAATTTGATAAAAGAAACTTAAATGTTTCATGAAATGGAGCCGATTCAGTTGTAATATAAATATGATATAAAAATATTAAACCAAAATAAATTATTTTATTGAATTATTTAATTAAATAAAGCAAGAATAGCGTAATTTTACTGCTAAAATTATAACTTAACTATTATGATAAATAAGAATATATATATAAGAGTATTATGAATGAAGCGCTTAAAGCGCTGTAGAGTCACAGATATTGTCAGCTGGCCTTAATATCGTACGATCAGCAGAAATTCTGATATAACCTAACACTGACTGATAAGAATTTAATTATGCAGCTCTTAGCACAAAGCTCGACGACAACCTCATTCCGAAGGTGCTATTTGAGGCCGTTAGTCGACAATGCTGTGATTCCGATACTTATTTACATCGATTATTTTGCTCAATTTATTATAAACAAGCAAAGTTAGGTTATTTGTTAAATTTAGAATGTGTGGCTCATATTATAGATATTTATTGGGTTGAACGTGTTATTGCAAAAAATAATAACGATTGAAAAGTTACATGTTACAGTTATATTTTTTGTCAAGCGAAGAATTGAACGGACGAATAAAAAACGTAATGTAAGTATTAATTACATCATTTTAGCAAACCTGTAAAACTGTTTCATTGCATAAATTATACAAAATGTTTATCATGAGAATTTTAATAAAGGTAATGTTCGCAGGTAGATAATATTTTAATACCGAAAAGGATAAGCCTAATTGATACTAATTTCTGTTCTAGGTTCTTTTTAGGCATTTTATTTTAAATGTCGATAGAATACTGGTATTATAAACGATAAAGACCAGAGTCCACTGAAACGATGGACGCAATGTTTTACACAATACGCCGGTGTTTTGTAAGCTGTACTAATTTCTACAATATTTGGTTTTAAATTTTAAATTTTGTTCATTATTTCTTATAATAAAATAAGATTTATTGGCTCTACCATAGATTAGTAAAGATTACTCACTCCTAACAAGAAAATGTACCCAGTTTTGAGAATTGAAATAGTTGCGTAAAAAAGTTTTGCCACGTCTCCGTGCTAAAATGCCCCTAAAATATTTGAAATAATTATTTATTTATTATGTAAATTACGCAGTATTAGTTATTTATTCGTAAATTTTCTCTAAAAATGTTTTTATTTGTCAAGAATTCAAAAAAAGAGCTTACTAATAAGCCATTTGTGGCTTCATTCAATTTCAAGGCGGCGAAGTATCTTTACTAATCTATGGGCTCTACCTTCTAAAAAGTATTTATAATATTCCGAAGGAAAAAAATGGTTAGGCGTATTATAAGTGAACAAGTGTTACAAATTAACGCATTTTAATGTCTTGATATGTAAGTTTGTGTAATAGAAAATATATTAGATGTGTGTTTTATTATAAGGTTCATTCGGACAAATGACGTTCGTACTACATTTCTTTTTCTCCATATAAACTAATTTCGGTAGGTACATTTCGAAAGATATAAAGAAATACACGATTATTTAATTTTGCTCCATGAAATAAGACCTACGAGAAGTATGAGACGTATTTTAAATTAAAAACAAACGCTGCAAATAACATTATTTTTATAGAAAGGGTAGTCATAATCGTTTAATAAATAATATAATAAATACTTTTTGGGGCATGGTAACAATTGAAAAAGAAAATAACATTCCGTGACTTATAAGTAGATCGGAACATCTGTTATGGTTACAGGTGTCTCTACCTACCGTTAAAATTCTATTCTAGATTATTTTAAAATTGTAACGGCTTATGGCTGTAATAATATTGACTATTTAACAGCTATGCGACACAAAAAATATGTTTAAAATTTTGACGTTGCTTATGTTTAAACGTACTTTTTAGAAAAATATGCAATAGGTAACTTTAATAAATTTAAATGGATTATTTTACATTTTAGGCATGAAGTCTAAGTAACACAGTGACATAAATATAGCGGCTTGCTTTATAACATATTGTGTGGTTAATCCTTGCATCCCACGTCATAGAGAATCTTAATGAGCCACAACTAGTGTCCTGCACTTTGCAGTCTCTTCGCGTCCCGCGTGCCTGTGCGAATAGAACAATAAGATGCATGCAAACGAAGCACGCGTGTGGGCGTAAACACGTGCGACGGGATTAATTCCCACAGGATTGTAATAAAGTTCTGGAAATACTTACTAAATACGAACTTTTTATAACAAGTTACAAGTAAATCCTTGCTTCCCACGACATAGAGAATATTAATGAGCCACAACGAGTGTCCTGTATTTTGCAATCTCTTCGCGTCCCGCGTGCGTGTGCTTATGGAACAATAAGATGCATGCAGACGAAGCACGCGTGTAGGCGTAAACATGTGCGACGGGATAATTTCCCACAGGATTGTAATAAAGTTCTTGAAAAACATACTAAATACAAACTTAAAACAAATACAAGTACGTTTCTTAATAAATGACGTTAAGATTACTTTATTTAATAATGTAAATATTGTCTCTAATAGCATAATGTAGTATTGCAAAAATAAGTACGTCTATCAATTCACATGTAACTACTTTATACGTAGGTACATATTTGCTACAAGGTCATATTAATAATGCTAAATTAGCAAATACACACGAAAATGAGTCGTCTAAAAGTCTGTTTAAATATTTTGAAATTAGTACATGCTTTTGATTTGTGAAAATATTTAATTTGTAAGTAGTAATCATCGCAATCTTCGTTAATATACGTTAAATATCACAAGTTGTTTTATAACAATAACATTTAATTGATTCAAGAAACTAGTTGAGCAAAAAGAAATCTGAGTCTACGATAAATTCAACTACAATCACAAGTTAAATCATAAACGTCGTTTATTCAAAGTTCTTTCGTTGTGGTATGGTACATTTTCACATATGTAACTGCGACAGATCGATTTAACCTTAACCATACTTGCACATAATAATGTTTTATTTTTTTTCGTTATAACTTTGTAAATTTATTTGCCTTCTGTTTTATTTAGTAACATTTTCTGCAAAATAATGAAGCATTTATTTCTATTAGTATTTATTGTTCTTTTTTAGTAATCGTTTTTTCGATATAGATTTTGTTTAAACTTTACCAGTGTGTAATAAATTTTACATAAATGTTGCACGAAGTGAGTTAATATGTGAATTATATAATGCTAGTTGCTTGTTATATTCAATTAGGTAACGCGAGATCGATACATATATTATATTTATGTCGTACGATAATTGATTGAACGGTCGCAATAAAATTCGACAACTGTGCTCCAATCAATTAGTAACAGAACGTATTTAGAGAAAATTGATTTTATAAACATAACATCAAGAC
The DNA here is from genome assembly GCA_014595695.2 of Epargyreus clarus clarus. Classification (NCBI taxonomy): domain Eukaryota; kingdom Metazoa; phylum Arthropoda; class Insecta; order Lepidoptera; family Hesperiidae; genus Epargyreus; species Epargyreus clarus. The sequence goes on from JACTTY020000006.1 coordinate 669,248, forward strand.
ATTATTGATCCACGTGTGGGCAAGAGTCTTCAGAAATATTGAGAAGGGTGTAGGTCTCATCAAGCCATTATTGATCCACGCGTGTACAAGGGTCTTCAGAAATATTGAGAAGCGTGTAGGTCTCATTAACCCATTATTGATCCACGCGTGGGCAAGGGTCTTCAAAAATATTGAGAAGGGTCTCATCAAGCCATTATTGATCCACGCGTGTACAAGGGTCTTCAGAAATATTGAGAAGGGTTTATCCAGTACAATACTGTGTTGTTTAATTATAAGATACTCGTAATATCGCATTATTATTGTTAGGGCAGGTTAGTCATTACAAGATTTATGGATCAGTGATATAACGATACCTTTGATAACTGTTACGTATGTTTGCTCGTGACCCTATTCGTGGTTTGTTATTTCTACTTTATTGTTAGTCGGTATATAATCCTTTTGCAATTATAACCTAGTGGCTTCAAATTTGGCTTTACCGATTAACGGTCTCAAAAGTCTACCAATCCGTTATTGCCCAGTGAGTTAGACTATGACCTGAATACGTTGCACTCTGTAAAAAGTTTTAACTTTCTAACTTTATGAAGACTTGGGGTATTTAAAAACTTATTTAAATTATTTTATTATTAGTATTATTTTAATTAATTATTTAGTCTTATTTTCATAATGTGTTAGACTATTAAGTTCTTATTTATATAATCACTGGCTGGTTCGATTGTATGAGTTAGCATAAAAAAGAAAAAGAACGGTCTTGACGTTTGATTTGTATTTTGCGCGGGAATATATGGCAGCAAAAACATACTTGTAAATTGAATCATAGAAATAGTTTTATTCTTTTAACATGTCTTTGACATCATGATAGAAAACTCTCAATTGTAAAGAATGGTTTAAATATTAATTTAGTTATAATTTTTAAACAAAAACCAAATGGGGCGATACCTACTTGCCTACAATACTTAAATTGTTGATACCAAAGATTAATTATTTTTACTGTATATTCATAGATTAGTAAAGATACTTCGCCGCCCTAAAATTGAATGAAGCCACGAATGGCTTATTATAGTAAGTTCTTTTTTTGAATTCTTGACAAATAAAAACATTTATAGAGACAATTTACGAATAAATAACTAATACTGCGTAATTTACAATTACAATGTACAATTTATATAATAAATAAATAATTATTTCAAATATTTTAGGGACATTTTAGCACGGAGACGTTGCAAAACTTTTTTACACAACTATTTCAATTGTCAAAACTGGGTACATTTTCTTGTTAGGCGTGAGTAATCTTTACTAATCTATGTGTATATTATATACATTTATGAGGTAATAACTATCTGTGCTATTATTATACTTTGATAAGACCATATTATGAATTATGACTTCTAGAGGTATTTGAACGAATATAAGTAACGTAGTACAACTTTGTAGTTGTTATGCATTCTATTATTATACAACTGTTATTTTCCTTATGTCAGGAAGTATAATACGAGTAATGTCGTAATTCGCGATCACATGACTTACTTAGAAATACATATTATTCGGATCTAATCCCATTTTAAATTATTAATGTACTTATTAAAATAACCAAAAACAAATTGATATGCGATTTTATTGCCTATTTTTTAAAGTAGAGTCATTTGGTAATTTGACTTCAGAGTCACCATAGCCAGACCTATTTAAAAGGCATTACTACTTAGTTCTTGGATGAGAAAGATGTAAGGGTTTACATCTTTTTTCGGTCTTAGATAGGATTTTTATCTTATCTGGGGTTGATCACAGATATCCATGGGTGGTAGGTGCCACTTACCTATCATCAGGTGGACTGCATTATAGTTTGCTACTTCTATTGTATAAAAAACGTCATCTAATGTGAATATATTACTTACGGCAGAAAATTTAATTGGAGTGTACTTAATAAACTTTTCATAGAGGGAGCGTAAAACATATGTCTGATAACAGTAATCTTTTCTCAAGATCGATGATAATTCATGACAACTACAAATCCTTAGCTTAGAATAGTAAATAAGTGTTAAAGTTTGACTTGTTGTTAGAAGAACCCATATACATGGTATATATTTCCATGTAAGAACATACATACATACGTATGCTCTTATATGTAAATATATTAATATACAGTGTCATAGAACTCATAAGTACCTACTTTTCACAATAAGGTTACTAGACAGCTTGTGCGACTTTATTCAACACGATTATTAAATTTTACGGACCATTTTCTACAGAATATAGTTGTCTAATATTGTAGAAAATAATATGTAGAGATAATGTACCAATAAAATTGTGTTTTTGACTAACTAGCGGTCATTGGCCTCTGTTACACGGACGAAAATAGATAAAGTTAGGTGCACTTTTTCGTATTTAAATAACGACTATTGTACTTTATTTTATAGACTGACGTCATATTATGTCCCAGTCACTTTGTCCTCCTTATCATTTTGGTTGAAACTAATTGTTACTCTAATAAACAAGGTTATTAGTGACATATTATAATTTTATGCAACATCTTAAAGTTATAAAAGTAATACAGGTAATAAATAATTTTAATTATGGTTTTACAAAAAGTTATAATATTAATATTCATTACATTACATAAATTAACTACTCTATATGTAATGATTTGATTAGATTTTTTAAGTTACTTTTACATACTTCGATCAATTATATATTTGATCGAAGTTTACATAATATAGATGAACTTAAATTACAATAAAAATATAGTGGTTTTGTTTTAAATATTATATATTAATAGGCATAGGATTACGGGTACTTCATATTATCAATACGCTGATAGTGACAATATACTAAGATTTAATTATGAGTATCATAAAATATTATGATCATTCATTACTATTAATATTACCAGTGATATAAAAATCATTGACCATAAAACGTTAATATCTAAGATTAGATAATAAATTATATTTTAGTTTCATTAATACGCAATTATATAAAATTGTAGCGACCATAAGTCGTCAGAGTTCAAAATGCAATTATAATTAAATTACACTTACACAATAAAGACAATTTGAACCAAGTTTAATCTAGTACAGTTCAAGATTTGATAATTTAGGTAAACAAAAATTAAAAAAAAAATGTAGTGTTACTAAAAAAAATGTACTAAGTTAGCATAGATTAGTAAAGATTACTTACTCCTAAAGACAAAATGTAACCAGTTTTGACAATTGAAATTGTCACTGTCATCTATTTTTAGTGTTTGAAAAATATTAAAAAAATGTCGTTTTTAGATCATTTACGTAGAAACGATATTTGTCCGCACTTTTTCTTCGATTTCGTGTCTTAACTGCGCATGTCGGCATTGTTCCGCGTAAATGACACCATGACAGCCATTAAATGGCGGACAGAATTGTCAGCTGTTTAAGCTATTTAATTGCTTCCTTCAATTACAAGGCGGTGAGATATCTATACTTATGTATGTATGTTAGTTAAAAATTTGGTAGTGGTAACTGGTAACGCGTCATATATGTTAGTCTGTTTTGTAACATAATATTTTGTGACTGTTACCTGTTTGCTTCTTATGTGATACAAAAACTTAGGTATACCTAATAGGTACGCATGCGAGTTCATTAGCATCATAAGGAATGTAGGTAGTGGTATACGTGGTATATGGAACACGTATAATAATGTATTAACAATTATGCAGAACCTAACTGAAATAAAAAGTATATTATCTATCAAATTATACTAAAAAAAAACTAAAAATATTGTTAGATGCGGAACACACAAAGTTATCACAAATTACATATCGCTACTATTTAATTTGCTTACGGCACTTTACTTAAGCTCCGATATTAAAGAACTCACGCGCATACTATAGTCGTTTTATCTTAATATCTTTGTTTATTTTATGCCATGCATCAATGTTGCGGATTGAATAAAACGTTTTTTACTCTTGGTTACAGTCAATATGGCGAAAGAAGTCGTTTTCGGCGTATGGGACTACATTATAATGTCAGCTACTATGATTGCCTCCGTGTTAATCGGGCTTTACTTCAAATTTAGCGGAGGCAAACAAAAAACTAACGAGGTATTTAACAATTTTATCACCCACATAATTATTTTAGTTGTATAGTGATAACGAGTACATTGTTTCTCATTTGCTTTTACAGGAATATCTGCTTGCTGATAGAAACATGTCAATATTTCCCGTGGCAGTATCACTGATGGCTTCGTTCATGTCCGCTATTACTCTTCTTGGGGTGTCTGCAGAAACTTACTATTACGGGATGATATTTGTGGTTATCAATATATCCTATGGAATTGCCACACCTATCGCTAGTTATCTATATTTGCCAGTGTTTTTTGGTCTCCAAAAAACTAGTACTTACGAATATTTGGAGTTACGTTTTGGTCCCCACATTAGATTACTAGCGTCACTTACTTACACTTTACAAATGGTGCTCTACAATGGCATAGTGCTGTATGCACCAGCGATTGTCTTGGAATCTGTTACGGGTCTAGACAGACTGATCTCTATTTTTGTAGTAGGCTTAGCTTGTACATTTTACTCCACTTTGGGAGGTATGAAAGCTGTTCTTTTCACAGACTTACTGCAGTCATTGTTAATGTTTGGGGCAGTGTTCAGTGTAGTTGTATTTGCATCGGTGCAATTAGGAGGATTTGACAAAATATTTATAGTGGCACTTGAAAGAGGACGGCTCGATTTTTCAAAGTAAGTTTTATTTAGAATCTGAGTTTTAATGCAATAAATGTAATATCTATGGAATACACACATGTTTTTTTTTATTATTGTTATTTTACAGTGTCAGTGTAGATCCTACTGAACGTCACACGTGGTGGTCAATTATTATTGGGGGTTTAACGACATATTTGTCACTTTATGCCGTTAATCACACTCAGGTAATTATAAATTTTATTTTTAAATGATTTTTAGTCGATTTTTAAATAAAACCTTAATGTTGTTCTAGAAATATATACCTACATTAGTAAGATATAGTTATTAAAGGTTGTTTAAAATAAGTTTGAGTAACGGTATTTACTTATTCAAATTTCACTCTGTGTTGGTAGGTGGTAAAGAGTAAATATTTTGCACACAATATGCACGTTAGATACGTCTGTGGTACGTTATATTTATGTTATTTGTTTATAGTAGGTATAGAAGTAGCAAACGACCATACAATCCACTTGAAAGTAAATAGTCACTGCCGCTACTGTAATCAAAAGAAAATCTTCGTCGTAACTGAGGTTGGCCACATAGCTACCCCTAAATACTAAGTTGGAACGCCTCGGATAAGTATGTCTCAATCAAATCCTTCAAAGCGGGACACAGCAGTGCTTAATTGCTGTTATTAGGCAGTAGAAGGTGTGGTGTTGGTGCCTACGGAGTTTTCAAAGGGTTCGAACCACTTTCAAAATGTTATAGTTAAGATACCGTTGAACAAGTGTAACTAAGGCTTGTGCCATAGGCAGATTTACTTTGAAATTAACTTTTCAAGGTACAACGTCTGCTCACAGTGAGTACGCTAAGCCGGTCCCAGCAGTGTCTGTGGTGGAGTTGGCCAGTGCTGTCAGTGCTCAGTGTAGTCACCTGCATCAGTGGTTTAGCAATATATGCAGTGTACAAGGATTGCGACCCGTTAGCTGCTGGCAGCATTACCGCGGTAAGTGCTAATGTATATGTACATATCATTTGTACTGTTGCGATGTGTGCGCAAATTTTAGATGTGATAAGTCACTTTTAAAGAATATATCTTATAAGATAAGATAAAATTTCACATAACATTTTATTCCATTTTGGAGATTTTTGTCATAATAATAGCGACGGATATTTTGATACTGTTTTAACAAGGTTTCAAAAAAATATTGACACATTTTATAAAATACACGAATAATATTGATTTAATTTTACGATTCAATAACAAGTTGAATTAGGTGCATAATACTGTCTATTTTTACTCTTATACATATCTTTAAAGTAATGGATTATGTTCAATTGGTTCCGTTTTAGATATAAAATTAAATCTATCTAAACGGTACTTACTTTAGTTTGTTTATTATTATCAAAATGTGTTAATAACCAAGCATAGTTACTATGTTCATCATTTCATTTAGGTACATCTTCTTCCTCCTATTCATCAAACCATTACTGTCCCATTGCTGGGCAGGGTCTCCTCTCAGAATGAGAAGATTTAGGCAATAGTCCACCGCGCTGGCCAAGTGCGTATTGGTAGACTTCACATCTACTTCACACTTCATACTTAGGTACTACAGCAATTTAATTCAATAAGGTTCCGTTTTAATTAGGCGCAAAAGAATAAGTTCAATCTTGAAATTGAAATGTTGATTATAAAATTGTCTTACACTCAATTCTAAATGAAAGCCGACGCATTAGTTATGCTAAGTAAAAATCATTGTTTTTGGCGTAGACTGACCAACTGATGCCGTACTACGTGGTGGACGCGATGCGGGTGGCGCCCGGGCTGGCGGGGCTGTTCGTGGCCGGCATCTTCAGCGCCTCGCTCTCCACCATATCGGCCTCGTGCAACGCACTCGCTGCCGTCACCCTTACAGATTATGTTAGCAGGTATTTAAACATTTTCTATCCATAGATGTATTACCTAAAATATCATTGTTTCATATATAATCAGGGCCGGATTTAGAGGTCTAGAGGCCTTGGGGCAACAAAGGAGTGGAGGCCCCCTGGCCCCAAATTATTTTCCGAATAAAATGAACAATTTTTTCAGTTGAGTTTTTCAATAAATATTTTATTGCGAAACGCAGGTAGATTTGTCTAGTATTCATGTTTGTACAAAGTATTGTAGATAAAGGTAACAGCGAAAAAAATATCAAAGGAAATGATTTTATTTTTACTAGTCGGAATTTAAAAAAATATCCGACGTCTCTATTGTGGGGGCTCCTCTTTTGTGGAGGCCCCGGGGCTGCCCCACCGGTTGCCCTCCCTTAAATCCGGCCCTGTATATAATGGTAAAATATTATTGTTTGTATCATAATCATTTAGTTAGATAACAGTAGGTAGTTATGGTTTGTTCATTCCGTTATGATGTCTCTATCCTGTTGTCTCTGATGTTGGTGAATATTATAATTAATTTAAAAATTAATACAAATACACAAAAATATTACTTATCTGGCGCTACTCGTCAAGGTCACGTGTTTATGAAACGCTTGCGACGCAAAGCTAGTAGGTACCTACACAAGTACAGTCAATCACAATAAAACAACCCGAGAGTTCACCAACGAATGTTTCGGTCAATCCCAAAAGTTCGGCCGAAATCTCGTTTTGGCAAAAAATTGGCCAAAACAAAGCTTCAGTCACTAGAAACACATTAAATACGCACATAGACATATCGAGCATCTGGTATTAATTTGCAGATGGATTAAAGTGAATCCCTCGTACATCCCATGGCTAACGAAGCTGGCCGCTTGCGCGTATGGCCTCGTGTTCCTGGCTCTGGCCTTCCTTGCTGAGTACCTCGGAGGTGTTCTGCAAGCAGCACTCACGATATTCGGCGCCGTTGGAGGGCCATTGTTTGGCGTATTTACCTTAGGAATGTTCACAACGTACGCCAATGAGATGGTAACTCTATCAATTATAGAAGGATTAAACATAGACTAAATTATAGTAATAAATAAAGTTTATTGTTTTTATGTATATTGAAACAGTAAACAGACACACAATCTACCTGGACCTCTTTAATATATCACGGGTAGGATTGGAGTGATATCTGAGGTCGACGGTTTACTTAACTATTGCTGTCTTACCACGCTGTTTAAACCAGAATACAGAAGCTTCTGTATTCTGTATTCTTTCTGTATTAAATCAGGAAATGAGTGTAAGTTAAGGTTTAGGAGTTGAAGGCAGATTTAGTCCTATAAGGCGTTCAAAACTATTTCTTAATGTTTTTAACGACTCTTCCTACTTTACTGTGACTTAATTACGAAATTACGTTAACTTTGTTTTTAATTATAAAGTTACCTGTCACATGCGGTAATACCTACCTGCTGTTGTTACACATGCTGTTGAATTAGCAAGCTGAATTTCTAATGACCCAATTTTGATTTCATTTATTGTTATATATAGGTAAAATATATTATAACAGGTAATGTATTTTTTTTAATAAATTTCCAGGGTGTCTCCGTGGCTCTACTGTCCGGTATGGCGATGACACTATGGATGAGTTTCGGTGGTCCTCGACCCTCGATACCGAAGCTACCCGTCAGTGTGGAAGGATGTGCACGAAACGTTACCTTACCTGCTACATCAGTGACGAATAACAGCGAATACTTCTACTTATACAGAGTCTCTTATATGTGGACTTGTCCGGTAAGAATTATTTTGGGTTATTGGTGTTTTGATACGCAAAATTGACAATGAGTCACCTAAATTGGGCGGAGGACTGACAACTGTTGTAGAAAAAAGATTTTTTTGACTTTCTTTTGCAAATTTCTAAAAATCTTCTTAAACTGCAATTTTGATTTAATTCTTAAGGAATTTATCAAATAACCTGTAAGAAGAACACGTGACATCTAAATGTTCCATTACATCTTAGCGTTTACATCTTCAATTGTGTGCGTACATTCTTAAGTTTCACAAATATTTTCTTCTGGACTATTCTTATGGCATAGGTACAAATAATTGAGAATATATCTAAGTTATGAACTAATATTTTACAGTTCGGTTGCGTGTGGGTGTTGATTGTGGGGACTATAATATCAATGGTATGGCGACAGCAGCAGCCTTGGCAGAAGGCTGGAAGGAGCCACCCCGACCCAGCTCTGTTTACTCCACCCTTAGCCAGAATACTAAGAAAGAGGAATCAAAAGAACTCCGTACAGGTATACGAATAAATAGAAAAAGCTTAGCATGCTGTAGTAGACGGGTAGATACGGGTAGATTTATTGATCACGCGAGAAATGTAACATATATGTTTACTTTTATTGCCATACACTAAAAAATTGTCAAACATTGAAAAAATAAGAATATAAAAAACTTTGTTATCGTTAAGTACAATACTTGAATTGGTTTAATTTGTAAAAATAAAAAGTTTGGAAAATCCAAAAGTGCACGACTCATAATGCTCATTTGATTATGAAATATAAAAAAAAAAAACTCAAGTCGTTCAAAATTAATTGCCGAAAAAACAGCTGTAGTAGGAAGAAGGTACTGCACAAGCGCCCCTGGTGGAATAAATGTACATAATATCTATACATATACAGTCTTGTAGTTTTCGTTTTTTATTAATTGCAATTAAACGACACTGAATTAATTAATCATTCGCATTCAGTGACCTACAATCGTCGATTAGAATTTAAAAAAAAAAAATTTAACTCAAATGATGGATTTTTTCACAAGTTACAGTGTTTTCAGGTTTCACACATGACGGACAGGAAAAATTTTTGACCTATTTTGGTGTTTTTTTCCAATTCTATTGCAGTAAATCAATTTTTAAAAAGTATGGAATTAATCTCCATTAAATTATCTCGACAATAGTATGCAAAATATCTTGATTCCGTGAACTATCAAGGCTATAATAATAAAAATAGCCGCCAAAATGAAGCGAAAAAAATTTTTCGATCGTAAAGCACTCTCTGATGCTTCGCATTATGAGTCGTGCAATAAGTCGACAGCACGTCTTACTCACATGGCGTCTGGACGGAGAATGCCACTTGATGTAACTCTATACCCCCACCACCGCACGCCCCACCAAAAGCCGTGCTTATATACTACATAATTAATTACGCATGTACTAAATATATACTACTACAATACACTACAGTACTAATTGTCTATTGAAGCAAGTTATTTCTTTTGACATTTAATTGTTCTTTTTGTTAAGAATTGTATTTTCTCGTGTGATCAAAACATCTATTACATAGCAAAGCTACTACGCTATTCCTTTTTTGTCACTACATCTTATTTTTCATATATATTTTAACGTAGTAATAATAATGTTATAAATATTTATCATTCTGGAAATAATTGCACATCCTTTTACATCTTCCTTACTATTTAACATTATGAAAATTGTAAATTTATTAATTAAGTAAAAGTCTCTGGAAGCATAATAATGGTTGAATACTAATAATAAGGCTACTAATTTTACTTAAGATATGGGTTTCTTGTATACTTTAAATTAAGTAAACTTCAAGTATACTGACTAAACTATATTTATAATTCAAAAACACAAATATAAGAAACAAGAAGCACAAACCACAACTGAAATAAAAATTATAGTTTAAAAACTAAAATCCACGCTAAAATCGCACAAGGAAAATCGTTAATCCTGATTCCTGACGATACTGATAAGGAAAATGGCATAAAATTATTAAAATCGTGTATTGTCATCGGTTCTTGAGCATTTTTCAAAATTTTAAATTAATCGGACCGTTTAAAGTGGGTAAAAATCCAGTTCAAAGATTCCGTTACACACATACATACATACATAGATACAACCCAATCTAATAAGAGCGTTGTAAAAAGGTTGTCGTTTTGTATTTTTACACTAGTCGTGTCGTCTGTAGATGAGCTGATGGCTTAGTTTGTTTCTAGATGGACACAGGCATTGCTTACTGAACCCCATGCTTCTGCTATGGATGTAGATAGCTTGCTAAAGGTTGGTATTTTTGGGTACTTTATATTATTATTTTCTTTGCATCGTAACTATAAACCTCCATGATCTTAAATGCTTCCTAAACGACCAGTGGTTATTCAATGGAAGTAATTTGGGATACAGCTCCTTTAAGACTCAGTAGTCTTAAAGGAGACCTTAAGATTACGGTGTGTGGCTTAGTTTCCGTAATTTTCAACATCATTATTAATTTTGTAGTTTTATACGGGATTTTTTGCATGTTATTTATGATCTAACTATAGATATAACGGGTAATATTAACTTTTATTGACTATTAATTTTGATAGTCAAACTTTTAATGAGGGCTTAAATTGATTTTATGTTAATTAATTTGATACAACAAATAATTACTTACCTAACTCTTGAAATTTCTTGTAAACGATACATTTTTCAAACAATCCGAGCTGAGCACCTAAACAATAATCTGTTCAAAACATCTGAGCATCTTAGAATAAGTATGTGTCATTTGTTAATCAATATTTATTAAATCAAAATTGTTTTAGGCGTTTATCATTATCATTCTTTAGTATTTGATCTATGAGTCTCAAATTAAGCTCCGGAATTTAACGACAAATCATTAAGTACTTGTTGTTTATATTTTTTGCTGATGGTTTCAAAAATCAAAACAATTAGTCTTTCAAGATTTTTAAATTCGTTAATAGGTATTTTTATAGTAAATGTTTAAATACTGAATATTTTCATAAATGTTTTATTAATCTAACAAAAATAATATTGTAATTTTATTCCCAGTGTGAACTTCTGAAGCCAGAGGAAATTCAAGATTGATGTTCCTGTATTAGATATTTTCCTATATTGACTAATGTGTGAGTGTCCCTGTTGTATACTTAATTAAAGCTTAAGTTTTCTTAATTATCATTTTAATAGCTTCGAATTAGTAATTACTATAATAATCTAATCCGAAAAAAAATGTTTTGAGTTACTAAGTACCTAAGTACTATTTTGATAAAAGTTTTTTATTGACGTATTTACATTATTGATGTGAAACATCTATAGCCGCACGTAAAACCGATTTCTGGCGTGGCGACGCATGCCGTGCGCAATCGAATTCAATAAATAGTCATCGTTATCTGGAAAAAAATCGTAATATTTTATTTTATCATTATGACATATTTAGTTCCTATCACAATATGTTCTTTTCTGCATATTACTTTTACAAAATAATGTCGATGTTTCACATCTGCCAGGCGTCCCGTGACGGCTCACATTTTTTTTATAATAATAGTACTTATATAAGTCTTACATCTTTTGACTATAAAAATGCCTTGTTTGGGACAAGCGTTACTGGCGTTCTTACTCGTAATAAGTAGGTTTAATAGTTTTACTAAAGATTTGAACGGGTAAGCTTGCGTACTATTATTTAAGATTATGTATATAGTATATCAGTGTATAAATGGCTATATTTTTTATGTACTGTATATATTTCATAAAGAGAGAGATAACTTGATCTATTCACCCGTGAAGAAATGTGCACTAGATTCAATAAAAACATGGTTGTAATAGAGATAGAAATGAAGTGAGAAGCGAGTATTTTGATACCGAATATTATCGAATGTTGTTTAATTAAAACGTATACAATATGATTTTAGCGTGTAGCGTGGCCAACTCCAAAACTAAAATAAGTAGCGAAAAACTTCCCAAAGGGTTATCGATTGAGATAAAATCTAAAACTATGTAATAAGTTTTAGAGGAATATTTTTTTTATTGGGGAATGAACGAAATATTTTTAAAAAACATCACATTAGATCATTGCACCATCACACAGTGTCATTGAGAAGTATTTGTAAATGAAAAAAATTACGAAAAAACACCTGTTATTAACTTATATTCTCTATATATTACGCTATATATAATAAATTTTAAATACCTCTCTGACTGCAAGTAAAATGTAAATTAACCAAATAACTTCATTAAATACATTACGACAATAATATAAAATAAAAAAAATATTAAATGTTTGTGTACTCATGTATTTATTTATTTGTAGACCACGGGCATTCGGACATTTTTTTTAAAAAGAATGCTACGGCCGTGCCACTTTTTTATTTTTTTTTGTTCGACTTGCGGAGGCACTGCCGTGATGACCAATAACAGCTTGCTTATTTACTATGTTAGTTATAGTGCGGGCCAAACTGCTAGTCCGCTCTGAACATAGAAACGAGTCGCGTCGCAACAGCAAATTGTAGATATTAGCGGGTCGAAGACAGCGCGGGACCCTCCCCTCCGGCACCTTCCGCTGCCCGCACTCGCCCACGGCGACTAAACCTGCGCGCAACAACTTCGGAGCGGACTAGAAGTTTGGCGCAGACTATACCTTTGTTGAGTTTTCGTCAATAAATGGCGTTTCGACTAAGCTAATCACGAAGTTTCAATTTGATGATAACCATAAAAATGTTCGAGGGTCCGTGGTCTATTGAGGTTAAATAATTAATGTTAGATTTATGACAATACCATTCGATTTTACTTAATTTAGTTATACTTGATAAGTAAGAATAAAATAGAAAACGAGGATTATTTATTGTAAATAAACATCACAGGTTGTAACTGAAGTTACCAAGCACTACGTATTGATAATATTATACTAAACTTACTATTCATGAATTTATCTTAATATAGAGATATATTGTTTTATAAAATGTTATAAATATTGTCTTTACAATAATGGTGCTTTTTTATTCTTTATGTTTATAATTATTCTAAATTCTGAAAAATTTAGGGTTAAGTAGATAGCACAAAATGTGCTTATATTTATTTTAAGCTTCGAAAAATTATGAGGTAAGTTTATTAGGCTGGCCAATGGTTACTATATAGTTACCAAAAAGCCAAAGCTGATTCTAAGTTAGACATAATACGTCATCAATTTGCTTTATGATTAACGCTCTCGACAATATATGTTGCATATTTTAGCACCTATATTATGTACTTAAAGGATGTAGTTTTTTTATTTGTGTAAAATGTGCGAAATGATGATACTGTAACTGTACTGATAAGTAGGTAGTTATTGATTTCATATTCAAAGTAATAATTTAGATAAATAGAGATACTGATATGTTCAATCTGGCGCTTCCAATATTGATAGAAACATATAACGATGTTTATATGAGGGATCCACGCGTAAATCATATTTTGGTTTTAGTAATAAGTAGGTAATAAAGATTAACCGAAATGTCGAATTTTAATAATAATACATATCTATAGTACTACGAATACCAAAGTACCATTACCTATGTACTCATATCACTACCTTTTTTTGTTTTCGAGGGGGAAACCTTCGAAAGGTACCCGGTGCCGTAGGAGCGACACAGAGTTATGTAGGATTCTTACCGTAGAGGCGTAGAGAACTCTGGGATCTCCAACGGAACGCAACCGGAGTCCTTTTAGCGCGTTGCCCCGTCAGGCCTGGTGAACATGCCGTTCGCCACACCGTGTGGTGTACACGACGGTATGCGGAAGCCCCTTTTAGTCGGCCCTTACGACAGGCAGGGGATACTGTAGCCCTACTCTGGTCCCGGAACTACAGGGTCAATCACTACCTGCCTTGTTGTCATGGCTATTATATAGATACATTTATAAATTTTGCAGTAGTTACTTATGTATATCAAGTTAAAACAATTTGGAAGTAAATGTACGAACATGTTATTTTAAGAAATTTATAACTTGTTAATATTGCTGTTTATATAACTATTTTAGAAATATCAACAGATATAGAAATATAATAGATTATATGTGTACTTAACACTATATTAAAAGAAAACTAAGCTTCTATTCATTAGATTTCCAGAGTGTCCAGATAATATAATAAGGCAAAAGTGGAGCAAATTATTTTGAAGATTTGGAGTTTACGTCAAAAATGATGTACTTATATTGCATTTATTGCGTGATGTAATTATATATTAATTTAAAAAATAATTAATTAGGAGAGTTCCCAGAAGTTCCATACGAGCCGAGTTTGAGGCTAATTTGAAAATTAAATCATAAAATCTAAGAGAGAAATCATTAAATTTATGTACCTATCTGACGAACCGACTTATAGAAATAGTTTAAATAAATGCCAATAAAACCTCCTCGTTGCATGTAGATTTGATAAAAATAATATATTTTTGTTATCGTATATGAATCAATGAATAAAGGTATATTTTTAAAACATAAAGAAACAATGAAAAATGCAGAGTTTTGTGTGGAATATTACAACATACGAGATTGTTAAATTTTGTTTTTGAATCATTAAAAAAATCAATATCAATAATCAACTTCGCACGGATCGATTACAACAATGTTGAAATGTTAATAAAAGTATATAAAAATCAGTGTTTTTAATTTCCCAAACCTAATTTTTTGGTAGATGTAGCAAACTTTTAGATAGATGTAGCATGCCGTCTATCTGATGATAAGTGGCAATTACCGTCCAGGGATATTTGTAATGAACTCTCTAAGATGAGGTCCGTCGTCTAAGTTAGAACGCTTCTGAGTTTACCCACCACCTTTCGTATCAGAGACATAATTATGACATCGGCACGTAACGGAGTCGATCGTGTTATTTAAGTTTATAGCACAAAATACAAAAGGTATTTATAGTCTAAGATCCCATAGCCAGATTTAAATAGTATTTACGTGTATTTTAATTTAAATGTATTTTTTTATATATAATAATAATTGTGGTTTAATTAATTAGTTAGGCCTATTTAAAAAGGACAAAGCGACTCGACCGTGTTATATAACTATAACTAGTAAATTAGAATTTTGGGGCCAACTTCGCGCTCCCGTCCGTGGTTCGCGCTATGGTCGGAAGTGACAGGTCGTGGCAGGCGGTGCGCTCCTTCTGCGAAGCAGTAATGCTCGCGGTAAGCAGTAAGGAAGCGGCGGAAAGGGCCAGAGAAGCTAATCCGTTCGTCTGCCCAGCCAATCCGTCGCAGGCGCAAGGGACGCCGTAGAGCGGCTTTCGAAAGCCGCTCTTGCCCCGTTCTCTGAGTCCACGGAGGCGGATTCGGGGGAATCTAATTTCGGTCCTTAGGGCTCGAGATGTCGTGTGTGCGTTTCGCACGTTCATCCCATGGGGAATATCACTGAGAGAGGCCCCTCCGTCTTGGGATGTGGCTGGCGTTAACATCAACGCCGGCCGACGTTGCCGGGTCGCGAATGTAATGCTAACGCTGCTCGCGACCGGGCATCGAGCGTCCAGAGGAACGCCTTGGACTTTTAGTCGGTAAGAGTCCGACATATCCCTTTCGTTCCCCTGGACGGAAGGGAATCCATGAGGATTTCTCTGCGTTAAAAAAAGTAAATTAGAATTTATTGTGTCTTACTTCTCGAAGTTTCACATTATAGTATCCGTATGAATACAATACAATACTTCCTTTTCTCTTATTTGCAACAAATGTTCGCATAAAAATGCTACGTAGTTTTCTATAACTGTTGTAGTCTAGGACCCGTTATTTCAATAACGCGCCATATTGACGCTATTCCTCAACAAGCAAATCGCGTGTACTAAAGTCGCACGGACTCGCACCCATTTAGCGCTAAAGCGCTTATGGTCTGGGGTTGCAACATTAAAAATATGTAGTAGCATTCTTGATATGGTAAGGCTACACTTCATACATTGAGTAATTCGAACGATGAGAAATATGTACTTTCCTTCGAAGAAAAGTGTATCCATGTGCCGCTGGAGTCAAACCACAAACGTCTTCAAACAAAATAACAATAAAAAAGACCATGTTAACTTTGTCATAATTGTTCACAAGAAAACTTGTTTAATATAATAGTTATAACATGCCATGGCAATTTCAATTTATCTCGTAATTAAAGTGAAACGTGCAATATTATGGTAGGTACTGTCAAACAATTTTATAAGAAACTAAGATTTAATTCATTAAATACATACAAAAATCATTGATTGAAACTACTCACAATAATAGGGAATATGCATGTGATTTAGATTTGCTTGTTATTTTTTTCCTTGGTACATTACGGTCCTGAAATTACATCTAAACCATTATTTTTTCTTTATTTCGTGTTAAATTGTTTAAAACTTTAATCAAAAATCGTAAATTATGCGCGCGAAATTCAAATTTGCAAAACGCATTCCCATTGGTCGAATCGAAAAATGACGTCACATAGCGTGTTACGATGTTTATCGGCGTCGATATTCAAACTGTTTGAGAGAAAAATTGTTTTTGTCTATATTCCTACAGTGTTATTTATTACCTAGTGCGATTTTTCTACATAGTATTATTAGGAATAATCAAGAACAATGATTGAAAGTAGTTTTGTCAAAGCACAATCGGACTATTTACCTAAAATAAGCAAAATGAATAAACTGGTTTTTATGCATAGGTCAATTTGGAAATATTTAACTGATCATAACTTATTATGTTAATATTCTTTTTTTTTATAATATAGGAGTAGCAGACGAGCATACAGTCCGCCCATGGACATATGTAATCAACCCCAGATAGGATTAGATATTCCCACCTAAGGTCGGCCACAGATGCGCCGCTACCCCTGAGAACTAAGCTGGAACGCCTTGGAAAAGTCTGTCTCCTACCACACCCTTCAAACCGGAACACAGCATCACCTAACACTGCTGTTATTAGGTAGAAATAGGTGTGGCGGTAGTGCCTGCGGAGTCGAACCACAAAGGGTTCTACCACCTTCAACCAATCACCTATCTTCATCTATCTTTATAATATTATAATATATAGATTATAATGCATTTTGTGTGTTTCAAATGATAGTATTTGTTGTCGATAAGTACCTAACGAAGTAGATGATCAATGCAATATTTAAAAATCATTTACCTAAAATTATTGTTTGTTACAGTAAATACAAATGTTAATGCTATTTTGGAGATACTATATCTGTTTCCTATAATCTTGCACCACATTTTTCGTATTTTCGCATCTTTTGCAAAAGAAAAAACACTATATAATATATATATAGTTTATAGTACTGGTTTTGCACAATAAGTCCAGGAAATATTTATAAAGTGGTTATTTAGCCTTTCCCATGATGTAAATAGCGATGAAACCTGAAAATGTTTAATAATACCTTTATGTGCATACAGTTATCATCAATATTAATATACAAATCACGCTACATGACATCATTCAAAGAGCGCGTAAAATGGTGGCGTTCAAATGTGTCAAATTTTATTGATACTTTAAATAATTTTTAAAAAAATATTTCAATCACTAATAAAATTGTTTATATTTTTTACTATGTTAAAACGATGTGATAAGTGGTTTAAAATAATAAAATAAAAATGTGCATATTCCCTATTATGAT
Organism: Epargyreus clarus clarus; assembly: GCA_014595695.2. NCBI lineage: Eukaryota > Metazoa > Arthropoda > Insecta > Lepidoptera > Hesperiidae > Epargyreus > Epargyreus clarus. The sequence goes on from JACTTY020000006.1 coordinate 687,193, forward strand.
AACGAGTACAAATTTTTTTTTTCTTTATTTCAAGTCATTAAACAAATGCGCAATTTTATAAACGAGATGCATTAAATAATTAGATACATTAAATATATGTAGAAGTGTACATACACATATTTTTACTTAAGCGCTTAAATCGCTGCATCGTTACAAATATTAGCAGCTGGCCTTACAATCATACGACCCAAAGAGATATATTCTATGGGACCGGTTACACGTTCGTTCGCGCATTCAGTAAATAAAGACAAACACCGACGGCTGGCGCATTTGCCCGAAATCGGCTATATTTATTAGTATTTGGCATCATTTCTTCGCTGTCCACACTGGCGATTTATTTACGCGACTCTATGAACACAGCTCATCGCCAACCTCATTCTGATGGTGTTGTTTGAGGCCGGTAGACGATGATGCAGTAATTTCACCGTGGACTTTACTCAATTTATTAAAAACTTGCAAGGCTAGATTAGTTCTTCAATTTATAACGTGTGGCTTGTATATTAGATACCTATGTTTATTAGGTTGAATGTGTTTTTGCGATATTCATAAATTACGATTGCAAAGTTACATGTAATACTTACATATTTTGCCGAGCGGAGAATAGAACTGACGATCAAAAACCATAATGTGAGTACCACATTTGCTAAGTTATTTTATTACATACGAGCAATTTTCGTGAATATTTACAAAATAACTTTGTTAATATTAGTTTGATGTTTGTGGTTAGATATGCCAAAACTAAAGGACAAGTTTAATTTAAAATATGTACCTATAACAATTTTAAAAAGTTTGCTACTAAATTCATTTTATATATGGATGGACGTAAATCATGATTTTTTGTAAAGATAAAATCCATAGTTTAATGCAATTAATGACACAATATTTAGATTATAATATTATGGATTTTAATTTAAACTTTAATTAATACGTTACATAATTTAAAAAAATATAGAGTAAAAACTCCACTAAAAAATATTATCATTACCGTGGAATGGAGGAAATAAATTAAAGTTGTAACATATTCCGAATTGGAATTTTAGTGTATTATGATAATAATATAAAAATAAATAAAATTATAGGAGATAGTATAGAACTTTTTTGTAACAACACATTACAAGTAGCGAAAATTATGAACTTAATTGTGATACTAAATGTGAATTAAGTATGCAACGTGACTGTTTTTTAAAATGATTAATATTGGCTTCAAGGTAAAATTAATTAAAATTGTAGTTATTAAGTACTGAAATGTATAAAAAATATGAGTAGTTAGAGGGAAAAGAAAACAATAACAAAGTGGTAAAACAATTTACAACTGGAATCTAAATGTAGTTAATGTTTAATAACTATGTTTAATAATAATAACATAATATTTTATATTTTCTGTGAAATCTTTTAGTAAGTTAATAATGACATATTCAAATTATTTATTTATATAGGTACGCCTTTGTAATATTAGTAGGATTTCTGTGAGCAAAGCTTTGCTTTTAAACAATCTAGCACAAGTAAATAATATTGATATCAGAGTAATAAATCTTAATAGAAACGAAGGTATATAAGTATATAATCGGAAATAATGCTTTTTAACATCGTCGCATATTCGTTTCTCGGGAAGGATACCGGCCTTATAGAATGCTTAGATACAATCTGCTATAAAAATAACAAATGTTCCGTAGGAATCAGACGGAAAGCTTTTTGTGCAGTGTCGGCCAGGTTAGTTACCGCTATGGTACCATTGTGTGCCATTGTTTTGTTAACACAATGTTATGATAACATTTTTTGCACTCAATAAACGTTTAGATTCACGATCTAAGGTTGCGTATGTTTCTTTAATTTTTATTCTCGTAATTGGTACAAATTTGTTGCCTATAACGTAGGTATTTGTTCAGTGTATCTAATTATATCTACCTATCACTGAAAACAATTAAAACTAATCTGGTGTCAAGGTACAGGTGGTTAGGTAATTATTGCTATAAATATTATCTCATTAAATAAATACATTATATAATTTTTTTTTTACAAATACATAATTGAATTTTCTGCGATTTAAAAATAAAGGAAATTTAAAACTATGTTTTCATATATAGTTATTATACCACAATCATTAATTTATAGAGAATAGAGGAGATATGCGTTTTTTTTTTATCCTTGCATAAGCCAGCATTTTTTATATAAAATTTAACCAACATTTCTAGTAAATTTTAATGCAGACATGACCGAGACAATAATACCGCGATGTCAAGTTTAGCATGAAAACAGAGCGTTCCCAAATGTAAATGTAAAGCATCATTTAAATTTCAAATATGTGTAGCAATAGGTTGAGTTCCTGTGGATTCGCTTGTAAATGTGACTTTATAAATGTTCAGTACATTGAATAACAATGGGACAATCAGGAGCGTATACTAAAAATAATTAAATAATTAACTAACTATAAAAAATTGTTTAATCAATAAAAAAAAGAAACTTAAATACGTTAGTAAAGTAGAGGAAACGTTTTTAAGAAAAAAATCACAGCATCATAATTATGAAATAGGTTTTTAACGTATTATAAAAATGCGTAGCACAAATAGGCCCTTGTGTAGATGTTAACCTATGAGTAGGTACCTAAATACGTTGTCCCTGTAGTTCCGGGACCAGAATAGGGCTACGGTATCCCCTGCCTGTCGTAAGAGGCGACTAAAAGAGGGCTTCCGGGGTTGCGGACGGCAAGAGTGGGAGCTCGAACCGCCTGGCCCGCAACCCCGGGATGGACGGCGGTATGTGTGGTCGCATACCGTCGTGAACACCAGATGGTGTGGTGAGTTTCAAGCTCACCTGGGCGGAGCCCGACGGGGCAACGCGCCAAGTGGACTCCGGTTGCGTTCCGTTGGAGATCCCGGAGTCCTCTACGCAGCGCCGAGGACGGCCACCGGGGGGGTTTTAGTGCGGTAAGAATCCCACATAACCCCGTGCCGCTCCCACGGCATAGGGTACCTTTTGAAGGATTCCCCCTCGTCAACAAAAAAAAAATGGTACCTAAATACGTATGAGTCCACGAACTAATCAAGCAACGTCGGACGTAGATCGATAAAGGCAAATTTCAATGTGCATTTTCGTGCTTCGGAGTTACTTTTGGATAGCAGTTGTTAATTCTTGTCATAGATCTGCTTTGAGCTGTTCGAAAATATCTGATATTATATAAACATGCAGGCCGTATACTGTCAATTCCATGTTTTGGCTATCAAGGATATCGAAATTCCACAATATCTGCTAATAGTAATGATCTTCTACTATGTACTTAACATGAACACGTATTGTATTCGTATGATCCGATGTCCGAAAATGATTCGTATGTCCAAAAATAAAGCAGTTAGGTTTAGTTATGATTAAGTAGTGTAAGTTTCTTTCACGGTATGAAAAAGTGACCTTCCATGCGGTCAAACCTCAAGTTCGAGCTATAAGCCGGTTGTGGAAGTTTCTGGGAAGTCTCAGCCCGATGACGTAAAAAAGGAACGAAAAGCAATCGTTTCTCGTAAATCGCAATATTTCATCTTAACTCGTGACATGACATTTATGAATTAAAAGTAGCTTTATTATTTATTATGAATTGGCATTTATTCAATTACCTGATTTTATGTAATTTGATAGTTTTATTCTAATAATACTTTTTAATCTAATTTAGGAAGAATGTAGACATTATATTTCTATAATTCAATATTTGGCACGCTAACGTTGTACCGGAGTATCAGTTTAACATCCATAACTTTCAAGCATCTTAAAATCAAGTTAATGAGTATTTCGAGGGCTACTAATTCTTAATTGGATTTTACGATTTCTAACTTGAAAATTTGTTTACCTTACACATATAGCTATGCCATATTATATTATTATTTGGTATTTATTATAAATATTACGGGGTGATTAAGGTTTATGCCGGACCTCTATTGAAATCGCAAGACACTACTTACCTGAGAAAAATGTTCTGCATAAACGAAATATTTGGTAGATAAGATGCTATCATGCTTAATATGATGATTGCTGTAAACAAAAATGCTATGTAGGAATTTATTTTTAAATCAATTTGGAAGTATTTTGTTATCGGTAAATAAACTGTTTAAAATAATCGGGTAAAACTATCGTTTTTTATAACACACCTTTACCACACTCTCTAAATAAAAAACATCAGTACTTAATCTTAATGTTATTACATAGGAACAGGTGGAGCCTGCGGTGTCGTACTATAAAGGCCTCTAGCATCTTACGTATTTTAAACAGGCAGCAGTAAAAGTAACCAATCTGGGAGTATTTTTTAAATATTATATTATTTAACTTTACTTGCATTTCTGGAAGTAGAAATCTTGCGTAGAAATCTCAGAATTTATGTCTGTGCCGTCTGCGACATGGAACGTGATGAGGCTCATCCTGTAGCACTACCATGAGTTGGCATAGAAACGCCACTATAGAAATTGTAAATAGAAAACTATTGTCATTTTGCTAGTGAATAACATAACTACTATCGTTACGGTATTTCTTGACAACGTCTGTCAAATTAAGAACTCATGGCACCGAATTGTATGGCAATAGATCATAATGATTTTCAAATTTATGTGCGTATTAGAAATTAATTATCACTTGCTTAAACGGTGAAGGAAAACATCGTGAGGAAACCTGCATACCTGAGAGATTTATAAAAAATCTTAAAGGTATGTGAAGTCCACCAATACGCACTTGGCCAGCGCGGTGGACTATGGCTTAATCCTTCTCATTCTGAGAGGAGACCCGTGCCCAGCAGTGGGACAGTAATGGGTTGATGATGATGATGAGATCATAATGACATTCGCTAGCGATTTGATTTCGATAGGTTTTTTACGTTACGAGTGGCTCACACTACGGAATTTAGTTCTACGAGTAACCACCAGAGGCGCTGTACAATTTTTCATACATTTATTTTACGCAGTCGCTAGCGAGTAATACTTTTGTAAACTCATGGTAGTGCTACTGAACTTTTTATATTTTAAGAATTTGTTTTTGGCTAGCAATGCAAGGATATTGCCATGTTTGCAAAGTTATTCCTAACTATGTTTACATTAGGCATTATCACTTGCATCATGTGCGGGAGCGCATACGAGAAATATTTCGCTAATGTTAATTAGATAATACTTTTGTTAATGATCCAATTTGAAATACATTTCACAAGCAGTTGTATTAGTAATAAAATTCAGCGTGTATTAAAAGAAGAGATGGTTAGTAGTCCTCTTGATAAGCATGAAACACAAATGTTTAAGGGCACAAATCATGACCACATTTTTGTTCTGAAATGTACATTCGAGTTCATGAAGAGGTTTTAGTGAGTAGAAATCTCAAATAATCCAATCATTCTTCCAAAAGGTCGGGTATCTTTTGAAAGATGTATCTACCCTCGAATTTAGGAATATGAGGTTCGAATTCTATGCACGCACCTCAGAATTTTCAAAGTTATGTCCGTACGTAGTAGTATGTACGTAGAAATTATTTATTTATCATTTGCTTTAATGGTGAGGGCAACAAAAATTTCTCTAGTGGCGCGGTGGACCTAATCTTCCTCATTCTAAGAAGATACCAGTGCCCAGCTGTGGGATGATGATGTACTGTACTACTAATTCTATCATTGAAACTGAAATTCAAGCATTCTCATTCTCAGGGGTTCAAAGTCTGTTTCTAATCCACGCAAATGGGTCTATTAATCATCGTTCCAGACCAATAAAGGCTTTCTCGTGTATCATTGCCCTCTCCTATATATTATTATCTCTATCACATAGTCATTTTAGTTCATCTATAGCTTTAATTCTTTAATTTAAGTAAGATTCAGCACATAGCGATAGTATTTTAATATTGATTTTTATAACGTTTTTTTAATTGTTACTCGTATCATTATGCGACTGCAAAAAGTGATAATTTTCTAGCGTATTTATGTATGTATGTCTCATTCTTTGGCATGCCCTACATACCAAACGCCTTGACGGATTTTAACTTAAGCTATATCGTCGGATTCTTCTAAATTGAGTTAGTAACATTAATTAAGCAATCGATTTTTGTTTTATGGTAGTGTATAATATTGTAGTTTAAACATATTGTAGATATTCTACACGAAATCAATTCGACCATGAGTAGCTTACTCATTGTACCGTTCTGTTAGCTATTTTTGCTAGTAGTGTAATGTTCACGACATACGAGATTGACACATGATTTTTTTGTTACATGATAATTGTTTTTAAGTGGCTGCAATGAAAGTGAACAGCTGTGATCGTCAATTAGTAGCAATAGCTATTGAGAGGAATTTTATTTCATAAAAGTTATATCATAAAAAGTTCCATGTCATCTTCAACCCATTATTCTCACCCGTCTGGAAAGGCTTCAGGTTAATTCATGCTTTCTTTGCAATGGTTTCTTTGACTGATAAAAATCAAAACCAATTTTCGTTACCGTCTTTTCTGCCTTTTGAAATATATGTAATTCAGTAATAAAAATATTAATTGTTTTCATTTCGGTGGTTAGCTTACAATAACAATAGATATTTGCTCTCTTTCCTAGTAAGTAGTTAGGGTAGGTTAAGTCATTAAAAGCTTTACGGATTAAAATATCATGATAACATTGATAAGTGTGTGTTTATTACCCGTGCTCCTATTTTAGGTTCGTTGTTACTATTTTATTGCTAGTAGGTAACTAAACAATGCGTCGTTATGCATGGAATAATAATTTATCATGTGGAAATATTCGAGTAATATTAATTACGTTCAATATTTGACATTTAAAATAAAATTCAGCTTTACATTTTTTCCTACACTACCACCGGATCGGATCACTTCAAATGAAAATATCCGACAAGAGCTCAGCTACAATTATCATCGCCATCAACTTATTATAGTCATATTACGGGGCAAGGGTGCCCTAAAGACGATTTTTTAAACCATAACAGAGTCCGCGCCATACTGCTAGTCCGTTCCGAATATAGAAACGAGTCGCGTCGCAATAGCAAATTGTAGATATTAGCGGGATTAAGATCGCCCGCTCTCGCCCACGGATACATAGTTGCGGTAGCGTGCCCTTAGGTTACGGAGTATATGGTAAGTAAAACCTTGGCGAGAAATCAAGCTATCCAATATTTTGTCTACTAACGATTGAAATTTAACCCGGACACAAGGAGGTCTAACACTATTAATATGTATGTACGTAAATACATAGGTAGATTTTTGGCACAAATGATCTATTTATTTAAATAAAACAGTACATTATTATGATGTAATAAATATCTGAGTTGATACAAGTAATACATTGATAAGACAACATTATGAATTATGACCACCCCATATGCGGAGGTTTCTGTAAGAAACGTTATGCAAGTTCGTAGTTGTTACGTAGAAGGTAAACTATAATTATTATCTCAATTCCGTTTTTATTCACTTGTTTGTTTTCCTTAACATGGATATTAGCCATAATGTTGCAAGAAGTAAATAACCTACTTAAAAGTAACACTTCGAGTCAGCATTTAATTTTAGTAATGATTTTTTAACACAACTATTTACGAATTGTACAATTATTCTTTTTGGCAGAAGTGGGCTTTATGCTCTGATTAAGATTATGTTAATAGTGAGTATTAACGGAGTTTTATCCTTTTTCGAATATCACAAAAGAAGAGTGCAGAGAGGGAAATACCCTTGATTGAGGCATGTGGCCAGACATAACAGTATCTTCATTTGCGTGATAGTTCTCTGTACGATCTTCAAGTTAGCTAGAATATTTATAGTGTTTAAAAGTTGGTACTTATATTAAAAAATAAAATATTAATTAATTTATTATGAAGCATTTGTAACATAATAATAATTTTATTAAGTAAGTAATAATAATTCAAAATTTTATTATTTAATAGCATTACAAACAACTTGGTCTATTGTCAATTCTACTTTATTTTTCGTTAAGAAGAAAACAAAGTTTATAAAAAAGATATAGGATTGCGGAAATGATAACATTACTGATAAGATAAGTACGGATAGGTCGTGATTTTACAACCAAAAATATTACGATCATTCATTATTGAGGGTCATTCATAGATTACGTCACACAAGAGTCGGGAGTCGAGATAAATTATTAAATAGTGTCATCGAAAATGATTAGGTATAATAATTATTACACTCGTATTTATAAATAAAAATTGAGAACTTGTTGCATGCGGACCACTACAGGTCTGTGCGGACCACACACTGTTTTAAAAATTTGTGCAAATCGAACTCACACACAGAGGGTTCCGTACCACCAACATTTTCATATTTTTTTTAATTTTTAGTATTTGTTATTATAGCAGCCGAGAAAAAAATACATTGTGAAAATTTATTGTAAAACTGTCTCCCTATTACGGCTCAATAGATAATACGAAAAACGTCGAGAAATAGCGGTTTCTTGTATGGTGACCCCCATTTATTTTCATTTTTTTTTAGTTTTAGTATTTGCTGTTATAAAAGCCACCGTTATACATTCTCTGTCAAAATTTCAAGTGTCTATCTGTTATGTTTCTAGAGATAGAGCCCCGTGACAGACGGGCAGACAGAGAATTCTTAGTAGTAATAGGGTTTCGTTTTTTACCCTTTGGGTACGGAACCCTAACAAACGCGCCTATTACCTATTATTATATCTTAGTATGTCTATATACTTTATGTATATAGTTAAGGGTTAATTTTTGGTTTTAGTCAACATGGCGAAAGAAGTTGTTTTCGGAGTATGGGACTACATTATCATGACAGCTACCATGGTAGCCTCAGTGCTGATCGGTATTTACTTTCGATTTAGCGGAGGCAAGCAAAAAACTAACGAGGTAATTAAAAATGGTATTGCCAGGACACTGTTGTCGGTTATTTAAAATAAATAAGTGATTAAACTGTTCCTTGTTTGACTTTACAGGAATATCTGCTGGCCAATAGAAACATGTCAATATTTCCCGTGGCAGTATCACTGATGGCTTCTTTTATGTCGGCGATTACTCTTCTTGGGGTATCTGCAGAGAATTACTACAATGGAATGCAATTCATAGTAATCAATATATCCTATGGAATTGCTACACCTCTCATCAGTCGCTTATATTTGCCAGTATTTTTTGGTCTACAGAAAACGAGTACTTACGAATATTTGGAGCTGCGTTTTGGTCCCCACATTAGATTGCTAGCGTCACTTACTTACACTTTACAAATGGTGCTCTATAATGGCATAGTGCTGTATGCACCAGCCATTGTCCTAGAATCTGTTACGGGTCTAGACAGACTGATCTCTATCTTAGTTGTAGGCTTAGCTTGTACATTTTACTCCACTTTAGGAGGTATGAAAGCTGTTCTTTTCACAGACTTACTGCAGTCATTCTTAATGCTCGGTGCAGTGTTCAGTGTAGTTGTATTTGCATCCGTGCAATTAGGAGGATTTGATAAAATATTTATAATAGCACAAGAAAGAGGACGACTCGATTTCTCAAAGTAAGTTGTAAATTTAGTATATTTTTATGAAATTACAACTATTTGTATTTTATTTTATAAAATTATGCTGTGTATGCAGTAAAAATCGTAGTATTATTTTACTTACAGTTTTACTTTAGATCCAACGGTACGTCACACATGGTGGTCTCTTATTTTTGGAGGATGTTTCACATACATGTCACTTTATGCCGTTAATCACACGCAGGTATTTACATCTTATTTATACTACATCAGAAAGTATTTAATGCATGTTTTAAATTAAATAATAATAATATTTAAATAATGTTTTCCTTCAACTCCACTTTTTATTCTTGTTTTAGAAATAAATGTACTTTATTAGCATATTATTTTTGTTATCTTCATTTCATATTATGTTAAAATGTGTTGCAAAGGTCGCTTTTAACACCAACACTAGCGATTAGCGGTAAGTCAAAATATATTTATTCAAATTTTGGCTCTAACTTATTATTTGCCTATGTTGTAATTATAAAACGTACGTTTTCAAAATCATAATTATTTATGCATACTGAGCAAGTGTGATAGAGGCTCGTGTTGTCTTCAGATTGCAATTATATTGAATACTTTCAAGGTACAACGTCTCCTAACAGTGAGCACACTAAGTCGGTCCCAGCAATGTTTGTGGTGGAGTTGGCCAGTGCTGTCAGTGCTCAGTATAGTCACCTGCATCAGTGGAGTGGCCATATTCGCGGTGTACAAGGATTGCGACCCGTTAGCTGCTGGCAGCATTACTGCGGTAAGTACAATCAATCAATATCAAATTCAATCTATTCCTATACCGTCAATCGATCAAGTCCGACGTAGAGTACGTACTGCCTACTCGTACATTTTTTTAGGTATCTGATTAATAACATTTTAGTATTAAGGTACTTTATTTTTAAGCTAAATGTAGTGTTTCAGTACTGTTATTGGTAGTTACGTTAAAGTTAATATCTATATGTTGTTACGTTTTATCACCACGCGACTGTATCCCCACGGTGATCAATATTGTTGTGGGTACAATCAATCAATTTTGGAATATATTTCTGCGTAGCAACGCCAGATGGTAACAATCAACCTCAATCAATTTTTGCCTACAGTTGGATATTTCACAATTTAGGTGACCTAAATGTAATACATTATTACTACTAGACTACGATACTAATGGACGTCAATAAAATATGGTTTAGGGAAAAAAAACATAGGTATATATGGATAACACATCAAACCAGATCTATAATTTTTTGCTCGATTCATGCACGACCGTCGCGTGCACGACCGTTAACGGTGTTTATATTTTTTAGGCTAAAAAGTATTTCTGTATGCTTTATCTATACACAGCGTAAATATATTCGAGAAACAAATCGGTAGGCAAAAAAAAAAAACGGTTATCCGTTGGTTTTGGTGACCGTTGCAGATATGTTAGTTGGTGATGGTAACTACCTAAAATAGTTCGGACGCCTACTAGTTGCATTGGAAGTATAAATAAATCTATGTATCTTTAAATAATGTATAAAGCTCTACAACATAAGGGATATAGATATTGGCTCGTTAGGTCACCAGCAGTTAGGGTTGTCATGTTCGATCTCGCCTACGGCTCGCACGTGACTGATTTACCTACTCCACCTGCACCCGAGACCAACATGACAATATTAAATACAATCATAACATTCTTACACAGTTTCTATTGGATAAGTAAGTACCAATTTTGGTGTAGACTGACCAACTGATGCCGTACTACGTGGTGGACGCGATGCGGGTGGCGCCCGGGCTGGCGGGGCTGTTCGTGGCCGGCATCTTCAGCGCCTCGCTCTCCACCATATCGGCCTCGTGCAACGCCCTCGCTGCCGTCACACTCACAGATTATGTTAGCAGGTATTTAGGCCTTTCGCTGTATAATTTTCCTGCGCAGTGGAGTAACATTCGTCGAGGTTCAACATCATTATCCATATTTAGAAATCCGTAAATTCCGTACTTAGTCCGTAGATTTTACAACACTAAATACAATTGTAATTACTTTAGAATAATAATCGACCCGTTTGTCTACCAAGTGTCTTTGCTGAATTTCTATGATTAAAAGAGCTTTTCAAAATTTCTGTTAATGGAAAAAAGAAAGAAATTCCAAAACATAAAACATTAGACACCTACTAATTTTCAGATGGATTAATGTGAACCCCTCGTACATCCCCTGGCTAACGAAGCTGGCCGCTTGCGCTTTCGGTCTCGTGTTCCTGGCCTTGGCTTTCCTTGCCGAATACCTCGGAGGTCTTTTCCAAGCAGCATACACGATATTCGGTGCCGTCGGAGGCCCGTTGCTGGGCATGTTTACTTTAGGAATGTTTACTACTTTCGCTAATGAGAAGGTAATTCCATCTATTTTCATTGTTTTTGGGAATAACGTATCGAAAAACGGTCAATCAATGATATAGGTAATACATTTTCAGGGTGTCTCCGTAGCTCTGCTATCCGGCATGGCGATGACCCTATGGATGAATTTCGGTGGTCCTCGCCCCCCGATACAAAAGCTTCCCGTCAGTGTTGAGGGATGTGCACACAACGTTACCCTATCTCCTGCATCAGTGACGAATAACAGCGATTACTTCTACTTATACAGAATCTCTTATATGTGGACGAGTCCGGTGAGAATTTCTTAGGATTACCTATTGGTAATATACTCTTATCTCGTAAAATGGGGTAGTGAACTATTTATGAGATACATAATCATAAGCGTCAATTGCAGATTGTCGGAAAGTATTTTTATCCAGATCTTATACCAGTAATGTCACCTATATTTACAAATTCATATTTTTAGTTGGGTTTCGTGTGGGTGATCATTGTGGGGACAATAGTATCACTGATATGGCGGCAGGAGCAACCCTGGGAGAAGGCTGGAAGGCTCCATCCCGACCCGGCTCTGTTTACGCCACCCTTAGCTAATATACTAAGGAAGAGGAATCAGAAGACCTCCGTCCAGGTATATGTGTTTTAAATTATAAAAGGCTTAGCATGTTCCAGTAGATGGGAAGATACGGGTAGGAGTTTTGGTCACATGAACTATTTAATACAAATATTGTTATTTGTATGCATCACAGAAATAAAGACGAACAAAAACTATAAATATATTAACAATTTAAGCTTTTTTTCTTCAATAATGCCTGCTTCCTTCAGACATATCTAAATAACTATCATATCTCCTTTATATACTGTTACATTTTTATAGATATTACGTTAACTAAAGAAAAAGTAGATTAAAATTATTCTGGGCTTGTTTTTTCTCGTGTAATCAAAACTTCTATTGCATTTTGCATGCAATGCTATTACTACGCTATATTATAGCTTATTGTTTGCAATTTTTTTTTTCTTAATAGTACACATTATTACTATAATATGGACATTACAAATATGGGCACCATTTTCATTGCCTCTCTTAAATCTATTTCTTTTTCTTAACACTTCTCTTTTTCTTTTTCTTTATGCTTTACATTTTAATTTAATTATATAGCACGAAATAAATATAACTTACAAAAGTTTATAGTTAACAGACACCTCCTGTATCTTAACTAATATTATTTATAAATTTATTGAAAAATAATATGGTGATAACCACAACAAAACAAATACAGGTCTGTGGTGATAAAGGGTCATTTGTAAGGGTATGTTATTTTAAGAAAATAATTGTATCACATTCTTTTAAATTAAGTGCTATTAAAAGTAAGCTAGTTGCATTTTATTTTTTATGAATAAAATATATTAAACTCAAATAATCATCTAATGTAATATTGTCTAAGAGTCAAGAAGTGTGAAGTACTACTGAAATTACTTCTTGCTTTCCTATTAGTCGTGCGTATTCGTCTGACACCTTAGTTTGTTTCTAGATGGACACAAGCATTGTTCACTGAACCCACATGCTTCTGCTATGGATGTAGATAGCTTGCCAAAGTCACGTCAGGTTGGTATTTTCGGGTGTTTTCATATCATCATTTTCTTTGCGCTTTATCTATGAACCTATGTAATCTTAAAGTTTTCTTACAATTTGAGGGTCAGAAGTTCTTTCTGTGAAATCTCCTATAGTATTCCTCCTATAGTAGTAGTAGTAATTCCTTATACTTTGTATCAAGCAAGGATCTGTTAAAGCAAATGGTTATAGGAACCTTTGAGGAAACCTTAAGATTATGGTAGGTTATTGTAATCCGCTATTTCTAATATTATCATTCATTTTTTTCATCATAAAGTTTTGTTTGCGTGGGGGCCTTAATATTTTAAGATTTTTTTGGTAAAAATATCTGCACTTAATTTACTGTTAACATATATTAAGGTTACAAATAATTTACGTTTTGATCGACTTTGAAAGAACTTATTGATTTGAAAATAGTAGAACCCTTCGTGGTTCGTCTTCAGAGGCACCACTGTCAGACCTATTTCTTCGTTATAACAACTGTTACAAGGATATCATACTTTTTCTAAACGTTTCTACTTAGTCTTCAGCTACCTGCTACCTGCATTGCAATGTGGCCAATCTTAGGTAGAAATGTAACCTTTTCTAGAGTTTATTACAAATGTCAAAGGGCAGAAGTAGCCTACCATCAGGTGGACTGCCTGTTTGTTTATTACTTGTACAACTTTCTTATATTGCTTATGAATATTTTAAATAATATAAACATTTTTAAATAATACTGTGTAGTGGTCCTGTTTATTTTAGGCTTAAGCAATTGCGTAAAAAATATTTTTTTAATATTAACTAAATCTTTGTTTCAAATTTCACATTGAGTATTATGTGTAATTCATACTTTGAATTTTGTATTCCCAGTGCGAACTCCTGAAGCCACAAGAAAATCACGATTAATGTTCCTGATAGTACTGTTTTTACTTAATAGCGGTAATGTTTAGTTTTAATATTTTATTATAAGGTAAATCGAACATGAACGTAGAACGTTCAAAATATAGAAATAAACGGCTACTACATAACCATGACGATAACTTCAATCGCGCAAAACTGCGGTCTTTGAATTTTGAAATAAAACGGCTTTGCAGCGCCCGCGGCATGAGGAAGGAAAACGCTCGATGAGTTCTTAGCTTGACTCTATATGAGTGTATTCATCAGAAAGTCTATGAAAACATTTATAATTTATGAGGCATGTAAGGAAATTTTGTAGGTAGGTACGAGTATGTGCGATGGTAAAGATATGGGTCCAATTGAAACCATATTAGTTTTCGGCAAAGCGTATTAGATAGAAGTGGACATAAATGAATTAGAGTGATGTGATATGTTGTGAAAAAATGTGATTTTTGAAAGTATTGCTTGATGCAAGTTTTGAGTTTATTATAATAAGTAAAAATTGACGGCCTACGGACAGTCTCTCTCTGTGTGATAAAGCCGCGGGAAAAGTATACCTCATAAAATACAATAAATGTCTGTAATTAAGACATAAACTACAGTATTTTCTTAATAATTCCCACAGAGTAATGTTTAATCAGTGTTTTAATATCAAATATTCGATATTTTATTATGTACTTTAACTATTTTTATGAACACGTATAAAAATAAAATTAACAAAATCTATTAAATCTCGAAATGAATGTTACTTTAAGAATACTTACCAATATTGTTTTCATTGCAAAACACAGCTACAAGTATTACCCAATTTAGTGATGCAATAGTTTTATGCGCAAATAGAGAAAACCTAAACTACTGACTAGACTGCATTTGTTTTTTTCTTTTATTTTTTTAACATATTTTTAATTTATACGTACCAGTATTAAATTTGGTGCCAGTATTAACTATAAAAATGTAACATTTAAACAAATTAAACTAATTGTTGTAAATTGCGTCGTTAGAAAATAATAATTTTTTTTTTTCTTTTTATTTACTATAGTCATAGATTAGTAAAGATACTTCGCCGCCTTGAAATTGAATGAAGCCACAAACGGCTTATTTTAGTAAGTTCTTTTTTTGAATTCTTGACAAATAAAAATAATTAAGAGAAAATTTACGACTAAATAACTAATACTGCGTAATTTACATAATCAATAAATAATTATTTAAAATATTTTAGGGACATAATATATTAGCACGGAGACGTGGCAAAACTTTTTTACGCAACTATTTCATTTCTCAAAACTGGGTACATTTTCTTGTTAGGAGTGAGTAATCTTTACTAATCTATGACTATAGTATTTTTTTATTTCTGTTTGTCTAGGATTTTTGAAATAATTTAAGATGATTCAATTTACGACAATATAATTTACTTAAAATAGCATTATTATTTGATAGGAAAGTATTGAATGGTTCAAAATACATGGTGATGAGTGTAAGATATTACATAAATACCTTATGTTACAAAGTTTCAAAGCATTATGATGTGATAATACTATACTACAATACTATTTATATTTGTCATAATATACACATTTATTCTTCTAAAAATAAATATTTATAAAATTCCTATTTTTTACACGTTTGGTGCATATTTACGTTTTGTTTTATGATGTGTGCTTAGATTACGTTATGTTTTTGATGTAAAAGGTAATGCAGTGGAACATGAAGAACCCTATATTAGTACTTAAGTTTAATACCTAGTTTTGGTACATACAATCTTACGAGGGACCACAATACATGCATTGTGTTTGTGTAACGTACCTATAACTATTCCCAAAAATAAAAAAGAAACCTCAGTACTTACGTATTAAAACATGTACTTAACAAATAAATATTGCTAAAAATGCGTACAAATGTAAATTGTATATTAATGAAGTGTATTTTAAACAAAATATCAAATAGTACGTACTTTCATATGCCTACTATGTGTCATAAACGACGTGTACTTACATTTTACAAATTGCCTTGTTAACATTTATTAATATTAGGTGTAGGTAATAAGAATATCAAATATATTTTTGTGATAGATGAAATAACGTGTTATTTGTCACTTTCTTAAACATTCGTAAATTATCTGACAAAAATTAAAACACTGCCTTTTGAAAATATACCTCATTTATACAGTAAAAATAGGTGAAATGTTTTTTAATTTAAATACAATTCAGATCTGTTTGGATAAAAAGAATAGGCGTGATTGTAAATTATTATTATTTGTTCGTAATGTCCTTGTCAATTTAATGTAATATGGTTATTTTGGGTAGGTACTTAATTATAACAATATTATTGGAATGTTGGGAAGTCGGTTTAGGTTTAGATTTTTAAGTAAATAAAAGTGAAGCGATTGACTTGTAAGTATTAGGTACGATTACCGTTTTATTTTGTAGATGCTGCATTTATACTGTTTGTGATTGGAAGAATAAATATAGAAAGAGAAATATTATACTAACCGGAAGATGTAATATTCCCTACCAACTGAGTTAATAGTTCATGTAAAAATCATTACACATAATAATAATATCTAACCACTAATCACAAAAGAAACCACATTATAGGTACATAAAAAGTGGTTTTAAAACGTCACTAGTAACGACTATATAAGACTATAAAAAACAGAAGAAAATTACACATTTTATTAGCTTGTAAATTTATTTAGAAGCTAATAAAATGTTCCTTTTCCTTTTGTTTTCAAATAAAATTAAAAAATAAGTTAAAATAAAATTAAAACATATATTTTATAAATAAATGAATAGTATTTTTTTTGTAAGGAATATTATAACTTCGGGTAATTCTTAAAATTTGTATCAGAAATAGGATTGTGAAATTGTTTTGTTATGAAAAATGCAACTATCGCGTATTGTGAACGTCGAGAGGAGGGATTATGATATCTTGTTCCACTTTTAATAAATGAGTATAAACACATAAATGTATTTTTTTCTTTTCCTTGTGCAAATGAGATTTGAAGTTGGTAGAATCCTTTGTGGTTCGACTCCGGCGGTACCACCGCCACGCCTATTTCTGCCTTATAACAGCAGTGTAAAGGTAGACTCATCCGAGGCGTTCCGGCTTAGTCCTTAGGGGTAGCGGTGCATTTATATTTATGGCCGACCTCAGGTAGGAATGTCTAATCCCATCTGGGATTGATTACAGATGTTCATGGGCGGCAGTAGCCACTTATCATCAGGTGGAATGCATGCTCGTCGGCTACTCCAATATTATAAAAAAAGAGAAGAATAAGGATAGGTTGAGATATAGTTAATTATGAGAAGTTCCGTATGTTCCACAATAACAATATATTGGAAAATGCAAAGTATGTGACGTACAAAGTACAATTTATAAAGTTTTACCTTAAACTTTCTTTGCCTGTATGTACTCGTATCTAGTACCTACTTACCTATACTTGTACAATTTATATGTGAGTAACAGGCAGGTGTTAGGGACTTTTTAACTAAGATGCATAATTACCACATTTTATACATACATCACATATATAAAATAACGCTTACGTTAATAGTCTAGTAGAGTGCTAACATGGCTGTAGGTAGGTATAATTTCCTTACATAAAAGCAATGCTGTATGAGGATATTTTAATACTTAAATGTTTGTAAACGATTAACATACATTAACGACGCTACACCCATTCACCGCGATATTCCCTCATACTATGTGTAGTGTTTGTGGCGTGTAGACGGATAAAATGTGAGGTTATTTTCGTACTTAACTCGTGATTTATTTGTGCTAATAAATACAGGTTAGCTCTACCTGTTTAATTGTTTTTAACAAGTGAATGGGTTTTATTGTGTGCGTTTATTACCAAGAAATTAATGGGATAACACACTTTTCTAAATATTTGTAAGTATAGCTATAATGCGATTTTCTAAACATTTTATAAGAGTTGTATTAATATAATTGAAACTTATTTAGAAGTGTATAGTTAGAAGCATGATTTTTTGTGTACCTTAATAAAAATAATTCTTCAGTGTTTTTGATATTCTAAGATTTAATGAAGTTTCTTAGTATTGGTGTGTAATTTTCTGTTAATTCTTTATGCATTTATTTTATGTTAAATTGGTATATGTGGTTGTAAGATTGTTATTTATTTTTAATACGATAGTATAAAAAATAATTATAAATGAAACTTGTAGCTTTTAGCAGCAATAGCAAAATATGTTATTGTTAACGTATCAATATCAAGAAAGTTGAATGTATGACCTAAAGTTATCAAATAACTTTCATAATAGAGAAGTATTCTCTTATAAATAAATCGCTCAAATTTACTGACAGAATTTTAGTAATTAAGTAAGTCCCATTTGTAGCAGAACCAAAACACGACCACGGTATATGACAAACATGAGTTTGATTAACTTCGATTTATAGAAACCAGTATGCAATAATATTTTTAGTAATATTGTGAGTGCATTTGACAACCGCCGACGACAGAATTGACCTACTCGCTACTCATAAATTGGGGTTAAATAGTGATGCAATACATTGTGCTTTTCAATTGAGATACTCAATTTTTTAAATTATATAGCTTATACAACAAATCCAAATCAATTAACGATTATACTCACATACACATACAGTTTGAAACTTAATGTGTATCTACCTATAAAATAGAAAGTATAACATTATTGTGAATTGTTAGAATATAAAGTAAACATAATCGTAACTACTTATCCGAGGCATTCCAACCAAGTTCTCAGGGATAGCACTGGATATCTGACAGGACTACATACCTTTTTATTTTTTAACGAGGGGAAACCTTCAAAAGGTACCCGGTGCCGTGGGAGCGGCACAGGATTATGAGGGTGTTTTTACCGCACTAAAATCCCCCCGGTGGCTGTCCTCGGCGGTGCGAAGAGGACTCCGGGATCTCCAACGGAACGCAACCGGAGTCCTCTTGGCGCGTTGCCCCGTCGGGCTCCGCCCAGGTGAGCTTGACACTCACCACACCATCTGGTGTTCACGACGGTATGTGACCACACATACACACACACTACGCCGTGTGGTTCGAGCTCCCATTCTTGCCGTCCGCAACTCCGGAAGTCCCCTTATAGTCGTCTGTTACGAGAGGCAGGGATATCGTAGCCCTATTCTGGTCCCGGAAGTGACACAGACTACAGAGACAAGGACTGTATACCTACTCTATGCTTTACCCCTTCTATAACATAAAAATATATCAAATACCCTTGTTATCAAATAAATAGAATCAAATGGCTAACATCGTAAATAGGGTTGTGAAGATAGCATTTTATTATAATATAGTAAGTATACTGTATTCAACATCGATGTCGACGTTGACTAAATGTATCAATCCTTGCGGATTGCGTCATATGGAAACCATAATTATAGAGTCAGCAATTTGTATTTTTAACAGACGATTCATTATTTAAGGCAACGATTTATCGGCAGAATAGATAAGAGATATACCCTTTAACTTATTACATATTAATGATGCAAGTCTTCGCATTTGCTATAACTGAATGGAACTTATCGGCAATATTTACGTTATCTTTGGATATTTGTGATTTACGATAGTTATGTGAGCTTCGCATAATTTATAGTTACAACGAAGTACAGTCAGTGTAGGTCATTGAAATCATATAACGATTAGATATGTCGTGCTTAATAATATCTTAGTAATATCTCTACACATTATATAAATGCAAAATATATGTACCTAAGTAGGTAATTGGAATGACAGTCTGTAACTCTAGCGGTATTTGTCTGTAAATTAAAAACATATCCTTCGTACTTGTTTTGTTATAGGAACCTATGTTATATGTGAAGTAGATACAATTTTACATATTTATAATATAATGTTAAATTGATTTTATGCGGATTTAGCCGACAAGTTTTATATCAATATGCAGATATACGTAATATATTATTGCAGAAGCAATAAGGGCAACTGCTGAAGAGCTGAAGAAGTAGAGCAATTTTTTATTACTAGAAGAATGCAACTTTTTTATAAGCGGTGCATACTTCAGTTCATGTTTAGTTGAATCAATGAATGAAATTAGAGCTTCATAAAATTAATGTTCCTTAAATTCATCCAGTAACTAGATCTTCCTAGATACTATTGGACTAAGTATTCAAATAATACAAAATAATATTTTATGCAAACTAAGATATTTAATTTATTTAAACTTCATTATACGAACTGCTAGCAACTGTACAAACAATCGGTATACCATCTGATAAGTCTAATACTTATATAGATGTGTCTTGTTACAGGCTCCACTCGTGTTATAAATGTTAACTCAAGAGTAAAGTCGGTGAGATAAAGCATCATCATGTACTATTAGATTAAGTGGCAGATAAGGTAATACTGTTAAATCAGGAAACACATGTAATGCCATTAAATCTAAAACAATTGAACGTAAGAGTTGACTGCTCGTGAAAAAAATAAAATATATTATTTGTGTTCAAGTCAAAGTTGTTCAGTCAATATGGTACGAGGTCTGGTATTTGGAGTTACGGACTATATTATCATGGCTGCAACCATGGTGAGCTCAGTGCTAATAGGTGTTTATTTTCGGTTTAGCGGTGGAAAACAAAAAACAAACGAGGTAAGGACTTTTTTATATAAAGCTAATATAATATTTTAGTCTCGATAGTCGATGTATGTAGATATGTTGTGGTTGATCTATAGATTTATCATTATCACAGATACATCTATCTAATCGGTAGATTTATTTAAATAAGACATTTTATCTGAGTCCTTAGTCACCCAATTCACGCTGGAATCTCCATTTTAAGAGGGAGTTAAATGTTAATGGCTCACTTTCCCTTTCCCTTTTAATATGAAACTGATTGATGTATTCTTAATTTGCAGAATTTAAAAAGTATTGCAGAAGGATCACATTCATATTTCGTTTGCAGGAATACTTACTAGCCGATCGGAATATGTCGATATTTCCCGTCGCAATATCTCTCATGGCTTCGTTCATGTCGGCAATCTCTATCCTCGGAGGGTCCGCCGAAAATTACTATTATGGAATGCAATTCGTTGTCATCAACATTGGCGTGTTCCTTGTCATGCCGATCACCTGTCAATTTTACCTACCAGTATTTTTCGGATTGCAAAAAACAAGCACATATGAGTATTTGGAATTAAGATTCGGACCGAATATACGACTGCTGGCGTCCTTCACGTATACGTTACAAATGTTGCTATACAATGGAGTAGTTTTGTATGCTCCGGCTATTGTACTGGAATCCGTGACAGGATTAGATAGATTTATATCTATTCTAGTTGTAGGCCTAGCCTGCACATTCTATTCCACGCTAGGCGGGATGAAAGCTGTTCTCTTCACAGATGTTCTACAGTCATTTTTAATGCTGGGCGCAGTTATAAGCGTAATTATTTTTGCTTCCGTCCAAGTGGGCTTTGATAAAATATTCACATTGGCCAAGGAAGGTGGTCGTCTCAACTTTTCAAAGTGAGTTTCTTTTACATTTTTTTTAGTTTTTGTATTGTGATTATTTACCAAAATACTTTAAAATGTTTAAATTAAGCTTTTGATCATGTTATAATGTTTTTACATCAGTTTTAGTATTGATCCCACGGTACGGCACACTTGGTGGTCACTTGTTATTGGAGGTTTCATCACAAACCTGTCGCTGTACGCTGTCAATCACACCCAGGTAAAATCTTTGTTGAAACTTATTAACAGTAATTACTACATTACATTGTTGCAACTTTTTAAAAGACTTTGCTATTATTATAAACATTTTAAAATCATATGGAAGTGAATCGTTGTTTGTTTCAATGGCGAATTACAAAAACGTGTGGCAATACATGACTAGCAACTAAATTTTGGTAAACTTGGTTGATTGTGGTGTAACCTAATAGTTGTTTTGTCCAACTCGTTCAGATTTGTTGTAAATAGGAACTCTACTGCAGGTACAACGTATCCTCACAGTAAGCACGCTCAGCCGAGCCAAGCAGTGCCTCTGGTGGAGTTGGCCGGTGCTCAGCCTCCTAAGCGTATGTACTTGCATAAGCGGACTGGCAATATATGCTGTTTATAAAGACTGTGATCCTCTTGCAGCTGGAGCTATTATTACGGTTAGTGCATTCGTTATTATTTATTTCGTTATTGGTTCTATCGATATTTGATACCGAGAAACTTTTTTTTTTTTTTTTATAAAATAGGAGTAGCAGACGAGCATACAGTCCACCTGATGGTAAGTGGCTACGGCTGCCCGTAGACATCTGTAATCAACCCCAGATAGGATTAGATATTCCTACCTGATGTCGGCCACAGATGCGCCGCTACCCCTGAGGACTATGCTGGAACGCCTCGAAAAAGTATGTCTCCCTTACCACACCCTTCAAACCGGAACACAGCAGCGCCTTATACTGCTGTTATAAGGTAGAAATAGGTGTGGCGGTGGTGCCGCCGGAGTCGAACCACAAAGGGTTCTACCACCTGTTGCATACTTTACAATTCAGTAGCTTAGAAGAGCGCTTGTGTAGACATTCTGCTTTATCACAATTTTCCACCGTAAATATTGAAGTGCATTAGTTAAGGATTAGATTTACATTAACACTGAAGTTAGGGCAAGTAGAAGAAGAATCTTTGAAATTCAGGATTATTATATTTTGATATTAATTATAATTTAAACAATAAAAAATTAAAGAGGGACTATAATTACCTACAAAATATCGATTTCACTTCGTCAACTAGACGACAATGTTTCCTTATTCTACATTCGGTCTCGAACAACAGATTATTATATGTGTATTTTACAAGTAAATTTTAACTCTCCTCACGCTTAACATACTTGCGACTCCCTCTCGTGAGTCCCTTAATTACTTACATAGGCAACCTAATATTTATTAAAATTATTGGCTTGAAAAGTAAACATTAAGGAAACAGTTCGACAATAGTAATAAAATTTAACGATTCTTTAGGGTTTCATAAGAAAAACAAAAAAACGGATCCCTTATAGTTCTGTTCTATTAGTCTGTTCGTCCGTGTGTCACAGCCAATTTGCTTAAAAAACTAGTGGACGAATTGAGTCCAAATACCAAATTCATATGCTTTTTGATTGAAAATTCTGCAGACAGACCAAATAATGCCGTATTATGTGGTGAATGCAATGCGTGTGGTGCCAGGCCTGGCAGGACTCTTCGTGGCCGGTATCTTCAGTGCGTCTCTCTCGACGATATCTGCATCATGCAACGCACTTGCCGCGGTATCTCTTTTTGACTACGTGGGCAGGTGAGGGTTATCTATACTAATATTATAAAGAGGAAAACTTTGTTTGTTTGTTTGTAATGAAAAGGCTTAAAAACTACCGGACCGATTTTAAAAATTCTTTCATCATTCGAAAGCTACATTATCCACGAGTAACATAGGCTATATTTTATACGAAATATATTTGAGGCGGTACAAAGTTTGCCGGGTCAGCTAATAATTTATTTATATATATATATATGAGGTGTTGCTAAATACTCAAAGACGGAATATTGTCTATGCCAGTAGTGGAATGATATTTTTATGTTGATGTTGTTACCGGTTTTGATTGATTTGATACATGTATCATACTTTTTTTAAATTTAATTACGTAACACATTATATATAGTATATCTTGAGGCTTCATACATGTACGCGAAACTGTAGATTTTTCCCCAATATTAATCCGTCTATGATGTAATTTAAAAATAACATATACCATAAAAATATAATACCTCAATATAAAAATCTTCACTATATTATTAAGTTTGATTATATCATTTACAGATGGTGTAACGTGAACCCCTCGCATGTCCCCTGGCTTACGAAATTGGCTGCTTGTGCATTTGGCCTGTTGTTTCTGGCTCTGGCTTTCCTCGCTCAATTCCTTGGAGGACTCCTTCAGGCAGCTCTTACAATATTTGGGGCGGTCGGTGGACCATTGCTCGGTGTTTTTACACTGGGAATGTTTACTACATATGCTAATGAAAAAGTAAGAAGTAAATGCTCAGTAATATATTTTGAAAGAAATTTGTATTGATTTTTTTTTATTCTGAATATAATCAAGTATTTATTTTGCTTATTGATAACATTTTATTGCGCAAAAATTCACACTTAGTACAATTTTGGAGGCTAATAGATATGAACGAGGCAAATGAATAACAGTTATGTTTTCATACTGGATATTTATAGAGTCCATACCTACTTATTTAATAAGTTGTATGTTTTTTTAATACAGAAGTTTCCTTAAAGAGGGACACAGTTTATAAACAAATCGTTACCGATTTTCAGGGTACCTCTGTAGGGTTATTGACTGGAATGGCGTTAACATTGTGGATTAGTTTTGGATATCCACGACCTCCGACACTAAAGCTTCCGATAAGCGTGGAAGGATGTCCGCTTAATATCACAGCACCTATCATCCCTGAGATAGATTCTAGCAAATACTTTTATATGTATAGAATATCTTACATGTGGACCAGTACTGTAAGTACCTCATAATTAAGCATAGCTTTTACCATGTAGTGTTTATCTTCGCCATTTATAGTCATACGGATATTTGGCTACTACCTACATCAGAATGTCTAGATGTTTTTCATCAATCAAAATCAACAACCCATTACTATCCTACTGCTGGGCACGGGTCTCCTTTCATAATGAGAACGATTAGGCCATAGCCCACCGCGCTGGCCAAGTGCGTATTGGTAGACTTCACATACCTTTGAGATTTCTTTTTATTTTTTTATAAATCTCTCAGGTATGCGGGTTTCCTCACGATGTTTTCCTTCACCGTTCTAATACGCACATAACTTTTAAAAATCAGAGGTGCGTGCCTGGGATTTGAATCTCGGACCCCTCGATCGAGTGGCCGAGTTTCTTAACCACTAGGCTATCAATTGTATGTATTTATGCTAGGATTATTTGTAAAATAATGCCTAATTATGATGTCGACTGATTTCTAGGATAGTTTTGTATGAGTCATTAATTTATACAACACAAACAGATAGGTGAAGGTGGTAGAACTCTTTGTGGTTCGACTCCGGCGGCACCACCGCCACACCTATTTCTACCTAATAACAGCAGTGTTAGGCGCTGCTGTGTTCCGGTTTGAAGGGTGTGATAAGGGAGATAGACTTTTCCGAGGCGTTCCAGCTTAGTCCTCAGGGGTAGCGGCGCATCTGTGGCCGACCTCAGGTAGGAATATCTAATCCTATCTGGGGTTGATTACAGATGTCCATGGGCGGTAGTAGCCACTTAGCCATCAGGTGGACTGCATGCTCGTCTGCTACTCTCATATTATAAAAAAAAAAAAAAACAGATGTTGTATTATGTGTTCCATTCATTAAAATATTAAATAAAAAAAAAGTATTTCATATTAAGAAAGTAATATTTAAGTAGACGAAATAGTACCTAATTATATAAATAGTTTAAAAAAATATATTTTTCGCAAATCATTTTTAAACTTACCTTTTTATATTTCAGATTGGTTTTATTTGGGTGTTAGTGATAGGTTCTGTGGTATCTCTATTATGGCGGCAACAGCAACCGTGGCAGAAGGCGGGTAAGAGCCACCCGGACCCAGAATTATTCACCCCGATCCTCGCTAATATTCTTAAGAAGAAAAATAACCAAAAGAAATCTTTACAGGTAAGGAACACTTTATCGCAATGTATAGCTACAAACCTTTTTTGTCCCACTTTTTTATAATATAAGAGTAGCAGACGATTATACGGTCCACCTGATGGTAATTGGCTACTGTCGCCCATGGACATCTGTAATCAACCCCAGATAGGATTAGCTTTTCTTACCTGAGGTCGGCCAGAGATGCGCCGCTACCCCTGAGGACTAAGCTGGAACGCCTCGGAAAAGTCTGTCTCCCTTCAAACCGGAACACAGCAGCGCCTAACACTGTTGTTATTAGGTAGAAATAGGTGTGGCGGTGGTGCCGCCGGAGTCGAACCACAAAGGGTTGTACCACCTTCAAAACTTCTGGGTGCAAGTCTCTTTCACCGCTAAGGAAGATGTGGGTCATATTCCACCACGCTGCTTTATTACGGATTGGTGGAGAGTTAGGGACTAACCCGTTTCAAATTGTTTTTAAACCAACCATATGACTTCCGATAATGTCTACCGACGACCAACGGGTTAACGTGGCTCCAAAAACCCGAATGGGATCATGAAAATTTTGTTATTAATGGTCACCCATCCGACTTCCAACTGCGCCCGATAAGTCTCCAATCTATATGAATACTGAGTAAATCCCACAAGATATTTGAGTATTACTTACCTCATACTAGCAAAATAATATGTTATTTTCCCTAATTTCCAATAACTTCAAACTAGTTATCGTAGTAGAGGAAAGTAGCACGCGACTTTATCAACTGAAAGACTTCGGCGCTATTAGAAAACCGGTTATATATTTACATAATGAATAACCTGTAGAATAAAATTGTATCTTCGCTTCCTATTCCTATTTTTGTTAGAAAACCGTTTACAAGCGTTTTTTTCTCGCTTTTAGACTGACACAAATAAAGCTCACTGATGTCACTTATAGAAAGCGTTCATATACGCGGGCATATACCTAGTTTTGAAAGGTTAGTAGTTTTTCTAAATATTTTAACTAAGCTCATCATCATGCCATTAAAACAATCCGCTACAAATGTATGTATGATGGTATTCTGGGATGGTATCATGGCATTATACATATTTGTAGCGGATTGTTGCGAAGTAGTTTTAATCTTAACTTAATTACACCAATATAACAAAATGTTTAAGCCTAAAAATATAAAATATAAAGATAGTTAAGCCAATAAACCGTAATCCAGTAAATCATAGGAAGTAGGCAGTTAGAAAAAGGCTGGTTGTTTTGTTGTTACACAGATTCCAAATAGCTTTACTTAAACCGACATAAGTCCTTTGAATAATGAGTTTATAGAGCACAGATAAGCAACTATACTGAGTTATTTGATAAGTTAAATAGATAAATAGTTCAATGCCTTGAAATTGCATGAATCCACAAAAGGATGATTTTATCATTTAGGTATTGTTTATATTATTGACAAGTAAAAATCGTTTTTAGAGAAAATATTCGTATAAATAACGAATACTACGTAATTTACGTAATAAATGAATATTTCAATGATTTTAGGGACATTATAGAACAGAGAAGTGGCAACACTTTATTTATGCATCAATTTCAATTTTCAAAACTAGTTTCACTTTCTTCTTAAGAGTGATCAATCTATGTTTTTACTCATCTAACACTGTGTTATTAATTTTATTCATGATGTAATATTATATTTTTATTATTTTTACAGTGATTGCTCCAGAATCCAGTGATAACTAAGTACTTAAGGAAATTACTTAATTTCTGTTCCTACTTAGTAAGCATTTAAATAATTAGTTATATTATATAAGTTTTAACACTATAGAAAAATGACTAAGTAAGTAATAAAACATCTGACTGACAATATTTTTTTATTTAATAACCTCTTAAACTTAAGTACTAATAAGTATTTATAATAACTTGAAATTGATTTATGTCTAATTATTTACCAAATGACTTGAAAACTTATTTAATAATGACACATGCACACACTTTTTAAGGCGATAAAAACCCACCTTTATTCTCTAACAACTCTTCAAATCGTCTGTGTAATAATGCGTTCTGAAAATAAAACACAGTTACAGTAGGTTAATGTATGTAAGAGCTCCCTAGGTAAAGTATAAATTATTATTGGTATCTAATATTTTTTGTTTGATTACTATTCATTAGCGTTTTCTTATAATTAAAATCCATAATCAACGTACAACTATAATACATATTGAGCACTTTTAGTAGTGTTAAATCAAGTTACATTTGCATCAACAATGACTTTTTATTTAACAAGGACCCACAGGGCGTCACTCTAACAGTTTCTTACATATTATGAGCTTTAGGCTGACCGCACATTGGCTACTATTATCTGAGCGATAGTTGCATAGGGTTTTGTCGCCTAAGTTACCAGCATAAGCTACAAGATCATAAGTTGCATAAGCCACTATCACTTAGGTGTCCAACTTATTAGTTTTAATTAAAACATTTATCAACAGTACTTTGTCTAAGCAATACAAATAGATGCAAATGTTATTAAATAGTAGCCGAACAACTTTTAAGAGTTGCGTTAACCACTACATAAAAACTACTAGTTGATCAATCGCCAGTAGCTAATGGTTGGTCAGTCTTAATATGACGACCCGCGTGGCGGAGCGCTCCCCATACCGGTCTGACGCGCAAAGGGTCCCGAGTTCGAACCCCGGCCAGACAGATATCTAATAATGGATTTACATTTTTGTTGTCTGGGTCTGGGTGTTGTGTATTTGTCTATGTGTGTGTCCATGGCACCCACGATACAGGGAATCTTAGTGTGGGGGCTGTGAGTGTAGAAAGCGTTTTATAAGCGTTTATTACTAATAAAAAATATGAATATGGTCCAACTTGGACCAGTTAGCAAACTTAGTCAAAATAGATATCTACCTTTTTCAGAAGTTTATCCTCACGCTCAGCTGCAATTTTTAGCATTTCTTTAGACCGTTCCAGAAGCAAATCCTTTTCTTGTATAGTTCTTTTGAGATTGGATATTTCAGTGCGGTAAGAGTCGAGTTGGCTGCGAGCCTATAAAACCATTAATGTTCTATAAATCATAGATTGTAAATTATAACTTATTTTATAGAATTTGGTAGAGTCCCCTATGATTTTATAATTAAAAATCATCGTTTTTCAAAGTTTTTTATTGATATTATTATAATAATAGACTAACGTATATTTTTCTGTACTGTTCATCAATAATAAACATTCCATAGATATTACTAAAAGCATAGGTTAGTAAAGATACTTCGCCGCCTTGAAATTGAATGAAGCCACAAACGGCTTATTTTAGTAAGTTCTTTTTTTTAATTCTTGACAAATAAAAACATTTTTAGAGAAAATTTACGAATAAATAACTAATACTGCGTAATTTACGTAATAAATAAATAATTATTTCAGATATTTTAGGGACATTTTAGCCAAAGAGTATATTAGTAACCTATGTATTTTAGCACGGAGACGTGGCAAAACTTTTTTACGCAACTATTTCAATTCTCAAAACTGGGTACATTTTTTTGTTAGGAGTGAGTAATCTTTACTAATCTATGCCTAAAAGTTAAAAAATGGTAAAAATAATAGACAAAGATAAAGAGAAAAAATAGAAGAGGTTTTATAATGACGATACAAATAAAAGCTGAAGTTAGTATATTATAGCATATATGTATATGCTTAGTTTGACTAACCTTATCAGTACTAGTTCGTCCGCTACCAGGTCTGGAATCAGCGCGTCTTATTGTGGTGCCTGACTTTTGATCCGCTTGCAACTTGCTCACTAAAGCTGTTTAGTAAAATAACATAAATCAAAATATGAACACAAATGACAAGCACTTAACACTCGTAGCGTAGGTAGTAGAAGCTTTCATCACCGTGTAATAACATGTACCTACACATATACAAACACACACAGCAAATACAAATAGCCAGACTGGGAATAAAAAATTTAAATCACCATTTAGATTTATAACTATTAAGATTTCAAACTTTACTAACTATTGGACAGATTGCTATGCTTGCTGAAATTCCGCGATCTTAATCAAGCAATTAGACCACTTGTAGGATGAGGCAATAAATACCAGACAATATCATGGATAATAATTGTGCGTTTAATACTGATTCTAACCTCTTAGCGTGAGAACGGTTTGTTCAAGATCGTTTATCCGTTGTTGGTGAGCAGATGCAGGCGTGGTCTCCAATGAATTCACTCGGAGGGTCAGTTGCATGTTCTCTTCTTTAAGCATATTGCAGTAACTGAAGATTAAATCAATGACAATACATTATATAATACGATTCGTTCATACGAATATATAATAAATATGCTACATTTTTAGAGCCGTTGCCATCGTCACATTTTTAGGGTTCCGTAGCCAACGGAACATTATTACTAAGATTCCGCTGTCTGTCCGTCTGTTTCTGATTTATATTATTTTTGCTCATGATCAAGATGTAAAGCCACCACTACTTATACAAGTAGTGGTAGCAACGCACTTGTGATCGGATATATGTAAAGCCCACATTTGTTATAGGTGTTCCCTAAGGCAGCAGTGACCACTTACCATTATTTGGAATAGGTACATGCTCGTTGGCCACGTCAACCTTATAAATACATGCAAATGGTTATAATATCTGGAGGCACGGCAGTGCCGCCGCCAAGTCGAGCCAAAAAAAGCGGATATCATAACATACGATTAACTAATTGTTTGTGAACTTAGCCGTAGATAGACGCTTCCTAAGGAAAATGACAAACATTTTTCATATCTTTTTCTAACTATTTAGTACATAATATATTGATGATAAAAGGACATACCTCTTCCAATATTCTAATTCTGGTTGTGGATCAGTCGATGTGTTGAGTGGTGTTTTGATTTGTGATTCGAGTAGGGTTGATTCCAATTTTAGCACTTGACCTTTCAATGATGTTATTTCAGCTAACGCCCTTTCATACTCCGAGACTAACGGCTCATTACCCTAAAAAGATTAAAAAAAATGTTTATTATTGAATTTATTGTGTATAAATTATAATAAGCGGATTGTAATTACGATAAATGTATCAAACATAATTATGTGTTTCGGTCACGCAGATAACAGTTTTTTTTTTTTTTTTTTTTTTATATAATATAAGAGTAGCAGACGAGCATGCAGTCCACCTGATGGTAAGTGGCTACTGCCGCCCATGGACATCTGTAATCAACCCCTGATAGGATTAGATATTCCTACCTGAGGTCGGCCACAGATGCGCCGCTACCCCTGAGGACTAAGCTGGAACGCCTCGAAAAAGTCTGTCTCCCTTACCACACCCTTCAAACCGGAACACAGCAGCGCTTAACACTGCTGTTATCAGGTAGAAATAGGTGTGGCGATGGTGCCGCCGGAGTCGAACCACAAAGGGTTCTACCACCTTTAAACAGTTTAACAGTTGAAGTGAATTTGAAATTCTATGAACTAAATCCTTCTTTCTGAGTATTCAAAAATGATAGAACGCTCCATTTTTACCTTATAACTGCAGTGTAATATTAAGTTTTGCTATATACTGTAGCTGGTTTGAAAGGGGTAATTGATGGAGACACTTATTTGAGGCGTCCCATGGTAACCTTCCGCAACGCATCTGTGGGTGACTTCAGGTACGACTACAATGGGAATGATGACAAATTTTGAACTCCCTTTCTATAATGTATGTACATGTCTACTGATTCCAAAAATCGTATTATTTAGGCAATAAATTCAGTACATATTAAATATTAGCATTTTTAAAACAAATTTTGAATTAAGCGCGAATACGCTCACGGGTGTCATGGCGTCCGCGAATGACGTCACGCTTCGATATCTCATAGAAAAGTTCAAGCAATACGGTGACACGCCAAAAAAATGACGTCATTTCGCCCCGATTAGCGTTTTAGACAAGATGGCCGACTGCAGTATTTTATACTTTTATTTTATTGAAATTAAAATGAACCCTACTTTAAAGTTTTAATTAAAACTGGACTATTTTTGAGAATGCTTTCAACATAATATTGTTTTTAAGTAAATCATTTATTCTTAGATTTTTCAATACTGTCATCATGCCCATTCTATGTGGGGTTGATTAAAGATGTCCATGATCAGCATATGCCATTTAACATCAAATGAATTTCATACTCCGTTTCTATAATATAAAAAGGTCCTTGCCCAACTACTCTTCAACACGACGACCCGCGTGGCGGAGCAGTCACCATACCGGTCTGACGCGCAGAGGGTCCCGGGTTCAATCCCCGGCCAGACAGATATCTAAATGATGAATTTGGGTCTTTGTTTCTGGGTCTGGGTGTTTGTGTATTTGTGTGTGTGTGTCCATAGCACCCACTTATACAGGGAATCCTAGTGTGGGGCTGTGAGTGTAGAAAGCGTTGGCTTTTAACAGCAAATAGTAATGAGTGACGTCATTAAATGTGTTACCTTTTCCGCGACTTCAAGTGCGGCAATACGCCGCTGTTGCGCCTGTATGCGATCAAGCAACGCACGTGTGGACACCGGCGGCGGTGAACAACTGTAGTCGCTCCGGGACGTCATCTTCTCTGGACGCTCGCCCTCTTGCTTCTCTATTGCTGAGCTGCGTTCGCCTGAAACATCTCATCATTTTATATCTTGTTATAATAAAGCATCATCATTGAAATATTTTTGTTTCACTGCTGGGAGCGGGTATTCAGAATCAGAAGATATAAGCCACGTCTACTACGTGGCTACGTGCGGATTGACTGACAATGATAAAAGTGTAATAAAAGAATTACAACATTCAAATTGAACGGATAAATTGAACACTAAGATTTTATAAACCATAACAATTCGTATTAGATTAATATTCCTTTTATTTTTATACTCATTATTAGAAAAATAACTAAGTGTATCACGCGTAAAAAATATTTGCATTCAATGATATCCTTACGCTTAATTTTTTTTTTTTTTTAATATAGGAGTAACAGACGAGCATGCAGTCCACCTGATAGTAAGTGGCTACTGCCGCACATGGACATCTGTGATCAACCCCAGATAGGGTTAGATATTCCTACCTGAGGTCGGCCACAGATGCGCCGCTATGCGCCTGAGGACTAAGCTGGATAGCCTCGGAAAAGTCTGTCTCCCTTACCTCACCCTTCAAGCCGGAACACAGCAGCGCCTAACACTGCTGTTATTAGGTAGAAATAGGTGTGGCGGTGGTGCCGCCGGAGTCTAATCACAAAGGGTTCTACCACCTTAAAATGATTAAACAATGTAAATAATACTAATGTAGCTTACTCTTCAGTTCAGAGAGTTTTGACAGAAGAACACGTTTTTCTTTCTCAAGACGTGCTAAAGCAGATTTGGCAAGGTTGAGACTCGTTTCCAATTTCTTCTCCTCTTGACATTTTTCTTCGTAACGAGCTTGCCATCGGTCTGCTGCCTGTTGCGCTCTGTAATAAAATAATTTATTCAAATTACTCATACTTTTACATCACTCGGCGAAGGTCGTAGTACGAAACAAAATAATGTTGATGCAATATTAAACAAAACTTTCCTGAATTATAATGGTTTTTAAAAGATGGCGGTAGGCCCTCTTAACTCATTTAAACAATATTTTAAATCAAAATAATAAAATATCTATTATGTTATTTAAATAAGAAAATAATTATGTCTATTTACTACATTCTTAGCATATTGTGTTTGACATTTGATGAAAAATATATATTCATCAGCAATAATTATTATGTAACATGTGAATACAGATATTATTGAAGTTATTCTGAAATAAAACCAAATTAGTAACATTCGCTTTTCTCTATATAATCGAATCAGAAATGTGCAGACCTTTTCCACTTATCCCAAACAGCCATAGTGGAATGAGCGTCACGGCGTGCACTGGTGAGTTGAGCCTGGAGGGTCGCGATCTTGTTCTGTAGAGCCGCAGATTCCGCTGTAACCACCTTATGGCCTGAAGTGGTTCTAGAATGATGATACTTTAATTATTAAATATACCCCAAAATTCGGGGTGAGGTTCTCAAATAACTGGTACGGATATATTTCTTTATGTTGTAAGTTGTAAAGTTGACAAAACAATTTTTTAAATAAGTTCGAAAATAATCCTTTTATAAACTCCGTTGTCATATTTTAATTTTGGTATATTATTATATTATTCAAATAGTTATTTCAACACTTTATTATCAGCCTAACTATACAACAACACGTGTTCTAGACATATACGTGAAAAAGACTTACATACGAAATACTTGGTTCTTAAGATTTTGCGCGTCAAGTCGAGCTCTTCTTTCTCTGGCCGCGACTGCCTTGATTTGTCTCCGCAAGATAGCGTTCTGTTTACTCATCAACTGTTTTTCTCGACGTAACCGCTCAATGAGAGGTTCATGCCTGAAATATTTATTTTTGTCATAATTTACTAAATATTTGATTATGTACTCAAAACATTGCCTCACTATTATTATATAACCAAATTATAAAATACACTATTATTATATACCAAATTGCAGTAGAAGTGGTAGGCATCTTCATATAATCGTCCTGAAAATCTTGAAAGTCGATAACTGATTCGAATTTCAGTTCCAATCTTTCAGAACCCTGCGGCGAAACCGCATCGCTCGCTTCCTCTACTTCCACGATAGCGGAGAGATCGAACCCAGGATCGTTTATTGAGAGCATCGTCTGCATACTCATTACTTGAGTCTAAAATCAAATTGGAAAACACAGAATAACTCTAAACTTCCAATCATTTTGTGTCACTTAACTTTCTCTGCTATTTGAAATATTTTAGTTTTGTTAGTATTTTTTTGTAATTTTTACAATAATTCTATTGCGTAAAAGTCAATATTTTAAAAAAAATATATAAAGATAATCTTGAAGAAGAGAATTCAAATACCTACTTATCTTTTTTATTTTTTTTTATATGTAACCTTACGATAAGGCAGACGGGCTACCTGATGGAAAGCAGTCACCGTCGCCTATGGACATTTGCAACACCAGAGGAGTCGCC
The DNA here is from genome assembly GCA_014595695.2 of Epargyreus clarus clarus. Taxonomy (NCBI): domain Eukaryota; kingdom Metazoa; phylum Arthropoda; class Insecta; order Lepidoptera; family Hesperiidae; genus Epargyreus; species Epargyreus clarus. The sequence continues at coordinate 722,123 of JACTTY020000006.1, forward strand.
AATGCATCGCCGGCTTTTCGTTCGTTCGTTTTAATGGACCGTTTAAGTTTGATGTTAGAGACGATATTATTTAACTTACGGTTATTTATTTAAATGATATAATTAACCTTATGGTTGTTTATAGAAATGATATTATTTACCTTAAGGTTATTTACAACAGTCCGTAGCTGTTCAATGTGGGTATCCTTATCGGCTAGCTGCTTAACGTACAGAGCTTTTTGTTCTGTCAAACGAGACCGCAATTCAAAATGCTCCCGTTGAGTTTCGCCCAGTTGAGAGAGCCAGTGTTGATTTTCCGCCTTATAAGATTCTACCTGTTAAGGTAAATATATTAATTTACTAAACTAATTAAAAAAAGTAATGATCGTAACTTGGTATGATAGAAAGTTAATTCGTAAATATAATTCTTTAAATGTTTGTATAATAATATTTTATTGATATTAATAATATTCTTCTGACTAAACATCGCAAAGATTAAAATACTGAAGTTACACAAATGTTTCTTTTTGTGATGTAGACCCCACTAATTAAGGATTGTTTCGTATTCCTCCCTAAGGGGTTTTAACGTTTGTATTGAAGCCAGTGCATATACAGTCGCGGGCAACAGTTGTTAAATAATAAAATAATACAAATTGTAGTACTTACTTCGTCATTATGTCTTTCTTTTAATTGTAGACTGAGTTGTTCCATTTTCGACAGTCTTTCAGTAGCCAAATCTTTCCAACGATCGAGTTCACTTTGAGAAGTTGTTCTACAACAATAATATAAGTATTTTTCATTTATTTCTATCAAAGAAGAACCATGAAATAATATAAAGGTCAACAGAAGTCACTAACATTTCTGTTTTGTAGTTGTCCAAATTACTTTGAAGTTTAAAACACTTATCTTCAAGTTCCGTAATCTTCCGAATATATTTACTAACAGCCTCCTTAATAACGTCTTCGTCGTTTGTTCCTCTCCTGTCATAAATAAATGATTAATAGTTAATTTCGCAGAGACAGCGTTATATTAGATAAGCTATAATGTTATCTGATAGCTCACACCCAAAAGTGATTGATGACCTAAAACGTTAGACGTCAGAAGCCTATAAGAGTTTTTTTTCTAAAATCATCCCACTTTTTAATGTGAAGGTCATTGTAGCACGAAATAAAAATTAGGCTTAATACAAACAATATTACCCCTCTAGTTGCGTTTTCAAAACGAATATTTTTTCTTGTAAATCTTTCACAGCTTTTGAATATTCTTCCCTTTCTTTCTTAAGTAATTCTTTGTATTCAGTTATTACAGTATTCTTATCATTTTCTAATTCTTTAAGCGTTTGTATTAAATTGTTATTTTCTTCCATGCATGAAGTTTTTTCTTGAAGTAATTGAGCAAGGTTATTTTTAAAATCATCTATTTGATTTTTAAATGTTAGAATATTTGATTGTAATGATTTGATTAAACCATCCTTTTGATTATGTGAATCTGTCAAATTTTGTATGGTATAATTTGATATATCTTTTTGTTCATTTACAACAGATAATTGTTGTGATATACGACGTAATTCTGTTCTAACATTTTCGGACCTTTCAGTTTCTCTTTTGAGTTCTGTTTTAAGATCATTTATATGACACTGTAATTCTTTTATTTTGTAATCTTCTCCAGTTTGTATAACTTTTGTACTTACTTGCTTTTCATTTATAAAATTCGTTTGAGTCATAACATTTGTAACTGGTGATTTTTGTACCATAATCTTATCTGCATGAATTGTCTTTTCTTTAGAAACTTTATTATGATTCGTTGCGTTACCTATGTCATTTTTTTCATGCATTTGAGATTGCTTAACAAACTTAGATCCAGGAAGCGTAAAAGTAAGATTTTCTAAAACAATAATTATGGAAATATAAATATGGCATGAGTTTTTTTTCGTAGAAAAGGCGTAGAAATAGCTTGAGCACGGATCACGCATTTTTAGAAGTTTCATAAAGAGATAAGTACAAGAGAAACGTTTTTCTATGTTCATATGTACTCGTAGCTTGGTGGCCTATGGATGGATCCATCTGACCGTGACAGGAGATTTTAGTCCAGTAGGAGATCAGTGCTTTAAGAAAGTAAAGATACTCAATGTAGTAAAAGAGAATGGGAAATAATAAAATAATTACTTGAGCTAGTACTGTCATCGTCTGATGGAATGTCTTCTAAATCCATACTGCTACTAGATGCGTGTTTGTCTTTATAAATTTGGTTATCGCTATTATTTACAGGCACATTTTTGACTGCAGTAGATATTTTTTGTCCCTGATTAATAAAAAGAACTGTTCTCTCCAGTACATTACAGCGTTCCAATATATTTTTTCTCGACTCTTCAAGCATTTGTATTTTTTTGTTACAAAGATCCAGTTCATGTGTTTGTATTTTGTTCTGAAAAGATTATGTACTTGTATATAATTCATGTATCATTAAGTTCATAGACCTACATATTTATCGAGAACCAACCGTTATAATGTTACTTAAATCGTCTTGACAAATATTTTCATTTTTGAGGCCTCGCGATTTAGCGGTTTCTAAAATTTGGTTGTAAACGCTGTGTTTCATCATAAGGTTTACTCGTAAATCTTCAATCTCTTCTAATTTTTCATTAGCAGCATATGTTTGGTTATTTAGCTCCTCCTTATTAGTGATATAACTCTCAATAGTGCAAAGTGGTAAACTACCTTGATATTCTTGCCTAAAAATCTGTAAAATCTCAAACATATTCCTGTGAAAATAATATAAGACAAATTAAAGAAACACAGCAAAGAAATGATAAAAATATAAAATCTTTTATTTTTTAAATTGTACTACCTGAATTTATTTTCACACGAAAATATGTAGTAATCCAGAACTTTTTGTCGAGTCCGAATCATATTTTCTGCTTCATCTCTTAAATGCTTTTCTTTATTTAAAGCTAGGGTTAATCTTTCTATCTTCTTATTATACTCAGATGATTGCAAATGGGCAATTAATATTTCGCCACTAAGCCTTGTAAAATAGATATAAATATTAAAAACACCACATTATTCATTATCATTATTAATTTATTATTTAAATATTTACCTTGCAATTATTGCTTTATTGTCTCCAGCTGATTGCAAATCAAGAATTTGGTGACGCAATAGATTTATTTCGATGTCTGAATTAATTTTGCTCTGCTGTTTATCATGCAACTTAAAAAAATATGTTACGTAATTGTACATGGTTGATGTAAAAATATATATACTCGTATAACATGACTCAATAAATAAATAAATACCTTCAACAAAGTAGTTTCGAGTTCAGTTTGAATCCTTTGATTTTCTTGTTTGATTATTCTGTTTTCTTCACGGAGTTTAAATATTTCTTGCTCAAAAAAGTTTTCTTCTTTATTTACTTTTGAACCTATTAAGTTATCACTAAAATAAAACAGGTAATTGATAATGGAAAATCATGTTAATAACAAATAAGGAACTAAAATTTTATATTTACATTATTTTTCCAGTTGAGACTTGAATTTCTTCATTCTTTTTCTTCAAAACGTCTAATTGAGTGTTTTTGTTGCTTAATGCTAAAGTTAATTGCTCCAATTGTTTTTCATTAATAGATTTTTCTATACCTTCTTTAGATTTTTCCTCTTTATTATTCTTATCTTCTGCTGAAAATAATAAAATATCTATTTCATATGTACAATGTATCTATAGTCCGATTCATAATTAGGTGTCCAAAATGTAAACAAAGGTGTTGACCTATCAAGAAAATATGTGTCAAATGGCAGTTTCTTATTTTTGACAATTTTAAATTAATACATCGATAATAAAATAATAATCTAAATAAATTAAAATCAATTCACATTTTCCAATATTTATATTAACTCAATTTCATTTCATACAGTAATAATAATAAAAAACAAGATTTATGAGAGAAAATTAAATTGTGATAATGGTCACACAATCGGCATCCAAAACATTTTTTGTGCCGCCATTTTTAAGTTTCGTAGTTGATATTATTCATTTTCGTGATCGTGATCGAACTCGATTTTTTTCTAATTTTCTTAGCGCGTTTTTTTTAAATTGTGTGCAGTTATTAAGTTTTTGTTTTATGTTGAATTTTGTTAAATTTTTCGTTTCTTATTAATTTGTTAAGGTTTGCAATACCTGTAATCGAATTTTGACACTTCTTTGTTTACATTATGGACACCTAATTATGAATCAGACTATACATACAATTATGCACTATATTTCTATTGTTTAATTTGTTAAATACATACGTATATCTACTAATTCTTTCTGTAACGAACTTAGTATATATAACTTATCTTCTTGTAATCGTTTTAAGATATCACTTTTTTCAATATGACTGTTAACAAAACTTTCTGCAGCATTTCTGTATTTTGTAATATATTCGTTAAGGGCGACATTTTGTTCCCAAAATAAATTAGCTGGTACGCAATTTCGGAGTTTATCAGTAAGATTAATGTTAAAAACTATCAAGCTCTGAATATGAGATTCATAATCAGAAGCCATTAACATCATTTGTCGCTTACAATCTGAATATTCATTTTTAATATTTTCATTTTGCGTTCTGATATGTTTGTATGATTCTTCTAAATAAGCCATTTTTCTTTGCCATACAGTTACATCAGGGCTACTGAGTAAGCCAGGCGATAGAACACTAGTATCATCATCTGCATTCTGTTGCAATTGTGATTTTAGATTTTCTATTTCTGCTTTGTAATTTTCTTCTTGAATTATCCATTTATTGTGATCATCGGCCGCAGTTATCGCTAATGATGTGAGTTTATCATATAATATTTTAAATTTCTCTTGAAAATAATGTAATCCTTTTCGTAGCTGTTTTTCATATTGAATATTTCTTTTTGTAATCAAACTTTCTACTGCAGATTTATTGTTATAATCCATATTGCCTTCAATATCGTTCATCCAGTAACTAAATTCGTTTAAATTTCTGTTTTCTATATCGAAGAAATTATCCTCTGGTATTTTTTGTTCTTTTTTGTCCAACTCTATCTCAGCTATTTTTTGCTCTAACTCTGATGATTTTTTACATTCTTTAGATAGTTTTGTCATTACTTCATATGTTTCTTTCCTGCAAAAATTTATAAGAAACGTTTTCATTAGCAAATTGTTTTATTAAGTAAAGAAATATATTAACATAACAGAATAATAAAAAATAAACACTGCAGAATACTTATTTAAATACTGACCTGGATTCATGAAGAGCAGTAAGAAGCGCATCCTTGCCTCCTACAGCGGCTTTCAAGTCCATCACTGCTGCCATGTGTGGTGCAAACCAACCAGCTGCGTGTCGTGCGTCCAAAGAATGGCAAACAGCTTCCAAACTTGGGCAGTTTAATGATAATATTCCCGATGATGTAGTACCTTCAAAAATGTGAAATTAGATTTTCCAACTTTGTCAATTTATAATTGAGGGGATGTAACAATACTTACTGTTATCTTTCAAAAATTCTAATATTTCTTTGAGTCCAATACGTAGCCCTTCATTTTCTTTAATAATTGCTTGTATATCAGGATCTTGGGTAGTAACTATATTTTCTGATTTACTGTCGGCTCCTTTTCCCAATCTGAAGATTTACAGATTTTTATTTTGCATATAAATCATGCACGACAAGTTATATTTGTAATATAAAAGTGAAATATATACTTAGATTCAGCGCTGTCTTCGGAGTCATTTTCATTACATTCCTTGAGAGTTTCAGTGATTTTTTCGTTGTTGCAACCAAACTTATTTAATAACTTTATTAGTTTAGCTATTTTACTATTTTTGATTCTATTGTCAATTTCAACGGAAACTAGTTTATTTTCATTTTCACGCATTTGTTTCTTAATATGTAATATACTATACTCCATGTCCTGATATTTCTTTAAAATTCCTTGAGTAGAAACTTTGCATTCAGAGGGAATATTAAGTTTTTGCCTGGAATGATCAAATTATTGAATTTATAGGGTAGTTAAATGAAGTATTTTTTTATATAAGAAATACTTATACCTTAACGTTTCATTTTCAAGTTGCAATTCATCATTACGCTGTGACAAATTATTAATTTCAATCACTAAATTCTTTATCCCTTCATCTTTCGCTTTTAGTTGCCTCTTTTTATATTTCAAGTCTTTTAATAACGTGTTGACACCTTCTTCGGATTGTACTAGTTGTAGCTGCGATGCTATATTCGCTACCTGAACAAAGAGTAATTTACAACTTTTAATATTAATAAGAGTTTGAAATAAGCAAATAAGAAAAAATGTTTGATATATTTAACAATTCCTCACTTCCTTTTCCCTAATTGCAACCATTTCTTCAGCAGATTGAAGGGCAAATGTCATATTCTTTAGTTTATTTCTTAATTTCGTGATCATACTTTTTTCTTTTCCATCATCACTCTCATTTTTGTTTTCATGAATAGATAAATCGGGACCCTCTTCGATTTCTTTTAGCCGATCTTTTAGCCGTTTATTCTCTGTTTTTAAAATCTGAATCAAATTTGCTGACTGCTCTATTTCATTTGACGCTTCTATTAACTTATCTTGTAACTCTTTAATTTTTGGTTCTTCTGGATATTTCTTTTCTACCTTAATAAAAATAAGCAGATATGAAGTTTTAATTACATTGTAATACGAATATATAATCTTCAACACGATGATGAACTTACTTTTGGAGACGTAGATGGCTTCGAAGCTATTTTAAGATTTTCCTTTAACTGTTTATTTTCAGATGATAAACGTTCTATGTCATTTTTATGCGATTTTATCAAAATCTAAAAAAATGTATATTCGTAACAGGTAAGAATTAAAAGTATAGTCCATTTATAATGAATAATATATATCGATACATTAAACAATACCTTCAGTTGTTGGATTTTTGACTTAACATCTTCTTGTATACAATCTTTACTTGTGTCTTTGGTGTTAATTTCTTTTTTCAAGGTTTCTATTTCTACTAACAGTTGAACTTTCGATTGTTCACATTTTCCAAGTGCTTCTGTAATTTTCGTATATTAGATAGAGTATTTTATTCTAATTAGGCTGTAAATATTTACATTCAAACAAACCTTTTAATTGGTTGCATTCACTGTTAATAGAATATAACTGTTCAGTTAAATTTTCTAATAATTGAGTAGCTTCTTTTAATTTATCTTTAAGCTGAGACAACTTATCCTTTAATTTAAAATTCTCTTCTTCAAGTTCCTGAAAATTGTCGTTGTTAAACTTATCATAAATATAAACTAATTTAAAGTTATAGTATACAGTATATATTGTTTATTTTTATAACATAAAAATAGTCATTTGGCAGATACAAACAAATTAGTTACATTATGTAACATTCTTACTTTGACGTCAGCCAGTAATTTCCTGATGTGTCGATTCTTCTTATAAATCTCATTTTCTAATTGAGCCGTGGCATTCATTTCTGATAAAGGATCACGACTAGATTCGCTCTCTCTATCTAACTCAATTTTATTTTCTTCATATTTGTTTTTACGATCTTCTAACTCAGCTATTTCGGAATGTAATTGCTGTAAAATTTCTTTGTTTGCCTTAATTACTTCTTCTTGATGAGTTATTGTTTCCAGGACGCTATCAGAACTTCTGGTGGGTGACTCTGAATACGGCAATAAAATTTAATTACATAGTTTAGAGTTGTTATAGTCAGAGTTCGGGATAAAATAAAATAATATAATAAAAAATACAACTTACCAGTAAGCGTACTTTTTATCTTTTTCTTACCACCTTTTCTGTTTCCTTTTTCTATTTCTCCCATCAAGTTGTTTACCTTAGAATATTTTTATAATGTAACAATTTTAAAGATTCAGTTAAGACACGGTGTAAACAGGAAAATCAAATTTAAATATCAAATTATATCATTTGCCAAATATAGCCATAATATAATAAATTATGTACGTAATATTAAAGTACCTGCTCGCTTTTGTATTTCAATATATCCTGGGCAAGTCGAAATAAAGTTTTGAGGTCTGTAAAGTTGAGTTCGATATCGTCTGCTTCCATCCACGACAAACTTTCACAAAGCTTCTCTTTGTCCGCTTGCATCAGTTCCCTCTGGGAGAAACTCAAAATTTCCCTCCAATCTGTTTCCACCATTTCTGTTTACTTTTTAATAAACACTTGATTCTTTATAATTTTAATATGCCCGATTTTTATAATTATAAATTATGTAACAAGAAACAGAAATCATGTGGACAAATATCAAAAGTAGAGAAACGAAGTTATTGACTTCGTAGATTGATTTGTTGTTACATAGTTGCTAGGCAACGACTTTATGCTGACGGACACGACCACAGATATTAAATAAAACTTGTAAAATAATGTTTTACCTTCAGCAATAGTATTTATAAAATGGATTGGCGAATAAATAATAATAATACTAAAATGCCTTAATAAATTATTTTTTGTGTTCTTCGTAGTTTTTGTATACAATGGAAACTTAACAATTCAATTCTACTTTTTTGATTTCAATAATATTCAGATATAGTATATTTCAACTAGCGTGCTGTTAAAGCATCCTAATTGAAACAAATTGATTGTAATGGACCCGGTACAGTACACAGTAATTAGGTACAGAGAAGCGATTGACTCAATTGACTTAATTATGTGAGATGTTAACATTCTTATATTCATTATTATTTTTATTAAATTCATACCAAAAAAAATTTAAGTTATAACAATAATGTAGTTTTGTAGGATTAGATCCAAAGGAAAACACTCAGCTTTTATTAAATGCCTAAATTCATGTTTTTATTTTTCTGAGATAAACATAACTACGCCTATAGTACGCCTCTCCCATAGCTTTTACCACAGACCTGTATTTGTACTGTGGCTTTTACGGACAGTATTTTCTTTTCTTATTGGAAATACGGTCAGTGATATGCTTTTATTTCACCATGCTCTTTTGAGTGTAATCTTTTAAACCACCTTTTCTCATAAAGGTTTACGAAACTTATTTGTAACTTTGAAGTACCTACCTACTACGAATAAATATTTGCAGTCTTGTACTAGTGATCTATATCGGTACCATTATCATGCGGTATGCATTGATCTTTGAAATAGATTTTAACTTGGGTTTTACTTAACAAATAATATCAACATTGGATCTTTTCATCAATAAAACACATTTATAATAGAAAGATTATATTATTAGGTGTGATGATTTAAACAATAGCAATTAATGTTACATTTCATGTCGAGGTGTCAACAACAAAATAAAACATTTGTGCTTCTAAAAATAAATTAACAAAAGTAAATACAACAATGGGTTAAATAAGGAAGAAGTACGAAATACACAAATCAAGCATTTACATAGGGCGAGGAGACACTTTGGTAAACTTACGTTACGCGTAGGATACATAGAAAATACATTTATTAAACTTTGATTACATTTATATCACTAGTAAAAAATTAAAAGAACGATAATGAATATCATACAAAAATTTAATGGACAAGGTAATTTTCATTAAATTTTTGCACTAGGTAGTTACAGAACAATTAAATTAAACAATTTGCGTCTGACTAGACATTCTAAAGCCACTTACGTTAATAAGATAATTCCAGTTAATAAAAAAGGAGTTACATTTAGCTCATATATTTCAATACCCAACTAGTAGCACATCTATACCGTTATATCCAATATATCTTAGTTTAAATTAAGCATATAAATTGTATTGTCAATGTTGCCAAAAATTACTCGCCCTATATACCTACACTCATCATTGCATGTATACTCATGAGTATTGCGATATATATAAGACTATATAATATATGTATAATTATGTTAATGTGGTAACTTATACATGATATTGTGTGATTCGAAAATTTCATTGATTATGTTAGTTTGCGGTTAATAACGCCAATGTTACCTCACAAAATGTCAAAACTGTGTTATTTTTCAAAGTTTGACTTTTGCTCACACCTATGTACCACAACAGCTATGTACCAACTCTTAATCTAGCAATTGAAGTTAAATTCAGTGGCGATAAAGTAATTTGTTCCGAAGCTAACTATGTAATATGTATCTATACTGAATTATTGATAAAAGGCAGACGACACTGAATTGAAGACGTGAAAACTGTTAGTTGACACAAATTAGTAAACCACGTTCAGCTACACTCTTTTAAAATGTTACTTTTAAAAGATGAGCCCGAACTTCCACTCCGTCGATTTAAATAAATTACTATACTACTAAACAACTTTACAGGTATATAAGTATTTTTATTATTTTTTATACAATTATACAACACCATAATTCAATAAACATACTCTTTGGGACGCATAAATCAACTTTGGGTAGGTTATATTGTTAGACATCTATTACTTGGTGTTTGCTTCAAATAACATAACGTGTACAAAGAAAAGGGAAATATTAACAAAATCGTAGAATCTCAAGAAGGTATTGTTACTTTTTGGCAATTTGTGCTTTTTGTGTTAAAACACGTTTAAATAAATCACTACATATTATGTCACGACATTCGGTAGTTACGCCCGATGCTTAAACATATTGAAATGTGAAATGAAGATATGTAACGATTGTTAATAAATACTGCATTCTATTATCTATGAACATCGATACTTAGTTTTATCAAGATATAAAATGTTATAAAAAGTCATGGTATAATTTGGTAACAATATATTACGGTTACGGAATCCTTTTCTACCAAAAAGGCGTATTACCGTTTTAGTCATGTTTAATACGGCTAAGTATTCGGTTATTGGATTCGGGATTAGACACATCTAGGCCACCTACCCGTACAAGATTTATTTTTGCTACACTACTAACACCAAATTCTTTTTACTCGTAGTCAGATCAACTGGATTTTACTGAATTAGCGGTCATATCTACAATTGCAAAGTTTCATCCACATTTTCTCCATGAAATGTAGGCAAGTCTTCAACAGCAGCAGGTATCATACAAACTTCTGGATAGGTCAATTTTGCAAATGACTATCAAATATGAAAAGCCATATTTTTAAGTCATTACTTTCAGCGTTCTAATAAGTATAAGAAGGTACATATTACTTCTATAGATCTTTGTACATTTGTATAAATAACTTATAGTTCTTAAAGTATACCAACTTTTGCTATAGATTTTTTAGCTATCCGCATTTGATAGTAATTTGTCAATAGTAAAGTCTCTTTCCCAAAACAATGGAACACATATGCATAGCGCAGGGTTGCCAGGCAATTTTTATCAAAGTCAATTCTCTAATTCTTAAATATAGTGAAAATTGTTTCCAAAAGTCACAACTAAATGAAATGAAATGTACTATAGAATCAGTACTTATAGTCCGATTTATAATTAGGTGTTCAAAATGTAAACAACGGTGTTGACCTATCAAGATAATACGTTTGAAATGGTAGTTTCTTATTTTTGAAGATATTAAAGTAATAAAATAATAATAAAAAAAATTAAGATCAATTCATATTTTACAATATTTATATTAGCTCAATTTCGTTCCATACAGTTATAATAATAAAAACAAGGTTTATGGTAGAAAATTAAAATGTGATAATGGTAATACAATCGGGATCCAAAACATTTTTTGTGCCGCCATTTTTAAGTTTCGTTTAAGTTTTTTGTTGAGTTTTTTACAGTTTGTTTCTTGTTATTTTGTTAGGGTTTCCAATACCTGTAATCGTATTTTGACAATGGCATTTCTTTGTTTACATTTTGGACACCTAATTATGAATCAGACTATAGTAAACCACCACTGAATTTTCTAGCAACAAAACTCGGAAAGTTCAACCTAGCAACCCCGCTCTAGCGAGTGTCAGTGTCTAGCGTGTGTCGCGAGTGTCGCGTGTGTCGCGCGTGTCGCGGAGCAGGCGCGGCGGCGAGCGCGCGCGGCGGCCGCACAGCGCGGCGCGCCGCAAGCGCCGCAGCAGCGACGCCGGCCGCTATCAGATGCGCTCCACGTAGTTACCTGGGGGTTAAAATGTGTCGAGTACAATTGGGTACCAGGCGTGAATATATTGATACGACCTACTTATACAAATATGTATATACATATACACATTTTTATATTTTTTAATCATTATAAACATTAAGATTGTTCGAATTACCTATATGGTGAGTAAATAGGTAAGTTAACGGGTATTTTTACCATACACATGCCACTTGTAAACATTTAAATAATTCTCACCAAATACTGCACATAGATGCAATAAAATTGTGCATTTTCCACTTGTCAACTTATTTACGCTTGGTACGGTTGTTGTAAGTATTGTCGCTCATAATAAATAGTCAGGCAATTATAATTGTAATCAATGTACACGGAATAAATCAATCCGCACTATTTGATGTATCAATTACATAGATTCGTTTTTTTTTTATAATATAGCAGTAGCAGACGAGCATGCAGTCCACCTGATGGTAAGTGGCTACTGCCGCCCATGGACATCTGTAATCAACCCCAAATAAGATTCCTACCTGAGATGGACCACAGATGCGCCGCTACCCGTGAGGACTAAGCTGGAACGCCCCGGAAAAGTCTGTCTCCCTTCCCACACCCTTCAAACCGGAACACAGCAGCGCCTGACACTGCTGTTATTAGGTAGAAATAGATGTGGCGGTGGTGCCGCTGGAGTCGAAGCACAAAGGATTCTACCACCTTCATAAAATATATGTATGTATGGCAGTGATAGCCTAGTGGTTAAGAAACTCAGCCTTTCGATCGAAGGGTCTGAGGTTCAAATCTCAGGCACGCAACTCTGATTTTTCAAAGATATGTGCGTATTAGAAATTAATTATCACTTGCTAAATGGTGAAAAAAAAAACATCTGGACTCGGTCACTCTTTATATGATTTGGTAACTTTAGCTTAATCTCGATTCTTTACATTTATAACGTAACAATGTTTCAAACAGATAAGACCATAATTAAGTTGGGTATTTAAAATATGTTATATGTGCCTTTAAAGTGACAGCTATATGCTTAACCAAATCTTTTAGGTAACAATATCTCACGATCACGATCATGATAATTCATATGTCTTACCTGGGAAGGTACCGAATCGTCCAGTGCGCTGCGAGGAGCCGACGTACCAGCCGTCGTCACACTTCTCCAGCACGTACACGGTATCGCCTTCGTTCAGCTCCAACTCGTCAGGATTTTGCGGCCGGTATTTGTACATAGCTCGATATCTAAAAGCAAAATATAAACAATTCTATTCATATTTGTTTTAAGATTGTAGAACAGTTTGTGATTCGATTTTAGAAATACCGCCGTCTCACTTTTTCTGCCTAATAACAGCAATGATAAGTGCTGCTGCATTATGGTTTGCAGTTGAGAATACGTATAGGAGACGTAGTTGTCATAGGCGTTTCAGCTAAGTCTTCAAGGATACCAAAGCAACCTCAAGTGGGACTTTAAAATTATCTAGGGTCGAAGTTTTTGATAGAATCTCAATTACAAATATCTTGTCTTATCTTAATCTTGTTATTATTTTAATAAACAGGGTTACTGGTCAAAATAACGTAACTTTATAGAAGGTCAACTTACGGCACAGCTTCAGCATTTGTATCCACGTACAGTGGTTCCGCATTATTCAGATCTACACCAGCGCCGGTCGGCGGCCCGTAGCCACGCTCGGATGGAGTCAGCAAGTTTTGTGGCTGCTTCGTTGCGTAACCTGGGGAAAAGATAATTATGTTTTATTAGAAGAAAATTATCAATTCTATTATTTATGGTAGTGTTCTTGGCCTTAACTTATAACTTGATCGCGATCAAGCAATATAGGTACATATAGTACATAAACAGATGTTACATTCTTTTCCGAGACTTTTCGGCTTAGACCTCAGGGGTAGCGGCGCATCTGTGGTCGACATCAAGTAAGAATATCTAATCCTATTTAGTGTTGATTACAGATGTCCACATGTAACAGTAGCCACTTACCATCAGGTGGACTGCACGCCTGTTTGCTATTCTAATATAAAAAAAATATATTTTTGATGTCATTGCGGCGGTATTACAGATACGTCTGTCACTATTGCTTGTCTCGTTGCCATTCTGGTTGGAATATTGTCGTAAAACAAAGGCTTCAAGGCGATATTCAATTACGGATATTTTCTCACTATATTTTTATAGGATAGGATACGTATCTAATTGAATTAATATCGTTTAAAACCTATTACTCTTACAAGAGATAAAGCTTAATACAATCTGATTTCATAATTTCGAACAGAAGTTAGCAATATAAAGACATACCAGGCAAGGGCTGGGTAGCGGGAGGTGCATTAGCAAGCGCTGGGCTATTCTGCTGCGGCGTGTAGCTGTGCGAGCCCATGCTTCTCTTAGCTGTGCCATTCAGTAATCCATGAGCAGCTGGAGACGCTACTGGCTTGTCGGTGTTTGAGTTGGATTGCGATTCTGAAAAAAAGTAGTGGGCTTGAAATATTGAGGAAACTTGATAACGCAGGTTTCGCTTTCTTAATACCTTATTCGTTTATAGTATATTGGTTGTCCTCATTATTGCGATTTTTTAATGGTTGTCGTCTAACAGTAGGAAGCAAAAATCTTAATTGCTGTTGGAATAAGTTGCAGATTTTGTCCATTTATGACTACCGTTCAAAAGTAGATTGATGAACTCAAAGAAATCAGCGGAAAACAGAAGACAAAGGCCAAATGGTGCAAAAATTTTAATCTAAAGCCACTAGTAGAAACGCAAAGTGTAATTGATATATGGAACACAAGTTTTGAAGGTGCTCTTTGTGGTTCGACTCCGTCGGCACCACCGCCATACCTATTTCTGAGTTAAGAGCTGCTGTGTTCTGGTTTGAAGGTTGTGGAAAGGGAGACATAATTTTCCGAGGCGTTCTAGCTTAGTCCTCAGAAGTAACGGCGAATCTGTGACCGACTTCCATGGGCTGCAGTAGCCACTTACAATCAGATGGACTGCATGCTCGTCTGCTACTCCTATATAAAAAAAAGTTAAAAAGTAAACGTACCAAGTTTACCCAAGCTGGGCTCTTGCAACACTGTGACATAGCTATCAGGGAAGATACCGGTCTTATTTCCATTGCGGCCCTCCCACCAATTCTGGTCGATTCGTCTCGTCAGTACCACCACTTCGCCCTTCTTCAGTGGTAGCTCGAGGTTCGTCTGTGCTGTAAAGTCGAATTTTGCTCTTGCCCTGCCCTCTACCACTGCTGGCTTCTTGGGTGTTTGCGCAACGTCGCCTTTTAGTAACTGGAAATAAACAAAATGTAATATTAACTTCGTGAAGCTAAGTAGTTGTAAGTTTAAAGGAGCTTCTACTTCCTTTACTTTAAATGCAATTTAAGATTAAACGACATAAAAGAGTGTCCAAACAATTCTAAGAGGATTTACAGTTATTATTTTAACATATTGACGCGTAGATTATCAGGCAAAATTTTTATTTCTTCTATTACTGTTATATTACCTACTACAATTATTTCAACTTTTTTTATATTTTTTTAAGTCTTGTCTTGAGTCCTCACCTCGACATAATTATAAGGGAACAGTCCTATCCTTCCGTGTACTTCCCCTTCGTACCAATTGGAGTCGATTTGGCGACGTACGTTTATAAGATCGCCCTTCCTGAAACTTAGCTCCCGCGATGTCTGACCATTGAAAGCATACAGGGCTCGCGCTACCGAACGATCTGGTTCATCATAACGATTCAGAGGAACCACTGTCTTCTGTGACGGCATAAAGTTGTCTTGATGTCGGCGATTTTGCATATCTTGCAACTCCTGTAAAGATATACAAGATTTGTTAATAAAAATAAACATTCCAGTACTTTCAGGACAAGTAGGAAACCATAAAAAAAATGATAGTCACATAAGATGTGGTTAAGACTTTTATTTTTATCATTCTTGGAAAAAATGAATAACAATTGAACATGCCAAGCTGAAGAGTAAGCACTCACTCATTTTGAAAATTTTGGAGATTTGAAAATTTAGAAGTTGATGCCAAACATGATTGCCAAAGATGAATTTAGTCAAGTACAGGTGGGTAGATTGAGCATGTTTTGTTATATAGATATCACAAAGTGTAAAACATTGGTTATATCGGTCACACATCTTTCAAACATCACCTTAATAGATGCATCAAACGCTTCTATGTCCACCGCTTGTATATCATTTTCCTGAAAATGTCAACTGATTTACTTACGCGAAATAAGATAGATAGATACATAGTGAGAAATATAGCTTATGGATGAGATGTATAAGATTAGAGTCAATTTCTAATATAAGTTTCTGAATAAAAAGTTTATATAGTTCATTTAATGTGCATTATTTTGTTTCTTAAAATAGGTATTGCATAAACTTTGTAAAAAAACGAAACGGATACCTAAATATGAGCCTCATTAAAAATGTACATCATTTTACAACGTACAGACACTAATCGTTGAATATCATGTTTAAAATGTTCAAAAAAGTTACGACAAAGAACTTACTCTAGCAAAAAAGACGCAAAAACTCAAGTGGGTAAAATATTTGCGTGATTTGTAGATGAGGCGCGCGCCAATACTACGTAGTAAGTATAATATACCGGTCATTTGGTCATCGCCTGTCGTTCTTTGGTATGCGGCATCAAGGTCAATCCTTTTAGAGCTTAGTAAGCTACTTATCAAACTGGATTACGTAAAAAAACAATTGATAGTAAATCTTAATACTAATTAGGCAAGAAATTTCTAATACCTAAATTTAGAAAAGTTTGTTATTTTTATAATCATAGCAGAATATGTTATTCTGTAATTCTTGGAAGTATGCTACATCTTGGTGGGATATCAAGATACAACATTTAAGAACTGTTGCTAAACAACTTACACATTTTATTTACGATCAATCCATCCAATTTTTGCGTACCAATTGTCAATTGTCGATCTATTATAAAATAAAACGATTTCTTGATCCAATTCACAACTTTTATTATTCCCGCGCAAAATACAACTCAAACGTCAAGAGCGTTCTTTTTCTTTTTTTATGCTAATGCATACAATCGTGTAACGCATACAGCCAGTGACTATAAAAATGGGCACTTATTATTATAAAAATAACACATCATTAAAATAATTAATTGAAATAATACTATAATTAAATAATTTGAATATATTTCTAACACTATGATATGCCAAACATTAGATGGATCGATTATAAATAACAGGCGTTGCTGAACTGAATTACGTAAAACATAATTGCCAATACTTAAATCTCTGTATTAAAGAGGCAAAAAAAAAATCAAATACCTTTATTATTATTACTGTTATTGATATAATTATAACCAAATATAATTTATATAGCTTATCATCTTTAATATCCCATTAAATAAGCAAAACTTATTGGTTCCCTCAGAATCCATATTACGTAATCGCTACGTACTCGTAGGTACTAATCACGGCAATTGATTTCACTTTTACCATAGATATTTCTACACAAGAAAAACAAGGTAGTAAGGTACGGCTGCATACAGTAATCTTGTACGAAGCCAATTAAATATAACTGCTTGTACTTTTCCAATGTTTTCATAGAAAACAGGTCCCTTATATAACTTCAACTCTCACTTCCATAGGTGTACCATTTAATCACCAGTTTATGTGAACGACCTACTCGACAGTTTTTAGGGTACCGTACCCAAAGGGTAAAAGCGGAACCCTATTACTAAGCCTCCGCTGTATATCCATTTATCACCGGACTCTATCTCATGAACATAGATAGATACTTGATTTTTTTACAGAGTATTTATAACGGTGGCCGGTATGGGAAAAAATACTAAGAAATAAGAAGACTTGAAATTAATTGGGTATCACCATACAAGAAATCGATGTTATTCGGCGTATTTCGCTTTTTATATTGAACCGCAATAGTTAGAAAGTTAAATTTTTCACAATGCATTTACGTCTATGGCTGCTATAACAGCAAATACTAAAAATAAAAAAATAATGTAAATTTGGTGGTAACGGAACCCTCCGTGGGCGATTTCGACTCGCACTTGGCTAATTTTATTTATTTGTGACGTGTTGTATATTTAAGACGCATGGTAATAAAAACTTCATTCAAATCTAAAATAAAACAAAGAAAAATATCACAGTAAAAGAATTGTGGTGACCACTGTACCATGCACTCTCGCTATAATCACAAGAATTATCCAGACATGTTCTAATTGCTTTAATTATGCGGTATTCATTGCTAATTGTTATCTAGCAAGACTATGTTAGATAATTCGACGTCAATTCTAAGCGCTCTAATTTAACCCAATTAATTTGTGAAAATGGGTGTTTAAAAAGCACCCAAAGAGGTCATTAACCCTTATCATACTTCATAGTTGGTAAAACCAGTATGGTTTTATCGGGGAGCTACCACCGACACATTTATTTCTAACGTGGGTCTTCTGTTTTGGGGACAGAGTATGTATGCCGACTGACTTACATATTAGGTGACTATCTTAGTTCTCAGGAGCAGTATCTGTGATCGGCTTCATGTAGTGTTATGTGTTATATAAAGTTGAGTAAAGTTTTCCGTGGGTGGCAATGATCATTATCAGGAAAATATATTGTTTCATACATAATTAGAGGAACCAATACGTTGCTGGCGATATGGGAGAGCTATATGTGTGCCTTTTTGAAGTGCTTTGCGACGAAAAAGAATCACATTGGACATACGAAGCTTAAAGTCGACACAGTCAGCTAAACGTGATTAGAAATTAAATCAGCCAAGCCTCAAGTGAAAACGACAACTGTACTTGGATTGACGTACAATTTCACTTAAGTGTTTAAGTATTTTACTAAGCACTTTGCAAGTTTTCTCCGCGACATCTGATCGAGACAGTTCAATTTCTAAACTATAAAGAATAAGGATTATAGGTATGGAGCATAAAAGTTTAGAAAATGTGAGAGATCGTAAATAAAATCTTAAATAATCATTAACTCGTAACTTTTATTTCAATTTGTTTTATGTTAAGATAAAACAAGTTGAATTAAAAGTATATTTTTGTTATATCTTATTTATCTCCATAAATAAACTCTACCATTATTGTAGAACTAAAAATAGTATCAAGAAGCACGGAGTGCGTTACCAAATTGCGACATAGTTAAAATATTTTATCATTTTATCTTACATATTAAGTGCGCAAGATATGCTTAAAGAGAACAGGGGGGTTACTACCATCTGTTAAAACAATATTATTTTAATCATTGAAATTTCGTACCACAACCTCACTAAGGTAAGATCGTTTTTATAACATTCCAATAACCAGTTTTATATTAAGTATGTAGGTCGAAATTATTCATTCTTTTTTGCAGGAAATTTAACTTTTTAAGCAAAATATGACAATTTCAGTTGGTTTTGTAAAATGGATAAGCGAAAATGAATACTGGTTTAAGTTTATTCAACTGCGTATGACGGAATATTTTACTGTTTTAAGGTCGTGGTACAAAGAAAAATAATGTTGATGCAATATTGAAATAAAAGTTTCCTGAACTATGATGGTTTTCAAAGATGGTGGTAGGCCCCCAGTGCATTACTAGTGATATGTAGAGAAGTAGAGATGTAGATCATACACTTCCGGCGTTGACTTGCATATTGTTAGTGAAATCCACACTATGCACGAACAACACGGTCTGAATAATGAGTTGTTTGTTCAACTGTTTGTAGATGCAAGAGAAGTTTAATTTGGTTGTTTTATCAAGCTACTTTCGAATTATACAAGAAGGTATTTTTATGTCTTATGTGTGTTCATAATATATATTATGCATTAAAAGGGTTATGAACGCATTTTTTTTAAATTCACTTAAAAAGGGATTGCTATCAATTTGTATAATATACCTTATCAATTATAAATAATTTAGATTTCCTGTAGATTATGTTCTCTCTTAAGGCGAGTGTTATAAGATTCAAATACAATATAACAACAACAAAAGTCAATGGGATTTGAACTTGGGACCACTAAGTTATCACTGCTCACTTAACTCACTGCTAACAAATATTGAAATTCAGATAACAGTACACAGTAACTTAAATGTATTAAAACCTTTGTTTACTAACCGACGAAACAGCTACAATCATTCACGGGAACTTCACAAAACCGCAAATCAACAAACACACCGAGCAAAAGTTCCTTCGCGAAGTAAACATTACTTTGATTAGACAAGTCGTATAAGGTTAACGGTGCTTACGCTATAGTATCTACGTTATGCAAATGAGACGAGCAAATACGTTTATTGTGGAAACCTGAATGGATACGGCAAACAATTGTGCACGAGAGAAACCGCAGGCAGTGTTCCGGTGGTTGGCGCGTATGAATCGGAAAGTCTATCTCGTAACGTTATATTTTAATGACGATGAAAATTATACTTTCCACGTTGACCTTATGTGTCTATGGTAATACAGAATATTTTTATTTTGTATCAGGTACTTAGGATACGCGGTTATTTTCTTTATGTCATGTTTTGACCAAGTGACAGGCATTGTGGTAACAGCAACCCCTTACATAATAAAATGTCTCAATATTAGTCTAAAATCATGTATGTGTGAGTATCCAATAACATAGCTACATTAGATATAGATTGCTAGTACATAAAATCTTAAAATACCCTAAACGAAAATTCACGGCATATGTAGATACATCAAAAGTTACCTTCATCACAATCCAGAAAACATTTGAAGAACGTAAGTAGGTTAAAAAAACCGCAAATTGCAACGTAATTAATGATTGTACATAATAATAAAACAAAGTACTATGCACATGGAAATTAATAACATAAAACTTAATTTACTATCCACGACTCACTACGTAATAAATATTCACTAATAAACGCAAAGTTTCATTAGAAGTGACATGATGATATTGATCAAACTCACTTTCGTGTCCCGGTAACGTATTCGACGTACGTACGTGTCAAAGGCATTGACTGATAATAACAAAAAGTAAATAGCACATACTAAAGAAAGTATAATATAAAGCGTATAATAGTCGTAACGGATTGTTAGTCCACAAGCGTGGTATACTTTTAAAACTAGTTTTCTAGCGTGAAGAATTTGTTTATAACATCGCCGATTGTCGTCGAAATATGCACTATTTATTCTTAAGTAATATAAAATATAGGGTAAAGGTAAATATAAGGTTAGTATTATTCACCTTTTAAATAACTAACTAGATAAAGAAATGCTATGCATTATGTGGCTATACATTACTATTACATATACTATAAGTATATACAGAAAAATATATATTTTGTAATTTTTTGTATTTGTAATTTAAAATATCTATTCTATTATATAGTACCTATTCTATTTATATGGCAATCCCAATAACTTTTCCTGCTAAATTTAGGACGAATTACAACAAATTGAATAGCATTCGAATCTTCAAAAAATAGACGTGCTAACTTTCATGGCAACGGATAAAACAGTAAATTATACTTCAACAGTACTACCAATTTTCTATACATATCAGTATCACAGAAAATTTGTTAGTAAGGAACCCACCGGTTGAAAGATCGACTCGCATTAGGCCAATTACAATCTACCTATAAGGCGTTATGAGAACATTTGACTGGAGAGTTACATAAGCTTTCAATTACTTATTTTTGCTTATCTGCAATTTCTCTTCAGCTAATCTCAGTTAGGTACTCATGCGTCATTGCAGTATGCAAATCTGATAATAATGAATAATATGGTACTTATCTTATCAATGATAGTGCATTAAGTACCGGTTTGTATTCTAAGTAACGCTATTGATCAAACTGTAATTACGTGATCGTAACTGGTTGAAAAGTGCAATCTGAATCCAAGCTGACTGACAGGGTAATCGCAGGCTGATACTCCGTAAATTTCCGTAAAAAGGTCAAACGGTTATGTACCTACATGTTTAAAAATATAAATGTTTTAATTTTTATTCGACTAGAAACCATTTCATAAATATTTTAATATCAAACACTGAACATTTTGCGATCTGATTTTTCTTTGAGTCCACGATAGATATGAGCAAAACAAACTTGGAGGACTCTACATTATTACGGAACTCTTAGGTCTATTTACCATTTATATTCACTTATCAGTTTTATTAAAGATGTATCTTATTGCATGGCATAAGTCTCTGAA
This sequence comes from Epargyreus clarus clarus, assembly GCA_014595695.2. Lineage (NCBI taxonomy): Eukaryota > Metazoa > Arthropoda > Insecta > Lepidoptera > Hesperiidae > Epargyreus > Epargyreus clarus. The sequence goes on from JACTTY020000006.1 coordinate 744,228, forward strand.
CTATAATCCCAATCGATAAATCTATACTTATTGAATTTCATTTGCGTCTTTCTTTGACGGATAATATCGGAAATAGAGACGGAAAACTACTTATGATATTGATAATAACTCGAAGAAACTTTGACAAATACTAGTAAACGACCCGACATTGTGAAGATCTTATATCCGTTTCTTGAAACATTACGATTTAAAAAAATAAATATGTGTTAAGATTTCATTAGCTTAGGTACTTAATGAAAGTTAAGAATTACTAGTTGCACTTGTTACCTGCATTATTTGTTAACTTCAGATCGCTAGTAGCTTTATATTTAACGATAACATTTTGTACGTTGCACTAAGAAGATTCCTAGTTTACGATAATGTCGTGTCGTGTTAATGTCGTCGCCATGCATGCGTGCATTGTCGCACTGTGCGTGTGCATATGCGTGGGTTGTACATACAAGTAACAAGAGGTCGTGAACTTAGTTTCGCTTAGTTCTCGCTAAGTGAAAATTTTGATGAAGTAATAGAAAGTATATTGCTTATTTGCATAGAAAACTTAAAAGTAGTGTTAAGACAAAATATTTAGTGCTTAAAATATAAAGTGTTTAAAAGTGCACATAGACTCATAGTGCACAATTATTTACTTATAAACAAATGTGTTATAGAAGGATTGAAAGAATATCAAAGGTGCTTTGTTGTAATTCATTATGGAGGTAGTTTATAATTTAAGAACATTTTTTAAGTACGAATACAATAGTAAAAGTAAAAAAAAAACTATGTGTTACATTGGTGTGCGCAATTTCGTCCCACGCTAAATATATGTGTTACATTAGCGCTCGCTAATTCATCCTCTGGTGAAAATACATCAGATCTACGTATATTTCAAACGCCGTAAAATACCTCTTTTAGAAGAAGCGTTTGAAAGAATACGTACTTAGGTATAACCTAAAAATCTACAAAGGGCTGTCCTTGAATATAGGAATCCTTAATTGCGTCCATAATAAAAAAACAGGTTTCACTGACCTGCAAGTACTTGTTCCTCTTCTGTTCCCGGTACAGCCTCTTCATGTGCTCCGCCTGTTGGCGCGCGAGCTCGCGCTCCGGTACCAGTGGCAACGGGTCATGCCGCACCGGACACCGGTAGTGGATGTTCACGTCGCTCTCCACGTAACGACGGCTTGGAGATTCTGCAACAAATCGTGATACTATGATTATTTGGGTTTAAGTGGTCTTGGATCTCTCGTAGTTAATGATAACAAATGTATTGTTAGCGGTAATCTTTCTTACATATCTTTATTATCGAGCGCAAAGATTTTCTTCAGCAACTAAGGAACTGTAACCGTACTTTATACCTTGAGAAATCTTACAATACTCCGTGAAATAATTGAACAAATGTAGAGATATTAAAGCTTAACTCTCAAAATTCGGAAGTAGCTGTAAACTAAACACTTTGAAGAATCGTTTACCTTGATAGGTAAGTAGGACTTAAATAAGTATTTACCTCTGTAATATATTTTATAGAAAGAAGTCTAGCTAGTCCATTATTATTTTTAATGTTTGCATCTTGAATTATTATAGCGTAATGTTAATTATCATTTAAAAAGACCATTATGTTTTGTCAAAAGGCCGGCTAAGTTTATTTATTTAACATCATATTCTACTTTACGCGTTAATAAAGAATTTTATCTTAAACAGACAATATATAGATAAGTTTTTAAAATATAAGTATGGAATAGTTAATGTTCTATTTTTGTTTTCGTTTCAAAAAGTTATTATCTCTGCCTTGTTTTTGTTCTTACAACCTGCACGACATGTAATTTCCGGAGTCTGTTTACATTATGGAAAAGTAATATTCTACCACAAAACATTACAGCCATTAGTTTTTACTATTAGATTTCTCTTAGTGTAATTGAAATCATTAACTTGATATTAAATTTAATGGCTACCTTTTATAAATCCTAATGGATATCTAGAAAGAAATTTATTTAATTACGTAAGTATTGTTTTTTGCTTAACATCTTAAATAGTGTGATTGGCTAATATTCATAGAATTTATTTAATTCTGAGTAGTTTGAAAATTGCAACCTAAGTGAAAACGTGAGAGTCATTTATATAAGAACACAGGATATTTTAAAATTCAATTTACTTAGATGATAAACAAGGATAATAGCTGCTTAAGCTCAAAATTACAATTACTTATAAAAACAATTACTGTAAAAAAGAAATATATACTTTATCGTATATCACTCAAAAACACTAGCACAACCACACCAATAATCTAATCATAAAATAAATAACAAATAGGACTTACTTAAACTACAAAATTATGATAAATAAATAAACAACCAGAACACAAAAAATAAATATGTCACGAGAGTACAATGATATAAAAAGTTATTTTTAATGGGCGAGTGAAAGTGGTAGAACGGAAACGCTATAGCGGCCGGCGGCATTTCGTAATACTATTGGTTACAATTCGGATGTTGATTATGAGACGACACGTAACATGGCATCGCGATAACCGGTCCGCGAACATCTTGTTTGTTGACTACGCAACATATTAGATATGATTACGGCTTACTCGCATACACAATTTATTTGGTAGCGCGTAAGAATTAGTTTGGTGCACTTTTTACTATATTCAAATAACGAAAAATAGCAAACAAATGCAGATAATAGATATGATAGGTGCGTTTATAAATAAGTATATAAGCTGCAGTGGCCAGTTAAGACTGCTTGCAACTTTGGTAATTGCTACTACTAAAAAATTTGGCGGAACGGAAATGCTATGGCTGCTGGCGGCACTTCATAATACTATTGTGCTATTGGTTACAAATGTTACAATTCGGATGTTGATTATAAGACGACACGTAACATGGCATCGCGATAAACGGTCCGCGAACATCTTGTTTGTTAACTACGCAACATATTAGATATGATATTGCGGGTGCTAATACGCATTTTATTTGAAAGGTGTGAGAATTTGGTTGCTGCACTATTACATTCAATATAAATAAATGCAAACGATTGTGTTTCTATGTACATATAATTTATACTTTTGTTTTTTATATTCATCTGACATCAATAATTTCTATTCAAGTGAATGTTTTATTGATTTTTAAAAGTGATTTTAGTGCAACAACATTTTAATTTTATGTATAAGTAAGTAGAAGAGACTGTTGCATATAATATATATAATAATGATTAATAAAAAGGTAACCCATAATTACTTTGATTGGCATGAATGATTGTTTTAGTAAGTAAAAGGTTGTTATGGAAACAGGAAGGTAAACCTATATGTAGAGGCATAAATAACACATCTCTTGCAGTAATTTAAAAGTGAAAGAGTTTAATCAAAATAGAAAAAATATTTTAAAATCTACAGTTCTACTTGAGGTCTATGCGCCGAGGTATATAAACCGCATGTCCCGTGATTCTAGATTAATTTCAGTAACAGAAGTATATAAAGAGATAAATGAGGGATGATACAACTTCATAATTCGATTGTGACAAAACCATTGTCATTAAATCTTTAATATGTATAGCTACGGCCTTATTTTGGAACATAAGGCATTAATCGTATTCAGGTTACACATATTTTCATGATAAGTTTCATTTATAGATAAGTCTATAAGTGGTTATTGCTTTGATAATTGTTTTCACTAAAGATTGTTAAATTGTTTTTATATATGTTTTATAGCGATTAAAATAAGAATAAGATCCTATATTTCTGACGTCGTAGACCGAATGATCTCAAATAAATATTTCACAACAAACGCGAGTAATCACGTAGTGTAGCGCAATACAACATTATCGTAAATGTGTGGGAAGTGTGATCCATCACGCGATAGGTCAACGCATGTAACCATCTTTATATGTGGACATGTGAGATCTGGTATCAGGTAAACTAAAAAAATAGATTCATGTATCTATTTTTTAGATAACCTCTTTCTTTGGGGAACTGGGTTTAAAATTAACTATTTACGTCATAATGATTACGTTTATAAAAATATTTGTAATTACATAAGGTACATAGTAGTTTTTATTTGCTTCCTTGTTAGTGTTCATAGCGAATCTAATGTTTTGAGTACGAAATTTGTGTCTATTTTAATGTAGGCTAACTGTTAAACTAAGTTGTTTTACAAGAAAATTGTTTTAATATGTATGTAGTATGTAACTTATAACCTATTTCGTTACAATTGGTCAATGTATTCTCAACCGATTACGTAACAACAGTAGTTGTTCAAAATAACAACAATATTTTCATGTAAGCACACACTTAAGACATAATGTTGCTTCATTACCATTAGCGTAATAAAGTTTTCATTAACCATAAAATACCGCAATAATATAAATAACTAGCTTGTCCCGAGGTTTCACCTGCGTTTAAAAGTGTAAAAACTCGGGAGATTTCGTGTGTTTTAATTATTTTGCCTTGAACACAAATTCAATTTTAAAAAGAAAAGTAACCTCATTCACTCCTTGAACTCCTTCAGGGACATCATAACATAAGGAACTTGCCAGTGAAAGTCCCGTCATAATCGGTCCACCTGTTTCGGTCATTAGCCGGAAAAAATAGGCAGACGGACAAAAAAAAATAATTGCTTTTGTATTATAAGAACTTTATAAACACCCATAGGCATTTATTACAACCTGTTGTACAAACAAACAGACACTTAAATTTTATTTGTTTGTATAAAGTATAGATGAAGTTAATGATCACGACCATTCATTTGCGGGGAAAGGGAAGCCCTTCGCTGTGCAATTTGTAAGTTACTTGTTAACTTTCACAAAATTACGCCGAGTACGTGCCTACGAATCACGTTAAAGCAATGAGGTACGATAGCCATATCTTTAAGTGCTAAGCGTTGGTGGAGGAAATTCTTTATTTTCTCTTTTCATACAAATTAGCCTCTACTGCAGATGGAAATAAAAATATTGCAAAAGTCTACAGATCTGCAATTGGGACTTGTGGTACTGGTCTTGAGGGCTAAATTGGAAAACGTCATATTATGTAAATTATAAATGTAAATATGAATTACTATAGAGCATAAATAAAAGGCGGCGCTGTGGCATAAAACCTTTCTCATAATTTTAAACATTTTTTTTTTAATTTTGATTTTTCATTGCTTTTCATACACATTTTACACATAATATATTTCCTTTTTTTGGACACCTTTCGAAGAATTTCCCGTTAAAAATCTATTATAAAAATAGAATATTAACGCAACATATTTTTAAACTATCTATTCTCGAAAGTGTTGTTACCGAATTTTTCATTGTTTCATATTTACTGCAAAATACTTCCGTGCCAACAAAACCGTGGTTGTTACAAAATTGCATTATTCAGTATTTTATATTCAGCAACACTCTTCAGATTGAAAGTGACTGTTAACATTTTGTAATTCAATATTTCATTATTTTCGCGCTGTCGATTGATTATTTCCGATCATTGCATCATTTTATTATTATGCCAGTGAAAAAGTATTATAGGTACCTTAATTCTTTACTTGTAACAATAAATTCATTAACTCCTATGATTTGTCAATCAATTATAATTAACTGAATGAGGCATTAATAAATAAATAGGAAATTGTAGAGTCAAAAATAGTCAAATAAACATGTTCTTTTTTCAATTTCGTTTATTTGTTATGAAACATAATGGCGCGCTTAGAAATAAGACTTGTAATTCGTGACGATACAGTGATTGCTTAATAGCTTTACCTACTCCATAAATATTTTAATATTATTATATCTTCTGCCTAATAAGAGCAGTGGTAATCGCTCCTGTGTTTCGCTTCGAAGAGTATGGTTATTGAGAAATATTTAAACGAGGCGTTCCAGCTTAGTCCTCAGGGCTAGCAACGCATCTTTGACCGACCTTATTATATAGGTATGTCTATGGGTGGAAGTAATTATATACTTATTTTCTACTTCAATACTACAAAATAGTGGTTCTTTTTTATAATATAGGAGTAGCAGACGAGCATGCAGTCCACCTGATGGTAAGTCGCTACTGTCGCCCATGGACATCTTTAATCCACCCCAGATAGGATTAGATATTCCTACCTGAGGTCGTCCACAGATGCGCCGCTACCCCTGAGGACTAAGCTGTAACGCCTCGGAAAAGTATGTCTCCCTTATCACGCCCTACAAAACGGAACACAGCAGCGCCTAACACTACTGTTATTAGGCAGAAATAGATGTGGCGGTGGTGCCGCCGGAGTCGAACCACAAAGGGTTTTACCACCTTCAAAATCAATTTTCTTTAATTATAAATTCTTTCCATTAATTTCATTTCAGTATTTAGTATTATGTTGCTAGATTATCTATTTAAACTACTTATTTGATTATAAATAGAAGCAAGCGTATCGATTTTACGTTATAATCTGCCTTACGTAGGAAGACTTATCCGTTCCCAAGAAAAACAGTAGGAAGTATGTTAATATCTGTACTAATTGGATTTAAATACTATGAAGAATGCGCTCTAATCGCTGTATCTTTTAACTATTATTGAACTATATGACTTATCGTTTTAAATTAATCAAATTAATTTAATCTTAATCAAATATCCGTAATATTTCAAATGCTTTATCTATATTATTATTTACAAATTTTATGTAAATTAATCATTATTATTAAAAAATACAAATCATTCAGAACAATAATAGGTAACGTGTCAATTAATATTACATGTCCATTACCAAATATATAGAAAAAAACAAAATGAAGTTAAAACATTTCGAAGGAATAATATTTGTCGATTGCATTGCATGATACCGACATGAAATTAATTATAATCTTCTTTTTGATCCAGTACTATAATTAAAGATATAATTTGTCAGGAAATAAATACCATTGCGTTCAACTTTTGCAAATGGCAAGGCCATTAGGAACACTTGGTTTTAAATCATTACGGTACAAGGTCTTATTTCAACTGCGGAACATTTTTTTACAAAATATTGTTCCAACACTCTATTTATATTATATTTATAGCGATTTATGCTGAAATGTTCATACACAACAAGTTAAATATGGATTTTACTTGCTGTGTTATTATAATGTAATATGGATGGGCCTAACGCTTGAGGATTCGAGGCTTAAATCTGGATTTTGCGATGTTATGAGCGTATCAGGAATTATTTATCGCATGTTTAAAAAGTGAAGGAAAATTTGGGTAACCGATTTTCCTGATAGACATCTGTGAAGGGTATTAGGGGATAGTGAAATCGAACAATTTACACTAATCCGCTATCTTAGTGGACTATTTCCTAAGTTCTACTCATTCAAGACGCTTCAAGGTCTTATTATGATATACGCTTTATCGATGCGATCATAGATTAGTAAAGATTACTCAATCCTAACAAGAAAATGTACCCAGTTTGCCACGTCTCCGCGGTAAAATGTCCCTAAAATATTTGAAATAATTATTTATTTATTATGTAAATTACGCAGTATTAGTTATTTATTCGTAGATTTTCTCTAAAAATGTTTTTATTTGTCCAGAATTCAAAAAAAGAACTTACAAATAAGCCGTTTGTGGCTTCATTCAATTTCAAGGCGGCGAAGTATCTTTACTAATCTATGAATGCGATATACCTATTATGTGCTGCCATGGTATAATAATAATATGAACATACACCTATGCGATATTTTTTAAAGACTGAGGAAAGTTATTAATAAATTAATATTTTTGTTTGGTTTCCTTTAATACGAAACTAAAATTAAGGTGATAGAGCTTATATCGGTGTATTACGTCAGTATCACGACCATACACAGTACCGATAGCATTTTTAAAATTATATACAAATGCAAAATATTACGCAATAAATTCTAAATTAGTACGTTCCAACAATCTAATAAATCGGTCTAGATTCCACACCAAGACTCTAAAAAAATTAAGTGCGAGTTGCACTCACGCAATGCGGATCTGTACCTTTCTCAAACAATGTTTTGTTTAGTCAGCGCTTGTAAGATTTTGAATAATTCTAAAGTTTTTGCTAGAATTTTTCCGAATTTGTGTACATGCAATTACCTTTTTAAGATAGAGAGAAAGCGAAAACATTATTTCTACGTGGACCTCCTATTTATTATTTAGTATTATTTGTTAAGATACTTAATAAACCATATTTATTAAGTATCTTGGACTTGAGACTTTTAACTGGTTATTGATTAGGTTAAAATTTTCAACCCTTTAGACGAACGAGGGAGAGATATTCGTAGACTTTTTGTCCGTATAAACCTTAAATACTCAGTAATAGGTACGTTTATGTAGAGTTTCTCAAGCATGTTACTCCATCTACATTTTTAGAATATCTGTGGTACATTCCTATACTACCTGTTTCTATTTCCTAATCAGTCATTTGATCGCCGGTGACAGACACCGGTAACTTTGATTAGATTGTAGGCTCTATTACCTAATTATATTTCGTGACCTACTTTTAAAAACTTGAAAAGGTATAATTAAATTATACGGATTTTGATTGCATTAAAATATACATAATATCGTCGGATTATGTCATGATTTTAAATATGCATATTATGGAGATTAAAATGATAATTTGGTAGCTTCTTATATGTTGAATAAGCTGACATATTTTTTTTTATAAATAATGTATCTTTATAAATAGAACACTGCTCAAAACAAATTGATAATATAATCTGAACTACACTAATGAAACTTTATTTACTTAAGAAATTGAATGATTATTTTTATTTGTGAATATATTATTATTATGGACAGAGACAAAGATTTTAATATTTGGGTTATTATGATAAGTAGGTACTTAATAAATTAAGAAAATGTGCTAAAATGTAGAAGTTTTGGATTTAGTAAAGTATAAATAACATATTTTTTTAATATATCATGGACTATTTTCATAATTATTATTAAATAATAAACAAACCATACGCGGCCATTTTCTTAATCTGTTTCAGGATACCCATTTTCTTTACTACGAAAACGGTTGAAAACGACACGACCACAAATAAACACTTCACAGACGTTTTGTCACATCCACAAACACGACTGCGGCGACTGTCGTCGAACCACGTTTAGACAGATCACTTTCTTTGCGCCTCCCGCCCAAAACACCGTACCACCATACCACGGTGACAACCCATTTCCCTCACTCTAAGCGTTTACTACGAATGTTTACGTTACGTACTACGGTACGTTACTACGTTACGCAAGTGCAGGTGAACTTCTCGTCTCTATTTATTTTAATGTTGCCCAATTTTCACAGATCAATACGTGACCAAAGGAACGGATGTTACAACATCGCAACGAAATATACACAATAATGTCTTATTTAAAACGAAAATAACTCATTTTTAAAGTTTGTGGTAGGTTTCATAAAGGCTTATTACTCGTATGTGCATTATTGTTGACACATTGTCCTACAGTTGGGTATGTACGAGTCTTCATTCGAAATAGGAATAATTTTATTAGTCCATACTTCACCACGTGAAGTAATTGCATCCTTCGAAAAGGCTTTTCATCAAAAATACCGAACAATTAAAAAAAAACTAAATATTTATCAGATATAACTAAAGTACTTACTATACGGTAGTGGAGCATACACATCTGGGTAAGTATTCGTTCTATTAACCCATTCCGAAGGATCATGTATGGTGTGTCGATTTTCTTCAGGGATTATTTCATTTGTCCTTTTTCTTAAAACTACCTCAAAATTCTCATTAAAATTTTCATTGTCGTATCTTACAACTTTTTTCAAGTCATCAAGAGATGAAGATTTAGCAATTTCAAATTTGTTTTCATTTATTTGTGTGCATTCTACAGAACTATGATGGTACTCTGTTTCAGGATTTTCAAGCAACTGTTTTACTTTGTAATCATCTGTTTGTTTATCGCTATCGACATTATCAATTGCGGGTGTGTTAAGAACCCTATCATTTACAAGTTGCACTATATTATGTTCTGATGTTATGGTTTGAGGAACAGTTTCAGCAGTGGTTGTAAAATTAGCATCAGTAGTTAAAATAATTTCAGAAGTACCGCCTGAATTGTTGGTTACTATACCGTATTTCATGTCATTCTTTCCATATGATTCACTACTATCTGAATCACATTTTGAAACAGACTCATTTGGGCTGCTTTCTTTTGAAAAATATGCAGCGTCAATACTTTCTTCCTCTTGGTACTCCTCGTTTGCGTCATAATATAAATTCTTTTTAACAAACTTGTTTAAGGCCAGGAGCGATTTTGATAAAGAACCAGAAGTTGGCACATCACTGAAAAATCCGTCATCGTCGTAAAAGTTTTCCGTCACATTATTTTTAGGATGAGTACTAAACACAATGTGTCTTCCAGTTTTCGGATCTTTCTCCATTTTACACAATTAATAACACTTAATATTAACACTTCACATCACGATAGTTCGCGGCAAACTGAAGCGGCGATAAGACAGATAACACTTATCGCTAGAAATAAGTAAGATAACACTTGTCGATATAGTTAATACAAAACGTAGGTATTCGCTCGGTATCTTAAGCACGACTATAGTACCAACAATACACGGTCCACGAACAGGAAGCTTGCCGAACTATTTACAATAAAAAAAACTGTGCCGACAAGTTTAGCGACTTGTCGATCTCGTTATGTTGTAGTGATTATCGAAGAATATATGTGCGATTATTTTATAGCGGGTTACTTTGCTCTAGACCACGCACGTTCGCGACGGTCAGACAAATAAGTTTGGTGTCGATTGTTTTGAACAAAGGCCATTGTTTCTTTTTTTGTTCGCAAAGATTATGTAGATATAGATAATTGCAACTCAAGTAGTAGATCTCACGGTATGTTATATGTTAGCAGATACGGAACGAAAGTAGCTTAGAAAATAATACCATTAGTGTATAATTCTTCTATGCGATAACAGGTGACTCTATTTACATTTTACCATCAAGTATTTATTGTTATAACTACATGAAATGCACGGAATTTAGAAAACATAAGCCACATTATACATCGATAGGAAATTAACGGTAAAATAATCTAGTTATATAACAATAGGTACTTACGTTGAATTTTAATATTTTAGTGACGAAACACAGTTCTAAACAACAATACATACCTGTGTCTGAATAACTGCCATATGAAAGTCTTCGCGGAGGCTCCGGTGCAAAGTCGGTCTCTAACAGGATGCAAAAAAACAAGGTGATAAGGTATTAAACAAAAAAAAACCTAAAAAAAATATTGAGTTTCGTTGTGTGAAACACGTAAAATTAAATTGTAATTTCAAGAACATAAATAAGTTTATTTTTGAAAATCTGTACACTTAAATTCCTTAAAAATAACTCAAATTTGTAAGTGGCGCTTAGTTATACTTTTAAATATTTACAGAGTTGACAGGTTGATAAAATTAAAAGAAAATGATTTAAACACTTATAGTTAAAATTATTCAGATACGAGTACATATTTAAACAACACTTGTCATATGCACACAAAAAAATAAAATCGCATAATCCATTCGGCAAAATTACAAGTTATTAAGGATATGTTACATATATTTATTAAAGGTATTTTGAAAATTATTAATTAATTTTAATTAAGTAAGAGTGATCCACATAACGAACATCAATTTAGTAGGTATAAAACTGTTTTAATAAGACTCCAAATTCAAACAAACATGTTCTTAATGAATGATCGTAAAAGTTATGATATTAACCTTGGAATGTGACCGTGTGTCGTGATGGCGTGACGATGGGCGCCAGGCGGTATGGCCACGCAGCGGGCGGGGGCCGCGGCGGCGCCCGGGGCGGCTCGTAGCGGCTGACAGGGCGATGGACCGATGGATCAAATGCTTGTTTAGCCAATGTTTCGTTTTTAAGGATTGAACTCAATTTGACTGGCTCCTTTGTTACTGCACGCTTAGTTTCTGCTTTGCCTGCTGGTGCCTTATCTTTTCTTTCTTTACTCAAACAACTTGCGTCTTTTACCGATATGTAGTTATCTGAAGGTTTCGGATAGCGATGAGCGATCCAAGAGCCCGCTAAATAAGGTGCAATGTCTTGAAGCTCACTAACATCCGGTGCGGAAGTGTATACAGGCCCAAGAAGTGTCATAGCCTCAAATCTTCTCCGAATACGCTCTACTTCTCCCGGTCGACATTCGAAGGCTTCCTCAGCCGATCTCGATCGAGGAGCAGTACGCTTGCGAAGCGCCGCTAACTTGGATATGACATCAATATGCGGCATAAAGCGATTAGTAGGTTTTAGTGGCACGCGCGCCACTGGCAGTATGGCCCCACATCTTTCCCGCCGAGAAGAAGCCAAACGAGGCCAGTTATTATTGATGACGTTGCGAACAATTTCCGGGTCGCTTCGGTGACGTCGCAGTACTGCACCGGCAGCGGATGGCGAATCAAACCGTCTGGCGAGACGTCGTACTTCGCCCTCACGCGCCAGCTTAAGGTATGCACGCCAGTACCGCTCCGGGTCGGGCGACGGACTTCTACTGCGCCAGATTGTCTCGTCGCTGGAATACCGTAGCGTGTCAGGCGTACGTCTATCGCTAAGGTACATTTCCGAATGAGGCGAGGGCGATCTTGTATATAGGTCAGGTTTTATAGGCAGCGACAAATATTTGTTTTTTTCACTTTCACCAAAAAGTTCCTTAATATTTGTGCAAGATTGCGATTGATAAATTTGATTGTTCTGGGAATCATTGTCTTTTGTAGTGCCTTTTACATCTTCACTAATAGAAGTTGGCATACTCAGATTTTCATTTGAGATTTCTTTCACTTGATGAAATATCTTACTTTGTTTCGGTATTGGTACACTACGCACAGATTCAAAATATTCCACTTTCTTTTGAACCTCTTTCGTAGGTCCTTTATAAATTACAGTTTTATTAGAAAAATCAGAACTACCGGTCTCTGTTTCACTAGCTGATGACTCTGTTTTTTCGGTTGGATACACAACATGTCGTTTACTTTCACATTCTTCTTTAACTTTAGTCACATTGGTATCATGTGTATTCTTACTAAGCAAACTTGTGCTTTCTGATTTATTATCATCATCTTTAGATATTATTTCTTGTTTAAGTGAGAATGACAAAGTGTCTAATTTGTTCATTCGGTTTAAAACTTCTTTGCTTAGAGTTTGAGATATTTTCTTTTTTTCATTTTCGCTAAGTGCCATTTGCATTTTGTTGACGTTATTTTTAAGTTCCTTTACAGACGTTATTGGACAACTTATAGCAGCGATGGATTCTGATTTGCCAAGTTCCTTTTTTTGAGTGGGTTGTGTTGTTATTAGAGAGTTACATCTTACATGTAATGAAGGCTTCTCTATTTCCTTTGTATCTTTTACATCAATAGTATATTTATCGATTTCTTTTTGTGATTTTGATTCTAATTCCTTGCTATAGATAGCATTTAACTGGTTCTTTAAAGCGTTTACTTGATCCATAGATAAACTACTCCACAAACGGTTACCAAACCCTATTTTTTTCCGAAGTTCAACTAAAGATGCATCTTGTTGTAAAGAAATCGTAGGTTTAATAGCAACACGAATTTCATTATCAGATTTATTCTTCCTGTTTATGTTAAAAGCAGTTTCTGCAACACTCGTTCCCCTCCATAGAGGTGTATAAGTGTCTCTAGATTTACAATGTTCTGTTGCAGGATTTTCAATATAAGGTTTTTGTTGGAATTCTTCTTTTAGATCTTCAACAGATTTTTCTTTAACTCTCAGTCCTCTTTCTTTGTCATAATTCCATCGAAAATCTTTTAAATCTTTTGGATAAAATAAAATATCATTTTCACTCTGAGCTATCTTAAGTTTACTGTAAAGACTATTCAACTCTTCCTCAGCTCTTTCTATTGCTCGTATTTTTTTCCAACGATCAAAGTCAATAATTTCCTCATCTTTTTTTCTTATCCGTAGATCTGAATTTGATGTAGCTCTTTCCAACTCTGCAACTCTTTCTAAATAATTGTAATATCTATTTAATTCACGAAATCTTTCTGATCTACCTTTTGTATTTTGAATATCATTAATATATTCATAATATTCAGGATCATTTCCATGCGAATAAGAGTGACTTCTTGGCAAAACGTTAGCAAAGGTTTTGGTGGTATTATCAGCGCTCCGAGGTCGTAAGGTTCTTTTTTTAATAGTATCTTCGTGAAATTTTCCTTGCGTTCGAACATTATGTATACGCCTATAAGATGGAGACCTAATTGATACAGGAGACGTTGACTGACTTCTGCTTGTACCCATTTTCTTTTGTCTTAAAACTTTTGGCGATACTGGTCGTGAAGTTTGTGAAAAAAATATTGTAGCAGGATTTTTACTTTCGACTTTTAAATTATCTTCGACTCCTTTAGAAATTTTAGTAATTCTTTTCACTACAGTGGGTGAAATTGGACGTACCGTCTCAGTAAAAATAAGTTTGGTTGGGGAAGGCGAGCGTTTACTAAGATGTGGAAGTGGAATACTATATAATACATCAGGTGATGTATCGCGTGTTGGCTGTAAATACACCAATCTAGATGGTGATATTGAACTCCTGGAAGGTGATCGTTGTAAACTATTTCTCTTATGTAATATGACAGTAGGTGACTTAGGCCGAGTTGTCTGGGAGAAATAAATTTTATTAGTTGGGGGCTCACTTCTACTACGGTTAGTAGATAAAGATGTGACCGAGCCGAACTCATCATTGCATTTTAATAGACTGTCGAACTTACGAACTTTTCCGTCCATCCTTCCAGGCCATGAAATTGAGCGTGGACTAGACGTCCTTGCAGGGCTTGGATATCTATCCCACATTTTAAAACGTGACAGGGTCACAGGTTTTCTATGTATCAAATATGTATTTATGGAGTTTGTTGAGCTAGAATAATTTTGCGGATAAGTTTGAAAAAACTTGGCTTTTTGAAGAACTGTCGTGGGTGTATTTTGTTCTGCTTCGAGATTTGTGGTAGGTAGATGAGCGTTTCGAAGAAAAAGATGTTGAAAGAAGGAATCTGAAATTAAAGAATCACGTGCATCCTTAAGTTCCTTCGAATTTATTCTATGGAGATTTAAATTGTCACATGAATTAACGTTTAATGTTTCCGTTAAAGTATCACCAAATTGGCTGTTTATCTCAAAATCTTCACTTGACTTAGTATCACTTTTCTTAATGGGCTTTAGTTTAGCTGTCTTTTTTACACTTTTATTGGCATCTTTGGCTTTTTTACTGCATACTTCATGACAAGGTACACTTCTTGGCCGCATAGGAATATTTTCCAGAGATTTCTTTTTCTTCAGATTAGTTACAATTGCTGTTTTAATTTGGCTATGTTTCTTTGATGATTGCGGAATATTAGATGACGACTTTGAAATATTAGACATCTTTTGCAGTGAATTATATTTTGATGTTTTTGAATCAATTTTATCGTTTGAATTAGGGATACATTTTGTATGAACATTAGAGGTTTTATTTTTTTGAACTTTTTCTGACGTCCTTATCATATCTCTGCTCTTATGCGTAGAACTAGGTGGAGATATTTTAATATGAGGCATTACCAAATGCCTGTTGGTACTTAACTTAGATGAAGGTGTATTTCCACTTTTGGTGTTTGTTTTAGGTCTGAGTTTTGAAATCTCAATGGGTTCATTTCTTTTTTGAGCACTCCATAACTTGTCTAGGGAAGTGACTTTATCTAATATGTTAGAAATAGGTGTTCTTCGACCGGCGCCACCTTCAATAATTACTGATCCTTTTGCTTCACCATATTTATTTCGCGAAATGTTAGTATACTCTGTGGGTAAAAGTGTTTTTCGTGGAGAACTGAAACTACTTGTACCAATGCTTCTAGCATCATTATGTGTATTTCTAGTAAGTGTATGCGCTGAAGATGAAGTTGTAATTTTCTTTCGATTTAGCGCCGGAGGAGCCGATGTAGACATTGGTCTAATTTTACTAGGAATATTATTGATAGGTGCAGCGTTTGATGAAGGTTCCTTCCGTACAATCACATGTGTATTCTGTCTATTGAGCTTATGACTTATTTTGTCCTTGAGGAAAGTAACATTCGATTGTTCTTGTCGCGATCGCATAGGTGATTCTGACGTAGATCTTGTGGAAGTCACTAGTTTAAGTGTCTGACTATTTTTGGAGGAAATCCTTCGTGGAGGAGCAGGAGGATAATCCGTACTGACGCCTCGTACATCATCCATCTCCCTCTTCTCCTTAGTGTAATAATTTCTTTCAATATTAGTCACTGGATAGCAAATAACTTCCTGTATATTAGGAGTTTTCTTGTGAACTCTTATCTTCGTGAGTGTGGAAGATATCGGAATGTATTCTATTTCCGATTCGTCTGTGGATTTTCAACCACTAGTTAATTTCTTTTTCTTCTTCGTGGTTTCGTTAGGCGTGAGTAAAACGTGTCTCTGGTGCTCCTGTTATAAATAATCGCGTGTAAAGCTTATTATACTATAGATGTGGTACTACAATTGTTGTGACAGTGAAATTACAATATATTGCGAGTGTGTAAAATACTCTTCACGGTGTTTGTTTAATTTTGGAGTCTACTTGAAACATGCATTTAATTTACCTCTATTTGCAGCAATTTGTCGCCCCAGCACCTTGTTATTCCATGGTATATAAAAGACATGCTTAGATTATGTTTAAATATCAACTTACCTGTATTGTACTTCATTACAGACTAATGTGAACGTGGTTAGTGTCATTACATAGTTGTCATTATGTTCCGGCCTTGTTCAACAATGGAACATAATATAGAACACCATATCTGCGACATACCAGCTGATGCAGCGACCTTGTTTGAGGTTGGTACGAATAATGACAACGATGAAAGTACTAGTTATTATCTAGTATTTTTTATTCTAATTTATTTTAAAATAAAATTGTAAGTTTGTTATTTAAAATATTAGTTTATACCGACACCAAAGCAAAAACTCATGCTCACGTATAATTTTCCATGTTCGAATTTTCTTATGATAGCTTAATCAAATATGTTGCATATTAAAAAGTCGAATCGTTGTAGTTTTTAATTAATGAATATTTAAAAATTTGTAAGCAGCTTAATTTTTTTTGTTACTTTTAATCGCATTTAATTTTGTACTCAACAAATATATTACAGGTATTTCTTAGAATATTTGCGGGATATATCTCCTTAAACACAAAATATCATACATATATTTTACCAATAAACCCTTTGTCTAAGTAACCAAGCTTCTTACCTTGTCTAGGTGGAGCGGGGGATCGAAACCCCCTGAGAGGGGGTTCGCCTCCCGCTTGCAGATCTTTATAGGCAGCTCGCCTCTCGGCTGGCGAGAGAGGTGCCTCTGTGTCTTCGCGACGTCGGAATATGAGAGTCGAGTCGGATTCATAGCCGGATTCCTTTAAAGCCCTGTGTCAGACAAAAAACGAGGTTTAATTTATAGGAACAGTAAACTATTTAATACGCTTTTTTTTACAGCAAATTCGCGCAAGAATCATCATTTTTTTCCTACGTAACACCTTCACAAGTAAACATAAACGTCGAATATTCTTTTATTTATGACAGTAACTTAGGTTGTTTTGATAAATGAGTAGATCTTTATTACAGAATATTTGAGTTTCATCGCTGACCTCAGATCTTCTTTGAGAACAAGAAAGTTTAGCCATATTATTAAGTAAGTGTGAAATTATGTACGCCAAGAACTTTTGTTTAATAATACGGAATATTTTAGACATACGGGTTTTTCCATAATAAATCCCTTATAGTTTATTTTAGTATCAAAGCCAAATTTCGAGCTTATACCTTTTTATATCATTAAAATTATATGTTAAATATTTTATGTTACATACTAACCTTGCCATATTCGATTTTGAGAGGATAGCAGAGGTAATATCTTTTTTCTCCTTCGGCGATGTTTGAGGGAGGGACGTTGTACTTGATATGTTTTGCTGTAACATAATAATAATTTAGAATATGATATTCTCAGACATTTTTATCAGAAACACTATCACTGCTTCCGATAACTGCTGTAAGATTTAGTATTTTACAAAGATTCTAAAAAAGCTGTGTAAAAAACATCAAATGAATCGTTTGCAAGGAAAACATTGACTCTTCATAAATGTTCGTTTTGGTCCACTTGGGACATTTTCCAAAAACTCACAGTGTACTAATGTGAGTACCTAAGATGACAGACATCCAGACATATCTAATTATAAATTATGCAGATATAAATCAGATCGAGTTTTAATTAACAATTGACATGCCAATAAGATAACATTCTCATTAAATACTATTAATGATTTATCGCTTAATTAAGGTCAGTAACGGGCTAACAGGTCACGACAAAGTTGTATTTGTCTAACCTTCACGGTGGGTACTCAGAATCCCTTTGACTTAATCAGTACTTTTTGAGACTCAGTAGCATAAACATCACTTGCTCTATTATGATTACAATGGTACTACCTGGTAGTACTACCATTGGTATCCTTAGAGTCAAAGTAAGGCAAGGAACGTGACGTCATACCCATCCATTCATAAACCCTTAGTAGCAGTTTTCTATCTTTTTATCGTATCAGTATTAAAATAAAAGGAGAATACGATATACGCTGCAGCTAAAATGCTGATATAAGCGTATTTAAATAAGAAGGAATTACTTCAGGCAAAGAGATAGTGATAAAAATGTCCTTTATTAGATTTCCTTACTCAAAGGGTAAAAACGGAATATTAAGTATCCGCTGTCGGTCCGTCTGTCATAGGGCTGTATCTCTTGAACCCTGATATTTTTGTAAATATTAGGGTTCAATACGCCTTTAATTTGTGAAAAATGGAAACGTTTTCGTTTTTAAAACCTATTAGATACATGAAGAAATACTATGTTATAACTATTTAACGAGCACGTTCACGTAATTTTGTAAATTTGACCTACAATTTTTTGCCGTAACAAGAAGTTATCGTTCACCGATAATTATATAAAAATGTGAAGCGAATTGAACAATGAATCAATTTTGATTCGCTTCTAACACTTACGTAATACTACAGAATACGGAACAAAGCTTAGTAGAACAGAAGTAATGTAATTGAATTCGAAAAATAAATATACAACGAGTATACATAAGAAATAAATGTATTTGAATACATCAATTTTTTGCAAGCAAACTTAATAGGAATGTCAATTAACATAAGTTTGAGGTGAATTTAGACCAATCGAGCAAATTGTTTATAAAAAAATTCCAAGATGTTTTCTATGTATTGTGATGTGTTAAAATTACAAAAACTTATAGTGTTTGTAAAATTGTTTAAAATGGAGTATTTTAACTTCTGATTTAAAGTCTTTATCAGATGTAACCTTCATTCATAAGACTTGCTAATAATATACTTACGTTGTTGTGTACCTTGAAGATATGTAAAGAGAGGAGACATAAATTTATTATATTTCAAAATTATGATGTAGAAGCCTTACACAGAGATCGTTTTTTGTTCTTTTGGTCTAAACACCCATTTACATGTGATATAACAGATTTTTGTACATACAGCATGCCAATACATAAGAAGATAAAAATCTACATTATTTACATAACGGTTATAACGTTGCATTTTATGGCAATATGTTTCAGTCATCATGCCTTAATGTTTTCTTTAAAAACATTATGGTACTTATAATAAGTATAATTCTAATCAGAAGCATGTTACCTACCCATTTCAAATATTTTTAACAAAATAAATGTACAAATTATAAAGAGTTATAAAACGCAATTTCTATTTACAAATATAACTTAATGCAAATGTTTAATGCATCTGACCAGAAGGAAGCTTCTATATAACATCAAAAGATTTATTTTCAAACTGAAACGTGCATAACAGTCATAACAGAACACAGAACAAGTCGTGCTAAGCGTAACACGGAAGGCACCACAGGCAGACATGTTAAAATCCCTTACATTTTTCTGGATGGCGCGAGCAAGTAATGTGGAGTAAGGGGGCAGGGGGGAGTTGTCATCTAACCACTGTTGGTGCGCCACGCACCCCCGACAGCGATGGAAACACCGTTATTGGATCAGTGAATGCATGTGTGTTGTTATAACAATGCGGCATAACGCATTAGCACAAGTTAACTTTAAACAAATCTTTGCATGTATGCTATATACATTGTTTTTTTGTTTTTGAGTAATATTTACTTTACTGTCACGGTAACAGTTAAGGCGCTTTCAAATTAGACGATTAAGGTCTCGTTTATGTCTACAGACATTGAACGGGTCAGACACGGGCCGTTGCAGACATAATCATATTATTTATACAATATTTTGAGAGGACCTGCTTGTGTCTACGCTCCTATGTTAAGGTAGATATACTCGTAAATACATACATACACATATTCATTGTATGGGAGAATATATTTTGTCTGCCACTGCACGCGACTGACATGCTCTATGTCTCTAGATGAAAATAAACCTTTAAGTCGAATTGCTACAGTAACAGTAAAGTACTGTAGCAATCCGACTGCAGGTCAGCAGGGCAACTGACATACTCGTGTCCGACTGAAATCGTCAAAATTGAAAGCGACATTCATTAATTATTTGCAGTATTTGAATTTTCAATTAAAAACTTCACGATTAATTGCAACAAGGTTTCAAATTATAGATACAATGTTAAGGCAGTATTTTAGATACATTGCGTGGTTATAACAAATACACACATAAAATATGAAAAAGATTCGTACCCCGTCAAATATGTCCATGACCTCGTCCCACCACTAGAAAAGAAAAACAAATCAAATCTCGTTGCTGCTTTATACTATTGATGGGTGAAGTCAGGCGGTTAGTGTGATCTATACTAAGTTTACACAAATATTACTGTAAACTTACACACGGTGCTGTGTCGCCAGTTTTCTTACACTTGGCTTACACACTACCGTGTGTGTGGATCTCCGTGAGTGTTTTTTTAAGATGCATGTACCGGAATTGATGATTGAAAAATTAGTTCTTGTTTACCTGTTTAGCTTCTTTGTCTACCACTGAGGACTTGCCGGGTACGTAGTTTTCTATCCTGCCTGGTTGGTTTTTATACATTTCTTGACTAGCGCGCGCTGATGCCAATGTGCTATACCTAAAACAACAGGCGTTACTATATACAGCTAAAACTACACGACTCTTTCACCTTAGATACATTAGAATTTACGATTTTAGGATTTTCTTACACATGATCTACTCGTATTTACTTATGTGTAAGGAAATCCTTTATGAACAGGGCTTTATAAAACACGATCCAGGAAAAAAATATAAATTAATAATTTTAATTTTTTCACAGCGCACCGGTATGGTGACTATCTTCGTCAATTACTATGAGTAGGTATGTGACCCGGGCCTTTAATAAAGTCTGATGTCAACTCATACCAATTACTCATATCTTAATAATATATTAACTGTATGCATAAAAACAGTGATTTAACTTTTTATATTCTTTAGTCACACTGACACAAATAAACCATAATTACCTATGTCAATGTTTTATAATTGCAACTTATTTGTATTAAATTTATTAAATTTAAAAAGTACTTAATGCAATGTATGTCTTTTCAGATGAAATACAAGATCTATTTCTTTATATTGAATCAAAAATAATGTAGCTTTTTTAGGTTACTAGTTATATGAATAAAATAAATGTATGTAAGTGATTATTACTTATTGTTAGAGAGGTAGGGCGACGCGACGTCATTCATTCTTCTATCTTCCTGAACAGAGGCGGTCCTTCTCCTGGGTCCGCTGGTGACGTCACTGTCGTATGCGTCACTCCAGGTGCTAGAACCCAGTCTGCTCAGACCACCCTCGGGTTCACTTAAGTATCCTGAACGGGGGTCGAAGTAGGCGTACTGTGACTTGTTTCCTGCCACTTTTTGCGGCTCACCTATGGATAAATATTTCTTTAATATACTGATGTATTATGAACAAATGTATTGTAATAGGTACTTCAATGGTTTCCAAAATTGCTATACATTTTGGTTTCAAGAAACTTCAAGTTATGTACAGAAATATTGTGGGCGAAACTCGCGCCCAAAAGTGAGAGAGTAATGGATTGATGAATATGTGCAAGTAAAATATTATTATATTAATATGCAAATAACCCATATGAATTATTGCATAGAAATGTACAATTTGCTGATGTGTGAATAAGTCACAAATAAAAAAAATATTAGTATATTTTAAAGTAAAAATAACTGAATATCCAAATGGAAACAAAGATCAGAATGATGTAAGGCATGGCAGATATTTTCTTACAATTTTTGTTTGTTCTATAATATACTCGTATATAAATCTTATAAGTTAAAAAACGAGACTAAAGACTTCATAATCTATCAATCCATAGAGGCTACGGAGTCCTAACATATAAAAATATTGTGTGAACCCAATTTCCAATTTCAGTTTATTTTAAAATGTATTTAGTTGTCTTTGTGATACGAAAGTCCATAAAGCAAAAAGTATATCAATAGTGTCATGGCATGATAACTCAAAAAAAAAAATTGTCATCAAGTGTGTGATTATGAGTAGCGAACTTTGTTAAGAATTGAAGTTAGTTATTTCTGTGTGGCTGCTCTCTATATTCTAAAATATTTAGTCATTGTTATTATTTAAAAATTGTTGCTGATAAGTGTTTTAATGCATTTTCGTAAGTTCACTTTAAATATTAATGAAAGCGTGATCATTGAAATGTAATAAATTTATTTTTCATAAATGTTAAGATAGGTAATTTTAATTTTCAAAATTGTTTTAATTTCGGCACACTAAAAGATGATTAAGATCTATTTAAGCGTATATATATATGTACATTTGATATAAAGATAAATGAAAATAAAGCGTTTGTTTTGATTAAGTTAAATCTGAAACTATATGAAACAGTCACCGATGCAAATAATTTGGAAAAGTTTTGAAAATAGTCACCTCGACGGTTTTTGTATCGAATTGTCACATAATCCTCTGAAAAAGAAAATGTTACACATTCATGGGATACGTTTTAAATCAATAAATAAAAAATAAAAGGAATATAAAGGAGAATAGACTTCGAAAATTAATTAATTTGCTTACCGTCATATTTATTTTTATGTATGGTGTCATACATTTTTTTATACCATCGTGAGGGGTCTTTGACTTCCTGTAAAAGCAAAAAGGATTTAATATCATAGTCCTTTCATAAAAAAACATTCAATATTTATGAACATTTAAGAGACGCGGAATTTTTTTATCACTTTCATTGTGTCTAGTATTTACCTCCAAATCCTAGTATTTTATATATATTTTCATATTTCTCCCCCATACTTGGCTCTATAAATTTAAATCTATTCAAAGTAGAAATACGAAGAAAATCATGTTAATTGTACTACAACATTTGATGACACACATTAATTATGAGGCTAGTCTTATAAACATTTTTCTCTATAGGCATAAACAGAGTAGATAACTAAATACGGTTACTCTATGTTACTTCTTATCTCAGGATTAAGCGTAAATCTATCATATCTACTTACAGATCTAAGGGCTACTGGCATTCCGTCTTTGGTAGTGGGTCCAATTCCTTCCACTTTCCGGTGGGCATCGGCCATCTTACTTTTGCCCCGCTCGTAGTCGCTTCTGTCCACCTCGCTCTCGCTAATGTAGCCTTGTCTTAATGCATGAACTGGAAATACAGAATTATTTATTTTAGCGTACGATATCTAAATATATATATCAAAGGTATCTGACTGACATAGTAATCTATCAACGCACAGCCCAAACCACTGGACGTATCGGGCTGACATTTGGCATGCAGGTGGATGTTATGACGTAAGCATCCGCTAAAAAAGGTTTTTATCAATTCTACCCCCAAGGGGATAAAATAGGGGATGAATATATTACTTCGTAACCCAAACGAAGCCGCGGACAAAAGCTCGTAAGAAATAAGACTCACATGGCATGGTTATCATGTCATTCTACCACGCAAATATGGACCTGACATGTAAGTTTGAATTCAGATTTCTGCTCTGGGCATGGGTTCGAATCCCTCTAATTTTTCAAAGTCATGTACGTATTAATAAACAATTATCATTGCCTAAACGAGGAAGCAAAACATCATGAGAACATCTGCATATCTGAGTGATTTTCAAAGAAACGTTCTTAAAGGTATGCGAAGTCTACCAATACGTAAGCGAACTCAGAACTTACTGCATGGCAGATTATTTGAGGATTATGTGGTGAACATTTTATGACATGTTCCATAAAAAATGACTTAAGTATTTTAATAATAACCTGGATCGCCTTTTGGTGGTGATGGTCGGTCTCGTGGAAGTCGAGGGTCCCTCTCCTGCTGCTGTTGACTCGTATTACGGGAAAGTTGTCCTTCTGAAAAGAAAAGGAGAACAAAATTAGATTTAGAAAGCGATGTAGTTGCGGATAACGCTCTAAGTAATGATTTGAATAGCTAGAGCCCTTTTATATCCTGACAGGTACGTTTTTTATGATACAGGAGTAGCAGACGAGCATGCAGTCCACTTGATGGTAAGTGGCTACTGCCGCCCATGGACATCTGTAATCACCACCACTTTAAGCGAACCATATTTTTACCATTTTTTAGCACCAAAATTGTAGCTTAGAATTTATATAACAATTACTTTGGGGTTGTCCTACTAACACATTACTGTGTTTTATGCAAAGTGTTTACAAAGTCAGGTCAAAATAATAGCAAGTAGTAGGTACGTCTACTTGATAGAAACTTTGATATGTTATAATACCATATTACGTAAAGTTTAATAATAATCCCGTCTAACCCTCGTCAGTCCAACGTATTACTTTACAAGACGTCTTTCACACTTATTTTTCATATTAACAATTTTGTGCAATATTATCCTTTGTTTTGTTGATTGTTACTGTAAATTATGTTATATGAATACATTTTTTTAAGAAAATGAAATTTTAGATAGTGACACCATGACAATAAAAAATGCTAACTGCTGCCAGGCCCTCATGGGCTCATACTCACACCTGTAGTCAATTTTGAAAAAGGTTGGCAATGGGTTCAGCTTTCCTTGAGGTGGGCCCTTAAAACTAAGCATAAGTAACCTGAACATCTTTTATACCAAAACAAAGTACTCCTATAGAAATACAGAAATGTATGTGACGCTGCAGTATCCACGGCTTATTCACCATTAAGGCAACCGTTAGTAACTGATATACTATCTCAATAGTAAGCTGACGTAGAATCATAACTTGTTGGTTATACTAAGTAGCAGGTAGCGTAGGATCTTAGTAGAAACTTAGCAAGCTTTCATCAGAAATCCTTGCCTCTAACTTCTATTACGAAAATGAACTTAGATAACCTTTGATAGCTTATAAGCATAATCTATATTATTAATACAATGTGATTGTTAACGAATAACTATAAATAAAGCGTCTACATACCTATAACATGCGACACAAATGCGCCACTACCCCTGAGGACTAAGCTGGAACGCCTCGGAAAAGTATGTCTTCCTTACAACACCCTTCAAACGAGAACACAGCAGCGCTTAACACTGTTATTAGGTACAAAGTTATGGTGGTGGTGCCACCGGAGTCGAACCACAAAGTGTTCTACCACTTCAAGTTATCTTAGTCTTACCTCGTGCCTTCTGGAGTAGTGTCACGGTAGGATTCTGTGCTCTCGGCAAGCGGCTGGTAGAGCCTCCAAGCGAGTTAAGGCCGGTCAAGGGCGCGCTCTGCGAAGTGCGGAGACGACCCTCCGTTTCTGAACCGCTTGTACAATCAGTTTGATCTGAACTCTGAAAGGTAAAACCATGTTTGTTTTATAATTCAAAAGCAGTTTATTACAATGGGTTTTATAAAATGAATTTAGTCAATAATATTTCACAATGATCTAAGTATGTTTTACGCAGATCTAGTTAAAACAGTTTTGTATGGGTTATGGATTATTTAATTTTAATTTGAATGCAGTTAATTTATGATCAATTCTTTATTTATGCATAATAATGGGTTAAATCATAAATTAATTAGGTCTAATCTTATTCATTATTACGAACTTTTACTTATGAACTTAGAGAAAGACAATTTAGCAGTACCTAAGTGTAAAGTAACATAATAATACTCTGTAAATAATTTGTATACTTAAAAACATTAAACATTCTCAGAATTTGTCATAACCAAATCTGGCCGCTAGTTTTCACAGATAAATATATTATCATATTTTGTGAAATACATACGAACAAAGAAGGTAAACTTATGTTACTACGTTTACTTAAGAAAGTAAAAGAAGTAACATAAGTATGTAACATAAGTAACATGCCTGTCATTAATACGCTTTTATTAGCTTCAGACGTATGTATGTTGGTATGTTAGTATGTAACGGAATCTTTGAACATGATTTTAACCCCCTTCAAAACGTCGGATTAACTTGAAATTTGGCATACTTATTAAGGACCGATGACAATTCAATATTTTAAACATTCTGACCCGTTATCTTTACTAGGATAATCAGGATCAGCGATTTTTGTTTTCCTGAGACCCGGAAGGTCTGCGTTAAGACCAATAAAGGAATCTACCAGGCGCGCCGATCACCTAACCTAACCTAACCTAACCTGACCTGACCTGACCTGACCTGACCTGACCTGACCTGATCTGACCTGACCTGACCTGACCTCAACTTCGACGCGTCCGTTGTTAATAGCATCATGAAGCGGTGTCTCATCATCCTTATTCATTCAGCACTTCAACATCTGCACCTTCCTTTAACAAGATTTCCACTATTTCATTGTTCCCATTTCTTGCTGCCAAATGTAAAAGCATATATGATTTCAGCTCATCGTCATATTCACAACTTATATTATTAATTAACTCGAGCTGTAAAATTAATTAAACTACTAACAGTTTTAAAATCTCTGCAGGTAGCAGCAACACAAAGAGAAGAAATTCTAGAATTATTTTTGATATTAACATCATCATGCTGTAATATTAAATCGATGATTGGACGACGTCCTTTTGAAATGGCTAGATGTAAAGCAGTTGACCGTTTTTCTCTTGAGTATTGCCATCAGCGCCTGTTTTAAAAAGATGCTCTATCATCCTTTTTCCGTGATTACTTTTATCCAAGATAGAGGACCTGGGATATGGTATAAATTATGAAAGAAAGCAGTTAGCATTGGCAATTCGGATGTCATTCAACAACTCCTCTGGGATTTTCACGTTAACAATAAAAATAAACACCAATGTAAAACACCACTTCATACAGCTGTGTTAAACAATGACCCAATATTCATTTTTGCACTGCTAAGCAAAGGTGCTGATGCTGATTCGAAAGATAAACTTGATAATACGCTACGTAATAATCGTTAAAATAATCGCTAAAATAATCACTAAAAAATGAAAAATAAATAATAGTTAAAAAAAACTAAAAAATACGCTTTTATAAAAAATTCGACCAAAAAATGAAAAATAAATAATAGTTTAAAAAAACTAAAAAAATACACTTTTTATAGAAAATCCAACTAAAAAATAGAAAATATTTTTTTTAAAATTTGAATTAAGAATAGTGTAAATAAGATAAAAATATTTTTATTGTAAAAAAAGCGTGGGGTGCTTTTTAAGATATTATCAAAATGATAATCCTTCTACTCAATATCTATCAATAAAATATTTATAACTATTGACACCATGCACCCCACGCTTTTTTTTACAATAAAAATATTTTTATCTTATTTACACTATTCTTAATTCAAATTTAAAAAAAAATATTTTCTATTTTTTAGTTGGATTTTCTATAAAAAGTGTATTTTTTTAGTTTTTTTAAACTATTATTTATTTTAGTAATATACTTATTTACTTAGGATAGATAGGATAGAACGAATTTATGTTGAGATAAACTTTCGAATGTACAAGTGATGGAGCTTTTAGAAAAACATTTGCAGGGATGCTAACAATGTTTACGAGTTCGCACTTGATTTTACTTTGTTATTGAGATAGCTCGGTGAAGTTTTCGTTACTTTTGTTTACGCACTGTTTGCGGATTCACTCCTACTTTTGGTTACTCCTGAGGGATTTTTTGGGATTCAATTAAGAATGAAAGTGTAAGTAAGGTGAATTCATTTAAAGCTATTAAACATGAGTAATAATAAATAAGACTTACATGACAATCTTTACATTATATTATACTAGCTGACCCGGCAAACTTTGTACCGCCTCCAAATCTATTTATCACATATATTTCATATAAAATATAAGCTATGTTACTCGTGGATAATGTAGCTTTCGAATGGTGAAAGAATTTTTAAAATCGGTCCAGTAGTTTTTGAGCCTATTCATTACAATCAAACAAAGAGAGAAAAGAGAGAGAGAAGAAAAGAGAGAGAAAGAGAGAAAATATTATATTATTATTACATTATATTATACGATTATCAGCGATATAAAATGCTAAATTAATAATGCTGAATTTAAAATGAAAAGTAAGTACGAGTATTTAAAAAACATGAAAATCGTCGTCGATCCATTATTGTCCCATTGTCGGATAAGTAAACTTTTCAAAGAATAGTCAAATATAATGCTTTCCTATTCGATTTTTTCTCTATTGAAGCAAGTGATTATTAATTTCTAACACGCACGTAACTTCGAAAAGTCAAAGGTCTGGGATTCAAACTTTGGAATGAGAAATCACTGCTTCTAAAGACTATTACGCTATTATCATAACTTGTGAGGGTTAATGCAATTTGGCAAGATAATATGATTTTGATAAGTAATGCGTTTCCGTAACAATGAACATGAAGGGACATTTCCCGGGCTCGAAAGCGCACAGCTTACCGGAAATTTACGGCGGGCGGGCGGCGTATCCTCGAAGTGGACCGGGCGGAAGGTTTTGCGAGGTGTTTGCGGCGAGGCGGAGGCGCTGCCCGGGGTCCAGACGGGCGGCGGCGGCGGCGGGGGCGGCGCGCTCGGGCTGCCCGCGCTGGTGTGCCCGCTCGGGCTGCCCAGGCTCGGGGCGGCGCGCCCGGCCTCCACACGGCTGGAAATGCGAAAAAATAAGTAAGCTGTAAGCTATATAAATAAATAATACTGACGTGTCTGTCAAAGTTACAGCTTATTACTGAATGAATATGAAAGTATACAGGATGAATTTTTCAAGTGGGCTTTAATGGCCAAATTCGAACCTGTAAAAAATAGAGAAAAATGCTGAAAGGAGGAGGCCAATTTTTATTAAAACTAAAACTGCATCATTAGATTTTTTAAAAATCTATTTCCCTAACCGGGGATCTCGTTCATCTTGAAAAAAATATAAAGCGTACCCTGTATTATTCCACCATCAGTTAGGGTCAGATAGGACAGCTAGTAATTAGATATTGCGAAAACTTCTATGACTGGTTTGAATATCGCTACGTACTATTATATACTTGAGAAAATTGTCATTAAATGAAAGGAAATAAATAGTTATAAGTAGAACAGAACAGTGTAATATTTTCAATCCAATATCTTGTTGAAAACGTGAGATGTAGGTATCAAATAAGCGTGAAAACTGCCTCCACATAGCCAAAGGGATACGCATTTTAATATCGTAGGCAAGATAGTCGTTTCTATCGATTTTGTATTACACGAATGTCTCTGAGTGTTTGATATTTAAATGGTGTTATACTGAGTAAGTGTTTTGGATAGCACTTATTGTAATGTTTGCTTAGGGATATTGAATTATTGTCATCGTATAGTCCGCGTAAAACTGCTAGTCCTCTCTGAATGTAGATATAAATCGCTTCGCCATAGCTAATTGTATGCACCTGCTCGCAACAACTTCAGAGCGGACTAGCAGTTTGGCGCGGACTATACCTAAATTGTTTTTAATGATAACTTAGTGTTTTAGATAGGAAATAGGTTTGTCTCTGGTAACTGGTTCGATTTAATAACATTTTAATGTGTATAATAATAATTGTAAACTTTTTAATCTCCCTGCAATCAAAAATGTAATTGTATAGGAAATAATAATTAAGTATGTAGATTAATTATTTTTTTGCAATAACCATGGAGAGACTGGAGTAATAATTATTTATATCTAAGCTATATTATCGGTCAATGAAATTCAAATCATAGTTTAAATTATATAACACAGTGAACATATTACAAGAACGAAAGAACCTAATGTGTCTACCAAGCTTTTCATTTTCTTAATACTTTTTATACCGAAATTCATTAGCCTGAACATATATGATTTTAGACTAAAATGATTGCAGAATTGAGACATTTTATTATGTAACGGGTACTCACGATAAATAACGTTACATAATAAAAAACCTGAACATATTACAAAAAAATACAAGCTTATCACAAGCAAATAATATTATATGTACTTCACTATGTTATAACAAACTACTTAATTTCCAATACATATCCATTTCCAATAGGATATCTTCTTTGTTTTTTGTTACGGCCATATTAGCGAACTAATTATAAGTACTCGTATATAGCGGAAATAGCGAAAATTTTCATTTGCAAAGAAACAAATTCCACTTATATTTTATACCTGACTGAGATTACGTGTTAAAAGCTTTTCACTGAGTGGATTTCTTTGGTCCGTTCTATTATCTGTTTGTATCTGGCCGCAGCTTAACCGAGACCACTCAACCAACCAACTCAACCTAATATTTAATGTACTATTGCATAATTAGATGGCCAGGGAATCCCGGAAAATGCTACAAAGGGTCGATAAAGGCCCTTTAAAACATGGTTTGAAGGTGGTAGAACCCTTTGTGGTTCGACTCCGGCGGCACCACCGCCACACCTATTTCTGCTTCATAACAGTAGTGTTAAGAGCTGCTGTGTTCCGGTTTGAAGGGTGTGGTAAGGGAGACAGACTTTTCCGAGGCGTTCCAGCTTAGTCCTCAGGGGTAGCGGCGCATCTGTGGCAGACCTTCGGTGGGAATCCAATCCTATCTGGGGTTGATTACAGATGTCCATGGGCGGCAGTAGCCACTTACCATCAGGTGGACTGTATGCTCGTCTGCTACTCCTATATTATAAAAAAAATGGTAGTTCTTTAATTTTAGGTTTTATTATATTTTTAACACTAACTGTTATTCGGCAAGGAAAGGGAGAAATCCTATTCCGAGGCGTTCCAGCTTAGTCCTCGGGAATAGAAAGGTATTTGTTACCGAGCTCCGATCTAATGTTATCTAGGGTTGATTACAGATGTGGATTTCATGCCCGTTTGCTATTTCTGTTAACTTTTATAAAGAGGTACAAGTATTTTATTTATTTAAAAAAATATTGCATCACCTCTAAGAAAAAATGTGCAAAAGGGCAAACATAATACCTGATGGCATTCTCTACCAGTCAACCCTGGGTGGATGAAGAGAATTTGCAGCAGGTGTTATGCTAAAGTAACAAAGAGCGATAGACAATAATAGAAACAGCAGATATATCAATAGTATTAAAAATAACGAAATATAAGTATTTGCAGTTCCTATTGTGTTTTAATTAAAAATACTATTAGTATACTATCTAAAGTTGATTTTATTAAGTTATGCCTTAACGTGATCTTAATTTCAGTTACATTTCATACGAAGTCACTGTTAAGTTACTTAAATTCAAATTTTTTTTAAAACTGTATAACGTAATGTACGTAGTTTTAAAAATAAAATGATGCTAGCGTAAACAAGTGTAAATTGTACAAGCCAGTGCCCGCCGTATACTGTGTATCTGAGTGAAAATATCAAATAACATGTTTGTTCATTCGTTGCAATGTTACACTGTACTGTACCCTTACCAT
Organism: Epargyreus clarus clarus; assembly: GCA_014595695.2. Taxonomy (NCBI): domain Eukaryota; kingdom Metazoa; phylum Arthropoda; class Insecta; order Lepidoptera; family Hesperiidae; genus Epargyreus; species Epargyreus clarus. Next base: position 775,943 of record JACTTY020000006.1, read on the forward strand.
GAGTTTTTACGTTTCGACAAGTATGACTGTTTTAGTATTTGTTTACGTATTGGCCCATACTATTTCCAATCTGACACAATCCGCTAGGGGCGCTGATTGGAAAATTATATGGGCAAATACGAGTACGTAAACAAATACCAAAACAGTCATATTTGTCAAAACTTAAAAACTCATAGTAGGGGTACTGGACCGTAGTGGGCGGATTGTAGAACAATATGGAGCTAATAAAACGGTCGACTACATCGAAGGCTGTGATATACTCGTACCTACACCATTCAATTTGGTCGTATTCACAAAGAGTGCTGCATTTTACGATCTTGCAATAAATCTCCGTGGAGCGTAGAATCGACGTGTGTTTACTCGGTCGTTTTATACAAATTGGGTTAGTGAGCCGCGCCCTGCTGTCGGCGTAATCGCATAGCCTATTAGGGTTGGTGGTGATCACGTTTCAGTGCGAATCTTCACATATTTACCTTTACTTACCCTAAGTGTGAACGTGGGCTAATCTACGATGGTGTATAAGGACGCAAGCGCAACATATTGAGTAATACAGCTGGAGTGGGTGTTGAATATTTTTAATTGAAAATCATTTTAGTATTATACTTAGGTACTTACTGACTTACTCATGTCGGAGCCTACATTACTGAAGCCGGTACCGTATAACTTTGACAATAAGTTTATTTTATGTTAGTATCCATTAAGGAAGTAATTGATTCAAGAAGAAAGAAGGACTCAAGAAGTTATTTGAATGTGGACCCTGGCATCTGTCTGAAAGCCAAACCTTACCTACAGATTTGTTTCTCATTATATTGTTTCACAACGCGACCATCTTAGTCGTCAATAGTGGCAACGCAACGCAACCGCAACGCAACTGTAATTTCGACCCTTACAACTATCCCTATCCACGGGAACACTGCCGACAAACTGTTACACATTTTGGCAGACTAATAATATAAGTGTGAATGTACCTTACGAGAGAAAATAAATAAATAAAAAAAACCTCTCCCACGTATAATATCGTAACCCACAAAAGTACCTTTTCGTTTTTGTTGCATAAATTGCCTTATTTTAATGTGTTTTATCGACATAAGAACCGTTATAAAGCGTTTAAAATAAAATTTATATACCAAATTTCATAGAGATACCTGAAGAAATACAGATTTTATTCGCATTTTAGCATATTCGAAACTTTGATACGCTCTCCTGTAAAGTTTTCATTTTTCAGTTACGATATTAATTATTATACGTAGGAGGGGTCGATTTGCTTTAGTTAGAACCCCTATTATGTATGGAGTTGGTTACAGATGTATATGGAGGGCAGTGGTCAGTTATCGCAGAGACTGCAAACTCCTTTGCTACTCTAAGTTTATAAAATAAACATACAATAATAATTTCAATTACAGTAAGAATATGGTAATGTTTTTTTTTATAATCAAGGAGTAGCAGACGAGCATGCAGTCCACCTGATGGTAAGTGGCCTACTGCCGCCCATGGACATCTGTAATCAACCCCAGATAGAATTAGATATTCCTACCCGAGGTCGGCCACAGATACGCCGCTACCCCTGAGGACTAACCTGGAACGCTTCGGAAAAGTATGTCTCCCTTACCACACCCTTCAAAACGGAACACAGCAGCGCTGTTATTAGGCAGAAATAGGTGTGCATGTTGCAAAATATATCATCAGACCAGATCATACGTCGAGATCGCGGTAGATTAAATCGGCTCAAAATAATCGTTTATTTATCTAAAACACGGAGCGAGTGCCGACATCAAAGCGGGGAACGTAAATAAATTAAAAATGAGCTAAAGGGAATTCAATTAAGGCGTAACTGAGAAAAATCCTCAATTTTCGCTCGTGCGGGTGAGTTTGAGTGCCTTGTATTGTGCGATGTGATACGAGCCGCGTAGAGTTTGCGACTTTGCGAATAATATTCGTTTTTTGCGACCGAAAATTTCGTGTTTCTATGAGTTTTGAGAGGATCGTTTGTGTGTGTACAATACATACGAGTACTATACATACCTAGCACGAATCACCGCTCGGTATCTCTCGAGTGTCGGCTAACAGATTTTTGTCGGCAAACACAATTTGATGGATATCGCGTGATAAATTGTGTTAAGTGGATGTTTGTGATGTAATATCTCGAGATTATGAAAAGTATCACGTAGAATCAGATACAAGCTGTCTACTGTGCGGGGAGATATTTTTTGGCGCGACATTAAAGATTCTGATCACAGGCGCTGCCGCACGCGGGCTCGCTAACTTCCAGCTCCTAATTTAATTATGAACTCCTTCCTCTGATCACAATTCAGGCCGCCATCACGAGAAGCTAACTCGTACAACCCATTTCTTATTTCTTAAAAGGTTAAAGTTAGGTATTAAATTTAAGTGCGTAAGAATTCAATTAAAATAAATGGTCATAATACTCTTCTTTTTTGGGCTGAGGTGAAATTTAAGATTCGCTACTTTTTACATTATGTTTATGTTTTAGTGTTTACGCTGCAGTGTTTACTGAAGTTTATGTAAGTGCTTGTATTTAAAAAATTAAGTGAGAGTAAGTCGTTAGCGTTATCAGCGTTTTTTGGTGTTCGCTTCAGATCGGTTTTTGGTCCCTGTCCCTATAGGTTGTGGGGATGCTTACAGATAAACTGCACTGACTACTTGACTCAGGTTAACTGCGTGCTAATTGGGTTTACTAATAAATAAAATATTTTAGTGGTAGTAATAATTCTAAGAGTGAGAACTCACGGAGCGTTTTTCTTTCGCCATCAAGCGGACGCAACATGAATGACAATTATCTTTTACCAGTATGTTAATATTCTACGAGTGCACATTTTCGTACAAGTCCATTTTAAAACAAATTTAAAAATTCCGCGTTCATGCGCGACGTTTAAAGAAAAGACCCATGAGTTCTGAGCCTAAGCAAGCAGGAACACGAAACCAACCGAGGTGTGACATTGTATTTTGTTAGACGCACCAAAAGAAAGACCTCTTCCTGCATTTACATACTACGAGGCTTCTTACCTTAACAATACAACTGAACTGTGTATAAAGTTCTTTAACCTTCACACATAACACTTAATTTATATTGTTACATACGCGATCCTGTGCCTTGCTTATTGCTTCACGTTGACAAAAGGGTTGTCACGTAATAGAAAAAGGCTTCTTTCAATCATGTGTGGAAGTCGTAGGTGAAAATGATAAGAAGCTACGTATTGTGTAGCTTGGGTGTCAATGCAAATATTGTTTTCATAGAAGACATATATTTTGATCTTGAAGTTTTTTTATAAGATTGAGGTACAAAACTAGTGTAGGAGTCACCATCACCATCGGAGAGTAACTCACTGCCACTTATTCGACATTTGTCACCAACTTCATGTAGAACAGAGGTTCCCTCTGAGGATGAGAGGAGAGGCATTGTCACTCCCGAGACCTACGATAGTCGCCCTTATTATTAAATTCCGTTTATTTTGAAAATTTTACATAAAATAACACTTACAAATTCTATGTTAGTCAGTGAATATAGAATGAAGAGCGATTAGAGTTTTGAAAATATTATATTTGTGTTGGTCACTTCACACATGAATCACGAAAATTAGATCATGTTTATTATTTATTTTTTAGAGAAACTTCAGACCGTAAACTAATTTTCTTTATTTCTATTTCATTTGAATTGCACATGGACATGCTCATAATGGTACATCATTATGATGTAGATACCATTATGAGCTGGTATCACAATTGATGCACATGACATGTATGATAACAGTTTATTTCAAGTTTTGTATCGAAAACTTTTTATAAATAAAATACACTTCACACAAGAGGGCAGTGCCCCTTGGAGAATAGTCCTCATTCACAAGCAATACAAGTTATTCTAACTTTTCTCGTTACGTTGCCTTTGTTTACTGCAAGGTAAGAGTATTAATATCCACAGTATCCACTTTGTACAGTTCTCAATACAATAGCAATAATAGTAAATGATTAATTTACCGCAATGGCTCGACGATGGAGTAATTTCTTATTCTTAAGGTTTATTTCAATTGAATAACGCATAACGATACTGCAAAAATTAATGCAAATAAAACAATTCACAATGTTTTCCTTTACTATTAAATAAATTGATAATTTCCATTGCGCGTATATCTTTCTTTAACCAGAGATACCCGCCTGGGATTTGAAGCATAGAATCCCCGATTAAGAGGCCAAGTTACAAACCACTGGGCTATCACTGCTGAAAAAAAGCATGTGAGTAATCGAAAAAACCCTACAAATTATCGTAATTGTACATTACCTAAAACAATGTAATAATAATTATATAATTTATTCAACACAATTGAAGCACACAGTATAATAATTAATATAATGTTTAGGTTCATACGATCACGTACCTAAGTCATAATAATTGGCCAAGTACGAGTCGAACTCGCAAATGGAGGGTTCTGTGCCACCAACGTTTTCATATATTTATTTATTTTTAGTATTTGTTACTAAAGCAGCCACCTAAGTAAAAACATTGTGAAAGTTTGCACTGTGTACCTATTACGGTTCAATAGATAAAGCGAAAAACGTCGAGAAATAGCGGTTTCTTGTATGGCGACCCCATTTATTTTCAACATTTTTTATTTTTAGTATTTGTAGTTAAAGCGGCCGTCATTATGCATCCTCTGTAATTTGTTCAAGTGTCTACCTATTACGGTTCCAGAGAGCCCTGTGACAGAGGGACAAACGGACAGACAGCGAAGTCTTAGTGATAGGGTTCCGTTTTTACCCCTTAGGTACGGACCCCTAAAAAGCTCTCTTGTAAAATGATTTCATTTAAAATAAATTGAAACCACACCGTTATTATAATGATGAATTCATAAATTTTGAAACAGCACAAAATACTGAATACAATTATCCAAAAACTTAATAGGGGCACACTTAAGAGGATGATAATTATTACATTGAAAGTTTCTCAGAACTTTTGACAATTTCTTAATTTTCAAAGTAATAGCTGTAACAAATTTCATATTATTCAAAGTAATAGCTATAACTTAAACAAATTAGTTTATAAAGAGGCAATTAAATGAAATTAAATCAAATTGTTTATAATGTCAAAATAACGGCTTCTTACTGCATGCATATGAAACTATATACGGTACTTATAACAAAAAAACAATTATTAAAGTGTTTGTCTGTCTGTCTGTTTGTTCCTGCTAATCTCCGGAACGGCTGGATCGATTTTGACGGGTGTTTCGCTGACAATTGGTTGGTATTATATGAGCTTACGCTGCTACATCCTTAATAAATAGAAAGAAATAAAATATAAATAATACGTTTAGAAGACATAAAACCCATGAAATCATCTGAGTATTTATACTTTTAAACGCAGTAACCAGTATTAAGGCACAGTTCCTCTTTTACAAAATTGAATATTAAGTATGTCAAATCTGTTGTAAACCACATTTTACCAACTTATCCAAGACTAACATTTCAACCATGTACCGTACACATTAATATTTCAGTCAAAAGTGTTTACGAATAAACAGAAAAGTAAATAATGAGGAAAATATCAATACTAATACATTGGACGATACTCTATATTTTATAAAGTACGCTATTACGTAGAAAACTTCGTAAAGCAACGCTCGGCGACTCTTGACTTTCAGAATAAATTGTTATTGTAACTAAAACTATAAGCCGCTTTCGTAAACAGAACTAATAGCGAATGAAACAACATTTTCGATCAAAGTAACATAATATTTAAAGGTACTGGCCTATTTTCGTTATTTATTATTTAGAGCTAGAAATCAAATTTCATGTTGTATTTAAACGATACTAATGTTATGGATATGATAGATATTTGGGAGCTATATATACGGAGATATCAAAAATATCGGTTACTGTTACAGATATAAAATTATTTCGCATGATCCCATAGTTTCGTGTAGATTCAGTTACCGATCTTAGATTTTCCAGTAACTTTCAAATTAAAAAAAAAATAGGTGTATCATTTTGACTTTGCCCTTATCAGAAATTATTAGAAACTTTTGTTTCAGGTTCTGTTATGATATCGGATAGACTTTTTTTCAATCTTTATATATATATTTCTTATGTGCGTGTGTATGTCACTAAACTCCTCCTAAACGACTGGACTGATTTTGATGAAATTTATTATGTGTGTTCAAGGGGACTTGAGAATGGTTTAAATTCACAATTTAGTCCGTGGGAAAAGGTTTTTTTAATTAATTTTTAATTCGTAAGTAGTTGTTAATTTTGAAATGTTTCACATTGGATTCGACAGACTTCGCTACCATCGCAGTTTCAAATGTTCTATCTATTTTTCAATCCCGTAAGTGATAAGGGTTGTTTACCCTTAACATTTTTTTATTTATATGGCAACACAACATTTGCCGGGTCAGCTAGTATTGTATAGTTTCGGTTACAGTTATGAAGCATAACAACCCTGATACTAATCTAGTTACAGAACGGACTGCAATATTAAAATCCAATATCGCTAGCCTCTACACTGATTATATCATACGTTCCGACCATAAAATTAAATTTCAATTTTGTAGCGTGCAACCGCGTGTTGTGTTAAATTATAGATGTAAATTGAACCAATTAATTAACATATAAACATAATTATATATTTTTACGAATATGAAATATGGGCCCATTTAAATATACATATTATTACCTAATTGCGACGAATTGTTACTTCTAAATAATATATTACGAGTAGGTACTAACACGTAGGAGTTCTGTTAATCCAACAATATTATTCTATTAATCCCATAACATACCAGGAAAATATTTATATTTTTTCCTTATTTATTTTAAAGGTTAAAATCTCAACAATAACTTTTCTCAGAATTAGTGATGACATGTCACCGTTTGAACGTTTTTTTCAAAGAGTTGAACAAAACCTGCCCTACCATATTCTCTTTACAATAACTAATTATTCACAAAATAAAAGTTAATTAACGGGGACTGATTTTAATTTAAGCACAATAAATTGTCCGAAAGCATCAAAGCGAGATAAACAAGAGGTGAAGGACGATTAGGAAAACAAAAGCGAGCGTCGAGATAAACTCCATAAAAAGGAAAAAGATGTCACCATTTGAGAAACGTTCTGTTGAGGGGCAACGGAAGATATTAAATTATTATCTAAGAGATGCTAATAGGGCCATTAGTTAAGGAAGAAACTGGCAAAAACTCGGGCGAGTAGACTAATGCCTTATTATGCGTTGCGCGATTCCAAGCGCTCGGTGTTTAAAAATTCTCTTCTATTGTACTCTATGAAAGATTGCTGCAAAATAATGTTATTACGTGGCACTAAGATGAACGTATAACACGACAATATTATATAATACTAGTATACTATAGCAATAGCATACAAACATGCAGTCCACTTGATGCTAAGTGGCTACTGTCGCCCATGGACATATGGTATCAACCCCAGATAGGATTAGATATTTCTACCTGAGGTCAGCTACAGATGCGCCGCTACACCTGAGGACTAATCTGGAACGCCTCGGAAAAGTATGTATTGTAAAACTATGTAGGTACGATCAATAAATAAAACAAAGTAACATTTTTTAAGTACGAATCGAGCAAACTGTCCAACAGTTTAATAACAATTATTGTACAAAGACACCTGCCACTAAGTCCAAACAGGAGATGTAAGAAATTCATTTCAAGTAAGAAATACTTGAAATTGATTACAGTGGCATCGACTCTCGTGCACTTGGAAAGCAACACGTGAGAAAATACAGGGCCGTTTAAGTAAAATACAACAACGGTACGTACGATTTCTATAAAGAAGCAGAAGGTGTAGCAATGGTGTCTCAAAAAGAATCACGAAGAGTGTTACCATCTTTAAAGTCACTTAAAATCTCTAAATAATTTCAAGTTTGTTTAATCTATTGTTTGCGTTTGGTGTTTTGCAATAAGACTTCAGTCAAGTAATTCTTTGGAGTGGTTCAGGGGAATCTTAATTGTTCCATCCATCGTTAGAACTTGGAGAAACAGTATTCAGTCAGTCATTAAATAAAATTCTCTTGAAGCTTTTTATTGGACAAGCGGCGGAGTTTTTAATTATATAAAGACAAAGTCATAATGTCTTGTGTCAAGACTTGTGGAGTCTTGGTCTGCCTTATGATTTTAAAATATGACATCAAAAAATTTAAGAAAACGTATCTCGTAGAAACTTAATAAGAATATTAAATACGTATTTAATAATTTTCTTTTTTACTTATATATTTAAAAGACTTACGTCTATATAATAAACATACTAATGATTATTTATAAAAACAGAGAATCCTCCTGCTTTAAAGTATTTCACTTCTACAATTTAGACGAATCAAAGGATCCCTCGTTTGGGCTGTAGATCGTGTAAAATAATTCCATATACATACACCCGAAATTTACCCTCCACAGTCGGATAAAAATCATTCAGAGTCAATAAATATAGTGCATACAAGAAAAGTCGTCTTTCTTAATTAAACTTGACTTACGTAAGTCAAGATTCACTTGGGTTGGGTATTCTCTAGAGTCTTTTAAACTTAATCCATCTAAGGTCTCCTTGGTTTATATCTAACTCCATTACCTGTGTAATGCTAAAATTCGTTAAGCCGTTTGGGCGCGGGACAATTCAAAATATTAAATATACACGCATACAGAAACTTGAAAAACATTACATGCAGTCGGATAGAAAAAATCAGACTCAATACAACCTAGTGCATATAAGAAAAATCGTCTTTCTAAATTAGTTAAACTTGACTTACGTAACCCAAGATTCACTTTAGTTGGGTATTCTCTAGAGACTTTTAAATTTAATCTATCTAAGGTCTCCTTGGTTTATACTTAATTCCATTACCGGAGTACTGGGTGGAGCATACTTAATGTTCTCTACTGTTTTGTGATATAATTTCGCCGATTAGTCGTTCCATTATTCATAGTTAAGTGAATATAAAATTAAAGAACTCATTAAATTTATAATGTAAAGCAAAGGTCACATTCATTATCACTTTTTTATTAATAACCCATTATTTTTATTGTTATTAAAAGGTTTAGTTAATTTGTTACCGTTGTTTTGGCTTGATGATTTCAGCAAGGTAGTTATATGATTTTAATTTAATTCTCAGCAGACTAAGATTCAAGTAGAAATCCTTCTCTACTTGTTGTTGGATATAGATGACTTCAACTAAGAAATTAAGTCTTATCTTAATGAATAGTTAATATATGAGGTAATTATTTGGAACAGAATAAAAAATGAAACCCTATGAAATTACAGAAATAACTATAAAATTGTCTCTAAGAGAACACCTGAGTGCAATCATAACATGTTATAAGGCCTAGCGCTAACAATTAGGGTTGCCTACCGTATTATATTATGTTTCAAATCTGCGTACTATATACTGTTTAAATGTACGCACAAATACTATATTTTCGACGCCAAAATCTAAGAAACAAATCCATTATTTTAAGCATTTTTGAACGGCCCTTTACATTAACTTTGATGTCATATCGTGTATTCGAATTATGTACGTATCGAACTTACTGCGTTTAAATATTGTCAATGTTAAATTGACACAAATGTTTTTTTTTTAATTTCCATAGACGCTGTATTGCTAAAAGTACTATAACTTTATATCTTATTTTGAAAAAATATTATATTTGGGGGACGAAATGTTGGCGGCCCTATCCACAATACACATTCGTATACATCAATCATAACGTAATTACGATGTTTGTATGAAAGCCAATTCGGGGTGACCTAGTAGTGTCATTGGTAGACATTTGACAAAGCAGGTATAGCGTATGTCGAATGACAATATAAATGACAGTATCCAAGTGTAGATACATGAAGACCTCATTGAATTTCATCGACACTATTTAGAGATGTCAGACCACCTTGAACATCAATCATGTGTAGTATGTACATTATACATACAATAAAACACCTGCCTATTGTTACTTTTATATTGTTCTTTCGATGCCGCGACAACTTACATGTTTTGTTTTATATGAATAAAGATACATTTCTATTACAAATATCGTGGCCAATTCATTACTGTCCCACAGGTCCCGTGCGCTGAGCATAGGTCACCTCTGAGTTGTCCCTGTAGTTCCGGGACTAGAATAGGGCTACGGTATCCCCTGCCTGTCGTAGGAGGCGACTAAAAGGGGGCTTCCGGGGTTGCGGGCGTCAAGAGTGGGAGCTCGAACCGTTCAGCAAGCGACCCCGGAAAGGACGGCAGTATGTGTGGTCGCAAACCGTCGTAAAAAAAAAGGTCACCTCTGAGTATCAGAAGGATTATGCTATATTAGTCCACCGTGCTGGCCAAGTGTTGACACACAGTTCACATACCTTTCAGAACTTTTTAAAGATCTCTCAGGTATGCAGTTTTCCTCATGGACTTCTCCTTCAGCGTTAAACCACTAATTCATTTGTAATACGACTTTTTTAAATCGGATGTGGGTCCCTACAGCCTTTAAACTATAATTGCTTTCAAAGTACTCAGTACTTAAAAATTAGTACCTATCCAATAAGATAATTGTTTCTTAGACGTGTTAAACATATTATTATATAGTTACACGTCTGTGGCTGTATTTTAATGCAAGTGACAGTAACCGTAAACGGATATCACCGCAAGGAAACCGCAAACGAGAATTACTCATGTAACTATTACGATATAATTGTGTTCTCTAGCGTTTCCTTAACACATGGGTAAATAGGAGGCGACTATATTACCACTGAAGATGGTAGCATCCTTTGTGGTTAAACTCCGGAGGCACCAACGCCACACCAATGCCTGTTTGAAAACGGCAGTGTTAAGCGCTGCTGTGTGTATGTACATTGTACACCTTGTAAGGAGGAAATTCTTATCCGAGGCGTTCCAAGTTAGTACTCAAGCTAAAAATTACTGCAGTAGTTGCAAAAAATTACTGCAGTAGACAAATAAATACTGCAACTAGATAAAAAATATCGAAGCAAGTTACAATTACCATTGCCAATATGTAAATACTAATCCTTGACTTTAGATTACGATAGCATTGATAGTCTATGCAAATGTAGATATATGTAAACCGTTATTAAAGAAGATTTTAAAATCTACTATAAAAGTGCGAGAACTTAAAATGACCTAGGTATATAATTGACAATGCAATTTAGGGTTCCGTACCTCGTACAGGAAAAATGGAACCCTTATAAGTTCACTTTGTTGTCCGTCCATCCGTATGCATATAGGTACTTTTAAGGCTGCTAAGATAACAAATACTAAAAATAAGAAATAAACGACAATTTGGTGGTATGGAACCCGCCGAGTCCGCACTTGATCAACTTTTATTTGTAAGATTGAATAGTATTCCTCTCAGTTCCATTCTATTCACAATAAGAGGTGTAATAGAAGGTACTTTGTACCTGTTCTTAACCTTAAACTTACAACTTAATAATTTCCTCTCAGTTCCATTCTATTAATAATAAGAATTATGTAATTGACCATACTTTGTACCTGTCCTTAATCTTAAACTTACAACTTAAGAAAATAACATGAAGGTCTTACCTGAAACAAAAAATACAATAAATTAGTTACAATTGTATATGCAAAGACTTTTAAATCTAGCAGAAATTTGTTATAACAGCAGTATAACGGTAATGTGCTCTGGTCTGAAAGTAAGCTTATCAGAGGTAACAGGCCATTTATGATCGGATAATTTAATTAAATAATTCTTAGAATGTTCGTAGTGTTAATTATTAAGGGCTAATACACGAGCGACAGCCCACGAAAACCACCGCCGATCATCACCGCCTGTCGCCAATAACTGTCGCCATAGGACACCAATCTCCGACGACCGACTAAAGTCGCCAATGTCCGTTGCCGGCGGTCGCCGGTTGTTACGACCCATCGTCAACGACTGTCGCCAGTGACCGTCTGGTATAGTCGTCGACACGAACTGTTGCTCGGATGTAACTTGTACGTAACATTTTCATACATAATATTAAGAAAATAGAAATTTAAGAAAATGACTTCTACTTTCTGTAGTACAAATGAAAACAGATTGTTCTGGATGAGTCATGTATGTGTCAACAGTATTATCGGAGGTCAGAACACCTGAGCGGTTGGCGCGGTGACAACTTACGTAACGATGATGTTAGAGACAACAGGAAACACGGTTTCGTCTAACATAATAAGCTTTATACACTGTCCATTCATATTTTCTGAAGTGATAGGCCATCGCTTTTAAGGTATTTCGATGCAAAGGTAAAACCCTCTATGTTCCTCTATGTTCGCTTCCGGTGGTGCCACAACGGCATCTATTTCTAGCTAATAATAGCACCATAACACTAGCTCCGTTATAATAAAGTAAGCCCTTGATACTTTGTCAAAGAAACTATGAGAAGCTAAATATATTAAAACTAAAATATAAATACACTCTGGTGGATAACCCTAATGAGATTGCTCCATTGGTTTTACTACCATAGTAATAATATATTGTCAGTTATGCCCATCCTGATTTATAAAATCGAAAACAAAATTTGCATAAACCATTAATTTTAATCGATATAGTTTATAATTTTAAACGAAATCAGTACTTAACGTAAACAATACATATTTACGTGAAATAATTCAATTACCTTGAACTAAATGAGGTTTTTCGAAATTAATGGGTTTCACGGATAATATTAACTACAATAGTTATAAACTTCATATTAACCTGGAACTAATAACCGGTGATTATCATGATTCGAGACTCATGTGTTGTTAACACGTTGAAGTATCATATTATGTAGATATTAATTAAAATAACTTCAATTTTGTGCTCACGATTTTGAGATCTTCTAGTTTTTACCCGACTACGGTGAAGTAAAAAGGAGTCTTATGACTTTTACCGGTATGTACGTCCATCTGTTCTTTCCTGACCTCTAAATTACTTATCATAATTTAATAAATGTGGTATCGTTGGAAGCATAGACTTAGAATTTTTTTTCGCTAGAAGCGCCTTGATTGTTTTCTGGGTATAGGCTTTATGACTTCACAATGAATTGAATATGAACTATCCAGGGACTATAATGTAGTGAACTAAAAATATTTTTTATGATACCGTCATGGGAATCAAATCAATGATTTTAGGTAATGTAGGTAGGTCCCCTGCCTGTCGTAAGAGGCGACTAAAAGGGGGCTTCGGGGGTTGCGAGCGGCAAGAGTAGGAGCTCGAACCGTGCAGTAAGCGACCCCGGGAAGGACGGCGGTATTTGTGGTCGCATACCGTCATGAACACCGGTTGGTGTGGGAGGAGCGAACAGTGCTCCTCCAGGGCAGAGCCCGATCGGGATATTGCGCTTGGAGGACTTCGCGAAGCGTTGAGGACGGCCACCGGTTGGGTTTTAGTGCGGTAAAAATCCCATATAACCCGGCGTCGCTCCCACGTCGTAAGATACCTTGTAAAGATTTCCCCCCTCGTAAAGAAAAAATAAAAAAGGTATTATAAGAATTTGAATTGATATTTAAAAGAAAATAACGTTACGTACGTAATACGTTCTTTTCATGTCAGTACTTATGGTGTCACGATTTATTACCACAAAAGACTACTTGTGGAAAAATATCACACGTCACACGTAGGTAAACATCGCGCAAACGAAATTACGAACAGAAGCTGTCCTATAATTAGATCGTTTGTATTGAAAGCTATATTTTCATAGTCATATTAACTTCAGCGTTGACACATATCGGCGTCTCTCAAATAGATACAGCTATTTTTGACGCCCCAGCGTCCTAATGACTAACAGTCCGGTACAATACAAATTTGTTTTACTATTGCGTAACTTGTCTTTTTTTAAAACGATTCTCTTCTCAATGAATGACGCATGTTAGTATGTTTACTATGTGTATTAATAAAACAACGATAATACACTGTAATACTTATATTGCGCTATGTATTTTAAATTATGTTGATTAATTAATGCTCGTAAAAAGCGATCGATTACAATTTTTTCTATCCAAGATGAAATTGTACAATATGGCAAATATTAAGTAATAATGTGTGAAAGAATAACTATGGCACAGAATGTCTACTGAATAATACGTTTAGACTATAACTCTACTGCGGTACCTTGGTTACACATAAATACCTATGTTGAGCACTGATTTTTTTCTGGACCATGGGAAGGATAATAAGCATAGTACTCTATGCTTTACTACAAATTAGTATTAGTTGTTTAATAATTGTATTGTAAAATTGTATAATTGTAAAATTGCATCATCACCTATTCTCTATTTTTGCGTATTTGTTATTTCATTACAAACTGAATATCATGTAAAGTAACATGAGAATATGATTCACTAAATGTTATAAATATAAAGTAACACAGTTTCCTAACTCAGTTATGATATGTAGCTGTTTTCCAATATTGAAAACAATGGCCACTGTTACAGTATTTAACGCAGCTGAATAATTAACCAGTCGAACGCTAACCAATCCAATTTATCGGTGCGAAATTGCTATTGAAAGCCAGAGATAGGGTTTCCAAGGAAAAGAGTGAAAAGAGACAAATTACTTTTACGTTTATTTGATAAACTTATCTATTTTGACATTTTTATTGAGTAATATTTTATTGAATTTATTTTTTATATGATGCAGTATAGGGTTATTTAAGGAAAAATATGTTATTTGCGCAATGATATAAGCCGGTGTTGTGAGCGTGGATGTAAAAGTAGAACGATAAGTTTTATAGTTTTTTAACATTACATAGTTGGTTTAAATATAGGTAGGTTCTATTTCTTAAGCCTTACAACCATTTTTTTTCTTTTGCTGTAAAATATGAAACGCTATTATTTGAAAACCTACGTAAAATACGACATTGTTCCAATCCAAATCAAGTTATTTTTAATTTTCTTAATTAAACTTAATTTTAACTTTCTTAATAAACCTAAAATTTTGATTATTTCTCCCGTATTTATTTACACAGATTCTTATTACTTGTTCAGATATACCGTTTTATTCTGCTTTATATTACTGAATTGAAAATTTCGAATTTCCTAAAATCCGGAATTTGCGGCTTACATGGTAACATGAACACGGGATGGAATGGTGGCAAACATTTGAGAAGTCATCCACGTTACTTGGTATTTGGCCACCGCTGGGATGCTAAGAGCATTGTGCTCGCAATTCAGCATTAACTATTGTACGTTGGTCGAATGTCTTGCATTCAGTAAGCTTGTGTGTATATCAGGATAAGATAGTGTACTCAATGTTATTGGGCCAATAGTATTGTTTTTCTTTGAAGTAGGTACATGTGACACAAAACTACAAATGAACACTTACTTTTACGATTATTATAGCAAAGGCTATTAAGTTTTGTTTTTACATTATATGCAAATGGACCTTTTCCTATAATGCACGTGCTAGCTGTTAAACTCGCGTGCGGGTCTGGTCATGCAACTCGCATCCTATTCTTTCATTGATACTTTTCCTGTCATGTAACACACGGTAGACGGAGAGACTGCAGCGGATTAGAGCTTTATAGTCACGCGGGTTCATGTCCGCGTGCGTGTCTTATTTCGTGAATAGTCCTGCGTGAATAATTGACGCATAGATCATATATTGTTTTACACTAATAATAAATTGAAATAATATGAATATTCGTTGCTTATCCTAGTTATCTATTTACTTGCTATATTTCAATTTACATGTCCTTTTTTCACTCTCTTTTTTATCTCTTTATATTCTCATGTTTGAATTTCTCTTTCTATCCTTCTATTCTTTTTTTCCTTTTTGGATGTTTTTTATTATCTTTATTATCTTTTAATTATCTTTAATATTAAAATGTATTTTGCGCCGCCTTTATATTTTCTGCACATCCTTTCGCTTGACTGGTAGAAAATGCTACTTAGCATTAAGTCCGCCTATTGTACCACCTGTTTTATTGGTTAATAAAGTGTACTAAAAAAAGAAAAAGTTTAAACCATCTCTGTAAACGGAGTCTCCATGGTCCAATCAGTGAAATGCAGTACACGTTCGACTAAGAAGCTTAGTTAGTAAGATTTGTATGTTACATACGTTTATGTAACCGAATACAACATATCAATATGTATAGGTAAAAGGATTTCTCGTTGAAACGGCCGCAAACTTGCGCTCAAAGCCACGGGGAGAAGCTAGTTCGTAATAAAGACTAATGTAGTGTGAAACGGCCGATATTTATAGTGTTGTCGATGTATGCGTGTAACGTAATGTTATAAAATGGAGCAAAGCATAAGGTCACAGGGCATCTGGCGGTGAACGGGCATGTGTTCGCTATTTTTATCGCAACCATTCAAAGAACTGATATCACGTATGGGACCAACTCTAAAAATATTTTAAACAAATTCTGTAATGCACGCGATAATGTTTTAGAATAGACGTTACTGTTTCTTAGTCGCTTCGCTTCACATGAATTTAATTCGACTTTATCTATTGTTACTTACAGTAGTACATTAATACGGTTGCCGTGCACAAGTACTTCGAGGGTTCTACCAACATCAGCCTCTCAAAGTTGTGAGACCCGTGCCCAGAAGTGGAACACAAGACAGTTTACATCAATATCTACTTAATATACGTTTTCTACAGCAATAAAATAATATGCATTGTTGTTTTCCTTTTTGTAATATCTTTATAAACAATAGACGAGTGCCGAAGTTTTCGATTGCATCGCTTTTAGTGAACTCGCCGCAAACAATAACAGTACAATGGAGCTTTTAGGTAGGCTCACTCTTTTGTCTACGCACGTAGGCGGCCCGCTTTCTCATAAAGGTATTGCCGAAGTATTGATTGGGTAAACAACGAGATTTTTTTATATTACACCAGGGTAAAAATAAATTTTTTTGCTTGAAGTTTGAATAAAGATTTGCTGAGTTCTATATACACTATGTAATAATCAAATCGTAATGATCAAAGAGCAAACAGTAAGTATATTAATTGGTTATCATTTTTCTCATTTGGATTAAACATTTTTATAGGGAAATGAATAAAAGCTATTTTTTGTTGTTCTAAACTCAAAACCTTAGACTAGATTCTTTGTATTTGGTTGCTAGAAACGCTCATATGTAGACAAAATAATAAAATTTCCAAAATATATTTCTACATTCTAGATGATTAAGTATATGGTCGGGAAAAATCCTAGAGTCCTTGTAGGAATGATTAATTTTACGTTTTATTTTGTTTTATGCTTTATATTTAATTAAGTTTTATGGATAGGATATTCTTTTCTCAAACGAAGGTATACTTTACATAAAATTTATTAACATTGACTTTTAAGGAAATTATCAGACATTAGCATAACGTAGTTGCTATAAGGCAGATAACACACGAGCGAAAATTATTTAATACATACAGTTTACGTCGGCGACAATAAACAGCAGTGGCTGACGACAGGCGGCAGGCGATTACCTCCGGCGACGGTCGTCGACATAAACTATCGTTCGAGTATTTGTGCACTGTCGCTCGTGTGTTACCACCCTAACCGTTCGCCGCAACAGAGTTGAACGCTTATTTTCCCATCATACAACAAACTTTAGTTGAGTTTCGCTCGAGCTTCCCTGCTTCAAAGACATTTTTTCTTAGTGTAAATCTGAGCAGCGTAATGGGAAAAGTTGTAACAAGTATTCAGAACGTATTATGTGCCATTAATATTCTGACGAGTCGCCGACGTGGCCAACTCTATAAAAGTTCAATGAATGTAAGCTCGGCTACGCTCCGTGTAGCTGTTAAGCGGCTCACACACTATCCATACTGTTCACCATATATGCCAACGTTTCGTGTTGCTGAAAATTGTTTTACTGTGTTATTACGCCACCGCCACACCTATTTCTGCCTCATAACAGCAGTATTAAGCGCTGCTGTGTTTTGGTTTGAAAGTTGTGGTACGAGAGATATACTTTTCCGAGGCGTTCCAGCTTAGTCCTCAGGGATAGCGGCTCATCCGTGACCGACTTCAGGTAGGAATATCAAATACTATCTGGGGTTAATTACAGACGTCCATGAGCGGCAGTAGCAGACCATCAGGTGGACTGCATGCTCCTCTGCTACTCCTATGTTATAAAAACAAAAGCAAACAGCATACTGCGTGATTTAGGTACGGTCTCTATCGCTTACCAACATTGACATTCATAGTTTTTGATGTATCATCACAGTATTTTAAGTATTTCTTTAAATGAAGCCGCAAACTTCTTTTAAAATGTAAAGTCACCTGACACAGACTTATTTTGCATACATCTACAGACATTAGGTATGGATAGTGCATACAGACCTTAATGCCGTCTGTAACTTCGCGTCTTGCTCTTTGTGACTCCATGATGTTTAAGCCAAAGTCAAAAGAAAGTACGAGATCTTATCGCGTTCGCAGCGGAATGTTTACTAAACAACTGAATAAAAATCTACAGCATAGTTTAACTTGAACAAAATTAAATACTAACTGAAACGTAGAAAAACTTAAGTATTATTTGTAAGAAAATTGTAGCGTCTTATCAATTAATTTAAATTTACAAATTAAAATTTGTACTAAATCTACTAAATTTTTCTAACAAGAAAATGTAACCAGTTTTGACAATTGATATTGTCACTGTCAGCTATTTTCGTGCTTGAAAAATATTTAAAAAGGATGCTTTTAGAGCATTTACGAATGAAACGACATTTCTCCGCACTTTTTTTCGATTTACTGTTATTTTGCACCACTTTACTGCACATGTCGGCGTGGTTCGGCACAAATTACACAATGACAGTTTGAGACGTAATGGGAAAATGGCTGTTTGTCCATTTCAACTACAAGGCGGTGAGATATTATCTATACTAATCTATGAATTTGCATCTCACCTACTACTTACCTATACAAAAAATAGTTATACTTATAGTATAGTATGTATCATATATTCTCCTAAATAAAGTTCGAGGGGATAATCGTATTACTTAGAAAGTATGTTCTAAGTCTACTTTATTACTTTGTTTATGATTCGGATTACGGTTCAGTAGTCACTTGAACCTTTAAAGCTTAATCACCATAATATTGTTTATAAGTAACTCAGATTACTTAACTTTCTTTATAGCAGCAAAAGTATGAAAGTTTTCACGAATACCATTTTAACAGATTTTGCTGATGATACAGTAGCACTACCATGAGTTGGCATAGAAACACCACTATAGAAATTGTAAATAGAAAACTATTGTCATTTTGCTAGTGAATAACATAACTACTATCGTTACGGTATTTCTTGACAACGTCTGTCAAATTAATGACTCATGGGACCAAATTTGTATGGCAATAGATCATAATGACATTCGCTAGCGATTTGATTTCGATAGGTTTTTTACGTTACGAGTGGCTCACATTGCGGAATTTAGTTCTACGAGTAACCACCAGAGGCGCTGTACAATTTTTCATACATTTATTTTACGCAGTCGCTAGCGAGTAATTCTTTTGTAAACTCATGGTAGTCTAAATACAGGTCTAAATGCCCATTGACTACTATAGCGCGAATGAGAGTTGCATAAACTACCACTTTGTCGCGTTACTAAGAAGTCACTTAAGCCGTAGCCGCTCGGGCATCCGATTTGTTGCTTGAGCGATCGATAAGTACATGTTTCATTTGTTTTTAATCTGATAATAGTCGATTGTTAACGCATTTGTTTAGATCCATAAGGTAGTAAATAGTCGCTGAGCAACTTTTGACAGTCATACTAAACTACTACTGGAACCCTTTGTGGTTCGACTCCTGCGGCACCACCGCCACACCTATTTCTACCTAATAACAGCAGTGTTAGGCGCTGTTGTGTTCCGTTTTGAAGGGTGTGATAAGGGAGACAGACTTTTCCGAAGCGTTCCAGCTTAGTCCTCAGGGGTAGCGGCGCGTCTGTGACTGATCTCAGGAATATCTACTCCTATCTGGGGTTGATTATAAATGTCCATGGGCGGCAGTAGCCACTTACCATCAGGCCGATGCATGCTCGTCTGCTACTCCTATATTATAAAATAAAAAAAATCTCTAAAGCTAGTAGTTTTTTAATACCTATGTATCTACATACTCATCGTTCAAACTTACAAAGCTACATAACGGTAACATAAAGGTGTCTCAAATCGAAACCTCGTGTTTGATGTTGATTGCAGCGTTGTCTTCCTGATAGAGCCCTCACGCGGTAATTACAGTGCTCCTTTACGTTTCAAACAGAGGCAAGGTGATATTAGGCGCCAGGACGTCAGCACAGCGCATGAATGTTGAGGTCGGAAAAATTGCGTTGCGGTATTCCAACTTTGTATTTGAGTGAGACTATAGCTCTGTATCCTTACCATGAGTTCTTACGTTTTGACAAATATGACTGTTTTGATATTTGTTTACGTATTTGCCCATACAAATCCCAATCAGCGCCCCTAGCGGATTGTATTAGACTATGGTGTCAGTAACGTAACATTAAATGTCTAAATTGACAAAATGGCGTTTTATGTTTTGTCTCTCTTTTTTGCTAACGGGTGAGGTAGACGAAAAGACTTGAGCACTTATTGTTACGTTTACTCAGTCTACTGAAGCAAATGAAACAGAATAATGGAATGAGTAAACGTAACGTAAAATTGTGGGATGTTTCGAAAACTCATGGTAAGGGTACTGGAGCCGTCCATTATAGTTCGCGGGGATTACGGCGAGAGTACGACGAACTGAAAAATTGTTTGTAATATAGTTTACGGACTTTTTAATCATAATAAGGGGTAAGTTCATAATAAATTGCAAATATGTCAAAGTTCAGAAGTTTATAAAATGTCTAGTTAATTATAATAGAACCTATACGAGATAGTAGCAATAAAAGCAGTTGTGTCCCAAACTTCCCCTTCCCATTCGTATAATTTATGTTTGACTAGAACTATTGAATTAGATATACTCGTTTTAAGTTTGATTTTAAATAATCCCATTCTTATCATCTGGTACAATATTTACAGGGCGATGTAACCTAACCTAGGTGCACATAGACCTCTCGTAAGCTTTATCTCTATATAAAAAAAAACAAAAAACTATTTTCACCACTTGACGATAGTGTAGAGAGTTCATAACTGTTATACTAATTTAACTCTCATAAAATATTATCTCATTTCAGTTAGAGTTTCGAAAAGAAAAACTATAGAGGCTATTTAAAGCTAAGGCATTTATTTACCTACGATGTGTACAACGCATGTGAGGAAAAGTAAACTAAAATAAATAAAAAATACAAATGTCACAATTTACGACAGTTAAGTTTAACGAGGAAAATGTAGATACCTATTTCACTTTGTATACTTATTTATATGTAGATAATAATTACATAGATAAAATTGGCACTCGCGTAAACCGAGTATACTATTATGTGTTATTCTAGCAATACTCAAGAGAGAAACTCCTTACAATATTCTGATGTTTTTAACAAAGAATTTGCTACCAACTTCAGCTTAAGTATCTGCTTCATTTCATCGTTACGTCATTAAGGCGATCTATAAAAGGCCGATTAAGAGCACGAACCACAGGCTAAATAGGACGTTTATGGCGGTCTTTTGCTACGCCTCCATGGTTGGCTGAAGTGCACCTTTTTTCCTTATTGCCAGTTTGCTACGCTATTATAATCTATAGCGAGGTAATAAGTTATAATCTGTGGAGTAATACATGGCGCAATATGCTCCCGTTTGTGCTACAAAATGGAGCTTGCATTTCTATAGAATATAATAGGCGCATTGCGAGGTTCATGTTGGTCCCATGTGCAAACGGATAATGATACGTCATTGCTGAGATTTCTATCTACATATATTATTATCAAACTCGATTGAAGGCATATTGAAATAAGTTCAATTGTTAAGATACTCTGAACATACAACGATAAAGCTTTTTTATAGTTTTCTTCGTTGCAGTATTTTTCTTTCTATTCAAATACATTACAGATGATTTCTCCGAAGATAAGGGAAGGTGGAACGCTTCATCTTCCATTTAGTAGACCTACTAAACTCGTTCAAAAAACATAGACATTGATCATGTATTGTACTAAGCCGCAATTGAACACAATGAAGCACCTATGCTCCCTCAGTGCGATATAACAGAATTGCACGATTGCAAAATGTATGATGATGAAAGAAAACTTCTACCATCAACGAGTACCTTTCAAAATATTTATGGTTACACAAAATGTTAAAGTTTGCGCGGAAACGGGAAGTGGATCCTAGAAGTATCATAAAAGTTATTCGATATTTCAAGAGATCAGCGCTAAAATGTAGTTTTAGAAAAATGATACACAAAAAGGAAGTTCTTGAAGACTTAACAACAATGTTTTTAGTGTATTTTTACTTTATAGTAAACTGTTTTCTTTCCTCTTTGATCCTTTGAAACGAGATAACATTGATATGAACACCTTTGTAGAATAATGATTTTTGTCAACTAAAGGAGAACGAAATAAGCACTTTTTAACAAAACATAGTCTTTTTCATGTCACGCAGGTCCGTGTGTACGATTTCCCCGCATGAGTAAATTAAAAAGCTACAATATTTTCGTGTCCCGCATCCGTGTGACTTACAAGACAGGAAAAGTATGAATGAAATGATGGATCAGATCCGCACGCGCGCATAGACTTGCGTTATAGGAAAAAGGCGGTAATGAAACAGCTATCGTCATTTTTGGATATTTGCAACATAGCAGGATTTGTCAAAAGATAAAAATATATCTGTATTTGACTGTGTCAGACGGACTTTCATGTTTTTAGTTTGTCCTCTGTGATAGTTAACTACTTTAAACAGTCGTGTTTTGTTGTATATAAGAAATGTTCTTTAATCAAAATAATTAATGTTTTTTTCCCTTAACCAACTAGCCAGTAACACAAATTGTTGAGAGTTTCTTCTACATAAAATATCACAGATAGGTCAATCTCTGTAAATACTGGCACTTTCATGCAGACCAGCTTTGGTAAATACTGACGTTTAAATATTCATTCTTTAGAATAGAACACTATGTGTCTCGCGTATTTGATACAGAAAGTAGGTATCTAACAATTCTTAAACACTTCTCCGGCAAGTAATCTTGCGAGAATAGCCTTAGGCTCATGGGGCAGAATCGTGTATATTAGTTTTCACTTTATAATATTCAAAGCTAAGTACATATATGGACAAAATAAAACAGAAATCTAAATTTAATTTTTTCATTACTAAAAATGCAAAATCTTTTACCACGATATAAAATCTTTTTTTTGTTTGAAACAAGTAATATAATTATGTAGTTTGACTACTAAATACACATAATATACTGCTAGTTATGTTTTACTTATACCTCTCGGAAAATTACTCATCTGTTACTAATTTCAAGTAAAAGTACTATTTTTCCTCATTGGTAATAAAAGTTCAGGTATTCATTGAACTGAAAAAATAACTATTTATTTGATTCGACAAAGCTTTTATCCAGACGCAGTTAAGAACGACTAAGATGAAACGCCTTTTGCACTAAGTGTAAAACCCTTTAAACTGGAACAAAGTGGTGTAGGCGCTGCTGCTTCGTAAATCTAAGTGTGAGGATAGTTTCCACACCATGGCTAAAGGACTCTTGAATAAATACGACTTTGTGGTTTTTAACCATTTGAACAGGATTTGAATTATTATATTGACATAAACATAAATATATTTGTCAAATTTAGGCAATGGCACGATAATTATATCGTAAATTTAAGGTAGCAAACGAGCATGCAGTCCACCTGATGGTACTCGTGAGTGGCTACAGGCGCTCATGGACATCTGTAATCAAGTCCAGATGAGATAAGAGTCCTACCTGAGGTCGGCCATAAATGCTTTGCTGAGGACTAAGTTAGAATGCCTCGGATAAGTTCGTCCTCTTGCTAGATCTCTTATCCGGAAGACAGCAACGCTAAACTAAATTGTAGTAACTCTATATTACAAATGAAACCAACGCTTATACAACGTAAATTAAATCATTAAATGTGATAGTGCTATAAGAGATTGCACTTATCGTCGAAAGACATGATTCCAATCGTACATCTATAGTCTTACAGCCATCACCTCGAAGATTACAGGAGGTAAATGTCAACTTCGCAGGGGGGCGACACCTGATACAACGAATATACCCGATGATAACCGATTACAACCGAACGAGACTGAAACTATTGACAAACTCGAACTTAAAACTTGTAGATAAGACTTGTCTGAAACTAAAGGAATTTATAAGTAGGTACTGCCCAGTGATAAATTAATTTTGTTGTCATAGAGAATTTATTATTCGGTTAATTAAACACGATTTATTATAGACACCATTTCATTTGATAGTAAAAGACTATTCCCTCGTAATTTACGTACCTTATTATTTACCGTAAGCTTTTTGAAACGCGGTTAAGGTATCGCTATAATATGTAAAATACTTATAAATACCTAGGCAAAGACAAAACAAAACAGTTTAGTATTTGTCTTTCGTGTGTAAAACGATGTTTTAAGTAAGGTAACTGACGATGAGAGATTGACAAAGTTTATTGTGATCAGAATGTTTCATATTAAAAAGATTCATATGCTGTTCTAAAATTTTCAATAATGGTCACGGTAAAATTTCGATAACTGTAAATTAAATTATTATTAATTTATAATTTACATGTGACATAAAATTAACATAAATCGGCCAAAATCTAAATCTACATACCTAGGTGTATTGATTTTAATTTAATCTATATATATTCAAGTATTCAACCTTCTTTTGAGAAGTCTGTCAGACATCTAACACGTAAACACAATTAATATGCAAAGTAAATACTAGTGACCGTGACATGATAATTTGACATGTTTATGAATTACGCAATATTATATCATGACATCAGAAGCCTTAATAATATTTAAAATTTCATAACTATCCGTTTCAAGAACATATTATTTGAATAGATGTATGATTGTACATGATTCTATACATATAACATGTTTGCCTTTTAGCTACGCAAATTCAGTTTATACCTATACAAACTTCACACAGACGATTTTCGAAAACATTTTTGCCAGAATAAATTATGTAAAATTGGTGAGAGAATATAAGCGAAGCGAAATTACCATTTTTTCAAAGAAGGTGTCTTTAAACGAATTTGAAAGCGTGAAGAATGTTTTCCATTCTTCCTATCCTGTATAGTTTGCGGAGTAAATATTTCGACAACATATTTTCTAACTGAGTAACGCATTCTGTTGTAGCGAAAATTGTACACAATATATGCGTAGGTATTATTGATCACTGTAGGTTTTATTAAAGCGTTTTGGATGAAATGATTGTCTTTCGCCGGTCAACTTTGTAGGTTTAAAGATGATGATGATGCATTAATATAAAAATTAGTAGTAGAGAAAATTAATATTAAATGATCAGCAGTGTTTGTCATCGATA
Organism: Epargyreus clarus clarus; assembly: GCA_014595695.2. Lineage (NCBI taxonomy): Eukaryota > Metazoa > Arthropoda > Insecta > Lepidoptera > Hesperiidae > Epargyreus > Epargyreus clarus. The sequence goes on from JACTTY020000006.1 coordinate 801,313, forward strand.
CGTATACGTAGGACCTTTTTCCTGTCTCGCGGGCTTACATGTGCACGCGTGATATTTTTCCTGTCATGTGTGCCACAACCACATGGGTTGTGAAGTGATTGCAACGACTTAATTCGTGTGTGCGGGTGGGACGCGCGTGCGGACAGGAAGATGCGAAACGCCTTCTTTTCTTTTCACGCGTGCTTCTGGTACCTACAAAATGAGAGATACGCTTTTTCTCCATAACGAAACACCTTGTGAAGTGGTGGTAGTTGTATTTAAATTCAAAAAGTGCTCTGTAAAGAACCTATTTTGAATAAAAATAATTGATTTGATTTGGTTTGACAGTATGCAAGTGATATGCGTACGGTTGGGCCACGCGACAGGAAAAATGCAATCGGTCAATCATTTTTTTTAATTGAAAAGTAATTTGTAAATCCATGCCTAGAGCCGGATACCTATACGGTAAAAGGTAAATATAGAGACAAAAGGTAGGTTTAAATCACAGGTTTAAAGCTATCTTAAAATTATATCCGAAGTTATTTTTTATCAACTCCGTCATAAACTGGGTAATTATAGTATTTTTATTACTTCACGAAATTTTATAGATTTAATTTCTGCAAAGGTCATTAAAAATTAGTACACGCAAAACCTGACAGCCACACAGTTTATTGGCATAAACTTTTAGGGCTTTGATCGGAATTCATTTTTCACGCAGATGAATTCATTCGTAATCATTGCTCTGAGACGATCAGCATCTCTTGCTCTGAGCAAGTCTATAGGCCGGCCTGTTAGTTTTTTCCCTTTACTTATTTTTACTATTATATCTTGGTCGCAAAGTTTGATATCATGGATTACATTTTTTTACTATGGGTGTCGAAGGTTAACTTATCAGTGATTTATGAATGATAAAATAAGATATCTATAGTGATTTTATTTTATATCATTTTATATAAGCCATTTACGACAAAGGAAATTTGTATAGGATATGCATGTTTAAAAAACGTTAACGTGTCCTTAGTATGAATTATGCAATGAAAATATGACCTCATCAATTTATTCAACATTACCAAGTTCATTATACGTTGTAGCAGAGTATGCCGAGTAAGACGCGGTAACTTCTCAATTATCTAACTTTGAGTTGGAGCAGTATAGTGCTAAAAGTTAATAACGAAACGAAATTTTATTCTTTGTCATATAATTTCGAGTCACGTTTATCGCGCATTAAAAGTTACGATCAACTTTAGCGACTACACTATCGTCGGAGTAAAGTCGCGGGTGGGCTTAGCGTAAATATTACGTCAGAGATAACGGTATTAAACATAAACATGAACTTCCTCTATGTGTTTGAGATACACCTTATCTCCGATACCTTGCTCAGGTTTCCTGATTGCGAATGGGGGCGTTTATTCCGTCATATTTTTCACGCTCTTTCAGATTTTGTGGGAAGTTTTATGCGTTTCCAAATTATGGTTTTGAGAGGAAATTGTGAGCATATTGATAACTTAGATTATAGTCATGATAAAGATTTCTGTGGTTTTTAACAACATTCAAAATTGAGGCCCATTTTTTCGATCATTACTTATTTATATGTCATTTTAAGTGCTCTACAATGTGAAAACTATTTTATTAAGACGTGATTTTTTAATGTATTGTGTGCCTTTGCCACTTCATGATGTATGCTTAATTTTAAACTTCTATGATATTACACAAAAGGATTACAAATTACCCTAAGATTCTAATTACAACAAAGTTTAAAGCACTAATGTTTACAACAGGTCCCACGTTTTGTTGACGTCTACAACACCGCAACGCCATTAATTAACAACCACACTATTTGTCCTGACTCCAATTTCAATTCCACCGCTATAAATGTACACAATTCGTTTAAATCTAAAAACGGAATTAAAGGTAGTGCGAATAGCTAAAAATATACAATTGGAACGCAAATACAATGCAGTACTCAACTCAATACATTATTTTAACAATAGTAACAGGAAAAGTGCTTATTTTATTATAAGTAACATTTTTTTAATATACAGTATTGTTACCATATATTGCATAATGTATTGTAACGGTCGATTATGAATACCAAAAATTTCAAAACGATCAAGTTAATTGAAAATTCGTGTACAACAAAATAACAACAATATATTCACAATCGCGCATGAATTAATTTACAATATATCCATCACTACTATGAAGTACCTATAAACAACTGCATAAAATTCCGAGCAATTTATTTTATTAAACCGTTCGATAAACTCGTCCATTTTGGCAGGCACCGTGAAAAAGGTTCGCGCTAACGTGAAATGCTAATGCCCTCTTTATTGCTAGTTTTAATATCTTTTTCGAAATTGGCCGTCGATGCTCGTATTTTTCAATCATTCTTTCATATATTCTTTAAACCGAAACCGATATATTAATTTAGACGTAGTACATCCGATTGCAAGTGACGGTAAGTTTTATTACGGCTTTTAAATTGGCTTTGCGTCACCAAAATTTTTAGTTTCGTTTCCTGACTAAACATCCAGAACAACCCTTAAAACAAAAATATATCCAAATTTTAAAGGCTACTGTAGTAATAATGAACCTTGAGAAAATTGAGAGCTACTGTAGAAAAATAAACTTTAAGAAAAAAAATGTGAGCCGTCACGGGACGCCTGGCAGATGTGAAACATCGACATTATTTTGTAAAAGTAATATGCAGAAAAGAACATATTGTGATAGCGATCGATTGCGCATGGCGACGCGTCGCCACACCGTACACACTACTGCATATAGACTGTATATATATATATACCATCGTATAGCGTATGCGTCGCCACGCCAGAAATCGGTTTTACGTGCGGCTATAGATGTTTCACATCAAAAATCAAAACAAACACAGATTACCGTAAACACATTTTCATTCCTTGACAACTTATAGGTAAACAACATTTACGTAAAATTTATAATTAAAAATTACACACAAACGCAAAAACACTCAACATCCTGTTTGAAAACAGAACAGACGTTTATCGATTAGTGGTCATTAGTGAGTCACACACATCAATTCAAACCGGACAACATTTCAAAACTTTGCTAATATTAGTTCCATTCAGTTATTTTCAAATTCAATTTGGAAGGGTCAGTCTCAAGCAGAGTTTAAATCAATTTGCGAACAATATGTAGGGAATATGCATGATATCAAAAACTGTTTTTATAATCTACGTCGGTTTAGAAATTTAATTAAATTGCGCTTTCAGCACTTATATTCTCATACTAAGAGTTTTCCTGTATTACCGGTGCACACAAAAAGACGAATTCAATTTCTCAGATTCAAACACTAAATTCAGCTATATGTCTGGCCAGAAATCGAACCCGGGATCTAATGCGTGTGAGACGAGTATGGTGACCGGTCTGCCACGCTTGTTATATTGGGTTTCAATATATAGGTACCTACTTATATACTTTTTGTATTTATTCATTCAAATTCTTTTTATTTCCTGTTATGTCAGGGAAATAAATTTTTAACGAATAAGTTACAATGCTAAAGCGACGTAGATCATAAAATTACGTATTTACAAATTTAAAATCATGCATATTCTTCATTTACATAAGCGTGGCGTACACATTGCAAGGTCGATTCACGCCATTCTTATGCTAATACGTATTTTATTATACTTTGTCATTTACACTTTGCCTGACATTTTCATTTCCTAGTGAACATTCATATGTTATGTCGTAATTTACCTTCATTATTTTTATGGTCGTGAATTTCGTACGTTCAAAGGTTACGTAAAATTCGACGTAACGGCAATCGGAAACGTTAGAATTTTAGCACTTCTTTAGTAATATTTTATATCGCTCAACTTGTAATTTTGTTTATATACAATGAAATTAATACATAATGAATGTTCATTATATAAGGGTCAATTGAGGTAAATAACACACGTGCCAAATTGATACCTGGCGAAGGCGAGCGCGCCTTGAATGTCGGCGCGATCATGATGGTTTCTGTAAATCACAATCAAATCCATGAAATTCATTGCTATAACAAAAATATAAAAGTTACATAACCTAACAAATCGTACTATTAGCAAAAATACATCTTATACGGCCTTTTCGGAACATGAATAGAGCTCTTATTTGGCAACTTTTTCCTAAAAGAGTTTATTATTAGCTACTGCTTTGTTGCTCATTTGCTCAAGGGGATACATAAAAGAGGAAATGAAAATAAGGAAATTATTACGTATTTTCCTAAAAATACTCTGATTGAAACCGGTAACAAGAATACCAGAAATAACTAAAGAAAATAGTTACACATTTTTTTACGTGTAGGTTATTTTGTATGTGTCAAGTATCTTACTGCCAACTCTGTTTTAAATGGACACAACCCTTAAACATCTGATACCGACCCTAACTAGGAAAGAATTTCTGAAATCAATCGCCAGGGTGTGCTCCTATGAGGACTAAGTTCGAATGCTTAATAATGGTATATGGTACCTTAATACCGCACCACAACACAACGGTTTTCTATCGCTGTTACAAGTAAGACTGCCAGTCTTGTGCACTTGTCCATTCCTACTAACTACACAAACTTCTACTACCTTAATATACTAACACATATAATCTTACAACTATTAAAAATATATTTCAGTTCATAATGCATCATTCAGTGGAGACTAAAAATACTATAAAAAGTCTCTAATGGGCACATTCACAATTATTTACATAAGGGCATAAAGTACTCCGGTGGACAACACACTCCAATTTAACCAAACTTACTAGTGACGTTAATGATAAGGAAACAGCCGTCAGTCAGGGGAAGGATGTGGGTCATTCGAACTCGTAGAATGGTGCTAAACCAATATTGAATTAACGTGTACGGAATAATTGTGGAGAAAGCCCGTGCATCTACCTGGTTGGAATCTACAAACAATGCTCTGAAACTACATACACGATACACGTGGCATTAATAATACGTAGAGTAATATATTCTGCTCGTGGTCGATGGTCACGCTCTTTTGAGGTCTTTAATATTTCACTAGTTTAAGCGGTAATAGATAGGTCGTCAATCTATTACTGTCTCTTTGCTGTGCATGGATTACCTCTTAGAGTAAGAGAGTTAGAGAGAGTTTTGGTCATAGTCGACCACGCAGGTTAAACACTGATTGGTAGACTTCATACACCTTTGAGAACTTTTAAAAAAAATCAAACGTGTAGTTTTTTCGCTATGATGTTTTTCTTCAACGGTAAAGCAAGCGACAATTAATTTGTAATTAGTTATACTAACGATAATAAAAATCAGCTACTTGCCTGGATTATAAGCTCTGTAGAAACCTTTTTAAAGACTATAAGCCTAAAATCGACTCATTCAAAGAGAATTCATTTGGGAAACAGTGACACAGTAATAATTTGATGACGAATTTACAATAAAATGTATTTTTGTTATATTGAATTCATATGTTTGCTCTGTGTCATTGGAAAACAATTTAAGTGAACAAACTGTACAGGTGATAAAAATAATTACGCAGAGCATATGTACTCGTAATTTAAACCCCACTCAATGATAATAACAGAACTTTACATACAATGGAGTATTTTCAGTAAATTGATGATAATAAAACATCTGCTTTCTCATATTTAATTTATATACAAAGTAGATTGAATATTTTTTTCATAATATAGGTGTAGCATATAAACACGCTGGACTGCGTGCCTGATAGTAAATGGCTACTGCCGCCCATCACCTGTAAGCAACCACAGAACATATTGGATTCTTGTCTGGGTTGGCCACAGATGCGGCTACTTCTCAGGACTAAGTTGGAATGCCTCGGAAACGTATTTAACTGTTTCTGCCTAATTAAGTAGTACACACTACTTAATTAGGCAGAAATAGTTAAATATAAATGCTAATTTCTAATAAATACATAAATAAAAGAACCCGTAATTGACCATAAAAGTGTGGTATAGACCCAGACTTAATAGCAGCCATTTTCACTTTTAACAAACATCAGCATTTTCGTTACAAATTGTTTGAATCGGTACGTCCATGTAATATTGCGGTTTCAGTTAAAGTAAAATAGTGTTCGAGTAAGATAGCTTGCCAGTTGGCTTTGGCAACGGTTAGTCCATGAAATCGAATTGGCCCAAAGTCAGTGACAGAAATAAATAGGTTTACAGTGCCCGGTGAAATGTCTAACTGCACTTGTACGTTGTTACTGGTCTATCATGGCTTTGCCAAGGAGTAATATAAAGGTAGGTTACATAGTCTAGTCAAGATGATCACATCTTGACAAGTCTTGTGCGAGTAGTACATTTGAATACCAATTGTCTATACATAAATGGGCAATGAAAACAGTGCTTTTTTATTAATTAGTAAACAGAGAAAAAAAGGAAAAAATAAAGACTTTTTATTAATTAGATATTTTGTTTGTTAAGCATTAAAGAATTTCGAAAACCCCGATTTTTTTAATAATGTGTATGGTCTGTTTAACTACAAAATAATTATAATCTATCGTTAGCATTTAAATTTGAATTTAAATTGTTTACTTTTTTAATGGACTTGAACTAGCAAACGACTTAATCTTACTCTTATGACAAGCATTGTTGCACCGTCATAATATTAAAACTAAACAGAAATATTAGTCCCACACGTATCTTAGACTGGAGCTACTCAATTGTGTAAGTTTTTGTCATCAGGACCTCAACATCGTATTTTTGTGAACTACAACAAGGTTATTGACCTTTGCTTTTCGCGACCTTTGCTGAGCCCATTAAGAGTGGGTGAAGTCAATTGAACCAGATAGCGAGAGTAGGTTTATTATGTTTACACCGGTTCGCAAAACCTTTTGATTAGGCAGGAGCGATAACTTATGAAGTGCCATCGACGGCGACGCGTTGAATAAAAGGGATTGAACCTTAGGCATTCATTTCATTATTAAGAAATAAGAAGATTGTAGCTTAGTGATAAACCCCTACTATTTTTGGCTGAATTGGTAGGTAATATATCTTTGAGAAAAATATAGAATGTTTCCTCATTTTTTTCCGTATTCTTCGAATCAAATATAATGTATAAAATCAGACGGTATAATTTTAATTATATTTTATCCTAGATCTACTCGCTTTAGGACTAACTTTTGAATATCCTTCTAATGTAGAATAAAAAATATAAAAACTCGTGTAAAATTGTATGATTTCTAAACGTACAGAGAGTCATGCAATGTCTGACAGTTAGCGTTAGTTTTATTTCCTAGAAAATTATAAAAAATAATAAACAGTAATGATTGAGCTCTTGCGAATTTGAGGACAATTAAAGTTAAAGTTTTGACGACATATCATTAATAGATCTATTAACTAAATTAATAAGTAAGTATATAATATAAATCGGAAAAGACAAAATAATTAAGTAAGTATTAGCTTTTAACTTTTTCTTTCTAACCAATATTTTTGCTTTTGAGCAACTTCGGTTTCATCAATAAACTATTTTGAAATCTTGTAAATCACTTATGTTTTAAATTCGACCTCTATACGAACTGGCATTCATTAATTAGCAAATATTACCTATATGAACGATTTCATACGGAAAATACCTATCAATGTATGTAAGTATAGTTCTCCATCATTATCATGCTTTATCTATGAATCAGATCAATCGATCTAGATACAGATAAACGAACTAACTGCAATGAATAATAATCAGTAATATGTGAACAGATACGCCTTGAATACAAAAGTTGGTGATATTATGATCCCTATTTATTTGAATAAAGCTAAGTGAAGTGGGTTTCAGGAAAAAAAATACAATATTTTATCAGTGACTTGTAACATTTTTTTATTTGTATTTCTTAGATAATATTTATTTAGGAAGTACTTAATTGTATCTTTAAATAATTGTATTAAGTAGTAGTTTACGTCGTGGTCAATCGAACTAAATACCGTTCCGGTATCAGGAAGTAATCGCCAGATGTACATAAAATATACGAGTATATACGCGACGAATAACCAAGAGGAATAATCCTTTAAGTCGCTTAAAAATATTGAAAAAAAAAAAGATAAAAGATACGCTGTACACTTATTTTTAAATAATTTGAAGATGTGGACGTGGAATGGTCAAACCTTCACCTTAACATGTTAAATGTTAAGTTCACTTTTAAAATAATCAAAACACCTAAAATATTAAAAAATACGAAATTCGACAAACGTACAAAAACTTACTCTAATTATTATTTTGGTTTCCCATTCAATATAAATTCGGTACACATTTGCATAATCCCGCACCGCACACGTGATTTACAAGTTGGGAGCGGTGACACACATGACTGGGTGCGCGGGCGCAGCAAATAGAGCCCAGATCCTGTGCTCTGTGTGAACGAGCCGCGCCTACCGTCACACAAACAAACTCTTTTTTATATATTGTATAACCTCTCAATACGGTTATTGGAGTGTGGAGTAACATCAAAAGGGAAATGGTAGATTTCATGTTGCTACATAGTTTGTACATAAACCAATAAATACAATAAAATAGGTAGAGTGAATAGATTTTAAAATGGGTACAGTAACCTTTAGTATGAGTTTTATCCGTTTTTACAAAAATGACTGTTTTTGTATTTGTTTACGTATTTACGTACTTACTTACATTTCTAATCAGCGACCCTAGCGGACTGTATCAGAACTGATTTGAAATGTATGGGAAATACGTAAACAAATACAAAAACAGTCATTTTTGTAAAACTCATCCTATGAACCCTCATTCACTTTTCATACCTACAAACAGAGGTTAAATTGAAGTCAGAAGTTTAATTCATAGATAAATTCATTACTAAGTAAAATTAGCAAATTTTGCTGTTCACAAGGTTATTGGTAAATTAACGATAATTAATTATCTTTGCTGTAACTAAATAGATCGTCGCTTAAGCTCTTTAATATTTACGTAACGTACATTTAGTGATGATGAATTAACTAAGTTATAAGTTGCTATGTCACGGACTTAAATGATAATAATCAGTCAATTATCAGTCTTAAACTTTTTGGTATCTAAATACATGATTTATTACTGGAAAAGCTTACGTAAAGAAAATGTATAAATCTTAAGGAATAAAAACGTAATCCAAACAAGACATCTAAATCTTATAGGGATATATACTTGACGTCCCACCATGCCACCATACCGGTCTGATGCGCAAAGGGTCCCGGGTTTGATCCCCGGCCAGACAGATATCTAAATGATGAATTTAGATTTCTGTTTCTGGGTCTGGGTGTTTGTGTATTTGTCTATGTGTGTGTCCATGGCACCCACGACACAGGGAATCCTAGAGTGGAGCTGTGAGTGTAGAAAGCTTTTATTTAAGCGTTTATTTATACATTACCGATTTTAACTCAAATTGCATTTACAGACCGAATACCTATACTGTCACGGTCAACCTTTTGTAAATATATCTGTTATGATAAGATTAATCGCTCTTGATATTCAATTTTTACGAAACCGTTGATACACTAGTACATACATATTTCGTAACAGTTCGTTGAAAATTTCCAAGTACTAATGACGTAATGTGGGCAGCGTGCGCCGGAATGAATGAGAGTTGAATCATTAGGTACTACAATTAGGCTAATTTAAGCAAACTGTTAAACCAAGCGCACGAGCACCCGAATAGTGCTGTAGTTTTAATACTGCAGTTTAGTATTCCCCGCAACAAATAGCAGTTACAGTTTAAATTTTATTGTACCGAGTGACGGAGACACGTATTTGCATAAAGTTAAGACCAGTAGCACTACCATGAGTTGGCATAGAAACGCCACTATAGAAATTGTAAATAGAAAACTATTGTCATTTTGCTAGTGAATAACATAACTACTATCGTTACGGTATTTCTTGACAACGTCTGTCAAATTAATGACTCATGGGACCGAATTTGTATGGCAATAGATCATAATGACATTCGCTAGCGATTTGATTTCGATAGGTTTTTTACGTTACGAGTGGCTCACACTACGGAATTTAGTTCTACGAGTAACCATCAGAGGCGCTGTACAATTTTTCATACATTTATTTTACGCAGTCGCTAGCGAGTAATACTTTTGTAAACTCATGGTAGTGCTACTGAGCTACATAACGACTAAATAGTTTAGCAACTTGTGTTCGAAGATTCTTCGATTAGTTAATTACTTGAAAACTTCGGTTCTAAGATAAAGTCGAGGTGTTCAAGGGACATTGTACCTTGGATTATAAAAAATAGACAGAAAGCCGAAGAAATACCCGCTTAGAAGTTTGTTCACGTTACTTTAGCTCTTTGTTATAGGACGCTCTTTCATTCTGTGGACGTTAATTCCATCTAATTGATATTAAACTACTGGCAAAAGCAATAAAAGTGTTGCCTTGAAGCTTTCCAAGTCGTTATAACGCAGGCCTATAATAAACATTACTCGTGTTGTTTATTATAAAGCAATTTAATGTTATATTGAATTAGTGTCTTGAAAAATTACTTTTTAGTTTCATCATCAAACCATTACTGTCCCACTGCTGGGCACGGGTCTCCCCGCAGAATTAGAAGATTTAGGCTATAGTCTACCTCGCTGACCAAGTTGGTGAACTTCACATACCTGTGAAAACTTTTTTTTCAGAGGTTTCAGGTATGCAGGTTTCCTCACGATGTTTTCCTTTACCGTTTAAGCAAGTGATGATAATCAATTTCTAATACGCACATAATAAAAATCAGAATGCGTGCCTGGGACTTGTACTTCGGACCCCTCGATCTTGAGGCCGAATTTCTTAACCACTAGGCTATCACTGCTGCTGAGGCAGATGACAAAAAATATAATTTAATTGAGATACCTAAAAATAATTGCGAGAAAACAAATCAGAGATCTAAAGAATGCTTATAAAATAAGATGACAGGAACTTTTGTGGTTTAACTGGAGCGAGAATATTGTCTAATCCTTTTCTGTTTTATAAAAGGATTTTTTGAATTGCATTGTTCTGTAAAGAAGGGCGTGATAAAACATGATTTGACGAAGACTTTATTAATTGTTAAGAAATTAATTTTAATATTGAGTTCTAGATTTCTATGGGCAGAGTGATAAAACCTTAATTTTTATGGTTTGTATTGATTGTATAGTACCTATTATAATTATTATACCTATTATAATTATAATCGAGTGGCCCTTATGAATTAATGCTAAATAATTTTAATCTTTTAATACGCTATATAATGTTATATAGCTTTACAATATATCTTTAGACAGATGCTTACCATCTTATTGATGACATTTTTTGTCAAAATCAGCCATCAATGTAACGCTATTTGTGCTTAAAAAGAATAAATACATAGCTTTAGAATGGCAATAGAATTGACATTGTAAAGATTTTTCATATAAAACCGTTCATCCCGCTTCACACTGACAACATCTTGGATTAATAAACGTTTGAAATATATTTAATTTATTTTTAAAATTTTTAATATATTTCAAAACTAAATAAGGTCTATTTGTTTGTACTTTTCATAATCGCTATTCGTTGAGGAAGCTAGCGTGAAGCCACTTCCATGATTACATTATATCGCAGAGCGCAGTACGAGCTAACGTAATTAAGTAGGAGGATGTGCACACACGTATCTAATTACACTATGATGCTGGAAAATTTAATATACCATGCAGATATAGTAAGTGACATGTAAATACGTAAACAAATAAACAATGGCTATGTTTAGTGTCATATATGTTCCTATACGACGATAATAGTCCGTAAAAATCGTCCATTAAAACTGTTTGGGCTTATTTTTAATAACGTGATACAAGGCCTTGTAAGGAGTTAAGTTTCAGTTATATTTTCAGTCATTGACCGTGCCAGACAAGTCACGGCCCTGGTTCTACACTATAATCGGACAGTCACAGACCGTATCTCCACGGCCGTAGGTAGAAATATGTTAATGTTTCTTGTATGTCAAAATATAACTTCGTCACATCTCAAGTATACGAATTTCAGAGTAAACGGGGCCTAATACTGGTAATTATGGAGAGCATACTAATATGCGACTACTACGAATCAGTAGACATATTGTTTGTCGCGTGGTCATGACATTTACTACACTCAACATCACATCAACCTGTTATCACTAGTAGGACTACCATGAGTTTACAAAAGTATTACTCGCTAGCGACTGCGTAAAATAAATGTATGAAAAATTGTACAGCGCCTCTGGTGGTTACTCGTAGAACTAAAATCCGTAGTGACGTAACTCGATACGTAAAAAACCTATCGAAATCAAATCGCTAGCGAATGTCATTATGATCTATTGCCATACAAATTCGGTCCCATGAGTCATTAATTTGACAGACGTTGTCAAGAAATACCGTAACGATAGTAGTTATGTTATTCACTAGCAAAATGACAATAGTTTTCTATTTACCATTTCTATAGTGGCGTTTCTATGCCAACTCATGGTAATGCTATAGGTCAATTTACAATAAGTAATTTACGCTTTACTTCAGACTGAACCACGTTTTATGCAGACTCCCAGAACAATTTAAAATGAGCTGAATGTTATCCGGTATTTTTATCAAATAATTTTGAAGTGCAGCGCGGACACAAAGAAGTAACAACAAGTAACCAAATAAGCTAAAGTTGTCTTTTGGTTTATCTTTCTGTCATTAGATCAATCAAATAGGTTGCATATAAAATCACAATTATAAATAATACTAGATGTTAATGATTTCTGTAGCCTGAACCAAACCAACTTCGAACTTATTTATGGTTACTTAATAATATATAATCGAAGTATGTATAGTAACGAAGAACGTAACAATGAATCATTAATGTCTTTATAATATCCGACTACCCCTGAAGGATAAATGCTTTGTAAGAGTTTTTAGGTTTATAATCTAAACGCGTATAAAGATATTTATACCTTCTTAAAGGGCCTTTTTGAGGCGAACCTTAAATGCATGTTTTATTTCATATAAAAAATAAACAACTACATACAACACATGAGTCATAGAGACTAAACAAGACATAGCAGAGCTCCGTAAATGGTGCTACATAAGCGCGTATACCAAACATGTACACTAATGTTGATTTACGGCCAGGAGTTGAGACTAATAAATTAATGTGACGATTATACGGTCGGAACCGAGCTGGTAGTCTTAGGAACAAATTGATTGGTTAAGTATTGAGTTTGTTTTATTTTATTAGCACTTTAAACTCAATGATGAATATGAATCTGACACTCAAGTATATCGAACGGCGAACGCGGATGTATGTAGCGAAAATGATAGGAAAATTAAACCGAACGCGATTAATAATTATGATAGCTGACTGGAGATTTATTTAGAGTTCATTTTGATCCTTCGAAATATTTTAGGGACTTTAGAGTTTTCTCCGAACTTCCATGCATAAGTTAGCGATAAAAGGATATTCCTATTTTGTACTGATGGGCTGGATGTTGGACGTTACTCCAGAGATCTTCTAGATAACGTGAATCTTATCTTGAGGCCATGTCACGTGACTTGTGAGGATCTTCGAACTCAACTAACTATTAAAAAATAAGCTTATCGTATTCAAATAATTTTAGATTATAACCGAAAAGAATATAATTTCTACATTGACCATTGAATATTTGATACTTTTAATTTTTAGTTTTAAAAATAGCTCTGGGTAATACCAAAACATTATATAAATTATATATAAATATTTCGCTGTGTTTTAAGTAAATATAAACGTGTCTATAATATAAAATATCATAATTATAACGGCTATATTATTAATAAATCAAAGTCATGTTTCTGTTTTCTTGCAGACGGCAGGTACTAATGAAAATTCACTGTAAGAAACCTTCTAACAGCATCTAATTATCATCTGTTCGAGGTTAAGTTCACTTATCTTATCTTCCTTGCGGTAATATTAATAGTATATGTCGTTACTATGGGAAGATACAGAAAATGAAATTAATTAAACGTTATGAAATTGAAATCTTAGTTAACATTACAGTTTTCTTTTTAATTGAGCTGATGTACTTCATCCTATAATGTGATGGATTTTATCATTATCACCCACTTCAAATAGTACTTTATATAGGTACATAGATTAGTTTAGATTACTCACTTCTAACAAGAACATGTAACCAGTTTTGACAATTTAAATTGTTGCGTAAAAAAGTTTTGCCACGTCTCCGTGCTAAAATGTCCCTAAAATATTTGAAATACTTATTTATTTATTATGTAAATAACGCAGTATTAGTTATTTATTATATGTTTATATAAGTAAATACTATAAAACACTGTGTATTTCGTGTCGTAAAAAATATAAGTATAGTACTTTTATCACACTCCGTATTAGGAACCTATTAAATTATTGTGTTCATTGTTAAAATAATGTGTTTAAATCTAACAATTTTCACACAACTTGCTACCTAAACTTAATGGTGATATTTATTATAAGTCCAATGATTTAAAACATATAAAAAATATTAACAATAATTATAAGAAATATTGTTAATCTATTTAATAATGAAATCAACATCTTTGTTTCTTTTTACAAACCTATTTACTAAATACAATGTAGTTTTGCATCAAGAAATACGAAGGTAATTGCCATTTGAACCGCTTATTGGCATGTAACTATATTATTTTATTAATTTATAGTCGACTAAAGAGCCTGGTCGAAGGCAATCTAGCTAGATGGAATGCTAATTACACTATTAGTACAGTCTGATGCAGTATGTGTAATTAACCGAGGAGAGGGCAGTGCTAGACTCTTTTGTAGGAAATATGAACATAAATACGATAACGTTATAGAAGTTCTTTTTACTAGACCGTGGAAGGTAATGTTTTTGAGCGTATGTATTTATGTATGACTAATTATTTGGCACTTCCTACAGCTCAAATGGTTCGAAGCTTTTACATATGAGGTGTCGTTGGATTCGTCCAAATTAAGTGTTAAGTTAAGTGGTCGAGGTTTGTTTTAAATAACGTCAGTTTAGTTTCATCTGCCATCTGTACCTATGTTAAAGATCTATGATCCTTTCTGTAACGTATTCTATCCTTATGCACACATCCTATTAAAATCAAACAAAAAGTAAATTAAATATTTTAATATTAATTAAAGTCGTATAGTGTGATAAAATGTCTGTATTCATAATTTTATGCAGTCATCATCAACCCATTACTGTCCCACTGCTGGGCACGGGTCTCCTCTCAGAATGAGAAGGATTAGGCCATAGTCGACCGCGCTGGCCAAGTGCGTATTGGTAGACTTCACATACCTTAAGATTTTTTTTTGTTTTTTATAAATCTCTCAGGTATGCAGGTTTCCTCACGATGTTTTCCTTCACCGTTTAATTTTATGCAGTGCAGATTATAATTGCATTTTCCATTTATTACTACGTGTTTTTTTTGTTTACTTCCAAATTCAATATTCATATGATTCGATAAAAATTTAGCGAGCAACCTGAGTATTTAAGCATAAAAGATTCCACCAAAAGTTAAGTAGCTGCGCAGGCGTTGGTAAAAAGAAATCGCGTTCTACATATTGAGTGTAGCGCTAGTATAAAGGGCGCAGTACTGGAGTCAGGGCCGTTGGGCAGCGCCCACGAGTCCCTGACCTAGATGTGCCGTGACCATCATCACCCACGGACCGCATTTAGCTAATAAAACCATCAACAGCACTCGTATTACCTAATCTACTAATACTCGTAGGGCGCTATAAAAATAGGTGGGATTTTATACGCGAGGTTATATACGAAATTTTAATGATTTTATTTTCAAATTTTAGTTTAATGTTGAGACTGCGCAAAAAATACGGTTTCTATTCCCATAGCCTCACACTAGGATGCCCTGTGTCGTGGGTGTGTACACACAAAAACAAATACACAAATACCCAGATCAGATATAAAATAATCATTTAGATATTTTCTGGCCGAGTATCAAACCCGGAACCCTTTGCAAGTCAGGCCAGTATGGTGTCCGCCTCGGCCACGCGGGTCAACAAAGTTAATTTAAGAAGTTCATTTTCTAATCACGTTTTTTATGTAGAATCTTTACGTTTCAAGTATATAAGCAATAAAAACAATCTTTCAATTAGCACATTCAATTAACTTAGAATTTTTCAATTCCATTATATTGTATACTGAGTCATACTTTCAATAGAAATGCGATCGTAAACGCTGAACGTAATTTAATGAAAATACAGCGAGTAATAAAATTGTACTTAGGGAAATAACTCCACAAAGGTCTCTCGTTTCATTAAACCAATTGACATTAATAGCATAGATAAGCGATGGCAATAGTGACATGCGGTGCTTCTAATTAGGAAATTACCGGCCAATGAAGGATTAACTCTGAAATCCACTGAATTTGCAAACTAATCGTATATTTGCAATATCCTGTATCATTTGAAACGATAATTTGAAAGATTATCTTCGAAATAATTTGTATCAGTTCTAAATGTTATGTTATCAATATCTTGTCATACTTTTAAAAGTAAAAGATTATTTTCAAAATAAACTTTCAAAATAAATTGTATACAATTGGATTTCAATGTTGGTTGGCTTTTCACTGATAAGTTTGTCCAACTTTTTGATGTTTCTAAAAGCGAAGTTTTTACTGATTATTATAATTTTGGTCTAAAAGAGCGTCTGAAACGGAGTGAAAAAGTGTATAGAAAATATTAATTGAACACATTTAAATTTATTAGTTATACTGATGAAAATGTTAATCTACAAAAAATATTTTGTCTTATTTACTTATCAACCTACTTTCTTATATACGTGCTTAACGTATGAAGTTATAAAAAGAACGAAATAAATTACGTAGTCAATCATAATAACTTATTAACCATCTGGAGACTACATTACATATGATTAGCTAATCCGTAAAAGCAATTACTTTGGTCTAGAATGCGTTTATAAACTGCTTTTTATAGCTGCATTAAGTACTTAGGTTTTAACTAGTTATTGCCTGTAACTTTGGCTTCGTCTAGATTTATTGAATGTTATTTCTTAGCACTTTCGAAAGCTAGTAGAGCTAGCAGGTAGAGTTATATCGCCCAACCCATTTCTTGCCTATATGTAGTTCTGCATATCAGTGGAAGGGTGTGGATGCAGGTTGACACACAAATGACGTCACTATCTTAGTCTTCAGATGTCAACGCCGCTGTAATCGGTTTCAGGTAAAAATATATGGAATTGCTCTTTGGTAACTACGAACGCTATAATTAAAGTTAAGAGTAGCAAAAAATGTCTAACTCTATTTATACAAGAATTATGCTCAAATAATGAATATAAACCTAAACTATTTACAACAATTACATAAAAAGTAGCGCCCTTTCAGCTTCGTTTCGACCTTCATAAATGTTCGATCCATTAACGTTTTGATAACAAATAATTTTATAGGAATAACGATGTCCATTTACTACCATTAGGTCCATTTAGTACCTTAGGGCATAGTTTAATAATATATTGCTACTAAAGAGTACCAAAAGTATCGATGTTATGTATTACTGAGAAACCTGGAACTAAGATGAAATATTTTTTTATCCACGACAAATTTGGGAACAAAACACATAACTATACACTATCATTAACTATACACTGTAAACGACTAATATAAACATTGTAAACTACACATACATTTTTATAATAAAAAAAAAATTACCGTATTACATCATTTACTTCTTTACGTCAATAACATCATTTAATCTTATATATAAAATTCTCGTGTCACAATGTTAGTTACCGTACTCCTCCGAAACGGCTTTACCGATTTTCACCATATTTTATATGCATATTCAGTAGGTCTGAGAATCGGCTACTATGTATTTTTCATACCCCTAAGTGATAAAGGAAGTTCACCCTTAACATTTTTTTATTTATATGGCAACACAACGTTTACCGGGTCAGCTAGTTTTCAATAAATGTATATACTCGTAGTAAAGAAAACAAAAAATATAGAAAGTACTGAAGTGACCATTTATTTAATTACTCTCCTTATAAAGAACACTTCAATTGAATATACTTTTACGGTGAACATTTCCAGAGTTCCAAACTCAACGTGGACTGTAAGTACACAGAGAGTTGTAGAGTACACAAAACTGTGTAAACTGTTGCGTAATTAAGAACAAGTTGAAATATCGGGCTCTACCTTTAGTTCATCAATTGAAAATTATTTACACCAAAGTAAATATTTGCTCCGGATTCTGTAATACTGGTTGTTGCCTAATTAACAAATAATGTTGGGAGAGAATGGAGAAATTATAAATATAATTTACAATATTAATTATTTACGTTATGTGTAACGAATTTGCGACTTCATCACTTAATAAAAATAACTAACGAAAATATTATATTATAATTATTATGTTTGTAGAATTTATACTCAGTATAATTTATAAGTCCATAAGGAATGAAGGATTTTTGAAAGTTACACAATATTTTATTAACATCGATCTAGTACATAGATTCTCTCTCTCTTTTATACTTTTATTAAACTATTAGAAATAGCAAAGGACCATGCTGTCCACCTGATGTAGGTCATCTCCAACCAATTGAAATGGAATGGCTGTACCCGAAATCGATCACGGATGCGTGGCCTGAGGACTCAGATGGAATTGCTTTATAGATTTTTTTACGATACCATTCAAACCTAAATACACTGTATTTAGCAATATTATATCTGTATTAGTATCATATCATAAATCGGATCCGCGAATGAAAATATTCTAAGTGACGACGTCATTATACAAGTATTTTTTTTTAATTTTATTTCGTCCAAGTATTCAATTATTTTTATGGTTCAATAACAAGGTATTAATAAAAAACCTTGTCCAAGAATTTTAGATAAATTTTACAATAACAACCATTTTCACATAAAATTTGAAGATATTCTTCTCCTTCAATGTTACTCTCTACCAAGCCCGAACGCATATTTGTAATTGCTTTTGCATAGCCTGTAAGATAACATTGTACTCGGTACAGTATAGCCTTGTCACAGATGTTCACTTAGATTAAAGGAGCTAATTGTTGTGCTGACAGCTTAGAAACTGACCTGCCCAAACTACATTTCTTAGCGTAGGTTAAACATTTCGTGTTCTAAATATCAAATACCTGTCACAGTGACAGATGTCAAAAATGGCTTGAATCTATAATTATTTTAAATGCTATTAGCTATCAAGTGCCTTATATAAAACTTAGTGGCCAAATTTAAAATATTGATTGCTTGGTCTAAGGTGGTAGAACCCTTTGTGGTTCGACTCCGGCGGCACCACCGCCACACCTATTTCTACCTAATAACAGCAGTTTTAGGCGCTGCTGTGTTCCGGTTTGAAGGGTGTGGTAAGGGAGACAGACTTTTCCGAGGCGTTCCAGCTTAGTCCTCAGGGGTAGCGGCGCATCTGTGGCCATCTTTAGGTAGGAATATCTAATCCTATCTGGGGTTGATTACAAATGTCCATGAGCGGTAGTAGCCACTTAAGATCAGGTGGACTGCACGCTCGTCTGCTACTCTTATATAATAAAAAAAATAAAAAAAAATGTCTTATTTGAAAGAAAGAAAGAACTAAATAACTTTATTACGTAATGCATTGTACACACATATGACAACGAAAAATTATCTTAATTAATAACAAAATCGTGGGATATAGGTAAATCGAAAACTTAAGATACATACTATAGCAAAACAAACGAAATAAACAAAAGAACACAATATAGATATTTTTATTTTTCATATTTCTCTTCCTGAACGGTCTAATTTTGGTTAACCCTAAACCAATTAAGAGAGGGATCTTTTTCATAAATTGTCCTCAATATTGACATCATGATAAAGGTAAGCTTAAATTGGTATTTTTATCCGGAAAATACGAAGGGATTTTTGACAAAAACGTAACAATGTGCGTAGGTGTACACACGTGTCACGGTAATATTAGGTACCATACATTTATTATCAAAAAAATCAAGTATCTGTCTATTATGGTTCCAGAGATAGAACCCAGTGGCAGGCGGACAGACAACAAATTCTAAGTAAAAGGGATCTGTTTTTATCCTTTGGGTACAGAACCCTAAAAAAATTATATCAACGGATTGTAATCTCTTATAATCGCAGCCTATACATAAGAACGAAGGTAGAAGGTTTCATATACCCATGCGTTCAGTCAACTCATTTTTCTGGCTCAATACTCAGACTAGAACTCAGGAGCGCAAACACTTTACTTAATGCTCCTTTGTGGCATACATGTACTCGTATGGTAGAGTTGCCGGTATCTATTTGTAACTGGGATATAGAAAAGTATGTAAACCAATTTACAATAGCCAAAGTATCATGAACGGTTCTTAAAAATATGAGACGAATAAGAAAATGTATACTTTGATTAATTTTAATTGATTTTCAGATCAGTGATAGTCTAGTAGATAGAAAATCAGCTTCTTAATCGGCTTCTTCTTAATCGGTTCGAATTCCAGGCAAGCACCCCTGATTTTTCAAAGTCATGTGCGCAATAGAAATTAATTTTCACTTGCTGTAACGATGACGGAAAACATCACGAGGAAAATTATACGCCTAAAATTTGTTAAAAAAATATTTTCAAAGGCGTTTTAAGTCTACCCATTTTACACTTAGTCAGTATGGTGGACTGTAGCCTAAGCCATTCTCACTGATAGAAGACCCGTGCCCAACAGTACTTAATTGACAACACTAATTAATTCTGTTTTGATATACTTAGCACTGAAGCAGATAAGTAGATCTTTCGAAATAGGAACGTCATGTCACTCTATGTCTACCCGTCTTGTGTTACAGTGTTATTACTTCACACAAGATAACTGTATTACTATAGTTTGTATGCTGATACCAGAGCAGTTAATGTAAATGTCATTTGAGCCGCGGTAAATCTATTGTACGAAACACCTTTATGATCGATATTGTATACAATAGTCACTCAGGTGCTTGTTTATTACTGTGACTTAATATAATTCGTATTATCGTATAGTAATTTCCGTAAATCTACAAAAGTATTTATTTTTAGTATAAAATAAACTGTTTATTCTCTACATAATTTGTATGGGCGAACATGGAGAAAATATCCTTTGGCAAAATATTTACTTTTAGATAAAAATAACAAAATTCCGTTGAAAATAAGAAGCAGAAAATGTTGAGATTTTTTCTCGAGCCTACTTATCAATGATGTAAGAAAAACCGGTTGACATAGATAATGCAAATCAAAACACGGCGATAAAAGATAACCATGACAATCGTTACGGCCTTCAGCATTCCACCATCATGTACTACTAACTAACTTAACTAAGTAAGGATCTAGTTTACAAACAAACTTGAATCTACTTACATTAGTAAAAACAACTCCCTCGAATCTATAATCCGATCACGTGTACACAGAGAGCACCCATTAGCTTATCATTATCCATTTGGGGAGAGAACGATGTTTATTATTGATACACGTTTTACCCGTGACGGGGTGACATTTCACCGAGTGAACGCGGTGGGGGTAGGTAGGTTTGGTTCGGAAAAGTCGCGGAAAATGTCGCAGCGACACGGACGTGCGTTGTTACCGACGACCGCAGCCTGACTGATGAACACGGCAGTGATAACGGCGCGATACACGACGACGCCTCGGAAAATGGAAATAATGGAAACAGGCAATCAGGAGATTACGATCTACGTTAAATAAAACATGGGTGAAGAATTTCGGTTACAAATTCATTGGCCGCCGGGAATGGTTTCGAATTTGTAAGTAATTTAAGGAAAGCGACTCTACATAAATGTTTTGGAGTTCACGAGGTGATTATTAATAAATAGTTTTATATATTTTGTTATTCTATTTTTTAAGAAAATGTCCGTGCATTAACTATTTGTGAAAACAACTTAGGTATATATAAAAATACATTAATGGAAATTTTGTCGAAAATCGAAAACGTATTACATTTGTATGTAATCAAAATATTTGGATTTAATGTGTTTAAACAAACCGGGCTATAAAGCTGGTATCAAAATAAATGAGGCAATTAAAATGCCTTTATATAAATGTCCTATTCAATTAATTTCAACATGCATCAGGTGATAAGCATAATTAATATCAAATCATTTAAATTACTGTTTAAATGGACCTAATCGACGTGTTTTAATTAATTTATGCTAATATATCATTACTACTAGCACTTATATACCCTTTGAATCCCTGCGTACTATAAGTTACTCGTACGATTAAGTAATTAAAAATGTTTTTTAATAATTAAAAAGATGTATTTATTATAATAAGAAGTGCATTAAATATACCATGGTTTTAAATTGAAAGTGTTTTATTTTCAACAAATGAAATATTTTATTTACAACATTCACAACTAGCTGAAAATTAAGGGTGAACAAACCTTATCACTTGGGGATATGAAAAATAGATAGTAGCCGATTCTCAGACCTACTGAATATGCATATAAAAATTGGTGAAAATCGGTAAAGCCGTTTCGGAGGTAACTAAAATTGTGACACGAGAATTTTATATATAAGATTTATTTTACGCTTTTATATTATTGGAAAAATAGTAACTAAAGACTTGAAAAATTATGCTAGATTCTAGTAATGAAAATATAGAAAAAACCTAATCTAACCTAACCTAAACATACAAATCTTAGAGACGAAATGTATGATTTTGCCGAAGATTTAATTAAAAATGTGCTGTTTTAATAATTTTTAGTGTTTAGTCCTTTCTGAGTTTTGTTTCACACGCCTTGAAGTTTTTCATACAGATATAGCAAAATCATTTATTCAGCTTTACACAATAGATATTTAACGTTATTATAATATCATTACTCATCTGAAGTACATTAACAATATTTATTTTACGTATTATAACAAAATTAAATGTACGGAAAAATCAGTCACAGATCTTTGATCGCATTCTTATCAATACATAAAGTATATTAAAATAGACAATGAGTCAAAATCACTGTCCCTTGCTTTGATCTAAGTTTACGGTTTACTCCTGGTTACGTTACTGCGTTGTATGGCCAACCCAATTATTTGGCCAAATTCGCACCAACCCTTGGGTCTAACGAAACGTGAACCAGTCACAGCGACAGTTCCTTAAAGAAGCGTCGTGCTTCTGGCCCCTAAGGAGCTAGCTACTGTCGCACTGCAAACTACCTTTCTCCCAGAGCTGCATATTTGTGCCGCTTAGCATTTGATTAAGCCGCCTCTAATCTGTAAGTTTTTAAATTCAAACGGGTAAATTCAAAGCATACCTAGTGGTTAAAACCAGCCTCTATCGAGGGGTCCGGGGTTCAATACCAGGCACGTACCCTTGAGTTTTCAAAGCGTATTATAAATTAATGATCACTTTTCACAGTATACATATCGTGAGGAAATGTAATCTAATTTTCTTTTTTTTTGTTTGGTAGCTATTGCCAAGCCAAGCTTTAGTGTTATCAATAAAGATCATTAAAAAAGGTTACGATTTTGGTACAAATGGGTCCACTAGACAAACACTAGTCATAATAATCGGTACATTGTACCATTTTCCGCGCTAGAGTTGTTTTCTTTACCCTGAAGGAACGATTCCCAGAAGGCATTTGTTTAACCGTATTAAGTTTCAGTATCATTAAAGAGTAAAATCCTAGTAATACGGGTTGTACCCATTATCTTTTTATACGGCCGTAAAGAGGATCGGATTCACTTTACCTTTTACGACTTGTTAGCGTCGCGTTTCAAACTGTACGCCTATCCTTTGTTACAAGCTGAGATTTAGATGAAAAATACCTACAACATAAAACACTTGTAATTACTACATTCAGTCCGTCTACAAAATCGTCGGTACTTCCGCGCGTTATAAATGAGTTTTGCGATCATTTTTTCAAAACGAAATTGTATGCTTTATGAAATTCTAGAAAATTAGATTTTATTTTTAATTACTTTAAATGGAAAATTAATTATATTTTCGAACGTTATAGATGTGTTTTTCTGTTTTTTTTTACAATAACTAAAATTCATGCGTTATAAAATGATAGTAATTTTCTTATTTTTAATTCGTTCCAATGGGGCCGTAGTCACCCAATCTTGACCCATTGCCGGGCACAGGTCGCCTCTCAGAATGGGAAGGAATAGGCCATAGCCCACCGCGCTGGCCAAACCCATTGTGGTATACTTCACAATACTTTGAGAACTTTTTTAAAGATCTCTGGTATGCAGGTTTACTTACGATGTCGTCCTTCAGCAATAAATCAAGTGATAATTAAGTTTAATGCGTTATAAGGGAGCATAAATTATTTCTTAATATTCCATAATCATAAAGATTGAATGAAAATTTGTACAAAAAAAGTTTCTGGCAAATTAGACGGTCAGCGCGTCCGCTATTTACAAGAATAAAACTCGCGGCCTCTAAGTATTTCTACAGCAATGTTTTTTCCTAATAAAAGTATTAAATTATTCAAATATAAATATATATTTGTTTAGATCGGTAACATAATCTTTAACCCATGACTGCCCCACTACTGGGCACGGGTCTCCTCTCAGAATGAGAAGGATTAGGCCACAGTCCATCGCTTTGGGTGAGTGCGATTGGTAGACTTTACATGCCTAAACCATTTTTTCCTTCACCGTTTAAGCAAGTGACAATTGATTTCCAATTTTCTAATACGCACATAACGTTGAAGAATCAGAGGTGCGTGTCACTGATTTGAACCTCGGAACCCTCGAACAAGTCAGTTTGTTAAACACTAGGCTATCACTGCTTCTGCTATCAGTAAGGTACGCTGTTACTAAACCCACGCCATCCTAACATACTTATTTAGGGTACCAACGTATTTATGACTGACCTCAAGCAGTTATCATAGGTTTATTAAAGATATTTACTATCAGATGGACTGCATGATACTATGCTACTTCTGTAGTATAAAAATGTACACACTACTTTTAAAATAAATAAAAAATGACGAAAGTATTTTAAGTAAAATTTAAAGTAACTTCATGCTCAATTAAAATATAACTAGTTATGATATTTAAATAAATTTTAAAATTGTAATTCAAATATTATTTCCAATTAGATCTACACGATCGATATTATGATATAAAAAATAAGCAGCTCATTTAGTATATTTAGTGCATCATCAACAGATTTACAGTTTCCCTTAAATTCGCACTTCGCCGTCCGTCGAGACAGGAAGGGCCGAAAATAAACTGGAACAAAATATCTCGAAATAAACTCAGACCTAGTTTATTAGTAGTTTCTTTGGGCTGTTGTGGAAGGGACGTTTTATTTATTTCATTTTCTTGTAAGGCACCTTTTTGATTAGTTCTTTAGTAAGGTTTTTACACGTATAGAATGTTTTGTTTTTATCTTTTTAACAATTGGCCTATAAAGTTTCTAGGATGTCGGTACTACACAGTATGTACAATCTACAGATAAGTACAAACAAATAGTTTAATTATACTGTATTTATTCTACGTTTTAAAATATTATTTACCTCTTAAATCATCATCAACCCTTTACTGTTGGGCACGGGTCTCCTCTCATAATGAGAAGGATTAGGTCATAGTCCATCGCGCTGGCCAAGTGCGTATTGGTAGACTTCACATACGTTTGAAAACGTTTTTTTTTAAGAATTACCAGGTATGCAGGTTTCCTCTCGATGTTTTCCTTCACCGTTTAAGCAAGTGATAATAAACTTTTAATACGCACATAACTTTGAAAAAAATCAGAGGTGCGGGCCTGGGATTTGAACCTCGGACCCCTCGATCAAGAGACCACGTTTCTTAATCACTGGGCTATCACTGCATATTTTTACTACTGCTACTGCTTTACCTTTTAAATATTCCTACAAAATATATAACGCTTTATTATTTTTATAGGGCGCCTTTTTCATTCTTAGTTATTTAGTAGAAGAAGTTTTTGCAGACGTTACAAATGAGATTTTTATGGTATTTATTTCGTAACTGTAATCGGGAATTGCCTGTTTTATACATCATCTACAATGTAGAAGACATTATTTCTAATAAATCGGATTTATATGTGTATATTATTTATCTCTTAAATACAAAATACGGCTAGCTTAAATAAATATACAGCAAATATTTTATATGAAAATTGTATATAACGATTTGAATATTCAAAAAATCAACGTTACTAGCTATTGGCAGTTGCCAAACATGTTGAAATAAAAATCTTCCTTTTTTGCAACATCGAAAGCCACGATAGGTAACTTTCGTTAGGTACGCTTTATTTATTAAATTTAAATATTCATTATTGATTTTATTGCATTTTTAGCTGTATTATAATTAATTCTATATTCTATATCTATTATTTATATCAACCTATGCATGATAAACTGAAACTAACTTAAATAAAATCAACGTAATAGGTTATTTGCAAGGACAACTTGTCGACAGGTAGAACTTTTAGAATTCTAGAATTGTAGAGTGCATCCATGGGCATAATAAGGAGGCTTTATAACTAGTCTCATGAGTGCATTTATGTTCTGATTAACGCCCATTGTTCAAGTTCAATCTTTCTTAATTTTCTCAACTAAAGATCGAGTATTTCCGTATGCCAGAATTGTCCAAGGTCGGTCCTTAATCGTATAAGTCAAAACATTAGATAGATTTAATATGCAATCTATCTTAACGGCCGTAGAAATTATTGCACACACGAAACACTTACATAAAACGTTCATTTATTTCTCAAATATAACAGCTCGACTGCAATCAATTTCAGGTATGAGTCCTGTCCCCTATTGTAGCAGTAATAACCACTTAACACCATATGGATTGCATGCTACCATCACACAATACTCTATCTTCACTATTTCACGCTGTAGAATGAACACGATTACTAATATACATTTTATTAGTGTCAATTGTAGTGACCTTAATGCGATTACAGTACAATTGTCACTATTGGTCTTCATAGGTTACTGCCCCTTAATAAATTGAGATTTTCCACGCCAATGCTGGCAACATGTGCTCATTTTGTTTGTTAACGTTAACTTTTATAATTCATTATTATTACTCATCCGGATCTAGGGGGGGGGGGGGGCAAGCCGGGGCCTATGCCGCAGCAAATTCAGAGGGCGGCCAAATTCACACTTTACAAACGAATGGACAACACATCACTTACTTAACTTTGGCCTACGCTAAGCACGAACATTATTATTCGCAAGATGCGTAGGCAATAGTAGGCATAGTTCGATAACAATAAATATAAGTGGTAAGGCAGCATTTTTCAGTCTTTGCCCCGCCTAAAAAAATGAAGATCCAGGGCTGTTACTAATAGCTCTACTTTAGCATCGTGGTAGAGAATGGTCCAGAATTTTTAAGTACAAAGGGATTTATGGAGTATTTAAATTAGTATATTGATTAAATCCTTTGTAAATATACACAGGGTTTTCAGTCAGGTGGTCAATAGATCATTTCTATAATGTCAAAATGTAGCTAGCTGGTAAAAAGCAAATATACTTTCCAAGAACTATATACACAAAAAAAATCATTTATCAAGCCGTTTTAATTAGGCAATGTATTCGGTAAATAAGTGTGTTCAGCACCGAGAGGTCGTAATAGATACTCTATTCCTTTGTCCAGAGGTAAATTATTTCGTCACCAACCTACTTCTATCTCACTGCTAGACACGGCATGGATAATAAATCATGTATTATGTTTTACACACTTTGGACCATGTTAGTAACTATACATTACCAAAAATCGCCTTCAGTTACACTATTTTTACACTTCACAACTAAACATTTAACTCAGAAATCAAACCTGAACATCACAGACAATAACAGTGCAGTACTGCTGCACTAACACAACTCGATCTCAAATTGATAGAGACAGTTGTGCTACACAGCTTGATCTCGGAACGTATCCTTCCAGCGCCAATTCCAGTAAAGTTCGCCTTCAAACTTAATTTAACTTTTAGTTTCGCTGTATTCCCAATACACAAGTATGATATTACCGCAACAGGGCCGCATAATATATTCACGTATAGGAATTTAAGTTTAGCTATGTTTTAAATTGGTTCGTTAGAGTTTAGAATTAGATGTCTTATATATGAAAGGACAGGAGAGTAATAAAGTAACTTGTTTTATTATTAACAAATGGGCATGGGATTTAATCAGGTACAGGGCAGACCCGGGTGCATATTGGTTAATTCTTTTTTTCTTTTTTAATATAAGAGTAGCAGACGAGCATGCAGTCCACCCGGTAAGTGGCTACTGCCGCCCATGGACATATGTAATCAACCCCAGATAGGATTAGATATTCCTACCTGAGGTCGGTCACAGATGCGTCGCTACCTCTGAGGACTAAGCTGGAACGCCTCGGAAAAGTCTGTCTCCATCATCATCATCATCAACCCATTATTGTGCCTCTACTTGGCACGGGTCTTCTCTCAGAATGAGAAGGACTAGGCCATAGTCTACCGTGTTGGACAAGTGCGTATTGGTCAACTTGACATACCTTTAAGATGTTCTTAACCTCTCAGGTGTGCAGGTTTCCTCATGATGTTTTCCTTCACTGTTTAAGAAAGTGATAATTAATATAGAATACGCACATAAGTTTGAAAATCGGAGGTGCGTGTCTGGGATCTGAACCTAGGAGCCCTCGATTAAGAGGCCAAGTTTCTTAACCACTAGGTTATCACTGCTAAATTTATGTAATTAACAAAATTATGTATACAGTATTTGAATTACATATTTTATAATCTTACGTCACACATAATTAATTAATATATTCAGTAGCTGTCATGTTCTAATTAGGTAGATAAAATCAATGTACAACTGACAATTTGTAAAGGCTCTTAACAACTAGCTTTGACAATACTAGCTTTGCCTACGGCTTCACTCGCACTCACTACAATAAAGAGTATCTTATGTGTAGATTATGAACTATCTGTGTGACAAATTTCATCCAGATTTGATTAGTAGTTTTCTTGTGAATGAGTAACAAATATCCACTCATCCATCCTAACAAACTTTCACATTAGAAACATTAGTAAGGGAAGAGATAATTCATCATCATCAGCAACCCATTACTATCCCACTGGTGGGTACGGGTCTCTTCTCATAATGAGAAGGATTAGGCCATAGTCCACCGCGCTGGCCAAGTGCGTATTGGTAGACTTCACATACCTTTGAGTTTTTTTTTTAAATCTCTCAGGTATGCAGGTTTCCTCTCGATGTTTTCCTTCACCGTTTTAGCAAGTGATAATTAATTTCTAATACGTTCATAATTTCAATAAGTCTTATTATTTTATTATTTACATTAATTCACTACATACATGGTAATTACACACTTGTAGACATCAAAATATTTGTACAATGTGAGCCTTGTACACTCACTAATAATAACTCGTCTCTTGGCTCTATGAATAACCGTTCCCGATGTAATTAATGTACATTGCAGATGAATTATTTACGTTATAAGCTCGCGATATGTATTTATTAAGGTATCTAAGTAACTATGTAACAGACATCTTTATAGCGATAGAACCTCTTTGAAAATTTTTAAAGATATAGTCTAATGACGTACCTATTTTTTTGTGTAATACATATACATATTTAAAAGTAGTTCGATTCCGCAGTCACCACCGGAACCCAGCCACACTTAAACGAAGGGAAGGGACACTTAAACGAAGCATTCCAACATAGTCCAAGGAGTAGGCAATTTCAACATATCTATAAAGGTACGAGTAGTACTTTGATGTTATATGGGGCTTATTATATATTTCTAAGGACTGCAGTTACGATTTACCATCAGATATCTCGTGCTAATTTGCTTCTACTATATAAGAAACTTAACTAGGTATGTATTTTAACAGTTTGTAGCTAATCAAACTATATTTACCAAGTTTAGTTCCTAGAAGGTAGGTAATACATACGAGTATCAGGTTGGACGTTTCCCCGGATTTGGATGAAACTATCGATTACGGCTACCATGTTAGCGCATTAAATTTCATGATAACAAGAGCTTTATGATATAGAGCAACGTTATAGTAAAAGTAAATTAAACTCAGTTCTGTAGACCAAAGGGCTGGCGCTTACCTCGGGCAAAGAATTAGCTTAGCTATTCAACGAGGTAATGTCGCCAGCGTTTTGGGGACTCTACCAAAGGACAGCAATTTGGATGAAGCTTATTATATTTAATTTATTTTTCATAGCTATTTTAAAACCTGTTTTATTAATATTTTTTGTATTTCTATTAGGTTTATATTGTAAATTATTTACTATGTAATTGACAATAAATGTTATGTAGCATTTACACAAAATACCCAGAAATGAATACGTTAATTTCTGTTCATATCTGCTAAGCTCTTGCATGTTACATTACCTTCAAATAATTGGTTGCACGAGTAGATCGAAAGATTACGTTTATTACCTAAATTATCATTTTTGAATTTTTAGTTTTACGATTCAATTCTTCGTACGAAAAATACCGAAAAATATCGGACTTTTGTATGGAATTATCTCTATCTATTACGGATTTAGAGAGCCCTGTGATAGACGGACAGAAGGATTGACAAACAAAGAGACGGATGGACAGTTGCTTAATAGGGTTCCGTTTTGTTCTTTAAGCATGGAACTTTACAACGTAAAATAAAAATTATTCAAAAAAGCTTTTTCGGTTTTCTCTCTTGTGCACTACAAATAAAATAAGCATTAGGTAACTATTAAATTGGAAGGCGGTTGTCCAGGGTGCGTGTCGGGCCCGTTATTAATTTAACCACAAGTCTAATTAATCTCGCCCGCTGTGGATTCTCCCACGACCGCTGGCCTATTCCACTATTCCCACTGACATGACTTATATTGAATAAAGCCCACATTTAATACCTAAACACGGTTAATTGTGTTTCTACAATCTACAACAATTGATTATGCATGTACTTAAGAATTTTGAAAAATGTAGACCAATTTGTTTACCCAAAATAGCGAAAATTTAAAATGTTAAGTAATTATCATGTTTATTCACTCAACTATACAATTAGTCACATATGGGCGTAATTCGAGCCCTTTTTAAGTATGCTTAGTCATTTTCTCAATTAAAAAATCCGTAACACGAACGACTAGCAGTATCACATTCAAACATCAGTAATGTTAATATTTTCTTATTCGTTCTAAAAACAACAGGATTTTGAAATTATTTTCCACGAACGAATTTCCTGAAAATCACCAGAATAAAACGTAGATCCGTCTTATTACTCATTTAGAAACACTCAGAAACACATTAATATAATTATATATTCATACCCAAAAAATACGGTGTTGCGAATAAAATATCTATTACCTCGTTATAAGATATCTTTCATATGGAGTACCACACTTTCACGGAAGAGCAGTACGAGGTAGGGATGGCCATTCTTTCCGAAAAGATCGATTCTTGAATCGATTCGAATCGAAGTGTGATAAATCGATTCACAAAAAGATCGAGGCGAAGAAAGCGAAAAAGAAGGTCATCAGGACCAAACAATCACTGAAATACGTATCCGTCAGCAAAAAATGTCTAACACATTTGTTAATATTCAGTCAACTACGAAAAAATCTAATTTCGATTTTCTAGGATGAATTAAATAAAAGTTTTTGATCCAAAAGATCGATTCTTCGATTACTCTATCTTAGATCGCCATCCCTAGTATGAAGATCGATTTGAAGCGAACACCATCCATCAATTGGAGGAACCATCACTCCACCCGGGAACAGATAACGTGACAGTGTTGTATTATCTGTATTAGAAATATTGCTTGTCAAGCTTTCTTGTATTTCTTGATATGGGTTCTTAATAAAAAATATTGACGACGAAGTCATGAATGAAACTCACATTTTTCATCATAGACGCGTGCCTCAGGGGTAACAGGATATGCTGTTTAAGGAGCTCTATATTCGAAGCCTGATCGGGTGATAATTAAAACAATAGGTATAATGATAGGTCTTTATATACTTGTCTATTTATAGCTAATATCGACATCTTATGAAGCACTAGACTTGAGAGTATTTGGATTACTTCTTGGGAATATTTCGATTTACTTATGCTACTAACATCTAAGTTTCTATGAAATACTAGTAGCGCTACTTTTATTTCTAAACACTTTTAAAGGGACTCCATGTTCTCTTTAAAAAACGAACTTATTAAATACGTTTTTTAGAAGATTTTAGGATAAGATTAGCTTTTATAATTACATTGGGTTCATATGAAATCTAATGTATAATATCTTCCTGTCAGAAGAATTCTCTTCAACAGTCAATACCAAATATGTTTATTTCATCTTCACTACAATTAACATTACTTAGAAGAATATTTGAAGTACAAAAAAGCCTATTAATAAAAGTAACATCTTAAACTCGAGATCGTTTTTAAAATATTTCTTGAAATGATAGACAGCAACTATTTTTGAATACGCCTGAGAAACGTAGTCACGTTTGTATTACGACACATCGGCATCCATACTTCCTGTTACCTGAACATTTAAATCCGTTGCTTCTAAAATTACATTTTCTATCGTGATGGCATGTTGCAGTTTTCCTCATCTGTAGCACTACCATGAGTTTACAAAAGTATTACTCGCTAGCGACTGCGTAAAATAAATGTATGAAAAATTGTACAGCGCCTCTGGTGGTTACTCGTAGAACTAAAATCCGTGGCGTAACTCGATACGTAAAAAACCTATCGAAATCAAATCGCTAGCGAATGTCATTATGATCTATTGCCATACAAATTGACAGACGTTGTCAAGAAATACCGTAACGATAGTAGTTATGTTATTCACTAGCAAAATGACAATAGTTTTCTATTTACAATTTCTATAGTGGCGTTTCTATGCCAACTCATAGTAGTGCTACTGATATGTCTACGTTGACATCTAATAAAAAATTACCGCATCGATGCTAGAAGAGCTTGCACATCTAACCAAAGCACGTCAAATGCACCATACACACGCTTGAAGTTTGTGACGGTGCAGATGCGGCAAAAAGATTACTAAAATCATGTCGTTCCGCCCGCATGTACTCCCAAGCACGCATTACCAACTGTAATATGTGTGTAAATATTGTTCACACAAAATTTGATATAATTTTGAACTGTACCCTTACCATGAGTTAATACGTTTCGACAAATATGACTGTTTACGTATTTGCCCATATAATTTCCAATCAGCGCCCCTAGCGGATTATATCAGAACTTGGAAATTGTATGAGCCAATACCTAAACAAATACCAAAACAGTCATATTTGTCAAAACGTAAAAACTCATGGTAAAGGTACTGAATTCAATTTGATAGCGTACCGAAATAAATGGCCTATGGAATCCTATGGAATTAGAAATTTAAAACACTAAAATGAAACGGTTACAGTAACATGCCGATGATGAAATTAACATAAATTTAGTTTTTTTTTTAAATATAGTGAAAACATCATCTTTAACTCAAACCACATTACGATTCATCCAGAAAGCCACGTTAGAAAGGAATTACGTAACCCCTATAATATTAAGGGCTTACTTAATTTTGTCCTAAATATAATATTCGCTACTCTCGCCAGTGGACGGCCAGAAATTCAGCAAAAGTTCCCAGTTCTATGACCGTACTTTTAATTAAAAAGGTCTAAATATCTCTGGTTTCAACGCTGTTTATATACTTTTCGGCGGCTAAAAATAATTGAAATGTATGATAGGAACATAAATAAGGAAGTGTTATTTTGTTAAATGTTTTTTTTTTATTTTATGTTATTTGCAGTAAATGCTTATCTGTATTATACGAGAGAGCCAAAAATATTTTTATAGTAAAATCCGAAAAATGTTTTCAAAATTGTAAATATATGTGACTTATCTACTTAAGAACATGAGTAAGCGATCGATTTTTAGAAGATAAATGTAAATATCATGACCATCAATCATAACTGACGCTACTATCGCTTGGACTAAGACCTAATGTATGTGAATAGTTTACAAAAGAAATTAAAATTTAAAAATGAGTATTTATATATTTTAAATAGCAAACGAGCATGTACTCGTTCGTTCGTGTGTGTATTTCTACCTAATAACTGCAGTGTTAGGTGCTGTTGTGGTCCGGTTTGAAGGGTGTGGTAAGGGAGAAAGACTTTTCCGAGAGATTCCAGCTTAGTCCTCAGGGGTAGCGGCGCATCTGTGGCCGACCTCAGGTAGGAATATCTAATCCTATCTGGAGTTTATTACAGATGTCCATGGGCGGTAGTAGCCACTTACCATCAGGTGGACTGCAAGCTCTGCTACTCTTATATTATAAAAAAAAAACTCTCGATGAAAAGTGGCCACTGCTGCATATATACATCTACTAAGGAAACTTACTGTATATTTTAAACTAACACATACTTACATATGAAAACTGGAGATAATACATAATAATAAGTATAACACAGACTTACGTTAGCGTTTCCGTAATAAAACAATAAAATACCTACTGCCAAATGTAAGTTACCAAAATGACATTTAAAAAACAGCAAGGTAAGTATATTAATAGAATATTAACGAAAACGAGCAATATTGGCAACTTTTCATCCTAAAACTAAATTTATCTGTGTTTAATCAGCGCGCGAAGTCTCTTGAAACGAAATATAGGTCAATCGACATCTTGCGGCGATAAAGCAAATTTACTCGTCTAGTTTTAGCTTTCTTAAATAGATGGCGTTGCTTTATCTCCTGAATTCAATAACTGCACAGAAGATATTACAATATTTAAAATAAAAATTGCAATTTATTAAAATGTAATTCCTGAACACTCATTTTTATATAAATATTTACTGTATTTAGATAATAAAATAAACACTGTTGACTAATTTTAAGTACTTTTACTTGTAATCTAAGTCTAATAGCAAAAACGCCTTCAATCTAACGAAATGCAACACTACAGAAACAAATCTAGAACAATTTATAGTAGTACTGCACTTACAATATTTTAATATAAAACAGCGATATTTAACGTACTTTTATTTTAGTGATCGGAAACAGGTAGGTATGACGATGAAGTCCCTGTAGTTCCGGGACTAGAATAGGGCTACGGTATCCCCTGCCTGTCGTAAGAGGCGACTAAAAGGGGGCTTCCGGGGTTACTGGCGCCAAGAGTGGGAGCTCGATCCGTCCAGTATGCTACCCCGGGAAGGACGGCGGTATGTGTGGTCGCATACCGTCGTAATCACCAGAAGTTGTGGGAGGAGCGAACGCTCCCCTAGGGCAGAGCCCGATCAGAGCATCGCGCTTGGAGGACTCCGGTTGTGTTCCGTTGGAGATCCCGGAGTTCTCCAACAAGCGCCGAGGACGGCCACCGGGGGGTTTTAGTGCGGTAAAAATCCCACATCCCGGCGTCGCTCCCACGTCGTCGGGTACCTTTTGAAGGTTCCCCCTCGAAAAAAAAAAAAAAAGGTATGACGATGATGTTGCCATATTGAAAGCATAATACAACTCAACATCATGTAAGACTAAACCTGTTCGGATAATTTATGTTATAATTTTGAGGTAGCAAACGAGAATACAGTCCACCTGATAGTAAGTGGCCACTGCCGTCCATGGACATGTATAATCAACCCCTGATAAGAGTAAAGTCAGCCACAGATTTATCGCTCAGAGGACTAAAGTTAGGACTTGGATCGCCGCGGATAAGTACGTCGTCTTTGCTTTTTATGCTGTCTTAGAACTGAATGATATTTTACCTATTGTTGTGTACATGTATGTTCTAATTCGTCAGCACTATCCACGCCTTGGACAGTCAAAACAGTCAATCAGCGTCAACTAAAAACGATGTTAACACAACAAACCGCCGGTTTGCATGCAACAGTTCAATTAGGGTCAATCCACATTGTCATTAAGTCTTGGTTCTCATGTGACTGTCATCTCATTTATTGTAATCGACATAACATATTATATTCAAAAGCAATATAATTATATATTTTTAAGGTTTTTAGAGATCAGTGAAATAATATGTGAAATAAGAAACAGTTTAAATGTACCGTCGTCCGTCAGTATGATAAAATACATACATTATATTTAATTCGATTTATTGTTTTTATAAATAAACATGTTATTTATAAAATTGTTAAAATTGGAAATGCCGGTTTTCTCTGGGTTCCAGTTCAACCCAAGACTAAGCTGAAATCTAGATTGTTTTAAATGATTTTTCTGGATATGGATCTGTTTACCTATCTTTGTTGTACCAACTATTTTATTCAAAAAATCCTATTGTGAAAAACGTACATTACAATTTTAATTATTATTTTTCTAACATCCAAATTAGATACAACCTTCACCTATCCATTCAATGGATTTAAACTTATTCCCTCATTATGATCTCCTATTATGTATATATAATAACTGAATATCATTCCTATCCGTAACTCCCTGCAGACGAATAAATCAAATACAGTTGCACTACAACATCAAAGCATCAAATCAGTTGAAACCAAAATAAACGCCAAGTAAACAATCATTCGGGCGATGGTTCGCTTTGTACATCGTGCAGTTCATTAAACGTTCCAGTTAGGATTGTTTTAACGAGTATCGGTTGTATAATGGATGATAAGTTGGAAAATAAACTTAGGATATTAGAAAGTAAATTGAAGGTGGTAGAATCCTTTGTGGTTCGACTCCGGCGGCACCACTGCCACACCTATTTCTACCTAATAACTGCAGTGTTAGGTGCTGCTGTGTTCCGGTTTGAAGGGTGTGGTAAGGGAGAAAGACTTTTCCGAAGCATTCCAGCTTAGTCCTCAGCGGTAGCGGCGCATCTGTGGCCGACCTCCGGTAGGAATATCTAATCCTATCTGGGGTTTATTACAGGTGTCCATGTGCGGCAGTAGCCACTTACCATCAGGTGGACTGCATGCTCGTCTGCTACTCTTATATTATAAAAAAAAAGTAAAAGCTGTATCAGAGGAACGTTATGCCTTCTTTGTTCATTTTGTTCTACAACTCTACATATTACAATTCTACTTATTACCACTTTATATCCGTAATAATGCTATTGTGTTTTGCCTTTGAGTTTCTCCTCCCAGATTGAGAAACATTAGGATTATAGTCTACCTCGCTGGCCAAATGAGAATTGGTAGACTTCACATATCATTGAGAACTTTTTTAAGCTCTCCCAGATTTATTAGTTTCCTTGCGATATATTTATTCACTGTTATAGCAAATGATCATTATTTATAATACGCCCAAATCTTTGAAAAATGTCAATAGAACGCAACTTGGGATTTGATCCTCGGACCTCTTGGCCGAATTTCAACCACTTAGCTATCACTGAAATAAGGATAAAACCAATTCCACATCTTGCAGTGTTTAGTAACACTATTACTCTTAAGCTTCCTTTCCTCTTTCGACAGTATCACATGTATGATAGCAACACTAACGTCGACTTCATTTGATGCGACAGCGACCCCACCGTGACGTCACTTCCGCAGTCGAATCGCTTCCGGCGCGCCCGCGGGCTCTTTGACATTTACCCGCGATGTCAAATTATCTCCCGATGACTCGTATGATTAACCGTACGGAAAATTGTTGCCGCAACCCTAATTGTATGATGTTTTATTGGCAATCAACTGCAATTGGTACTCTCGGAATATATATTCCTTACGATTACGTGTATATCCAAATCCCCACGTTAATTTGCTAATGTTTTTTTTAATATGATTTTACAAAAATTACTTTACTAGTTAATACACAATAATTTGTAAGGTGGAGCAATATTGGTTACTCATTGTTTAATTGTAAAAAGTATGTCTGTTAATGCGATACCTATGTTTTTTGCGCGATGACAATCAAAACTAAGTTTTTAGTATTTTTAACAGTCTTTATTTCCGAGTACCATTCAGTTTATAGGTTGAAATACTTGTACCTATTTTGTCGATAGTTTTCTGCGTAGATACAACGTTGTACCTACGTATGTATATACCTATTTACATAAAAGTCGCAACGAGAAAATTCTTTTCTTTTACGAGACAAGAGGATCGCAAGAAGTATTTATTTTAGACGGAAATGATTTCCATACAGATGTATTAAAATTTAATATTTAAAAAAAATCCCCAACATCGTAATATTCTTCATTCATGGCTGCAAGTTTCGTTTATATTGAGTGATGGAGGCAACTTTTTATAGCGGATATTTCGCAATAATTTAAATTTCTATTTTACACGCGTGGATGTTTTTATTTATATCATAATTTCTCTAAAAGTAAAACTACACGAATACGAATTTACTTTCCTAATTTTTTACGCGACTGCAAAGGGTTTTTCGAGCGTATTTAACATGTACCTATGTACATTGTACATACCTGTCTCATTCTTTGATATGCCCTGCGGTCCAAACGACTTGAGGAATTTTAACTTAAATGTAACATTGGATTCGTCGGAACCGTGGGAGTGACGTAGGCTATTTTTAACCCCTTTTATAATAATCCTCCTGTTTTGAAAAAGGCTCTACAAATACATGAATAACGCTTTCTACATTCACAGCCCCACACTAGGATTCCGTGTATCGTGGGTGCTACGGGACGTACAAAGAGATAGATACACAAACACCCAGACCCAGAAACAGAAACCTAAATTCACCATTTAGATTTCTGTCTGGCCGAGGATCGATGCTGGGACCGTCTGCGCGTCAGACCAGTATGATGACCGCTCCGCCACGCGGGTCGTCAAATTTTTATATTACAAGAATAACAAGTACAGGACGGGATAAAGGAAACGTACATTCGTTTAAATATCGATCGCCGATCGGTGCAAGGCCCGCTCGAGCGCGACAAATTAGTGCGAATATCATTATTCACTTTAGCCAACAGGATAAACGTATTTGATAGACTACAGTTACTTTTATATTGACATCATTGACCTATTACCGACCCACCTCTAGATATACATATAATATACATACCTTGCATACCATACATATCCTTTTAAAATTAGAAGGATTATTCGTTCATCAGGTATGAAAATACCTGACGATGTTATTCACCAGAGAAAGATATTGAATCTTATGTATAAAATTCTCGTGTCACAATGTTAGTTACCGTAGTCCTCCGAAACGGCTTTACCGATTTTCACTAAATTTTATATGCATTCAGTAGC
Source organism: Epargyreus clarus clarus (assembly GCA_014595695.2). Classification (NCBI taxonomy): domain Eukaryota; kingdom Metazoa; phylum Arthropoda; class Insecta; order Lepidoptera; family Hesperiidae; genus Epargyreus; species Epargyreus clarus. The sequence goes on from JACTTY020000006.1 coordinate 840,327, forward strand.
TCTGAGAATCGGCTACTATATATTTTTCATACCCCTAAGTGATAAGGGTTGTTCACCTTTAACATTTAACATTTAACATTTTTATTTATATGGCAACACAACGTTTGCCGGGTCAGCTAGTAAAATATATTAGATCATTCGTCTAATATCTTAATGCACCGCAGCGAAGGACTAAATATTTAATTGAAGCTGTTTCGCTTTTAAATCGCTTTAAACATTATCATCTTGAAAATGTGGGTTACTTATCTATGAATGTGTTTATGTTCATGATATCGAAACTAGGTATAATGAAACCTGCGTGATTATTTTATTTGCGTTATTTTATTTCAGGTATCGCTGTTTTAAAATTAATGCTTTCTTATTATTCCTAGAATGTAATAGAAGTAATATTATAATATACTTATAAACAAGAGCGGCGAAAATATATCTACAAAATAAAACGGTACGTTTCGTGGAAATGTTATTTGTTATTTTCGTAGAAATTTGCTTATATTATACGAAGATGGGTGGCAGACTTTGTTCATAATTTATATGGGAGGAAATCTCGAAAAGTAGGTGACTAATTATAATTCTTTTACTATTACATCTATTAAATGAATATTATGGCATGTCTATTTTCTTTCTCCGGATTAATATTTTTTAATTCTCATCGCTATGTTTTAAGAGATACTGCGTGAATCATTACAAATGCATCAGTTCAAATTATTATAGATGGTTTGTTTTATTTATAATGATTTTTGTTTTCATTCCCCCTTTTTTGTATATGTTTGTTGTATAAAATGTGAAAAAAACGTTTTAAGATTTTTCAAGTAAGTACCTACTAAGGTAATAATGCATTAAATTTAATCTTTTTCTAATTGTGAGTAATAAATATTAATACAAACTGTTACAATGTTTTTGTTGTATTTATTATTGTGACAAATCTTGAAAATAGAGAAACTGTAAGTTTAAAACGCAAATTATATACAACATATTATAATTAATAATTATTATGATCCAATTTAAATGAAATTATATTTACAGTTTATAGTTACCAGAGAAAATATGTTATTTACAAAATAAAAACTGTTATAGGTATAATTATTTCTTCACATTTTTTCAAAAAGCCCAACAAGACACTGTTGAATTATATCTAGGTACAATTGCACATAGGTACACTCAGCTCTATAAAAGTGTTCTCACACCAATTAAACCAAGAAGGTCAATTAAAATGGGCAGTTTTATGCTGCATTAATCATTTTATAGGTTTTGATGTTAGGTGAGGATAAAATAAGACTAACAAATAAACACCAACATCGATTAGCAGATCCGCATGAGCGAAAGCTATATGCATTTTACAGAAACTCAGACTTAAAAAAAATGTAGACACAGGGTATTATAATTGTTCATCATGTATTTGCCTAAAGTCGTAAATATGTTTGAATTTTGTGCCATTTGCAGAAATTATTGTGTCTTTCTATTAGTACCGAATATGCATAGGTACTTCTGAAGAAGGTTTCGTTAATTTTGAAGATTTTCACAAAAATAACTTATTACTAACTAGTTTTCACCCGCGGCTTCGCCCGCGTTTAAAATATAATAATATGACATACTAACATACATAAACCTGAAAATTCGTACCTTCATTGGAATGACAGTGGCGCCATCTGACAAAAATTGGTCGTACCAACTCTGAAACCTTCGTGGGCTCATGGACATCACTTGATCAATTGCATAGTTTACGAACAATCCTTACGAGTATCGATTAAAATAATCGATTGGTCCAAAAGACCGATTCTCCGATTCATCAATCTTAGATCGCCATCCCTAGTTCCTGTGGGATTTCCGGGATAAAAACTAAGCTATGTCCTTTCTCGGGTCTCAGACTATCTTTGTACAAAATTTCATTAAAATCGGTGCAGTGGTTTAAGTGAAGAAGAGACAGACAAACAGACAGACAGACAAACAGAGTTACTTTCGGATTTATAATATTAGTAAGGACTAGTAAGTATCGTTTTAAAATGAATGCATTACATTCGATATATGTGGTATCTTAAAGAATAGTGTAAACAGCTAAATATTGCTGTAACATAACCTTTTTATACCTTTATATCCTTTTAAAGTGCTTTACTAAATTCTAAATTCTCTCACAAAGGGAATTTATTCAAAGCAGCGCAACGTTGCAACGTAAATAATATCAAAGGTAAATAATGTTTTGTATATTTTTATAAACTAACAGGTGCTTTAACAACAGTATTCATAAATATAGTTAAATTTATTTTTACACTTGTTAAAAGCTTCTTTCGTTGGGTGTAAAATGTATTTTAAATAATATAATGATAAAAATGTTTCAAAGATGTATGTACCATGATATTATGGTGATTATATTTATAGTCAGAAATCATGAAGTACATAGGAATGTATAGTAATGTATAGTTAATGTTTTGAAAAGGATGGTACTAAATGAAGCTGACGTAAATCCAGTAACTAAATACATCTCCACATTTGCCAAACCAGGGCTGTGTTTGTAATTTATTAAAAATAGATCCGACAATAAGCAGTGATAGCTTAGTGGCGACCCGCGTGGCGGAGCATTCACCACACCGGTCTGACGCGCAGAGGGTCCCAGGTTCGATCCCCGGCCAGACAGATATCTAAATGATGTTTTTGAAATGTTTGTGAATTTAGATTTCTGTTTCTGGGTCAGGGGCTTTGTGTAAGGTGTCTATGTGAGTGTCTATGTGTGTGTCCATGGCACCCACGACACCGGGAATCCTAGTGTGGGGCTGTGAGTGTAGAAAGATAGATAGATAAAACATTAGTGGCTGGAAATTTAGCTTGTCAATCGGAAAGTCTAAGGTTCGAATCCTAGGCCTCTAGTTTTTCTATTATGCGTGTATTAGAAATTAATTATCACTTGCTTAAACGGTGAAAGAACACATTGTAAGCAATATTACATGCTTGAAAGTTTTAAAAAAATCATTATGTGTGAATCCGCACGGCAATGGCCAGCACGGTGTACCTTGGTCTAAGGCTTTCTTACACTAAGAGGAGCCCAAGATTGGGACAGTAATGGGTTGACTACGACAATATATGAAAATTTCTAAAAATAATGACATATAAGAAAAATACGAAGTCACAACCCTGATAGGTAGACGTTAGTCGAAACTTTACGACTGAAAACAATAAGAATAACGCGCTTGGCAGTGAATTAGCAACGCTGTTGAGTTTGACAATCACCTATTTCTAATTTTAGTGACTGTAATTGCCATAATGATCAATGTTTACCGATCGGTACACGGTAAAGTACAACAACGGCCTGCTATTTATTCGAAAATTAACATTCTGATGACGTAAATAATTTGCTAAAATACATACACATACAATAAATTGTTCCTATTTACTATAATAGTAATTACGTAGATAAATCGGTGTAGGTACGAAATTTAGATAAAATGTTATGAGCTTTATAAGAAAAGAATGTTATTGTTTTTATTTTCTTCACAACTAAATCAAAAAGAAATCATATCAGAAAATAATAAAGAAATGGTGTTCCTTTGAATATTCATTTGAAAAAACATTTTTTTATATTATGCTCAAATTTTAAGCAATAACCACGTAACGATCTAATCGCGCAGCTTAGTTCTGAAAATCGTCATAATTTCTACCCGTCCCATATTTCAGGAGCGACAAACCGTTTCTCATAAAAACCTTTGGATTTATGCACCTCGGGAACACCAGTCGTAAGGCACGTAATCTCTGTTATAATTTGCATGCGGTTTGGATTAGCAAAAACTCTCATTATGGTACGTTGGACATTGTAATGCCCCTAATAGAAACGTGTGGATAGAGCGTTTGACTTGGTTTGTGTAGCTTTGCTGGTGTATTATATTCAGTTTAGTTTATAACGTAACCCATAACATGTAAAACAGATGTTTCTATAATAACCTCAACCGATCCGTATTTGGAGAACTTCATCCTTTATTAAAAATATCAATCTATCCAATGTATTACTTACCATAGACATATTGACATTTTATAATTTCTACCTACTAGAAATTGACAAACTTTGATGTTTGTAAAGCAAAAATGGTAGGATATCCTCCGGTCCTGGGGGGCTCCAATCACAGTCGCTAAAAAAATGGTCATCAGAACCAAACAATTTATGAAATGTGTATCACTCAGCGAAAAAAAGGGTCACCGAATAACAGGCGAATAATTCTATGACACATTAGTCATTTTACAATTCTGGGGCCTCCATTCAAATTTCCGCCCCGGCCTCCGAACATCTTAGTCCGCCACTGATACCGGGGGTTTATGGATTGCGCAAATAATTATGTGATATTCACAGTTTTGAAAACGACCTATACCCTATTATACGAGTAGGTATCAGTGGCGGACTTAGATGTTCGGAGGCCGGGGCGGAAAGGCAATGACACAAAAAGTGTTCAACCAAAAACCTATCTAAATTATAATAATCCGCAAACTTTCCATCATAACAAAACCCATTATTCAGACTTGATTTAACCCGTTAAGTTCGGTTCCCCGAAATTTTGACACGCTGCATATACGTACAATAATTTAGATTGAAACGTTCGCACGTTAATTGAAATTCCATCGTTGTACCCCGCATCATCCGGCTAGATCAATAATTTAGATACCGGTATAACACACCCCTTTAATACATCACCCCCACGGTTCATTATGATTGGACTTGACAGTAAATGTGTTAATGAACAATTATTTTCAAGAGGATTGTTCCCAGTTCACAGTTCTGGCGTTGACACTATACTATTCGTCGGTTTAATTTAGAACCAATTTTCACGTCCAAATTGGTTAACGTTCGGAGTATTATTTTTATGATATAGGAGTAATAGACGTGGCTACTGCCGCCCATGGACATCTGCAATCAACCCCAGATAAGATTAGATATTCCTATTTGGGGTCGGCCACAGATGCGCCGTCACCCCTGAGGACTAAGTTGGAACGCTTGGGAAAAGTATGTCTCCTTTACCACACCATATTGGTATTTTGTTTTGTTTTAATAAATAAAGTATTGTGTGAACAATAATGTTTAAGTATAATATCCAGTTACATAGCCGGGGATTATATAGTTAAATAAATAGAAGGTAGAGCTCTTCCTGATTAAACCGCAGAAATACCAACGCATACCTATTTCTGCTGATTTAATGAATAAAGTATTGTGTATGCCGAACAATGTAGGCGTAAGTATATTAAGTAACAATTTAATGAACTAAATCGAATAAGTACCACTATCACACTTATTTCTGCTTAATAAGAACAATTATGTGTATTGCTATAAGTTCCGGTATAAAGATCTTTGTTAGCAATGCGAAATACTTATACGAACTTTTTATTTAGTGATTTGAGAGACCTCAAATAAAGTTCCAAACCTATTTAGGGTTGAAAATGTACATCTTACATGGGTGGCAATTACCCATAGATATACTACTAATAACGTCTTTATTAGTAATATATCTATGCAATTACCGTTAACGTTCACCATGGATGCATAATCATTTGAACAGTTAGTCATAATTTTAAAACATTGCATAAGTTAAATATATAACTAAACTTTTGATATTCATGCATTACTCACACCTATTATTAATAATCAATCTCTCCAATAATTTACCTACCAAAGATTTTACTAAAGATTTGCTTATTTCTGCTTAATAGACATAGAGTAGTAGAACTAAATAGTATCACAATTGAATATTCTTAAAATAACATAATACGCTATAATCTCAACTCTCATACAATCTCGTACAATCTCAACTCAGAAACAAAGTGCAAATAAATAATTATATCTGAAGGACATGCAAATAAAATCACAAGTATTGCATGTTTGAGTCACCAAAGGCCACATAGCACGGATTTAGACGATCCAAATATTTCCTCGGACGTCGCACTTACTTCAAAAGCAAGGGCGTAAGGGCTTGCAAAAACAAAAATCTACAACGATATCTCTTATTGCCCTAATGACTTATATTTCCAATATATTGACTTAAGTTTCAATAAAATTACTTATGTTTGCAATATAATGACTTACATCTCAATATAATGACTTATATTTGAATTATAATCCGATATAAATCATACGAAGATAAGTTACACGTGTTTTTCTGTTAAATACACATTATTTAGGTATGGTTTGTTGTTTAGTTGAGGATGGAAGAGCTCGATGTTTTAACGATGGCGGCGCCGTTCTAATTTAGTCTTCAGTTGTGGCAACGCATCTGTTATCGGCTCCAGGTATAACTAATATGCTATTTTACAAATATCCATCGGCTGCAGTGTACACTTAAAGTCAGAAATGAATGGAGGAAGGTTAAAAGATTCATATTATTCTTTTGTACTTGTTTTTTTATTAAGCCTTTGTGTATTTAAAAATTAAACTATGTTGTTTAAAGATATTTACGATATTTAAGTTTCGATAACACATTTCAACAGTGACAGGTTTAAACAAGAAAATTAATTTAATTACAAACCTAATATTACAAACATGTTTTTATGTGATAAGAAATTCTAATCACTTCAGAATATATACTTCTGCATTATTAATCGTGCTATCTATATCATGTCTACTTTCGTCATAATTATGATAGGAATAATCTCCAACCTTGCAAATGAAAATATGCTAACTTATAAATATTCATGTCTCAGATTATTAATCGTATAAGAACTGGATCCATGAAAAAAACGCATAAAGCAATTGAATAATACAAATGCATTTTAAACATAGTTACAATCAAATAAAATTCTAAAGAGCGACATTGATATTTTATTCATTGGTTTGCAAATGTGAAAAGGTGCAACAAAATCTAAAAATAAATGTATTCTTAGAAATAAAATTCTTACGAGTTGACATTAAACTTTATTGGCACAAATAACACATTGCAGTAATAAATAGATGACGTTTGCGCTCGGTTCTGTTTTCAAAGTAATTATAGGTATCGGTTGAGGAAATTCTTATTCAATGTACTTTATATTACGGTAACATGGTGTTAAAATTAATAATACATGATATTAACTCATTGTTTTGATGTTCGTCTCGCAAAAGGATTAAAATATAAAAAATACGTTCTGTTATATAATTTGGCATTACAAGTAGTTAGATATGAATTTTCAATATAGACGGGTATACAGGCTACAATGTATCAATTTTTAGATAATATTCATAGTAGGTAGGTTTTAATAACAATATAATGGATTACTGTATTTACTTACTTAACAATTTACTTTATAATAATATCTTCAAACTTACCTTTGTTTTAATGTTTGAAATGCCTCTTCTTGAATAAATAAGTTTACGTGACTAGAATTTTGTTCAATTTAATAAGTATTAGCAGATCCACACACATGCAATCACAACACATTATATTATTCATAGTACACTTAAGATTAGTAAAGAGTTTGTTTACTACGACATTAATTTTTAATATATGTATAGTTAGTATTTATTTCGTAGTAAACGCCACATGAATTTGCCAACAGCCAACACTAAAATGATCACTGCACAAAAAACCACAACATGCGCAGGTTCACGTCCGGGTTTCGACTCACCATTGCCCCCGTCTTCTTTAGTCCTCGCTGTAAAATTAACAAACTCTTGCAAATGACTCGGTAATTTAGTAACGTCTTTTTCCTCGCCTGCCTGAATAACTTTTATTTTGTGCTCTATCACTTTTGGTTCCCTATACACATCGTTGTTTAGTTCTTTTTCATCTTCTGTCTCAGGATCTTCAATTCCTAATTTATGCCACCTCTCTCTAGCTCTGCATATAAATTCTTTCTCAATACGGTTATTCACTTTAGATTCAAGATCATCTAACCTAGGCATACTTTTAGACATACTTTTGAAGATTGATGAAACTGGAGTGTGCGAGATTTTGATAAATTTTTGCTGTCTTCTCTGTTCTCGTTCAGCCATTTGAGTTACATATTCTGAATACATTTTTTCACGAAGTAATTCTTCCTGGCTTTTACTAAAAACTGACGATAGTTTTCCCTTATCTTCCCTACGAGTCCTTATATCCGAAAATATATGATCTCTTTTTATTGCTTTTGTAGTATTTGTATCATATGGAGATTTTTCCATTTGTGGTTTTTCTGGAATAAGAGGAGCCCGAGGGCCTTTTCTTTCGGGAAACTTTATTTTCTCTTGTTCAAGTCTACGAATTTCTTCCTCCACTTCTTTTTCTTTTCGTCGAATATATTCCATCTGTTGGTCGCATAAGTCTTTAGGCAACGATGGCCTTCTAGGATAATCTTGTTCAACATATGCATCTCGCATATTAGAGTAATATCTATGCATATTTTGTATAGAAGAAATATCATTTTCAATCTCTTTATTTAAGTTACCAGTAGAATAGTGAAAGTGTTTCTTTTCACTACGTATTGAACGAAATGAATTGTCAGTAAAATCAGAACTCTCGTCGCTTTCGTAAAACGAGGATGAAAATTTCCTGGGTCTAGGTGGTGGTATCGGTTTAAATGTTTTTGAGAATTTTGTTGAATTACTTGTGGCACTATTTACTTCAGAATAATCTTTATTATCAGGGTAATTTAATTTTGGTAATGACTCCAAACTTTTGTAAATATTTTTCTGACTTGAAGAGAGGCTTACGTTATTTGTAACTGATGGATCACGGATTAATGCAAGCAAACGACTTCCTGTTTGCGATTTAAATGGAACAATTGGAGTAGTGTCAATATTTTCATTTAATTTTTCATTGTAACCTCTACGGTCTACGAATTTCTTATGGGTATCTATAAGTTGACTTGCATCTTCTCTTCTTATAACTGTATTAGTCTTTTCCATTAACATTTTTTGAGACGGTGACAAACATACATACACAGGTTCTGTTGCGGATGGTATAGCAGTCCAATGCTGTTCATCTTGAGATTTTATTAGGGATGATTTTCGAGGCTGTATTGGTGGAGGCCTGTGATCCAAAGTTCTGGTTGATAAAGATACTTTTTCTATATTTGAAATATCCGGTAATGGAAAGTAGGGCATCTTGGTTTGATGATTTTCGCTGTTAGGTTTCTCGATTATTTTATCTTTTAATAACTCTGATGCGCCTTTTGATTCTAGAGCAAGTATGCTCATATTCTGTAAACGCTCTGATACGTGTGCTAGTTCTTCTAATATCTTGTTACCAAAAGGAAATGAAGCAATTTTTTTCACACACAAATCCTTGAGAGCCAATGGATCCTTTTTATGATTTTCTTTGTTTTTATTTGGCGCAGAATCTCCTGTAACACATTGAAATACCTCTTTAACATGACTTGTAATATTTGTGGCTCGGGAATCTTCTTTATTATGTTCAGTAGTAGTATCTTCATGCATGTTAGACACATCATTGAGGGAAGAATAGTTGGGATTGTATTTGGCTGTGCATTGAGAAGAGCAAACACTACTAGACGAGTCTTGTCGAGTGTACGTATCTTTATGGTTATCAGATGCTGACTCTGAATCTGAAGTAACTTCTTTAATAAGGTTGTTTATAGCGTCATTTAATTCGCATTTTAGAACTTTAATTTCCAAATCATATGTGTTTACATCTTTTTTAGAAGTATCTTTATCATTCAGGCTGTTTTCGTTCATTTTTATTTCCAATTTCGTGTCTTCTTTATCAGCTTTAACATCACCAAATTGTTCTGCTTTAATATCAGAATCTGTTTTATGTGTAGTAGTTATATCTTTTACTGTTAAATTTGTTGTGATATTATCTGTAGTGAGTACAACAATTTCATGTGGGTCTTGGAAAGAACTTCCAAGAGTTTTTTGTGATTTCTGATCACTATCCGGTTTCTTTACTTCTTCAGGCACCTTTATCGCTTTGTCTTTATTGATGCTATTTTGACCCTGATCACCTTTTGAATTTTGTTTATCTTTAGAAATAAAGGTATTAGTAAGGAATTTTTCAGTATCCGTAACTTCTATAGTTGGTGTTATTATACGAATAGACGCATCACTAACCTCATCCTCAATGTCATCACCGACATCGTATAAAGAACTTGTACTACTTGATGAATCAGTTAGATATACAACTTCAGCACCGGTAATCTTTTCTACAGTTTTCAAGGACCAATTACCTCGTGCTTCACTTACATCCGGTTCTTTTAATTTGGCATCAACTAAAATGCATTGTTGTGGAATTATTTTACGAGTTTGGGTATTGCTAATACTTGGCTTAAATGCAGTAACAGATTTTTTTTCAAACACCTCATCCTCTAGTTCATCATTATCACTTTTCTTGTCACTTAAATACGAATGGCGACGTGATGTTGCAGATGATTCACTACTACCTTCTTCATCAATCACATCTAAGCCTCTGGAAATATTTCCACGTTGAAAGAACATTTCTTCAGCTAGACCTTTCTTTCGCAATCTGTGCTTGATTTCCCTGTTAATAATTTCTTCTATCTCTGTTCTTATCTGAGAGGAATTTAAATTAGATGGAGACGTTGCTAAGTCAAGACTTTGTAAGTAGCACCTAAGAGATTTTTCTTGATCTGCGCTTAAAGATTTTGTCTGTTCACATTGAGCAATTTCAAGAGGTATTGTTGTCACTGAAAAGGCTTCACAAGATAGATCTTCTGCTTGCGTTATATCATGTAACTCATCCGTTTTTTCCCATTCTACGTCTGATTCAGCGTCCGTTATTATGACATTACTATTATCTACTATAGATAAACTTTTTTCATTCTCTGATTGTTCGTTAACTTCTTCAGTGATTTCAACAATAACTGGGAACTCATCATTATCGACACTCTTGCTTTTCATACCATTATTTAATTTTATATTACTCTTTTTTTTCACATCTGGAGTTTCCACTACGTAGGAAGTACGTGTGTTATTTGAAACTTCCGAAACTAGTACATCTGTCGCTTTAGGTAAAGTAAGAAATTCCTTTCTATCAGATTTTAATTCACTTTCTTCTTCTGATTTCGAAGTTAGTTCTACCAGTACATCTGTAGCTTTAGGTAAACTAAGTAATTCCTTATTATCAGATTTTAATTCACTATCCTCTTCTGATTTAGAAGGGAGGATGTCGGTTAATGTGTTAACAGGATTATCTTGACTAATATTAGCTTTTTCTTCAATAGTTTCAACTATTTTAGTTTCATTTTGATTAACCAACTCATACTGACTATTTTCACAACCATCATCTATATTTTCGTCTTGACAATCACAGGAATTAACACTTGATGCGTCGTTGACATCACTGTTATTTTTATTTACATTATTTCTGTTATTATTTTTGGCCTTTTTCTTATTTTTATTATTTTTACGTCGCTTTGGTTTGTCAGGCATATTAGCTTATCACTTCACTGTTATCACTGATATCACGTAATCATAGGCACATAACACGAATGTTCATTCAGTCACGATTCTACACTTCCCGCGGTACCGGTAACTAACGCGTAGGAGTTGCGGTTTCGACGAGCCGTTACGTATACGCGTCAATGCTAGGGATAACGTGTCGTCTACGTAGATCACGCAAGGGCTTACAGTACGTAGAGCATTTAGTTCGGGTTCGAGGTTAACTAATTTTCTTTTTCGCGAGCGGTCGCCGGCTGCGGCAGTCGTGTGCCCGCGCAGCGATTTACTAATAATTATAAATGGGTTGAAGTACACGAGCGCGCGCTGTGGACTTTATTTTTACGCAGAGACGTGTACGCGAGTGGTGCGCGCGCGACGCTCGGCTCTCGACCACGAGGGGAGTCCGCGTCACCGGCCGAACTACACAAACACACGCCGTCTGTATTATCAGCAGACGCGATATAAATCGTTTATTGCTAATTAATATTGCACACGCACAGCTTTATCCATTTTAGGGATGAATAACGGAGAGGAACTTAGAATCACAATGGCCCGTGAAACGTATTAGGAACGGAACGGGACGCAAACAAAATTCTAATTAAACTTTGCCGAGAATATAGCCCTGATAATAGACTGTAACAAAATTTAAGTTGTACATTGAAGGTGGATGTCTCTACAAATTTATATTACGCAAAATACATAGGTACACGTGTTATTTTATACCTTTATAAAATGTCGTTACTATGTTAAGAAGCACACTAAACAACATTTTATATGGTATTGTTTTAATAAGTACCTACTACTTATACATATAGACAAAAGAGACGATGTTATTTACGATGAAGAATGTAAAATTACAGTTATGATCTTTTAATAGTAACGTTAAGTATCTACTACACCTAAAGTTAATTTTGTTTTGCTACACGTATAACTAAATAGGTACTTTGAGAATACATAATCCTTGTAGGAAACAATAAAATGATATTTCAAAGCTATGTCAAATAAACTTATTCAAACGAGATAAAAGATAAATAAGACGTTATCATTTGATTACTTTGTAAGATAAACTGCAAGGTACTTCAAAATAATTATGAACTGTAAGTAGCATGCAAAAAATAATTTCGGAACTGAGAAACTGAACATAGAGCTACTTCTCGCAGATCCTATTTAAAAGTTGTGTATAAAATGGAAAACTTCGAAGGAAACCTTTTGAATCGCATTTTATTTCGTATTTCGTTATATCTGTGTAAACTTTTCTGACTTTTAATAATATTTCTGCTCCGATATGAATCTTTAATTTAAAAATGATAATTATATTACTCAAATCCACCAATATTTATTTACAAGTATTTTTTGTAACATTTTTGGGTTTTAATAAATAATGAAAGAATCTTCTGAAGTGACCAATACACACTTGAATTGACTTAAATACGAAAGTAACAATATCATCATCAGCATCATCATCGTCATCATCAACCCATTATTGTCCCACGGCTGGGCACGGGTCTCCTCTCAGAATGAGAAGGATAAGCCATAGTCCACCGCCCTGGCCAAGTGCGTATAAGTAACAATATACCAACAAACAATTACGAAATATTCAATCTACTAATCATGATTATCCAACATTTATTCGTTCTATTTCAAAATAGAACATTCACCAAAAATGTGAAGCAATTGGCAAATACATTGCAAATATTTGCACATCCTGCCATATGATTGAAACTGTGTGTAGGAAGCGATATAAAGTTTATAACGAGAGCTGGCGGGCTAAAAGTAGACTAAATAGCCCCTATGTATCTAGACTTGCAGGTCATCTAGACTGATTGACCACTTCCACTGGCGCAGCGGTCCGTGCATGTAGGATGTTACTCGTAGGTAGTAACTAGATCTCTATGATAAATAGCTAGATGGTTTGTACTGAAAACGACAGGAAGAGTCAGTAGTTTTATATGTTTTACGTATTTTGAAGGTATTATTAGTTAAAATTTGACGGGAGTAGTATCACTGCCACACATACATATTTCTAATGTGAAGGAATTTTGTTTGTGTGGAAATATATGGGTCCCAGCTGACATTATTATGCAGTCTTAGTCTTTAAGATCTTAGTCTTTAAGAGTAACAACGCATCTGTAATCAGATTCTAGTAAGACTCTTGTTGTAAAGATATCCATGGCTGGTCGAGACCAATTATCTTCAGATGGGCTGTGTGATTTTTAACACTTGAATCTTATTAAAAAAATATTTAAAATGGCTAGCGCTCCGTGGAGTGCTTGACCTTGTCATTATCCTCTAAAAAATCATTTGGAAAACGGGGTTCCCACAACGTGACTAAACGTAGTTGTCCTCTAAAGTTTTAGCCTTTCGTTTTTACACTTACGTGGTTCATATGGAATTTATTTCCTACCGAAGTATTTTCGTGCTAACTTTAAAAATGTTATAAGATGAACTGTACGACACAATTATTAATCTTTTGATAGTAAAAACTTGTAATGAAAACTGTATGTACTTGCATCAAAGGCCTTTTTAATTTTAGGTATACCTCTTAATCAAGCAGAACTACAGTAATAATAAAGTTTCAAGAGCTAAATAAAAAAATAGTAATATTCTGAGTTATTCGGTGATAAACACATGCGTCACAAGGAGCGTATTTTTCCTTCGCTAACCGCTAATGAGTAAGCACGATTACTCTTTATAAATGTTTCCATTTCATAAATCCACGTCACAACTGACACTGTAAATTCAAATCGTCACTGATCCGAATTGTATCAATATAAACGCGTTCGTCGAATCAAATATAGGTCAAGCAGCCGATCTTAAAAAAACTCTGGACTGCTAGCACTATTTCTGTTACATATGCTTTATTATTTTGCAGATAGCGCTGATGTTGGTAATTTCTATGACTTATTTATGGACTATACTCCCATGACTCACTTTTAAGTAATCTTTATTAATAGCCTTTAGAGAGCAATTTCGAAAACGCGCCGTTAATGCGATCTGGGCAACAAGCATTGTAAATCAACCGTGCAGGGTGACCTTCCAGAAATATCAACCCGATCCCATTCTGGATCGGACGTCTGGATGACAATAAAAGTCTTTTGATATTTGTTTGTGGTTTCTAAAAATAATTTAGGGTATAGCCTTGCGTTATAAAGGGCTTTCTGCGTCAGCTTTGAAACTCATATATACATTTCAGATTTAAGACATAATTTGCATATAAGGAATTAATTAAAACTTGCTTGCTTGTAAAGGAAAACATTGTTAGTAAGTGTAGGTTTACGATGTTTTTCTTCGCCTGAAAGTTCTTCTTAATATTACCTGAAATTTAACAAGTCAACCAGATTTTTTCAACGTCAACTATGACCCTAAACCCTTCATGATGACAGTTAGACTAACAGTCGGTCATAATTAGTGATGATAAAGTGAAAATTGAACGGCAGTTCGAAATCGCATTGCATGACATAATCGCCGTATAGATCCGAGCCACTGTGCCAAAAACGCTCCGGCTGATAACTCTGGTGGCTTTTTTGGCAACCGGTCAAAGAGTTATAAGGTAAACGTGTCGACTGCATGCGTGGACAATGTTTCATAGTTTTTTATAACGCCTTCACTGACTACTCTGACTTTATAAATCTCGAAGGTAGAACCCTTTGTAGTTCGACTCCGGCGTCACCACCGCTACACCTATTTCGGCGTCATCGGAACACAGCAGCACTTAACACAGCAGTGTTAAGCGCTGCTGTGATCTGGTTTGAAAGGTGCGGTAAGGGATACGTTTCCGAGGCGTTCCAGATTAGTCCTTAAAGATAGCGGCGCATCTGTAACTGGCCTCAGGTAGGAATATCCAATCCTATCTGGGGTTGATTACGGATGTTCATGCGCAGCAGTGGTCATTTATCATCAGGTGGATTGTATGCTCGTCTGTTACTCCTATATTATAAAAAAACTTGAACTCCCGTGAATTTGAGTTATATGTAGCGTGAACCGGTTACAAGAGCTGCGTAGGTGTATTCCCGTAATTGGGAAATCTAACCGTGTATATGGTAGAATTGGTTGCGTAGTTCAGTTTCACATATAGATCTATGTACCTCCTAGTAATTACCAGAGTTAAACATACTACACTGTACTGATACAGTAACTAGTAAGTACCTATATAGTAATATAGTTACTAGATAGAATATGAATAATAAAATAGCCCACCTATTGTTAGATAGACTAGTGATATCGTTATTAAATAGAATACGAATATTAAAATAACCTATTGTTAGATCGGTTCAGGGCTAAAATTGAAATACTAAAATTAAAAAATATTATTTTTATATCTTCCGTATGTTATTTGTAACACGAATATTCTTAATGCTCGACATATAATTGAACAAGGAACAATTGAAGGGGGTACAATGAATATGTAATCCTATATTAATAAAATTTACAGTGTACATAAATTGGTAGTCTTTTCACCGAAATCTTGTAAGTCGGGATTAACTTTATTTTTATAATGTACCTACAGATATATTTCGTTGAAAAATGAAATGGATCTAAAATTTGTACAAATTACAATGGAATTGGATACTGTTATTATTTGTGGAATGTAATTTTATTTTTTCGTAATTGTTATTGATCATGTGCAAAACGGTATTTTTTGTTACAATCTAATTATTATTAAAACAATTGTGTTCCGATTCAAGGAAATATATTGACGAATTTATTAATACACTGATCATTCAATTAAAAATACGCGATTATTGTTATAATTATTTTGTTTGCGCCTAACTCAATTATAGGTCGTTATATCAATACAAAAATGTATTATGTAACATGACTGTACAATGTACAAGGAATATTTTCGTTTTAAAACCATTAATTTTCATTGCTCATTGATTTTGTCAAAAAAAAAAATTCATTTAGAGGATGTCCCAACTCGAAATGTCTCCGAATTTTGACATACCATTAACGCGTCATATTTATAAACTAAATCAATTAATTTGATACAAATAGGTATTTATGCAAGAAGAGACAAAAAGCCAGACAATACAGTTGTTTTCACTCCGATTTAATTTGACCGACCGAGGGCGGCCGGTCGCATCACAATCAACTGATCTCACTTGCTAATGCCCTTACACCTATCTATGTAACTATTCTACTAACAGCTTGTTCATGTATTTAGTTGGGTTAAGCGAGACACTTCACTTTTTACCATATTTTAATATAGAAATAGACAATGAGAATTTAGTCTACCTGATAGCAAGTGGTAGCTGCCGACCATGGGCATCTAAAATTAAACCCAGATAGGATAAGAGTCATACCTGAGATCGACCACGGATGCGTTGCTACCCCTGAGGCCTAAGTGGGAATGTCTCGGAAAAGTATGTCTCCCTCATCTTATCCTTCAAAGTAGAACACATCAGTGCTTAACATTGCCGTTATAAGGCAGAAATATACATTACAATATTGAAAGACGAAAGCTTAAGATTGGTTTCATTACACAAACCTTATTTTTATAGATAACTTAACATCAACTATCATACGTTTTTCATATACCCACTGGGTATACTACGAAACTAAGCTTCAGTTCGAATTCAAAATTACTTTCGTAACTTTAAAATAAAAGGAAACTTTCACCACGAGAGCTCCCGAGAAGCCTACAGCTAAACTTTTTATTTATAAAAACTTCTGAAAAAAACTTCTGAGTCTGTCTGTACTACCAAAAAAGGTTTTCTAATTAAGTTTTGTTTGCCTAAAAACCTGGACTAAACTAAAAATGTCTCAACTCATTATAATTTGGCATGACATTTGTCATGATACTTTTGTCTCGGAAAAATCTGGTAGTCATGAGGCTATTTCTGTCCCACTGCTGAGCATGAGTCTCCTCTCAGTGAGAAGAGTTTAGGCCAGAGTCCACCACACTGGCGAAATGATAGACTGCACAGTGCACCCACCATTAACATTTTTTTTTACATCTTGTACGTCTTGTACATGTGTGTAATTGAAAAATAGTACAAAGGGATTGATGCGGGAAAAAACTCGAAGGGCCTTTTCCTTCACGCGAATGCCTGCGTGAAAATTTTGTCCGCATGCCGTACCGATTGCATTTTATCGTTTCATAGATACTTTTCCTGTACACTAAGTATGAGATTTTACGTTTTAACAAAAATTAGTGTTTTTTGTATTTGTTTCCGTGTTTCCCATACATTTTCATCATGTATCAGTTCAGTTCTGATACAACTGTATGTATACTGATATACTGTACAACATATACATGAACTGATACCAGTTCTGATACAGACCGCTAGGGGCGCTGATTGGAAATGCAAATACGTAAAAAAATACAAAAAGAGTCAATTTTGTAAAAACATAAAAACTGATACTAAGAGTACTGTCATGTATAAAGCAGGCACGCGTGTTGCGAAGAGCAGCGAGTATACACGCGTGAAAAAAAATCCCCGAATGTAAATTTAGAGATCCGTGTACGTACGAGTACGTTCTTTGTTTATTATTCTATCACGCAAGAACTGTGATCGGATTCGGATGAGATTTGCATTAACGTGTTATGCATGATTCATTTTTAAAACCGTGACTGGAAATAACAACGTAGTAAGTGTACAACGAAGTGAAAGATTTATTTATTTAAGAAAGTCACATAGTATACAAATAGGAACTTTTAATCAGACAATCTATTTGTCGGTAATGTTGTCAGTATTGTATTCAAAAAACCTTTCTTTTGATATCCATATCTTCGTGGATAAAATATTCGCAATTCGTATTCGAAAACTACATGAAACACAACAGTTAGGTACTACTAAACTAGTTTCCAAGTTTACAAGATGCTTGCTGACATAAATAAAGGTAATATTAATTATTTTATACGACAAAGTCGTGATAATATGCAACGAAAAAGCAATTATACGATTTATTGCAGTTGCAAGCTGTATGTAGATTTACGTTACTGTTCTGGGGTAATGTAGAGCCTACAACTGCCGGATAGCCCAATTGCAGCTTGCTCTAGTTTATCTTTCGTAAATTGGGTCATGAACGATATAAATGAGATGATTTTTGATATAATTATAATACATTTAACGGGATTTGGTAACGCACTCCGTGCTTTGATATCTGCTTAAGAAAATGCTGTTTATAGTAAGGACATCTTGTACAAGTTAAACACCGTTGATATTAATATACAGGGTGGCGCAAAATTAATCACCCTATTTTGTTTTTGAATAACTTTTATACTGAATAAAAGAAGTTCCGGTAAAGGTAAAGATCCTGGTAAAGATTTCTTTTACTCAAAATAATTTTTATTCTTATTCAGAACAAAACTTTTTCAAAAACAAAATAGGGTGATTAATTTTGTGCCACCCTATACAAACCTGTTAGACTTGCAGAGGGTTTGGATTCAAATCCTAATTTTATTATGTATTTTGCCGAATAATTTATTTTTATTTATCTTTCCTTCTAATTAGCGAAACATAAATTTTGATCTATTTTATTATTTTGTATTAACGTACTCGGCTTTATGCGTTTCCATGGCACCCAGGACACAGGATATCAGGGGACAAGGGAAGGTGAGGTGATGGATGTAGAAAACATTATATTGAAGCCTATAGACTGAAATAAGAGGTTTGCGCCATGCACATATGAGATATTCATATCGAGGATTGAATTGCAATACCTCATTGATTGGTACTAATTGAAAGGCCTATAGAGTAAAGATATATTTATCTTAATTTCATTAATATAACATACATAGTTCGTGTAATGTTCAATGTTATCAGCATCACTGAATGTTTTGTTTAAAATTGACAACATATTTATTTGTATCCTAACGTACTAACGACCTACGAATACATCTTTGCAAGTAACAGTAGTTATTACCATAATCGAATTACAAACATACATCCACTCAAATGTAATAGATATCTACTGAATTATATTATAAAGGTTAGCGAATATTCGTATGCTACCCGTAAATAAGATATGGCTTTAAATATTTTATCCGTTCTAATTTGGGTCACGACATTGAATTTCGCAATAAGAAATGCCCAAGAACAAACATGTAATAATGTCTAAGAATACTCGATTACGTTTTACGATACATTTTATAATTCGCATTTGCACTGACCGTCATTTCCCGCTGAATGAACGATGTTGCGTCATTGCATCGTGTTTTATACCCTATTAGTACTGCCCGCGGCTTCGCTCGCGATTAAAAAAAATAACATGACATAAATATAACTAAACATTTGTTCCTTCATTGGAATGACAGTGGCGCCATCTGTCGGAAATTGGTTGTAGCAACTCAGAAACCTTCGTGGGCTCATGCACAACAACTTTGCTAAAGATCATCACAAGATCAAATGCATAGACAAACATTCGTTTTAATATATATAGATTAACTTTTCCGATTGTCTCCGCCTGCGTGTACTACAGCAGGGTTGCTGTCCCTCCTGCGGAGGGTAATGTTTTGCAAGCGTATGTATGTGTCTCATTCTTCGGCACGCCCTGCAGCTCAAACGGCGGATTTTAGCATATGAGGTGATGAATAAACATGATATTTTGAATTCGTGACGCAATTTTTAAAAATTGGTTTTTCGTTTTTAAAATATTTTTTACATACAGGTCCTTTAACTTTTTTATAAGTCCTCCATTATTGAATGAAAGACACACCAATCGCCTGATTGATTCGTTAGATCGCGAAGTGTACGTTAGTTTTCAAAGGAGTTTTCAAAATAGAAACATTTCGGAAAATACGTGTATTTTTTTTCTATTTTAGCATCATGATAAATAAACATTGGATTTTGACTTAGAAACTGCAGTAAAATAACAGGCAAACGAGCCAATTTTATGTATTTGTTGATCGGCTAAAACTGACGCCAACAACAACATTAGTCTTGTAAACTTGCACTTGAATATTCCGTAGATTTTTCAAGAAACTAATAGGTACATATTTTTAGACGTTCTCAAATGTAAATAACATTCTTCGATTCTGACAATGACTTTGATGACCTGCGTGGTATGGAGGTCACTGTATCAGTCTGCTATACAAAGGGTCCTGGGTTCGAGTCAGGACTTGCAGTGGTGAGATTATGTTAGCGATGAGTTTAAGTATTTATCCTGTATCTGCATAATAGTATAATGGAACCTCGTTGAGGGTACTTAAGTCACCAATTATTTCTTTTGAACTAATAAGTAGCAAGCCAGGCTATTAAGTAGGTAGATAGTTTTATTAATTTAAAATACGAAATGTTAGAGATCGCATAAAATTGCGAGATGGTAGACCTCACACAGACGTTTTAATGTTTTATATATTGCTAATTATTTTTATTGTAATAATTACTTTCATATGGGATTTGAACTTACTGTATTTTAAATTAATAAAAGCACTCTTGATTCATATTTTGGTTAAAAACGCTACTTCCTTTTTGAGAGGATATGATGATTGTAATAAAAAAGTGTGGATATATATGTTTGTCTCTTTCTACGTTACGCCTCAACTTTTCGTGTTACACTTGATTTTACTCCTCATAAAATTTCCGTACCGGGCCTTATAACTCAAATCGTTTCTTAAGGAGTAAACTCCAAAAAGTTTGTTAAACATAACCCGATTTTCTACAGAGAAATCAATATGAACCTGATAATGAAATCGCTATGAAATATGTATGTTTTGATAGGTTGTAGTGCATATAATACCATTATTTCAACAATGTTTACGTTACATAAATAGCCCGCGAGTTGGCAAGGTGCGAGGATTTGCATATTTACGATCATATTTATTTACAACACGTATACCAAATAATTTCTTATTTGCCTCCAGTGCATAATAAGTGGTATAATTAGAGTGTCATATAATAACAATGTGTGTTGTGTATTTATAGTAATAGTGTGAAATATTCGAAAAAAAATACGTCAGGGTTACAATCCTGGAGAGTGAAAAGTATCATCCACGACATACTACCAATTGGTAATAAGCTATTGTGAAATATTTTACGCCAAATATCATTATGCCAATGGTGTTTTAAATGAAAATCTTGACAATATACGCTCTATGCCATTAATCTCATTTCTTTGAAAGGAATTATTTGAGATACCGGATCCTTTAATACCGATCATGCATGCCATCAAACCATGCCCTAATGTATTTCTGAAGGCAACATGTAGCGACTTGCCAAAAAGACTGAAGCCTAATTCTCGGCACATTTTTCTTTTTTTGGCACCCAATCCCGCTGTTAATATTGTCACATTACTTCTTTCAAGGGAAAATTCAGTAGGGAGCAGCTGTGGAATAGCTATTCTAGGAAATTACTAGGTATCTACACTATCCGGATAACAAAACAATGGTTGGTACCACGAACAATGAATAGCGAATAATACTTACGTTTGGATGCGGGCGCGCTCGGCGACCGCACTGGCGGCTTCGTAACGATCACCTCGCCCGGCTGTGCCTCCCCTGCACAGAGAACATTGCTGTATTATTTTAATAATGTTACTATACATCTATTCGTTTCGTATTATGATAGTTAAACAGCAATGGAAATGTGCCTAAAGGTAAACAATAAATTCGGCAAATGAACATCTCAAATTTTATCAACCCGTAAACCCCCTAATTTTCGCAATTGATCGCTAGCGGGAATAAAAAAGGATTGATAGTGTTTTAGTTTACTAATTAAAATTCTGAGATTAAAGATAACGGATAAGTCATTGTCTGAATGTATATTTATGCAGATGTACCAATGTAGGTAATTCCATAGATATATTATCCTACTGACGTAGGGGTAATTCCATCTTCAACTCAAATATTACTGAAGCTGTTTAGTTAAGGTCGTTTACACTTGAGATGCTATTCTCTAACAACCAAGTTGTAACATCTCGAGCACATGTGTTTTTGCCTCTACTAAGGCAAACAAAAGCGCAAACAAGCCTTGTACTAAGGGCTAAAACACAAATGATACGGCGTCGCATCGTCGCACATTGTGATTCATGAAAACAAATGGATATAATCACTATTATCTTGAATCATGGAATTCATTGGAAATTAGCAAGTTTGCATCACCAAAATTACGACGTCGAATTTTTTTATAATGCGCGTCGTAGATTTCGACGACAACGCAACGTTGCACGACGTTGTAACGTGCCGCGATAGGACGCTGTATCCTGTATCCAGTATTTCTTTTGCCGTAACTCTTTCATAAAGAATCACATTTTACAGGCAGCGAACAATTTCTCTACAAGCTCTCTTATTACAGATTTAACAGATTGCAATGAAATCTGCAGCATTTCTGTGAAAACGCGCTCTCTTTCAATTACTTTCATTTACGGCTTTTATGTTTATTTCTATTGACAATTCCGTTATATTACGTTCACGACGATTAAATGTTTACATGCATTTCCATTCACAATTGAAATTATTTTTTTATTGTCTTTATACATCTTAAAATCAATAGATTTCAATTCATAGCGCGATTTTAACTCAATAATTGTGTAGTTAAACAAAATAAAATGAAATATATTTATTTTGTATAGACCAACGGCGGCACTTACAAATTGTCAGTTACAATAAACTACTACCGGATTGGAACTTATAATATGCAGTGTATTAAAAACGTATATTCTTCCACATCTAGCTTGTACGATTATTATAAATCAAAACATTAAAATAATTTCACGTGATATAGTTAACAATACACAATTCAATATATGATGACCTCACCAGGCATATACCACAAAAATATTTGATTGGCATAAATGTATAATTTTGCGTTTGTGGTTATTCGGGTTTTATATTGGTTGAAGTAATTGAAATATTGGTTATAAAATAAATTTATTTAAGCAATATTATGAATAAGAGCTTTTCTCATATAACAGAAGTAACGAGCAATTATAACTGCAATATCAATTAACCAGCCACTGCAGGATCCCATAGATTACGCTGCTACGACTGAGAACTAAGTTGATACCCCTCACAGACCTGTATTTATATAGGTCTGTGATACACCTTTATGCACCTACGTTATATTACCTTTTAAACCTGAACAAACCATACAACACATTTTTATATAATACCTATATATGTAGTACGGCTACTGCCACCCATGGATGTCTGCAATCAACCCCAGACAAGACCAGATTCCCATTTGAAGTCGGTCACAGTTCCGTCGCTACCTCTGAGGACTTAGCTGGAATGTCTCGAAGAAGTATTTCTTACCCTTACCACACTCTTCAAACTAAAACACAGCAGCGCTTAATATTGCTGTTATTAAGTATAAATATATGTGTCGGTGATGCCGCTGGAGTCAAACCAGAGAGTTCTACCATCTTTAAACTACCACGCAGGGTGAAGTGTCGTCACTATACATACGAGTATTATTTGACCTTATGTAAGTTCGATATGATATTGTGAGTGAAATCCAAAGACAAAAGGACACAGAAACAGTTACGTTGCGTCTCATTTTCTTCAAGAAAAATAACAAGATCTTTTCCAGTTTCTGTCAACGTAAAATCTTATGAAGAGACAGTTCGCTCTAATAAGACGTAAAACGGAGACAAGAAAAAGTCGCAGCAATACAAACGTGAAGTTATTTGTTCGCAAACAATAAATTATTCCTTGCCCGACTCGTCGCACTTGTGCCTTGTTTAACTTAGATTCAATCGAGGATGCAATATTATAATAATAAATATATATATAAAAAGTAAAATAAATCAGTATTTTCGTATTCTTCTTAATAATCCCTTTTATTTGATACCATATTTCCATAATACGGCAAAGCTCTAAAATAATTGATTCGCCCATTATCTACCATATTGGATTTAGTATGACGTCACTAAGTCAAACATACATTTTCAAACGTCGAATTTCAATTTAATCGATTGAATATAATCGATTGAATGTCGATTAAATATAAGTTTGAAAAAAAAAAACAATTCCATAACAAAACCAATGCTGTTATTAAGACATATATATGCCGAATTAGTGACAGATATGAGTTCGACGATACTTTGTTTCGAAATCCATCCACCGGTTATATTTAAGCTATACAAAACGAAAATATTTCAAAACATGAAACCTAAGCCCAATCAGTCATTAAGTAACCAATCGATCCGTGCTCACAACACAAACACGAAGCTTAAACCACGGCCAACGAATTCCAAGAAGCATGAAATCACTTACCATGCTCTCGAAGTCCGCGCGGCGATACGATTACAAAATATCATTCGAGAGATCGAATTATAACCAATCTCGCTTCGCTTCCTGAACGTTTTGCTAACGCAGCTATCGACCGCGGAGCACAGCTGTGGTTTAATTTAGATCATTATGTTTCCGATTAATCTAAGAATAGATCACACTGAACGTGATTGTTTATAAAGGGATTGTTGTGCACGCGAGGACTTGCAGTCGGTTCGAGTGGTGCAGTTAATACTAGTGCGATCTACGTAGAACAGGTGACGGTAACCGGGAAGACGAATACGGGTCATGATTTGGCACAGTTATCTCCTTAATCTTATTTACGGCTGACATTTAAGATCAAACTTTTGTCTACGGCGTATCTTTTAACGGTTTATAAACTGTTAGTTATATAGATCGTGTGAATCTAAAATCACATTTATGAGGTTACAACTTAGTTGCAAGGTAAGGTCTGTGTCAGACGTCTGGACTATAATCTTGAATATGGTTGATTACAAATGTCCATGACGACGGCAGCCACTTACCCTCAGATGTCCATGGGCGGCGTGAGCCCTTATCAGATGGACTGCATGCTCGTTTTATATATCTGATAATAACAAAGTTACTATCTTTGCAGCGTTAAATAAGAGGTTATAATGCTTTTTCATAAGATTACATGTATTCGGTAAAACGACTTTGAAACGGAACCTGATCTGATTATGTAATCAGAAATTTCAAAACTTTTCGCAAACTATTTGTCCAAGATATACCAAATTATGAAAAACACTACTCTAACTACAAGAAGGTTTATCTGCATTCACAATTGACACCCATAAATTAATGTAATAAAGGGATATCTTTGAGGTTCAGACAATTAAAGAAGCTTATCGAACTGAGCCGTTTTATTAGTCGGTCGAGGACATTACACTGAAATCCATTAACATTGTGGGGATATCCGGCCGGGTTTAATGGATATTTACACCTCTTTTATCCGATTTAAACTTATGAGCACATTTACGTAAAATAAATCCGATGAGACCGAGATTGTAAAAGAGTACTGAATTTAATTGTTAATTGCTATTGTTGTTGTAAAGTAATGCTATTTCAGAACACAACTGGCGTTAAAATAACTGCAAAGTATCGAGTTTAAATGGAAACTTGATTAAATTTGAGAATTAAACTATGTAGGGACTAAAATGTAATACGATCTCGTAAGAATAATTTCAATTTACTGATGAAAAATAAAGATTGCGAATTCATTTATATTTTTTTGTTTTATATGCCTCGTTATATAGTTTGTTAATAAAGTTAAATAATATTAAATAATTCAAAAGATTAAGAAAATGTTACGTATTTTAGAACAAAATATTGGCTATCATACCACGCTTATTTCTGCCTTATAACAGTAGTGTTAAGCGCTTCTGTTATCTTGAAGAATTGTTTGAAGAATGTGGTATTAGAGATGACATGTTCTAAATCAGGGGTCTGAAATCAGGAATCCTATTTGATTTTGATCATACATGTCCATTTGCGACAGTGGCCACATTAACTGGACTTAAAGTACGTTTGCTCCTCTATTTTAAAGAATATTTTCAAAGAAGATTAAACAATTTTTAAACACGACACTTCGTTCAATAAATACAAAATATATAACGAAATGCTAAAATTTCAAGTCTAGAATCTTTAAAACAACTTTAATACAAAACAATACGAAACAAGAACATTTCTACGTATTTACTGCTGAACAAACTGAAGTCTTAATTAAAACGGATTCGAAGTGGAATTCTAATACAAGTCAATAACTTAATCGATGCTGGATGGCTCTTCACAAAGCTGTGAGTAAAATGAGTTTATTTTACGAGTACCTACAATAGCAGAGACAGGGTAACGAGATAGCACTTCTCACTTCGTTTGAGATGAAATCAAGCCGACAGAAATCGTATTGTTTTGCTGTAAAAATCGACATAAGTTCGTAAATTCGTAGCATCTGTCTTTAATATCAAAGTAATAACTTTAATCTTAAAATAAAAAAAATCGTACCTACGCAAAATGTCTGTTTACATCTTATTTCATAGTTATCCTTTTTTAACAAACCCAAGATCTACCTAAATTTTTTTGTCGTGTACTTAAACAGACTAATACATTTGTATGGTATGAATGGGTAAAAAATGAAATACGTTTGTACGATTATTTTAACCTATTAGGTATAGCAAAGCTTATAACTAAACTGTTTCATTTAAAGCTTCTACATATAAATTCGTATAAGGGACCTGGGGGCCTACCACCATCTTTTAAAAACCATCATAGTTCAGAAAGTTTCATTTCCTCCTTAAAACAGTAAAATATTCCGTCATACACAGTTGAACTACCTTAAACTCTTATTAATTTTTCGCTTATCCATTATATAAAACCAACTGAAATTACCATATTTTGCTTAAAAAGTTAAATTTCCTGCAAAAAAAGTAAAAGTATGATTAAAATAATATTTTGTTAAGAGATGTTAGTAACCCCCCTGTGCCCAGCAGTGAAACAAAAATGCATAGACGATGACTGATAACAGTAGCAGCACAAAGCGTCTCAATTACTTTATTTAAGGATCCTTAGTGGTCGCCGAAGTTTACGTAGCAAACCGTACGAAACGTAGGTATTTGCCAACGTTTCGAATAAACCTTTTATAGTTTAGAAAAAGTACTTACCTAAATTGAATTTCATATAAACACTTGCTTATTGTTTAATTATTTACAACTGTAAAGCTGCTTGCTTTATGTGATATAAATGGTAATTTGCAATTCCTCTACATATTAAATAATCAATTAATTCTATTGAGTCCGGGTTCTTATCATTGTATTGCAATCATTAAAATTTTAGGGTGGCCTTATCCAAATGTGTGGGCCCTATACCTTCCTTCATTTATCAGCATTGCATCAATATAGGGGCTTGGGATCTAGATTTCTCCTAGTTTTAGGAAAAGACTCATGTCCAATAGGGGTATATGAAATGGGTTCTAACCCATATGTTTACACCTAAATAATAATAATTTCCTGACAATTTGAACATACGTTTATCATTCTTTCATTCGATCTATCTTAATAGGATAATTAACATATATTTGAATACGATTTTACATACATACCATATCATTCCGAACACATATTATTGCGAACACACTTACCGATCACAGTCAGTTCAGTTTATTGTTTGAACCGCCGGTTTTGGAAGAACAGTCACGTGAAACATTCAAGAATGGAATCTGACAGAGAATCTCTAAAAAGATGTTGCACTATCTGTCTATACTCGTATCTCTGTAACGTAGTTAAGAATTCTGTAAGCACTTGCTACACATTCGTTCTCCATCGCTATGAAAATTACAGAATATGGAAAAACGTTACCTAATATCACGTGTGAAGTTGATCACAGAGCTCGCGGGCAACTGTGACAGGGCTCGCTCACAATGCCACTTTCTGTATAGAAATCACAATAAAATACCCGCTTTGTGCATCGATTACGACACGGAGTGAGCACCGGCCGCATCGTCCTGTGACCATCGACGGTCACACAAAATAGAGTACGAAATCGAAGTTATTGAACGTGACGTGTGTTTCCGTTTGGGAAACACGGCTATGATCACACGATGACGAATCGTGAAGGTTCCGTGCGTAGCTTTGAATGGAATTTTTAAAATGTGTCAATATTTTTGCTATGCTTCAAAAACCTAAATAGGAGATTCCTAATTCAATTTATCCTTTTCTTTGCAAATATATGGCTGGAAATGACATGGCAAAAGTAAACGTGTACCGGAGTCCTACCGATTTGCTATGCAACATGGTGCCTGCAGTAAATAAATAACTTTCCAATCAAATGCTACTATCTATCTCTGCCATACTACCCCTTTCATATGTTACACAAGTTTGTTATGTTCTTCATTGCTTACAAATGGATCAACCAATAGCATCAGAGTATTATATTAGCTTTTACTCCTATGTATCGTTCCGCCAACACAATCGATATTACATAGATTTTTCAGAAAGATTTGAGTCGTACCAAATAAATTAATCAAATTGTAAAGCAATATTAAAATATCGCACGTATTAAATTCTTTCTCGAGATCAAACTTTTTAAAATTTTATTGTTATATACTTCAGTGAGAACATAAAAAGAACAGATGGACAGACGTACAAAACGATTTTTAATGGTTTTCCAATTCGTTATAGAACCCTAAAAACTAATACCAACTACGCATATTCACATATGCATGCACGACACGTGCATTTTCTTGGTCAACAAAATAATTTTGTATTAGTGAATAATAAAAACATCAACTTTCATTGCTTATCGTATCTAAAGCAAAGTTTATGTCAATATGAAACTAGAGCATTCAATACCACTTCACACAAACGCCATTAAATTGCCCTCAAAATGCAACCACATTTGGGTGCGTAACAAATCTGGCCACACATAGAATTGTCGGCACAAATACAGAAAGGGCAAACATTATAATGTGCACATTTCCGTGCGTGCACTGTGATTGGCATACAATATATTGTCCAAAGACAAGGTGTGGCAGTTTAACTGCCCGAGACGAAATAGGCAAACAGTTTGAACCATCAATCACAGCTATTTGTCACAGTATTCTATTCAGCTCGGTTTTATTAAGCGATCAAAAGTAGGACACGTAAAATAGGTGTCGCTGCTATAATTTGTCACTGTACCCCGCCTTATTAATTGTTATTGTAACTCAGATTACGATTGCATCTTTTAGACCACTTCGGACAGTTAGATACAATTATTTGATAAATGTTTTAAACCGTTGGTCAAGTTTAGGTCGATAATAGTACCCTTAGTATGAGCTTTTGCGTTTTGACAATAATGACTGTTTTTTTTTTGTTTACGTATTTCCCATATATTTCCATTCAGTTTTGGTACAATCCGCTAGGTGTACTGATTGGAAATGTATGGGCAAATACATAAACAAATACCAAAACAGTCATTTTTGAAAACAACGTAAAAACTCATAATAAGGGTACGGGGAACTTTTCGTGAAGCGAGTCATGTTTGTTCTTTCTATAAAAAGATATACAAAAATAAGTTAGTGAGTGACATCTACACTACTGTTTTACCGGCTTCTTGACTTACAGCGTTAAATTAAAATAATGTCTAAATATATTAATCAGTCATTCAAATTTTATGTTTAAATTGTTTATGTTAATCAGTCGTTCAAAATTCCGGTTGACATATAACTTTCCATTAATAAAGGCAGAAATGGACCTCACATAATCATCTTGAACATAATGCGGAGTATGGTAGAGTAAGTATGGTACGAGGAGGCAACATCTTCTTCTACAGTTTACAGTGGAATGGTAACCGACTGACTTACATATAAGGCAACCATCTTAGTCCTAAAGAGTGTCAATGTATCTGTGATCGTCTGCAGGTAGGTCTCTTGATCTACAGAGAGTCGGTTATAGATGTGCAGACATCAGTGACTACATATATCAGGTTGGACTGCATGATCGTTAGCTACTTCGATCTTGAATAAAAAGAAATAGGTGTTTATTTGACCTTATCACCGAACGTCACAAGGTCGCAAGCATCGGGCGCGGCGCTCGCAGCGTCCTGCCATCCACAATTCCGTTCCTTTGACGGCACCCGTGCTCTTGCTAAACGTATCAACCTTTTTACTCTTATGTATAGGTAGGTAATCAGTATGAGCAAAGTTCGGCTTACTAGACCCTTACTTTCAAAAAAATTGTGAAGAACTTGCATCAACGTTAGCTACTTGAGTCTTAACAAAAATAGTTATTTATTTGACCTTATCACCGGACGTTACAAAGGTCGCAAGGCGCGGCGCTCGCAGCGTCCTGCCATCCACAGTTCCGTTCCTTTGACGGCCCCGTGCTCTTTCTAAACGTGACCCATCAACCTATTTCTATCACACTTGTGTATAGGTAATCAGTATGAGCAACAGTTCCGGTTATTAGACTTCACTCATCTTCAAAAACATTCCAACTCTGACACAAAAGCTATATGGCTTACTCATGTATTTCCCTTTGACATTAACACAAGCGTTACTTAAACTACAAAACATTAAATATTAAATGTAATTTACCTCTATTATAGGGTTTCATTATTTTAGTTTAATGCAGTGATAGCCTAGTGGTTAAGAAACTCGACTCCTCGATCGACGGGTCTGAGGTTGAAATCCCAGGCACGCACCTCTGATTTTTCAAATTTAAATTTAAACAAATTTAAATCAATTAATTTAATTAATACCTTTGAAGCTTTTACGTACCGGAATATAGCAGGCGTTACAGACTCAATAGCTAATCAGTTCATTAGTTAAGTGCTTAATTTATTAGACGATATATGAACATTCAAAACATACAAATATAGACATTAAACAAATATGAAATGGATTTTCAATCCGGTACTAAATAAACGTAAACAATACAAAACTATTTGCTCGCTGATATTTAGTTACAATGGCATGGTTGGTATTTGTAAATGTTATCCTTTTTAAATACCGTAATATTTTTACAAAAATATAATTAAATTACTGAATCCTTATGTTATGATACTAGCATTTAGACTCTGCGCTTTGGGCTCTGTCGTATAAAATTTGAAGTTACTTTCAAAATACTTTATCACTTATTACTAATATTATGAAGAGTTACAATTTGTTTGTAGGCACTGTACGAATAGTAGTTAGATACTCCGTCCCTTAGTCGGGGGTCTGAGGATCGAATCATAGGGACAGGGTTTAAGCCATAGTCCATGCGTTGGCCGAGTGGCTGATTGATAGCCTTTTTTAAAGACCTCTTAGTCCACTCCCACCGTTTAAGCAAGTACTCATAACTACCACGTTGAAATTTTGAAAAAATGAGAGAATCTGCCTGGAATTCTTACCTCTTACTCCCTAGGCCATCGCTGCTTATAGAAACTCACCTGCGTTCTATTTCTAAATCGATTGCAACAAATTGTAGTGTAAGTAAACTTCAGTGTATATTTTAAACCGAACATATCAGAGTGCAATGACCCAATACAAATAAATACTTGCCCACAATGTTAGCAATGGACGTTACAATCGCATACTGAAATCTATATTGTAATTTATTAAATCAACTAGTGTAAATCTGGATACCATTGTGCCCCAACAAAAAAAAAGTAGATCTAATTGATCTAATAGAAAATAGATACCACAGCGACTAATTGTTTCCAAAAGTCTCCTACCTTTCAAGCAGGAAGCTAACTCTCGAATAAAACTCGAATGCTCATAAATATAGCCTATAGTCACTTCCACAATTTAGACAAATCCAACGACACCTCACATGTTTAAATTCGTCATGCTGTTTCGACTGTAGGGCATGCCAAAGTTGAAAAACATTTCACGCAGTAGAAGTATTAATGACCAGGTGATGGTAATGATGGTGTTGATGTCAAATCTGACACTGATTATAATGAGCTTTGGGTTACATGTATGTTGTTGAGAAATGCCCTTGTGCTGTAACGTATCTGGTTACAGCATTCACTGGCAAGCATTATTAGTGTACATAGTATTATATTACCGTTTTGATTATGGACAAGTAAAAAAATCTACATCAAAGCTCCTGATGAAATAAAAATATTTGACTCTTCACTATTTTAATTCTGAGAGGAGAATCGTAACATATGATTTTAGACTCAAATTATCGCGCGAATTGAGACATTTTAAAAGCCTTAACCCACATGAAGATAGCATATATTTGTATAGCAAGAATGCGTCAGGCCATGTCCTGTTATGGCAATCATATAAAATAATAGGTAATATTGGAATTCGTTATCGAATTGACACAGAACTTCATTCGCTTATGATCTCTCTCTTTAATATATTTAAATAACATTGTTGCACGTATCTATAATATTCGCCTGTTTTCGAATAAGGCGGACAATCGAACAATACTTAGCAGGTTCATCAAAGGCGATTATTATTACATTTCTTCCTTTAGAAGAATCAGCAATATTAAATGAATTCTGCAAGTATACCTGAAACAGTTACTATACCCTAATAACGGTGCTGAAATTCTTATACAGCCGAAATTGATGGAAAATTTTATTACATTAGGTATATGCAAACATTGAGTTCGCACTCTGTACAATACCCAAAACGGATATTTAAAATTCTAAGACTCTAGGATATAAATTACGTTGAAGAATAACGCAAAAATTTACAATATACTTTACAATTTTCATAACACGCTTCATAACAATTCATCAGATAGGTAGTTACAACCACAAAATAAAACTTCAAGGAATATTATGTTACAAAAAAACCGCTGGGTTTCATATTGACCAAGAAAATAAATCAATGATAGGCAAATATGAAGCTGGAATACCTAAAAAGGAAATCTCCACCAACGTAAGTTATCCTAACCCAACAATGTTATTGCAATATCTCGCCGAGATTGAAGGGTCTTTTTATCATAATTTCTATGAAGATCAAGGGTCCACACAGCGCAAAACTTGCAAACTCAGCGCGGATATTCAAAATATTCGGACCAGATGAATTATATTCACCACTTTATCGTGTCCGATTCTTTTATATGTTGCGGGATATTATAATATTTTTACATTTTCGCACACTTTGATAGGTGATGTATTTTTTATACAATGTAGGAGTAGCAGACGAGCATGCAGTCCATCTGATGGAAAGTGGCTACTGCCGCCCCTGGACATCTGTAATCAACCCCAGATAGGATTAGATTACTACGTGATGTTGGCCACAGATGCGGTGCTACCCCTGAGGACTTAGCTGGACCGCCGCGGATAAGTAAGTCTCCTTTACCAGATCCTTAAACTAGAACACAGCAGCGCTTAACACAACTGTTATTAGGTAGAAACAGGTGTGGCGGTGGTGTCGACGGAGTCGAGCCACAGAGGTGAATATTTGTATAAGTAAATATTTATTTCTATAGCGAGACAGCGATGGATTTCGACATTGTCAGCTGATTTACATGAGGCGACGATGTTAGTACTCAGAAATGGCAATGCATCTGTAATACGAACAGACCTGTTTGTAATATGCTTCAGGTAGATCCTCAGTTCTATGTAGAACTTCATTTAAATTTAATTACCAAGAGGCTTCCATACTCGTTTGTTACTTCAATCGTATAAAAAAGAAACAGTAGACGATTATGCAATCAATCCGACATTAAATGGACACTGTCGCTCATACACATTCCCAGAAAAATCTAAATAGGTAAGCGTAGTGTCTTTTTCATTCTTTAAAAACTTAAAAAGCCGGTCTACTACTAAACAATTTTTACGACATACATTTTAAAGTGCCCAATATATTAGACATTCCATTTAAGCCGGTGGGATAGTGTTCCGACGCTCCAAAATATGCAGTTTACGACGTCCCTCCTAACCCTAATCTTATATAACCCACAATATAGAGCCACCTTCTATAGTGTAACCTTAAACAGGAATAATGGTTTTGTTACTTCATGAAATTTTACCACCGGCTTTATATGCTCGAGCGGGTTAGCCGTTGGCTTTTGCATATTGAAAATTTTGGGAAAATTAAACTCCCTCCCTTAAATTTCCCCCTCGTAAACAAAAAAAAAGGTTACATTTACGTACCCTATAACAAAGCATTTTTATTTAGTTTCATTACTTTGTTATACACATTTTCTGGAAATTATAAGCAATATTACCAAAAAAATAGGCAAATTAATAGCATTCATTCAACTTTCAGATGAAAATCAATTTCTATCGGCATATTTGCCGATAGAAATTGGTTTATGCTGGTGGTATATGAAAATTAGGCAGCCATAAAAAAGAGGTTGAACATTCAACTCACTTGGAAAAAATTATGAACAGAAATTTACGAGCGTTGAACCTTTTTCATATAGAGCAATAAAACTGCGTATTAAGTTCAAGAAAAGGTGCGAATATGACGCATTGTTCTCCATGTAATATAGTACACTTGTTTGTTTTGACATTTTTTTACTATATGTAAGTAGTAGTTTGAAATAAATTGAAATCTTCAATATGTGAATAAAATTGCATTTCGACGTAACGACTTTAATACTTTTACGGCGGTACGATTAGTACCTACTGTTTTCTATAATAATTTAGGGTAAAAAGGTGCCTATAAGATGAAATGAGTAAGGTTCGTTTATGTGAAAAAAATTGCATTTGGACATAACGACTTTAATACTTTTACGGTACGGATATGGTCGAATAGTAGGTATTTTCTATAATAATTTAGGGTAAATATGTGCCTATGGGCTGAAACAAGTTAGTTTCATAAAAATAACTGTCGTAAATTTAGGATATAATAAGTTAGATTATGTTGCGCTCAGGGTGTTAAGAAAATTGTGTAAAAAGAAACAACTACATAACTTTTAACAGCATTACATAAAGGAAACTTTTACTAACCAGTTTTCTCGGGCGGTGGCGTGAAAAATCTCTTAATTTTCGTGCTCTTCTTGATATTGCACGTTAGCCGTTCAATTGCTTTTAGTATCTTCTTGCTGACCTTGTTAATAGTTCTGTGTTTCGGATCGGAATACTTCGTTCGCGGACCGCCGCCGACGGTTTTCTCACAACCCGAGTCAGCGCTGTCATCTGATTCCGTTGCCGATGTGTCAGACACAGGGTGGAATATATAAGGGCTACTTGCAAAACAAGGGGAATTCATGATTGTTTATTAAACGTTACATAAACTATGCATTCTTTCGGAACAACGTGAAACATTTTACGGAGATTCCACAGTAATTCTTGTATATTTTGGTTTTGTATTTAAAATCTAAAACACGACTTATCACGGCGAAGTCTAGACAAACGTTGGGTAAGTCGGCGACGGAACTGTTAAGAATCGGGACCTCTATCCAGAAGCCCTACCAACCGTGACACCACTCCTTGACCAAGCCTTGGACCTTGACTTATCTTGCATCATTTGTTTTATGGCACGTAATTACTCATTGTGAAATAATACACACTACGTATAACTGTAAATGTTAGGTCTGTCTGTCGCTACGACCTTCGACGTTTAATACAAGACACTCCCAGAAAAGACGATTAGGTGAGTATTAGCATTACATGAAACTTCAGGAATTATATATTTAATAATGAAATATGTTGATATTAATTTTATTTGATTACAAAAATCAGTCGTATTTTGAAACTGCAGTAGATACAGTACTCCTTACTAGACAGTAAATTAGTCGAGACAGTAGTATCTAAATCTTCATTATGGTTTCTATTCATCAAGAGTAGATTAAGCAGCTTAAGTCGACTGGGATAATTAATTTTATGTCGAAGTAATTGAAAACTAAATTTGAAGTCATGTCGGACAAATGGGTCACTAAACTATAAATATTAGGTAGGTATATACCTACTCATGTTAATATTAGTTCTGAAACTGTATTCGGTTATTCGGTGAAACCACTACTACTTCGGCGCATCTCTACTAATTTACATAATAATATACATAATAATATACATACTTAATGGGTAACATTTAAATTATTTTCATATAGATCAATAAATTAAGTACCTACAACTACCTACAGAAAACACAAAACCCGTGAAAGAATTTTAGAACACCTAACACTTTTTACGAAACATAAATAATTATTACCATGATTTATTCTCTTCATCCAAAATAAATCTAAGGTCTAGGTACTAGAAAGTTTACGGTAGTACTATTTAATTTCCGACACTCATTTTTAAAGCGCCTGAAAGTTTTGACTAGCAATAAAACATGCAGCTATTTCTGCAGAAGTAGTCGCCTAGCTAGATTGCTATTTCCTTTTCCGTTGCGCTCCCTGATAAAATGTGACAACCATAAAATATTCTTGCCAAAATTTGAAAATACAACTTGGAATATTTTAAGGTATATTAAAAATTACGAGAGTAACTCGTAATCATAAAAAAAAAATATGTTCTTAGCTAATTTCGATATTTAAAATAATTTTAATAATGTCCAAATGGCAATCTTTGTTTCATTTTAGGTACTTATCCGAGGAATAAAACGATGTTAATGTAGATATACCTGAATTGTTATAAAGATTATTAATGTAATGGCAGAGCAGTTGTAATTTAGATAAATTCAATTTTTTTTCCAGAACTCCATGTCAGAGTATGTTAAAACAGAAAACATGAACAATGTGTGAGACTTCATACTAGGGTTATTGCGAATATCAGCATCAGCATCAGCATCCGCATCCGCAACAAAAGATGCTGATATTTAATGCTGATATTGAAATTGTAACGTGTTCGTTGAAGGCGGGACCGAGCTTAAATCACGTGGAGTTTTAGCCAATCACAGAAGTTTATAAACACATCATCATCATCATCAAAAAATCATTCGATTGTATTGACAACGTAATTTGGTCAGACATCAAAAGCTTTCGATCATAGTTCAATCAATCAATAACAGAATTATGTATTCAATTTATAATGCCACATTCAGTGAAAAGTGCAATATGACCAAATATTTCGTTATTGAACAAAGATACGACACAGTGTAGTTTTTGTAAAAAAATAACAATTAAATGCCGACTTCTGTGTCACTGCAGAGTGGAGGGCAGCTAAAGTGGATGTTGGTTTCGTTCTGAAGTCGGTGCTAAATATATTTCGTTGGATAACGGCATAAACAGCGTGTTCAATATGAGCGCCGGCTTCGGAGATATGTGCTGAGCCAATTTTTGTTTCAGTTGATTTTTGCTTTGTAGTGACATGGAAGTCGATTGTATTTTTTAATTAATTTTTTTTCACCTTTTTTAGTGATGAAATACTAAAAATCCTTCAAATGCACTAGTCGCCCTTACGTTTTTTGAAAGTTCCCCTCGATTTCTCTGGTCTGCCATCATCAGACCCTTATTTTCTTATAATGGAACTACTTTGGAAATATCTTTTTTTCCAACAAAATAAAAATCATCCAGTTCGGTTCATAAACGACGAAGTTATCCGCGAACAAACATAAAAAAGACATATATACGGTAGAATAGAGAAACCGCCTCATTTTGTGAAGTTGGTTAAAAAAGACTATTCTCGTAAGGGACGTACAAATACCTCAGTATAAAATATATTTATATTTAGTATTTTTAAACATCAGCATCAGCATCAGCATCAGCTGATATTAATCTGAAAAAATCAGCATCAGCATCAGCATCCGCTGATCTAGTAAAAACCTGCATCAGCAACAACCCTGCTTCATACTACCATCAAAGACGTATGAAGTACACCTGTCTGTAACCGGACAGCACAGTGGACTAGGCTATTGTTATTCTGAAAGGAGAACAGTATCCAAAACTGGAACAGTAGGTAATGAATATTGGGACGGTATTGAAAGGACGAAACGTCGACGTTGTCTATAGACATATGAAGTAAGGAATTGCATTCCTTGTATAGAATTCTACAAGGTACAAAAATTTCAAAAGTACTAAAGAAGGCGAAGGATGTATCCTTCGCCTTCCTTGGTACTTAGTTTAGTGTACTAAAGCGCACCATGAAATTAATCTTAAACAACAAAAACCAGGAATCAATTGCAGCCAATTAAAACATTTTTGATATACATATTATAACATTCCTCATCGGTAATTCAAGAAAAAGCAACATAAAAGGTACTTACTTTCTATAGACGTTTTAAAATTTATTTCTCAAATTCAATATATTCATAATGATCAAAAGCGTTTGAAAATCTTAACTCACTTATTAACATTGTTTCTGCTGATGAAGCAATTACGCCAATCAACTGAAGAGATAAATGACACAAAGAGGTCTTTGATAAAATTAATTGAGCGATGGAATTTTAATGTAGCCTTGAAAGGAAAGTAGAACTATGAAGGAAGTGTTGTAATTGTTGTTCAAAGTTAAACAAAGTGGGGTGTAATCTGATTTTAGATGCGTGATTGTTCTATGTTGCATGTCTTGCCTGTTACCGTGCTTTGGAAGGCATAATATTCGCTGTCGTCGATTCCATTTGCGATAGCAAAAGTCTAGTAATAACTAGACAGCACTCCTAATACAAAATCAGAGGTCTTAAGAGCGGTTTGAAAGCATCCGAATAGGATTGGTCACTGGTCGGTTTACGATCCGGTAGTAGTATAAGAAAAAAATTGTAACTGACAATTTGTAAGTCCCGCCGTTGGCCTATACTAAATAAAATAAATATATTTAATTTTATTTCGTTACATTTCACTGCTAACTGGTAATGCAGCAGTGTAGTTACTAGAGTAGTCATTCCTCAGTTGAGAAGATATATTTGCTCCAAGTAATGAGGCTCAGAAAGAGTTGTAGGAAGTTGAAGTTATACCATGTATATCGTGGATGCCATAAACACGACTAATACACGAACACCCAGACAGAATACAGATATCAGATTTTTTTAAATATGATGTCTGACCAGAAATCCAACCTGGAACCCACTGCGCGTCCGACCGTTCTGATGACCGCCACCGCCATGCGTGCAGTACTTGTTTGTTATGCTATTACATAAATATGAAGTAAAATCTCGAAAGTAACTTCACTGTTCCATATGAACTCGCATTAACCCTTTATAAGTATTCCACTGTACCTACCAACCTTTACGTTTACAAAAAAAGATCCTTATAAAACGTGAAGTATATTATCCGAGCCACAGATGTGTAATATGACAGAGGCAGAGGCATAAATTCGCATTCTAACGGAACTAAGCTCCTAAGGTACCGCCCTTCCGCTTCCGTATATTGTGTCTCCTTTGAGAATTAACTGACTTGCCAGTATTTACAATGTACGTACGTGTGTTCGTACAAAAATATAAACATCTTTTGAAAATTCATAAAAAAGGGCAATTATGGTTTGGCCGGTGAGGTACCACTGCCGCAAGGGTTTGCTAAGTGTGTGTAGTAAGGAAGACTTTTCCGAGGCGATACAACTTAGTGTAGTAACTATTTATTAATCTGTGCTTAGTCGCCAAAAGCACAGGTTAATAAATAGTTACTACCTACAAAAGTAGGATCAATGGTCGACCTCAGAAATAGAAATGTTATCTAATATTGGGTTGATTACAGATTTGCATGAGCGGCAGTAGCCATTTAATATGGAGGAGTGGAATATATTAACGTTGGGCTGTTCTGCGTTTCAGGAGAAAGGTTTGGACGACTGATTACCATTTGAGGCGATCAACGTAGTAGCCATGAGTGGCAATACATCTTTGATCGATATCAGGTAGAATCCCATTTCATATGGAATTGGTTACGATATGCAGGAATGACTATCGTACTTGATAACGCGGTGCTTACCAGGGATTTGAATCTCGGACCCCTCGATCAAGAGGCCGAGTTTCTTAACCACTAGGCTATCATTACTTCTACTGCTCTTATGTAATCAACTAGAGATAAATATACCAAGGAATAAATATTAAAGTCATAAGAAACGGTTAATACCGTTACACCTAATTTAACACAGTTCGTTATGAGACCAACCTACTAATATGTATATTGTGATACATTATTAGAGTCCCAGATGTGTGCCGGGAGTGTTAATTTAATTTCTACCGGAATCATACTCCTCTAACGAGCCTTTTCCGTTTCCGTTAAGACGTCTACTTCGAGAGATGCCTTCGTAATGTATTGATGTATGTAGTTAAAATAGTTACCAAAGTGTGTAGCGTATCTAAGTCTTAAAACTTGTATCATGGTAGTATTTGTAACATTTACTTTTCAAGCCATTCCAGCTTAGTCCTCAGAGGTAACTGTGCTTTTGTAGCCGACCAGGAATCTTATCTTATATGGATTTGATTATAGATGTTCGTGGCGGGAATTGCTAATTACCATCAAGTGGAGTTACCTACTTAGAAGTAGCTGATGGTACTATATTATAAAAAAAAAACAAAACAAAATAGATTTTTTGTAGTGGTATTTTAAAATATTCTGTGTACACAGAATATAACATCATATTACCGGATTCCCGAACATTGGATAGAGAATATATCCCAATATATAATGTTATTACAATTATATACTAAAATTGAAAGAAAATAGTACTTACCTACAGGCGTGAAGTCATTATAGTCATCTCGAAGTGAACGATGTGCACTTGTTGTAGACAGCCGTTGCCCGGCGTGGTCCTTGCGATCAAATGTATCAAAATAATTACTTCGCGACTGCGTTGGCGTAGACAGTCCTCGCCCATTCGGAGATAAGTCTATTTTAATATTGTATTCCCTTTTAGGCGATTCCTTATTTCCATTACTTGTATTGGACAAACCCAATTGCCTTCTTTCGTTTTTTTCATCACAAGGCTCGTCACATGATCCGTTAAGAACAATCTTCTTTATTGTTTTAACTTCTTCAATTTCATTTATTTTATGTTCGGTTATTGTTGAATGTTTAGTTACTTCTTCACGCGAGTGAAAATCACTATCGCTTTTCGAGTTAAAAATCTTTTTAGAGTCAAACGCTGAACCGTTCATTTTATTCTCTGGATGCAAGTAGTTTTCAAAGGGGTCACTGTTCCTCTTTGTTTCAAAAGGATTCTTTCCGTTTTGTGCTACGTTGTTCGATATACTTTCACCGTCGAAATACTTGGCCTTAGTTGCGTCAGAGTAAGGATCAACTTTACCATTTGTGCTGTAATTCGATTTAATAGATTCGTATCCACTACTATTATGTGTGTTATAGTTTCCTGTACAATTAGGATTAGGGTCGTAGGCCATTGAATAAACTGGCGGTTGCAATTCCGAGTTAAAGTCTTCAAAAGGCGAGTCTTTAGATTTATTATTTGATTTATTTCTATCTACACCGGCGAGCGAGGCTCTACCATTTGGTACGGGTAGTTTGGAAGCACTTGAGTAATTTGAGGGTAATGTTGTATAAAAAGGATTCGTGGGATGAAATTTGAGCGGTTCTTCAGTAGGGGCGATAGATTTTACGAGTGGCGTTGAGCTGAGAGTTGTTTGCACCGAGTTGAGTGAACGCATAGGGGAAAATGTCCGATTATGAGGAGATTGAGAGGGTCGGATTGTGGCGTACACCGGCAGCTGTGGTGTTGCCCTGCCGCTATTAACCTCCGCCATTATTTGCGATGGTCCTGAAACAAAGAAATATACTTTTAATAATGTACTGCCTATACACAATATATTTTTTATTTTCCTCTATTTTGTTCTTTCTGGTGTCCAGTGTAAGTTGGGATTTTAATTCAGTTGACAAGAGTTTATAAATTCCATTAATATAAAATAATTTTAGAAAAACAGGCAAATAGCCCTGCATTTAATATTCAGATTAGTTTTAGAGGTTTTGTGGCTTTCATTTTTGTTCAGTGAATATGTATTTATTTTGTCTTGGTTTCTGCCACATTACTTACTGGCGGTATCATATTACTTTGTATAATTCGTTTAGAAAACCCTTTCAAACAAAATACATAATATTGTATTGTACCTATATAACAATGAAAGCATGAGAACGTCAGAAAAGTCAAATTTTAAGCATGGATGAAAAAAGTGGTCATGAATAATAGCGTAAAGCCTGCACTTTTAACTAAAACGTAATTCTTATATGCCTGAAACCCTATACAATGTAGAGTTCACGCGCTACGAAAAACTAAACGCAGCGCATAGAGCTCTAAAGTGAATAATAATCCTCTCGAGACCACACTCAGTACCCTTTTTTGAATGAAAAAATGAGCTTGTAGATTCATATTACAGTTATAACTTGTATTTTAGCAACGCACGCGTAAGTATTACATTCTAAAAATGTAAATGTAATTTCGGTATTATTATATCAGGTGGTAGAACCCTTTGTACTATGACTTTGGAGGCATCATCGCCACGCGTGTTTCTGGCTTACAACAACATTGTTAAGCACTGTTTCATACCGGTTTCAAGGGCTTCGTAAGATAGACAAACTTATCCGAGACGTTCCAGCTTAGTCCTGAGGGGTTGCAACCCTTACCATGAGTTTTTACGTTTCGACAAGTATGACTGTTTTGGTATTTGTTTACGTATTGGCCCATACTATTTCCAAGTTCTGACACAATCCGCTAGGGGCGCTGATTGGAAATTGTATGGGCAAATACGTAAACAAATACCAAAACAGTCATATTTGTCAAAACGTAAAAACTCCTGGTAAGGGTACTGTGGTCAACACATTAAAATAATTCATTCTGGCCATAAACTTAAAAGTACGAAATTTTATGAAACATAATATTATATCAGAATTATACATCTAAAATTTTCTTACTTGTAACAATATAACATAAAAGATGAAATTAATATTCATAGCAGGTTGTCAGTAAAAGTAGAAAGATATATTTTTAAAATTGCGCGATAATCCGAAATGAAAGCTGATCCCACCACTGCATAAATATTTATGCATTCTGCCAACAATTCTCATTAAATATCCACTTATATATAGAAAAACTTGATTTGAATAATATACTAGAAGGGCTTTGAGTTTAAAACAAAATATCATTGTTAATATAAAGGTCGGTGTATAAAAGGGGCGCGGCAGGGTCAAGGGTACCGCATAATATACACTTGACATTGGCAAGATTGTTTCGAACCTTAATTACATTTTTTTGAGGTCAAAATGTTACAAGTTTTTATAACAAGAAATATCGTAACTTTTGCTGTAGAATTAGTTATTAGCTTAAGCGAGAAAGGGTGAAAAATCTGAAGGGAAATTATTCTGTGTCTAAGCTGGGAGCGTTGAACTACTCATTAATCATGTTTTTTTAAGTATACAAAGAGATATGTTTATTATAATAGTATGGTATCTCATTTTCGTGGCAGAGCGGTCACCATACCGGTCTGACGCGCAAAGGGTTCCGGGTTCGATCCCCGGCCAGACAGATACTAAGATCATTGATGAATTTAGATATCTGTTCTGGGTCTGGGTGTTTGTGTATTCGTCTTTGTCCATGGCACCCATGATCATGAAATGGGCTGTAAGTGTAGAAAGCGCTTAAGATTAACATTGATTATTATTATTATGAATTTATTTATGTGTAGGTACTTCTCTTCAATAATTGGGTAAGACCATTAATGTAGAAAAATCTGAAGTGTTTCTATAATTTCTCTTCATAGCATGGGTACTATGGACAACTGTATACAATTTTAGAAGTATCGAAAACTGAAGGTGGATATCCAAGTTAATCATTTAGATGACACCGGTATTCGATTATGCGCCTTTATATGCCTTATAAGGATTATTTTAATTTTTA
This sequence comes from Epargyreus clarus clarus, assembly GCA_014595695.2. Classification (NCBI taxonomy): domain Eukaryota; kingdom Metazoa; phylum Arthropoda; class Insecta; order Lepidoptera; family Hesperiidae; genus Epargyreus; species Epargyreus clarus. The sequence goes on from JACTTY020000006.1 coordinate 884,000, forward strand.
CGTAATGACATGGACCAATCCAGTCGAAATAAAACAAAACGGAAGAACAATCATCAATTACACCTATTTAAACATAATATACCAAAACCCCTCACGGCAGATAATATAAAGTTACCGAAAGATAAATAGAAAGTTTTGTCTAAACTCTCATATAGTGAATACCGTTTAACTTACTTTTCAACTCGCTGGCTTTGCCGATGGATCTTCTTCGTGGTGACATCTCTCTGTCTCTGGCGACAAGGAAACTTAGATTAGAACGCGCGAACAAGTTAGCACAAACTTTATTAAGTAACTAATGATGAGCTATATTGAGTTTACTTTTACGAACTTCTACTTTCACTTACATCCTAAGTGTGTTGATGACACTGAGGTTTCGAAAATATTACGCCTATAATTATTTTCAACGCATTTCTAGATTTTTTTAACAAGTAAATCTTGTTATTTATCTAAAAAATATGATTCCTAACAGTACCTACAGTGTGATGCTAAAATTACTCTTCTATTTAACTAAACTATGCGCGTATTTAAAATACCGTGGAAGTAAAGTCCGCGCCAAACTGCTAGTCCGGTCAGATTTTGTTGCGAGCAGGTGTAATTACAATTTGCTATGGCGACGCGATTCATTTCTATATTAAGAGCAGACTAGCAGTTTTACGCGGTCTGTACCATCGTCATATCTATTTTTTGGTGTAAAGTAGTTCTTGCACTGCAAGGAGGCTCGACTGACTTACTATGAGACAACCGTCTTAGTACTTCAAATAAATCTCCTATTCTATATAACGTCACAAGTATGATATTATGGCATTACAGGTGACCATCAATTTTTTTTTATAATATAGGAGTAGCGGACGAGCATGCAGTCCACCTGATGGTAAATGGCTACTGCCGCCCATGGACATCTGGAATCAACCCCAGATAGAATTAGATATTCCTACCTGAGGTCGGCCACAGATGCGCCGCTACCCCTGAGGACTAAGCTGGAACGCCTTGGAAAAGTCTGCCTCCCTTACCACGCCCTTCAAAACGAAACACAGCAGCGCCTGACACTGCTGTTATTAGTCAGAAATAGGTGTGGCGGTGGTGCCGCCAGAGTCGAACCACAAAGGACTCTACCACCTTCAGATGCACTGCATACGATAGAAAAAAGAAAACCTATATAAATAGGTCACATTTATAGTATTTTTAATAAAAATAAAAAATAGAATTTTCCTGAATTCCCCTGGACAGCGCGCTAAGTGCTTCAATTTACGTCACGTCTGATCTGAGTTCCACAATCGATTCTCGTGTAAAGGCGAAGAGCGATCGGATTAATGCCAAGCCGTGCATTGGTTTGCTGGCAGGAAATACATTTACTGTCTTTGGACGCAATGAATGCCAACAGGATTTCATGAAGCAGGTACGAAGAGATAGGTTTATGGAGGAATAACAACGACGTTGTGCGATAAATCTAGACGCCTTAGAGCAGTGTTTCTCAAAGTGGGCGATAGTACCCTCTTAAATACGTTCGAGGTACATAGAAGGCGGTGAAAGGCTCAGAAAAAATTTGGGTACATTGAAGCTGTTTACGGGGCGATGGATGATTTACTATTCTAATTTATCTTTCTTTCAACTTATTGACAACACACAAACATATAATTGTTGTAGGATAAACTATCTTTTTCACCGTCTTATTGGCAAAGAGGGGAAAATGTCAATTTTGGTGGGCGCAAGAATTAATTCTAAAAGTGAGCGGCAGACGAAGTAAGTTTGAGAACCATTGCCTTGGACGACAGAGGGTAAGCCTCTACCTACCCTGTCTTGTTTTGATAAGGCGCTTTTATGATATAATATATTGAAGTTGTTTTTAAGAAAAGTATTAATGACAAATGAAAAACAATGTCTCAATTACCGTCCTATCTAGCACAATAGGAATCGAAATTTTATCCGCAATTGCATGCAAGTGAGGAAATTAGTTATTTATTATTTATACTGAATGTAAGTAATTGTTTTATGAGTTTATGTCACAGGTCAGTCACTATCAGAATCAAAAAGGCTACACATACACAGATATGTAAACAAACCTAATCTCCAGATTAAATAAACGACTTACGCCCTTTAGCAATAATCTGTCTTATCCAAGTTTTGCCTAGCAAATTTAACAATTTTTAGCAGGAAGAAATTGTCTAATTTCGATCTTTAATAGGAAAAACATTAGATAGATTGAATATTAATAATGGAAATTAGAGTAATTGTACTACACTTACTCATTTAATCCAAGCCTAAGCACGGGACCAGCTGATCTTAGCATCGCGTGGGCGTCTGCGTTGCTCATACTCTTCGTGCTCTGGCCATTGATGGAGGAGATGACGTCACCCTCCCGGATCCCGCTCAAGGACGCCTTCCTCCCCGGGTTCACCTGGAAGCGAGGATCATGAGTATTTACCAGCTTATAAAGATTTATGAGCGCTTAGTAAATAATGTGCTGAACAAAGTATGCTTTGTGGATTAATCTTGGCATTGCTATTGTCTCATGTGATATTGTTATATTTCAATGTTGTAAACGTCTTAACTTAACTTAAATGTTGATTTTTATCGCCTGTCTGCCGTAAAACAATTGCGACATTTACTTAAAGATAAAAATGCATAGTAAATAATGAATCAAAAATAATTAGGCGTTTGTGATGTAAGGCGAAAATTGTAAAACCGCGCACAATAGTAGCGAATACTAAACTGCAAGGGTAACTTGATTTAATAAGTCCTTTTTTTTTCTTCATTTAATAATTTCGTCTTGCTGACACAAACCCTCTGGTATACTAATAATATAGCATCAAAATCGTATAATATAGCTCATAACGTAGCATTTACTCGTATAACGAACTAACTTCGACATAACTTGTTCATTAATCATTAATCAGTAATTTATTGCTAAACCAACAGGTACATAAAATGATGGGCGTGCAATTTTTATATAATATAATTACATATATTTCTAGAGTTATTATAATTAATTATTATTATTATATTATATATATATATTGTTCATAAAATATAATTTACAATTATGTCACAGGGTTTTAATTTTTTATAATACTATATAAATAAGACTAAACCATAAAAAGTAATTATCACAATAAGCAATTTGATGTGAGCGGTAATGGATTGTTATATCTTCGAAATTTAAATTCAAGTAATAATGTTCGTTGCAGTTGAATAAATATAGTCTATTTCTCCGCTATCCGTAGACCGTAACCTACCTCACTCTTTCAAAACAGAGGTAGGTAAGTTACATGATCATATCTTGGCACTACTTCATTATACTAAATTAGCATTTCGACCTGTGATTTCGACAAAGTCGACGATAAGTCTAGCATACGTACGCAAATTTTACAAAAGGAAAGGAAAATTATTAAAAGAATATTTATATTTTAGTTCCTAAATGTTCCTTGTATGTATAATCGCGTACATACATTATTCTCCTATTAAGTAGTATTATATTCATTATCTATCATAATTTTAATGGTAAGTTTAATTCCCCTACAATTTAAATCAAATGATTGAGTAATGTGATATAGTCCGCGTAAAACTGCTAGTCCGCCCTGAATATAGCAATAAATCTCGTCGCTATAGCAAATAGTATGACTACACCTGCTCGCAACAACTTCAGAGCGGACTAGCAGTTTGGCGCGACTATACCTAGTTGGCTAATTTGAATAAACTTTACGCTTACATAAAAATATTTGAGTTGTTATTTAAGAATTTGTCTACATTACTGTAATGTGCTGTGACCTAAAGTATCGATTTCAAATTACCAACTGGCTACCGACCTACCTCACTAGTTGAACTAATGGGTTAGATCAGTTAATTCTGCAAGTACCAAACTGCTTGTTTCATGTAGGCGAAGAACCCGATCGTATTTCCTAAGTCATAATAATTTCATGTTAACCTCAATTTTGTAATTTGAAGCCATCGATCTATAAAACGAAGTTTGAACAATTAATCATCAAGGTGCATTGTCATCATGAGTTTTCATTCATAGACATATGTAGACTTGATTATACAGCATAAATACAGAGTTGCGTACGTATCTGCTGACCCGGGTCGTATTAAGGGTGGAATGGCCATGTCATGCAGTCCCAGGTTCATACCCCGGTCAATCATGTAATGATATGCTATGAAAAATCTGCTCTAATAAAGGTGTTTTACACAACGAATAATACCATCACATTGCGACACCAGGGATTCTATGAAGTCGGTTAAAAATCAGATTATGTATTTATATATAAAAAATAGCTTTTTCCACTAAGATCAAAGCAGTGATAGCTTGGTGTTTTGAAACTCGCCCTCTCTACCTCTAACCTCTAACATTTTGTGTATATTCGAAATGAATGATTACTTGTGTAAACGGTAAAGGAAAATATCGGGAGGAAATCTGAAAAATTCTTTAAGAAAAGCTGTCAAAGATGTTTGAAATCTACCAATCCGCACTTAACTCTCACTCTAACAGATCCGTGCTCAACAGCGGAGCATTAATGTGTTGACGAACATTGCTCATCTTAAGTCTGTCAAGTAACCACAATTCCGAGTACGGAAATTAAAGTAAAATGTACTTATAAGTTACACATAAAGACACACTAAGTTACCGCGTTTGGTTCCCGCCGCCTCGTCGCCGGCGAACAAAACTTTAACATGTTCCCGTCGGAAGCGGAACCGATCCTCGTCACACAAATAAGACTCACGAATCTAGCATTCACACATTTACACAACACAAAGTTACACAACTCATGTCTCAGACGCGACAGCTGTAAGAACTTTAAGCAGATAAGTGAATGTTTATTACACACTTTAAATTAGCTCGGAAAACAAATATTGACCCGAAATGACTTTGAATAAAGCTATTACTTCGATATACTGTCATTCCCCTAATGTGGGGATCGGGACGCGACCAAATCCGCCCTATTCGTAAATCGTCCGGTTACCCCGACAGAGCCAAGGGCGATACTAAACTCAAAAGAGCACGCGATGTTAGAGCCAATTTCATCGAAACATTATATGGGCATTATTCGAATATGCATGCGCCGTGGACATAGCTATTGTTATATCGGGGCTCGTCACTCGCCACGAATATTAATCTTCTCTAAGGCGACTCGAGGAGTCGTGCGGGTGCGTGCAAGTCCCATGCCTACGTGCAGAGCCTCCATGTATTTTAATAGGCCGATGAACCTCACCTTTGTATGGAAATACATCGAAATAACGATAAAATTTAAATACCTCATTGTGACACAATAATTGCATCGGAAATTGTGCGCTATGACAGTACTTTCCGAAGCTTGCGTAATTGGAGCAATCTTTGTAGCCAGTTGGCATCAAGTCATTACTATCCCACTGTTGAGCACGTTTCTCCTCTCAGATTGAGATGAGTTTAGGCCATAGTTCAAAGCCCTAACCATGTATGAATTGGTAGTTTTTACAATATTAGAAAATATTATATTTTAGAGAGCTCTCGGGCGTGTAGGTTTTCTTACGATGATGACCATCGCCATTATAGCAAGTTACTACGTTCTAATATGCACATTATTTCAGAAAAATCAGGGGTGCGTGACGGTGATTCGAATCTCGGACCTCTTGATTGAGAGGGCGAGTTTCAACTACTAGGCTATCACCGCCTTAACTGGTACTAATTTATAATGTATTGTGGCAAAATAGCTTTGATACCAACAAATTAATCGTCACGAGAATGGTATTTTTTATTATAATTAAATGACTAATGTGATTTTAATAACTCATTCAGAATAATATTAAGATTAACTATACTCTCTTAAATAAATTTGAAAATATATTATAGGTACCTTCTTTTTAAATTCCAGTAATTAGGAAAGGTCACGATCGAGATACAATTAAGTGGGCACTTAGACATAAGCTTACTTAGACAGCCTATCTACTAATACTAATTAAGTCCGAGATCGTCCATGCTAGGTAATTTATAAATGTGTCATTAGATTTATTTATTTTTTTTGTTTTATTATTTTACTATTAATTTGGGCTATATAAGCTACACAATAAATGCGTCAATTTATTTCAAAGAGCAAACATTAAACATCTCATCCTTTTACTATAGTAAATTTTAAAATACTCAAAGAAGAGAAAAGAAGCTTGCAAAATCGACTCACAGAAACATTAAAACTCCTGAAACGTCATTGCAACAGATTGCAGATAAAAAATATCAATTCTGTAGGGTGAATATCTAAAAGAGACTACAGGAATTTCAAAAGGTGAATACTGATTGTTCGAGGCTTCAAGTCGATGTGAAGCGGAAAGGAGAGCTTAAACGTGTATGAACAGCTCGAGCTCGCAACGTGCATTGATGGAAATTCCTCGTCACGACGCCAGCTTTGGAAATGCATAAATTTTAGCGAGAGCATTTTAAATTCGATGCTAGCGACGCTTTTCGATAAAGTTGCTGCTTCGTCTCGTAGTATATAAGTTCAAGAGAGTTATGAACAAATTGTAATACAAAGTAGAAGTATGGTGTTTTATAGGAATTATGCAATGAATCTTTTGACCGTTCATATACCGAAGCAATGGAATGTAGAGCTATGTTTATAATGTTGCGTTAATGGAAATTCCTACATAGTTGCTTTACAAAATATAAGTTAGTTCAAAACCCCTGGTTTGCCCTACGGGACACGTACCTTAGGTTACTTTAAAAACCAATTAGCTCTAGCGGTTACTTAAATTGTTGTTAAAAGAAACAAATAAATTAAAGCCAAAAAGCAGTACAAAGTAACTTAAGAGCTAAGAATTAGGAATTTAAAACTTTACTGTCAATTTCAATTTACAATAATAAATAGAAAATATCGGAGCTACAGTTGATTGCAGCTCATTCATCGCCGGTCAGATTAGAGTCAAAGGTGTCTGTATTCCGGTCACGTATACCACGTGACTTCGCAACGTAACAACCACATATTCGCAGCCATATCTTGAAGGTCCATCCCAAATTTATCTTATTTGTATGTGAAAGGAACCTCATCACTTACATGCGAACGATCTTATTGAAAAGTGGATATAAATATTGTACCTACCGACTCTACCCTACAATTTTATTTGTATTCAAACTTTCACCCCTTATTTAGCCTATAAGGCGTGACAAATCCTTCATCAGTGCTTACTTATATTGTATAACTAGCTGACCCGGCAAACTTTGTACCGCCTCAAAATCTATTTATCAAATATATTTCATATAAAATATAGCCTATGTTACTCGTGGATAATGTAGCTTTCGAATGGTGAAAGAATTTTTAAAATCGGTCCAGTAGTTTTTGTGCCTATTCATTACAATCAAACAAACAAACAAAGTTTTCCTCTTTATAATATTAGTATAGAAGAATTGCTGTATAAAATTTGATGTTTTCGCACTTAAGGCTACATTTATAGCTACAGTCATGTTACGTATCAGACACGGACCGTGGCAAGCAAGATCCATTCTACGCAATGATTGTAGGCAATGCTTACGTACATACTTATCTAATATATAAAATTATATAATATATCTAATATATCGTGTCACAGTTTTCGTTGCCATACTCCTCCGAAACGGCTTGACCGATTTTGATGAAATTTTTTGTGCTTAACCGGTATCTATGAGAGTCGGCCAACATCTATTTTTCATCCCCCTAAGTGATAAGGGTTGTTCACCCTTAACATTTTTTTATTTATATGGCAACACGACGTTTGTCGGGTCAGCTAGTAGTTTATATTTTCCGTAACACGACGTCACATGGACATCCCATGTCTACGCGGTTGTGTTACGCTTGTAAAAATATTGTATCGAAAAGTATGACTTTGGCTGGCACGACACGTTTAATGTCTGTAGATATTTTGGCCTAAAGTCTGCGTTGCCTAACAGTGCTAGAACTTAATCAATAGACAGAAATATTGCAACAAAATTTACAAACATCGATTGTAATGCAAAAACTCTAGGGCTACAAGGGATAATAGGTTGCTGCTTCTACCTGTAGCGTAGTTCATCTTTACTTCTAAGGGATACGTTATAAAATACTCGTAAACCAAAGTGCGAATGTAAAGAAAGATTGCGTCTCAGTAGCGCTGGCCAGATTAGAATTCTATCAGTATTCCACTCATGCCGTAGCGTGACTCTAACACGCACGTGCCTCGCACTAACCCTATACGCACCTACTCTTCAAACTACGCTCAATTTATCCTATTTGTATTACACCCCGATACTATGATATGTTATGGAATAGTTTTAGAATGTTGTCAAGGTATTCTCCGAGATATTCTTGATTTTGAGGTAAGATTTATGAGTGGTTTTCTTGTACGATATGATTTAAAACTAAGGATAAACGAAGGATCATGAACATAATATATAAATAATTTTCAGAAGAGTCTTATGAAATAACTTTAAAATTTTAACGAGATGAACTTCAGGCACACTTATATGTGGATATATTTTTAAACGAGTCTCAAATCAAAACAAGCAGACGATCTTAACTGTAACTATCGAAGAATTATCGACAATGACAGCTTCCTGACACGGAATGAAGTTCCTACAAGTCCTGTAAAATGTATGATTATTGCTTAGAGACATTTTCAAAAAAAATCAACAAGTTTGTTTAACTATTATATTTAGTTAAAGTTCAAAATAAAATAAATCTATAATTATATATAAATAGTATTAACCCCTTCGTGAAAAAATATTTTTACATCATCAATTGACTTTTTTTATAATAAAAGGGAGATAATACATGAGCGACAGCTCATTTCGCCACAGTCGCTGGCGGTCACAGATTTTCGCCACCTGTCGCCAGCGATGACCATCGAAATAAACTCGCTCGTGTGTCCCTCCCGAAGAACAACCAAATATTAAAAAGCAATTAATTTAATTGAATTACAGTTCAAATAAATAGCGAAAATGCGAGCAGTCCAATAATTCACCAATTAAGCGAATGCGACTGACAAGGGCGATACAATTTATGCATCAATAAACGATAAAGAATCATTTTACATTTACAGTATTGATATTTGTACTTAATGTCCCTTTAAACTGTGCGTAATCAGTATAATTAATATTTGTTGGGATTATCCGTTCAATGAGATAAATATATCTTAATTAAAATAATTGTGAATGTGGATTATAGTATGAAGATGATCGCCTTATATCAAAAATAATCAGATAATCACACATTTCAGATCTACTTAATGCCACAAACGAGTGTGCTAGTGGTACCTCCCCGATCTAATCATTGAAAATTCCTTACATTTAGGTTGATAATTCAGGCCGTCGTGGAGTATTGTACAAGCATCCGGGAAGTCAAACTATTAACATCTATTTTTCAAAACTGACTTTACTCTTACAAACAACTCTACATCCAAACTTATGTTAAACATTTGCAATCAGAAGAACATCTTAAAGTAGAGCAGGTAGATTCGAGTTGGAAGCGTAGCAAAATCTGAAATAACTATTGACTCGACTGGATAACGAGCACTTCGCTGAACGAGTGCATAAGTGCAGTTATAGAGTTTATACAAAATCATGCCTACATTCTCAAATGGTTCAGGTATCAAAAAAGTTCGTGAATAATGGTTCGATTTAACTAAGGCATTGACTCTAACGATGTTATAGTTCAGAATTTTACCGAAATTTAGCTAAGCTTCTTGAGAAGTTCTTACTTTCGATAGCTATGCTCTACTTGATTTGATAATTCTGTTACTCGTTCTTATCAAAAAACATACGAAACAAAGCCCAGGTCGTTTGTGTAAGATCTTAAAGGCTTCGAAGGCCTTCTCAAGAGGTCAGTATCGGTCAACGCTATGATTTAGTTTTGAACGAGTTAAGGAGACAACAGTGCTTCAGATGTTTGGAGTCATCCAATCCACGTGATCGGAGGAATACGGTTTGCCCTTAGAATCTCTCTTAATCTTACTTCCTCTTACATAACTTCAATAATCTTTACGCTAATTTTTATTCAAGATGAATATAGGATAGAACGATATTGGAATCTCACATTCACTGTGTATTCAACAAATCTCTAATAGCACAAAGAATGGCTTTGTAAATTCTTACTCTGTAGTACTGTAAAAAGACGGAAAATGAACGAATCTTTTCTTTCCCGTACTTTCGTCGCTAATTGCTGAAACGAAGAAAATAAAATGGAATTTTTCCACTAGATTTTAACAGAGAAATGTTGTAGACGCTTTTGCGCCCTAATTTTGTTCTTACTTAAGTTAGTGAAGTTTTTATTAACTTTTAAGTACCTAGAATTCTTGTGTAATAACAACTTTTAAAAGTAGAATTCAATTTTATATTAGTACAGGAACTACTTAAATATTGTGAATAGGTTTTACTTACTTATGTTAAAATCTTCAAAGTCAATATTATGTTCAATAAAACCGCTAAGGTGTAAGTAAAATAATTTAGTCCTTTTTTATTTTGTTTATCAACGATTTTTTGTTCAGTAGCTACTATTGAATTTATTATAGATTAAAATTTAAACATATCAAATTTTCAAGCTCTGGGTGTTCTACTCATTTTCTTTAATAAGACTCATCGAGCAGTTCTTCTTAAGAACTTTCTATTTGAGACATAATTATTTCCATTTTTCTAAATATCATTTCTATCAAAATTCATTGTCTGTATAGAACCATTATGTTTATGTGATATGTGTCCAAATAAACAATTAATATTTGCTGAGTACATCTTCTTCAAAAAAAGGCAATTAGCAGGCCATAAAGTTACTCTCGTAAATTACATCTTCAGTTATGTGCTCGAATATCAAACATGCGTTAGCCTGACATATTAGAACATGCAAAATTTCCTCAGAAGTGATTAATTATTGTTAGGTGAGCATACACTTTAGAACAACACGTTACTCACATCGAGATTGCGCTCGAGTGTTTCGCTGAAACGCTGAAAAAAACGATATTTCATATAAGTAACGAAGTAAAAACAAAACATAAAGTAAATAAGCTTTAAGATTCCTTATGTATTCGTGATTTAAAAGATAAAAAAAACAAACAAAAGATAAAGAAACGATTTTTTAGACCCACATTGAATATCAAAATTTCTTACTTAACTTACTTATTTATATAACCTAACCTAGCCCAAAATTGAATCTTTGGAAGTTTGTAGAACCCTCTGCGGTTCAAATTCGGCGGCACTACCGCCGCGCCTATTTTTGCCTATAACAGCAGTGTTAAGCGCTGCTGTGTTGTGGTTTGAACAAATTTTTTAAAAACACTTTTATACAATGCCAACATAAGCTAAAAGCTACTTCGAACTATCATTTGCTTTATAGGTTCGCTTTTAGGTCCGCTTGTTTCATGACCTGCTTAACTTAATCATTATAAATAAAGTATATAGATATCAGTAATCAGTAATAAGTGATTAGTTTTCGCTATTATTTCAATGCCTATTTACTTTCTTATTTATTATTAACGTTACGTATTTATTTACGTTTCTTATTTATTTTATTTTAACATACATAAATACATCATTTGCTTACAATTACAAACGTACTAGTCCTATTAGCCTGCTTTATTTCGTAACCTGGTCAAAATAAGCAAGTCCATAAAACGTAATTGGCGTTGTCGCACCGTAATCGCTTACATTAGAATACAATGGACTACAATTTACTGTAATGTCCCCACTCTGTTACGAACAGATTTCAACAAATGATATAATAACGTCACTTACAAGTAAATTATGACTGTAATGTCTTATAAACATAGAGAATTTTTGACTTTCAACAACAAATACACAGTGTATTTGTTGTTGAATTTCTGATTATTTACGAGACTAAAATAATTCAAAGGTGGTAAAACCGTATGTTATTCCACTCTAGAGATTTTATCTTATTTTCTCTTATCGCAAAAGTATTAAGGTTTTGGAAGGTGTAGTAAGGGAGATACACTTACACAAGTCTTCAAACCTAGTCCTGAGTTCAGACAAATTGTTTTCTAGTCGAGGTTAATCTTGCACGTCAATGGTAGGCAGTTACCACTTACCATCAGGTGGACTGGTGGACACAAGCTTCTTTTTTTCATAAGAAGAATATGAATTTGAGTGAATCTATATATTAATACGTGAAGCAAAACCTTGGGACGGGTTGTTACGAACATTGCGCGGAAGGACGAGTATGAAATTTGCCACAGTTGTAGTATAAACGGACTTTGGTCTTCGAAATGATGCCTTCGAAATGTGGTGCTGGAGGAGAATGTTACGAATACCGTGGACGGCTAAAAGAACCAATAAGTCGTTTCTATAACATCTAAAAATTAAAACAAGGTTATCTACGCTCTGCTACCAGCGGATTCTAACCTACTTTGGCCACATAGCACGAAGAGATCCAGACAATCTTAAAAAGTTGTGGTGGGCTAAGTAGACGGGAGAAGGCCTAGAGGCCGATCACCTAGTCGATGGTCTGACTCCATAAAATAAATTATGGGACTTCCAGTGATAACCGCTCTCAGACAGGCTGAAGACCGGGTAGCATGGAAGCAGCTCGTCAGAAAGAAGAAGAAGAAGTCATAGTAAATAAGCCCATGATAACAATTGTTATATAATTATTGTCGAATTTTGACCACTGGGCGATAACAAGTAAAAATAAATAAGTACCCGTATAAAACCCTATTTAAGTTGGTGTTGAATTACGAATTGAGATATACGTGTTAATTGTATTGCAAAATATTCAAATGCACGACTGGTGATAGATATTAATCGCTCCTTTAGAATTACAGTAAGTGCAAATATTATACACTCACGAAATGTGCATTTAAATCAGGCGTGTTGCCATTGACACTACTCCCATTTTGCTAAATTTACGGTTATTACATGAGACACAATGTTGTATTGGATACTTGGATAGTTTGGTACTGTACTATGATTTTTTTTTTATTTTTGTTTTTATTAACATCATTTTGTAAAACTTATACATATAAACAACATTCTAAACTAAACTATATATATTACACATACGTTATTTTATATTATATGTCATATTCGTATACTTGGAACGTTATAGATAACAGCATTGATATTTAAAAAGCCGAAAGATATTCGGCTGTTACTCTGAAATTTGTGCGTTATTAACCTAATTTACATCTATAGATTCTAAATATTTAAGTCGACTGAACTTTTTTTAATTTTCCGATTGGACTGACGGTAGCGAATTCAGCCATCACAGCGTAATGTCGCTGTTCATGTTCAAACACAAAGAAATACCATTCTCGGATTTTCGATCTGCATTACACAATTCACATTTCAATTTATAAATGTAGAGAAGCTAATCTACAAAATACGTACCCTCGATATCCTGAGCGGCTGATTCTGGTCTACACCACCGTGCATTCGGAAGCCCCAAGGCGCACCACCCGACAGTTCCACTTCCCGTGTCGTCATTGTTGCTCACTCCATCACGACACTCACTTCATTACTTTACGTACATTATCGTTCACAACACTATCAATTCAATCCCGATCCACAATCCCGTCACTAGTCATGCTAAGGTATGAAAATATTTAAATCTACGTTGGAAGCCCTCTATCACCGTCTGTTTCATAGTTTCCAATCCTTGAGTTGAGATGAGGCGTTGTGGTGGGTATCTGAAACACAAATTCGTTTGTTTATCTAACAAACCAATACGGCGAAGCATTTACGAGAGAATGGATCATAAAATACCTTTTGAAATTATAAAAGAATGTATAGTTTCTGTTTGATTACAATTGATTTAGAGGGGGAACCTTTTAAATGTGTGTAATGAATACGGAAGTGTACCTAAGTGTCACACCTGTTTATAGCTTATATTAACAGACCTTGTTAGGTTGCTAAATAACTTAGTATTTCAAATCCACTGCAGTAAATGAATAATAAAAGGAAATGTGTTTTGTTTTGAAATAAAACTTGCACAGTTAATTCTAAGTGGCTTTCAAATTGTAACTTGTTTAACAGGTACCTACTGAAATCTGACGTATGTTCATTAAGATTTCCAAAGATTTCCAATCAATGTGATTTAAATCCAAACCCAGAAAGTTATTGTTATTTAATAGCAGCTCAACATAAACAGCACAACTACAATAATTATAATACCTACCTATATTACCTACCTACAGTAATCTGTACACATTATATATGTTATGATATTTAATTTTACCATTATACTTTATTAAAATATTCTTAGTGTGTAGAAAATCATGACAAGGTAAAGTAAATAAAATGTCTTCATTGCGCCGCGAGGATTTCCAAGAAATATTAAAGTATATTGTAGGCACGTTTATGAGAGTAATGGTATTAAAACTTGAGTTATTGCAAGTTACGGTAAACGTAGTTCTTTCATATTTTAAGATTAAAACCAACTGAACATAAAGTGCTAGGTTTTTATGAAACACTTAAAATTATTATATTTTAAGTAAGGTAAGGTAAGGAAATTTTGAATGATAAAAATAGTACCAATGGGTCGCTCAGAGAAATACCACCGACACACCTATTTCTAGCATGAAACATTTCTTGCCATTTTGTGAAATGGTGTGGATGCCGGACTTATATATGAAGAGACCATCATTTTCTTTTATGTAATATAGGAGTAGCGGTAGAGCATGCAGTCCACCTGATGGTAAGGTGTCACTGCCGCCTATATTCATCTGTAATCAACTCCAGATAGGATAAGATATTCCTACCTGAGGTCGGCTACAGATGCACCGCTACCCCTGAGGACTGAGCTGGAATGCTCGGAAAGGTATGTCTCCTCTTACCACACCCATCAAACCAGAACACAGCAGTGCTCAACACTGCTGTTATGAGGCAGAAACAGGTGTGGTGGTGGTGCCGCCGGAGTAGAACCACGAAGGGTTCCACCTTCAAGGGTTATCAGATGTGGCTACGCTTCTACGATCGACTTCACGTGATGGAATGTTTGCAACTTCAATCTTAAAGATATGATTTTAACCAGTCTAACAATAAATAAAAACAACAAAGCAGTTTTCCAAACTAAATCAGCAGAATTTTATCTTATGTCTCACAATAACTAACTGTTTATGTTAGATTATGGAAAATTTTACGTAAACTGCAATTATGTCAGCCGGTAGGGTCGAGTTAACAATGGGCATAACTTCTGAATATGAGCATTCAAATATTAATCACGAGTCCGTTACTCAATCGTGCCCAAGATAATGGTATTTAGATTTATGATCGTATCAACTAAAAACCCCATAAAATCCGGCAATAAATACGCAATAAATAGAATTTAGTTCTCCTCGTGTAGTTTTAACGGGTGCGTTTTATTAGTCCCCTACATTCCTGTCTGCATTTTTATCGCAATTATTTATTAGTTATTTAAAATTTCATGGCTTAAAACCTACTACAGGACTTACCCAATAATTTTTATTACTTTTATGTACGTATAGTATTAGAATTTGTACCTACAATAGAAATTATTATTTGTCCCAGATGATGATTTTAATTATATTACGTACTTGAATAACGTACTGTATAAAAGTAAACAAAGATAAGATTTTTGGAGTTTACTCCTTAAGAAACGATTTGAGTTATAAGGCCAGGTACGGAAATTTTATGAGGAGTAAAATCAAGTGTAACACGAAAAGTTGAGGCGTAACGTAGAAAGAGACAAACATATATATCTGTAGGATTGAACGTGTAAAAGAATAAGATAGACATTACACAGCGTATCTCATTCTCGGGGTCTCCTCTTTGCGCGATACTTCGTAGTCTCACTGTATAGTTCACTACCTCCAGTCTGAGAGTTGAATGTGTGCGTATGTTTGTACGTGTGTGTTGCGCGCCTGCGTATTATTTTCTATTCGATATATATCATAATTATCGTTCGTAAGGAGTAAACTCCAATCGTGCTACGACAGCTGACACACACACACTTTTTTTTTCGACTTTGTCAACCGATTTTGTTTGGTGGTGGAGAAGTTTTAGTTTACCTAAAATTTTCATTTAAGATTTTGGTCGAATTTCCATCACTAGGCAATCACTGCTAGCAAACAAATCCTACCGTAAATTGAAAACAGTGCTATTTTACCAACTTACAATATATGAAAATGTAAGTTGCGAATCCTTGTTCACATTTCGCTCGCTATTCGATATTAAACATCTGTCTCTTCAGTTGTAAGAATGCCAAGAGTAGGAACTACGCTGTTCTCGGGGCCGGAGAGAACTGCATTACTATAATACGAAGAACCGCATTTTGCAGATAATAATATTACCGAAAATAAGGTATTACGCGTGTAATACAAGACATGAACGTGGCAAACTAACAGTCCTCTTGATCATAAATGGCAACCGCCACTCAATTAATGTCTTACCATAGGTCGACAACATAGATGTTGCTACCCGTCCCCAGGGCAGAGCCCGATAAAAGGGCATCGCGTTAAGAGGACTCCGGTTGTGTTCCGTTGGAGATCCCGGAGTTCTCCACCAAACGCTGAGGACGGCCACCGGGGGGGTTTTAGTGCGGTAAAAATCCCACATAACCCGGCGTCACTCCCATGGCATCGGGTACCTTTTGAAGGTTTCCCCCGCGCGAACAAAAAAAAAGGTGTTGCTACCCACGAAGACTACATTTGATATTGCGTTCAAATGTAGTCAAGCGTCTCTACTCTTCTTAACCACACTTTTAAACCAGAACACTTATGACACTTAACATTGTCGTTGTTAGTTGTTGTTGTAAAAACAGGTTGTTGGTGTTCTTACCGTCAAACTACTAAGATTAATTTATTACTACCATCAATTTTTTTTCTGAAATACTTACTACCGTCTTAGCAAACTTATTTTAGCTGTTCTACAATAGCGTCTGGTTTGTAGCTTTTTGTAGCTAACTTGCTAACGGACTTACAAAGGAATAAAGAAATTTTCATTAAAACAACACTTTGAGTCAAAAGAAACTTGCATAATTTAGCTTCTAACTCTGAAAGAATTACCTACTTCTTTTGTACACGTGGACTTTTTATACCTTTGTTATAAACAGTATAAAGGGACTCTGCCTATATTATATTAGTCTTCTATAGTTTAAGTTTCATTCAGATACAGGAAATTGATTATTAAACTTGTAAGACCGAACCAAACAAAACTAAAGATATTATTACATTCAGCGATTGATTGCATTGTATTTTACGAAACCTCTAGCCTTCCCCAGTTGCAAGATGACGCCTGCATATTTATAAATAAGTATATTATAAATGCAAAGTTTATTACACAGAAAATTTCGTACGTATGCTCCAGAAACGCAAGGTAAAGAGCGCTGTCATAAACTAAAAGTAATAACGGAAGGCGAGGTCGGTCTAACAAATTATTTTCGGTCATGATGTAGACCAACACATGAATTGAAGGCCGTATCATGGATTGAATCATTTCTTATGTAAACTGTTTTCAAAAGCCGAATAGATTGATGGCTTTTTGATAGACTCACCAACCCACTTTCTGAACTAAAAGAACACAGATAATGCCATCATCAATTTGATGCTTATAAACTTTTATATACCAGGCATTTGATACGTTGTAAGATGTTACCTTGTTCGAATTACTAATTAATTATAGCTATTCAGCTGAATACACTGCTTTTGTCTTGCCAACGAGAAAATCCAAAGTTAGCAACGTTATATAATTACTCCTGTTCATACTGCCAAACTAGTTGCCAACAAGCAATAACGAAGTTAAGTCTATGATTTTAGTAAAACATGCGATTACAAGATTTTATGATGTTTAGATTAAAATTAATCACCATTGATACCTATGTGGAGGTCGCTAGGTAGTTAAAAATTTACCCTTGTAATCGGGGTCCCAGATTTGATTCCTAGAATTCTGTGGTTCTTCAAACTTATGTACGATAAGAAATTAATTATTACTGGCTTACGCGATGAACGAAAACATGGCGAAAAATCTACGTACCTCAGTCTTCAAAAAATGTCTTGAAGGGTATGTGAAGTCTCCTAATCCGCACTTGGTCATCTCGTTGAACTATGATGTGGTGACTACGATCTAAACCCCTGAGAGTTCAGTGTCCAGTAGAGGAACAGTAATAGATTTATGACTATTTAATGACTAGGTTGATGGGTAAAATGAAATTAAAACTAATATTCACAATCACTCACCAACACAATAGGCAACTGCCAATTAGATCTAAGAACAGAGGTCAAACAAAATATAGGCTGAATGAGTTTAATATGTATGACTTCACCACTGAAGCTTATACAAGGTGGTTTACATCAAATATTTTTAGATAAAGATTTCATCTACATGTTTTTCATTACTAATACTAACATTTATTTTGTCACGTAAATTCATTCGTATAGGATTGACGACCCACAAGGCGGAGCGGTCACCATATCGGTCTGACTCGCAGAGGTACCCGTTTGATCCCCGGCCAGAAAGATACCTAAATGATGAAATTAGGTATTGTTGTGGATCTGGGTGTTTGTGTATTTGTCTATACATGTGTCCATGGCACCCACGGTACAGGGAATCATACTGTAGAAAGCGTTCCAATGTATCAGATTCCTACACTTTTCGAAGCAGAAAAAGGAATTAAAAATATTGTTGATTCATTATTCACTGTCCGAAATCCAAGTGGTGCGTTTCAACTTAATGAAGTTTACAAGGCAACCTTGACAACGTGCAGAGAACTGTACTGTATTATTACCGAAAATCATTACAAAACACTCGTGGGTACTCGGCCTGGTTGAAAGTGTGAGCTATTATTTAGTGCCAGCGCAATTTGCAGTGGAGTACAAACTCTGCACCGATTTCGGCGCTTGAATCACTACAATACACCTGCTCTCCAACATACCTTGATTCATTTTTAAATCCATCCGAGCTGATGACTGATTCGTATTTTTATCACGCTTTAAATTCTCGAAGCAATTACACAGACTGTATTGTTTCGTCTCATTGCTAGTTTCGATTTACGGGTGTTATTTTAAAGCGAACTAATGTATTGTGAAGTGGAAATGGGGTCCCTGCTTCCAGAAAAACTCACAAAAACTGATCAAACTTATTCAAGATGTTTTAGTATTTTCCATAATTAGCAAACTATATATTGCCACCACTAAACCGCATTTTCCCATCGTGGCGAATCAAGACAAAACCTCACACTCAAAAGGCAATCCCAGGCCAGCAATAGGACAGTAATGGGTCGACGAGAGATTTCCTTTATCATTTCATAATCGAGTTTCTGAATCATTAGGATAAATACAATTTGAAGCACTTTTATCTTCAATAATCCTTACTGTAGTACCGCGTTATTCAAGAATTGTCTGTAAATGATACGCCATTATAAAATCTACTTTTTCCCGCGTCTGCAGCACAACTTCTTACGTAAAGCCATGAAAATGTACCGGACGTCCGCCTCAGTCTAAGCTAATTATCCGCATAAAGCAGAAGTCTTAGGCTGACTGTTTACCAGAGCGCAAGCGAGATATCTTGATTATACAAAATAAAAAACCGACTTCAATATCACTGCAAAGTGGAAAATATCTGCTTCTACTTCTACAGTTAAATACAGAAGCTCCTCTTTGAAGTCGGTTAAGTAAGATTATTTAGTCTAACATAAGGATTGGCCATGCTAGCCTTTTCTGTAATGTGAAATCCATCTATGATTAATTATCTATTATTATGGTCGAACATTTGTGCCGCGTACGTGCAAAATGTGGAATGAACTTCCTCCTGAGGTATTCCCTCAGGACTATGACATGGGGCTCTTCAAGAGGGGTGTAAAAAGAGCTCTCCTTCAAAGCCAGCGATGCATTGGCGACTCCTCTGGTGTTGCAAATGTCCATAGGCGACGGTGACTGCTTTCCATCAGGCAGCCCGTCTGCCTTATCGTTAGGTTACATATATATAAAAAAAAATATTAAATCAGTCTTGAATATATAATATTGTAAAAGTAGCGAACGAGCATGCCGTCTTAGTGAAGGTAACCAGCTCCGCATAATATAAAAAGATTAGATTTCTACCTGAGATCAATCGAAGATGCAGCTTCGTTGGGAATTTATTTCAAAAACCTCGGAAAGGTATGTCTCCCTTGATTTGATAGAAAAACTTAGTTTATACAGACTAAAATTGTTGTTACTATAAGTAAGATTTGTGCAAATATTTTCATTTAAGTTATATTTCCTTGTTTGCCCCCCGTAGTGGATAGCGGACCTAAAGTTCAATGTTCTTACTTTGCCAACGCGTGCAAATTACATTTTTAACTTTGAATATTGCTTGTAAATTTCAAAGATGCAAACATAATATCAACTTTTAGAATTAGTATAAAGTTTATAGAAATTAAGGAAGTGAAATAAATATTTAACTATTTGTTTCATTTATTTAAGTTAGATCTATATTTATTAATTGTTTCCTTTTTCGTCTTTCTTGTAGTGAATATGAAGTAACTTGTCCACGTGAACTCTATTCAGATTTATGTGCTCTAAATCCATATAACCAAACGGCCCACAAATAGTTATACTATATTAATATTATATAATTACTTGATTAAACTAATCTACTATTGAGAATTAAGTTTGCAAAACAGTATCTAAAGGTCATTCGTAGATTTATAGACTCTATTTAATTTCAAACAAAGGTAACCTCAACCCAAAGGATTAGCAAGTTTCAGCGGATTTAGTTTAGTTCATCAAATAGACTAAATTCCAGGTAACAATATTATAAACTCTGTGTGGTTTGATAGCGGCAAAGCCACTGCCAAATTTATATCTGCCATAAACCAGTAGTATTCGTGTTATGGAACCTGAAGGCTACTTTAACTAAGTCCTCAAAGATAGCGATATCATACCAGCATCTTCCATAAGGGTATCTTTGATCAGGGTCCCCGATCTCACGGGGGTCTCGAAAGCCCAATGTATATGTGTTCAAAAGGCCAATATGTTAAGTATTATAAGTATACAGGGTGAATTTTTAAAACGGGCCTTCAGGGCCAAATCCGAAACTATAAGGATTAGCGAAAAATGCTGAAAGGAGTTACGAGGCCGATTTTGATAAAAACTAAAACTGCATCATTACTTTTTTAAAATAACTTTTTCCCTAGCCGGGAATCGAACGAGTTCATTTTGAAAAAAAATGCATCCTCTATATTATTCCACTATCTCATAGTGTTGCTTATAAGGATCAAAATCTGGAAAGTAATGATAAATGACAAACTAAAGGAAAAGCCTCAATTTTAAGAAAATACATATTTTTTCATATTAATTTGGCAGTTAAGTTCCCGCCATTCATCAATTTAAACATTTCGTGTATTAACATTTTTTTAGGCTCAATGTTTCTAATCAATCGAAATGGACGTTTTGTTTCCCAATAATTTATATTTTTATGTTCGACTTAGCTAAGGTTATTTTTAGGACCATTAAAATAGATTTACTTGCTATGGGTGGAGTTTCGTTTAATACAGATGTAAAGTTTACAATTTGCGAGAATTACTTTTTAGAGTCAAATCCGAGTGATTACTAAAAAAAGAGATATAGAAAATCATATTTAACGTTGAAACGAAGTTGTAAACAACAAACAATAATAATTTACTATGTACTCAGTTATCTATTTCATTAAAAATAAATCCCAAAAACGGCGGTAACTTATTTGCCAAACTATTACTTTCTCATACTAAAGCCGTATGTCACGGTTATAACATCGAATAATTAGTTGATTAACCAACAAATTCTTCAATGGTATGACTTACGTATGTTTCTAAAGAATTATACATAAATCATTTGTTATGTATAATCCTTAAGGATTAGTATGGCAATGTATGGAAAAATATGTATTTTCTTCAAAATTTTCCTTTTCCTTTAATTTGTCACATAACATTACTTCCCAGAATTTGATCCTTATAAGTGACACTATCAGATAGTGGAATAATATAGAGGTGTCATTTTTTTCAAAATGAACTCGTTCGATTCCCGGCTAAGCAAAAAAATATTTAAAAAAACTAATGATGCAGTTTTAGTTTTTATCAAAATCGGCCTCGTAACTCCTTTCAGCATTTTTTGCTAATCCTTATAGTTTCGGATTTGGCCCTGAAGGCCCGTTTTAAAAATTCACCCTGTATAGTGCAACATTTGACGATATGTTAACTAACAGTACAAAATATAATTTTCTGACAGTTTATTTTACTCGTTCTTCTTGGGCGTTTAAATTTTTTTTACTCATTAATTTTCAACAAAGTTCTATATATTCTTCTTTGCTCAGGAGCCTCGCATCCTCTAAGACAGCTCAGTATTATTATACTGACAAAATTGACCCGTTCAATTAACGAAACTGCCGCAATTACCTACATTCATACTCAGGTAGATATGCATGCATTGTACTGACATCCAGATGTAGAACAAGCTAAACTCAGAACTTTGAGGAAGTCATTTAAAGAACAAAGGTGACCCGGCAACCGATTAGCAAACTAAAAGGGGTTAATTGAGCGGATCTGCTATGATAACTTTATTAGTTAATAACTTCTGATTTCCTATGAACTAGTAATCCTCTTTATCAACTCGTCTTCACGTTTGCCTGCGATGACACATCCAATTTCTCCCTCATCAGGGTTATAATCATGACCCAATTATTGTCTCACTGTTGGGAATGAATCTCCTGTCAGAGAAATGGCCATAGCTCATCACGCTGGCCAAGTGCGGATTGATAGACTTTTCACACCTTTCAACATATTTTTATAGAACTTGTAGCCATGTAGGTTTCTTCAGGAAGTTTTGCCGTTTGAACAAGCGATAGTTAATCGAACATTTCATCATCACATTACTTTCAAAAAATCAGAGATGCTTGCCTAAGATTCGAGACGCGGACTCCCAGAAAGAGAGAAAATCTATCATTATCACTGCTTATTGCCTGCCTCTTGCGGTATAAATCTACTGTGGTTTCGTTTGAAGGGTTTAGTCTAGTATAAATACCAATACCTACTAAATAAAAAGTACTAAATAACCACCGACTATGTCTAAACTAGATGAAAGATTACCTATCTTAGTAGCAATGAGATCCCCAAGTACTGAGATTAAACGGCTCAAAGGATCAGGAAATTGAGTGGATGGATTAAACGCATCTTTAGGAACAAGCGTTTCTTATTATTTTGCGATATTGAGCACGTATATAGTACTATGTAACATAATTGCGAGTATATATCCAGATTAATGGTTAATTAATTATAAGATAATGAAATGGTAATAAAATTGGAAGTTATTTAATGATATAAAAATTAAGTTCACAAGTATTGTAGAAAAAGGGAAAGTGTTTATTTCTTAATTTATATCTATTACCCTTAAGGGTTGATTTGGCAAAATGGGGTGTTTGGCAAAAATAATACACATTTTCATACAAATTTCCACGCAAAACGACATACTCGTGAGGTTTTAGTGTGCTGTATTTGAGGTAAATGTGAATAGGAACGTGAAGATTGTATGTGTGTGTGGAACTTATAAGTCTCACGAACATAGGTGTTAGAGATACATATTAGAAATATTAGAATTCACAAATTTAAAAAGACATTCGCAATAACATAACATTTCGAATATTGTATTCGTTATACAAGTCTGCTATATAGTCGTTTAGGCGATGTGGTAGATTTAATAGCTCCCTAGGGTCAAGTTAAAACCAAGATAATTGCCTCACAATCATAAATTAAAGCTTAAACATTAGTCTGACTTTATATAATGTCGCTATCAAAGATTATAGTATTAACTCGACACTGTATAATGTTCGTACGGCTCTGTTGTAATATATTAGCTATCGCTTCGTGACTATGTGTAACTTGGAAAACACATATTTCTTTACTATTGGATATTATCAAAAGCTCGCCAGGTGGAGTGGTGATACTACAATAATTAAACCACGTTCCATTCAATATTACTAGGATTAGCATTGGCACAAGAAATAAATGCGAACGTTTGTGACGTTGAATAGTTATTAGGTTCCCTCTGCGTGTTCTACCGGCTTTACAATGGTGAGTGTTCTGAGGAACTGTTCGATCTGGTGTCTACGTCGCCTTTCCTTATCGCACCACTCGCCGAAGGATGAAGTCCATCCACATCAACTGGACCCGTGGCGATCCTCCACGGTTTGGTTTGATCGTTCATTTTTGCTGCGTACGTGCAAAATGCAGAATGAACTTCCTCCTGAGGTATTCCCTCAGGACTATGACATGGGGCTCTTCAAGAGGGGTGTAAAAAGAGCTCTCCTTTAAAGCCGGCGATGCATTGGCGATTCCTCTGGTGTTGCAAATGACCATAGGCGACGGTGACTGCTTTCCATCAGGTAGCCCGTTTGCCTTATCGTTAGTTTACATATAAAAAAAATTATTTGTTACCCTTTATATTTTTATACCCCATATATTGGCATCGATTATCACATAGTATTTACATACTTTTCACCATGGAAAAGGAAGTACATGCGGGAGGGGCCGTGGACAAAAGCTACTCTTACTTAAGTCTTGTGTCATTTCATTCAAGTCAAGAACTTAATTTCTCATAAAATATTGCAATTCCATCATGTATGTGCGTATCAATGTTATAATAAATTTAAGATTATTATTTTTGCACATGAAGTAAACTGCAATTTTACCGAAAAAATCCAGTAAAACTACTTTAATAAAGCGCTCTCCTCTTGTAGCATAAAACAAAATAATGGGCTTAAAGCCTTTCTCTCTGAATTAGTCTGAAATTTTCGTGTCAAATTGAATTTTCATTTCTCGTTGGTATCATTTTACGCGGAACCCTTTTTGGAAAATTTGAAAGCTTGCAATAAATTCATAAATAGAGTCGTTTTAATTTGCGAACATTGTTCGTAATGGAATTCGCAATTATCCGGCGAAGTATGATATATCGTCATCGTCCATATAAGTCTCCAGTCATAGCCCATAGCCAAAACAAAGCACGGATTAGCAGCTAGACTTCTATGTTTTTCACGCAAAAACTTAAGCATGTAGGTTTGTTTTCAATGTTTTTCAGAGCAAGTGATAAATAACTTATTTGTAACACGTACTCTCAAATGTGTGTAAGTAAATTAGCATTTGCTTCTCGCGGTGGACATATGCCATAGCCTAAACCCCTCTCACTCGGAGAGGAGACCCATGTCGCGCAATAGTACAGTAGTGATTTGACGCGGCGTACATAACTTAGTAAATCAGACGTGTGTACCTAGGACTCGAGAGACCGAATTTAAAATTAAGCTGCCAAAACTGTATAGAAATTCAGTTCTGACGTAATAATACAGTACCAAAATCGTTCAATATGTCCAGCGATCGATCGCCAATCCGTTTATTTGAGTCGACCTGCGTCAAAATGACAGCACAAAGACGTTACAACTGATGCTTGCTTTTAATAGCTCGGAACGAAGCTGACTCACGCAGCATTTCGTTAATCGAAGGTTAAATATAAACAACAACTACATTACGTTGCTTTTAACTATTGCTATGATGCAATGTCTACGTACATGTGGAGTACATATTTATAGTAACCTCGTACTGCGATTTTCAGGGGCATTTTACAGACAAACATTGTTTTGACTAGCTGTTTCTCAAGAAGCTGCTTATTGTATTAATTTTAAATATCTTCGCCTGCCAGCAGGGATTCTATTCAAAAAAATAATTATCTATTATTGTACCTACCTTGTACCTACCTTGGAAGTTCTTTTAAATAGATTATGAAATTTAAAAATTGTAAAAAATAATATGTACGTTACTAGGTTTGATAATCATGATATTCTCAGTAATTGCCAGATTGTAAGTAAATAGATGTTATGATAAGAACATTATTTGGTAGAGATTTAGTCATTTATGATTAGATGAAAGTACAAACATAATATCTTGATATGCCATTATTATTATCTAATATGATAAACTACATTCTTGGTCAGAATTACCTCAAAATCCTATAAAATATACAAATTCTAACTTAACCGTAGGAACAATTTAACTATAACATAGGGCAGGTTTTTACAATAAATACTTAATACTGTTCTGAAAAAAATGTTGTTAAGTAATAATGTTATGTACAAAACGGCTAAAACTTTTCCAAAGCACTGAAATATACACACACTCATATAATTCTTTACAACTAATATACTCTATTCTAGATTTCTTTCCCAATTCAAGGGTAAGTCCTCCAATTATGGCCGAAGGGCCACTCGATTGCCAAACAATTTTATTGGTTGGAAATGCTTCGTGAAGGGTCCGTTAAGGGACTGGGCGCCCAGAACGTAGGCGAGAACAATACAAGATCCTATTTATAATGAAATATGTTTCATTAAGATCCATATTGTGTTGTTTCGGTGACCTAATTTCAATTATCGTAAATAGTAATGAATATTGTGTTTCTATTTTTTGTTTCATTCATAGATAAGTATAGATATCTCACCGCCTTGTAATTGAAGGAAGCCATTAAAGGGTTTAAACGGCTGACAAATGTGTCAGCCTTTTAATGGCTGTCATGGTATAGTTTACGCGAAACAATGTCGACATGGGCAGTTAAGTTGTGCAAAAACACGAAATCGAAGAAAAAGTGCGGAGAAATATCGTTTAATTCGTAAATGATCTAAAAACTACATTTTTTAAATAACTTCAACAATTTTAGACAATTTCGATTGTCAATACTGGTTACATGTTCTTGTTAGGAGTGAGTAATCTTTACTAATGTATGGTTTGGTACTACTGTTTTCACTATTCAATAGAGGTTTTTTTTTTATTACAGGAGTAGAAAACAAGCATGTAGTTCTGATGGTTGGTTGCAACTGCCCACGGTCAATGGACATCTTTAATAAGCAACCCCAGATAGTTCTCGCTGAGATCGGCCACATATGCGTTGTTGCCGCTGAGGACTAAGTTGGAAAGCTTCGTATAAGTGTTTATCCCTTAAATCCAAATCAAGAACGTTTCGTATAAATATCTATCCTTTACATCCAAATCATCGCACTGCCATTTTGTATAATTTTAAATACCTACTTCAATTTTTGCTCTTTTTTTCAGAATTCCATCCCAAAATAAGAATTACGAGTGTAACGACTTGGAATGTTTGAAGTTTTCACGATTTGTAAACATATTGTATTGTGTCAGTAGGTCGATAGTGTTTTATTTTAGCATCTTCATGAATCATCATTAATCCAATACTGTTCCACTGCTGGGCTTGGGTCTCCTCACAGAATGAGAAGGATTAGGCCATAGTCCACCGCGCAGACCAAGTGCGAATTGGCGGACTTCACATACCTTTGAAAACTTTTTTTTTTATAATTTCTCAGGTATGCAGGTTTCCTCACAATGTTTTACCACCTTCACCGTTTAAGCAAGTCATAATTAATTTCTAATACGCATATAACTTTGAAAAATCTTCATGAATAGTACAATTTAATGTACAGAGGGCAGAGGACGGAAAGGCGACTTGGCAGGCTTGGCAACTTGATTTATATGAAGCTCCCATTCGATCCCGTGTAATCGTCTCTTATATTCAGGCCATTTGCCTAAAATCATAAGACGAATAAAGAATAGGTAGTTGCCAAAAATTCATTTACATGTTGTAGTTTATATGTACTCGTATGTATGATTGCTGTAAGTTTACTTGAATTTGTATATACCATTACGCGGATTACATGTGGTTTTTTACTTTAATAAAAAAATGTCATTTTGCCCTATATGTACGAATGCTATTACTATGTTCATTTTATTTCCATCAAATTGGAAGTGTATGGAAACAACGAAAAATTTATTTAGGGTTCATCCGATATTAGTTAATGCTAAAATAATTATTTTAAAAGCTCGTGTCAAGTTTTAAACGTGTTTTACCCGTTATTTCAGTTGTGTTCAATTTTATTAAGTTTGGAGCAATTTTTCCTCATAATTTATTCAAAAATAATAGATATGATTCTCTACTCCATTAATCCCATTGCTGGGCTCGGGCCGCGTGAAAAGGGTTTCGCCCATAATCTACTGCGCTGGTCAAAGTGTGTATTGATAGACTAGAAAATCATTATCATACATATTTCATTTTCGTATAGACAAGCTAGAGAATGGAAGTAAACGGCTTGTAAGTTTGGCAGCTTCATTTATTGCGGAAAATGACAACCATGCAATTCCGCCTCATTGTATCTACTGTATCATCAACATATATTTGTTAATATTTAAAATAAAACTCGAAAAAAAGCGAAATAAAATTCGGAAAGATGCTTCAAATTTCACCGCAAAAGATTGACGTGGCATATATTCGGGCATCGGCTTCATGCCAACCATAGTTTATATAAAAGTTGTTTAAAAATAAAAATATATTATAATATTCATATTAATAGGTTACACATTCACTTTGAAGTAGGTCATGCAATTTTATACATTTCTGAGGGCTGTAAAGAGAATCAAGTTAGCGGTAAGGCGGCTTGGCAGCTTGATTTATACGGCGCCCATTCAATCCTGTGTTATTGCGCCTACGATATGGGTTGCAAAGCTAAGTATTTTTACTTACATTTTAGAAGAACTTTAAGTAATGGAATATAATTTGTAAGTACTAAATAAATATTACAAATTAGTAAAAAAAATATTTTATAAATAAGTAAGAACTATTCACTTACTCTTATAAATTGCAAATCTTGATTTAGTTTTTGATAATCCAACATCTCCTATAATTATAGGCCTATTGTTTTATAGGTAAGCTTATGGCGTAAAAATACACATTTATTTTTAATATTCTACAAAATATATGAACATTAATTACAGAATCTTTGTTAAGCTTTTATACTTTCTTGTACAAACAATATCACCATTTACATAAATTTCACGGAATGCGGAAATTGGGTAATATAAAACATAATCAATCATGTTCAAAAATTTTATGACAACTTTACCAAGTACTATTAAATATCAAATACCGGTATTAAAACATTACATCATGGTTACATTACAAAACACCCAATATCACCGGTATTTTATTGCTAATATGATTTGCCTTGGAAATTTTATTCTAAATTCCAATCGAAATTTACGGATTTAGATATCCATCCCAAGTAATCCAATATGATTCAATACGTAGCTCGGTCGTTTTAATTCTCGAAACGAAGAATCCGAGATACAGCACATGTGGCGCATGTGGGGCTGTAATTGGGTCGATGTGCGGGATGAACGTATGTAAACATCGACGTTATATTCATTGAAAAGTATTCATTTGCATCAAGAATTCTTGTGTTTATTTTGGTTTATAGAATTTAGGACTAGGCTGATCGGACTGTTTGCTTAGACATTTTAGGCTTATCACTTTGCCATAAAACAGCTCCTGACTTCTCAAATATGGAGAGACCCTTTCCAGTGGGTCATAAAAGTCATAGCAGCAAATGTTAAACAATCACAAACAAACAAACACTTTCTACACTCACAGCCCCCCACACTAGGATTCCCTGTGTCGTGGGTGCCATGGACACACACATAGACAAATACACAAACACCCAGACCCAGAAACAGAAATCTAAATTCATCATTCAGATATCTATCTGGCCGGGGATCGAAACAGGGACCCTTTGCGCGTCAGACCGGTATGGTGACCGCTCCGCGGTCCGCCACGCGGGTCGACAAATGCTATATTTACTATTACTATTTTTTTATAATTTAAAATGAGGAAATAAGTGTGCCATCCACATGACGTTAGATGGCCAATGCCGCCCATGGACCTCTATCATCAATCCCAGATGGCATTAGAGATCCACCCGAGGTTGGCTACAAATGCGTTGCTAGCCCTCAAGATCTTAGATGAGTATCTCTTCCCTACCTTACCCTATAAACCAGAACTCTATACTACTGATAAATGACAGAAATAGATATGGAGGTGGTATCTCGGGAGTCGAATAACAAATCGTATAAATCAACAAGAAGAAAATCTCTGAACTAAATCTGTTATACTAGATAATCTCAGAACAGAATAAATTGCCTAAGGATTCTATTGTATTTATTTTCCAAATGTCTGATCAAATTAGGCCATTATTTTCTGAGACCTGTACACTAGTCTATATCTGTTACAGCCTAGTTTATAGCTTGGAATTTCGCAAATAAATTTTAACAACGTTACCATCCTACAATATCAATTTTATTAATCCACAGGGAAATATTGCACTGCCGTTACTAGCACCAACAAAGTACTCAAAGCGTGTAAATACAGAGGAGCCATCAATAATCCCACAAAAGTTTCCATAACGAACTTAACATTGTTCGGTCGGTTCATTTTGATTCATTACGAAAGTTCTTTGTTGGAGCACACCTCGGGGCGGACCAGTTACCTGCATTGCTATCTGTTTTTATTTACATTATGGACGATGAAACCCGACAATGTGTTGAAAAACAAAATGTTTTTGATATATGAAACTGCACCATAGGTTTTTCGTTTCGTATTTAATAATTCTACAAATTGACGTATATTTGAATGTCCTAGTAATTAGCTGTGAAAATAAAGAGATCAGGCGTGATGCAATGTCGATGGAATGATGTGGATGCAGAGTTGCAAGCTGACTTATATATGTACAATTGTAATTCATAATTCATAATTCTTTATTTGCTTAGAATAAGGTTAACAAAGGTCTTATAGCTACAAATTTCTCTCATTCTGCCGGGTCGGCGTGCAAATTTTGTATACATAGTAATTAAAAACAATTTACAATTGTCAATATTTAAAATAATTGAATGCAATATACGTAATTTGAATATTATACAGTTATTGATGTCAAGAAGCATTAGTTACATTATATAGTCATTAAATGAAGTTTGTATGTCAATTTTCCTTAAATCTAAATAATCTTTAACACAATAAAAACATTTAAATACAAGCCATAATGTCAATTTGTTTTTAAACTGATTGTATGTCAATTGTTTTATGGCATCGGGTAACATATTATAAATTTTTATTGCCATGAAATGAGCGTTTTTTTTGTAGAGGCTTAGGGCACAATTAGGGACTAGCAATTTGTTTAGATATCGTGAGGGCCTAGTACTGTACTCTGAAACCTTTGTGAATTGGTCGGGATGTCTGTGTACTAATAGGCAAATATTTCTGATATATAGTGAAGGCAGAGTTAGTATCTTATACTTTTTGAATAGTGGTCGGCAGCTGTCCAACCAGTGCGCGTTGCATATTGCACATGGTACATGGTGACTTACTATCAGATCGGCTGCATGCTCGTTCCTACTACAATTTTATAAAAAAATCACCGGTCGAACTACATGTAGCATCACCTCTCAAAGATGTTCTAATTCAGATGTTCTGATATTCACATCTTCTTCTCCAAGTCTTCTTTTCCAACTTTCAAACTTATTCACTTCTGCGTAAAAACTTATAAAACTTGTCCTTAACCACCCAATGACCAACCGAGCTCGGTCTTATAAGTTATAATTAACTTTCTATTCATTAATCACTTCAAAGTAAGAGGTCCTGCAAATATTATATACACAAAACTTAAAAAGAAATTTTATTCGAAAAAAATATGAACAATATAATATGTAAAGGCTATGCGAAACTCATATCTACAAACATTTATGTAGGCGTGTAAAGATAGCCAACACAAACCATGCGTTTAATAATACCAGGCTGTTATGACAGATCGTATCAGTTATATTTGAGTCTAGGGTAAAATGTTGTCAAGTTCCGTACCCTAAACATTGTTACTTTCCTAAGAAATGACTAAACTGAGGACGTTTATTATGAACCGCCTGGCACGTTAGACACCCTACCATTTGTGTATAAGGTACACATTAAAACGTGGTAGCGAGTTCGTAATTCAGCTGCGGAGGTATCGCCGCTTTTCTTATTACAGCACTGCTAATCGTTCTGGTTTGAAAGGTTTGGAAAAGTCTATTCACGATTAATTAACCAGTCTATCCAAAAACTTAAAGGCACATACGCACCAACTTAGTCCTCAGAAGTAGCGACGCATTATGACCGATAGCAACCATCATCAATAGTCTGAGCTGCTCAATTGCTATATCAGCGTTATAATAAAATCTCAGTCTCGGTCTTCCATGCAAAGGGTTCTTAATAAATGACCATTAGTAAGATATCTAAATAATGTAAATATACTGTGAACGGGTCCTTATTTACGCGTTTAAATTATTTAAACCATTTCACAAGAAAACCTCATGTGAAGCTGAACGTGCAACGCGATCTGTTTACCTATTAGATACTATTATACTGAAAGTAGTGACGTCAATATGCAGTAAATTATTGGAAAACGAGCCAATATTTACGGCTTCACCTTGTCCTGTTCGTTTCGGGTGTATAATATTCATCTTGTAGTCAGCTGCAAGCACAGAGTGTAGCGCCAACGAGCACGCGTTCGTTGCTGCGATTTATAGCCGTCGTGCCACTAGATGCATATTCTGCTCATACTTTATTGCATGGCTTTCCTCCAACAATGTTTTTTCAACCAGCTTTTCTATTACAGGCACTTTTACTGGTAAATTTATGAAGTAATTTAATGTTACATTTTAAACAAGCTCGGATTCACAAAGTCGGAGTCAAGAGTTGTGTCACCGGAGAAGTTTTTTAAAAATAATCATTACACATAAAATATGTATTTAAGAAATTATTACATATTTTATATGATTACTTAAATGCGAAATAAGAATCAAAGAGAGTGGTCTTAATGCGCTTGGATTTTTCGTTCAATTTAATCTCAGATCGAGGAAATACTTTTGTAATACTGTGAACGGACATGCAGGAGATACCGTAGTTCTATTCCGCTCCCGGAACCCTGTAGTTAGTTAGTTGGAGCTGAATGTACATACAACACGATCTGCTTACCTATTAGATATTACTATACTGAACGTAGTGACGTCAATACGCAGTAAATTATTGGCCAATATTTACGGCTTCACCTTGTCCTGTTCGTTTCGGGTGTATAATATTCATCTTGTAGTCAGCTGCAAGCACAGAGTGTAGCGCCAACGAGCACGCGTTCGTTGCTGCGATTTATAGCCGTCGTGCCACTAGATGCATATTCTGCTCATACTTTATTGCATGGCTTTCCTCCAACAATGTTTTTTCAACCAGCTTTTCTATTACAAGCGCTTTTACTGCTGCTTTTAATTTATGAAGTAATTTCATGTTTAAAATGTAAGATCGGATTCACAAAGTCGGAGTCACAGTTACAAAAAGAGTAGTGTCACCAGACCATTTTTTAAAAATAAGCTAAATATCTATTTTCATAAAAATCAATATTTAAGTACCTAGTTAATAAATGTTTTATATGATTACTTAAATGCGAAATAAGAATCAAGGTAAGTTTTAACGCGTTGGAATTTTTCGTTCAATTTAATCTCACATCGAGGAAATACTTTTGTAATACTATGAACGGAAATTGCACTAACGAAATGAATGTACTGAAAGCTCTATAAAACCTGGGACTATTAAACGGAACAATGTATCATCAGGTGTCATATGCAAATCGAAAAAAACGTTGCATCAACGGGTACTCGTTCTTTCGATACAATTTATGGCTGCAATTTTATGAAAATGCACCTTGTTGGAAGTGAAATTTCTTGCCTACTAAATAATACAATAGAAACTATTTCGTTGAGGTAAATACTATTTTACGATCTTTTTATTGTCATGCGACTCTATTCCAATGTGTGTTAACTAGGGTAATTTTATTTAAGTCACGCATGTGGATGAGACAAATTACACGCGTGAGTTACTCGTAAGATGTTCCAATCTCTCCGTATCCTCTATAATGTGGCTCACGTGACAGAAAAAGTATCTACGCAAACAATAAGATGCGACTGACACGCATGCACGCAAACATAAACCCGCGTGATAGGAAAGATGCCCTTATGTAGGTATTTGTCACTTAAAGATATTTAACACCTGCCGCAAATTTTCTCCATTCACCCAGGGTTGACTGGTACAGAATGCCATCGGGCATTTTGTTTGCCTTTTTATACCTTAACCTTCTATTAGTGTTACAATAAATAAATAAAGATAGGAATTATAGTTGATATTATTTGTTTTGTTATTCGTCCATTTTATGTTATGTCATTCAAACAAAAATGTGCATAAGCTCAACTTACAAGGCTACGGATTGATTTTGTAAAAAATAAGTTCCCGACATCCAAACATTCAATTAAAATTCAGTGTTCGTTTCGGGTGTAAAACGAATTCTCAAACTGTCATCAGTTGCAACACATAAAACGTTACATCAACGAACATTGTGGTGTGGCACGTTCGTTCGGCGCACAATTTATTACCGGCGAGCCACTGAATGCACATCCTGCTCGAATTGATCGTATACATTTTGTCGCGACTTTTCGCGATATTTTAACAAGAAACTAAATTGGGATGTAAAGAATAGTAAATTAAAAGTAATATTAAAATGCGCTATCGTGCTTAAATGGCATGTGAAGTCACTACTTAACCACCAGGCTGCCAAACGCATGAGTGCTGACTGGTATCATTGGACAGCAATGTTAAAAAGAACCTCTAAGCTTTGTTTGAAAACACCCATATGGTGTTCTCTAACCTTCTTTCACCACACCTATTTCTAACGTAAAAAACACTACGTTCCATTGGAAGGATGTGGATGTGTTAACTTATGCGACCCTCTTAGTTTCCAAGAGTCAACACATCTGTTATCAGATATTTAGGTAGACAACCGTTATCTACTTTAATCTGTAGGGCTCGTATTGAAGTATTCAGGTCTCCAGTTGTGGGGAGCGCTCAGCAGTTCAAAAAAAGAGTGATGTATTTAATAATTTTATCAATAATAAATCGCACAAACCTTTACGTAGCGAACACTACGGTGTGGTGTGTTCGTTCGGTTGACGATTTATATCCATCGAGCCACTAAATGCATATCCTGCTCGAATTGCTCGCATACTTTATTGCATGGCTTCCCGCTGGCCGTATAAAACTCGGCACTTTTACAAATAACTCCAAGTTAATAGTAGATAACGTAAACTATAATATTTAATAATCATAGTGCTTAGCAAACGTGAATACGTATATTTATTTTTTATATACTTATTTATTTATTAGTTATATGCTCAAATAATACAAATAAAATTAGATAGACCTGTAGGTACCTTCAAAGACGGAACTATTCCTAAATGTTTAAATATAATGACTTAAATGAACTCATTTAAAAATAACTTACGTTAATTATTATAGAAGTTCAAGTAGTTAAATAACTCGTTTGTAGGAGACAGCTTCCATTAAGAATGAAAATGTACACTCAAAAGCCTGAAGAAAATACCATCGTCCCATATTATCTTCTTAGCCTCACTGGCAAAGTGCCTTCTGCAGTTTATCCTGACCCAATTCAAAGAAAAACCTAATATCAAAAGAATAAAACTACTTACATAAAAATATACCTATATTTTATGGGTCACCTCTCAGAAGGATCAGGCCAACTGGCATACTTGGCTTAGCTTGCTGGACAGTGGCCTATGGTTCACGTTCTTTCCTTCAATGTTTGTTTCTGACGATATTTTTCTTCAACTTTAAAGCGTGTGATAATTAATTTTTCATACGCAAATATTTTCCAAATATATTTACTAATTCGCATTTGGCCAGTGCCGTGAACTGTGGCCTGATCTTTCTCATTGGGAGAAAATACCAGTGTCCAGAAATGGGAATAATAAAAATAATGGGTGGTTGAAGAAGAAAGAGTTAGGTGGTTGCAATTTAAACTCTGAAGCGCCGTGTGGACCGAAATTACCATGAAGCTATCACCACTTGATATATTATCACTTATTCAATGAAACACATTTGAACAATCAGCAAAATTTCCTAAACTTCTCTACAAACGCACAAATACTTCCATGCAGTATCCGTAAGTACCAATAATATATCTTACGAGACAATTCTCTCAATAGAGATAATGGAGCTGTTGCCTTTCCCATTTCACACGCTGAGACAGTGTCAGTGAGATAATGTTTGGGATCGTTTTTCCACAATGAGGGCACGTATGTGTATAGTCTTCCCAACTATATAAATATACGGATATACATATCACAATGGATAACATTAAATTTTTGGATAGTATTATTTTCAATAAGGTTTGAAGGAGGGAAAACCCTATAGGGTAATAACAGCAGAGCGAAGTGTGAATGTGTTTTGGTTTTAAGGGAGTGTGATAAGGGAGACATACCGAAGAGTTTCAGTTTAATACATTGGGGTAGCAGGGCATCCCCGTGGAGGACATCAGGTAGGAATCTAATCTCATCTGGTGTTGAGTACAGATGATTACGGGCGACAGTCTCTACTTAGAAACAGGTGGACTGCAAGCTCGACAATATTGTAAAAAAATACATAACCATTGTCTATAAACATTGTCGTACCTCGTCATTTTACTCCCTCATTAAGTCAGGGAAAATCATGTTACTAATATGAATAAAAAGCAATAAATATCATACATCCATAGGTTATACAACAGTCATACAATTGCAGTAATCTAGCTAAAAGCTAAAAGCGGGCAAACGTGTAAACGCTACACGCAACGCGGTAATTACATAAACGTGTGTACAATTACAATCGTAATTGCCACAAATGGCTTAATGTGGGATGCCGCGGCATCTTTATTGTGCTTCGATAAAAATATATACGGATATATCACAATAGATGATATTAAAATTCTAGATGGTATTGTTGTAACAGATGGTTTGAAGGAGGCAAAACCCTATGGCGCTCTATTAAATAACAGCAGAGCGAAGTGCTAATGTGTTTTGGTTTGAAGGGTGTGGTAAGGGAGACATACTTTTCCAAGGAATACCAGCTTAGTCCTCAGGAGTAGCAGCGCATCTGTAGCCGACCTTAAGAATCTAATCCTATCTGGGGTTGATTAACAAATGTCCATGGGTGGAGAAGCCATTTACCATCAGTAAGACAAAATCTATAAACATTTTCTTGACGCTAATTAAATCAGAGAAACCCACATTACTAATATGAATATAAAAGCAACATATACATGAACATCCATAACGTATACAAGGGCTATACAATTGCAGTAATCTAGCTAAAAGCTAAAAGCGGGCAAACGTGTAAACGCTACACGCAACGCGGTAATTACATAAACGTGTGTACAATTACAATCGTAATTGCCACAAATGGCTTAATGTGGGATGCCGCGGCATCTTTATTGTACTGCACTAGAAAAAATATATTAGAAACTACATGAGTGTCGATCCAATACATAGGCGCGTTTTGCGCGTTTTCTAAATATCGTAAGTATCTATTGTAAGTATGTTTGTTATGAAATGAATTGCTTAATAGTCTGTTTGTACGGGATGATGTGTTCGCTCAGCGAAAAAATTCCACTTTAAATTAAAAATAAATAAATCTATTCTTAAGTAATGTCATCTCGTCATCTTCACCTCGTGTTCCATCGTTTGATATCATAATAATATTGAGTAATAATACATAAATATACTTGGTTTTCTTATAAGATTGATATACCAAACGACCATACAGTTCATACTTAATAGGAAGTCGTCACTTTAGCCCATGGACGTCCGTGATCAAACCTGATATGATTAATATCCTACTACTGTCTGCTGCTCAGGGCTAAATTGTAACGCCTCATATTAGTCTTTATATAATATTATCCTTGATATGGTATTTTATCACGTTAATTTACTTAAAGTTGGCACAATAAAGTGACAGACGGAAAATCTGGTGACGGTCTGCAGAAAAGGCCATGGTTACCATATGCAAAAAAAGTGTGAACTCTTTAACCCGCAATGGCCAGGGTGGCATTTTATGTCTTCAGTCCCACTATAACTAAAGTCCCGATAATCTCTCACGATGAGCAATAAAGCATATTGTAGTAGATACCATTAAATAAATCCTTGGGATTAATTTTCGAATTAGCGCATTATATCTTTAAATATACCTATCTCAAAGGTGACTGACTGACATAGTGATCTACCAACGCACAGCCCGAACCAGTAGACGGATCGGGCTGAAATTTGGCATGCAGGTAGATGTTATGACGTAGGCATCCGCTAAGAAAGGATTTTGATCAATTCTACTCCCAAGGGGATAAAATAGGGGATGAAAGTTTGTTTAAATCTTCTTAGTTAATAATATTACTTCGTAACGCGAGCGAAGCCTCGGGCAAAAGCTCGTTTATACATAAGTAGTGTTGCCGCAGTCAACAAACAAAAGTTCTAACAGTTTGAATGTATTTCTATCTACGTAATCGTATTACTTGGTATTACTACATAATACCCGAGTATTGATACGGAATGATAATCCGCCTGTTATCGTAAAGCGTTATCGCTAGGTGAGGGTTGGGCTCGTTAGATATTTCTCGTAAAGCTCGTCATTTGTTATGGTAGGTTAGACCCTTAATACTTCCTCGTTTGTGTTACCAGAATGAGCTTTGAAAAATACGTATAAGTATAACATTGTATAAAGTAACTCACGGAGACTAATTGAAAATTTAGGTTTAGATTCTTGACTATTACAGGATCGGAGAAATTAAAATAATTCTGTTGAAGTGTTGTCAAGTTTCACTTCGTTAATGCCAATTATAATTAAAAATGTTTCTGTTACTCGTACCATGCCAAGGTTTCCAGTTTAGATTATTGGCTCTAGGATAAAAGCTTAGTGCTACGTAGATATTTTTTTGTGTTTTTATTTTTCTCTACGATACCTATTAGCGTAAATATTTCCTACGTGTTGTTATATAACATTGTTAAAAAACAGGCCCAAGTAGTCTTCTATCTATTGTATAAAATAGAATTGTATGGAATACATCTAGCAATCATCTATCACGCATATTCAAAAATTTGCTCATATCTCATAATTATATTTTAATACGCAGAAATATGTATTATTCTCGTTTTATTTTATTGGCACACAATACCTCTATTATTATCAAATTAGGCACTCTTGAAGAAGGATAAGATTGGGCACGTAATATTTCTCGTAAACTCTACCCCTATTGTCATGAGTACAACTTATCTTGAGTATTTCCATATAATAAACTTTATTAAGATAATTAGCAAATAACTACGGATTTGTCTTACCAATTTCCTTTTAACTCCCATAACCCCTACCTAAACTGGAATGGCGTCATACAAATCTATTTTCACACTCTTGAATCCTTTGTATTTAGTAGCAGGTGCCCATTTGATAAAAAAAGCATAAGGAATGACATATATTTACATATTTATTGGACAAACAAAAAAATAATAAACAGCCACTGTACCACTACTAAAAATACTTATCATCTAGGTTTAAGAGGCTTTCAAATAAAATCTATTATGCAATACAGTAGGCAATTGAATTGTATCACTTACATGGCAAGGCTCTTCAAATAATAGCCTCTTTATACTTTCACTAATAAATGCTAGCTTTGTTTTACAATTATAAGTATGACGGGTCGTTGCACGGTATCTTAATATCGTTGGAACAAACAATATGCCCTTTGACTTAAGTAAGGGTTAGCGCAGATTAGGAGGAGAAATGCTCGACTATACTATCATTGATTATTGTCTTTTTGTAATATAGAAGTAGCCAACGGATACGCAGTCCACCTGATGGTAAATGGCTTCTGCCGTCTAAGGATATCCGTAATCAACCAAAGATAAGGATAGAGTCCTACTGGAGGTCAACTAACGAAGCGTTGCTCACTTGAGAACCAAGTTGGAACTTAGAACGTAACGGATAAGAGTGTCTTAGTTATCACACCCTTTAAACTGGAACACAGCAACGCTCAACATTGCTGTTATTGGACAAAAATAGGAGGGGCGGTGGTGCTTTCGGAGTTGAACCATAAAGAGTTCTACCACACTTAAAATGTCTAATATAATTCAAAGCTCTTAATGGCGTAAAAGAGATAACTTTGATTTAATGGCGTGTGTGAGGGTCGCGACTGCTCGTGAATCAGCGGCTGCAAAAATGAACGCATAAAAATTCCACCACAGTAAAGCACGTTCTGGTATCATCCTAGTGAAATAAACATTTTGTAAAGCTGTGCCTGACAAATTGACGTCATTATACTTATTACTCGTTGGCCCAGAATCTAATTAACGTGGAGTTTGAACCAAACAGAGCGCAATCATCTGCTATTCTGCACAAATAATTACCATCATATTAAAAGTCTATTTGATTACCTCGTCTATAACGTTCTCTTGGTACTTGTACTTCACAAGAACATCTGCGAGCAGCTCTCCGTCTAATCTGCGCTGACCCTAAGAGTTGCGGTAGAACTCACGAGCCATCTGTTGGCAATTATGATTGTAATTGCTTGCAACACCGCACACCACGTCGTTCCTTGTACATATGCTTAATTGGTGTTGCCATTTAGCTGTTAGTTTGATTGCTGCATTTATATTATTACTAGCTTCTGTTCGCTTCTTAGCTAGATCGCGTTACAGACCAAGTTTCGTGGGAATCCGACGCGAAATTACACAAATTCTGTGTTTACTACATCAGCATAGCCCGTGGATATTGGTCACTAACTTTATACTACGACTTTTACTAATAATTAATTCGATTAGATACATCATCAACCGGTTGGCGTAAGTCTACCTTCAGAGAATTAAGGCATAGTCCAACACACTGGCTTATTACAAAATGATAGACTTCACACATATTTGAAATTCATTTTCAGGCATATAAATGTCCTCTTGATTTTTTTCAAGGTTATTGAATTTTACTTCACCGTGAAAGCTAATTATAATTATTTTTCACAACTTCCACAAATCAGAGATGCTTGTCTGGGTTTTGAAATTGGAGAATCAGCATCTATCAGTACCTATATAATTACTATCCCAAAGGAATTTAAATAAAATTGATCAAACAACGTACTAAACAATCTTTCACTTTCGTAATTAATGTGGATTTAACAGTATTCGTTAATTTCATTCCCTTCGGGGCGCGTAATTCCCAAATTACATTTCCGTTTGGGAGTGCGAGTATTAAAATCTGTTGACATAAAATGTGACAGCACTGAGGGTGCGACTCCTAGGGGAGTGATGGCCAAAATAGGTGGAATGTTGAGTTCCTTCTCCCCTTTATTACCTACACTAGTAATGGTAAAAGAATCATAAAAATACAAATAAAACAAAAGAAGTAACGCCCGTTATTGATAAACGATCTATCCATTTTTTGCCGACCAGAAATCGAAACTTGTATTGTATTTTAAATATTATCTAATAAGTATTAAGAGCTTCATTTAATATTTCAATGGATCATATTTTATCAGTAGTAAATATTGAATTCCAGTCATATCAGCAAGTAATGGCATTTATGTAATTAAATTGCAATGCAATTCTACGGGACATTACGTAGTTTCGAAAACTTTACAAATAAATAAAATTGAACTGTCTGCTTGTGACATCAAAATAACAGCTTTTTACTAACTCAATATTATTAAAGTAAGTAATATAAGTTAAAATATATAAGTTAGGTAGGAACTGAAAGCAATAATTCAATTATTATTTTTTTCATCATCTGTCAGTTCTGTTTATTTCGGCTAATCTCCGATAGCTACACCGATTTTAACTGAACTTCCACAGGCAGTTAAATGATGTTATAGGCTACTTTTATATTATTAGAAAGAACAATATTTCGCGTAAATTAACACCCATGAAATGTTATGAAATGAACCTTAACACTTATTAAAACAAATCTCAAGAGTATTTCCACTTTTAAACGCGGGTAAGACCGCGGAGCACAACCCGTTTTTCCAATAAAATCGTTGAACATTTGCAGAAAAGCATAGCGCGGAGGACTGTGAATGAACAACATTTTCAGTTACTCTTTTTGCGATGAAGCTTCTCGTATGGCAGAGAACAAAATAGTGAGTGCTTTCAATGCATGCAACATTGGCGATTTTTAATGGATCGTGCGTTATAGTGTTTCGTTTCAAAGGCTATATGTGTTAAACTGCTATAGGTGTGGATAAAATCGAGCTTATAATATGTCCTTTTGTAGGATGTTGTATGATCTTGTATGTATTAAAAGTTGACAAATTTTTACCCGACTGCCAAGGAAGGGTTATGTTTTTCGCGTGTATCTTTTACGTTTGTCTTTCTTTATACCCTCGGATCTAAGAAACGGCTGGATGAATTTCGACAGTTAAGGCACCGTATAAGGATCTATATACACACGACAGTTAAGGCACAGTATAAGGATATATAGACACTTGTACTGTGGTTAAGGTGTTATTATTTATATTTAGTTCATTTTTAGTTTTGATTATCAACGTTATCCATTCATTACTTCTAGGAAAATTACCAAGATCATCTTTCAGAATAGAATGTCAGGTCTTAGTCATCATGCATTTTTTAGATAAATATGAAACACTACAGGTACAGTTTTATTCTCGTTTCGCTTAAGCAGGTAACAGGCAAGTCTAATTTTGCAACAGGAACTGAAATGGAAGGATCAGGAACATTCTTGGATATATTTTATGGCAATTTTATTCCCATACATAGTTTTTAATGTATACTTGAATATAGTCATTTTTTATGTAAACGTACCGTTGACATCAAAACTGTTATTATAAAGATTAAAACTCTTAAGTAAAGTAAAGCTAAGAAAACGTCGTCTATTTTTGTGAATCACAAACATGCACTTCAAGTGTACGTATATAGATAATGTAATATCAAATAGCTATCCGAAAAGCGAGTGTGAAAGGATTGGGCCCCGATAGATAAGACGAGACCAGTGTCGTCGCCAGTAAACCCATCGCTATGGACCCTACTTATCGTGATCTCTTCGTAAATTTCAATTTGAAATGACACGTTCTATGAATCTAGTTTTGGGGTCCCTAGCACAGACTTCTTGTAACGAGAAAAATATTTAATGATGGAATATAAATAAGTAGAGATAGAAGAAACCATATTGGATTTTCTGAAGATTAAGATTTACCTTATACTTACCTATTTTTCAAATAATTTATTTTTTGACTGAATTAAAATTGATGTAAAATTTTGTGGTTTGCAAACGACAATTAACAATAGCACAAATATTAACTCCTTGTTAATATCGATCGAATTTAATCCAGTAGTCAATAATGAAAACCTCTGGATAACTCTCCACATTTTAAATGACGCTTCTGGTCGAAATATCGAAATAACGAAAACCAATACACGGACGCGGGTGAAGCCGCAAGCTCTATATTTTATGAAATCTGTTTTGGTATAATAACGTCTCGTCTGATCTTGTGAGTAGGTATTGAAAATTCAGTAGGTGTGAGAAAGAGGAAGTTGATAACCTTAACCCATTTTTTCAAAGATAAACAGTTTACTCTTTTCGCGAAAGAAGAACATTCGGTATTGTTTGTAATTATGCAGCCATTGACGTAGGAAGATCTGTGTAAACTATCGAAGGTAGGCGTAGTAATGTATGGCTTATGCGTACCAAAACTTGCGATTTCGATTCAGGAATAAGACGTCCAATACAATTTTTAGTAGGTTTAAAAAATAGCAAATGTCCTCAGTTCATCTTCACTACATTCGACACTTCGAACCAGTATCTTAGTAGTAGTAAAGCAGGTAGTTTAGTATAATAGTGGGCTTAAATTCTCCTACTCTTTTATTAATTAATTT
This sequence comes from Epargyreus clarus clarus, assembly GCA_014595695.2. Classification (NCBI taxonomy): domain Eukaryota; kingdom Metazoa; phylum Arthropoda; class Insecta; order Lepidoptera; family Hesperiidae; genus Epargyreus; species Epargyreus clarus. Next base: position 927,511 of record JACTTY020000006.1, read on the forward strand.
TCTGTTTTATAAAATAAGCGTTATTTTTACCGTCTATTACAACTATGTTAATTTACGGTGTATGTTGTTTTTTATAAAATTGTCTGCCTACCGGGCGTTATTTTAAATCATATGGAAAAAACCTTAGCAAAAATGGGTTAACTAGTGTTTAAAAAATAACCTGTGTTAATAGAATAAATCTACCACCAGCGTTGTAACTAGTCATGTACGCCTTTAGGCATGTTTGAATTTTGACGATCTTTTTTCGGCGTTGACTCCAACTAGTTATGAGTAAGAAGCATAGATTTCTTTACCCCATACGAAGCTTGAACGATTAGATAATTTAAACGATACGCAAAGGACTGCGCCGATAACGCCCTTTTTCTCACTACGCTATAAAACACCGATTTTCGCGGAAATGTTGCGGATTTTTCCACGAATCGTTTAACCATTTAGCGATGATTTGTCTACCGATCTCGATTAATCAATTTCTCATTTTCATGTTGAGTCTGGCCAGCTGTTGGCAAGACCGATTAGCAACTTACTTTGCTAACTTTCGGCAATCAGTCAGTATATTTGTTCTATGTTCACACATGTTTCTTGCAGGTATAATTGCCATTTTTTAAACTCAAATCCTCAAATCTTTATCAGCACTTCCTCAAACTTGCAGTGAAATAATAATTACCTACTTTGATTTGATTAATCTTGATCTCTCAAAGCAAATATAGACAGAAGAAGTACTTACAGCTGAACGTAGAGATTGACCTTTTTCGAAATCTAACAACCATTACAAAGACAAAAGATTATACCATAGGATAAGAACATTTTACCGTGAATCAATTTATGATGACTGACACCGTTAGTCAAACCAAGAAGCAATCCTGTAATCAAGGTATGCCGACGTTCTTACGTCTTTATCGATACTCTCATATGATTTATTATATTTAACGCGTATATTCACTTGCAATGCAAATATACAATTTCGTACGTTACTTGGCAAGCATGCGAAGACTGTTTATGAAAGATTGATTGCGCGATGGTACACGAGGAATAGAGTTACTGCCTACACGCATATTTTAATTATTACTGTTTCAAAATTTAAACCGTGAATGAATCACGTGGTTCACTTACACTGCAATGGTTTAAAGGAAGATATTTGAATCTTTCGTATGTAGGTACAATACTCGTACATTTAAAGGTAAAATAATATTTAATTGTGTTAGGTTACCTAATCTCAAAACTACTGAAACAATTTCAATGAAATTTTGTGAATGTGTATACCTAGTTAGTTTCAGCTTGAAAGATAGTACTCGTATTACAGTACCTACATGGATTGTTGTAGCAAAATACTCAAAAAACTAAAAAAAACACGCTTTTATGATAAAATCAACTAAAAAGCTTTCGGTATTCTATTTCATTCTTTCATACATGCAGGGTAAGATAAGGATGTATGTTGATCTCTTTCTACTGAAAAACGGAGTTACTCACGGACAAACATACAAGTGAAGCTAATATAAAGGGTGTAAAAAAGTAACCCTGATGGTAATTAAATATAAATCGATATATTAATTTTATATGAGATACTATTGCATTTTCCATTCTAAAGACAATTATACATACATAATGAGTTAGTCAGAAAGTCAGAATTATAACCTACATTATTTAGTACTTACGTTAGGCGCTAACGAAATTAAGGCACTGTAAGATCATAAAGTCCAAAAACAAGTTACTGAAAATTTAAACAACCTACATCTTGTAGCATTTAATTGTTTTGGCTTCGAAATAGCTGGAGAGCGCAACGCCTAGTTTAGGAGACGTGTAATTAAGATTAATTAAATGTAATTGCTTAATACGACATTGTAAACATTGAAACTGCAATTCTGTATTTTATCATTAAGTAACAAGAAGTCATATTATTTGTTAAAGTTAATTCTGACAAAAACCTAAATGTGTAAAAGGGCCAAATTCGCACATCCAAAGAAGTCCATTTTATTATCTACCGATTATAGCTATAGGGATATACGTAAAATACACACGTTTTTAAATTTACAAAATAACTTAATACTTTGTTGTAGGATTTTCAATTTGACAACATTTTATTGTCAATAAATTACGATCATACAAAAAAAAGTCACTTATTAGGTATATAATTGAGATACAAAGAGAGCTTAATTTTCAAAACGAATACAAGAAAATTTAATTGTATAGTTTCACAACAAAATTACTATAAAAAAAATAAAAAAAAAATTTGGTGTTGAGTTATTTTAGTAACATCTAAAATATCGAATTCATAATGAAAATGGACTAGGATATGAAATGGAGTATCTAAACAAATAATTTCAACCCGAACATAACCCACTCCACTGAAACTTGTGCTACGCAAACAGATGAAGTGGACTAGATAGCTGAATATTGAATATTTAAATCACAATAGCGTCTTGATTTATCCCGCATACAATTTGAATACTACCGATATACTCCGTTGCAAATTCAAATATGATTTAAAACTTATTATTTCAGACTTAAAATAATAATATAGAAGCACGGTAGTGTGTCAGCCAAGTTCAAAGAAAATATTGGCGAAGACAGCACCGTGCATAATGTCTAACTTACTAAAGTTACTAAAGATAGATATTATGCACTAGCATAATATCTATATAGTTATATCCGACTGCGTAAGGTAATGTTTTAGGGTTTCGTACCCAAAGGGTAAGATTTCGCTGTCTGTGCGTCTGTCCGTCTGTCACGGTGCTCTATCTCCGGAACTGAAATTTTACAGAGGATGCATAACGGTGGCCGCTATAACAACATACAGGTACTAAAAATAAAATAAAGTTGAATATTAAAGTGGGGTCCCCATACAACAAACCGGTATTTTTCGACCTTTTTCCGATCTAATTGTTAAACCGTACTAGGAAAACAGATTTTTTTACTATCCGTACTACTGCTATTATAATAAACGAGCTTTTGCCTGCGGCTTCGCTCGCGTTACGAAGTACTATTTCATCCCCTATTTTATCCCCTTGGATAGAATTGATAAAAATCCTTTCTTAGCGGATGCCTACGTCATAACATCTACCTGCATGCCAAATTTCAGCCCGATCCGTCCAGTGGTTTGGGCTGTGCGTTGATAGATCACTATGTCAGTCAGTCACCTTTGAGTTATATATATTTAGATACAGATAAGAACAACAAAATATATTTTAATATAGTAATTTTAACTTTATTTGTTGTTGTTGCGTTGTTTCATACAACTTTTGCATTGTCGCCATAAATATAAAAAATATTCAACATTTGATGGTACGGAAGACTCCATGTGCGTGTTCCTCGTACTTAGCCAATTATTCTCTCTCTTTGTCACGACATGCAGCCCAAACGGCTTGACGGATTTTAACATAATGAGGTTGGATGGATGAACTGTCGTTAGTCATCTAAATAATGAGTGTGACATAGGCTACATTACTTTCCTTTTCAGTTCAACCAAACAGTTGTTTATAGGGCTCCATTAGAGTAAAAACGAAACCCTATTACTAAGACTCCGCTGTCTGTCCATCTGTAACAGGCCTTTTTTTCCTGAACCGTAATAGATAGACATTTGATTTTTTACACAATATGTATAAAGGTGGCCGCTATAACAACAAATACTAAAAATAAAAAAGTTGAAAATAAATGGGGGTCACGATACAAGAAACCGCTATTTCTCGACGTTTTTCGCTGTATCTATTGAACCGTAATAGGTAGACAGTTCATATTTTCACAATGTATTTATTTTAGAAGCTTCAATAATAACAAATATCAAAAATAAAAAAACATTAAAAAAGTTGGTGGTACCTTACCTTACCTTACTTGAAATTGGCTATTAGTTTTTTTTTTATATTTACTATTATATTTAGGTATATGTAATTGAAGCAGTAAACGTGTACCTACTCTACAGCAACTTATGTCACTGCCCCTGTGAAAACAGACGAAAAAGGATCGGAATCCGTAGGTGACTAAGGACTTATTGGGGTCTGCCACTTACGTTTGCTGTAGTCCGTGAACATTAAAGCGAGAATTTTTTTAAAATGTGGTATTTCCTTTTTTTACCTAGAACATATCCATTTGATATCACGAAATACGAATTCATGAAAATTTAATGACAACCTTTAAATAGAGAAGACTTTAATCTTAATGCTAATTACCTACTGGTAGCTACCCTTAAGTATTTTTAATAATATAGAAGTAATAAACAAGCATGTAGGCCACATGAAGGTAAGTGGTAAGAACCAGCCACGGTCATGTCAGTCATGGACAAGACATCTGTAATCGAAGCACACAAGATCGAGCATGCAGTCCACTTGAAGTTATAGTCTCTAGAGATTACGGACATCAGAACCTATATTTAAATATATTTCACCCACATAATCATAACAACAAGCACGTATTGTACCTACTTAGATATTATTCTGAACTACTGAAAGACAAATAATTCATGAAATGTCGAACATTGGTAATAGGTAACCCAAAGAATTAATGTTTTTAGCTGTTACGATATTAAAATAAAACCAGGGTGTATTAGTTTATCAAAATCGTATGGATTCGATTTAAATTTAATGCATTTAAAGGTCATTATTTATTTAAAATTCAAATAGTTGTAATAGTGTGTATTTTGGAAGTTGTATATAAGCGTAAAAAGTACGCTAATATTGTAAGGCCTTTGTATTTTTTTGAAGTGAGCACAATATTGTAGGGACATATTTTTAAGAATCAGCTATAATTTTTGAATCTAAATTTTGGTAGGTATTTCAAAATGATGTTTAGTTTAGAAAAATGTTGATAATTTATGGTGTATAATGTCAATTATCTTTTTTTTTATGTTTTTTATTTTCCAGGAACTCTCAGAATTTTATACATGCTTTTAAATAAATATTACATTCAAATTGCAAAATTACGAATGAAAAAATACTTATAAAATAAAATTAAGTTGAAACTTACCTTAGATGTAGGTATTCCCAAAACTTAACGTAGGATTCCAGATGTAGAGTTTCAAATGTTACTACGAACGTCAACACTGCACTCGTTTTCACGCGATTATCTACTATCCTGTAAATTCATCTTATTGTTACAGAGCCGGTACACGCGACGAGATGGAACCACTACGCCTCTTCTCAATTCATGCCTTGCGTCTCACAGAATACACACGAGTTCGTATTATGGAGCTCGCAGAAGCCGGCTACACAATCTGTTGTCTTTCAATACATAAACAAACTGGCTAACATCCTGAAGCTAGCTTCGTATGGCACGGCGCTACTATCAAAGCGGCTCCGCTCCGTATCGTTTTAAACGTGTGTGCCATATCGACGCTTTAAGAAATGCTACCTAACTTTTCCTAAACAAAAAACGTGATCTCCAGACACCGGCGAGCACAGACGCGGCGTACGAAATATTTGAGACATGAATATTAAAAGTTTTACGAACTAAAACGATAACAAAACGACATTGAATATGCCCGAGATTAGCGCTAGAGTTCTGTATGTGTATAGCTTCCGCGGCTGCGCTGTAGGCACGAACGATGCGTCTTTCATCATTGGACCAATTTGTACACTGGGTCTTTGCAACAAAGTCGATTTGAAAATGCATTGTGTTTCTCCGGCGGCCTAGTATTTGGGTTTCATCTAAAATAAAGCTCTAAAACAACACGCAAAAGACTCATTCGGAACGGTTTCGAAGAGAAAATACTGCAAGCGTACGGAGGGGCGAGGTGATTGCAGTGAGGCGAACTTGCGACCCCTCATCTCGATTCTAGTTTGGGGTTTCAAAAGCTATTCCAGTAGGATATAACACGCTATACGCGTATTATATTAAGGCTTGGCTCTAGATATGTTCGATTTATTATTTAGCATTATGGTATAGCACTCACAGCTCTATGATAATCATGAGCAAAATGAATGAATTTCCGTATGACTTGACGTTTTACAGATCACAGAAAAAAAACTCGTGGGAGTATCAATCTATGGACCTGTAAACTTGCAATTAAAACAACGCACAGAAAACCACAAAATCTGATAGCTTGCTACCTTTGCTAACTACCGGATTCACTACCTGTTAATTTTATAAATACCTACCTACCCTACCGTAGTGTAAAATAAATGTCATTTAATTTACACTTCTGTCAAGATTATATAAACGAGAAATTGAATATTTCTAATGAATACCGACCTAATTTCTAGCATATTAAATTAATCACAAATCGTCTTATCCCAAAGAATTGAGGTAGCTATTTCTGAAAGTAGGTAAAAGTCTGCTTAGACTCATGAAATAAATTGGGGCATTCGATTCATTCATTCACCAAAATTCATGACGATTTCTTCGAAACTGAGCCTATTATCATGTGGAAGCTAATAAAACTTGTTCTACTTATCGGAATACTGAGTTAAGAACGAAAGCAATACGAACGCGTTGTTAAATTTTTGTAGAAAGATAGTTATTTTCATTCAAATTGCCCAAAATCCGTTCAATCCATTGATAGTAGGTACACACGGATAGTTGTTCCTATTTGATCTAGAGATTCGGAAATGGATTGTGTGCTCATTATTATGCGGGCCTATAATTTCCTTTCGATCCGGAACGTGTTAATTCATACGAAGCACGTGCGTTCATATGGGAATTGGGATAAATCGCTGGGCATACAGACCCTACCTACATCTACTTGATATACTTATATTGGTAGGTACTTATTTTTAATTTAAATTGTTTCATACCTCATGAATACCTCACTGATGTAAACATTATCATTCCATAGTTAATCTGTGGTATAACAATGTTCACCTATATGTATACAACTAAGTCCACAGGTAATTTACCCGACTGTTATAATCCATTTTTCGATTCCCAGAAGAGATGTTGAATATTATAAGTGATATGAATGCAGGAGGGGATGGAATGAATATAAAGTGAGATTGGAAATTAAGCGACACGTAGCCTACCCACTGAGGTGACGGTAAATCTGCTACTTTTTAGCAATGTTGATTAGCTTCTATGAGTTATTAATAAATAAAGATACCTACATATTTCACAATCTCTTCCCACACCTGCTGTATATAATAATAATAATACCAATCTATTAAATATCTTGTCTGCATCGATATACTACTACGATGCTTGTCTGCCAAAAATAGACATTTGACAATCTCTTCACACTACAATGACAATGACACATACACATTGTCAAAGATAAGTGTGTATTTACTGCCCTTCCTATAACAAGAACGCGCGTATGCAATATAAATCATAGTATACTTTATACACACAACTAAACACCACTATCAGCACGCTATCACTATCATTACACATCATCCTGGATAAGTTGACTCTACCATATGAATAATAGACAAAGATTCAATTACCACACTTTATTACAATACACAATACATAGACAAGGTAGGTAATTGTTTACAAATTGACACACTTATATGGAATTCCACAAATGGCAGTCTGGTCAAGGATAATACAAATTTTAATAAATTTACTAACCTACAAATACTCGATTTATAATTAATAGAACAAAACTATGAAACTACATCAACAATGGTATTAAAATTGTAGAAACATCCTATTGATATGGATAGACTGATTATGGCGCTAAATCGGAAATATTTTAATACTTTTGAAGTATATCCGAACCAATAGAAATACGTGAATGGTGCAATTACTACAAATAATTATTAGATTAACTTTGAATATCTATTTGTAATAGTTATTTAGGTCCTTTATATATAACATTAACAAGCTCTGTTTAAGGTAAACCTATTATTAATTAAGATTATATTAACTGAATCCCGTATAATTCTCAAGTAGGCAACAATAATCTAATTCATTTTATCATACCTACTATATTTAATTTGTCTGCATCTATTTTGCAAGTGCTGTCCTCTATGTGAGCGCTAGAAACTAAGTGTTATTTTACCGTAGGCTTCCATTGGTTTGGACAGACTCATAAAGGAATAACAATATCTGTTTTGATAGACGATTAAATATAAATATTATAAATGCTTTTCTTACCTATAACAATATTAAATCTCAATTATTCGTGCATATAAACTCACACACGTGCAACATCAACGTATATAATAAAATAATAAATAATATGTAATGTAAAACTTATAACAATCTTGAATAAAGATCTTTTTGACTAGAATAACGTACCCTGCAATCTTTGTCAGGAACACAAGTGTTAAATAAATCACTATAACTACTACCGACATGAAAACTATATCATAATAATGTTAAATAATCATTTAGATGTCATTTTTTTTTATAATATAAGAGTAGCAGACGAGCATGCAGTCCACCTGATGGTAAGTGGCTACTGCCGCCCATGGACATCTGTAATCAACCTCAGATAGGATTGGATATTCCTACCTGAGGTCGGCCACAGATGCGCCGCTACCCCTGAGGACTAAGCTGGAACGCCTCGGAAAAGTCTGTCTCCCTTACCTACCACACCCTTCAAACCGGAACACAGCAGCGCTTAACATTGCTGTTATTAGGTAGAAATAGGTGTGGCAGTGGTGCCGCCGGAGTCATTTAATAATCATTTAGTAACATAATTATATTACTCACTGTATAAAATGAAATAGGCGACATGTTTTGGTCACGTGGACCATAAATGTACGAAAATTATATTTTTCAAAAACTGGCAACTTAATAAAATTTATAATAAAATCTACAGTTTTGAAGTAAAATCAGCACCAAATACTTACTTAACCAAAACACAACAAACTTTAGAAATCTACAATCACACACACACTCATAATATAATTTTGTAAATTAGTATTTCACATAATTAACGACAAAGTTCCATAAAAACTTTAAAAATGGCATTTGTTTTCTATATAACAAGTTTTGACATATTTTTTCATTAAAAAAATATGACATTTGAATAACAAAAGGCGGTGCATCTAAACAAATTCAAAATGAAATATTTATTTTACTCAAAATTCTTAAAGTTAGGGTCATTGCTAATTAAAAATTATAAACTTGATACAGCAATAGCTTCAAATACTTCAAATCGCAAATGACTTTTATATATAAATCATACAATAACTTCAATACAAGAACTTATAAAACAATGGATATAAATATTTCAAATTACATAACATCTTGATCATTATAAATATTTTTGTTCTCTTTAAGATAGTCAATAACAATATTTAGCTAATCTCATTCGAAACTTCAAGTTCAATAACTTATGTAAATATAATTATAATAATAAAATTTAAGCTTAAATTATTACACTTACACCAATTAAGCAAAATGGAATGTTAAGTAGGGCGGAGTACACATTGTAAGCTTCACATAGGCTTTAAAATTCACCTTCAATATTCTTCCGCGTTCCATCCATCCAATTTCAAAGATGCCATATAATTACTTGGACCCACATTGCGTACACTTTAGGGTCATCTGCAAATCGTCACACGTCACGTATGTCACATATATTTTACTTTTTCATTCGTCCTTCTGATCTTGCATTATTTTGCGAACACCCTCCACCCCTCCCCTTTCTTATGCTAATGACATTTCAATACTAAGTAAATGATGAAACTCACAAAGTCTTCCATTAATTACGCGAGGATTATATCATTATTTACTCACTTTAAATATTTAACTTAGGACTAGTTGACTAGTATTTACGACTAGATAGACTGTAGGTAGATTATATTGTTCGAGACCCCCTCCTCCCATAAGATTGGGTCAAATTTGGCTCTCCTCCCTTGCCTATATGCCCCATGTAATTAATAGATGCATCTTAATATGCTCTTTCACCAAACTACCTTTGAACGTGTGACATAATTTCTGGATGACCCTATGCCAAATTCGAATTTTATCATCTCATCATACATATTATAATTCAAATAGGAATAAAGGACTTTTATAATTTGCCTAGAAATATGTACACAAAGTATTACACTAACAATACTCGAAGGTACATTACAATATAATTTAGCGGCACAAAGATATAATTTAACTTGAAGCCAAAGCACAGAGTAGCATACTTAAATATGAATAAAATTGATTTGTACTGTCATGAATGAAATGTTCAATATTTAATGTTATAATGAAATGATACGAGTTGCCCGCAATAATTCGACAATACATGGATTTATTGTCAATCATATTGTGCGTGTAGGTACCAATTCATTTTCTTCTCTTTGTGCTATATTTTTGACGTTAATTTCAAACTAAAATAGGCAGTAACTAAAAAGATAATGTAGGTTAAATTCCCACAATAATACAAAGTATAGAAATCAAAATCAGTCTCATAATAGAGCAGCCGTTTAAATTGAAAAGTTTATAGCGATTCAATATTTCTATTGTAAGTCGATACAAATAAAGGACCAAATGGAGTCCGTTACATCTTTATATAAGTAAATGATTGCTATAAATCTTTAATATAGATTGAATATTAGATTAAATGCAGAAAAAATGTACTCAGTCACCAAGTCAAATGTAAAAATTGTAGAGATCACAGCTATAACTTCAACATGCACAAAATTTCTTTTCCTGTTTAGCGGCAAGTTTTTGGAGAGATTGACGACGTCTGCCCGACGCACATAGCATTGCGTATTCCACGGATGTTTCCATTCTGAAAGTCATAAATATATTCATAGTAAATTAATGAGAAACTTCATTGGTACTAAGTAAAGTACTACATGTTTTCGCCATCAAGAACTGTTACTCGTGCATTAGCTGGCTGTCGTTCAAAGATTCTGTTACACATACCTAGATACAGGTCAAGTTAATAGAAGCGTTGTAAAAGGCAGCCTCCACATAACCAAGCACAGTGACTATACCAAAAATCTTTTCCCTATATGTCTAACAAAAGCGTTAATAATAGTTATAAATCATAAATGTAATAAATAACCTAATACCTACTGGTAAAAAACCGTATTTTAAAAATACCTCTCACCTTAACATGATCCTATCAAGCAGAATTTCAATGGCACGGTCAATATTCTGTCCAGTTTTGGCACTAGTTTCCAAATACGGCAAGTTATAGTTCTTTGCAAATTCTCTGGCACGGTTTTGGTTCACAAGTCGCTTCTCCTGAAGATCACATTTGTGACCACAGAGTACTATATCAGGGTCATCATTTAAACTATGTGTCTGGAAAAGTCATCCAAAAATTTTATAATAAACCCCAGACCTTTTTAATAAATTATGTTACTATACAATTTTCTAGTAAGCCTTACCATACAAATCTTAAAATTGAAATCATTAAAGTAGTCAAATCAGGTTGACTATAAGATTGTTTACTACTTCTATATTATAAAGAATAAATGATAAGGACAATAGGTATTTCTCTCCATGCTAATTGTTTATTATCAAAATTGTAATACCAGTCACTATATTTTTATACACAGCCCTGTATTAAAGCATTTGAAAATGTAAATATACTCACTTTTAACTGCTCAATCCAATTCCTTACTTCCAGAAAGGAAGCTTCATTTGTCAAATCAAAGAGCAGAAGAAAACCCATCGCATCACGATAAAATGCAGTTGTCAGGCTTCTGAACCTAGAAAAAAAAACAATCATTATAATTCAAAGATTCCAGAATTTATTCATAAAAATAATGTATCATATTCCCAAGTTTAGGACAAAATTTTTGACAGCATTTTTTTATATTTCTAATATTTAATATTGACACACAGCTACATTAAAAAAATTACATCACAACAACTGTAGCTTATTGTATTGTAGAAAACTTACTAGTAGCAGTAGTAGACTAGACTACTACTGCTACTACTACTACTACTACTAGAAAGCTTACTGTACTTTAGAAAAAAACTTTTAACCTGAGCCTAATAATGTTGTATAATTTGCAATATATAAATTAATACTAAATATTGATTATATGTCAAGATGTTTACCTTTCTTGGCCTGCGGTATCCCAAAGTTGTAAGTGTATGCGGTGCTGCCGGCTACCTTGCTGATAAATCTGGAATTTTGTAACAAACTATTAGCTCCAGCATTAGAAATAAGAAGAAAATAAAATGTAATTAGCAAATAAGTAGTATATAAGAAATGTGGAATAATTAAGATAGAAAAAGCAAATGTAAATAAAGAAACAATATGTGTTTTATTTTTAAGAAAGTAATGAAATAATAATAAAATAGAAGAGTAAAATAGAGCATAGAATAGCATACAATAGGTGAACAGATAGAAATAGAATAATTAAAATCAGAATAAAAGAGAAGTATGAAAGAAAGATCAGGCATGAAGAATAAAAGTACGAGAGGCATACAATCGAGAACTAGTATGGAAGAGTATGTAGTTTAAAAATGTCTCTGATACATGTTAGAGGATAGGGGTAAAAAAAACTATTAGCAACTTGTGTATTACTTATTATTAGATTTTTAAATATTTTTCCTTCATTTTATACTAGTTTCCTACACAATCCTACTACCGTTTGCACACAATTCATTTCATTTGAGGTATATTGTTTTCATTCTAAACCATATTTTGAGTTTTCTAACTATATATTTTTAGATTTTTAAATATATTCTTCTTATTTATACAGATTCTGTGAAAAATGATGTGCAAGTTGTGTAAATTTAAAGTAAATAAGTAAGTAGATAGTCATCTAAGTATATTTTCAAGCTTCAATATGGGACAAATTTCTTTTAAAGAGCACCGAAATAGAAGTAAGTAAGTAATCAAACAATAACACTTATATACAGTAAAGAAAAATCAAAAGAAAATACTTGCCACAGTTTTTTCCCTGAAGTCAATCCCAACAGTGGATATAAACTGAGTGTGGAATACTCCATCCGTATACTTGTACAGAAAACTCGTCTTCCCAACCCCAGAATCTCCAACACATAATAGTTTTATCAAGTAATCGTAGTCCATATTGATATCAGAATACTACTGAAAATAAACATTATCGCTTAAATAAACAATAAAGGAAAATATGATGACATATCGCTGAATCTTATCTAAGTTCACCGTGGCATCACTACTGGACATCGGGAATCAGGAAATAGTAGAAAAAATACAAAAAATGTTATAAAATCCAGTATCTCAGAACATCGACATTTATTTACAAAGTAGGACAGGTAGCCAGATGGTCTTACTATTAAACAGAAATGCAGTTTTTACAACAACACAAGAAAAAGAGACTTTATTATCACGCAGTAAGATTCATTTATAACGTCATACTTTACTGCACTTACCAAAATATGAAGAAAAAACAGATTGAAAGATCATCACAAAGAAAATATTTTTTCTAAATATGAAACCATGGATTCTTATATTTTTGCCTTTATGAAGTTATAAAGGTGATACCACACTAGATATAGTGCGACCGAGTTTTCTATCAATAAAATTGAAGTGCGTCGCTTCACGTTGCTATGAATACTACTCAGTACTCTATTTTTTTAATCACACCATTACTTAAACCTGGAAGCTTAACTAAATTAGAGATAAAAAACTTAAAATAATCGAGTAAATAATCGATTCCTAACAGTTAATCGATTATTAAGAATCAATTATTACACCCCTAAGTGACAGTGACTTATGTTACATCTGATTCTGACATTTATTCTCTTACATTTATTATTGTTATTATGTAAATAAACAAAATGTTTGTTTTGCATTTATATTAAAGTCTATAGTATGAAAATATAACTAATTTTATGAATTTAAATAGACTTGAGTATTCGTTGAGTATTCGTTATTTATGAGGAAGTTCCTTTTTATTACGTAAATATTATTATTAGAGCAGTCAATTAGATCCAGTTATAATGTCGAGCAGTGAGCAGAATATAAGCCCTAAAGTGGAGGTTGAGTATTGGTAATTACATTTAATGAAATATAACATAATAATATTGACTGATTAAAGACATATTATGTCATCAATACATTGGTATCCTGACGTCGGTGCCGGTTTATTCTTACAGTAATTAAATTATCTAAGACGTTATTTATTTTACATTAAGATTTTATGTAACGTCGAGACCATTCAGGGTTTTCAGGTGCATAAATTTTCTTTCCATATTTCTTCATTCTCAAATAATCAGGCAGTACGCAATTACATAAATAACTATATAAATCAGCGACGCGTGCTTTACAGTTGAAACTGGATAACTAGCATAAGTTATTGACCTAAGCTACTGATCTGCCATCTCTCTAATCTCAAGCCATTGTGCTTGTATTTAGTTTCCACGTTTGACTTAATGGTACCCCTTTCCATTGATCAATGCTTAAAGCGACTGCTCCTGGTCCACCAGATGTCAGTGTAAAAGGACACCATGAAACCCAGAGCCAGCACTGAATGTCTAATGTATATCAAATGTACTTATATTTGTTTAATACCACACAAAGGTAGTAGGTAGGTTTAAAGGTGGTAGAACCCTATGTGGTTCGACCCCGGCGGCACCACCGCCACACCAATTATAGCAGTGTTAGGCACTGCTGTGTTCCGGTTTGAAGGGTGTGGTAGGGGAGACAGACTTTTCCGAGGCGTTCCAGCTCAGTCCTCAGGGGTAGCGGCGCATCTGTGGCAGACCTCAGGTAGGAATATCTAATCCTATCTGGGGTTGATTACAGATGTCCATGGGCGGCAGTAGCCACTTACCATCAGGTGGACTGCATGCTCGTCTGCTACCCTTATATTATAAAAAAAAACACAGCATCTTGTGTTAAATCTGTTCATCTGTTTACCAGTGGAGCGTGTGACTATGGAGGCCATTGTTTAGCTCTGGCACAGATAATACAAGGCAGCACACCAAATGCCACAGTCTCTTGTAAGAGAGGACGTCAAGGTACTAGATAGATATATTTTCAATTGATATTTATTTTTTAGATAGATATTTATTTGATAAAGGGATATTTTTTATATTACAAATATAAATGTATATTCCAATGTAAATTTATTTAGTGCCCACTGGAGAAGCAATACTGTCGCATTATTTTTCCACTTGTAGCAGATTCTGCTACAGGAATAGAAACTACTTTCAACTCTTCTTATATCTTATATATTCTTTCATCTTAAAATGTGTTCTTTAATAAAATTTTCCGTTTCAGGCTCCTTTGAAGTGGCAGTAAATAATACTTTAATTTATTCTAAACTGCAAACAATGGCGTTGCCAGACTATGAGGAAGTAGCCCAAGTTATAAACGACGTGTCTAGAGGTGGAAATCCAAAAGAAATAAAAGGCCAACAACCAGTAAATTGTGTTGTATCGTAAAATTTATTTCACATTTCACTACTTAAAGGTAACAGGACATTACATTTTGTATAAAATATTTCCAATAAAAACTATTTTTTTAAACAATTTCATATTTTTTTAATGCTATATAACAGTAATTGTGATATAATTATATATTAATTTATAACTAGCACACAGCCGTATATTTTATATACATAAATATTTTGTGTATACAGTGCAATGTTCACACTTGATACATGTTATATACCTAAGTAGATTATTGGGACCTAGAATGCAGGAAAGTTATTTTGTTTCTAAATTTATAAGAATGCCATCATCTGTAATTATCTACATCTTTTTATACCGCTTTTCGCAATTGTTTTATTGAAAAACACGCAATTAGCCCCAGCAATGCATCGGCAATACCTTAACAATTTTTATTATTTAAATATTCAACAAAATTGGCTATAATACCTTTACTTACACTTAATATAACGTTCTTATAAGTTTATAACAGACTCAATAACGTTTCTACACTATCACAAATATATTCAACAATTTTAGATCTATAATAACATGTATATATTTACCTACTTATATAATCATACGAAATATAAATGTTATTCAAATAAAGAATAAGGTACAAACTTAAAATTTCTTGAAGTGTAAAGGTTGTATAAATATGTACATAACAATCTTGTAAATATAATTGTAACAAAATATGTTTTAAAGCCTTATAATATAGTAAACAGCAATAAGTAAATATTTTTTTCTAGTCCCTGTATATTATTATCACAGAGAGAAAAAAGACAAATCAGCTGCTGCTTTTTGATTGACCTTAAATTCTTAACAACAAAATATTTTATAGAAAACATGATCGAGCTGACATGTTTTCTACAGGCAAGAATTTCGCATATAAATATGTATCTATAACTGTGCTACCACATTCCACAAAACATTTGCGTGTGAATATATGATAACTGTAGTCTTAAGCGAGTAGGCCTTATAGGTATTTGGTCATAAAAAATGTTACAGTTTGGTTATATTTACATGCAATGCATATATTTTTAAAGGCATATAATAATTTCATTTTTGGGCAATATATTTGAAGTTCTTATTGCTGTAGAATGGACAACAACAACAGCTTTTGGTATTCTTTAAAATACACGCCTTTCTAACCTTTATATACACAAAAACACCCAACTAAAATAACCTTATTAGAACTATGTATTTCTGGCTTAGAGGTAACAAATTGATCTATTCTTTAACAGCTCAAAGTGCGACGATTTGATTCAGATCACTTGTCAATATCATATCTTGGACTGTAAACATATTTAATAGTAAGTCGATTTACGACCAAAAATACAATATTACAAGCTTAGCGATCTTAATATGGTTGCCGTCTATCAAGAGGTAAATATTTTAATTACATAGGTTTTGAATATTTGTATTTGTAATGATACCCACATGAGAAATAAAAAACTTTTAGTTACATTTGTGACTTTCCCAAGAACTACCTGCTTATATCATCTTCATTATTATTCGAGCAAGGATTTACAGATGAATATATGCGGAGAATGGAATCCTTAGAACCATTTACATTACCAACATAGCTCAAGTAGATACCAAAACGAAGTTTCCCACCAAACTGTTCAGAGATGGTTCTAAGTGGTTCAACAGTCTTTTCGCCAGTTTTTTGGTCGATACAAACCATTTGACATCTAGGACATTGACCCTCAACCTGTAAATGGAAAATAATCAAAATAAGACAAGTTCTTACTAGAATAAATTAAAATAAATTAATTGCATGTGTAATATACATCGTTACATTATAATTTAAATTGGCAGACACTGACACTCCTGAACACCTGCAACCAAATCCATATAGAATAATAATTCTATCTAAAGCCAATCTGAGCTGTAGTTAAGCTGAGCTGAGAACTGAGATTGACTTGAAACCTCTGTAAGTCAGTCGCCAACCACATCCTTACATATATGGTATACCTATGGTACCTATGGTACGTCCCCAGTTGACTAATATTGTTTCTATTACATTTTAAATATTACAATATCACTTTGGCAATGGGAGATCCCCGCTGGGCTACGCGATAGTGTCCGAGAGCAGTCATGCTCCAACACTCTCAGTTCGGGGCTTGTATATACGCAAGATGTTGAGATTCAAGATGACGTGATTCAGAATACGTGTAGCGGCATCTTTTGACGAGTAGCAGGAAGCTGCCACATCCAGTGTTGGCAACCTGGGAGATGGCGTTGATCGTACCAGGGGCGTAAAATTATCGTATCTGCCGAAAAATTATCGTACATTTCATAAGAACGCGGGCGCGAGTAGAGATGTGCCGAGTCAGGTCGACTCGAGGTGGCGTTTTTTTTTTTTTTTTTTTTTTTTTGCTCTTCCGTGCTATTGTTGTTTGTTTATTGTTGTACTCCAGTACTTTGGACTCGAATACCAAAAATGGCCGACTCGGCACATCATACGATATTTTTCGGCAGATACGGTAATAAAAAAATATTTTTTATTAATAAATCGGCCTTTTCTCGAAAAAATTATCAATGAAAGGCATATATATAATACGTTTATGAATTCATTAAAACAGTTTCCCAAAAAGTTTCAAGTAGCCAATTATCGTACATTTGCGTACGATAATGACTCGCTATCGTACATCGTACGGTGGTATGAAATTATCGTACATGTACGATAATTATCGTACGGTTGCCAACACTGGCCACATCACATTAAATATACCATAAATAAGTAACACAATACCTTAAATTCATGATTCCCAATTATAACTTTCTGCCAATCTCGTTCTGCAAGCTCTTGTGACATTTCTATTATCATATTTCCTCTAAATCTGTCAGTTAAGGAGTCTATGTCATCCCTGAAGAGTGGGTCATGTATTTTATCTTTCAACCACCGTACAGTTGCTTTGTTAATAAGCAAGAATTGAGCTTGGTTGCTTAGAGAGAGTAGTTTTTGATCTTTACTATCTTTCCGTTTTTGAGATCTCTTATCAGTGTTTGACTGCCTTATCAGTCTCAGGAAGGATATTCCTAATGCATTGGATATCCAATCGGCAACCTCATCCCCACAGTCAAAGCCTTGAATAATATCAGTGCAGACTTTACTGTGGCACATTGATGTATCTTTCTTTTTACTTCCTATGCCCACATCCAAGGTTACTGCAATAGTGGACATGCCTGGAATGTGAAAAATAATTATGGGATGTTTATATTTTACAAATATATACAATATGTGACATGCAAATTAAGAAATCTTTGATATATAGAATATAAATATAAATGCATGTATATGTATGCCCTTTATACTATGCATTTGATCAAGTGTTGATATTGAGCAAAGTTGTTGTGCATGAGCTTACGAAGGTTTCTGAGTTGGTATGACCAATTTTCAACAGATGGCGCCACCTTCAAATTTATTTTAGTTGGTAGCATAGAAACGTGCGCAGCGTACAGCTAATGTTTTATAAAAGAGGTAGTCAATTTTTGCAACAGGAACTTGAAGGCCTTGAGGTCCGTAAGCCACGGGTTGCCGGACGGACGGCTTCTTCATAAGACTATTTCTCAAAAAGTGAAATGAAAATTAATGACTAACGCCTGTTATAATCCGCGCCAAACTACTAGTCCGCTCTGAAATTGTTGCGCACAGGTGTACTGAGAGAGCCAATGAGGCCAAACACAACTCCATAGTTAACACATTAACGCAGCTATATAATGGTATTACCCGCGGGCGAGAGCGGGCAGCAGACTGTCTTCCTCCCGCTGATATCTACAATTTGCTGTTCCGACGCGACTCATTTCTATATTCAGAGCGGACTAGCAGAATGACGCGGGCTATACTAAGAATAAATCAAATTTTACAATTCATATTATGCCATTGACATTGCCATTATTTGATTTGGTTAGCAAAAATTGGATAGATTGTCAAATTTACATACCTTTACAATTCAAAATCAATAGACGGCGTTTCAGATCTATTTCTGGACGGATTGTACACATCTGCGTATTTTGTTTCTGTGTTAGACAAACACCATTATCCTTAACAATCATCCATTCTCTGTCATACTCAAAGCCTTTTGGACCTATTTTCCAGCCATTCTGTATCTTGAACGCTCCACATGACTTTATTGGAAAAATTGCAATTTCTGTTAAGGTTATTTTAGAATCCTTCACAGTTATATCTTGTTGCAAATTAATATTTCTTATGTTGATAAATCTTTCGTTTAAAATTTTTATCAGGCTTTCTTTGAAGATAATTTTGTTAGGTTTTATCAAATCAATATCATCAGTGTTCATCACCCTCTTTGGTTTTGTGTAACTGTATCTAACAAAACATTGGCATATCATTAAAACTAGTTTATCAACATCATTAAATGTGTTGTAGTACCCAAATGACACCCTTATGGCTCCTGTTGGTCTACCATTCACTAAATCCAGTTCATCACCACATTTATGACCAGCTTTGAACATATCTTTCATCTCTTTATTACTGACATTTAAATGTCGTTGACATGAACCAGAATTGCAAAAACAACCGGTTCTGATAAAGATGTTAAATAATTCCGCCATGTGTTGAAACTGGAATAATACATAGTTAATATTATAAATAAAAAGGCATATTATTAGGGGCCTCTTAGAAAATAAATGTGACTTAATCAAGTGTATAATATTATTGTTTTAGTAATACATTTCAAACGCCACAAACTTAAATGTGAACAAGTCTGTAAATGTGTATACCTTTTTTAACAAAAAATTCTAGAGAAAAATCAGTTTGTGATTTTTTTTTTCCATAAGTACTTGATTTCTTCTTCTTATTTATATTATGTTTTACTTATAATTTATATATACATTACCACTTTCATTTATTTCTTATACTAATCTTTTGTAAATAGTCTTTTATTTTTTATAATATTTAGGTAGGCATACGAGCATGCAGTCCACCTGAGGTTAAGTGACTACTACCGCCCTTAAAAACTGTAACCAACCCCAGACAGGATTAGATTCCTACCAGAGATCGGCCACAGAGCGTCGCTACGCTACCCCTGAGAACTAAGCTGGAATGCCTCGGAAAAGTATGTCTCCCTTACCACACCCTTCAAACCGTAGGGCAACACAGTAGGGCTTAACACTGCTGTTAGGTAGAAATATGGTGGAGTTGAACCACAAATGGGTCTAACCTTCAATCCACTTAAAATAATGATAAATATAAGTATAGCTCACCTCTGCATATCCAATGTATGAATTATCTTCTCTTAGCAGATTAAATGTGACAATACCACCTTGTTTTCTTATATCATTGAAATTTGAATCCAAGTAAAAAACAGCTGCCTTATTTCCATTTGGATGACGGAGATCATTTAGTTGATGATACAGGTCTTTTGCCAAGTAGTACGTGTGATGCGATATAGTGTCCATCACATCATTGTTGATCACTCTTGGTATCATATCATTTAGAGTGTCGAAACAGTGCTTCAGCGCCAAAACTGATAGAAATGGAATTGTTCCATCTTCAAATCTGAAAGTAGTTTATTGGTATTTTTATTTATTTTTTATTTTATTTACAAACATAACATTAACTTTTGATCGCCATTATTATATAAAAATATATATATTTTATAATAAATTATATATAAAAAATATATAATTTTAAGATATAGAAACAATATATCTGTGTTCAAGTTCACAATTTAAAGTGACAAGTGTCACATGGAGTGCATTAACTACTTAAGATTGTGTGGATTGTATGCTCATTTACTTCCATATTCATGTCTAGATATAAATACATCGAAAGGAAATGCGTTGCAAAAAAAAAATTAGTATCTACCTTTCATGAAGTTCTTGTCTCTTCACATGAAAATCTTCACTCGTAAGAACAATGTCTACAGTACCGCCTCCAAAGAACTTCTTCTTGCTTAGTACATCAGCACTGCTGTTTTTAACTAGAAGAGCGCCTAAGCCAGTTGGATAGCCAAAGATCTTATAAAACGATAAACAGACAAAATCTGGTTGTGTCTGTGATAAGTCTAGCTTATTTGTCGCTACAAATGATGCTGCATCGAGTAAAACGTACCAGTTACAATTCACTTCACACAAGTGCCTCTTGAGACAGCTATTTAAACACCCATTTTTAATGTTTTCTATACAGTGTAATGGGTATTTGTAGCCATTGAAGTTACTTTGTGCCGGATAAGCTACAATTGAATTAACGCTATGCTTTTCTGCATTTCTTTTGAATGATTTTAAGTGAATTGGGTTCAAAGCAGTTGTGAATTCTTCGTGAGATATGTCAACAATGTCGGCATTTACTTCTTTTACTATTTCTCTCAACCCAAGAACAGATGTGTGGTTGTCCCTTAAATAGACAAATGATCCACAATCGTCAGAATCATTTTCCTCTGGGGTAAATTCAAAAGACTCGGCAACCAATTTTAATGACTGTGTTGCCCCTGATGTGAATATGACAGTATAGTTCGAGGGATCTGTATTAAAATGTGTAAGTACTAAACATCTTATTTGCTCAAGACAATCTCTTGTATATTTGTCGGAATGTGGGTTCATGTAAACATTGTTCATAAGATCATAATTGATTTTAGGCAACAAACTTTGTGGGTATATTGCCGCACCAGCATTATCCAAGTAGCTTTTTTCTGAAATAAATTTTGTAAAAAGTTATTATCACTATTCATAATAAAAAGTATTCAAAGAAATCACTTTTTTTTATTGTTTAACCTAACGATTAGGCAGACGTGCCACCTGATGAAAAGTAGTCAACGCTGCCTATGGACATTTGCAATACTAGAGGAGTCGCCAATGCATAGCCGGCTTTGTATGAGAGCTCTTTTTGAAGTTTTTTTGAAGAGCCCCATGCGCCCCATAGCGCTCCAGAGGAATACCTCAGGAGGAAGCTCATTCCACATCTTACATATTCGCGGCAAGAACTTTGTTTTTATATTGACACTGGTACAAGCATGATATATTGTAGAACACAATAGCTTACAAAAGTATAAGAGCATTGCATAAGGTTTATATTGAAGAGTAACTAATGATATTAAGGTTTGACCTAAAAATGAATTGTAATATGAAATCATATAATATTTCACGTCTGATGGACTTTATTCAATTTCTATTGAATACATATGTAACTTAATAAGATATTAACAACTTACCCCCTAGTCTACTAAATTCCGATGTTATCAGTTTCATTCGCTCCGGATCTATAACTTGACTCAACGTAGTCATTTTTGTAGATTTCGCTGCAAAATGAACATAAAGTGTTATTCCTTCTATAGAAATGACGTGGCGCCATTAGTAAATGATGAAATTCTTATTCAGTGCAAATAATACATAATTACTTGACATCGGCCTTGTGTACTCTCATTATGTTGAGAGTTACAAAAACATCTGTTAACTCACTTAAAGCTGATAAAACTGGTATCACAACATTAAATTGACAGTTTTCTGTTAAGGGAGAAGTATGATTGTCAGTGTCAGAGTTGACAATTGATTGACATTGACATTTACCGTTCATAAAGTATGTTTCCAGCCGTGGATTCTTTCGTTTTAGCCTAGTTTAGTTTATCGGCTGCCACACTTTAAAATATCCAAAATATGTTTAAAAAAAGTTTAATCCTCCATCCGTTCTGTGTCACTAGTGTGCGCCCAATTTATGCGCCAAAGAACTTCAAAAATTAATTTCCACATGAACTTCAAATTTTATATTTGTAATTTTAACGACCTTTTTAAATCAACTAGTTTTTAATAAAATTAGGCTCTAAACCTAATTTTATAAAAATCTGTTATTTAACGGGACTTAGAGGGAAATAATAATCGTGATTTTTAGATTTGAACGAATACTATAATTTGATTGAAGCTAAATTAATGGTTGTCTCTTTAATTTTATGATTAGCTCTACTGTATATTAAATGTAATGTGATTATGATGTAGTTTTGCTTGTCTCCATAAAACCGCTATCCCACTATAAATAAATTTAAATTATGTATACATAATGAAATTATAAAATAAATTCAATATTATGCCTTACTTCATTTTTTGTCATTACTTGGTTTTGCCTGGGTCTCAACAAAATGAATTTTCAACAACAACAATCAAATTTAGCAACTAGATAACTATTGTAAGTATAATATAATTTACGTATATTTTTGTTAGATTAACATAAAAAATCACGAAATTAAATTAAAGAAAATCTTATGATAAAAACAAAAGTGATATAGCTACCTTAGTAATAAATTAAATATAAAATAAGTAGGTACCTACGTACATAACAATCAACCAAGTGCCTGCAATAAATAACTTAATTAACCTTAGTGCTGCAACATGTTCAGTAAATCTATTTAAAGTAGCGCATTCGCCATGAAATTTGCCTGAACAGACTCTGCAAGTAACATAAAGGAGCACACCGAGCACCTTCGACAGCATCGCCTTACTAAATTGCGTTACACCAATTTAATTATTGCTTTTATGGAGGGCTTTCAGAGCTTTTAGCACCGAGCGGCATGATCGACTCTCCTTAAGTGAATTGACGTCCGACTGGGGCATCGACTAACGTTCATGTAACGATAGTGATGATTTAAAAGAAATTGGATTATTAGCTTAGATGAGTAATGCTTTGTTAGGTTATTTTATTGATAACGTAATTTTCTAAGCATAGGTGTAATATGTACCTTGATATGAATATTATTACTTACTTGGATATTCCGTTATTTGTTTCTCAATTATTAAAGGTTTCTGTCACATAAGCGTCTTCATCGTCATCTTCAATAAATCGGAATAAAATTATCATTGGAGATTGGGGGCTAAAAATACTAATAGGTATTACCCGTATAACAAGCTATAATTACGCTAATACTTAAAATACCTACGTACTTACATATAGGTAAATCTAATCAATGAAATGAACATAAACGAATGAAAATTAGCTTTGTTATTTTCCATTTTTGCAAATAATTAATAATCAATCAATCATTAAAAACGTACCTATGTCTATCATGTAATATAAGTACCTACCTACATACAGCACTCGCCGAATATACCCATAAACCGATGCGTATTTGTGTTACTTACCTAGGTATATCCTGCCGAAGGCAAGCGTTAATACTACGGAAGTAGTAAATAGGCGTCAATAAAATGTATAAACACGTTAAATTTACAAACACACAATGAAGTAAATGAATATTCAATGTTATATTATGAAAAACGTTACTATTTATGGACAGAATAACAAACAAGTATGAAATATTTTTCATCGCGCCGCCTTGATCGATTTAAAATTTCGATACAACTTGCTTACATTTGCTTTTGATTATGACCTACTTATTCATGCTATGTCTAGACTGGCAGACCCTGATAATTTTGATCAAGGAAATTGAAGTAAGTATTCAGTATTAAAATATAGATAACTAAATAAACACATTTCCTGTCTTTATTTTAGGTACGTATAACCTTGTCCCTGCAGTTCCGGGACTAGAAAAGGGCTACGGTATCCGCTGCCTGTTGTAAGAGGTGACTAAAAGGTGGCTCTCTGGGTTGCAGGCGGCAAGAGTGGGAGTTCGAACCGTCCAGAAAGCGACCCCGGGAAGGATGGCGGTATGTGTGGTCGCATACCGTCGTGAACACCAGATGGTGTGGGAGAAGCGAAAACTGCTCCCCCAGGGCAGAGCCCGAACGGGGGATCGCGCTCCCACGTCGTCGGGTACCTTTTGAAGGTTTAAAGGTATGACCTACCTACTCGGTTAAATTTACCTATATGTTTTATGTTGCTTAGGTGATTGAGGTTCGAATCCCCGGCTCGCATCTCTTATTTTTCAATGTTCCGTTACGTTAATAATCACTTGGGTAGTAAAACCAGCATACATACCTGAAGAGATCTTAGAAAAAACGTCCTCAAGAAAGTGGTGTATGCAGATGAGAACTTGACCAGCGCGACAGACTTGAGAGGAGACCCATGCCTAGCAGTGAGACAGTCATGGTTTGATAATAAAATTACAACAATGTTTTCAGTTTTTCATGAAACGTTTTTCTTCCGCAACTGCTTCCTAAGCGCACAAAACTGCGGTTTCTAGAGTTTGGAATAAAACAGCAGTATCTATTCCGAGACTACACGCGGAGGTGAAAGAAAACAGAAGAAACAAGAAAATTGTTTATAAATCTTAGAGGTTAAGGGTTACATTCTATCACTGTCCTTAGCGTATTGATGTCCAAACTGCTAATACGAGAATAATTTAATCTTACCTTCAAACACGACCTTTTGTCAAACTCATTCTGACTGATTAAATGAGTTCAAAATTCATCTTCACCCTATATTTATAGAATCTGCTGCGGTCAATGCTTTTAGAATTTTATTGTGTTTGTATAATATTATGGATCGATTTATTGTTCACACAAAACAATCGTTAATTGAGACTCGGTCAGTTTCACAGCTTGTGTATGCCACACTGGTTCAATCAAATACAATAGTTCATACGTTAAATCTGATTGTTTACGATATTATGAAATATTTTACTATGTTTTGAAAACAATAACATTTGATTATGTAAATATGATACATCGCCAATCTCGTACGTTATATAAAATAAAACATTGGTTGGGAAATATTTTAAATAGTACCTAACTTGTTAATCAACTATTCAAGGGCATGAGACTGGAAACTCTAGGGTAAAAATATGACATATGTAATAAAAAATAAAATGTTATTTATTAACTTACTTATAATGGAACCAATTTGGCCCTACTTCAAAGATTAATGAATAATTAATTATCTACCTATATAATTATATTATGATTTCTTTAAACCAGAAAATTAACATAGTTGTCTCTACCATTAATGTGATGTGAATGAATTTACTTATTTAGAATGCCTACCTGACATGTACGCTTCTTTACAATTTTACACTTCTTGCATAGATTAGTAAAGATACTTCGCCGCCTTGAAATTGAATGAAGCCACAAACGGCTTATTTACGAATAAATAACTAATTTACGTAATAATTACGTAATTTACGTAATAAATAAATAATTATTTCAAATATTTTAGGGACATTTTAGCACGGAGACGTGGCAAAACTTTTTTACGCAACTATTTCAATTCTCAAAACTGGGTACATTGTCTTGTTAGGAGTGAGTAATCTTTACAAATCTATGACTTCTTGTAAAAAATCTCAAATGTTCTACTAGCCCCGTGGAGTATAACAAAGACGATAAACTGCATTAAGCAACGTCAGCTATGATTGGTAAAGGGATGGGTAACCGCTAGTGTACTCTTTCTTTCGTTTGTTTTAAATCCTTAAAATGAACTGACGAAAGTGTGTCGTCCCTTTTTAAAGCGAAATTTTAGTGTTTTATGTCATATTTTCGTTAAGGAATGGAAACCAGGCAGAGGTCATTTACAACAGAAGCTGTGCCCGATTCCGGTCGCAACTGCTATGCGAGACGTGTACGACCGGAGATCGAACCTTGCGCGGCGCTGAGACTGCGACACGCAAGTCGACAATATATTACCTACATGTATGAATAATTATGATTTTATTTGATCAATAACCAAAAGGTTGACCGGAACTTCCTGAATTGCCAAAAGTAACCGATCTAGTTCATAATGAACCGGTTTTTTACTAGAAGTCAAGTTTACGCTCTTGACATTGGCTGTGCTGAGTCTTTGTCAATATCTTAAACACCGCGATTGCGTGTGGTTGTGATCCGCTGTTCACAACTATGAATTTTCGTTGCGTACTCACGATACAATTTGTGATTATTTTCTGCCTCCGTTCAGGCGATACTAGTAAACTACAGGACCACGATACCGCTGTCCGCAAAGCACTTGCTGTGATTAATTTTGATACATTACAATTTCTGAAGAAGTATAATTATGAAGCTGAAAGACACAAAGTGGTAACAGAAGATGGGTATATACTAAATATATTTCGGATACCGAGAAAAGGCCCGCCCGTGATGTTGGTCCACGGTATTGGTGACAGTTCGGATTCGTGGTTGGTTCTCGGACCAAAAGATTCTTTGGCGTGTCTTTTAGCCGACGCTGGATACGACGTCTGGATGTTCAATTCTAGAGGTAATAAATATAGCAAAACACACGTCAGGGACTTGTCGAATAAAGAGTTATTTGACTTTACTTTCGAAGAAATGGGTACTCAGGATTTACCTGCCACCATAGATTATATTCTTAAACGGACATCTCGGAAAAAGCTCACATATATCGGATTTTCTCAAGGAACTACAATATTCTTTATTATGTGCAGCTTGAGACCAGAATACAATGATAAAATTAATCACGCAATTTTGTTAGCGCCGGTCGCTTGGATCAACCATACAAAATTTGCATTAATAGAATTTTTCACTGAAATTTTGGATGGCTTAACAGCTTTCAGCGAAGGAGCTGGCTTGTATGAAGTGTTTGCAGCTAATCACCTGCTAAATCTATATCACGTCAAGGTGTGTAATGTCAATTCAGTTTTGAGATTTCTGTGTGAAATTGAATATTATCTGAATTATGGAATACGAGAAATTACTAATTTACCGTCGGCGAAGCTCCCAACATTAGCCAGTCATATACCGGCGGGACTGTCAGCAAAGTCATTATTTCATTTTTTACAAAACTACAAGAACAAGAGGTTTCAAAGATTTGATAATGGAAAATTAAAGAACCAAATGCTCTATAATTCAGATCGGCCACCAGAATACGACGTGTCTCGGATAAAAACTCCATTAACTCTAATGATGAGTGAATCAGACTGGTTCAGTAATGTCGAAGATGTCGAATACCTGAGACGAAAGTTAAAAAGTGTAGACAATTTTATAGTTATTAATAAAACTGTGGATTTTACACATATCGAGTTTGTCTATGGAAGTCGTGTGAATGTGATCGTTAATCAGCCTGTTATAAGTTTGTTACAACGTTTGCATCTGTAAAGTTTTGATGGTATGGACTTTAATAATACTTTTTTATTTTAGTTATTTATTTCGTAAGCTATATATAACTTTCTTGGCATATGGATCTTCATAATCATAATCACTTTTGTTAATTATTTTATAGCAGTTATAATTAGTTCATTGACTCCGGTTCCCGACAGGTACAACCAAGTCGATTCTATTTATTTAAAAATGAAATAAGAAATTTCTTAGAATCATAGAAATATTATATAGTTTGGAAAATACCCATAATTTATAAATAAAAAATGATCTATCAGTAACTACTCACATTGTACCTACGTATTGTATATTTGTAACAAAATAGTATTTAATTAAATTGTTCTCATTATATTTAGTCAAAATACATTAACGCTATAATTATATTTTAAAAGATACGATGGGTTCGATACCTAAGTATTATCTACCAATAATAGATACTTTTCTAAATTAAGCCTATATTAATTAATTCGCATAAGAAGTGTTAGTATATCTTGTAGAGTTTTGATTTTCGTGTCTAGTCAAATAACTTTAAGCGATAGCGATAGTTTTAAGCGATAGCTTAAGTCGATATAAAAATATCGACGTAATTTTATTTCAATCTCATAAGATGTTATAATTGTATAATAATATATTGTATACTATTTTAATTAATTTCAGTCTTAAGAAGATATACATTTCTATATTTACTAGTTTCTATATTTACACCATTTTTTCTTTTGGCACTTCTAACTTTTAATGTGTTAGTAAGTAAATTGACTATTTAATTTGCGGCCAATGATTATGTTAGTTAGAATGTAATAATAAAAGAAATAAACAATGTAAATCATACACAATTGTTCGTCTTTCATTGTTTTTTTTTTGTTAAACATTTGCATCATTTTAGTTTTTTCTTTTGGCACTTATACTATTACATTAAAGGTACTTAGGTACTATATATTTTTAATGTGTTAGTAGGTAAATGGACTATTTAATTTGTATCCAATGATTATGTTAGAATGCTATAATAAACGAAATAAACAATGTAAATTGTAAATCATACACAATTGTTTGTCTTTCATTGCTTTTTTTGTTAAACATTTGCATCATTTTAGTTTTTTCTCTTCCGCTCTGTAGGTATATGACCTTACTTTTATGATACCTGGTTTTTGTTGTGCTCATGTTTATTATTTATACAGTTATTTTTATGATCTTATAGCCCTATAAAATTATTATCAAATGAATATGCGATATTACAAAGCGGAATCTGCAAGAAAACATAATCTGTTTGCAAGATTAACAAAGGAGTACAAATAAATATAAGTGAGTCTAAAATTAAGAACTTTAACTTTATTTTGTACCAACTGACCCTAACAATAAAAATGTGCTCTAATTAATTTTAAAATAATATAATCAGATTGTTTTAAAACATGAATGTTATTTTAAAGTCTATCTGAAAAGCAATGTCGCCAGGCTTGTAACATTGTTTAAAACTGTGTGCAAATAAAAGGCGTTACATAAACTAGGGGTCAAATTTTAAAACCTAACTAGCCAGTGTCACGAACAGGTTTTGGCTAGAATTAAAGTTTTTTCTACGGTACAAATAGGTTATTGAAAGTTGAAAGGTGCTGCGTCCATGGGCGTTGACAGTCTAGAATATAGAAGAAACATTTTATGTCTAATACCAGTCTATGTTTTATTTGAGGGCACCTAATAAACCAACCTAACCCTGATTTATCACTATGTAACCACAATTTTATATCTAAAGATAAATTTATGAGTATTTATAATCATTAACTTATTATATTATGAACTTAATTAAGAAGACAGTAATAATATACTTATTGACGTAAAGTGCTTACGTCAATAAAATCTTTTGAAATTTTCCAACGGTACAAAAACGTGACATCATCTCAAATCAAATGAAAAGAGAGAAGCCTCAATTGAAAAAGTATTCGAAGCTTAAATACAAACAAAAGGGTGCGCAGGTACGCAAACGTGGGGTCTAAAATTAAAACCCACGTAATGTCCGCGTAATGTCACGAACA
Source organism: Epargyreus clarus clarus (assembly GCA_014595695.2). Lineage (NCBI taxonomy): Eukaryota > Metazoa > Arthropoda > Insecta > Lepidoptera > Hesperiidae > Epargyreus > Epargyreus clarus. The sequence goes on from JACTTY020000006.1 coordinate 957,681, forward strand.
GGCTTCGTCTAAAATTAACCCTCTATACCGAATTTAAGGTGAACCTGTTTTTCACGGATGATTAACACATTATTTTCATCGGTAGGTTCACCTTATCTTACGTAATTAAATTTCGAGAGTAATGATTTCGCATTACGGTTCTGGTTACTCAGGTTAGTGAATAAGACAGATATTAGGTATAAAAAAAGGGAAATAGATGTTGTACATAAGTAATTACTTGATGCACTTAAAGCTGATCTGTACAGTGGTTATAGTTAGGGACAGGTTTTAGATACGAAAACCATGACGGGTGCTTCTAAAAAATTAACATACGAGTCTATGCCACATATAGTGACTAATACAATCTAAGAGTGTATACGTCGGTAATAAGTAGGTCCCATAAATTTCCTATTTGTCTTTCTGGAGAAAAAATTAAATCTTTTCTTCCGTAATGTTAGTTATGATTTGAAATTGGAAAGCTTGACGTGTTAACCACAGTACCTACCGATCATATGTTACAAATGAAATTCATAACAAAATGCTATTATAGTATACAATAGGTTTACCTTTTACCTACTGTACCCACTAGTTTACGTGTATAAAAATATTTGATGTTATGACGCACGAGTGCACTAAATTGAAAAGCATCGACAGTCGAGAAACAATGTGCAAAGCAAACAAAAGAGTACGTTCGGTAGATCCGGACCGAAAATTAAAAATCCCGGACTGTCCGCGCGGTGTCGCGGCCAGGCGTGTGGCTCGAATTGCCTCTCTACACTCAATTTAACGTTGAAAACACTTTGCTTTGTACGGGTAATGAACGCACTAACTACATCGCCGGTCAACAGGCTTCAACGAAGTCCAGTAATTATTTTGTGTCATCCAAATGCTGAATATGAATTATTTTAACTACGAGCAGCGAACCAAGTTATGAGATAAGTAAGGAACGTTTGATAATTCTAAACGAATTTATTTAATTAGGCATTGTAGATTTCTAAGTTAGTTAACATTTTCGCGGATCCGACCTTTAATCATGAAATCTAATGAAAAATAAAACTGCCCAGTTTGTCCGTGATGCCTATTAAAAGATACGTTTACCCAGAGAATATAGGGTTCTTGCGTACCTATCTAAAATAGAAAAACCCGACTACTCTGGTGAACACGGAGTCTTGTAATTAAACTATATTTTACTATAATATCGTTGTTTCAAATGAATGAAATCAATAAATGGGCAACATAATGTTAATTAAAATGACATAGGTACTTACTTAATTAACAATATATGTTGCTTATGTAACTTAAATTGAATAGATTATTAGCAACATTCCATATATGATTTTAGACTAAAATTGTCGCGGCATTGACACATTTTATTATGTAACGGGTACTCAAGGTATGCCTGATTTCGCCGTGACCACGATCCATGCAACTGGGTCGAAATAACGGCAATAAAAAACGCATATCGTGAGTACCCGTTACATAATCAAATGATTCCATATTATACACTTATGGTTTTTTTCTTATTCACTGTCATAAATTATGCATGATTTGTTAACATATTTTGTGAGTGTAACGATTTCACGACCAACAACCAAACTAAGAAACAAGCTAAACCTTGAAATGTTATTGGAATTTGACAGATCAACAAAAATTTGTAATGCGAAGAGAATACTGTTAATTTTAGTCAAGGCCAGGTCAAAGCCACTTATTTTGCATATGCAAGATGCAATATGTTTCCTTATTGATTATTGTTTAGATACTAAGAGAGAATGAGTTAAGTTTAAGAATAACCTTAGTTTTGAGCAGGTTTTCAATGAGACCCAGTGATCTCTTCCGGCTGTATTCATTAATTTTGCTACTAGTTTACCGTTCGCACAAATGAAGGTTATCGAGATTCACAAAAAGATTAGTTTAACTTGGAAGCGCAACTAGATACAATGTCGTCATGTGAACTTTTAGGTCCAGAGAGTTTAGAAATGTACGAAATATTAGGTTAATGAAATAATTTTTATTTCATTACATCTATGTTGTAACAGAAATAACTCTTTTTCTTCTGTTTCTGTTTTGGAAGTCACAGACAACCATAGATAGGTATGCTAAATTATCTATGAATAGGGGGCCCCTACCACCATCTCTTAAAAACCACCATAGTTAAGGAAAGTTTTATTTCAATATTGCATCAACATTATTTTGTTTCGTACCACCACCTATTGTAGGAGGTCGTGGTACGAAATTTCAATGTATGATTAAAATAATATTGTTTTAAGAGATGGTAGTAACCCCTCAGCAAACAGAAGTGAATAATTAGGAAAATAGTTGAGAGTACACGAAGTTTACCTGTCGCAGGTGAGTTATTATGCCTGAGTGGAGTAAGTTTAATGGCAACATCTTAAACGTCTCGTGTTATTTATTTATCACAAGTCTGATTTTATCACATTCTCCAAACTTAAGAATAACAGAAAAGTTTTATAAGTTCAAAGTTTGAGTAAAACTGACGCATGAGTAAAACTGAGCAAACTTAAAAATAATATTTTTGAGCTGTAGCACATATACGTGTAACACATTTTGGAACATTTCGAATTGAAAAAAATAAATTCCTTATTGACATAATATAGTTTTTATTAGGCGGGAAAATTTCGAATTGAAAAAAATAAATTCCTCATTGACATAATATAGTTTTTATTACGCGTGTGTGTCAGTTCGCATGTGTGTGTTTGTTCGCGTGTGTATGTGTTTATTTGCGCGCGCGTGTGTGTGTGCGTGTGTTAGAATTTAAATCTTCAGCGTGGCGTAGAAGGCACCACTGAGCTATCTTCTCTATGCCACAATACCTACACCACAGTATAAGGATATACAGTATTTTATCTTCATACAAACGCACGAAACGCAAGCCACGCCTACTCGCCTCGAGGTAAGTAAACACTCGGTACACGCAGTGTCGTGAATGTGCCACGGTGACGAGCGGGTTATGTGACGGTTTTGTAAGATATTTTGTTGTTTCAAGAATAATATGGCGAAGAAAAGTTATAGATTATATTGTGTTGTTTTTGGTTGCTTCAATTCGTCAATAACACATCCAGATATAACATTTTTTAAACTGCCTGGAAACTCCGAAAGGTAAGACAATTACAATGATTTTTAAGTTAATACTAGATACTTAATCTACTAGGTACTACTACTACTAAATTAGATTAGTTTTTAATTAATACAATTTGATATTTTAAAAAAATACGTATGATTGTTGTAATTTTGGTTCAGTAGACAGGTGTCAGAGCTTGTTATTTGAGGTTATCCCTCTTCTGAATTAATAGAATAAAACTATTTCTTCGACCAATTTACAACTTTTATTATTCCCGCGCAAAATAAAACTCGAAACTGTTGATAAACGAAGGGCTTGCTTGCACAACGCACGCGTCGTATTTATTCGTCGTCGCGCGGCGCAACAAAGGCTGAGGGCGTGGCTTAGCGGCCTTTCGGCACCCGTTTGTTCGCGCGATATGCCGCCGAGGGACTATTCTGAATGAGGTAATATAAATATTAGAAAATGAGAATTGATCTTAATTTATTTAGATCAATATTTTATTATTGTTGTATTATTTTAAGATCGTCAAAAATAAGAAACTACCATTTGAAAGGTATTTTCTTGATAGGTCAACACCTTTGTTTACATTTTGGACACCCAATTATGAATCGGAGTATAGATTATAATTAGAGATGCGCCGAATATTCGTTTGGTATTCGGTTTTCGGCGTATTCGGCATCTTTTTTGGTATTTGTATTCGGCCGAATTATTCGGTTTTGGTGCCGAATATATTCGGTTCGAGTAGGTATGTCTACTTTCGTGTATACACGACACGGTACATAACTAAAACACAAAACTTCTTATGTAAGATTTATGTTATATTTTAAGTCAAAGAAATCCTATGATAATTTAATAACATAAAGCAATTAAACTTCAAATCAACATTTATTTTGAAACCTTAAAAGAACATATTTATTACTTACGAGCTGTGCCCCGCGATTTCACCCGCGTTAAAAGTGTAAATACTCTGAAGTTTTCATGGGATTTAACTTTTTTGCGCTTATCCCTAATTCTTTTTCCAAAATTAATGTAGCCTATGTTACTGTCTATAACATCAGCTAATTGCCAGTGAAAGTCCCATCAAAATCAGTACAGCCATTTTAAAGATTAGCCGGAACAAACCAAATTTGAAATAATTTTTTTTTTCGTTAAAAGGACCGTATGTACCGTATATTTTATATTTTCCTTTTATGTTATATGGTCTTAGTAAAATGTTGTTATTTTGACATTACAAACAGACACTTAAATTTTAATTATTTGTATAGATTCTAAAGTTAGTATAGTTAACATTTATTTTAAACCTCAAATCAGTATTTCTTTTTACAACTTAAATCAAAGTTTTAATGAACACAGGTAACTGGCAAATTGACAATAATGGACACTATAAAAGAAATATTAGAACCTGTTTACGCGGCAAAACAATGAATTGGTAAACCGAATCAATCGGCCGAATATCCAGTTCGGTGAAAGTTAAACCGAATAATATTCGGTATTCGGTTATTCGGTGAAACCACTATTCGGCGCATCTCTAATTAAAATTATTATTAAATATTGTATTAAATATTTAAACTAAATTTTGCATAATTTATGTTAATTTATAAGCTATCATGTCGAACATATTTCATATTTTATTGTTGTAACTGTCAAGTACCCAATTATAAGAATAGTTTTTATTACGTAATATATACATATTTAAAAACATAACATGCATTTTCATTCAACACTTTCTATATAATTAACTATAGCATTCATTTGTATAAATAAAAAAATACAACATTTACAATCAAAAAATTAAAAAGAAAGTCAAGTATGCAGATGTAATTAAAAAACTGTAGGCAGGCAGCCCTAACGCGTTACCGTGCCCAGCGCAACCGTAGGTATCTAATTCAAGGACAGGGCCGAGTTAAATTACTGTATATCCTTATACTGTGCCTACACACAATTTGCGGCCGGTGTTTGTCGCCGGCGTGAAGCGTCGCGCGTCGATTTGTCGGCAGGCTTTATTTCCGCCTGTCGCGTGGAAATACGATAGTGGTTGTATTTTATTTCCACTATTTCAGTAATCGAAATAGAAACACGGCTACGGTTTGAAACGTGTCTGCTGATAGGAAACTAGCGACGATCCTTTACATACGCTCGATTTATTCGGCTGTAAATTGAGTTCAGATAACCGCTGTTTTATCTATTAGCTCGTGTCTGTAAGTGGCCTGGTGCATAATACGACTTTATTCAAGTAGTGGTTTGAATACTTAATTTTATTCCGCGATACTTGGTGGTAATCGCTGTGTATAGGTATTTTATAAAGATTTTGATCATTATTTTTTGTTGACAAGACTGAAATACTAAAACAATGTTTAAAGTAGCAGAAAGAAAGATTTTTCATTAAAAGTATATTTTTACAATATTGTTAAGTCTTCATGTCGTCTCTCATTTTATCTTGGTCTCATATTAATAAAGGGGTACATAATCTTCCTTGACATAAATATTCAAAATGAACCGAGATACCGTTTTTATGCACGTAAAGATGATGAGAAAGCGTCCTAAATTAATGGAGTGTAATATTAGTCATATAACTTGTTTCTGGTATAACCGGGTCAGATTATTAATAAAGTAGACATTTATTATCCAGGTCTTTCAGAAAATTTAAATTTCGATTAATATGAAGCATCGGGAAATATTAAAATCAAAATTGAAGCAGAGAAGGTAGACAAAACTTGAATTTTTAAATTTTTGTCACTTTCTTCTTAATAAAAATCATTTTACGTACTACATATCAAAAATATCGCTATTGATAGCAAAGAACATGTGAAACAAAAATGACTTAAAAATAAATTCACATAATAGGTACCTATCCACTATCCATGTAATTTCATCAATATTTTTTTTGGAAATCATAAAATATTTTTTTGGTCCTTAATAAAATATAATTATTGATATATTCTGTTCTCTCCTAATTGCGTAACACAAGACCGCTATATAATGACGCAAAAACTGAAAAGAAAATACGCAGAAAGTATCGTTCGTTACAAGTTTTCGTTTTTACCTACCTGAGAATTTCACAAAATTCGTGAAAGGAAAGTAATTATAATAAAACCGTTAAATAAAAATATACACCACCATACATACCACCACCAATACGTGTATCGCTCTAAAACTGGGCATCATCAGGGTAAGTTGACTCTACGACGATAATCGTTAAAGCATGGTTCATTTTTAGGTCACTGTTGTTCGGGTGTTACCTCGTTTATGAAGACGGAAGGACATGACACGTCCTGTAGGGATTGAATACAATATTTGATGAAGGTATTGTTGGGACAATTTGGGTCAGATTTTTAAATGTATCTAAATAATTCAAGAGGAAGTATGATCTGACATATTCCTGGTGCTCGTAGGTAGGTATAGTCCGCGCCAAACTTCTAGTACGCTCTTAAGTTGTTGCTCGTAGGTTTAGTTAGCATATACGTACCTACACCGTAACGTAAGCACACACTAACGCAGCTATGTACCCATGCAGGGCGAGAGGGGACGGGTGCCGGGAGCGTCTTCGTCCAGCTAATATCTATAATTTGCTATTGCGATGCGACTCGTTTCTATATTCGGAGCGGAATAGGAGCAGTTGAGCGCGGACTCTACCTGGTCTTCTGGTACAATTGTGGGAATAACTTATAATGATTTTAGGAAATGAATGGAGAAACAAATGAGACGATTCAACTTAGTCCTTAGATTATATCTACCTGGGCGGACAATGAACCCGAAACTCTGCATGGTACTGTTAAGGTGACCGTCGTGGGTCGTGGATTGTTAAAAGTCAGAGAAGCTTAGTTTGTTACTCTACAAAAGGCGTTGGTTTACTGACTAACCAGTAAAGTACCATAAACAAATTATGAAGAATGTTGTAATACACTATCAAATTTACAAAATACGGCGGCAAATAGTAAACAAGTTTCGTAGTAATGTTAGTATGGTAGTTCGAATAACCGATGTTTATTCATTAGACTAATATTTAGGTATGCAACATGTTACGCTGCATGTAAGATTGTTTAAATAAAGGTTTACTTTTGTATAATACAGGAGCAAACGGGCATTTCAGTCCACCTAATAGTACTTAAATCTAAAATCAACTCCAGATAGAATCGGACTACTACTCGTACTGACGTAAGCTATATACTACGGCGCCGCTTAATACTGTTTTTAAGGAAGAAATATACTTAAATGACGATGGTGCTTCCAGAGTAGAACCAACATAGATTATTTAGTAAGTCAGTAAGTGTCAATAGTGCATTATCCAAGCAGGTATAGTCCGCGTAAAACTGCTAGTCCGCTCTGAATATAGAAATAAATCGCCATAGCAAATTGTATGACTATACGTGCTCGCAACAACTTCAGAGCGGACTAGTAGTTTGGCGCGGACTATACATAGTATAATTAATAGCCAACGCCGTGTATAAAAAGATGAATCTTATAATCTGCCGACGACACACTTCATTATCGATTGAAACAGGGCATTCATGTATATAAATATGGCTAGCATCATAAATAGGTTCTTTGCTCAATAACACGTTCTAATTTGTCTAACGCGATCTCTCAGTCCAGCGGGTGTGGATCTTTCGCCTAATTAACCCTTTAGGGGATGCTTTACTTCAAAGTGGAACACAAATAAAACAAACATAATGAACTGTTATAACCTATTGAGCTGATGTGATTAGTGGGGTGTTCATTCAACTAAGCGCTACATTTAGGTCAATAATGCCTCTTTGAACATGACGCTGTGTTCCATGCATACACAGTTTACGGCAGTGTATTTTAAAGTTTTTTACGGCATGGTCCCCTTTGATACTAAACCAACATTTATTTGAATTATTTTTTACTTTGTCGTGTCATGAAAGTCGGTTGTATTTTTTTGTTAAAAAAATTGAATTAAATACATATGATTAAAAAATACATGTTTATTTAAATGTTATGGACATTTTCTTAATAGAAACATATTTTTGAAGCTTCATATTTCTTATTATTTTCTCAGGCTTCACGTCTTCCCCTAGGGGTCGAGACACACTTTGAACAACACTGGTTTATGCGTTGTGGTATATAAAAATGTGCATGCCATTAATGATAATTTACGGGATAAATCAATTTGAGTGCCTGCTTCATCGCTATTGGACACCGAGTAATTGTTTTAAAAGCTTTTCCACCGATGACGTATAATCCCTTCATACCTTAAAAGGTGTAGCAGATTATTTACGATAAAAGCTACAAATTGTTATCTTTTAATTGGTTTTAAAACTCTTTTAGTATTATTAAAACATGGTTTTAAGCGCTTTTAGATTTTATATTGCTTTTAAACGGAAAGGAAGTGTTAAATTGGGTACTACGTTCTTGGTAAACTTTGTTGAACAAAACAAATACTCGGTAAACCGCTTAGAGTTTAATTATAATTTCATTTAATATAAGACATGTTTATATCATATTATTATTTTCTATAGCGCCGTAAAATCTCGCATACTGTATTATTATTGGAGGCGATTGAAAGGCACTGATAGTAGGCAAGGGAAGACCGAGATGTTATCATTTAATTCTACCAAAATGTTAGGGAAAAAGGAAGGTATGGGAATAGTTACAATGTATGTATTTTATTTAAGAGTTTCTTTCCCTGTTATAAGTTATATTACTTCGAAATTTTGAAATTCAGGATATCATGCCTTTTTTTCATGGGGAAACCCTTTATGGGTTCCCAAGGCTGCGGCGGCAGTGGAGGAAGCGGAATATCATGCCTGCCTACACTTCTTCCTGTGATCATAAACTAAGTATAACTAGGTATTATAAACTAAGTATAACTAGCTAAGGTAAGGTAGGTAGATTAATTTAATCAAATTAAATGACTTTAGTAGAAATAAGATTTCCTAGATGCAGAGAAAAATACGTTATGTCCGATATAAACATTACTTCCAGGTTTCACGACTTCGACTCGTTGTGGGAAAGAAACTGTTATTGCGCGAGTTAACGTTTGAGGAGAACGACTTCACAGACTGTTGAGTAACCGCTACTAACTACCGACTCGTAAAGATAAAGAAACTCTTTACTACTGGGAAATTTTAATGCCTGTATTAGGCATTAAAATTAGACTAGAAGATACTTCTTTCGATTAAAAATCACAAAGGAACGACTAAGATACATAAAAAAATTGTTGACATTTTTATAAAAGACGTTTAATCTAGGCACATGGTAGTGTGTTAGCCAAGTTTAAAAAAATGGAACTGGTGACACACGGCTGTCTGTTATTGCAGTTAATTTAGTAAAGCGTTATATTATTAAGTCTATTTGTACCTCTTTAAACGAAACTTACTGAATTAGATATAAGTTTTTTATAGATGCAGAGAAAAATACGTTATGTCCGATATAAACATTACTTCCAGGTTTCACGACTTCGACTCGTTGTGGGAAAGAAACTGTTATTGCGCGAGTTAACGTTTGAGGAGAACGACTTCACAGACTGTTGAGTAGCCGCTACTAACTACCAACTCGTAAAGATAAAGAAACTCTTTACTACCGGGAAATTTTAATGTCTAATACCTAGAAGATACTTCTTTCGATTAAAAATCACAAATCCAGTCGCCTAGTGCTAAATAATATTATAAATGCGAATTTGAGTTTGTTTACTTGTTACGCTTTCATGCATTAACGACAAAACCGTTTTTTTTAAATTTCGTACACACATTGCTAGGGATGAAAAAAGGAAGGAGAAACTGTTCCCAAAGGATAGATAAAAACTAATTTAATGACAATGTAAATTAGTCATTGACCTCTGACCGCGAACGAAGCCACGGACAAAAGCTAGTATAAAATAAAATTATTATAACGCATTTTTTGTTAAAGACAAGATCTTTATTTAATTAAGTATCATATCATTAAGTCATCATGTAGGTATGTAAAATGTATTGTTTTAACATTTTTTGTACTAACTTTTTGTAACTTTTAATTAAATAATTATGGCCTGATATGCCGTTTGCATTTTGCAAACCACGTTAAGTAACATCGAATAACACATAATTATCACAACACGTATGTTTATTTTTGCTTTTCATTATTGTGTCATTTTTTATATATTCGAACTTGAAAAACGCAAGGTGAACTTGTCAGAAATCCCTCGAAGGTTATTAAGGTGGTGACTTCATCGACCTCAAATTATAAATAATGTCTTCCTACTCTTCCATTTACATGAACAGAGTAGTGAGTTTTGTTTAACATGTAAATTTAATTCGTTACGAAATTATAAAAATATTTAATCTGGTTCAGAAGTAACCTTTTAATCTTTATTGGTTTCATAACTGGCGTCCGTGACATCGTTTATTTATGATTACTTGTTAGTTTACACGTACGAACAAAATTATACTTAACATTTGATTAATTTAAAATATAGTAATAACGTAGACATACGGATCTGTTGCCAACGTCAGGTGTCCTACCTGCCCTATATCATTTAGGGTTGATTACGTTTATGGGCGGCAGTACCCACTGACTACCAGATGGACTGCATGCTCATTTGCTATTTCTATATACTACTTGTCAAAAACTTATATAAGGTCGTATTACAAAAACATTGTCAATCTATTATTAGAAATTCAATGAAATAGAATAGATGTCAAGCACTGAATATGTAAAGTGGCACATCCTTGCGATTTCCGACATTGCTCAATAGAAATAGTAGGTGAAACGTGGCTCTACCGTCACATCGAGGAAATAAGATGTCACTCAACGCTAGGCAATGCTGCCGAGCGGACGTGTCATACGTCGTGTCGCTGTCTAACAGATGGGTAGCTTTGTTTTAAATGGTTAAAATCATGGAATCCCTGGCAGTAAATTGTTGGGAAATAAAACAAGTAAATATTTTTAGTTAATCTTTTTACCTGACTGCGGAGAGTAATGGTTTTTAAAATGTATGTAGTATATCTCATTCTTTTTCACGTACAGCCCAAACGGCTTGACGGGTTTGAACATATTAGATGTCGTTGGATTAGTCTAAATTACAGAAGTGAAATACACTCCATTTTTAGACAGTGTGGGTGTTTTTTGTTTTAACAACAATCACAAGTTGTACTTCGATTAATAACTTGTCGATGAATATATGAAAACAAACATAAATCAATAAATGTCATTAGAGGTGCTTAATAAATTTCAATGATTTCAATGATTTACGCACTTACATACTTACTGCCAAGCATTATAAACGGGTTGATTTAGAAAATAAATTTGCCGATTCTTAAAGTAACGCTTTCTACACTCAAAGCCCCACACTAGAATTCCCTGTATAGTGAGAGCTATGGACACACACAGACACAAATACACAAACACCCAGACCCAGAAACAGAAACCTAAATTCATCATTTAGAAATCTGCCTAGCCGGGGATCGAACCCGGGACCCTCAGCGCGTCCGAGCGGTATGGTGACCGCTCAGCCACGCGCATCGTCAGTTACGGCTGTGAATTTTTTTACTCACCTTTCATTATTTATAAGCATTTAGGCTTATTATGATAGATAATAAGACATCCCACACAAAATCTAAATATACCGGACTGCAGGCGAAAGTGGTTTTTACAAATAAATTTTCAACCGGTTCCCAAACTTCCAATTTGATAATTCATGTCGTGAATTGCTTTGACATTTCACTTTGAGCAGGGGATCAAATTGGCAGACAAAGCGGATTACGATCGCAATGGAATAAAACCGTCCAACCGTTTTTATGTGATGAAAGTGGCAAACGAAATTGCAACGTACCTTGTGTTAAGTGGAAAAGCGTCATCTGCGAATGAATAGTGGCAAGACAGGAGCCCTATTTTAAGTTATATAGACATTGACGGATATGGGGCGGATAAGATATTTGGGAGGTCTTTTGGGAATCCAGACCCCCCTCTTAATATAGGCGAGGTAAAAATCTTCACACAGACAACCTAGCAAGACTTATTACAGGAATAATAATGCAAAACAGATATGACAGAGATTTGAAGGTGGTAGAACCCTTTGTGGTTCGACTCCGGCGGCACCACCGCCACACCTATTTCTACCTAATAACAGCAGTGTTAGGCGCTGCTGTGTTCCGGTTTGAAGGGTGTGGTAAGGGAGACAGACTTTACCGAGGCATCCCAGCTTAGTCCTCAGGGGCAGCGACGCATCTGTGGCCGACCTCAGGTAGGAATATCTAATCCTATCTGGGATTGATTGCAGATGTCCATGGGCGGCAGTAGCCACTTACTATCAGATGGACTGTATGATCGTCTGCAACTCCTATATTATAAAAAAAAACCAGTCAGTGGCCTTCCCAAGCCGACCGAAGACCGATTCTCCACCACTTTCAAACAAGTTTGCGTGTTAAGTTATACGGTTTGGAGCGATGAAACGTTGAGTGTAGTATTATAACAATTTTGTACGTGTCTGTAATTTTCACATAACATCTGCATTTCTAAGTTGTCGACCGCACGCGGACCACGGTCCTAGTAAAACCTATTTGCCGGACCGACATTATCGTTGGGGCAAATTTTCTACAATCTCTGTCCTTTGTGACCGTAACTGTTCATGACATGTCAATTACGATATCCTGTGTCTGTTGTACCTACGACCTGAGTGATTATATACTTTTGAACTACATAACTGGGTGCGAAATACGTTTTATAAGACTCGTAAAATATTGAGCGCTTTCTGGAAGACCGCGAAAGGAATGAAAGCCTAGTGAAACGCGGGATCTCAGTCGGGATGGTCCAGATTCGAATCTCTGGCACGTAACGCTAATTTTAACAAGTTATTTATGTATTAGAAATTAACTATCATATTTAATATTATCAAAACATCGACAAACGTCAAACACTTCCCAAATATTAGAAGTTCTTTAAAAAAAGTTTCTTTCGAGTGTCTAAACTCTATCTATCCGCAAAAAACCTGGTTTGTGCTTTATGACCTTAACCCTTTTGAAAAGACCCGTGTTCAAGAGTAGGACAGTAAAAATACAAGAAAAAAATAAGTGTGGATGTGATGCGGCAAGTACATTTAAAAATTTCTCTACCTTTTAAAAATACAAAGCAGAAATATGAAAAATCCTAATTAAGATAAAAATCTCCCTTTCAAGTTCTTTTATAGTGGTCCTGTTTTACAATTTAGGTTAGTTAATTAAAAATCTTACCTGAGAAATTCTTATTTGAACGGGTGCTTACTCAAAACCCACTAATGCAATAGTGGTTTTTCTATTCATTTTCTACCTAAATCTCTGAATACTTGCTGGACTGCGACGGCTGGCACGCTCCAGTGAGTTACTTAGAGAAATTAATTAGGAAGATGCAATTTTAGTAGACTAGCTTACGTCTACATGTTGCCAGGGTTCCAATATTTTTTATCTTTTCCGCACAAATAAATTTACCGGCTGTTAGTAGCGTGGACTTATACCATGTTACAATGTATTTAAATTTTATTTTTCGAAGGTGGTAATAGCGATTTAGAATTCAGCTGCGAAATCATCCATTGTTATTATGTTTTTATGAATCTCTAATAATACGGTGAACGTCATTAGTTCATTACTATCTGCTCTTGATATTACCTGCGTCATTACAATCAAATATTGTGTAAGATCTATCCAGAACATAGAACTGTATGCTACCTGAAATTGATGAGATATATTTGTCTAGTTAATTCTCTAGTTTAAAGTAGAGTATCTCTAATATAAGTAGCCATGTATGAGTTTATCCTTTATATGTATGGGTTATAATAACTTTAATCCCTGTTGTGTTGTTAAGAAAGTGTTAGGCAAAAACACTTACACGGTGTTCCGGCTTAGTCCTTAGGAGTAGTCACCTATTTATGATTTTAGGATTTTAGCTCTGTTTCATTTCGTGACAGTTTTAGGTAGCAACAGTAATTTATTGACAGGAGACAGTATACTCAATTAACCTACAACTTTTGTAATGTGATGTGTGTTACAGAAAAAAAATCGATACAGACTCATTCTCCTTATATTTCTATGGGAGTAAACATGGATGCAGAGTTCCTGATCTGCTAAGGCAAAACTCATAATCTGCTAAGGCAAATGTTCCGGTAAAAGCACGAATTCCCGGTATTTTTGCTTTGCTTCCGTTGGTTTTATATCATAATTAGAGAAATGAATTTCTTTTTATTTTACAACGTTATTTTGCTAGCTAGCGTTATCAGCTTTTGTTGTTATAATTTTAAATGGGTTTACGCTCTTCAGTTGAGCTGTTGAATTATAATAATGAATTTGAAAACTTCAACAGAAGTTTTAAAATTATATGTGCAGGTTAAAAGGTAAAAGTTTTAAGTTAACGTCTATAAGTAAAAAATAGCGTAAATACGCAAACTCGTATACGATACTTATGTTTTACATATCTCTAGAAATAAAACAATTTATTTATTACAGGTTCCTATACTTCTAGAACACGATATTACATCTAAATATCACTTAAATTTTGTATATGCTTATGTACGCATGAAAGAAGATACACTTAGTTGGATCTATTAAAGAATTAAAAGGATTGTGTGTATCCATCTACCTACCTGTATTCGTGTCTTTCAGAACGGCAAGGGTTTATAATTAATAAGAATACCAAAAGTTAAATATAGCATGCGAAAATTGAATATTAAACTCGATAACGAATATGTTTTGAGCACTTTCCATTAAAAATCAATTATAGTCAATTCGATGTAGCCATGGGTATTTGGTCACGCGGAAAAACATCCGTTGCCAATCCAATGAACTACAAAAATTATATTATCATTCCGCGTATTGAATATATTTACCAACAGACGGTATAACATGAGTATAAAAGTGTAATATTAAAATATAAATGAGTGTTTTGTTTTTGTATTTTAAAAATGTAATTGTTTTTCATTTTTCTTCGTTTCGTTAGCGTGAACATACCCTATCTAGGATTTTTCGGTGAGGATTTTACTCGGCAATTTTTTATTTTGTTTTGCTGTGCACTATAATAATTCAATTTAAAAATACGTTTTTGAACACTTAAATGATTATACTAAATTGTCATTAATATTCAATAATATGTAGGTGAGAAAAATGGCTATAAATAAAAATAAATAGTTACAAAATAAAGTCTAAATTATTAATACTTAGATCATTTGAAAACCTAAATGCAGTTTCTTTTGACTGTGAAGAGCATTAAACTTCGTGCTTATTATTGCCGCATGAAGTAAGCAGGCACTGCAGTTTATTACAACTCTGGTATCATATTATGGCAAAAAGTAGACAAAATTACCGGTAAAGTGATATTTCAAATTAATTTTCCTTACTAATTTAAAGTATAATAAGTAAGTAAATAATGTAACTATAGTAACTTCGTTGTAATTAGATAAATTCGCACAACTTGGACGCTTGCAGAATTGCAAGTAATTCGCTAACCTAATTAGAACCGAGAGCGGTTGGTTCTTGAATGCTTGATCATTGGAGGTAAATGAGCAGTTGTATATTTTGACCATGTTGGAGGCTCAGTAGACGGTTAAAAACATTCAAACTTAGAAGGTGGTAGAACCCTTTGTGGTTCGACTCCGGCAGCACCACCACCACACCTATTTCTACCTAATAACAGCAGTGTTAGGCGCTGCTGTGTTCCGGTTTGAAGGGTGTGGTAAGGGAGACAGACTTTTCCTCAGTCCTCAGGGGTAGCGGCGCATCTGTGCCGACCGACCTCAGGTAGGAATATCTAATCCTATCTGGGGTTGATTACAGATGTCCATGGGCGGCAGTAGCTACTTACCATCAGGTGGACTGCATGCTCGTCTGCTACTCTTAAATTATATTAAAAAAAAAAAAACAAAAAAAAAATCATGACCTATTATTTCTGCCTAATAAAAGCAATGGCAAGCGCTGTTGTGTTCTGGTATGAAGAGTGTGGCAAGGAAGACATAGGTACTCTTCGGGGGCATTCCAGTTTAGTGCTCAGGGGCAGCGACGCATTTGTGGCCGACCTCAGGAAGGAATCTGCTCAAGTTCGACTGCTTATAACATATTTTTTAAAAAACAAATACATATATGTTAGTCGGGTGGTCATTAAATTGTATTTTCACTAATCCGCCTGCCTTCCAGTGGGGATATTAACGATTTCGCCTTCGACAGATTAACTACAAATGTTGGCACTTTACCAATAATATTTCCATTTATGAAAACATTAAGTGAGTAGATAAAAAGAGGGGTAAATTTCCCGCTCATTAACGCCGCGCGACCAAGCAAACATGGTCTGTAATTTGCGGTAACCTCGCCAGTGTATCTAAATTTACGTGGAAAAAATGCACGAAATACTAACGGCGTACTAAGTACCAAATGGTGCATTTGGCCACTGTTTTTCAGCGCTACTGTATTGGTTAAGTCGTGCAGCGTGTGGTCTAATTTGGGATAATATTTTAGATATCTATTTCTACTTTAATTGAGATGAATGATTGCTCTGCAACGTTTGCTATTATTATAAAGTTATCTTTAAAACATTTGACTACGGATATTTTTACATTGATAAGGCCTCAACGAAGAAACGGTCAACAACAATGAGCAGAGCAGAATCTGTTGCATCTACTTTCAAAATTACGATATAAATGATACGCAAATGAAAATATGAACACTTGTAAAAATTAATTTCAAAATATATTTTTGCCTCATCCGCGCGTAGATTATTTTACTATACTCCGTTAGTTAAGTGTTAAGCAAGAAGTTAAGTGGTAGATATTAAGGTAGGTTATGACTTTTATCTGTTATCTACATAAGTACATATACTACCTACATTGTTCTACTTTCACTCGTCTATAGTCCGCGCCAAACAGGTAGTCCGCTCTGAAGTGCTGCGGGCAGGTGAAGTCATACAATTTGCTATGGGGGCGCGTTCCATTTCTATATTCAGAGCGGACTAGCAGTTTTACGCGGACTATACTATGTTAATTTCTTTTCTTGGCAAATGAACTCACACATTGATACTCGTAACTAAATTAAATACTGAGCTAATGAAGGTTAATAGTTCAAAATGTCACTCATGTGAAACGAGATACATAAGTGTTATATTCACATGAGTAAGTACAATAGGTGAACTTAAAAGCCGATGTTAATTGAATTGGGTTCAGATTGCAGGACGCCGTCGGCGCAGTAGTAATTGTGTTAGTGACAAACATGTCGGAGCTCTCAACTCCTAACAGGCCCCATTCAATGCGACGGCTTTTTTTTATTCGACGCTAAAAGGTTGTTAGCATACGTTGATACTCGTACCTACATTTCCTGTTCTATTTTGTATTCCGCTCCCTGTTTCTAAATATTTACAGCTTTACACGGGCATTTTTTTTGTATACTTACTTACTTTATAGAACACTTAAGTGCACTTGGGTTTTCTATCTATATTTTAAACTCTAGTAATAAGCTACTTTAGTTAATTTAATACAACACTTAATAAAACGTTAATTTAGTAGGACCTAGAAGATTTGTAATGTCTGTTTTAGAACTAAAATCCTTCATTTACACTTTCTCAAACTGACAAAACAGCACAAAAGAGCATTTACTTCGGAATGAACAAGAAACTGAGTTAAATACTCGATTAAAGTGTTTGTTATCAGAGAACTAGTTTTAAAGGAGATTGTTGTAGTCAATTAACGAAACGTGAATTGCAATTTAAAGGCTCTGTTCCTGCAATGACTGTCTTCTGCAATACTTGACACTGTTATGTCGAGGTAATAAATAACATGGTAATACTACTTAGTGCGCATTTTATCTACAACCATTTTTTGAGTACAGAAATTCATTTGCAATCGACCTACATTTTCATGAAATATTTTTAAGCTATTTGATTTTGTTAAAATAGTTACTTCCTAATTAATATTAATTATAACTAAAAATCTATACCAAATAATAATATATACAATCAAGTGTAAAAAAAGAAGAAATATAATAAATATAATAAACCATCTAAAATTGCCGTGTGAGGCATGGTTCTCAAAATGTTATTAAATACAACAAAATCAGATTGACCGAAACATATTTACATTTAAGGAAAGTGGTTAAGAGAATTCTCGTATCGTATAAAATAAAAATATTTTAGGAAAACTGCGAATACTAAATTCAAATTAATTGCAAAAACAAGTGTTTTGTTGCAAATACATATTTTATACAGTGAAAAGGATATATAGTAATATATACATGACTTTCAACCTGAAAATGAATTTACATTAAAACATTTTTTAAAAAATACAGTAAGTATGTGGAAATCTGTTAAAAGCTCGCTCAATCAAATATTTCGACATCAATGATAAGTAAGTGAAGCAATTAAATCCCTTCATGAAAAGTTTTATTCATTTCCATAAGAATTATACAGAATTCATATAGTTCAACGTCAGGCCAGAAAGAGATATGAAATTGCGATTTTTATCTAAGAAGTGAAGAGGTACTTATGGGGACACTGAGTTTTTCTCTTATTCACTGGAATAGGGAGAACCAATTATAACTTGTAGGTAATCCTCTTATCTGAAACTCTGCGAGTCGACGGAGCCCGCCACTCTGAATATAATTCACTTTATCCATATTCAATATCAGATCGTGCGACGGCGAGCAAATAGAGCGATCCAAGTGAGAATTATTATTGGATAAAGCTCGCCTCTTTCCTCCTTGTCTATTTTCAATGTCCACCCGACTGTGATAATTTACGTGTTGTTCGATATTGCGCTTTGAAAATGTGCTTTATTAAATATATCGCCACTGGCCTGTTATTATCACGCGCATTATAATTTAATCTCTAATTTCGAATCGCTTTTATAAGCTATGTTACTGGATGTAAATGATATTGTTACACTGTTTATATTATGTTTTAAAGTTAATAACAATTTAGGATAGTTTAATTATCGTTGATAATTCAGAAATTAGAACGTATATCATGTTATTAAATGAAACAGTTATTTGATGAGTACTTTAAACGTCAATTAATCCAATCTGTAACATTTGTATTATAACAGAAACACAATAGTTACTAGGCATTACAATTATATACATGGATATTATAAAAAACACTTATGTATATTATTCTTTAGGGTAAATAGTATCATGCTCTACCGAGTTTGGTCGAAGTCATCCGAGTTCGACCGAATCATGCGTCTGCGTATCATAAAATATCAATTTACTGTAAATCTGGAGGTCGCCGGAGTGGTGGTCACCACATAGGTGTTTTTAATTTCAATAATAAGCCGTCATCTTCTGTCATACCTCTACCAACCTTAAACTGTGATGAACTTCGTTTTGCTTGAGAATTATATTTTCTTTGTCTCTTATACATTTGCAAATAGAAATGCGAACTTGCTATAAATAAGAAATATGTTTTTTTTAATAGAGAAGTAGCAAACATGCAGGTACTCACCTTATAGTAATTAACTATTGTCAATGAACTTTTGGTATCAACCTCAGACGGAATTTTAGTCCTGAGGTCCTTCACAAATACGTTACTACCCCTGAGGATTAAGTGAAATGTCGCTTATATGTATATCTTTTTTACAACACCTTTCAAACCAGAACACTTGACACTGCCTTTATTACTAGGCGATGTGACGGTAAATGGACGGTAATAACAAAACGACTGCGGCAAAAAGATGGTACCTTCTATTAAATTAGCTCTACATCTTTAAAACTCGCTAATTACGCAAGGATATTTTTAATCGAATCGAATCGAATCGAAGGATATTGTTATATTTTAAAGAGTTTTTTCCATATAAATTACTTTCAATCGTCAGGTCAAATCTAAATTAGGAATGTACTATAATGTAGGTTAAATAATAATTGAAGGCAAAAGTGCTGTTTGACCCGCTCTCCAAGTATCTACCCACTTGAGATTTCCTTAAAATAGATATGAAACGAAAATAATCACATTTTTTAACTATAAGTATTTAATAGAATATTTATACAAACTCGAATTGAATGTTTAATTTACGGAGTACGTATCTGTATAATATAATTCTATAATAATATAATCAACAAAACAACTAAAGTAAACAAAAGGTAAATACGTTAAGTAAGGTTTTAGAAAAAAAACTTTAGGGTTTAAAAAGATAAAAGATAATAAAAAGACAAAAGAGATAACAGTTTTTATTCGTCAGAGAATTCTATTCAAAAGTACATAAAGGAAAGAATTATTTTTTAAGCAACGCATGTGTGAAAAATGTGTTTTGTTCTCTTATAGCATTATTTTATTTAAGCAATTGATAAAATATGGCATAACGTTTGTGCCTTACAAGGTTAATCTGAATCAGGTATTGGAACATTAACCAGTAGATTTTTTCTATAATATAGGAGTAGCAGACGAGCATGCAGTCCACCTGATAAGTAATCGGTAAGTGGCCCTTGCCACCCATGGAAATCTGTAATCAACCCCAGATTCCTACCTTAAGTCGGCCACAGATGCGCCGCTACCCCTGAGGATCAAGCTGGAACGCCTCGGAAAAGTCTGTCGCCCTTACCACAATCAAGGCAAGAGTTAGAGATGTGTTTGCCCTAGGATACGTGATTCGTGATAGGATTCGTGATACCAATTTTCGTGCAATAGTGTAGATTGCACGAAAATTACGAAATAAATAAATTATTATTTTTACAAAAGATGCCATGAACTTGGAAGCTTAGATTACAAATTATGAAATAAGTATAACGCAATTAAAAACGAATTCTATTTTATTTCGCTAATATATGTATTTAAATAAAACTAGAGTCGATCATTATATTTATGTAGCTTTTTTATGAAACGTAAATGACTTATTTACGAGTAACATCCTGAAATTGAATAATCTACAATAATTGGACAATAAAACATTTTTAAGAGTGATAATTGAGTAATAATATGTATTTTGGTATGTGAAACTCTATTAGATTAATTATTATAAAGTGTGTAAGTAATAAGATTTAATTATTTTACTTAAAAGCTTGACGCAACATATTGAAGCAGGAGTAAGCTGATGCCATTTTCTGAAACATTAAAAGTGTGAGAATTGTTTGTATTAATTATATAAATTAATAACAATATGTTTTAAGAAACGTAAAACCTGACTGCTACGTCACATTAGTCATAAAGAAAAAAACAAAATTGAAGACGATATCTTAAGTTCTTCATTTTAATATTTAGTAATATTTATCGTCATTCGTCCCACCCATTCTAATGATACCTCATATGTTAAAATCTGTTACGCCGTCCGGCTGTAAAGAATGCTAAAAATTGGATATAAATGCATAAGTACATATTCCCGAAAAACATTTCTTTTATTTTGTCGAAGTCGTGTAAAAATATAAAAAACTTCCGTATGCATGCATTTTTAAGGAGAGGCTGATGAAGCTCCTTTACACCAGACGATCTTTGGCAAAATCAAATCAGTAATGGACATAATGCCAATTTTGCCTACTTGTAGATAGTTGTAAATTAAGACTACCAGATTTACTCACATTTGAAAATGTTTGTACGGACACTTCTTGGAAACCTCCTACCTTAAGAGGTAGAGGTCGTAAGGACCGCTGTATCATAATTACTAGGTACGGCCGAATGACGGGTCCAGCATTCCAGAATGGTATTCCCCAGCAGGCATCTTTAACTGAAATTACCTGGAAAGTTATAATCCCAAAGATAATATAACAAAACCACAATGTGATAATGTCCAGAGTATGGTATACATCATCAACCCTTATGGTAAACATCATCAACCTCCTCTCAGAATGAGAAGGATTAGACTCAAGCCCACCGCGCTGGCCAAATGCGAATTGGTAGACTTCACATACTTTTGATAACATGTTTTTTAAGATTTCTCAGGTATGCAGGTTTCCTCGCGATGTTTTCCTTCACCGTTTATGCATGTTATAATTAACATCTAATACGGACATAACTTAAAAAAAACAGAAGTGCCTAGAATTTCAACCTCGGACTCTCGATCAAGGGGCCGAGTTTCTTAACCAGGAGTGAGAAGACAATTTTGCCTCTGTAGACATATACATTGTATGCGTGTGTTGTGATGATTGTGATTATGTAGTATTAGAAAAAGGAACAACCGAACATATCGAAGTCTTTAATGGATAACTGTAACCTCTTGGAACATGTAGAATAGGGTTCCTATCTAAACTTGGCTACAAAGTCCTTGCTTCAGCTGGAGACTAGGAAAGAAGGAACGATGTCAAATCTAAATCTTATAGTGATCGTACCTTTAAACTAGACGACGCCGCAATAATCTACTGCTTTTTAAATATAAATTCATATTTCAGTTTTTTAAATACATAATATATATCAGGAATATTAAAATGAAATTGATACCTTAATGCTGAGGAAAGTACATAAGTAACTTGGGACAAAATTAACAATAATTGTCGAACCGCACAACAAGAAAAGGATATAGTTGATTTCGCCGCCGTCAAGTTTCTGAAAATGGAGCGTACGAAAAAGCACAGATTAATAAATAGTAACTACGAAAAGGGTTAGTAATGCATTTATCTATACTAATATTATAAAGAGGAAAACTTTGTTTGATTGTAATGAATAGGCTCAAAAACTACTGGACCGATTTTAAAAATTCTTTCACCATTCGAAAGCTACATTATCCACGAGTAACATACGCTATATTTTATATGAAATATATCTGATAAATAGATTTTGAGGCGGTACAAAGTTTGCCGGGTCAGCTAGTATGAATATAAATTATAAATAATTCAAGGAGCAGGATAGAGTACGCCCCAGGTGTAGCTATGCCATAAAGTACAGATAATGAAATAAGTACATGAAATCTATCTTTTTTATAATATACTAGCTGACCCGGAAAACGTTGTTGCCATATAAATAAAAAAATGTTAGTGGTGAACAACCCTTATCACTTAGGGTTATGAAAAATAGATAGTAGCCGATTCTCAGACCTACTGAATATGCATATAAAATTTGGTGAAAATCGGTAAAGCCGGTTCGAGGAGTACGGTAACTAACACTGTGACACGAGAATTTTATATATAAGATAAGTAGCTAATAAGAAGGTTTGCACACATCTATAATCAACATCAGATAATATTAGGGTCCCACGGCCGTCTGACGTCGGTCACAGGTGCGTTGCTACCGCTGAGGACTAAGTTGGAACGCTTTTGATAAGTATATCTCCATTACTACACCCTTCAAACCAGAACACAGCAGCGCTTAGCATTGTTGTTATTAGGCAGAAGTAGGTGTGGCAGTGGTGCTCCCCGAGTTGAATTGCAAAGAGTTCTACCAACTCCGCTAGAATTGTACTCATAGATAGATGAAGACATCCAACAAGCCTCTCAGACTCACGAGACATATAAATTGGCCAAGTGCAAGTCGAACTCGCACCCGGAGGGTGCCGTGCCACCAATTTTTGTTTTTAATTTCTAATATTTGTTATTATAGCAGCCATTGAAGTACATACATTGTGAAAACTTGAACTGTCTACCTATTAACCGTTAGTTCGAAAAATATCGAATTATACCAGTTTGTTGTATGGGGACCTCTTTTTATATTATTTTTTTTATTTTTGTTTTCATTGTTATAGTGGCTACCGTTATACATTCACTGTAAAAAATTGAAGGGTTATTATTACGGTTCTAGGGTACAGAACCCTAAAAATCATTACAAGGCATATAAAAGCCTCTTCCACCGAAGATTAATAACGTGACGTCACTGACACAAACGTGGATATATAAATAGCGGCGGTGGTTGTAATATAAATCGATCTACGACAACGAACTGTCACAAGGCAATTCCACTTATTGCTCTCATATTGTATTTCCCAAGACACTCCAACTTTAGCGAAACAGTTTACCGAAGTGCTCAGTGAATAAAAATAGTTTGAAAAAACCTCGGCGGCCGAGTAGGCAGTCAGGCAAACCACCGGTCCGCAAAATATTTGCTCGAACATTAACAACTTCTTGTAAACTCGGGAGTAATTTTCCGTGAGGCTGAAACAAATTAATAAGCAAATGCACTTTGGGTTCAGTGCCTGTCGCGAGTAATTTACTTTCAAATTTGTTTAATTATGGCCGAGGATGATGTAGGGATCCTATTTGCTCCTTTTTATATAAAAATACGCTTTTTACACTGACATCTCTACACTAAGATTCCCTGTGTCGTGAGTACCATAGACATACGCAAAGATAAATACACAAATACCCATCCCCAGAACAGATATACAAATTCATCATTCATTTACATTTGGCCGAGGATCGAACCTGGACCGTTTGCGCGTCAAACCGGTATGTTGATCGCTCCACCAAATGGGTAGTTAAAGTATGAGGGCATGCAGTCAACCTAAAAAAGCATCTGTAACTATCTTTATATAGAACAGGAGTTCTTCCTGAAGCCGAACACAAATGCGATGACACTTCTGAGAATTAAGATGGTCGCCCCATATCTAAGTCCATATGTAAGCCCCTTGCACCGAAATTCCAGAACTGATTTAGAAGTAGATGTGACGGTAGTATCTCCCGGGTCGAACTATGGTTCTACCTTTCTAATATTAGAGCTTTCTCTATTAACCACGTTATTTGACACGATATGGTGGTAAAGCTCTGTGGTTGTGTTGCGAAAACACCATCTATTTCTTTATTGTTCCTACTTGCAGTGATGTTTTCTACTGTTTTAGAATTGATGTAAACAAAGGCGGATTTGCTTTCCCCACTCAGGCCTTAGAAGACGAAAAATATCAATCAACCTCATGTTGATTTCACATGGGATTGGGTAGAGTAGTAAGATAAATACGAATTTCCAAAATTACTCACTCATACATAGATTGATGTTGTTGAATAATTGACGTCATCCGATATTTAATAAGTCGGGAGAATATTTCTTCCTCTCGCTTATTTGTCGCTGGATGTATGCCTTTCATTAGGTCCTGGACGCCCCATATTACAAGATCCGCTTTTGTGGCTATTTCTCTGACCCACAATATTTGAGTTTCGATCATAACTGCGCAGGGACACAACATTTTTTTCTATATTAAAATTGATTACATTTCATCATTTAATACACAGATTAAGTACATTTTGTTCATTTTATATAATGCTTCAATTTCTGTTTACCTTTTTTAAACATCATTTTATTTATTTATTATAATGCAGTCCACCTGATGGTAAGTGGCTACTGCCGCCTATGGACATCCGTAATAAACCCCAGATAGGATTACATATTCCTACCTGATCGGTCGGTCGGCCACAAATGCGCAGGTACCCCTGAGGACTAAGCTGGAATGCCTCGGATAAGTATGTCTTCCTAACCACACCCTTCAAACCAGAACAGAGCATCGCTTAACACTGCTGTTATGAGGTAGAAATAAGTGTGGCGGAGGTGCCGCCGGAGTCGAACCACTAAGGGTTCTACCACCTTCAGAAACATCACACGCACGAAAAATCTACTACAAGACGCTAATATAAACGAAATAGTTGTACTTATTTTTTATTATCTGATAGTAAATTACCTACCACTGATTTAAAATTACCACTATCAATCAGTATGTACTAAGACTTAGAAACAAATTCATATGTTAGGATGTAAGTAGACGATCAAGTGACCACTGCTTGCCTTTAATTAACCCCGTACAAACATGACGATGCGTTGCTACCCTGAAGACTAAATTGGAATGCCTCCTTCTCTAAAACGCTTTGAGACTTAGCTACCTAACATAATATAAGATGTGAATAACTTACAAATATAATTAAACGCATACGCCAAAATGCAGACGTTGGAGAAAACAAATGCAATTTCATAGGTCGGCGATTTGGTGAAATCTACTTGGAACATCCAAAACGGGAACAGCACGGGTCGTCCACTATCAGTTTCTGGGTCATGGGTAGACACGTAATAGATGAGAGCGAGTGCTACCATAGACACCATCGCAAGGCTGATGATTGTCATCGCTGAGGCAACCAGAAGACAGATTTTCCATGTCTCTAGTTGATTTTTAAAAAATCTTTCCCTGTAAAACAGAAAAGTTATTACTCATTCGTTTGTGATGATCAAGAAGAACTTCAACAAAATCTTGATCTTTCGTAATATGGGTAATATCCTTATCCTTACTAATATTATAAATCTGAAAGTAACTCTGTCTGTCTGTCTGGCTGTCTGGTTCTCTTCTTCACGCCTAAACCACTGAACCGATTTTAATGAAATTTGTACAAAGATAGTCTGAGACCAGAGAAAGGACATAGGATAGTTTTTATCCCGGAAATCCCACAGAAACTAGGGATGGCGATCTAAGATCGATTAATCGGAGAATCGATCTTTTGGACCTAAAACATCGATTATTTTAATCGATATTAGTAACGATTGAGTCGTAAACTATGAATTTGATCAAGTGACGATCTTTAAGTTAAATGTTATATTATTTTCTTTTAAATGCGGGCGAAGCCGCGGGCAAAAACTAGTTCAATTACAAAATTGGGTCTGTTAACTGTAATAAACTGTAAGTAGAACGGCAATCTCATCTGAATCACAGAAGCTCTCTTGACTTACGCTTGACTTACTACTATCATCAAACTAATCTAATCATCAAGTTACCAGAAATTATCAAATTCATGCAGAAATTACCTGGCTACAGCTGAACCACTATAATATTCAATATTACATTTGATATTAATAATCCTGGATATTATTAATTACAACAGAGTTATTTTTATTGTAAGTTAGCTGCAGAAGTTAATTAAATTAATGTATGTTCCATTATAAAAGTGGACTAATGGCTAGAAGGAGACAAGTATATCACAGTATAAAATATAATTTAAAGGTACGTAATATTATTCAGAGTACACACGTGAGCAATCCGTTAGATGCTTATACTAAGCTTTTGGTTACTATACCTAATTCGTAGATTTTTGCCAAAATGTTTCAAAAACCATATATTATATTGAGAATATTTACGTAAAATGCATACAAAATAAAAATGTGTTACGAAAAAAATGTTAGAAATTATTTAATCTTACCTATACCTAGCTCCATGGGTACACACGTATTTAAAATCTGCCTTTAATGTATGCAAGAACATATGGAATTCGGGTACGTTCAGTTTCGTACAAGATAAAATCAACATCTTGTAAGCAAGGACGATTATATAAGCTCCTCCTTCGATTATGGTTGCCACATCAGAGATTCTGATTCCGTGAAGCATGCTCATTGCAGACAGCGATATAGCAGGTACAGCGCAACACATCATGAACAGTATGAGGAATGGCCTGTAAATATTTTAAAAGTAAAAATATATTTCATAAAATAAAATTTAAGTAGGATACGAATGTCTACTTTATTGCTGTATCGTCAATTTGTTCTGCATCTTTTTTCAGATTGCAAAGGGTTTATGTAACGCTTTTCTATGCTGCTACGCCCAATGTCTGTTTATTTTTTACATTGTTATTTTACTGTAATTTGAGAATGAATAAACATAATTATAGTTTCAAAATTAAAAACCACGCTAAAATCGCTTAAGGAAAATCGTTCATCCTGATTCCTGACGATCCTGATGAAGAAAATGGGACACAATTTTAAAAATCGGTCATTGTTATCGGTTCTTGATAATTGTTCAAACTTTTAAATTAATCGGACCGTTCAAAGTGGGTAAAAATCGAGTTCAAAGATTCCATTACATACATACCTTTATACATAATAAAAGCGTGGTAATAAAAATTACAAAATTTTGTGAAATTTATTTCTATACTAACTATGATTTCCACAGATATTTTGTTCAGAAGCTACGAGCTTAACTGTTAAAAAGGCTGGTTACAACTCCATTAGATACTTCGTTTTATATATACCCAAAGTAGGTAAAAGCTAGCAAAAATGGCTGTCATAAGTGGCAAAAATATGTGTTTTAGCGACATAGGCATGTGTGCTGTAGCAATACTACGAAAAGTCGACTACTTTGAAAGGCTACATTACAGATATGTTAGTATCTAGGTACCTGGTACATGAGTACAAAATATTTGAATATTAATTTAGTTTTGTACTTACGACCACGACGGGACGGTAGTATTAAGTAGCCCATAACATTTGGTTACGAAATATACAGTTGAATGAAACCGCAATGGATCAACGTATCCTTCTGAATAATCATAATTGTCTTTATTAAATATTTCTTTCATTTTTTCTAACATCTTTCGTATTACCTGACGACTTTGATGATCACAAAATACTGAAAATCACTGCCAACCTGGCAAAGTAGAAATTCTATCCATTGCCTTATTCCATGTATATTTTTTATTTTTATTGTAATAGCAATTTAATAGACATTAACTATTTTCTACCAGAAAGTTTTACGAGCGTTATATAATCAAATTTTTAAAATACTTTATTTTTTTAGTCATAAAAAATTTAATTATTATTGATTTATGTTATTGATGACGATTGCAAAAATGATGATTTATATTTATATAAATTGTAGAGGCACTCAGGGCATCCCTTTTTTTGCTTTTTAACAGCAATGCCACGTCGCTACGGTGTGATTTGAAAGTTATTGCTTAACAAAATCTGTGTAAATTAGTCCCAGGTACTAATAGCTATTATCAAAAACATAGGGCCACTTTCTTAATTTGATGACAAATATCATTAATAAAACAAAAATCTGATGGAAGTGCACGCTCATTTTTTCCTTCCGGGTATTACGGAACCCTCAAATGTCTTTCTTGTTATTGGAAGCGTTGGATATTTTCTGACCCGTAATTTCCTTTGGAACAATGAAAGTAAATGAAATGGAAAATGGACAAAGTTTATATCACGTCGATGAAATGAATACACACTTAATAGACACTGATTTCTATTGCCGATGACAATTTGCTGAAATGTCTCGCTTGTTATTACAGGCACTTGTCGTTTTCTGGCCCATAATTTCGATGGCCCAATAAATACTTTCGCTGTACCGCCTCGAGGGGTAAGCGGACAAAGGAACAGAATTAGGGCTCTTTTACTGCAATTGTAATATTTAATAAATAGACTGGAGTTCTTTATATTACACATTAATGTTTTAATGAAAAGAAAATTGAGCCAGCTTTCTATTTCACATTAGTATCTCTTACTCCTTACAGTATTATTCATTCTTTGTACGTTTTTACTATGTGCTATCGCATATTATTATGTGATTGATCAAAATATGAAAATAATTTTATTGGATGCATTAAAAAAATATTTCACATAAACTCCAAAATTTTAAATTTTGTTTATCATGGTAACTAACGTTTGTCAAACTAAAAATTGTTTGTTGGCAAATGTATAAACTTTCGGACTACTTATTTTAGGATTTAAAAAAGACTAATTTAAAAGATTGGAAAAAAATTTGGGGATAAATATAGGAATATAACAACTGGACTTAGTTGCGGCGGCTCCACAGCTGTGGCGCAACTTGCAACTCTGGACTTACCATTCAACTTTGTCACTTACTCGTTGCAACCATTTTATATATTTCAACGATTTTCTCTACTTAGTCTCTCTGTGAATGAGTAATTAACTCCTCATTTTTTCAAACGAAGTTTGTAAAAGTGGCTTGCAATAGGAGTTGAATGGAAGAAATGTCACGTAAAGAAAAAATGTAATGCCCACTCCATGTAAGTTTCTGTTTTTCTATTTCATCTCCATACAAATGTATGTGTGCGTGCCAGTATAAATACTTAAACAGAGGGCATCGTGCGTGGCTGATTGTAGAACCTCATTAATGAAGATTTGAACATTTTTTTCAAACTGATTTGTTTTTGTTTTGATCTATACATGATTTGTCTATCGCATGGCAAATTATTCAACCACGTCTGGCAGATTACATTAATTTTATAGAAAAGCTATGTGAAATCAAACGCTAATATTTTCTTAATAGCTCTAAAATGTCCATATTTTCATAAATATACATATAAGAAATAATGGATGCGCCGTCTGTATTTCATAGCGATATCAATAAAAGCTCAAAAGGTCTACAAATTATATTCAAAAAAAATTGTAGAGTAGTATATGCAAGTTGTCAATTACATTAGTCGACTGAAACAAACTAATGCATGGCCGCTAATGAGATGGTGACTAAAACTTTTCAAAACACTCATGTGTTTGTTACTACTGTAGCATTTTTGTGTTTTTATATAAAGAAGAATTTTACAAAAGCATTATTTATTTTATCATAATTGCATTTGGTACCAAAGAGCCCTGTAGATACCAGTCGTAGTTTGTTTAATTTAAGACACAACCACTGACATAACTTCGATGTATTTATAGCCTTGCTAAGGGAGGGACAAAAGAGGGGATTTCAATGCTTTGCTGTTTTCGCCTTCTGAAAATTACAAATGCCGCTTCTTAATAGATCGAAAAAAAACAATATTATTTTTGAATATTTTGACCATAAAAAGGTTCTATTAAAAATTACCGGTCCCTAAATTACCACTTACATACCGGTAATATCTTTTCACGTATACTAAGGGGCTTACAGTTCCATACCCTTAATCCTTTTGTGTACATGGGAATAAATTTTTAGAGGTGCACCAAGAGCATATTCAAGCCTGGTAGGTCATCGGTACTGATCTAGAAACTGTAGATAATAGCCAAAAGATTCATACCAACATCGATAAGAAATAAACATAACATGTAAGTGTAACGAAATTTGGGGTAACCAGACAAATATAACATACAACCGGAGCTTAACAGCAGCTTATTTGGAGCAGCTGCGACGCGAGAGCTCTCGATTTAGTATTCAACTTTATCACTTTCTCATTGTAATTTAATTTTACACGCTTCAACGATAATCTCAGACGATGAAGATTAGTCTAATAGCATTTGGGTAGATATTTAGGACTCTACAATAACAGTTTTAACTTTATATCCTAAATTTAATGTGCATAAGTTATTTCATTTGTCATTTCGCTGAATAAGTTTGTGTCATTAGACCAAATGAAAGGTGGAGATTTTGATGTGAAACATCTATATCCGCACGTAAAAACGATTTCTGGCGTGGCGACGCGTGCCGAGGCGACGCGTCGCCACGCTATACGATGGTATATATATACAGTCTATATGCAGTAGTGTGTACGGTGTGGCGACGCGTCGCCATGCGCAAAAATCGTAATATTTTATTTTATCATTATGACATATTTAGTTCCTATCACAATATTTTCTTTTCTGCATATTACTTTTACAAAATAATGTCGATGTTTCACATCTGCCAGGCGTCCCGTGACGGCTCACATTGTTTATTTAATTTTCTACATACATTAAACGTTAATTATAAACTAAAAATGAACTTATTGAGAAAATATATACAAGAAAATTATAAATAAAATAATAATAATATTTATTAACAATAATATACATATTAAATCAATCAATTTTTTTGGACATTAAACCAAGATCTGTAAAGTTTGATAGCTACATACGGCTTAATAGGCAGAAAATAAATGATTATGTCAATGACACATATTTACCTATTTACTGTCAAAGAAATAAATATGTTCCTATATATTATTCATATTATTATAAGCCTTCTGTAGGTTTAAACATAAATGCGAGTATTAACTTATTTACGGTACTTATTATATTCGTACCCAAGACTACTTTATTATGACTACCCGCGTGGTGGAGCGGTCACCATACCGGTCTGACGCGCAAAGGGTCCCGGGTTTGATTCCCGGTCAGACAGATATCTAAATGATGAATTTAGCTTTCTGTTTCTGGGTCTGGGTGTTTGTGTATTTGTCTATGTGTGTGTCCATGGCACCCACGGCACAGGGAATCCTTGTGTGGGGCTGTGAGTGTAGAAAAGCGTTTATTATTTATGTAGTGAAGGAAAACACCTTGAATCATGTCACTTCAGCGTATTCCATGATACTGATTATATGTATAAGCATTTATTAAATTAACTTGCTAGTAAGGTGTGGTGGTTTTGTGTTGAGAGGAGACCCATGACCAGTGAGCAATAGTTGTGATTGGTGATATTGATTGATAATTACTTTAACGGCAACGGAAATCACAGTGAGGAAATCTATATACGTGAGAGATGTTTAAAATTCTCAAAGGTATCTTAGGTCTACCAATTCTTTTCTTTCAATCCTTTTGAAGGTGGTAGAACCCTTTGTGGTTCGACTCCGGCGGCACTACCGCCACACCTATTTCTGCCTAATAACAGAAGTGTTACCTGCTGTGTTCCGTTTTGAAGGGTGTGGTAAGGGAGACATACTTTTCCGAGGCGTTCCAGATAAGTCCTCAGGGCCATCTGTGGCCAACGGGGGTTCAGGGTTGATTACTCATGGGCGGCAGTAGCCACTTACCAATGGTGGACTGTATGCTCGTCTGCTACTCCTATATTATAAAAAAAAATCGCTCTTGATCAACCCTGTGAAAATAGTGTAATACTTCTGATTTTTTTTCTAGGGAATACCTCATCATCATCATCATCATCAACGCATTACTGTCCCATTGCTGGGCACGGGTCTCCTCTCAGAGTGAGAAGGATACCTGCTAGGGAATACCCTGCCTGCTCAAACGCAAGATAGAAGTTGGTTGATATCGATCATTGACCATGTTATGGTCTGCGAAACCAGGCATAATGTTGGTATAGACACCAGGTACATTTTGTAATCGAATCCTTTTTAAAAGCTTATCTATATCCTTGTTATAGGTGTTATGTTTACTGTGGTTTGTCGATATAAGATTAACTAGGTATAATAATATATAATCGCGGTTAAATACCAACTGCGGTTAACACTGTGGTTTCGTATTACCTATATATTTACGCGGTCGCTGATCTAATTAACTGGGACCAAGGCATTGTATTACTGTGATTGTTCGTTGTTACTCTATAGGTAATTGTATGTCGTAGCTATTTTATAAAGTATTTATTTTGTTCTCCAGATAATCGTCTTTTAACAATTACCAGTGTAATTGTGACAATATGTGTAGATGTATATGATATCTAATAAAAGCCTATTTCACATGGGAAATGTTATATAATTATAGGTATTCTCTATAACTACTGATCAGATTGATGAAAAATATCAATAAGATAAACAGAGGTACGATAATAATTATTTTTCTATATTTAATCTTTTGGGCCAGATAATGGAGCTGAAAATGTACAAAAAATCTCTATAGATATTCAACATAATTAAATTATTGACTTCCTTCTATACCTAAGATAAGTTAGGTTAGGTTGGGTTAGAAAGCAATAGAAAAACGTACGAAGCGAATAAAATAATCACGTGAAAATTTAAATATTTTAGCAAAATAATATTTGTGGACCATACATCACGGCTACACAGTTTTATTTTTTTATAAGATACAAATTTTAACGAGACCTAGAATGAAAGAAAGAAAAGAAAATAACTTGATCAACTTTAATAAGTTTGCTACGTGCCGATCGGTTGCTCCTTTCGACAAACTTTCCTGTCTGTGTAATCGGTCAGTTCAAAGCGTTCAAACTTAGTTACGATAGGTCTTTGGTTTTGCGCTTTTTGTATAAAAATAAATGTAAGGATCGCGCGTGATGGTAAGTGAACACTGCCTATGACTATTATAATAAATTTAATTCGAAGTTCACATAACAAGAAATAGAAAAGTACTCAAAATATTTGTTTTATTTTGTCCCGCTTTTGGCGAAAGAATCCACGCCTTAACTCAAAAGATTTCGAAGGCTCACTTTACCCGAAATAATATTCGGCAACGTTGGTCTTGTAAGTAAATTAAGAATGTGCTTTCCACATGTAATATGCAAGCCGCTTATTTCAATTACCTATGTATCAAACAGTGGACTAACTAAATTGGTCGACAAATCGTAAATTTATTTCATTTGCTACAGCCTTCAAAGCAGAAGAAAGCAAGCAACACTGAACTTCGCTGTTACCAAAATTGAAGAATTCAACTAAACTGCTGTTACAAGGTAGAAATAACTGCGGCAGGACGAAGCAAGCCAAAATCATCTACCACCCTGAGATCCAATTATTTTGCAAACTATACCATAGCCAAATGAAAATTTAATAAATACGATCAGAATTATAATGAATTCCAGTAAAGGAATTTTCAGCTCCACTCATAGTTCAAGGACCCTTTAGCTTTGAGAATATAATAACAGGAACTTCACTTCGGATTGTGGTCTCTTGGGAGACGTAAATATCTATGTTTCGGAAACTACTGGACCAAATTCAATCGCTGAGCGACTGATGGATATTATAATATTCTATTTTGATATATAGATAAAGCTCATAAGTTTAGATTAAATAGTTCAACAACCATTCTTATTTCTGGATAGGATAATTGGACGACTCTAGGTAGGACTCAGGTCCTCTGTGGGATTGATTTCAAATATCCTTGAGGAAATATCGGCAATAAATAAATTTAAAAACGCATATCGTGAGTACCCGTTTCATAATAAAATATCCTTGGGAGAGGCTTAGAGGGTAGACTGTAAGCTCCCTTTAGAATTCTATAACATACACAAAAGAAAAAATAATTTTCCTTAGAAGACATTACAAAAATTAATACATTATAAAATAAATATACCAGTAGGAAGGAAATATTTTATACAATATATTTATTAATAGGTTTCGTATTTTTTAGATTATTTCTGAGCTACAAAAAAGATTACGTATCTTCATACATTTTTAACGTAAAATACAACCATTATTCTTTTAAACTTTATTATTGCTTTCATCTTGAATGTATCTCACAAATCTGGTAAATCGATAAATATTAAACAAACAAACAGGTTGATGGTATCATCCTAAGAAATAGGTAAGCAAATGTTTGCACATCGCTTGGGGACGTGATACGTGATCTGTTCTCCATAAATTATCTTATCGGCTAAGAGCTTTTGTTTCGGTGCTCAAGTTTGTATCATAATACTTACACCGTTCTTTTGTTTGTTTTCGAAAAAAATGTTTACTTTGTTGATAAATGCGTAATACAATAATATGCACTTATGAGCTTATTAAACACCACTTTTTTCTTATGATTTCGTATATCGCCAGGAAAAAAGAAACTAGTATTGTGACGTCGGTCGCTATCAGACTGACAGCGCTAGTGACAGCTGTCCCCTACTAGCTGGCGAAGGCGAACGTCACTCAGTTCGCTCCCAGCCATCGGTGAGTGCGGACGTCTACAGATCGCGTGCAGATATTCCTTCCCGGTAAAGAATCACTGAATAGGCTTAATTACTTCATAATCATTCGTGGGTCAGTCCGTCCATGCATCTACTGTACCGATTTATTTGATGGTCCGGAAGCCTCGGTATCTGAGTACAAATCTCACTTGGTCTTTTATATTTTAGCATTTTGAATTGTTACATTAGGTGTTTAATATTATTGTTATTTTTATGAAATATACTAATGCTTTATTAATAAGATATATGTAAAAATAATAGCATTTAAAAAAATGAAAAAGATAATAATTATTTTTAAAATTAAAAAAGACAAACCCACTGAGTTTCTTACCGGATCTTTTCAGTAGAGGTCACGTTCCGATCCGGTAGTAGTTTAAGAAAATATTGTAACTGACAATTTGTAAGTGCCGCCGTTGGCCTATACAAAATAAATATATATTTCATTTCACCTGTATTTTCTAGGTTTAGAAATGAAAATATTCGAGTACATTAAGATTTTCTTTAGCAAAAGCATTTTATCATAGTTCTATATTTATCTTGGCTGAACACAGTTCTTGAAATTCCTAATTAAACGTTATTTAAATAGAGATTTTAAATAACTTTTGAAACATATAAATATAATTGCAATTAATAAAAATAAAAATGTTGTATTCATTACGACTATATTTGTGAGAAAGAACTACGTGAAAATATCAATTGGTCGAATAATATGACACGGACAAAAAACGTGATCGGAATTCGGAATAACGGAGTTTTTTCGTAAACATTTTGTATGTACGGACTTATTAATAGGTGCACTGTGTAAATCAAAGCTTTCATTTTGATATTACAGGAAATATTTTTACAGTCAATAGATATATGTATTTTACAGCTACTTATTATTATGTATTATGGTTAAATTAAAAAAAAAATGTTTTTATGACGGTAGCAGTAAAACCTTTGTTGAAATCTATATATATATAAGAGATTTCCACGTATATAGTCACTCATCACGATATCTCTGGAACCATTAGAGCTAAAGACTTGAAATTTGGTAGGAATATTCTTTTCACCGAGTAGAGGTCAGCTAAGAACGGATTTTACGAAATTCCACCCCCAAGAGGGGTTGCGGGGGTGTTAATTAAAAAAAAATCACATTTTAAAACTACAGCTCTTATAGGTATGAAACTTAGTCAGGATATTCTTTTTGGCATGTTTGAATTTACTAAAAACTAATTTTATGATATTCCACCCCCAGAGGGGAGTGCTGGGGCGTTTGGAAAATTTAAAAAAATATATTTTAAAATCCGTTAATTTGGAAACAAGGATTGTAAAAATAGCATTTAGCTTTCTGGTTCAAAATAATAGAGCTTCTTTAACACCGTTTATGGAAAATCTACCCTTAAGAAGGTAAAATAGGGGTGGAAACTGCGTTTAGAAGTCCGCAGATTTTGAAGCAAAGTCTATGAAAATTGGTATTTTGCTTTTTGGTTGTAAATAATATATCACTTATTTTTCCATTGTTTGAAAATCAACCCTTAAGGTCGTTAAATAGGGGTTGGAACTTTATTTTATAATCCGTTAATTTGGAAGCAACCACTATAAAAAATTATCATTAGACTCAATAAAGCATCTGAGTCACTGTTTTTTTTAATCAACCCTTAAGACGGCTATAAAAGGGTGTATGCATTGTGCCTTTCTGTTTAGACATCGTTTCAGCATTATTATTTCAGCATTTTTAGCAACTCAACAATCAACCCCATTAGGGTACTATTAGTAAAGAAAGTTTCTTTAAAAACCGTTATTGAAGTTACTTCCTTTGGCGTGTCTGAAAAAAGAACATAGAAGAAAAAAGCAGAGAAGTTTAGTGTAGGGCGAAATTCCACGGGCCGTCGTAACATATATTTTTAACATGGGAATGTATTGCGCGTGCTGAAGTGCAGAACAGCGGTTTTTTAAGGTTCCGTACCTAAAGGATAAAAACGGAACCTTATTACTAAGACTTCGCTGTTTGTCCGTCTGTCCGTGTGTCACAGGGCTCTATCTCTGGAACTGTAATAGATAGACATTTGAAATTCTTACAGAGGATGCATAACTGTGGCCGCTATAACAACAAATAATAAAAATAAAAAAAGTTGAAAACAATAAGGGGTCCCCATACAACACAAACTGCTATTCGATATTTTTCCAACTAAGTTTTTAACCGTTAAAGGTAGACAGTTCAAATTTTCACAATGTGTGTACTTTAATGGCTGCTGCAATATTAAATACCAGAAATTTTCAAAAATGAAAATTTTGGTTGTACGGAAGAACCCTCCAGGTGCGGGTTTGACTTGCACTTGGCCAATTATTAGTAACGCGCAGACCCGCGGGCCACAAGGGAAAGTCGCGGGTCACACACCACCCGTGGGTGGTTGGTGTTGAATATTGTCTTTCAGAAATTTGCTGATAAAGTATCTATTGATGCATATGTACATAGGAATGTTTTTGAAATTCTACTAAGGAGGTAAAATAAGTGTTATAATATGTATGTACGGGAATCTTTTAGGTTCGAAGTTAGAAACGTGAAATTTCAGATAACGTCTATTCAGACAAATACACGACAACTTTGAAGGGGTGCAAATTTCATATATGACAATGCGTAAGTTTATTCAATTTAGCCTACATTTTGGTATACTGATTAGGTACATCGCAACTACTTTGGACACACTGCGTGCCAACATTTTGTCCTGCCGTGGGGTAGGGTTGTTGTGGATATTCGTGGATTAGTGATGGTGATGTGGTAGATACATAGACCTATAGGCTAGACATAGGCTACAGTATCCCCTGCTGTCGTACGAGACTAAAGGGGGACTTCTGGAGTTGCGGGCGGCAAGAATGGGATCTCTAACCGCCCAGCCAGAGACCCTGGAAAGAACCGCTGTATGTAAAGCCCCATATAACATGGACGGTTCCTATGCAATAGTTTAAATAATAATTATTATATCCTACATGAAACTTATATTTTAAAGAAAGTTTCATTACAGTCTACTAATTAGAGTTTTTGTGTATGTTTCTGAAGAAAGCTTGAGCAATATAGGTACACAGTGACGAAAAAAAAGCTTTTATTAATTAAATATTAATGCTACTTTATTGTTAAAATTGTTAGGTACAAATTTACGATTACAGTTGTTTGTATGTCATATAATATTGTTTTACGCGGGCGAAGCCGCGGGTTCTGCTAGTATTTTTATAATATGATTTCAGTCGAAAATAAACATTTCATCGTTTGAAGGTGGTAGTGCTCTATGTGTTTGACACTACCGCCTCACCAATTTCTGCCGAATGAGGGCATTTTTAAGCTGTGCTGCTGTGTCTGAATTGAATGGTGTGGTACTTTTCGAGGATTTTCAACGTATTCATCGGGGCTAACGCATCTGTACCCGACATCAGGTAGGATCACTTAGGATTGATATCAATGTCCATGGGCAATAGCTACTTTCTATCAAGTGGACTGCATGTTCGTTTACTACTAGGTGATAAAAACATGGCCAAGTGTATGTTGAACTCGCACCCGGAGAGTTCCGTGTGCGACTTTTTCAGAACAATAATTTTCTGTATTTTTTATTTTTTAGTATTTGTTAGTTTGAAAAATGCCGAAAAATACCGGTTT
Source organism: Epargyreus clarus clarus (assembly GCA_014595695.2). Classification (NCBI taxonomy): domain Eukaryota; kingdom Metazoa; phylum Arthropoda; class Insecta; order Lepidoptera; family Hesperiidae; genus Epargyreus; species Epargyreus clarus. The sequence goes on from JACTTY020000006.1 coordinate 996,456, forward strand.
GTTGTATGGAGATCCCATTTAATATTCAACTTTATTTTAGTTGTAGTATTTGTTGTTATAGAGGCCACCATTATGCATCCTCTGTAAAAAAATTAAATGACTATCTATTACGGTTCCAGATATAGAGCCCTGTGACAGACGGGCCGACGGACAGACAGCGAAGTCTTAGTAATAGGGTTCCATTTTTACTTTTTGGGTACAGATCCTTAAAAGACAGAGACTGTATGGAGCTGATGCATCTGTACAAACGAGTATCAATTGGTCGGATCACACCGTAGTCGTTCTTGTGGCACGTGATCGTAATAGGAATGAGTAAAACAAATTTTGAAACACTATTTATCTTGTGCAGCCAGGTGCTTTAGCAACAAGTAAATTTTTTTAAAAGTTCATCGTTAAAAATACACCAGATGTGACTACATATCAGCATAAGTTTTGGTAAATTATTTTAAGGTTGAAGTTTTTGGTTAATAATTTGTCGCACCTCATAATTTGTTGGAAAAAAACAAATTTAACAAAAAAATACAACGAACTCCAGAAATATGTACTAAACCAACATTTATTTCAATTATTTTTTACTTTTTAGTGACATAGAAGTCGGTTGTATTTTTATGTAATTTTTTTCCACTCTTTTTAGTGATGATATACTAACGTTTATATTAATATAATATATAAATAAAAATACTTAAAGAAAAAAATTACAAACGCATGAATCGCCCCTACAATTTTTGAAAGTTCCCCTCGTTTTTTTTGTTAGAAAAAATATATATCCTAGGTGGTCCCATTACAGGGATATCAGGGTCTGGTGATGGTCAGACCTTGGATATATATTTTTTCCAACAAAAAAGTCATCAAAATCAGTTCATATACGACGAAGTTATTGGCGAACAGATATAAAAAAACATATACGATCGAATGGAGAAACCTCCTCCTTTTTTAAAGTTGGCTAACAACAAACACACTTTCATTGTGAGAGGTGGTAGAGCCAGTGCAATTCGTCTGGAGAGAGACCACTTTTTTTTTTTTTTTCGAGGGGGAAACCTTCAAAAGGTACCCGACAACGTGGGAGCGACGCCGAGTTATGTGGGATTTTTACCGCACTAAAACCCCCCCGGTGGCCATCCTCTGCGCTGCGTTGAGGGCTCCGGGATCTCCAAAGGAACGCAACCGGAATCCTCTTAGCGCGTTGCCCCGTCGGGCTCCGCCCAGGTGAGCTTGACGCTCGCCACACCATCTGGTGTATACTACGGTATGCGACCACACATACCGCCGTCCTTCCCGGGGCCGCTGGCCGGGCGGTTCGAGCTCCCACTCTTGCCGCCCGCAACCCCGGAAGCCCCCTTTTAGTCGCCTCTTACGACAGGCAGGGGATACCGTAGCCCTATTCTAGTCCCGGAACTACAGGGACATGGAGAGAGACCACTGCCATACTAATTTCTAACGTGAAACAGCAGTGCTAACTTACTTATGAGGTGACCGTCTAGGCACTTAGGAGTGGCAACACGTCTGTAATCGACTTCAGGTGGAGTCTCTGTTCTATGTGGCGTTGGTAACAATAGTCCATGGGCGGTGATAACCTACTTCAGATGGACTGCTAGCTCGTTCGCCCCCATCATATGAAAAAATCTCCAAACGGTAGCAATCTGTTTAAACGGAAAAATTCAAGTCTAGGAGTCGTTTACAGATCTCAAACTGTTTGTAGAGGAAGTGTCTCGAGACATCAATTGATCGCACAACGCGGTGGTTTCTCGCGGTACGTGATTGCAATCTAAACCGCTCAGATTTTGAGGCACGATCTCCCTTGTGCCTTTATGGTAAACGCTATTTAAACAAGAAATGGTTTGGTTATTAGCTGAGGAAATACAAGCTAAGTATTGACATTGATACAAAATGTTGAAATTAATGATCGGCGGGAACTTAGCTGCCAACATAATATGAAAAAATATGTATTTTCTTAAAAATGACGTTTATTTATTTAGTTTGTCATTTATGATTACTTCCCAGAATTTGATTCTTAGAAGTGACATTATCCGATAGTGGAATAATATAGGGTGTGTGTTTTTCTTCAAAATAAACTGGTTCGACTCCCGGCTAGGGAAAAGGATATTTTAAAAAACTAATGGTGCAGTTTTAGTTTTTATCAAAATCGGCCATGTAACTCCTTTCAGCATTAAGTTAAGATTAAAACTACTTCGCAACAATCCGCTACAAATATGTATGATGGTATATATTTTAAACCATGCAGTATGTCCCACCCTCCCTCCCTCAAAGGATGCATGCAGATGCTAAAATTAAAAATATACACCACCATACATATCACCACCAACACATGTTTCGCTCCAAAACGGAGCGAAAGGGGTATCAGGGTAAGTTGACTCTACGACGGTTAAGCGCTAAGTGACGCTGTCGACCTAATGCATGCCTTTTATAATGATATCCAACCCTCCCCTCCACAATGAAATGTAAACAACTGATGACAGTTGTGTGATAATAAGGTTATAGATTAATTATTCGCATTAAATCTGCGAATAATCATCTGTTTACTGATTGTTGGTAAAAATATGAAGTAAAGGAGAGCTGGATACATTGATTTGTTCATTCAGCAGTGTAATCCTACTGTTGTTAACAACAGTAGGAATAATCATCTGTTTACTGATTGTTGGTAAAAATATGAAGTAAAGGAGAGCTGGATACATTGATTTGTTCATTCAGCAGTGTAATCCTACTGTTGTTAACAAATAAACTTAAATAAAGTTATTTTAAAAACAAATAATAGTTGAATGCTTTTAATTCCTATAAATTTTAATGCATATTTTGAAGCTCATACTTTTATGATACCCATTTGCGTATCATTGTTTAAATATAAAACCCACCCCAACACTTTAGTTATTGTATTTTGAATAAATATACTAAATCTATCAGGCAGAGCAGCTCTGTAATGGAATCAAACTGTCTGGGGAAGTAGGGACTAGATATCAATTGGTCGGATAACACCACGGTTGTTAGCTCGCGGCACGTGATCGTAATCGTAACGACTTCAAACTGATTTTGAGATACTGTCGTGTGTTTTGTGAAATAAACACATTTTCCAAGAAAACTATGTTTCTAAACTATGTTTTTTTGCTAATCCTTATAGTTTTGGGTTTGGCCCTGAAGGCTTATTTGAAAAATTCGCCCTGTATAGTTGATCTATTTTTAAATGCTTTAAAAACGTTCTTTAATCTGTATAAAATAAAGAAATTTGTAAAATTGTTATACTAACCATATTGATATTGTATATCGTTTGTGTATCTTTATTATTTTGAATAAAGTTATTTTAAAAACAAACAAAAGTTGAATGCTTTTAATAATTAAGAGTTTTTATGGTACTCATTTGCGTATCATTGTTTAAAGATAACACCCACTTCATCACTTCAATTATTGTATTTTGAATAAATATACTAAATCTATCAGGCAGAGCAGCTCTGTAATGGAATCAAACTGTCTAGGGAAGTAGGGACTAGATATCAATTGGTCGGATAACACCACGGTTGTTAGCTCGCGGCACGTGATCGTAATCGTAACTACTTCAAACTGATTTTGAGATACTGTCGTGTGTTTTGTGAAATAAACACATTTTCCAAGGAAAATATGTTATTGGGTATAATAATAAGTTAGGAAATAATTTGTATGATTTTCTTTATTGAAGGTTTGTAGGTGAAAGTCTTTTTTTAAGATTTAGGTGCCTCTTTCATCCCCTACTGTTATATTTATAGTATTTGTAAGGTGCTACTGTTTTGCTTTAAATGAGATGTAAAGGTAGAAGCGATTTTTAAGTTCAATTTATTCCTCAGGAGTAACAACGCATATTGGTATAATACATTTTAAATGGGACCAACGTTCCATATAAAGTTCATTACAGATGTTCGAAGAACTCGAGGCTACCATATTTAATATCAGGGCAACTTTAGATTAGTTTGCTATTTCTGTTATATTCGAAAACTTTTAGGTACCCAAACATATTCATTTTCATTCTTATAAATGTAAAGACTACGTGGGATAGGCGTAAAGCTCTTCAGGCGCAGCAGCCGATATAGGAACCGTTCTCAGAAGACTTGCGTATCGGTCTAGATCTCGAAGTAACTGAGGATGGCCACTGAGAAGGTTATAGAGTATAAAAATGCGGCACAACCCCCTAATGCTCATAAGGTACCAGGTGCCTTTTGACGGTTCCCTTCTGTCATATGGAATGTACCCATAATAATATCTTTCACAGTAACATGCTACGGATTTCACGTATTTCCCCTTTATTATTAAGTCAATAAATCTCATACGGCTTTAAATAAATAAGATTTGAAATTGTGCGAAGACGAACAACATCCGTCCATTTGGTTTTGTCGCAACGTCGTATATTAAGATTGACGCAGCTTTCACTGGTTTCAACTGAATGTAACAACAACGTGTAATATGTTCTCAATTTTTCGAAATGGTCGAATAATTCTAAATGGTATTTTACCCAAAGATTGAACGCTTTACCGTTGGAAACGTACGAGTAAGTACTTGGTTTCCCGAAAATACCTACGTTGGCTCCTTTGTAAGAAGTGGCCAATCGTGCATGGAAACTTGTTTTAGACTCACATACTCTAGCATAATTACCGAGTGTCGGCTACGCTAGAGGTGGTAGAATCCTTTGTGGTTTGACTGCGGCGGCACCAACGCCACACCTATATCTGCCTTATAACAGCAGTGTTAAGCGCTTCTGTGTCTTTCTGGCTTGAAGGGTGCGATAAGGGAGACAAACTTTTCCGAGGCGTTTCAGCTTAGTCCTCAGGGGTAGCGGCGCATCTGTGGCCGACCTCAGGTAGGAATATCTGATCCTATCTGAGGTTGATTATAGATGTCCATGGGCGGCAGTAGCCACTTACCATCATTTGGACTGCATGCTCGTCTGCTACTCTTATATTATAAAAAAACGCTCTGATCATAAATATATAATGTGTGGTGTCCATTGCTTTATGTCCCGTTGTAGCATGAGTTATCCTTTACATGTAAAATCAAGGAAACGTTAGTAACTTATTTATTGAGAGCGTACTGGCGTTGATTTCATTGCAGAACGTAAAAAAAAATATATTATTATATTCTATGTATTGAGCGTGTATGGGATCTCTGCATAATGCTACAGAGGTTTCAAATTATAGGGAAAGATACGGTCGGAAGTGAAAAGTAAATGGATTTATACCAGCCTGATGATGTAAACGATAATTATTAAACGATATCTTTAAATTTATATATTTTTGTCACCTTATAATATAAAAATTCCTTGCAGATTATTTGTTAAAATGCTGATAAAATTATAAATTAATACATATGTTTTATTAAAAGGTTCTGTGGACGTTATGAATAATATACATAAACCTATAAAACAAATAATTGTGGTTGGATACAGCGCAGCTTTATATGTCCATGATTAATAAATAATACTGAAATTATAATCATAATTCATAACCTTTATTTAGTAAATTTTTGGGTTACAATATATAGGATGTACACATAGTCAAAAAAGCACCAAAAATTTAATATGCCGATTAAGGCGTGCAAAAATTTTTTGCTGATACAAATTTTACATTTCATTGTTTATTCATGGATTATTAATATGAGGTTTTACTATATATTGTAATCAAAACTAATCGATTATGTTATACCGATCAAACAAACTCTTTAAACAATAAAGCTAAAAACAAATTAAGAAATATTTTTTGAAATCTGAAACTAAGTACATATTTGTTAAATTCCACACTAAAAAGGCTAAATGCTCTTGATAATGACAAAAATGTTTCAGTGTACGTGCTTCAAAATGTTCGATGTTCAGGCTTTCAAGGAGCGCTCTCCTTTTTGCGGCACGTCGCTATTTTGTAGAGCACTCGGCTGGCTTATATCGATAAACGATAACCCATTACATTCATCTTAATAGCTATCACTGTTACACGGATATTTCAAAAGTTTTAAACACTTTTGTTCAATTAAAAATAGTATTTTTATATATTTATACAAAACGTTGCCAACCCCAACATTGCCCCTCTGCTGGGCACGGGTAGAGCGCGTCTCTACCCGTGAGAAGAGTTTCAAAATATACAAATCTATAGAATTTCATTCTATAATGTTTTGTTTTTTTGAATTTGCTTGGTATTTTTTGTATGAGGGTGGTAGAATTCTTTGTGGTTCAACTCCGGAGGCACCATCGCCATACCTATTTCTGCTTAATATCAGCAGTGTAAAGCGCTGCTGTGATCCGCTTTGAAGGGTGTGGTGTGGGTACTAACTATTAGAGACGTTCCAAATTAGTCCTCAAGGGTATCCTCGCATTTGTGGCCGACTTCAGGTAGGTATCGCATCTTATCTGGGGTTGATACAGATATCCATGGAAGGAAATGGTCACTACCTACTCGTATCAGGCAGGCTGCATGCTTCTGTACTATTTATATATTGGGTGCATAAAAATATACCATATATTTTTATTTTTTATATTTTGTCGGTTTTTTAATTGTTTAAAACTTCCCAATTATCGCAAAGGCCATGTTAGTGACTATCCATTTTTTGCACGCTTAAATTAAATAATACGGCGTAAATGAATTTTCCGTCACCGTAAAATCACTGGGCGGATTTTTGCTTAGCTGTACATTTCTGCTTGGTCATGGGCGCCAAAATTCACAAAACCTTTAAACGTTTCTTACGAGTAGTAATTAGTCTAGATATAATTATCCTGTCAAGGCTCGCATAATAAATTATTATAGAGCTATTTTGAGACTAATTTTTCATAATATAATGGGACTAAATTATGTACAACACGATAATTTGCAAGGAAGTTTAGTTAAGTTTCGTATACAATTTACCGACAGGAAGCTCAGATTTTATCGTTGTAATTATAAATGATATGTTGTACTAAAAGTAGTCTTATAAAAGTAACTTGTGCTAAAATATGTGATAGTTTTGTGTTAGGGTTTTTAACCTAATCAAAAGTTTTACAAATTTATCAAAGGTGGTAGAACCCTTTGTGGTTTGACTCCGGCGGCACCACCGCCACACCTATTTCTACCTAATAACAGCAGTGTTAGGCGCTGCTGTGTTCCGGTTTGAAGGGTGTGGTAAGGGAGACAGACTTTTTCGAGGCGTTCCAGCTTAGTCCTCAGGGGTAGCGGCGCATCTGTGGCCGACCTCAGGTAGGAATATCTAATCCTATCTGGGATGATTACTGGGTTGATTACAGATGTCCATGGGCGGCAGTAGCCACTTACCATCAGGTGGACTGCATGCTCGTCTGCTACTCTTATATTATAAAAAAAAGTTAAGGTGCAATAAATAAAATCTTTACATGTCCTATGGACATTTAGATACGGAAGAGCTTTAAATTCGTGATGATTTGGTTTTTGGCGTTAAATTTAGTTTTAGTTTTTTAAGGCAAGTTTAAATATAAAAGTAACACAAGATACAATATTTATTTTTAGGTAAGAGGTAATAGCAATACTAAAATATTCACTTTAAAAAATACCGTTCTGCAGGTTTCCGTGTGTCATTGCAAGGATATGATATCAAGATGGATTTCTTTCCCCGAAACCGTAACGCCATATTTGAACTTGTGAGATTGGGATCAACAACCTGTTTGTGAAACATTGTTAATCAAATTGAATGTTGACATGAAGATGAGACCATGTCATTTCATAATTAAATATTGTTGTAATCCAAAGTGGCTCTTACAATAAAATCTGGTTTTTGTAGATTTTTGAAGGATTTGTATTTTCGGAAGTAATCATTGTAGGAGGTAATATATATTTAACAATTTTATAGTCCCAATTAGTTAACTAGTACGAATTTTTATAAGTAACTCCACATACATTTTCCACTTAAACAATCGGAAATTAGTTTCTAATTTGAACTCTTACTTTGTAACACTTGGAGGAGGAGGTTGGTAAGATCTTTTGAAGCTAGACTACTTCAGTCTTTTTAATGTACATAACTATTTACGATCTACTATTTACAAAAAGTTTCCGTGCAATTTTATGGTTATCTTGTTAATTATCATCAAACCTGTACCCTTACCATGAGTGTTTACGTTTTGACAATTTCCAATCAGCGCCCCTAGCGGATTGTATCAGAACTTGGAAATTGTATGGGCCAATACGTAAACAAATACCAAAACAGTCATATTTATCAAAACGTAAGAATTTATGATAAGAGTACTGGAGTCCTTTGCGCGTAGTTTTGTATAGCGTCCACTACACCACATGGTCCTTCATCATAGTATAGTTATAGATTCTGTTCAATAGTATAGCTAGGTTAATTTAATTAAACCGATACGTATTATAGTTGTGTGACGTATGTCATGCTGGCAGAGAGCGCGCAGCCTCCAACTCCCCTCAGCCTGCTCCACGGAGATAAGTCACGTATTCATTACACTAACTTCGGATGAACCTGGCTCATAAGCGTTCTTTGTGAGCGAACTGTTACAAGTGCGACGTATGCGATGTCAGTCGGCTACCCTTTTATGTCTGTGTTAGAACCGTATTCAATTTGTGTTGAAGTTCTTAATAGGACATTATGTGTCTGTTACATAATTTTTGTGTAGCGTATAGCTGTTGTTGACATTCAGTATAAGGATGCGAATGGTGGCTGACTTACATATGAGACCGTCTTGGTCAACAGTGGCAACGAATCTGTGATCGTCTTCAGTTAGAACGCTTGTTTTATATGAAGTTGGTTATAAATATCAATGGGCGGCAGGAACGATTGACCATCAAGTGGACTGCAAGCTCTTTTGCTATAGGTACCTATCAATAAAAATAAAATAATTTTGTATCAAAATTACAGAGTTAGAACAATTGCATGTACAACGACAATTAATAACAATGTTACAATATTGCAACGATTATGTCTGAAATTGTTACACCCTAACGAATAACGTCGAACTTTTAAATTTTGATAATAAACAAAATTATTTTTTATAAAACATTTTTTTAATCTAATAAAAAATGTTTATGGCTATTTTAAAATAAAAACGTAAACTAATAAAAATGGTTATGGCTATTTTAAAATAAAAACGTAACATGCCAATTAGTGGTACACAAGAACACCGCGGTTTGATATAATTGCCAGAGCGAGCGATCGGTCCGCCAGAGGGCGCTGTGCGGGACCATTACGGAACACATTAATTTTTCACATCCGGTTCCCGTTATATAATTGGGATTTCCACCTCCACACCGCGGACTTTGTGCTACGCTTTTTACTGCTAGTTTCAGGTTTAGGTTTCAAAGGTTTTAATTACTTTGTATGTATGTTCCGTATATATGCTTTGTATATAGCAGTGATAGCCTAGTGGTTAAGAAACTCGGCCTCTCGATTGAGGGGTCCGAGGTTAAAATCCCAGGCACGCACCTCTAATTTTTCGAATTTATGTGCGTATTAGAAATTAACTATCACTAGCTAAACGGTGAAGGAAAACATCGTGAGGAAACCTGCATACCTGAGAGATTTATAAAAAAAAATCTTAAAGGTATGTGAAGTTTACCAATACGCACTTGGCCAGCGCGGTGGACTATGGCCTAATCCTTCTCATTCTGAGAGGAGACCTGTGCCCAGCAGTGGGACAGTAATGGGTTGATGATGATGATATGCTCTGACAAACTATACTGTAATTGTTATTTGAAACTAAACTTTAACTTATAAACACCTATTAGAGTTTGCGTCACTTCTGAAATGAGGTACGAGTTACTGACACGAAGCAAGCACCTATTTAACACCGAGACTTAACTTCTAATTAGCCTCTCTATATTTATACATAAATCGTAAAATCCGTAAAAGAGGTATGGAGGACGTAGTATGAAACTGATCGTTAATTAAATCTTAAGAAAAAAGTACAGGTACACTAACAGTTATATTGCTTCAATACCGGAAATTGAAAATGTTTAAAAAATACCGCTAAGCTGCCACAAGCAACGTTCCGGTTTAAAAGCTAAAGGGGTAACTTAGATACTTCCATTTATATCGTTATTCCGTAAAAGCACTGGCACTTCGGTACTTAAGCAGTACCAAATAAAACGCCTGTTCATTTTCAGTGGGTGTGGAGTTTTCGCCGTATCAAGGAGTTCTCTGTGGCTATATGTTACATACTCGTGTATTTATTTTGATTTCTTTTTAACGTTTCTCACAGTTGAAATAGTTAGCTAACTCGTATGGTTTGCGGTCAAAATATCTGTTACGAAATAAAATAGTAATAGGTGACTTTAATGTCTTGTTTAAGAACTATTACGTGTTACCGTTCAACATATGATGATATGAGCTGATTAGAAATTCAAATATATTTCACTAAAATAATGAGACTTATGTTTGCTATTTAGTATGTCCTAAATAACAAACATTCGACTGGCATCTGCAAGATAATATTATTGATATGCTCTTATAATACTATTACACATTATTTCATACCATATTTGCGCGATTTGAAAAATATAAATTAATTTTGAAATTTTCAGTCAAAAATGCCTTTGTTGAAAGCTATAAATGTCAGAAGTGTCTCCACTTTGAACCCCGAATGAAATTTCCAATAACACAAAATCGTTTTTAAATTTTTACGTCATGTCCACTTCGTATTTCAAAGGAGATCGCAACTGAAATATTTTGTGCCTTTTTCAGACATGGTCTTCTAGACTCAAAAGGACAAAGAGAAATAGCAATATTTTTCACATACCTATAAGTAATTTTTCACTTTACTAGCATCAAGAACTATTGGAACGTTTTGAAGCTTGAAAGCTGTTACGCTGTTTGAGTTGTCTCTCGAGTACCGATACTTGTCATTTTGGACTAAAATTCTCTTGCAATTTAGTATAGTACTGTATCCTAGTATCTACAATGTTCTTACGTGGATACTAGGATACAGGGCAGCAATATTACAAGTTTGCAATAACTTGAATACGTTGTTACCTAATGGTTACAAAAAGATAATTTAACGTTACAACAAAGCATTTGAGAAGAACATTAGCTAAATTAAAACGAAAATAACTATCCGCACATAAAAAAATACATTAAAATAGTTAATTACTTATTTACTTGTTTTATTTTTACTTTAGAACGCTGTACCACAAAAAGTTCTACCCCTTAAAGATTGCTGTTTTAATTTCCAATTTGATAAGAGCTTTTTATCTAACTTTAGAAATACATACAACAACGTTGGTGGACATGAAGTGTAATTGTTATTGGTGGTATCGAAAAAAATTAAGAACATCTCAGGCAGATGTTAGAGGCCTATAAAGCAGCTTTTGAAAGTGGTAACCCTTTGTGCTCCGACTCCTGCGGCACCACCGCCACACTGTTTATATCTAGTAACAGCAGTGTTAAGCGCTGCCGTGTTCTGGTTTGAAGGGTTTGGTAAGGGAGACATACTTTTAACCCTACTTTTCGTTCGGTTCTTTGGTAGCTTAGTCCTCAGGAATAGCGACGTGTCTGTGGCCAATCTCAAGTCTATGTCCATATCTGGGGTAGCTTACAACTTTCCATGGGCGGCAGTAGCCACTTACCATCAGGTAGACTGCACGCTCGTCTGCTACTCCTGTATTATAAAAAAAAAAATATTATTGTCTTCATATTTTGGTTGAGTATTTGGCAGACATTTTTTTATCATTTATTTTATTCGTAGATACTTATTATTTAACTATCTACAGATTAAAAAAACGAATTGGCTAATTAAAAAAAATATTGACTCTTGTGAGACTACAAAATCTCTGTATTCACACGCTGCAAAAAGTTATCGGAAAGCGGCACTGCAGTGATACGAACACAAAGTTTTCTCACTAAATAAAGTTATAATGGTGTGATGTAAAATCTGCGTCTGACTCTAATACGCGATTAAGTTGTGACCAGTCGATATTAAAACTAGATATTTCCTCGTGAAATTATACATAACGTGGAGAACTGGATGAATTTTGAGTTGGGAATAAGCTTGCAATCTAAATTCATGGGACGGTGAATCGGACCGCCGGACTCTATAAGGCGTGTGTAGCCGATACTTACAAGGCTTTACTATGTGTGCTTCAGGGAATACGCTAGGCTTTCGAATAAGCGATGACTCCTAAGTAGAACTTGTTTTCTTCAATCCAGTAGTAATTGGGCAGCAATACAAACAACTTTGTTCGTTAATGCTATGATAATTGTTATATTAAACGTGATAAGTGTATAATAAGCTTTTAATTAATGTTTTATACTTGTGTCAAATAGAATATCTATTAAAAAATATATAATCAGTGGAGTTCATTTAATAGGCATACGGTATACCTCAGTGTACCTGATTCAACCTTGTGTGACAACGGCTCTATACGTTCGATCTTCGTACTCAATTAAAACTCTTTATGTATATCATTACGGAAGGAGTGCATCAACCATTTAATACTTCCGCTACTATTTCTATTAGAAAAACTTCCCTCACCTGCCTAACACATAGATTCAATTCTACCCATTCCCCGCTTAAAACTGATGGTCAATTATTAATGAACCTGTCAATAGATTCTGTCGAACGCTGCTACAGCGAGTATACTTTAGTTATTATCGGATAATTAATTGAACGACCATCTCGTTCACACGGTTAGTCCTGTCCTGAAACTGTTAGAACGTAACTAAATTAGTGCAAAGTTGATTTTAACGGTAACTGCGCGTTTACACAAACGTGTCTCTGTCGGTTTGCTAATCAGGTTATCGCAAACACCGAAAGCCCCGAAATAATAGAGAGAACATAAACACTATTTTATCCTAAAATGAGGTAAATGCAGCAATAATACGGCAGCTGTGTTTCGAGCTTTTTGTGCTTGGGTGGAGCTACAAATGAGCATGGTAATTAGTCGGATAGTGAGCGGAAGGGAATGTATAGCCACCTATACGTATTCGATACGGGTTTAATAGCAAAATTTGGGAAAATATTAGCATACAGCTATGCTGCGGAACGGGATGATTGTTAGGAAAGTATTAATGTTTTTGCGCTTTTGGGAAACTGTTCTACAAAGTATTTTAAGAATGCTAAACATTGGTGTAATTGAGTATTTTGTTCAGCATATCAAAACAAGTAATGATGCGATGAGATATGAGTAGTTAATATCAAGCTCAACCTGATATCGTTTTTAATACGCCTGATATCGTTATTACACTAATTAGTTATTGAAGTGAACGGCGCTGAAAAGAAGAAAGAAAATGTATAAAGAGTTTAAATTGATTTTAAATCTAATGAAATCTGAATCCCCTTCCCATTGAAGTTGATCTCAAACTTCAAGAGCCAAACGATCTTCCACTTAAACGGAACTAAATAACTCTCTCGCGCGGTGTAAGTCGGAACTTTAATTTATTTATTAAAAGGAGTCTCTAGTCTCGTTGTTATAAACAGAGTACATTCTTATGTATTCGAACTCTTGCGTGTTGGAAATAGATAAAATTGTAGGGTCTGAACTTTGATTAAACTTGATTGATAGTTAACTTAAGTATAGCAGTTTGTATTAATATGACAGTTAACAGTAAAACAGTAAGGTGGTCAAACTGTTCCATGAACCAATCTTGATGCATCACTATTGTCCTTTGCCTAATGACACCTATGTACCTACTTCAATATAATAAAAATTAGCGCTGTCTTTGTCGCTGTAAAAAAGTAAAACGACGATTTTAAATCCCTTGGACCCCAACCACAATGTCTCTTTGTTATATAAGTTTATTGTTTTAGCGCTTAACGCTTTTTACGTCATGATTACATTTTTTATAAAAATAAATTATAACTATATACGTGCAACTTATACTTTTAAGGTCTTCCTACCTTTATATGTATTGTATAATATTTATATTGCTTTTATTAAACAATTTATTTGTCCTCGTGAAGTTCTGTTAGATCATTTGGAGCACCACGTCATTCTCGTTTGCGGAGCGTCGGTCATCAATCTCGCTGCGCTGCCTTAAATAAAATCATCCGTAAGGCATTTGCTCCCACCGTTAAGGTTCAATTAGAGCCAAAAATTAATGACATTAATTTACTTTGATATCTCAATCCGTTTCTAAGATAAAGAGCCTTGTAATACAAACGGTTGTATAAATAAAATTATACAATAAGGGATTTGTTTTTCGTTTTCAGGCATCGATAAGGTTATTAATTGAGCCCGAAATTAGAAAAAAGCTTACATCAAATCATAACTTTTTATTTAAATACATACTAATGTACATCTTTAAGCGTGTCAATGTGGGATGACATATTTATATCCGCTGTAACACAGACTCGCTTATCAGACAAATATGATTTCTATTTTCTAGTACCTACCTATGCAAAATTTGTCATATGTCGATTTTTGATAGATAAAACATTGAATAGATTGATAATTAATAAAGGGCGAATAACTTAAGCTTATAAACTACCATTCCAACAGGACAATTTTAATAAAATATAGGTGGCGTTAATAATGACATTACCAAACACTATGACAATGTAATTGCGATATGATATATGCAAACTACACAAACTATACAACTATGCAAACCATGATGTTGAAAGCATGATTGGCGCTGTCTCGGATGTGAACTGAACACGGGTGTGTACTGCGATAACGCAGCACGTGAAATACAGTCTGCCTCTACCCTCCTTTATACATTATACTTATTGAAATAATAATATAAAGTTGAATATAGTTAGCTATACTTGTCTAGAATGTTAATAACTTAAATATACTATCAACTATCAGCAAAATAAATTAGATTTCATGTCTACAAATTAATTGAAAAATTATTTTGTCTGTGCTAGAGACTATACCATCGCATGGCTTTGGTATTAATAAAACAAAAGAGACATGAACAATAGCAGTGACGTGTACAACGCGTTGACAATATAGCTGCTATCAGGGTATGCATGACGTTGGAAGCTTGATTGGCGCTCGCTCGGATGTGAACTGAACACAGGTGTGTAGTGCGATAACACCGCGCGTGAAACATCTCCTTTACTTCTAACCTCTTCTTTACATTGACTTATTGTACCCACAAATGTGTAATACAAAGTTGAGCATGTTCAGATATGTAGGTGGGTACATCAATATACGAGATTTATGGTCAAAAAAGTACCACTCATTAAAAGTTTCTTAGCTTGGCTCGAATTTTTATTAACTTAAATATACTATCAACTGCAGCAAAATAAATTAGTTTTCGGTCATTTAACTTAATCGCAAAATTATTATTTTGCCTATGCTAGAGGCTTTGGTTTTAATAAAACAAAAGAGACATGAACAATAGCAGTGACGTGTACAACGCGTTGACAATATAGTCGCTATCAGAGTGTGCATGACGTTGGAAGCGTGATTGGCGCTCGCTCGGATGTGAACTGAACACAGGTGTGTACTGCGATAACACCGCGCGTGAAACATCCCCTGTACTTCTACTTCATATTAGTAGTAACTGTCAATTGGGGAAATATATGTTTGTGAGCTGTTTGTAGTGTTGTTGTAGTACTTTGGTTTCCTGCCTTTTTGCAAGCTTTTATTTTTGTAGGCTTGTTAGTTCGTATGTATGTAAAGTTCAAATTTAGTATCTAAAAGTTAAGCAAGTTAACCCCAACTGATTGATCTGAAATTTTGCATAGGTACACAATTGGTAAGCTTAGTGACGCCATACTAAATCCAATAGGGCAGGCGCCCGTGAATAACGGACTAATTATTTTTATATAACCCTTTGATATCAAATCAAATCTAAATATCACATTCGCTGTTTTCGGTGGCGGGGCTATGGTTTCATATTGTGTGTCGCCCCTAATCCTTCAGCTATCAAAAGTATTTCAAGTGTCAACTTAGGAAAACCCCCAAATAATCTATTATAAAATAATATCTCAGAGTGACGTTTATTCAGTGAACAGCTTATATTTTCTGAAAGGAAATAAGGTTATGGATGTATTTTCCACATGGGTCACAAACATTAAGGAAATGCGATTACAGCAACCGGAAGTCAGTTTAACTTGACACGGAGAGCTTCCGCACAACATCCGCATTTTGTCAATCATGTATCTTCACTGCAACGTAAATTTATTATATTATAGAAATAAGGATATGCTCTTATTGATGATGTGGGGAAATTCAAACGATATTGTCTCGATATTGAGTTATGTGGTAAATGACTCGAGCATTCGATTCAAGTTATCTATGAAATATAAGTAGCAATAATAAGTAGTCTATGAAATATAAGGTATGAAAGAAAATGAAAGCAAAAATATATGAAAGCGAAATCACGTGTCTATGACCATGTCAAGATACACACTGGGGGCTCTTCAAGAGGGGTGTAAAAAGAACTCTCCTTCAAAACCGGCGATGCATTGGCGACTCCTCTGGTGTTGCAAATGTCCATAGGCGACGGTGACTGCTTTCCATCAGGCAGCCCGTCTGCCTTATTGTTAGGTAAAATATAAAAAAACAAAAAATACTCTAATATACCAGAGACAGCCCACGCCAACGACCTTCGCCATTGCCATCGCCGATAGTTGGCCATCGTTCTCCCTTAAACCTGTACTATACTTTATATAAATAAATTGACATGGTAAAACTTTGGTAAGAATTAACCAAGAAGTTACCATCGTCGTGGTGCTGTTTATTACGATGAATAGCTTATCCACTTCTGCAATAGAGCAACGAGTGCTACAGCGAAGACTTGTATAACAAACAATAACAAATGTTTTCTACTTTTATTTTGTAAACATGTTCAACGGCAAAATCCAAGTTTTATACGTTTTCATATGTTTTTGTTACAGAATATTCCATCGGCGCTTTTGAATCAGTTTTTTATTTAAAAAATGATTGAACTTTTATAACGTTCGCGTCATTCGTTCAAAATTTAGCCTGGATTCACGTTACTAAACACGGTTCGCTGCTTTTCACTTTTCAACAGGTACCTACGTGATGAAAAATCGTAATTCTTTTTCATACAACTAAAATATCGTCGATAATTTCCCCGAACTGAACATTGGACTGTATTTATCATGAAACATGTTTTAACTATTTCTGAAACTGAAAGCACTTAATTAAAAATTGATCGTATTATATGTTTGTAATTAGATGGGCTGTTTACGAAATTAAATTTATTTTACAAATAGAAACTAGATTATCCAGACTCGTTAATTAGGTATGTTATTTTTATTCTAGATAAAATTTCACGAAATTAATTTTCGATTTTAATTAATTCTCATAGTCACACGGGTATCTATTAGAGCCTGAAAATAAACTGGATAAGAAAAAAATTTGATGGAATAAAATAACGCCAGATAATTATTATTACAGCGGTAATAGTCTAGTGGTTGTATCCAAATTTCTCAATAGACGGGTGTGAGTAGGGAATTAATTATCATTTCTTATGAGTGGTTTCCAGTAGGGAATTAATTATCATTTCTTATGAGTGGTTTCCTACACTACTTATAAGAAATGATGATTAGTTACAAACAGTCCTTAAAACATACCACAAACAGAGACCAAAAAAACATCATAAAACTATGTGAAGCCTGCTTATTTGAATTTGACCAGCATGGTAGACTATGGCCTAATCATTATCATTCTGAGAGGAAACTCATAGATAGAACTGCCGTCCATAGATATCTGTAACTTTATATAAATTAAATAGAAAAGGAGTCGCACCTAAACTCAATTGATACGTTGCTACCCCTAGGGTTTTACACTCATGACTGCTATACTTAAGCACACTTTATTCTTTAAAACAATGCATTCTGTACGAGTAGAAAAAACTACCATAGGATATACCTAAAAATATAAGTCGCACTCAATATAGAATTATATTATTTGAATAAAAAAATACCAAGAAATTTTTACTTTACATTGACAACAAACAGTTTGTTTTATGTCTTGTTTAAGCCGAACTTCGTAGACAAGGACTTAGCGTCAACGGTCGTGTTAGTGCATATGTGAGGGCTGAGTTATTGTCGTTGACAGTAAGTAAAAGGGATGCCGGCGACAAATGTGAGCCGAAACCTCCCCACTTGTCATTGCAACTGAGCTATTTTGTGCAACGGGGTGATAAATAACATAGCGTATATAAATATTGAAGATATTCGCTTATACAGTATTGCACTGAAAGGTATAATATGGGAGTTATAAAAGAGCATGTAGTAAGTGATGGTAAGTGGCTCCTGTCGCCTATAGCCCAGCCATAGAAGTGATAAGAAAACCCAGTGAAAAGAAAGCCCAGTCGTTAAGAAACTCGGCTTCTCGATTGAGGGGTCCGAGGTTCAAATCTCAGGCACGCACCTCTAATTTTTTAAAGTTATGTGCGTATTAGAAATTAATTATCACTTGCTTAAACGTGAAGGCAAACATCGTGAGAAAACCTGTACACCTGTAAGATTTATAAAAAAAAAGGTATTTGAAGTCTACCAATACGCACTTGGCCAGCGCCGTGGACTATGGCCCTATCCCTCTTATTCTAAAAGGAAGTCCCTGCCCAGCAGTGGGACAATTATGAGTTGATGATGACCGCCTATAGACATATGAAATCAACCCCAGATAAGATTATTTTCATACTTGAGGTCGGCAACACCGCTACACCTGCGGACTAAGCTGGAATGCCTCGAAAAATGTCTATTTTCGATGGAGAAAGTATGTCTAGGGTGAAGCAGTTCTGTATTTTGGTCAAATGGTGTGGAACCGGATGATTTCCATATAACCGATCTTAGTCTTCAATAGTTGTCTCACTTTTGTAATTGACATTTGGGTTCTATTTTAATTTTTTTATCCAAAATCAAATTCAAATTTGGTTTATTCAAAATTGATTCATATTATTTTTTTTTCGAACATTAACAAATTACTACCGCTTTGGAAAGTGGTTCGTTATGGAGAGGAAGTGGCGAAAGAAACTCCGTATGTGCGCATTTTAAAATCTTTTAAAAGTATGTACTCGTTTTATACAATGTTATGGGATGAATTGCTTAATAGTTTGTTTGTACGGGATGATGTGTTCGCCTAGCGAAAAAATCCCACTTTAAATTAAAAATAAATAAAATAATAAGTAATTGACATTTGTACATTGACATGCGGTCCATATTTGGATGATAGACTGCAAGCTAGTTTGCTACTTCAATTATTAAAAAATAGAGTTATACGAACAAATATTTTGCGAGGTCAGATTTTGTGGTTTGCATATATTTTTTGCAAAATAACTTTTGATTCGTAAAATTTCCACTCGTGGTATACCCGCGTGAAGTTAAACTTTCAGTTGTAAAGCAGTGTAATTGCAATAGTTAAATAATTGAATTGGAATGTTGTAAATAACGCTAAAATTAGAGACAAATTTAATTTATACGAATAAAAATTTATACGAAGTGTTTTATCATTTTCTACACGTGAGTATTAAAAAAGTATCCTAATGAACTGAGGACCTCTAGAGGACAAGGTTGAAGAAAAATAATTCCAACCAGAACGTAACAGCGCTTAACACTATTGTTATTAGGTGCCTCCGAATTCGAATCAATCTTTCGACGATTTTTACTATCAAATTAAATGACTACAATAAAAAAGGTTTATTAAAACGTGAATTATTTCATTGCAACTTGTTTACATACTGTTCGTTCCGCCGGCGACTTCCGCCCGATACACGTTAACATTTCGCAAATTATGAAACTTCAGTTCACACACGCATGGTTTCGTACACATGTGTAACTTTCATTTATTAAGCGATATGTCTGAATACTAAAGAAATCTTCTATTGAGTTGAGGTAGGTATTAAAAATCAACGGAGCAAGCCTGGAGAATTTCTAAAATTTATATTATATCTCTAATTTCAATATTCGACTGCTCGTACTGCCAAATCAAATTTATTTATAGCATATGGATGCTTTCATATCTATGCAATGTAACTTAAATTTAATTTAATTTAATTTATTACATTATTACTACGGATATCAGCATTACTAGTCATCATAAATAGGCGTAAAACTATGTTCTTTATTTACCCTGTGACGTGTAAAATATTGGTATTCCATTAAAAAATGAAATAATACATGAATTTCAAAAAGTAAATCCTGCATACAATGTACGAAAAACATGATTATGAACGTATAGAAAATAGTTTAATTTAGAACTTACTGTAAATTTATTTACGGTAGATTTATTTCAAAATGCCAAACGTAGGCGATACAGGAGTTTATACTAAATATATACGTAGTTTGACAAGTTCATGCATATAAAATCGTATAAAAATCACAAATGTTTGGGCGTTGCTTGTTGACAGTGAGGGTTCCGCCGGCGACGTCCGTCCAATACCCGCTCAAATATTCCGCTGAAGCGTTTACGCCACGCCACTGAAGGTAAATTTGTTTTATAGTACAGGAATTAATAAAATACTCGTTTACTTTTCGCATACATACAAAGTCCCGGCCTGTACATTAGGTACTTATTTGAAATTGTGTGGTGTCCAAAAACACTAGGTAACAAACATTCGGTCTACCTGCTGGTAAATGGTAACTGCCGCACATGGACGTGGATAATAAATCCCAGATAGAGTTATAATACTATCCGAGGTCATTAATATATGCATTGATTCTTACGATCTCTAAGAACTAAATTGTGACGTCTCATAGATAAGGAAAAGACGCATGAAGCGTTGACACTAAAACACAGCAGCGCTTAACACTGTTCAATTATTTTAGAAAATATCAAACATATTGGATATACGAACTTCCATATTAAGTTTACAGTATATTTTAAGTTTGTGCATATAAAATAGTCAATAAAATCGTATAAAACTCACAAATGTTTGGGCGTTCAGCTTGTTGACAGTGCGCGTTCCGCCGGCGACTTCCGTCCAATGCCCGCTCAAATATTCCGCTGAAGCGTTTACGCCATGCCACTGAACGGAAATTTGTTTTGTAGTACCGGACTTAATAAAAATATTCATTTACTTTGTCACGTATACACTCCAGTACCGTATATTGTTTATTAAAAATCGTTGTGTTCAGAAAGCACTAAATGATCTTTAAAAGTCATTTACATAGGTTGCAAACCTACATGCATTCCACCTGATGGTGAATGGTAACTGTCATCCGTGAACATATGAGTTGGTGGATGGATGAGAGTGCTACCAGCGGGCGGCAAATATGCGTTATTACCCGTAAGAAGTAAGTTAGAACGCCTCATAATTTAAAAGCAGTACACAGCAGCGCTTAACACTGTGTCAATAAAAAAATGTGAAGCATATTTGATGTTAGTGGAGTATCCATTGAAAAGCACATTTGGCCTATGAAAGCACGCAAATTATTTATTAGGATGACAAGCTAAATCCATAATAATGTAATTTGGCATAAAATATGCGCAATATACAACAATTTGAGCATCGTGACTCTTGCTTAGTGGCCCATCGACTCGAAATTAACAAAATGATGGTTTTTAAAAAATAAAAAAATAAAATAAAAGCTAAATATAATGATTATGAAAAAAAGGATTCAAACCCTCTGAGTTTCTTACCGGATCTACTCAGTTGAGCTAGTGTTCGGATCTGTTAGTATTTATAAAAAAATATATTTCATTGCACACGTCTACTAATTATTGTTATAGTTCAGGGTGCGGATCTCCTCATAGACGAAGAGTGATTTAAGACCTTCACTGGCCAAGTGAGGATTGATAAACTTTATACATCTTTGAGAACTTTTTCCAAGTACCCTATATGTGTTTACTTTTTATTTAGTGGCCTGCTTTGCATTGGTATGATTATTTAAATAAAAAAGTGCGTTCAAGTGTTGTTGCATCAATAAGTCCTTAAACTATATAAGGGTCGTACTGGTTGTGTAGTTTTTGAGTTCAAAATATATATACGCGAAGTATCATAATATTACACATATTTTAATACTACGCGTATTCAAATATGTGTAATATTAAAATACGCGTATTAAAATATGTAGACGGTATAATAATATGTTAGAACTTTAATGGCAAGATATTTCTGATTCCGGTTTTGAAAAAGAATGTCGTTGTTGTTTGGCAGCGAAGTATTGGCGTGTTCTAAAAGCTCACTCGAAGGAGGAGAAAATTTCCAACTGCACAATACAAGCTCGTAACGTTGCATAATATGGCGCGTGTTCAGCCAAAGTATTCGTTATGGTATTTGCTACACCTAGCCAACCGGGGCATATGTTCTTCGATATGACGCCGAACGTCAGGTGTTCATCGTGCGACCTACATATAAAAATCTATTTTAACGCAAGAGTGTTAAGTTTCAGAAGAGAATAGCTAGGGCTTTGTCATTTGAGTCTGTTTCGAATTGATGGGCAGTGAGCCCTCCCTCTCCGAGCGCGCATTGCCAGCGGTGGAGAGTACTTGAGACTCTGGCGAGAAGATCCGAGCGACGATATTCGCGGATCCGGGGGTTCGCTCGCTGCATCCTTTTTGCTCGCGGGAGCGCGCGACGCTAGGCGGGCGGGAGGCACCGGCTCGGCGTCACTCACGTCGACTCGGTCTTCTCGATCGTGTGTCCGAACCTCTCCTGTCCGTGACGTACGATCTCTCCGAACCCTACCGGTACTAACTCGAGCGTGCCGCGTCCCAGACGCGTCATTTATCTAAAACATCCTCTTATTTGTCGTAAAATTACCTCTCACGATCCGATCACCTGTTCCCGTAATTACGGTTGCAAGAGCGGGCTTCGGTTAGTATTTTTTTTTCGTAGAAAGTTTTATTTCGTAGTGCTATTAAATTGGCAAATTTAAAGGACTTTCGTTGGACTTTTGAACGATAATAAAGGGTTACCTGGATTGTGGGAGAAGTGAAAAGTGACCGCAGCCCGGAGCGGCAGCTTTCAACCGGCCGGTCTCATTTGTAGCTGTCAAAGAGGTAAGTTCACGTATATTTTAAAAGTAGCTTCTAAACAAACATGCGACATTTTCGCGCGGGCTTTCAAATAGTTCTTGTAGAAGTCATTGTCTTGTAGCTAGTTGGCTTAAAAACTCGTACTAAGTTTTGTTTGGCTTTAGAATTTTTGTTTGCAATTCTTTTTAATGTTACACTTTGTAATAGCTAACTATTTTAGGGATACATTTAGTGGGAATTCGAAATTATCATTTACATAAATTGTACACACTTTTAAAATAAATAAATCAAAAAACCTAAATATATATATTGTTAATCACTTAAAATTATGGAATGGCTATCAATTTTGTGGTTGTAAAATAACGAAGTGTATTTTTATTTCCATGTTGCATTTATTACCTACGATTTATTTGTGTATAAAATCCTCGCAATTTATTTTATTATATTGTCAACTAAACACGTCCTTGCCGTATTTATACGACGCTCCGGTAGACACGAGATCGCAATATGCAAATTGACATGCACAACACCGCGACAACACTAATGGTCCCTTATTATCAACGTCACTAATTATTATTGTAAAATGTTGTTTAAATTTAAAATAGATATAGGTTGAGTTATGATGTATTTATTTGAAATATTGTATTTTTTGTTTCGTTGTAAAATACAGTAGTTAATGATGTTTTAATTGGAAAATGTATATTGTAGAGTCATTAAATATTGAAATATCAAATATTGGAAGAAATATTGAAATATAAATAAATCAAGAGTCAATCCGTTAATAGCCCCGCGATATAACATCGTCATATTTATTTGTATTCTAATTTTTTAATTTGTAATACAATATGGGTAGTTGATATCTGAATCATGGCCGCGTAAGTGTTCAAAATCTTAGCTTCAAATAGAAATTAAATTGCCTGAAACCATGAGAGTTAATTCTTGTTATAATATTTTGTAATAATTTTAAATAACGTACTTTTGATTACGAATCGAAACTTAACAATAGTTTACGCTTGGGCTACTTACTTCTTATTTTTACCACAAAACAGGATGATTCCACTGATATCTTTACTGGTTCATGGTTACAGAACTCATTTGGGTACTGAAGGGAATCCAATTTAGACTTTTGAAGCGGCGCCGCTTCTTTCACTTTCATTCAAATTTCCATTTTAGACTGTAGAAGTAGAAGTAGTTTTCTTTACACCTGTACTTACGTCTTTTACTTACTATAGATCATATTCAATGTTTCTTTACATTAACTGCATGTACATTAACTTTCTTATTTATTAAATAAAACTTTATAAAGTAAAATACATATTATAAGTCAAGTATGTAATATGTATAATATTTTATTTACTCCATGACGCCGGAGTACCGAAAAATAAAACACTCATATGTAGACATATGTAGTGCTGTGGCACACCCTAGGGGAGGCCTATGTCCAGCAGTGGAACGATAAAGGCTGAAGTGATGATGATGATGATGATGATGTAGACATAGATTAGTAAAGATACTTTGCCGCCTTGAAATTGAATGAAGCCACGAACGGCTTATTAGTAAGTTCTTTTTTGAATTCTTGACAAATAAAAACACTTTTAGAGAAAATTTACGAATAACTAATACTGCGTAATTTACATATAAAATAAATATTTATTTCAAATATTTTTGACATTTTAGCACGGAGACGTGGCAAAACTTTTTTACGCAACTATTTCAATTCTCTAAACTGGTTACATTTTCTTGTTAGGAGTTAGAAGTGAGTAATCTTTACTAATCTATGTATCTAGACAACAAATTAATTAACATACATGCAATAATTTCCATAGATCTAATTTCTTGAACTTCCAATCCAAATGCGAACTAAATATTCCACATTTAACCACTTGATCTGATATTAATACCGCCCTTGAGCTAAGAGACCATAATTCTCCGATTGACGTTTATAGCACTACACTTTGACAGCTCAGATGGAGGCTTCACAACGAGCCTACACGACGGCGAATTTCATATCACACCAACGAGCATACCTACTACTTATATTAAATAATATCGTAAATTCTACAGATACTACTTTTTAATGTCTTTCTAAATTGTCATAAAGGTTCGAGGATTTACCATGTATGCGTTTAAGATGCTGTACTTTGAAAATAATCAAATTCAAAAACCGATATTTCATCACAATTATCGGTATTTATAAAATAGTTTAAAATGAATTCGTAATAAACCACGCTTTATGAATTTATATATTGCTCCATTCCTGTCTTCGTCAACCAATTATTGTCCCACTGCTGGGCATGTTTCTGTTCTCAGTATGAGACCTCTCACCTTTCAAGCGTAGTTCACTGTGCTGGCCAAGTGGGAGAGAATTGGGAGACCTCATACGCTTGAGAACATTTTCTTTAGAATTTTCAGGATTCCTCACGTTGTTTGCTTCATAATCAAGCTCACTGTTTCTGAAAAGATTTTTGGAGCTAATCCAGTACTGATTATGGGAACGTACCAATTAAAATAAGATTTATTTTGAACAAAGAACTTAAAATCAACGCTACTTTTGATTCTTATAGTATCAGGATAACACTCCTGTATTTTAATTTGAAGGATACGATAAGGTGCTCTTATATAGAGTTAAGGAGGTATTACGTTCTTACTTTTTCAAGAGAGAAATGCAACAATAAAGATTAACTTGATCAATTATTATACATTGATGATTATAGCCATATGCAATATCCATTTACGGTCAAATGGTTTGCATAGATCTATACTGTACGTTTTTATGTGTTACATAAAATGAGTGAAAAGTACCGATTAATTATGAATAGGTAACAAGAAAGACATCAACGAAAATATAAATCAAAATATTACTAAACGCCCATCCCATGTTATCGGATCATAGGCGACAATACTAAGCAATGAACGTAAATGAGCTAAAGATCACAATCTCTATCCTTATCATACTAACTGTCACAATATGACAAAGGTATAGTAAGACCCCATTATTCAATTTAAATTAATTTGACAATTGTGTATTATTTTCCACTTTCAATTGATCGTTAATTATTAAATAAGTATTTGTTATATTTATACAACGAATTAAGACGAGAAACCGGTCTAGTATAACAAAACGGGAAGGTTTAAGAATTCTAATGGCAATATATTAATCCCTTGATATCTTTATTAGCATTTTAGTTAGTACTAAGATCGGATAAAAAATAAGAAAATATTACATTAACAACAACTATTATAAAATAAATACAAGGATACAAGTATAAAAATGCGGTCTTATTGATAATAGGCGATCTCTGTCAGCCAACCTTAAGCTAACTATTGTGTTGGAGCCGTTTTCTGAAACTGCGAGATATGCTTATGCGTTCATCAATGCATCTCTCAAACATAGAAATTAATTATATAGGATAATTTAATTAAAGTGTAAAATAGATTGTATAAGGTACAATGGGGTTGACATAATTAAATAAAGAGAAAAAAACCTTAAGCTAGAAAAAATAAAGGAATTCAAAAGCTTATTATTAAATAATCCGTGTTGTAGACAAATAGATACAAGACAGACTGATCGATTCCTTTATCAGTTGTTCGGAAAACCTTTCAACTTTCAGTTTCAGCGGTTTATCCGTAAATAATTTTCGGTAAAGGTATTTCGCTTGTGTAATCATTATTGTTTGATGGGCACAAGAATGGAGGAGGGTAAAATATTAATTGGACTGTCGATCCCCCGATCGGCGGTCCCCAACTGAAATGAAAACAAGGTATAAACAAAAATATTTCGAACTCTGAAATAATTTCATCGATTAATCAACGGAGAATCGATTCCAGTTCGCCTTTTGTTTGCTTTTTGACAGGATAATGAAAACGTTAAAAACTTAAAAGAGTGTATACCTATTGTTTCGAAAATGATTTTTATACATTAGAATTTTATTAAGCGTATGGCATTATGTTTTACTGTATCTAAACAGCGTGCAATATTATTAAGATTTTTATTATATATTTTAGCAGCTAGTGTAAATATTTACCCATTTTGTACCTGTCCAATAAACTTTTTTTTTTATAATATAAGAGTAGCAGACGAGCATGCAGCCCACCTGATGGCAAGTGGCTACTGCCGCCTATGGACATCTGTAATCAACCCCAGATAGGATTAGATATTCCTACCGGAGGTCGGCCACAGATGCGCCGCTACCCCTGAGGACTAATCTGGAACGCCTCGGAAAAGTGTCTCCCATACCACACCATTCAAACCGAAACACAGCAGCGCCTAACACTGCTGTTATAGGTACACTATAACACTACTGTTATAGGTAATAGGTAGAAATAGGTTTGGCGGTGGTGCCGCCGGAGTCGAACCACAAAGGGTTCTGCCACCTTCAAACTTAAGTACAATGTGGAGACAAAATTGTAAGCTAAACAGCTGATTTAAAAACTTTGTTATTTTTTCTTATAGAATTCTAAATACTATAAGTATATAATTATTACATGCATTATCTACCTCATTTTATACATTATCATTAAACCGAAATAACTACATCTGTACATAATATTATTTATCCATAAAAACTCAAAAAGTGGTGTATATACTTATTTCAAAATTTACTATGTATTATTCAATTATTTTTGGCCACTTATTAAACATTTGGGTAAAATACCCTTAACAGTGGTCCTATTTTAATTTATCAAATAAGTATAACGATTATAATACTAAGCTATAACAATTTGGCCCACATAAGAAAAAATGGCTGCCATTTCACAACTATTGGAGAAAAATGACAAATAAACTGTGATTTATCAATAAAATTGACTATATTTCACAACATGAAAGGTTCCAACACTGGCTGCAAAAAAGTAGCCAAGTGTAAAATGCATTAACACATTCAGAGTTCCGTACGACCTCAAATATAACATTATCGGCGCTCTGTATTTAAACAAATATTTTTTTTAGTTTGGTGTATTGAGCGCAAAGCCCACTCACACTTTTCCAAATTTTATTACTTGTTATTCTAACATGCATACTCCTTAAATATTTCCACCAACCACTCAAAAATAGGCAAAACGTGTAAGACAGATGAATACATAATACGAATAATTCGTGTCCCAATAGCGGAGCTTTCAGTACGGATCCCTAAAAATAACTGTAACGCAAAGCCGACAAATGTCACCCGATAAACTATTTACAACGCGTGTATATCACTTCAACAAGGTAAATAAAATGAGTGTCCTTCGCATTTCATAGCTCACTGGAGTTATGAACTTATTCCTGCAAATAGAATAAATGCGTCGCAAACTTTCTCCTTTTAGGGCTCTTTATGGGTTAAATTATATACGCCCGGGGGCGCAAAAATGGAGACATATTCCACTACTGGGACTCTCCGAGTTATTGTTACCGACCTAGATGCCCCGGCTACGGGAACATACTGCTGTTTCTATTCATATTTCATACACCATTACTGAGTCGAATCGTATTTTATTCGTGGCCTGTCGCCGCAATTTCGCGGAAAACATTTTTCGATGCCATTATTGCGACTAAGTAATAGCACGGTTTATCGCAATTCTATCGGAATAATAGAGTATACTCACTGTATTCAATGAATGTTATATTATAAAGGATATTAAACAGTTAAGTTACGACAGATTTACACCTTGTAATTAATAATGTAAAAAATAAAATAATGCGATACGAGTGTTATCAAATAATTAACTTTTTTATAGCCGATTACTTTGCATTTAATAAAAATATATTTACGACGAAGTGATATTTCATTCATTTTATATTGAGAATTAAATAGATTATAATCATATGTTTATTCGTCTTCCAATATTCAACAACAAAGCTCTTCATTTCGAAGGCTGCAAACCTCAAAAAGATTTCTTAGGTATTCATAATCCGGTTGACAATGGCACGGTTAAAATTTTAGAAGTAATTTCTTTTGTTTTACGAGGAAAACGCGGGGGTAATTAAAGCACAGAATTTCTTTGCTCATTGCTTCTCTAGTCCGGGAAGGTATTTTAAAATGTAAGTCAATTCGCGTAGCATTGTAATGTAGTATTATATATTTTTTACATTCTTATAAAAAATAAGAAGCAGAAAAATTCAAAATGATACAGTTACTTGTCTTCAACCAATTATTTTCACACTGCTGGACATTGGTCTCCTCTCAGAGTGAGAGAGGTCCAGGCCTCAGTCCGCCGGGCTGGCTAAGTGCAAATTGATAGACTTTGCACATTCTCAGGACTTATTTTTAAGAATTTTCGGGTCCTAAATATCCTAAACGGTTTCTTCACGATCTTTTTTCTTCACTGCTATAGCGAGTGACCATTAATTTCTAATACGCACATAACTTTGAAAAATCAGAGGTGTGTGCCTGGAATATGTATCTCGGCTCCTCTTTTGGGAGGCTGAGTTTCAATCACTAAGAACAGATACATAAACTTAGGAGAGTTGTGTGTTTATACCTATACCTACTAAGTAGGTAAGCAAAGTATCCGAAGCAAAGTATTTCAAGATATTATGTTACAAACAACTTTGTCGCATATAATGTCGTGGTCGCAGCTTTTACACCAGTAAGCTCTATATATAAACGCAAATTCATGTCGCACTCTCTATAATTTGTGGTTGGTGTACTAATGTAGCCTAACCACTGCAAAGAGTGTAACACTCCCAATATTGAAAGTGGTTGGAAAATATTTTAACTAGTAAATTAAGTGCTGTATGCGAATTTTATTATCGTAATAAAATTATGTAGGACTCGTCCAATCAACATGGTTCAATGTTACCACGGTTCATGTTCATAGCCATGTGAAAATCTCAATACTGTCTCTCGTTTACGTGTTTGATTTTGGTGTTTTGTGGCGCTCAATGTACAAATAACTATTCACGGTTCCGTGTGTAGCATTAGCCATGTGCATGTTTTATAATTTTACACTGGATCTCTAATTATTTTCGGTTTGGTCCCGCATCAGAAACTTGTACTGAGCATTAGGATAGTAAGGAGATGACGATAAAATAAGTAATAAATATAACAAAAAAAAATATGTGCGTATTAGAAATATATTATTAATAGCTTAAATGGTGAAGAAAAAAAAAAAGGTGAGCCGTCACGGGACGCCTGGCAGATGTGAAACATCGACATTATTTTGTAAAAGTAATATGCAGAAAAGAACATATTGTGATAGGAACTAAATATGGCATAATGATAAAATAAAATATTACGATTTTTTTCCACATAACGATGACTATTTATTGAATTCGATTGCGCATGGCGACGCGTCGCCACACCGTACACACTACTGCATATAGACTGTATATATATACCATCGGCGTTGTCACGGCATGCGTCGCCACGCCAGAAATCGGTTTTACGTGCGGCTATAGATGTTTCACATCAAAACATGCGAGGAAATCTACATACCTGAGAGTTCTTAAGAACGGAGTTCTAAAGTCTAACGATCCGTACTTGGCTAGTGTGGTGGACTATAGCCTATACTCCTCCTATTCTAAGAGGAAACCCATATCCAGCAGAGGTTTGGTTAAACGATGAAGTAAGAATGTATGGAAAATGTCACTTATCTTAAGAAGTCATATGACATACCCTTTGATGATCATAAACAATACTTCTATCTTCTAGTGTAGAATTATTTACAATTATACCTTATTTGTAAATAATACTAGTCATATCGCAGGTAGTATAGAGGTTAGCGTACCCTTGAATAATTCTAAGCACAAACTAATGTCACGGCTCGTCCAACTGGTGTTGCAAGGTAGTGAAACTCGGTACAGTGAATCGAAAGCCGCAGTCAACTCAGATGAAAAGTTTTTTGCTATAGAACCGGCTTGGCGCATAGATGTTGTGCGGATAGTGTATTTCCCTCACATTCTCTTTATTATGTACAAACATTTATGACAAATAGCTCACACACAGAACAGTAGTACTTTATGCTGACCTGGTATTTTTTGTTCCGAAATAATACAGATAACGTGTTTATTTCAATACAATAACTTAAATATTTTGCATACCTCTAAAAGGTACAGTTATAAATGCTGTATTTACCTATATTAAGCAAATAAATGATTTGAGTTGATTGGAAATAAATATAATATATTTTTAATCCTATGTACTATGTAGCAGATACAAATTTCCATACGGTGGTCATTTACCATCATGTAAAGTGAATTAGAATGATAGTTATTAGAATTCCATAATTTTTAGAGTTATAAAGAAATATTTTTGTTTTATAGTAGTTTAAATGTAATCACGGATAGGATTAAATTATTCTTTACGTATTACATAAATTAAATTAATTATTAAACGCATGCAAAAATGAACGAGTATTTCAACTCGATCCCTTTTAAATACGTGAATCGGTGGTAATGCAAGTTTAATGAGCTCAACGTACTGTTCATATCCGTAAAAATACTTAGTACTTCATAAAGCCAGAATTTCCGTCACACCCGACTACGAAGTGAGTTGTAAAATCGATTTTACTGCTCTCAGACCATAAACTTCCGAGTGTGATGAATTTTATATTGATAGGTTGGCTCTTCTACCGCAGAGTCGAATGGTCGGGTATGTAAGAAGGTTATTGAAAGCCTAATTGGGCAAGGTTTCCAAGAAAACAACTTTGGATTTTTTAAATCCCAACCATTTGGATAACTACCGTCCGTGAATATAATATTTTTCCGATCTCGTTATTTTCTTGCCTATCAATTATCCTATTAAATTATGTTTGTTAAGGTCAAGTTTGGCGGTATTCATAATTACGATAAATTTGTGAAGAATTATTTAGTTTTTCTCTTTAATGAATAGATAGACGAACATTTTATATGACAAGGTTGTAAATCAGTAATTTACTGCTATAATCAGTGAATAGAGGAAAATGTTGACCTTTATATTGAACTTTTTAAGTACACTCTAAGAGAATTGACATTGGACTCCGGCATAACGTTCGAATTATTTGAGGAATTTTCTACAGAATTTAAAATCAGAGTGACTTGGGGGTTATTAGTGATAGTATTAGTTATAAGAAATGCTTATAAAAGAAACAGCGTGTGTGCACTTAGATATATGTATGTGTGCACGTTGTATCTCTTAATAGGACACATTATAACGATATTCTAAAAGCAAGAAGAAGCCCGCTATTAAGAAAAATCAATACTTATGAATACATTGGCAGAAAATGTATGACACATTTGCTCATATCCCACAGTGCAGCTAATATAGTTTTCCATGTGAATTTCTGCAGTGCGGGTTATCTCAAATATTTGTATAGAATACTGCATTCTTGAAATAAAAATTTCAGTATTTTCTGAGCAAGCGCGTTTATACCTCAAGCTTCCGATGAAGATCCGATAAAATAGAATAGGAATTGATTTAATAAAATTCTAACCAAACAGGTACAGCAAACATTGTACGGATTTGGTTGAAGTTGTAACTGAAATTATAACATAAACAACTTTAACAGATAATACTTCGCATTTTGTACAAATTATTATAAAAACAAAAAAAAAGAGTTATATTTTTGAAAACTCTTTTTTGCCTATGTCACTCCCATGATTTAAACGAATCCAACGCCACCTCATATTTTAAAATCCGTCAAGCCGTTTGGGCTTCAGGTCGTGACAAAGAATGAGATATACATACATATGCTGGAAAAATATTATCCTTCGTAGTCGGATTTAGTAACTTTTACATTGATTTAATCATTTGATAGGGAATAGGTAGACAAGTGTGTTTAGTGTATTTTTTTTAATTATCTTCTGAATTGTATTGTAACGGTTGTGACAATAGTAATGTAAGCGCCGAGGCTCATGCGACCCTCCATACTTACTACAGCCTTAATAAGTACCTTAATATAAAATCATTTTAATTGAACCTATTTTATCACGTAGGTAAAATTTAAAAGCCAGCCTTTTAGACATTTTTAAAGACAAGATGAACATGATGTATTTTATAATACCAACATAATTACGTAACGACATCAAAAGATGCTGCAAAACGTGTCCCTTCTAATGTATGTTTTCTTACTGTACTCAGCTAACTGTAAAAGCGGGCTGGGTCCGTCTGATAGCGTCAATAACCTGACATATCCTGGTTGGTCTTCTAAACAGGTTCTAAGCTATTTGCGGTAGCGGACTCGCCGGCTAAATGTAACTTTACACTGCACTCGTTTTGTGTTAGTGGAAATACATTTTTAATAATTTCACTTCGAAAGTTGACGATTACACGTTAAAATTATGATCGATTAAGAATCTAGGTACGCGGCACGGTGTCAGTTAAGTTCTTAAAAAAAGGAACTGGCGACAGAGCATTGTTTAATACGAGTATAATGTTTAAATTACATATTTCTATCTGAATTAAAAAAAAAACACTTTTTACGTTTTTAAGATGATTCGTTATGTCGTGGGAATCACTAAACCAAATGCCATCAAAAACAATGCTTGTAAAAAGATCCAAGTCTCGCCATTCAGTTCTTCTACCGTAAAAAGTTTTGAGATCTATGTAAAACCAAGCCGGTAAATGTATGCAGTCCCTACTTAAGGGACCTTCTGTCTTAAGGTATTATCTCACTATCTAACCTAACAACATCTCATGGGACCATACCAATATTAAAAATCTTTTATGTTCTAAATAAATTAACGTGGCAATCGTACTGCAAGTCACATTGTGTTTTCATCTTATCATATCGCATCACACAGGTAACATTAGTACGATTGCCACGTCGATTTATTTAGAACATAAAAGATTTTTAATATTGGTATGGTCCCATGAGATGTTGTTAGGTTAGATAGTGAGATAATACCTTAAGACAGAAGGTCCCTTAAGTAGGGACTGCATACATTTACCGGCTTGGTTTTACATAGATCTCAAAACTTTTTACGGTAGAAGAACTGAATGGCGAGACTTGGATCTTTTTACAAGCATTGTTTTTGATGGCATCTCATTCCTTTTTGTAGATATTTCTACTCTTTTCCTTTCCGGTACCTTCTACTAGTTGAATCTCAACAACAGATTTTTTAAAGCCAATTAAATTTTTGTAGTTAGTCTTTGTAGTTATGTAAATAATCTTGCCATTCATCATCACTTTCATTCGAACATGACAATAAATTAAATCAAAAAAAGTTACTATTTTGACAACTGAAATTATTCCCATTGTCCTCAGGAAAAAACATCTCTACTGATTGTGATTTATTTATTTATTTATTTATAGTGATTTAACGTGTCTTCGTATTAAATAATCGACATCCCTTACTTTCTTCTGAATATCCGACAAAAATCATTGGTAATCTTTCACTGACTTCGTCGGACTCCGGTTTTTTATATAAACCACAGTATTTACTGCTCTTGCTCAAATTCGGTTCAATTTATAATATACTTCTGACTTCTGAAATGAAATTAAATGAAATGTTTATTTAATAATGATAACATTCGTTTTAAACTTCTCGCATTTACAATAATAGTTCTGTTAGCTGTTTCAACCACAACAATTTGTTTAGGGGTATATAGCATCGCCTTCTGATGTAGAATTCCATTTGTTGATAAGAAAATATTGAAAGCTCTATTACAAAATTTCGTTCATCCATCTGATCTCATACCTACATTTGTTCGACTTGCTAGTTCCCATTTCAACACTTTATATTTTTGAAATTTCGTAAATACTCACTCTTATATTTGAGAAAATAAACATGTGTCATTCGTGAATAATAGTCGATAAATAATAACATGTACCTTGAACCGTTGAGTGAAGTAGCTTCCATGGGACCACATGAATCTGTATGTACGATCTCCAGTATATCGTTCGTTCGCGTTCAGAGGTTTGGAAATGGTTTCTTACTAGTCGTCATATCCGTCGTAATGTTCACATCATCAAGCCCGGTCATAATATTCTTATATTCCGGATTAATATGGGCTAGTCTTCTATGCCAATATTTATTTGACATTGTCAAATATCATATCGGTGATTTGACAAATTGTTTAAATTTATATATACCATGTACGTTGTGGCCAGTTGCGATGATGTTATCCATAGAGTTACTAATAGTGCAACCGTTTTTCAAGAAATTAACAGTAAATCCTTTTTCAATAAGTTTACTCACCGCTAACAAATTCATACTAAAATTATTAGTCTGCATTTGTCTTTTGCATTCAACTGTAGTTATTTTTAGAATTATTATTTGCAGAGTATATTAATAATACATATTTTCAGCTAGACTATATTTTTATTCACTTCTATTTAAAACTTAACTCACCGTACAATATAATTTTATATATAGCTATTATAGATTACAAATAATTTATATTAAAAAGGTTTCTTATAATAGTTTCCACGTTTTTTCCGGGTAGGTATTACCACAAAATAAAAACTAACAGAAGTCAATCTTCATACAAAGTGGGCTGGAGTAACGCACACATAGACACCACTTACCGACTAGTTATCTCGGGGGGACTCGACTCGACTCGTCAGTTCATTTTTACACGCATTTGTAACTGTTTTGTGCAAGCAATGGAGCAAAAAAATACCCTAATTGTGCAATGGACGGTTGTTTAAATTCAACATTAAACTGTGGATTTTCGTTTTTTTTATAGCTATCAATTATCAAGCCACTAGGAGCTGATATTTTTGGTGATCATGGCAAGAATATGTTATAAAGTGGCTATCTAAGCTCGATTTATATAACAGTTTCCTATTTCGAATCACTTGAAATGAATATAACTAAATTTTTGTAATATTGCGTTGAAATGTTAGGTACCTAATATTACGTAAGTTGAAAACATGATTTTTTGTTCGTATATATATTGGTTTGTCTTTAATGCCATTTGGTAGGTTTAGGTCTAAAACGGATAGGGCAAAAGGAATTGTGTAATTAGGGTAATCCTTTTAGAAGTTATTAGGGATTTTCCATTGTGAACATTGTAAATTTTTATATGTAAGCTTATTTTCATAGACATTTATTTATGCGCAATAAGGCCGAAATTTGCCTAAACACTTGTTTCCTTGGAAACAAACTTATTATTATTTTATAATACGGTGACAGTTGCTTTACCTCACGACAGTTATTGTATTTTGTGTATGTTGCCGTTAGATTGTAGAATACGTTAGCATACACATTAACTAGGCAGTCTTAAGATTAGCTAGAAAATATGCAGATTAACTATGTAGTTAAAATTTGAAACATCTTTTCAGACTTGTTCTTAGGACTAAAACACATGCCTTTTTACGACACGACGACGTAGTGTGATACATAGCGACATCGTGCCGCAAAGCGATATTGTTTCGTGAAAATATACAAAGTTTGTCGTAAATTCATGACACGACGACGCATCATAGCATGCATGGGTCGACGTCAAGGGGTAAAAATTGATACAATCTTCGTTTTGTACTTTAGGTAATGGACAAGCTAATCTGCGTTTTAACTGATTTAGGCACATTAGCCGTAACATCTAGTTTTCTTCTTATGACATTTGTCAGAAATTCGGAATGTTTTTGATATTATATAACTTTTTAGGGTTCCATACCCAAAGAGTAAAAACGGAACCCTATTTCTAAGCTGTCCGTTTGTCTGTCTGACATAGAGCTCTATTTCTGGATCCTTAATAGATAGAAACTTAAATTTTTTTACGGCATATTTATAATGGTGGCCGCTTTAACAACAAGTAATAAAAGTAAAAAGAAAAACTTTCAAATAAAGGAGAGTTGCCATACAAAGACCTTCTTTTTCTTTATGAAGAGGAGGAAACCTTCAAAAGGTACTCAACGACGTGGGAGTGACGCCGGGTTATGTGGGACTTTAGCCGCACTAAAATCCTTCGGTGGCCGTCCTCAACGTTTGTCGGAGAACTCCGGGATCTCCGACTGAACGCAACCGAAGTCCTCTAAGCGCGATGCCTCGATCGAGCTCTGCGTTGGGAGAACAGTTTTCGCTCCTCCTAAACTATCCGGTGTTTTTTTTTTTTTTTATAATGTAAGAGTAGCAGACGAGCATGCAGTCCACCTGATGGTAAGTGGCTACTGCCGCCCATGGACATCTGTAATCAACCCCAGATAAGATAAAATATTCCTACCTGAGGTCGGCCACGGATGCGCCGCTACCCCTGAGGACTAAGCTGAAACGCCTCGGAAAAGTCTGTCTCCCTTACCACACCCTTCAACCGGAACACAGCAACTCCTAACACTGCTGTTATTAGGTAGAAATAGGTGTGGCGTTGGTGCCACCGGAGTCGAACCACAAAGGGTTCTATCACCTTCAAACACTTTGTTCACGACGGTATGCGACTACACATACCGCCGTCCTTCCCGCGGACACTTATTGGACGGTTCGAGCTCCCTCTTGCCACTCCCAACTCCGGAAGCCCCCTTTTAGTCGCTTTTTACGACAGGCACGGGATATCGAAGCCCTTTTTTAGTCCAGGAACTACAGGGACAAATATATAAGGACCTGCTATTTTTTGGCGTTTTTCATTTTATCTATTGAACCGTAATAGATGTTACAGTTGAAATGTTCACAATGCATTATATGGCTGCTATAATATCAATTAGTAAAAATAAAATAAAATAAACAAATGTTTTTGTGGTACGGAACCCTCAGTGTACGAGTTCGATTCGCACTTCACCCATTATTTGAATTGAATTTAAATTGAAGTTGGAATTGAAAACGTCTTTTGTCTCGAGAATAAAAACAATTGACGTCGCCTATAATAGTAGGGGAGCCCAAGACGGGATTTCGAGAGTGACTCGAACGCGGCAGATTAAGATATGGGAGATACCTTACATCCTATAGAGTATCTTAAACTATCCATTTGGGGGGTTCAACCAGGGAAGTCCATCAGACTATTAATAAAAAAATGTATTATCTATAGTAGCTTAATTACATTCTGAAAACAATAAATTTATAATCTGATGATTTGAGGGCGGCGTTAGGGAGTAATAAGGTTGCAAAAAAATCTATACCTGGACATACTCGAGTGCGGTAATTTTTTTAATATAAAGGAAATAATGCTAGAAAATATGCACTATCTGATAGCGCCATTTATTAGCTTGGATCCCTGGAAAGTAATGGTGTATAACAAACTAAAGGAAAAGGCAAATTTTATGGAAAATACATTATTCTTCATACATTCTCATTCTATTTTTTTTTCAAATCGTCAGTATAGAAAACCCCTCCACTAAATCGTCAGATGAAGGGTTATGATAAGTAAAACATCAGTTGGAATTTCCTGTATAATAATCTTATCCTGTATAATAATCTTCGAAGAGTCACTGACAGTCTTTCGAATCGAATCGTCAGTTTTTCGAATGGGCGACTCATCTGAGGTAGCTTCATATCCCCTTTGAAAATCTAATGCGCTGGTTACTTTTTTTTCCATTTTTACCTCTCGTATGACTATCCCAAACCAGCAGATAAACATATTTCCGGCATCAGAGATATATACTCTATCACTAACCTGCCGCGCCTTGAGTATGTCTGACTCTGCTTTTAACATCTTTCGAATCATCTAGACACTATTCCCACGGTGAATCGAAAAATATCACACAACCTTTTCTTCACTCTAACGTGTAATCTACACAATCGTATAGGACCTATCGGCGCTCGAGTTTCTACCCATTTAACATCATCGGCTCCCCTACTACTCTTACATTTCGCGGACAGAAACACAGATTCATTAACGGCAAATGTAACTTTGTCATCCTATATAACTTATATAGGATACAAAGTTATTTAATGTAGTTGGTGTATCTAGATAACTGGACAGAAATTGCAAAATATTTTAGTTTTCCCATGAGTTATATACTAAACACTAATTGTATTCTCAATTTCAACCTTCTATGTCTGCTAGAAGTGCCTTAAAGTTTTGATGATCGGTCAGTCAGTCAGTGAGTGAGTGACAAAATTACGAACTTTGACTACTTGTAATTCTTAAACTACTGGTTCAAATTTAATGAAATTTGAAATATACCGTGTCTACACAATGCTTGCTTGGCTCCTGAAAATTCAAGCTTCTAGCTTCATATGCAACGAAGTTACAGGGGGTCGAAAATGGGCCGAATTGCTTCGAGAAAAGTATGCTACGGCCGTGCCGCTTTTTTTGGCTTTGGCTCGACTTGGCGGAGGCACTGCCGTGCCTCCAGATAGGTGAATATTCCCCTATATGGGCACCTAGACCGTGAAAAATTAAAGGTATATTAATTATATAGTTGCCAGCCTGAATTTGTATCTTATTCGGAGTCTTCGCGAGTCAGACCGGCAAAATGTCTTCTAAGTAACTTAAATCTTCAATATTAATTAATACTTAAGCTCAAAGATATTGATAAAGTATTCAAATTAAACTACGAACAATATATTTCTAATATCAAATACTTTAAGAGACTTTTAAAGTGCATTAGTTTGAGGTGATTAGTTGATAATTTATGTATGGAATACACAACCTAATCTTCTAAGTTATACTCAAAATTATGGGCTTAATGTC
Source organism: Epargyreus clarus clarus (assembly GCA_014595695.2). Lineage (NCBI taxonomy): Eukaryota > Metazoa > Arthropoda > Insecta > Lepidoptera > Hesperiidae > Epargyreus > Epargyreus clarus. Next base: position 1,035,739 of record JACTTY020000006.1, read on the forward strand.
AGCAAAAACAATCACATGTTCAATAGAAACTTACGTATCTATCCGCTTCAATAGATTTTCATAACGAGATATATCTATTATCAATAAATTACCCGTCAGTTACCAAAACCATCTGTACAATTTGTTATACCTACTCTTGTCTTACTAACTTCACTTATAGGATTGATATTGTACGTGAAGTTACATTTTTTCTATTAAACTGTAGAAATTTATTTAGAAATTTTATTTTATACCCACGACCAAAAACACTATTGTGTTATAAAAAAAAATGTTTAAAAATAAAAACACCGCAAACAGAAATAAAACAGTAAATAAAAATATTCACAAAACTATTAGTACTTGACACCGTATCAGAAATTCTCTTTATGTTCAAAAATGCACAAAGAATTTCCTTTGAAACGCGTAGCTTTGTCCAAACGCATTTTGTAAAAAAAACTCGATTGAAAATAACCGTGTTTTCGTATGAACAAGGCTCATATGGAATTTTCGCTCGGATGATGTGTCGACTGCATTTTAAATATAGCGAGGCTTAGGCTGTATTGATTTGAGGTATTTTCAGAATTATCCTCATCATAAAAAAATAAAGAACAATAAACAACAAAGATACTATAATCGCTAAACTCAAAAGTTTTAAAATTGCGGGTACTTAGAACTATCCCCCGATCTTAAAAACTTTATATATCGACTTTAGTAAACTTGTATTTTTAATCTTATTATCGATCTGTATAAAGTTACTACTCACTACTATATACTTATATCCTGCCCTTCTTTAATTTTATATCCGCATTTATATTGTTCTTTATCCTAATTTTCACCACATACTAATTAATAAATATAGTTTAAAAAACTAAAAAACACGCTTTTATGTTAAAATCAACTAAAAAGCAAAAAATAATCTTCAATCTAGGAATCAATTAAGGAACAGTAAATAGTATAATTGTGGAAAAAGTGTGGGGTGCTCCATTTATCAGGTTCGAAAAGCGCCCCACACTTTTGTGTATTGTCATCGGTTCTTGGTAATTCTTCAAAATTTTGAATCAAACTAAACGTTCAAAGTGGATAGAAATCGGGCTCAAAGATTCCGTTACTGTTACGTACATACATACAAACGTACAACCCAAGCTAATAAAAGCGTGTTAAAAAAAGGTTCATAAAACACTCGTCTTCCTTTTATTATATGGTGCTAATAGTCTACATTTCCGGCTAGACCAGATAGATGGAATAGAATAGTAGTTTTTACGATTTTTAACATAATCAAACTGAGAAAATGCAGTCGATTGGTAATTGATATTCATGATGAGCATTTTCATGAATGGCATTATTTTAGAGAAACATTTACGTACAGTGTGTGCATACCTTGCTATTTAAATAAGATTTGAGACACGGCTGATAAATGAAATAAACAAACAACTTCTGTTCAACAGAACATCAAAAAGAAGAGGAAGTCTACTTTCTAGGTGTCTCAAATGGTACAAAGAACTCCCTTTGACACGCGTAGCTTTATCCAAACGCTTTCTGTAAAATAAAACTGTATTGAAAATAACTGAGTTTCCGCATGGACCAGGCGAATATTGCATTATCGCTCGAATGATGACGTGTCCACTGCATTTTTAAATAACAATATATTCAAATTTTATCTCTTGTCGAAGGTTTAAAATCGATTTTATGCTACTCTCAAAAAATCTCAAAAAAAGATCTTCAGTAAATTAAGCATATAAACATAATATAATTATGCTACCTAGTTAACCGAGCTAAACTTGCGATTATTATAAATCTAATGATATGCGATTAAAGGTGGTGGTTGAAGGTGGTAGAACACTTTGTGGTTCGACTCCGATGGCACCACCGCCACACCAATTTCTACCTAATAACAGCAGTGTTAGGGGCTGCTGTGTTCCGGTTTGAAAGGTGTGGTAAGGGAGACAGATTTTTCCGAGGTGTTCCAGCTTAGTCCTCAGGGGTAGCGACGCATCTGTACCCGACCTCAGGTAGGAATATTTAATCCTATCTGGGGTTGATTATAGATGTTCATGGCCGGTAGTAGCCACTTACCATCAGGTGGATTTCATGCTCGTCTGCTACTCCTATATTATAAGAAAAAAAAGTTTAACTGTGAATGTGATTTCTTCAAATATTTGATTCCTATAACTGTATGGTTAAAATAGAAGCTTTAAACTTTTGAATCATGGTTAAATTCAATCATTAATCCAGATATTTTGTAATCGACTTCATCATTAGATTGAGACAATTTAGTTCCACCAGGAATATTGAAACTAATAATGTAACAATTACAAGAAATATTTTCGCGTTTTGTGAGCTGTCAATCGTATACGCGTGACTGCTCTTCCCGCGAGCTCCATATTCGCGCATCGCTGTACGAAAATTCAATCTGCCCCAAACGGTGCGATATTGGCTTGCATACAAAATGTTCAAAAGGCCATCACTCTTTTAACCGTAGATCAATTAACTTTGGCCCGAAAGTAGTGTTTATCATTCCGTATAGGGGTTCTTCAAATTTATTTTACAAAATGTTACGGATGAAACCTGTAACAATTTTGTAAAGACTGTAGAATGCTCCGTTGTCGGGCTGCGGTGGAATGGCATTAGTAATGAAAGAACAACAGTCACGCTACAGTATTCTGGTGTTCTGTATTCTGGTCGAATAACTTAAATAACCATCGTTTAAAATTTAATTTTTACAAAATAGTCTACGTACGTATTCTAACCACTTTTTGCCAGTCTACTCGTACCTACAGGATTTTGAAGACTGAGTAGAAAGGAACTAGGAACAATTCAGTAAAATGAACACGTAGGTACATTATAACGTGATAGCAATCGAATAACTGGGAGCTCATTCAAGACATTTTTTTATTTGTAATATAGAAGTATCAAGCAAGCATGCAATCCACTTGATCGTAAGTGGATACTGCGGCTGGATAAGATTAGAGTTTAACCTGAGGCTGACCTTAGATGCGTTTCTATCCTTAAGAGCTAATTTGGAAGGCCTTGAATAAGTATGTCACCTTTCACACCAGAACATAGCAGCGCTGAACCCTGTTATTATTAGGCCGAAATAGACTTGGCGGTGGTGCCTCCAGAGTAGAACCACAAAGATTCTACGACCTTAAATAAACGTTGTCTGTCTTTTCTATCATTCTGCCTATTCTAGGCGTAGTTATCGAATGTGGCTGAACCGAACGGGATGTTCACTGGCATTGACGAGCGCAATACATATTAAGAAACGATTTGCGACAGCTCATACATGAAATATTCGATTAATATATAATTTTCCGTAAAAGTACTTTGGACGCCAGCGGGGTATTTTCGACAGTTGTCAATCTGTACGCGTGACTGGCTACTCACGCCTCCAGCGTCAAGTTCTCGCATCGCCGTGTCAGGATCCAATCCGATCCTAACCGTGCGATATTGACTAAATTATATAACAAAATAACATTGTGACGTTATCCAGAAACTCATTTGTAATAGATAACTTTTTTTAAATACATAAGTAATAATAAAATAAAATGTATTTCATATTACATAATGCTTTATAAGTATATATGAAGTGTGTGAACTAAAAAGCTCCACCTTCTATTAAATTGGATTCATAAATACGGTGAAAAGTGATTTGCTACAGTACCATTAATCATAGGACACAAGTGACATTAAATTAAAACTTAATTATGTAAACAGACCAAATATGCCCAATTATAAAGAATCAGCCGTTCTAGTGAAAATGGTTGCATGCTTTAACAATTGTCTTCAGAGTAAAAATGATCATAGAGTGCTTCACATGCCATAAAAACCTTTGTACGATCTGTGCTATAGCTGATTCTGTACTAGTTTCCTAACTCTTAAACAACGAAATTAGCTAACTTTATCCAATCTTCTTGATTTATGATTGACTGCTCTATACTGCACCAACCGAGTAGACGCTATATAACTCTGAGCTCACGTTCCATAGCATTTGGTAGAACACTAATTGTTGTTTTCCAGCCACTGCATGAATGTGGTTAATCTAATGCGGGAAATCCGTTAAGTGTGAAACAACGTTATGGCACGTCAGGTATGCAACATCAAGGCAACCTAATTATCATTTATCTGCTGTGTAACTCTTGCACACAAAGACTAACTTTTCACCCACGTGAGCTGCAAGTGATTATATGGTTTAGCATAATAATTGTAAACTGTAATCCAAACACAAATCGTTAATTTAGTTGTTAACATATAATGAATTAAAATAAAGTGACTAAGATGTACGGAAATTATTATTTGTAGTGCTTATAATGTCTAGTCATTATTAAAAAATACGTACCTGCTTAAAAATAATAATTAACTGAAACGGGAATTATGTTACATATATACGATTGAAAACATTATCTTCCGCAGTCGAGTTAAAATTATATTCGTTTCGCGCAAAAAAACTACAACTAATGAAAATCACATACATTGGACAAGTGTCAAGTCTTTAAGCAGTAGGTTTTTGAGTTTTGGCTTCAGATTTCATGATGTGAAATTTACGTGCATCCAATCGTGAATTCAACCAATTTTCCACGTAGTCATTCCAAAAACCGGATCAGTATTTCTAGCTTCCAGAAGTCTACACTAGAACAAATCCGAGAAATCCTCGAACGGATAGCCACCCTAGCTGCAACCTGTGTGTTGACTCGCTGGGCTTTGATTGACAATTTTATTGGAAACGAGAGCTTGCTCCGGGCTTCATTCCCCAACGCCGGCCGGCCGAACTGCTTTATAAAGCTGCATACAATTTTACGCGTCGGTACGCTTTCCTCAAAGCTGATATTGAGTTCACTCTTTGTTTTTGTAAATGTAACGCTTCGGAGTAAGCGTCAGGCGAGCCGTTTATAGAACTACTAGTTATGGTTTGCAACTTCGTGTATAAAACATTTTTAGAAGCATATGTTAACATATTAGCAACGAAGTATAACTACTCGGTATGTAATATTTTCTAAAAAACTTAACGAGACACATTTTCGAATAATTTTAACATAATATGTATTACATTTAAAATTATTTTTTAAATATTTCTCTTACCTAATTCAACTTGAGGTCAAACCGCTCCATGGATTCATACATAAAACATAAAATTATATTTTCGGATAATTTGTTTTCCTTCATGGATTTCCCACGTAAAAACGTCTATTAAGTCGTTTTCGGTCAGTTCAGTAAATACATTAATCGCTGGACACGACTTTACCTGTTTTAAGCTCTTAATGGATTTTCCGGTTGAGACGAACTACGTCCACCCATGTTTGTAAACAAGCACTTAGTGCTAGCAACAAACGCTTTCGGTCGTGTTTCTAGATGCATTAGTTCGTGATTACATGCACGTTCCACCAACACTATTTAGACGGAAAAATTCGACAATTTTCCTAACTAAAATGTATATTTTACACTCCAGTTAAACTCGGTTGTTTATATCAGTTTAAGTAATGTTTAGGGAAGTTCAAAAAGCTTATTGCACGACTGCCGAGGGTAATGTTTATTGAGGGTGTATGTATCTCTTTCTTATGTATGTATTCTTTGCCACGCTATAGCACAAACGGCTCGACGGATTTTACCATATGAGGTATCGTTGGATTCGTTTAATATAGGAGTACTGTGTGCTATATTTTTAAAAAAGTTAGGTTTTATTTTATAATAATTCTACAGTATCGACTACATTATGGATTAGGTATTAGTCACAAAGCGAAGTAAGGTAGATAGTGATATAATTAAGAGTTATTCTACGAGTATTAACTAAAAATCCTTTTTAATATATAAAAATCCAATTGGATATATGAATTGTTGTTTACATACTATTACTGACTGGCTACTAAATACTTCGCATTTAGTAGGTACCTTACCCAATGTACAAGATAGTAAAACAAAAAAAACATGTTTTAAAAATTTATTTCCCTACGTGTTGATCTTAGAAACTGAATCAATCTTATCGCGTACCAAGTAAAAATGGAGAGAGGACTTCACAGCGCGTGTCATGGCCACTTTGCAAGACTACTTCAAAATACCTAAGGATTTTAAATAAAAATAAGATGGATACAATTTTTTATTTCAAAATATAAAGTACAAAAACCTGTTACCACGTATAGCCACACAAAAGCCGTAATGAATAAAAGGAATAAAAGTGGGTGGTGTACTCGTATAATAGTGGCCAGTAACAAGGCACAGTCCACACAATGAATAAGAAAAGGATGTAAATGGGACACCGCTTACGGCGTCCAAACAGTAAAAATGAGCTAGATTAATTCACTGTCGTCAGTAGAGGAAACACCAAAAACCACTTGGCGCTGGATCCGACAGAACGATGTAAATGCAGACGATTTTAATTGAAAGAAAATAAAAATGAGAGAACAGGAAATAGTGAGGGAATATCCACTTTAAATGAAATATCAGGATTTGAAATTGCTCAATTATAATGTAATATAGCGCAGTAGTAGTATTCGATTACGTTGTATAAGCAAAGTGTATGGTGCAGTATTGTTCTAACAAACCATTTCCGTAATATCTGAATACTTTTGGGCTAGTATTTCGACCACAGCCGATTGTAATTAGAATTTTAATTAAAATAAAACAATTCATAAAAGTGAGCGATGGGTATTTCTTTCACTTTGAACGCCATTGAATTTTGTTGTTTCTCTCCATTACTATTTTATAAAATAAGTAGCCCCTAGTAAGTTAAAACACTAATATAAATAAGAACCGCAACATTTTAAACCCAAAAAACAATGATTTATCCACGGAAACTGTATGGAATTTAATTCAGATCAGTTTTCGCGTGAATACACCGGTGCCATTTTACAGGAGTTGTGCACGTCTCAATATTACCCGCAAGAAGTGAGCGACGCAATTTCGTCTCGACTTTGCTTCAAACTCTAGTGAACTTTATTGTTTTCTTCCAGCCGCGTCCTTTACAAAACTTGAAAATAGAACGTATTTTATAGCTCAAGCTTGCACTTTTTAGTAACTTATGAGCTCAATTACCACTCATGAGATCGTCGCACATAAGATTATATTTAGGTCTATTGTTATGCATAGAATCCATTATGGATTAATGTAAGCTATAGCAAGAATAGAAATGTCTTTTCCTAACATATTTAAAAGTAACAATTCGATTGTTACACGCTTTATATTAGCTTCACTTGTATGTTTGTCAGTGAGTAACTCCGTTTTTCAGTAGATCAAAATACATCCTTATCTTACCCCACATGTATGAAAGAATGAAATAGAATATCGAAAGCTTTTTAGTTGATTTTATCATAAACGCATGTTTTTTAGTTTTTTGAACTACATTTATTTTTATAACTTAGATTATTTTTCGTTTACGTAAAGAACACAACAAAAATTGCATGAATAAATATATTTATTTGTATAAATAAAGATTACATGTGTAAACCATATATACAAACAAGCATATGTGGTTTACACTTACAGCGAAGGTAAGTGATAACTACCGCTCATACACATAATCAACCCCATATAGGATTAGATTACTACAGGAGATCGAACAGAGATGCATAAAATATACGAGTAGAACCCCCTATAGAACCCCTAAGGCTGGACTTGTCAAGCGAAAAAAAGGTTAATTAGGCTTTATCGATATGTCGATACACAGAATGTATAGTATGTTACATGGAATGGAAAGAATGTGATGTTGCATGCAACAATGCAATTAGAAGTGGCGAATTGGAACGTGCAAAGCGGGAAAGAGGGACTAGAGTACGGGAATGCTGTGTGAATTCTTGTTAATCAGCTGACTTAATAGGGTATCCGTTCGATTGCAACTGTAATTCTGATTTAGAGTTCAATTTTAATAGTGCTAAAGTAGTTCGTAACTTGTACAATCGCCACATCTATTTCTGTTTAGTAACAGTAGTGTACTGGGCTTTGGATTGGAATGTGGTGAACACTTATACGAGGCTGTGCAACCTAGTCCTCTGTGGTAGAAAGACCTGTCCCTGTAGTACCAGGACCAGAATAGGGCTACGGTATCCCCTGCCTGTCGTAAGAGGCGACTAAAAGGGGCTTTCGGGGTTGCAGGCGGCAAGAGTGGGTGCTCAAACCGTCCAGCAAGCGACCCCGGGAAGGACGGCGGTTTGTGTGGTCGCATATCGCTGTAATCACCAGGGGATGTGAGAGGAGCGTAAATTGCTCCCCCCAGGGCAGAGCCCGATAGAAGGGCATCGCGTTAGGAGGACTCCGGTTGTGTTCCGTTGGAGATCCCGGAGTTCTCCACCAAACGCTAAGGACAGCCACCGGGGGGGGTTTTAGTGCGGTAAAAACCCACATAACCCGGCGTCACTCCCATGGCGTCGGGTACCTTTTGAAGGTTTCCCGCTTGTCAACAAAAAAAAAAGACAGCTAGAGTAGACATCGCTCGGTAACACATAATGGCAGAATAGCTGCTATCCTGTCCATTGCTGGGGCTAATTACAAATATTCAGAAGCAGCAGTGGCCACTCACCTACATGGATTGCGTTAATTCGTTTTACTTAAAAAATAGAATATGGTCATTATTTTACCATCGTCCAAAAAAGTATCAAATATATTTTGATGTAAACTTTACATCTAGCATAAACTAAGTAATATAAATATGCCAGTAATTTCTATTTCCACAATACGAAAATTATTTTAGAATAGTTTATATAAACTAGCAGCGGTTAATTTAAAATTAACACCCCAGTGATTACTTCGAGCTACATGAGTTGGTAATCCAACTAGCGGTGATTTGTAATATGCTTTTACTCAGTTGAAGATAGTTATTACGTTAAGCTCGGAAATAGAGACTAGTTTGTATATTTAACAATTATAGTAAATATTACAACGATTACAGTATTAACAATTATAATTATTGGAATAGGTATGCGAATTATACCGTTATAGAACACTAGCTAATGCCCGCGGTTTCGCCCGCGTTTAAAAGAAAATAATATGACATACTAACATACATAAAACTGAAAATTCATACCTTCATTAGAATGACAGTGGCGCCATCTGGTGAAAATTGGTCGTACCAACTCTGAAACCGTGGGCTCATGGACATCAACTTTGCTAAAGATCATCACTTGATCAAATGCAAAGTTTACGATTCAATCATTACTAATATCAATTAAAATAATCCATTTTTTTGGTCCAAAGATCGATTCTCCGATTAATCGATCTTAGATCACTATCCCTAGTTCCCGTGGGATTTTCGGGATAAAAACTACCCTATGTCCTTTCTCGGGTCTCAGACTCTCGTTGTACAAAATTTCATTAAAATCGGATCAGTGGTTTGGGCGTGAAGAAGAGACAACCAGACAGACAGACAGACAGAGTTACTTTCGAATTTATAATATTAGTAAGGATAAAGTAGATTTTCCAATTACCTCAACTAATAATTAAACATGTAGCATGTGTGTAAGGAATTAAAATGGTATAAATGTACATATTTGTTCTATTATATATTTGGTCTATTACTATCTCACTGTTGGGCAAGTGTTTCCTCTGAGAGGTGTTTAGCCCATAGTCCACCATACTGGCCAAGTGCTTGTTGGTAGACTTCACACACCTTTTAAAACTTTTTCTCAAAACCTCCCTAGTGGGTTACGTTTTTTATGTCAATTTCCTTCAGTATCAATTTACATACATCTAAATATATACATATATGTATGTAAGGTTAATAACTTTAAAAAATATTCAGCATATTGATGAACAGGTACTTCAATGAACATGTGATATAAATGTCGCTAAACAGTAGCTAAAATTATAGACACGAGGATTGTCTTCCCAGTTCCACTGGAGGCTTAAAAAATAAACCACCATTTCCATCATAAATTGCTTTCATCTATTCAATGCCTTACAATATTGGCAAACTGAGTTCATAGATCCAGTAGCAACACAGTTGTAGGCACTGTAATCAATTGATATATCGTAACAAAAAGCAGCTCAAACTTGCACCATTATTAGACAAATGTCGCTCTTCAAGAGTCTGTCAATTGTTTTGCCTTCCCGGAACCCTTCCACAAATACTTAAACTTTGTGGTATGGTATTAAAGTTCAAATTAACTTTTAAGTTTTTGGTTACTGTATTTTAATAAAAAAATAATTGAATAATTTGTATTAATTTTCAAAATCCTACATCTGCACATTCATTGTTAGGCGGAAAGAAGTTCGCCGTGTAAGCAATTAATAAAATTTTAAAAATAGTTCTCTACAATTCAATATATAAATAAACGACCTTTGCACTGAAAAGGTTATGAAAATAATTAATTATACCTAAGATGTTTATGTACCGTTAATGGTTGTAACCGAGAATGCCTATTCACTAGACATTAAGTGGTCGCTACTACCTACGGACACTTGTAATCAATTACAAATACAAACCAGGGATACGAGTCGCCTTTGTTGTCCTAATTAGCCACGGCTTAAGTAGGTATGTAACTAAGCACAATTAAGTACACAGTCGTAAAAATACTTTTATTTTTTTTACCTTTTTGCTAGTTTTACAGAGAGTCATAGGGACGTAGGGTCGGATAACTCATCAGGTAGACATTGAAAGGTGGTGGAAACGTCTGTGATTAGGTATTTTAACACTTACGGAAAGGTGAAGGGACATATCCTGAGAAAATCTATGTGCCTCATAGACCTTTAAAAACTTTTCAAAATTGTATCCATACGCTACCATTTGGATAACGCGGTGTACAATGGTTAAAAACTTTACTCTGAGAGAACACCCGCGCCCAGCAGTGGGACAGTGATACTTAAACCACTATGAGTGCGTTAAAAAATCGTTAAAACTAACTATTATATACAACATCTACAAAAAATCAAGGCATCGTAAGAATAATTTTACCAAAAATACAGGTATTCGTAAAACAATAGACGAATTTTGACTACATGTACAGAGACTGTCTAACGTCACCGGCTCCTACAAGGGCTCCGTATCACAACTACTTCGCATACACGGGAAGCCTTTTTATAGGTCATCAACCTTAGCGCTGCATACAAGTGTGAGGGCTAGATGCGACTGCGTTTTACTGAAGAAATAGTAAACAAATCGTTGACAAAAACGTAAGAAGGATAATGAGTTCTTAGTGGGAAATGTTGCAATTATAAACCTTTTCTGCGCCGTGTTATTATTAAACATGTGTCTTTTTATATTCCACTGCTGGGATGTATCTGATAAAGGGCTGGAGCGTACTCCGTAATTCACATATAAGGATTACTGGCTTAGAAAGTAGCTTACCAAAGTTTTTAACGCTATTAATTTTCAAATAACGTACACGAATAGCTCACATTAAAAATTTTCATGTCGTGTCATGTCCTGGACACATACATAAACGAATACACCCAGACCCAGGACAGAAATTCAAATTTATCATTCCCATATTTCTCTAGCCAAGAATCAAACCCAACACCCACTGTATCCAACCAGTATGGTAACCGCTTCACAACGCGGGTCATCAATTAACCTCACCTTACACGTAAAACATTAATAGGTATCAAAAAATCTCGTTCCCCAGTCCCCCATATTAAGGGATACAAAGTAATTCATCCAGTTAATCCGGGTTAAGGGCCCTTCAAACGAGTTTGATGCCCACTGTCTCCACGATCGCTATATCCTGCTGTATCGTACCCATCTGCTAACAACATTTGCAATATTAATTATGCCAGTTCGCCCGGCGTCATCCCACTAGAGTAAATAAACGTACAGTAGTTTCCTTTGAGCGAAATTTAAATGCCTACTCTCGCATGAAATAGAAATTCCTGCTTATTTTATATGAAGCTTGCACTGCATAAATTGTTGTACGAAGGTTAAAATGTGTACAGTAAAATGGAATCATTTATCTTTATTTATAAGATATATTATGATTCAAATTCATTCATAAGTTATACAAATAGGTAATCTTTATTTAGTATATACAGTATATATAGGTAATGGTAAGTTATTAATAATCGTTAATTTAACGCAAAATAAAATTTAAATATTTTCCGCTTAGTATTGTTAACTCATATACGTCATACAAGTGTTTCTTCATTCAATATCATAAATTATTTCAAGGCGCAACAAATATATATACGTACTAGTTTTTGCCCGCGGCTTCGCCCGCTTTTAAAAGAAAATAATATAACATCCTTACTAATATTATAAATCCGAAAGTAACTCTGTCTGTCTGTCTGTCTGGTTGTCTTTTCTTCACGCCTAAACCACTGAACCGATTTTAATGAAATTTTGTACAAAGATAGTCTGAGACCCGAGAACGGACATAGGATAGTTTTTATCCCGGAAATCCCACGGGAACTATGGATGGCGATCTAAGATCGATTAATCGGAGAATCGATCTTTTGGACCAAAAAGTCGATTATTTTAATCGATATCCTTACTAATATTATAAATGCGAAGGTTATCAGGTCTGTCTATATGTCTCTTCTTCACGCCTAAACCACTGAACTGATTTTAATGAAATTCTGTACAAAGATAGTCTGAGACCCGAGAAAGGACATAGGATAGTTTTTATCCCGGAAATCCCACGGGAACTACGGATGGGATGGCGATCTGAGATCGATTAATCGGAGAATCGATGTTTTGAATGAATATTTGTCTATATACATTTTATAAAATCGGAAATTATGCATTTGATTAAGTGATGATCTTTTGCAAAGTTGTTGTCCAAGAGCCCACGAAGGTTTGGGAGTTGGTAAGACCGACAGATGGCACCACTGTCATTCCAATGAAGGTACGAATTTTCTGTTTTATGTATGTCATATTATATCTTTAAAATGCGGGCGAAGCCGCGGGCACCACTAGTATAACATAAAACTGAAAATTCGTACCTTCGACTTTGCTAAAGATCATCACTCTCGATCAAATGCATAGTTTACGATTCAATCCTTACTAATATCGATTAAAATAATCGATGTTTTGGATCTAAAAGATCGATGTCGAAGATCGATGTCGAAGATGATGAAAAAAGTCATGTTCTAATTCTGAAAAGCACATAATTTGATTAATACGAATAATTCGTAGTACGAATTCATATGCATTATTATTAAATGGAACGGTTGTACAAAGCTTGACCTCTGCGAATATTTGCTCACGAAGTCATGTCCGCGTTAATAACAGACAATTCGGTATGGCAATGGATTAAACAATATACGGTAACATTCGAATGGGGACAGTTCCCACCGCGGGTGGTTATTAAAAATCATATTCCACTTCCTTTACGAGCTTCAAAACTTTATTCATTTTTGTTTCGCGCATTAAAATGTGAATGGTAGATAAATGTGAATGGCAGGTTTATGCACTCTAATATCTATCTATCTAATAGTATAAGAAAAATAAAGGTTATAGACAATTTGTAAGTGCCCCCGTAAGTCTTTACAAAATAAATACATTCCATTTCATCAACAGACTCATATTATTGTTTGACACTGACTTTGAGATTTAAAAAAAATATTAATGATAAATTCTTTTTGAAACTCATACTGCTTCACTAAATGTTTCGATCTTCGAAAGTTGCAAAAGAAAGGTTATAGCACGTATGTTTTCCGTAAAAACATCATTTACAAGTAAATAACTTAAGTTAATGGAACAAGTGGAACTGGAGCTGTTTTAGATTATACGTTTTTATCGTTTTAACAATCAATTCAGATGGGTTGCGGTTATAATCCTGCACGCTAAGTGCGGACTGGTAGAATTCTCATATATTTGAAAATGCGGTGGACTACATCCAAGAATTGAGATTATCTTATAATGTTTCCCATCTTTGTTAAAACAAATTTAATTTATAATACGCACATGGCTTCAATAAAGCGTGGCACTCGTAAAATCTCCAGAGCGAACGTCTGCAATTCTTACCACTGGGATATAACTTCTTATTAAGTTACGTTGCAATTAATATAATAATCGTCAATTATTATTAATTTATAAGGCACCTAGGGACAAACATAAGAGTGCTTCAGAACAAAAAAATTGGACAGAGTTGTAACAGAAGCAAGCAGTAAATGATGTCTACTTTGTGAGGACACATTAATCAATGGAGGATGATTAATGAAAGGGAGCGTACGATCCCGATCGCTTGATGGATTAGCCCCCATATGGTGCTGCATAATTTTCTAAGTGCCGCCACCTGTGTCCTGTTCAAAGCCCGTTGAAAACATTCAGATACGCCGAATAAATGAACACGGCTTTTAATTTCATTAGGGCTAAGTTCCAGCTTCGGTCCCGTTTATTTACAATGTCCTGTGGTTTTCCCGAATTTGACACGTATACGTCTATTTTAAATCGTGATCCTCTCTAAAATTTGTACAAGATTAATTATATTATATGAGTAGTCAACAACTTTTTCCAAGAAAGTATTGTCGGTCGGTTTTAATTTATTTTGTATTTTAAATTATTGTTATCTGCTTCTTTCTTAAAACATACCTAAATATACATTTTAACATAATTAGCCATAACAGAATGATCACCTGATTCTATTAATTTATTAAATAGTACATAAAGACGATTAAGCTTTAACATGGTTCATTTTAATGTTATTTAGCGATCCATTAAAATGTAATTATCTGATACATCTACTTTTCCAAGTTATTTGTCTACTCGTTTTCCATTGTTAATAAAAAAGAGAACCTATATCCCTTCGCTAAATTACTATTCCCTTTGTAATGTCGATGAATAAGATATGAAAGCAACCTATTATTTTATATTTTCCTTTTAAGGACTTTCTTTACAAATCTGTTAACAAGAAACATGTAGGAGCTTGTTACCTAACGAAGAATTCGATTGCCTCCAGCGGTTACGATGGAGATTGGCAGCCCCCAAATCCGACCAAATCCTACCTACCGAGACCTTTTGCCGTGAAAAAATAAGCAGAATCGTATCAAAACATGCCCATTATAGTCATGCGAATATATGATACACACGTTAGGTTTTTCCGTGAACTATGCCCAGATACGAGGTACGTGAAAGCTTTGCGTATGTATGTTAGATCATATAAAAACAGTAAAGTCGGGATGGATATTTCCTTATGAAATACGAAGTATTACGACTAGGGTTTTTAGAATACTAACACCTTTCTTTACATTAAAGCATTTTTGTAGCGTTCCTATGTTTTGGTGAATTTGAAAATTACCCATTATTTTAAAATCACGAAGCATTAATTTTTATTTAAGTATACGTTTGGAAGTTGTTGTACCATTGTCAAGGTAATAAATAGTGAATTCATATTTTATGGGGTAAAAATGAGGTGTTACCAATTCGTCGTGAACTACTGTCAAGTTACATGTTTCACTGTAAGCTATTACTATCATATTTCATGCACAAAGCACGAAAGGTATTGGTCGTTTTCCACGAAAGAAGTAGATATAACCGTATACATTTACTTTTTTACGGAGGAAAGAATCTGTTTCTGATCACTGCAAGGGTTTTGCTTTATCCCAATATTATACTTACCTGTGATTTTTGTGAAGGCGACCCTTTCCACTGGCATAGCATTAATAGTATATGTTGATCGTATAATACTAGATTATGTATCTTGCTGGTTTGTATTTTTCCAAAATTGACATACATTTTCACTCATATGTAAGACATATTACTCGTATGTGTTTGACTTTGCATGACTAATTTATAATTTATAAGCATGAATAAATACATTTCTGGAGCTCTAGAAAAACTTATATTTATTCAACAGCTTCTTGAGAATTAACGCTTCCTTTACACTGAGAATGTAAGAAGAAAAAATTAAATACAAACAGGAAACTGCAATATTTTCCAATATTTAACGAATTGTACACAATCAAAATAAGCGCAAAGCTTTAAAAGCATTTATTTTTAAATTACAATGAAACACTTTAATTTATTCATGAGCATTGAAATTGACAGATAGATTACGCTTATCAAGTCTGGATTTAACATGAAGTTCGTACGAATAAAGTTCGATGTGATCATTTGCGTATCAAAGTGTTTAATTAATTTCGTGTTGGTTCGGTTCCACTAACTACCACCCCGCACACAAAGGATTATTTCAATCGCGGATTATTCCTTTATGATTATATTTCATGACAGGAAATGATGATGCTGCTATTACTGTAACATCATTATCCATTGTTACTGTTAAGTATTTTAAGCACAAAACAGTCTGTAAAAGCGTAATTTGGGTGTAATTTGCTTCTCAATTCAGAGATATTTGTATAATAATGTTTATCTTCGTTTGCTTTGGGTTTATATAAGATTATTTTCGAGGAAATTTATTAGATCTTCATGTTCGTCGAAAGCACAATAAAAAAGGTAAGCTCTAACAACATTATTATGTAGAAATCATAAGCGCATAGATCTCTATGTTTTTTTTTTATAATATAGGTTTAGCAGACGAGCATACCCGATGTGTCCACCTGATGGTATCCATCAACCCCAGATAGGATTAGATATTCCTACCTGATGTCGGCCACAGATGCGCCGCTACCCCTGAGGACTACGCTGGAACGCCTCGGAAAAGTGACTCCCTTACCACACCCTTCAAACCGGAATACAGCAGCACCTAACACTGCTGTTATTAGGTAGAAATAGGTGTGGCGGTGGTGCCGCCGGAGTCGAACCACAAATGGTTCTACCACCTTCAGAATGTACTTATAACGTGGACGTGCAGTAACATTAGATCTTATAATGGAGTGATTCGCAAACCTAATTGATTCAAGTATAGATTAGTACATATACCTGCGTATTGAATAGTACAAATCTAATATTTTGTGATCAATATAATTCATCAAAGCATGTAGGTTGTCTACCTACTGTTTGTTTAGTCTTCAGACTTTTCAGGTCTTTGCTATTTTGCTACTAGATATATACGAGTACGTAAAGCGTTGTCAATAAAACTAAAATGTATTAATATTTCACTTTGAAATAGTAGAAGCTTATTCAGTATACAAAACCAATTATCGCCTGAGGAAATTTAACTATTTAGTAACATTTGTGAACGTTAGTGGCGCCATCTATTTCCAGATTTTCCGTTCCAGTTGCGCGGATAAATTTAGCAGAGTGGGTACCAGTCAAATTTTGTGCAATAATTTTAGATGGAGACGCGTTGCGCTGCCTGTAGGACTACCATGAGTTTACAAAAGTATTACTCGCTAGCGACTGCGTAAAATAAATGTATGAAAAATTGTACAGCGCCTCTGGTGGTTACTCGTAGAACTAAAATCCGTAGTGACGTAACTCGATACGTAAAAAACCTATCGAAATCAAATCGCTAGCGAATGTCATTATGATCTATTGCCATACAAATTCGGTCCCATGAGTCATTAATTTGACAGACGTTGTCAAGAAATACCGTAACGATAGTAGTTATGTTATTCACTAGCAAATGACAATAGTTTTCTATTTACTATTTCTATAGTGGCGTTTCTATGCCAACTCATGGTAATGCTACTGATCGCCATGCTTGGTTTATCTCGGTTCATTAACTGGACAAGTGTGTAACTGAATTAGCACCTTGTGTTATGTCGTGTGTCTAATCTCTATAAGTACATTTAGTGATTGGTTCCTACTACAGAACGTCTTATGTCGTCTTGGCAAATAAATAATTAGATAATTCCATTTCTTTATGTACGCAGCTTAACATGTCTGATATTTTATAAAATTGTTGGTGTCTATTTTACATTAAAAAAAGAATTCAAAAAATTCAAATTTACATTCAAAGAAAATATTTAAAATCAGTGAGCAAAGTAAGCAAGTATTTTCAAGTGAAATTTCCTTGACGATAAGCGGGCGAGATTTGAAAATAAAATTTTATGTACGTTCTTCAATAAATGTTAATTATAGTTAGAATTATTTGGATACCCGTTAGTCAAGCAATACGAACGAAGCCCTTGTGTTCTTAAACCTACCATTCTTAACTCACCGGCGTTCTGTCAGTCATCGTCATCGACAACCAATTGTCCCACTGTTAGGCTGATAACTTTTAAATTGACATTAAAATTATACTAAAGTAGGCATCTACAACTAATTATTGTCGCATTGCTGGACTGTTTTATTTTCAATCCTCATTAAAAGTATACTAAAGTAGGTTATAAGTACGAATATTTCAAATATCATCGATCGAAATGTGATGATCGCATGGCTGATTCCGCACAGTGCTTACAATTGATGACGCGTCACCAATCACATAGACATCCATCTCTTGCATCCATCGGGAAACAATACAGTATTCGAGTCGCTCCGGGAATGGAGACGCACGAAACCTTTCCAAACGTACAACTGTCTACATCTACTTTCGTGGATTGAAAACGTCAAGAATAATATGACCTAAATTTAATTTACGTACTCTGTGTTCTACGAAGCTACGCATATATCAAATCACATAGTAAACTGACTCAACCTGACAACCTCAGAAAACGGATAATCTTATATTTACCCGATTGCTCTCCGGTAATGTTTTTCGTGGTTATGTTTCTATGTGTATGTCATTCTTAGACTAAACAATTTGACGGATTTTAACATGATTTGTATATTATTATGTGTCGTTGGATTCGTCTAAATTGTGGTAGACACATAGCCTACATTATTTTCTTTTTCCGTAAATTTATTATTAAGCAGTCGAATTTCAGTTTCTTTTTTCAATAATGAAAAAGTTATTACTAAAAGTAACCATAAAATATATTTTTAGCGCACCCACGTAGATGTGGAAAGGAATGAACAAAAATAACTTGACTTGTGTAGGTACTTATACCTAAATAAGTTAAGCTTCTTATAGTTCTTGAGTATTTTATTGAAAACATTTTATTTAGATAATAATGTTTATTTTTCTATTACTAGTTAAATTTATTTTCTTTTCTATTTAAAACAGTCTACTTAAAGAAACAGAAAAGCAAAAACTATTTTTTTCTAAATTTGGTACACCTTATCTTAAAAAAAATGATTTGAAATATTGTTGAATCCAGCTAGACCAAATTGGCAAATTGAATAGGCCTCTATGGGAACGCCTTCTGTTACTTACGGCATTCCAACTTAGGTTTAACAGTGCACATGTAAAACCAGAACATCATAGCAAGAATGCTTTTATACAGGAGAAGAAGTGAAGGACAGTTAAAGTACAAGCTCTGAATAAAGAATGTGGGTACATACATATTTATAATATTGTGGAACCTAACTCTCTTCGTAGAAATAATGTAGTTGTCATCCGACCTTACAAGTTCTATAATTACATAGTGGCAACGGTAAATTATTTGTTTAAAGTGAGTTATTGGGAGTCTTGAAAAACAATTAGTATGTGTGCTTAAGTTCATAAAGTCTTCTTTCAGACTTATCTAAGAACGAGCTTTTGCCCGCGGCTTCGCTCGCGTCACGATGTAACATTTTCATCCCCTATTTTATCCCCTTGGGGGTAGAATTGATCAAAATCCTTTCTTAGCGTATGCCTACGTCATAACATCTACCTGCATGCCAAATTTCAGCCCAATGCGTCCAGTGGTTTGGGCTGTGCGTTGATAGATCACTATGTCAGTCAGTCACCTTTGAGTTATATATATTTAGATAATCAACATTTTGGAACATGTAACTGCATTTTAACAGCCTCACAATATGTAATAAAGTCACCCTGGTGTGTAATTTGCGAGTACGTACCAAAATGAATTTTGGAGCGTAGTTATTCGTATGTTTCCACCCGTAACGCTACCTGCAGTAACACGTTTTATGAATTTTGCGAAGGAAATTACATTTATGCATAGTATAATATGGCCCGTGCAAGTTGAAATATGCATGCAGCTAGTGCGGCAGGCGACTTTAAGAGGATGTTTTCAAATCGACGCGTATAACGAGAAATCGTCTCTTTAGCATAAAAAGCGCTGAATTTACGGAGAACATTTCGGAACGATGAAAGACAGACTTTTAGGTCGTTCACTGAATATACTGGCATACCTTCGTAGTATGTTTCATTTAAGGATTGTGTGGTTTGTGACTTTTCCTTAGTTTGTTGTATTCAGTTATATCCTACACATCTTTAATACCTATAAATTAAATTCGACTATAATTTTCAATATTAAATATCTTATTTGATAAATCGTTACACAAATATTACACCTCCACAAATATTACGATAGCGTTATCTATAATGTCCTATGCATCTTTTCAAAAATAGATTTTTATAGCTTAATGAGAAAGTTCTTTATTCATAACTTTTCTAAAAGACACAAGTTAAAAGACATTAAGAAATGTTAATTTAGAAATCTCCATGCAAGCAAGGCTTTACTTGTTGAAGTATAATAATATGATATTAACAGAGCTATTGGTAACGATCTCCATATAGAATAAGGGTTCTTCCTGAAGCCGATCCCAGATACGTTGCTACTCTTTAGGACAAATATGTGGAAATTCGCCATCCACACACTTCCACTGAAACGCAAGTAATGCCTCTCTTCCTGAGATAAACCCAGCTTCTACCATATTCCTGTTACATTAAAATAGATGTAATCAAAGCGTTAAATTCCCATCCTATGCTATCTGACGATGATAAAAACTGTAGCGCAAAAGTTCGACTACACATCTGATTTAAAACTAACGAAATGCTTAGTACAATTTTATATGCAAAAAACATGTTCCTGTATTTCAGGGAAGACCCTTTGTTGATTGCTAAGCCAACCGTGGAGGCACGAGCGTTCACTCCAGAAGCGTAATTGGAATGAGCCGTCCATACTGTCCGCCACTTGAAACAAAGACGTCCTCCAAACGCGAGCTCTGCGCTGTCAAAGGTGCCTTGTCTCGTTACTATTTACAGAAATATGAATTTATGCTATTCAACGTAGTTACCTACTTTTATTTTAAGGAATTCCTGCATTGACTGTTAACTTTAAACGGTCTATATTTTATTTTACTGACGCTCTCATTCTTTTACCTGACTGCGTCGGGTAATGTTTTTGAAGCAAATGTATGTATGTATGGTATGTATGTATATAATTATGTACTATGAACGTATGTATGAGTGTCTCATTATTTGGCCCGCCCCAGAGTTCAAATGGCTTACGGGTGGGATAAAAAGTCTCACCAGTTCAACGGTTAAACTGCTCAGTTGAAATACTTGGAATGAGCCACGGAGTTTAACATAATACTCGTATATAAAGTGTAGATCGCTCCACACAATCTTGACGAGTCCAACGACACCTCAAATATCCCTCAAGCCCGTGTTTATTAGTAGTATATCGATGCTCAAGCCCTTGAATGCAAGACATGACAAAGAATGAGATATACACACATACCCGTAACGCTACCTGCAGTAACACGTTTTATGAATTTTGCGAAGGAAATTACATTTATGCATAGTATAATATGGCCCGTGCAAGTTGAAATATGCATGCAGCTAGTGCGGCAGGCGACTTTAAGAGGATGTTTTCAAATCGACGCGTATAACGAGAAATCGTCTCTTTAGCATAAAAAGCGCTGAATTTACGGAGAACATTTCGGAACGATGAAAGACAGACTTTTAGGTCGTTCACTGAATATACTGGCATACCTTCGTAGTATTTTTCATTTAAGGATTGTGTGGTTTGTGACTTATCCTTTGTTGTTTTCAGTTATATCCTACACAATATCTTTAATACCAATTAAATTCGACTATAATTTTCAATATTAAATATCAAATTTGATAAATCGTTACACAAATATTACACCTCTGCAAATATTACGATAGCGTTATCTATAATGTCCTATGCTTTTCAAAAAAAGATTTCTTATAGCTTGATGAGAAAGTTCTTTATTCATAACTTTTCTGAAAGACGCAAGTTAAAAGACTTTAAGAAATGTTAATTTAGAAATCTCCATGCAAGCAAGGCTTTACTTGTAACCATCTCCATATAGAATAAGGGTTCTTGCTGAAGCCGATCCCAGATACGTTGCTACTCTTTAGGACTAAGATGGTCGACTCATATGTAAGTCATTCGGCATCTACAATCTTCCACCGAAATGCAAGTAATGGCGGAGGCATGGAATAAGCTTTGCTGATTCTATCATCTTCCTGACACATTAATTAAAAGATATGTATTCAAAGCGTTGAATTCCCATCCTAAGTTATCTGACGATGATATAAACTGTAGCGCAAAAGTTCGACTACACATCTGCTTTATAACTAACGAAATGCTTAGTACAAATTTTATATGCAAAAAACATGTTCCTGTATTTCAGGGAAGACCCTTTGTTGATTGCTAAGCCAACCGTGGAGGCACGAGCGTTCACTCCAGAAGCGTAATTGGAATGAGCCGTCCATACTGTCCGCCACTTGAAACAAAGACGTCCTCCAAACGCGAGCTCTGCGCTGTCAAAGGTGCCTTGTCTCGTTACTATTTACAGAAATATGAATTTATGCTATTCAACGTAGTTACCTACTTTTATTTTAAGGAATTCCTGCATTGACGGTTAACTTTAAACGGTCTATATTTTATTTTACTGACGCTCTCATTCTTTTACCTGACTGCGTCGGGTAATGTTTTTGAAGCAAATGTATGTATGTATGGTATGTATGTATATAATTATGTACTATGAACGTATGTATGAGTGTCTCATTATTTGGCCCGCCCCAGAGTTCAAATGGCTTACGGGTGGGATAAAAAGTCTCACCAGTTCAACGGTTAAACTGCTCAGTTGAAATACTTGGAATGAGCCACGGAGTTTAACATAATACTCGTATATAAAGTGTAGATCGCTCCACACAATCTTGACGAGTCCAACGACACCTCAAATATCCCTCAAGCCCGTGTTTATTAGTAGTATATCGATGCTCAAGCCCTTGAATGCAAGACATGCCAAAGAATGAGATATACACACATACGCTAGAAAAACATTACCGCCGTAGTCGAGTAAAAAAGACTATACGTTAACTGAACGGTCTCGTAAAGTTGTAAGACCTTTATTTATGACTTACTAACTTCGCTTGCGGCTTCGCCCGCGTGTATTGGCTTTCATTAGTTTCAATATATTTTTAACCAGAAACGCTGTGATTTTAAAATGTTATTAGGTATAAGATTTTAAACAGTTTTTAATAAGATCTGAATAAAATTCTATTCAACGTTAGTAAAATAAATAATCTGAATATCAGATAAGGAAGGAAGTAAGGTAAATGAGTGACTACAAACGTTTATAAGCTCTTGGAAGTATTGTATCTGTATTTTTACATAACATTGTTTTCAATGGTTACGTTCCGTATAATTAAATTATTATAACGTTATAGCTTATTATTGTCAACCGTGGGTTCGAATGTAATTGTATTAACGTAATAAACAGAACACATGTAGGATCCCACGGCACGTTAGAGTAATCACAACTGTTTACTGCCGACCCTAAGTATTCATGAAGGTACCCTACGGTACTTCACTACGGTTACGGGGTCGTTGATAGTGCGTACTGAGGTATTTGTTATCGGGTGGTTAAATGTCAAAAGCGAGTTTTCCGGAATAATGTGTATATCACTAGACTATGCGTTTCGTTTTGAACGGAATTGTCCCGTTTTCAGCATTCTGTTCCGGATTCCGAAGAGCTTTGGACCACGAAAATGTACAATTATAGGAAGCGACGCATGGTCAGCATAATTGTAGGTAATAGGAGGTCTTATCTTTTACCGATAAATTGCAGAGATGAGTTTACATTCCAGACACTAGTCAAGTTTACACGAGATTTTTTTGGTCGATTAATTTCAGGGGTGGCGTGAAACTACGCAGCACCACTGAAATATTTTTTTCCAAATATTTAGATTTTTACCCCCAATACTACGTAGCAAGGTGTCCCAGTTTACAATAAAATAAAAATGGTGAGCATATGTGAGCAACGGGTGCCGTGTAGTACTCGGTTTGTGGGTCGCTCTGTATTGTACAACTTTCGTATTTACTACGCGTACTTCGGTGGATTCTACTCGTTTGTTATTTATGTTGTGTTAGTCTTTTTGTCATGTAAGTATATCCCACTTTCCGAATTTGTACTCAAAAAGGTACAAAGATAGATTATGACGCAAGATAATCATATTCAGTGAGGTCGGAGCATAGATTTAAACCGTAGATGCGCCCCGAGCTTAAAAACGGTGTCATGCAGTGTGACATTGAACGAAATAAAGAGTTCAGTTTTGTCTCTTTTGCTCTTGTTGAGTCGTGTTTTCTTTTGCATAGTGCATTGATTCATGTCATAATATCGAAGCTATTACATTAAAAAGAGTTAAATCTATGAATTAGAATGTTCTAGCTTGGCCCTCATGCTTAGCAACACTCCTGTTATTATGTGCAGATATATGACATGTTAAACCACAAACAGAAGGCTCTTGTCTATATAAAGTCCATAAGTTGTCCATAGGGATGTCCGTTTTACACGAAAGTGGTTCATAAAAAAACGCGTTAGTGTGCTATGCGGTTTCCAAGTGTTTAATTTTGCAAATGTTATTAGTGGACGTGCAGTGGCGCTACGCGACGGTGACGCAGCGTTGGCCGACAAACAAGCCATAAAGGCGGCTAATTAAGCGACTACCAGTCACTCGGAGCTTCACAATTAACTGCTAATCCGTTTTGATAGGCAACCGCCTGTACTTGTGCAGACCCTGTTTTCATAAGCTTGTACGTTCGCGAAGCGTTTCACGGTGTGACAATATTATGACAGTCCAAAACTAGGTTGCTGACGCTTTTGCGATCGTGTTTGTATCTAATTTCAAAATTATGGATCCGGAATAGATATTAATTTGTTTTGATCATGATATATGAACAGTGTATACTTAGAATACGTTCAAATTTCGATTATTTGACCATGCGCCGTACTTGTAGAATGTATAAAATTTTAACACCAAACGAAGACGATATGATCTCATACAGATAGTCTCTAAAGGGAATATGATTTTTCCAGTTTCTCTAAAATATCTATTTTCAATATTGTTATATGTGACATTTTCTCTACTACATAGTATAGTATAGTAAAACATTTTAAATAATGATGCAAAAATAAGTCAACGATAAAGTTTTCCTAAACTTATTCAAAGATATGACCGGTACATGTAGTTTTTGTAATCCATTTCTACACAGTCGTGCAAGTAGTTAGTTTAATGGAGACGGGGCTATATAATCTGGCCTCTTACAGTAGTAAAAGCCTACGAGCTACTTAGTGATCTGCAAGATTATCATTTAAACACGTAGCTACGTATCTACTGTTAATCCCTACAAACGGATTCGTAGACAAGCTACGAAAATTGTTGTCTAAATAAAACGGCTTGTATTTTACGTGAATAATGGTGATTACAATGGAAATAAAAACAATTAATAAGTTGTAATATTTATGATGAGGGATCCGAAGTTCATATCCCCGGCACGCACCTCTGATTTTTCAAAGTTATGTGCATATTAGAAATTAATGATCACTTGCTTAAACGTTGAAGGAAAATATCGTGAGGAAATTGCATACCTGAGACCTGAATAGTATGTCAAATCTGCTAATACGCACTTGGCCAGCGCGGTGGACTATGGGAGGAGACCCGAGCCCAGCAGTAGAACAGTAATGGGTTGGTGATGATGAATGAGAATTTTGGCTTATACGTTTGGTAAAATAACTTAACTTACGAAATTATTTAAGATGTCTTTATCGTTTGCCATATCACATAACCGTGAATAAATATAATTCCGTTGGTAGCATATTTTCTGGGTTTGAACAAAAAATGATTCCCCGTAGTCCAACTGGGGACCCGATACTGGATCCGTGAGGAATAACGTAGCGAGAGGGCCGGGCACAGTTTAAAAATGTATGAGGCACAAATATTATGACAGCGTTAGGTACATGTCGCAAACGAAATTTAGAATTACATAACAGTCGCTATCAATACTGAGCTACTGATAGCTATAGGGTACTGGCTCTTAGTATAAGTTTTATGTTTTTACAAAAATAACTGTTTTGGTATTTGTTTACGTATTTGCCAATACATTTCCAATCAGAGCCCCTAGCGTATTGTATCAGAAAATATTGGAAATATATGAGAAATAAGTAATGAAAAACAAAAACAGTCATTTTTGACAAAACGTAAAAAATCATACTAAGAGTACAAGTGGCATATCACCTTTACCACAGTAGAGGTGTGTCATTAATGTACTTTTTTATCTGTACCCTTACCAGGAGTTTTTACGTTTTGACAAATATGACTGTTTTGGTATTTGTTTACGTATTGACCCATACGATTTCCTAGTTCTGACACAATCCGCTAGGGGTACTGATTGGAATTTATATGGGAAAATACGTAAACAAATACTAAAACAGTCATATTTGTCGAAACGTAAAAACTCCTGGTAAGGGTACTGACTGCGGAGGGTAATGTTTTTCAAGCATATGTACCTATATACCTTTGTATGTATATCTCATTCCTTCAGCCCAAACGGCTTAACGGATTTTAACTTACGCGTTGTAATGAATGATTTGGTTGAAATGTGGAAATACGAGTAGATTACCTCCCTGTTCACTTTATTATTTTTTAGCTGTCGGTAATCTGTTTTTAAAATAATACTCGTTAATTGAATGTTTTATCTATAGCTTAAGCGAGTCCATTTTGAAGGATTATATATATTTTTAATTCACTCGATTTCAGGTGTTTATTTCTCATTTTTTATTGAAAGTTGATGATATATGAATATATTCCCTGAAAAACTTAACACCGACCTTATGCTGCCTTAAATAAACTAAATAAAAAATATTTTTATCTTTCATATTTTGACATCAAGTAGAAATCTAATTTCATCTGGGGTTGATTCTAGATATCCATGGGAGTTTGCCACATACCATCAAGTGGACTGCTTGCTCGTTTGTTTTCTCTATGCTTATTTAAAAAAAATCAAATGTACATTTAAAAACATAAAGTTTTAGATTTTAATTGCATAAACTAACTAATACTGGTCTAGGTATGTCAATCAATGTCCAACTCCTTTAACTAAACCCTGCATTAGATATGAACAAACATCAAATCCAAGTCAATACAATATACGAAACCAAACACAATTCCGAACGAGTCTGAAACAAAGTTTTTGTTAGCAGGTACCAAACCTGGCACCGTACTTGTTCAATAAAATAGCAATGTCTTGCTACTTTTGACTGCATTGAAGTTCGTTCGCTGAAAGTTTTGATTAGTTTCGATACTAACATAGTGCAGTTTAGTTTCGATAGTCAGTTTTGCATTCGAGCGCTTTGTTTATTGGGCGTGTGTAATTAAAAACGTGTAGGTATTTGGAAAAAAGACAGTGATAATGTTTAAACCTTGCTCTCTCTCTCAGATGGTAAAGTCAAAGAGTGTTTTAGAAATTAATGATTATCCCTTGCATAAGCGGTCAAAAGAAACAATATATGGAAACATTAGAAACATTATGTGCTTTAAAAAAAATTGAATGGTATATGAACTCTACCAAACCACAATAGGCCAGCACGGTTAACTACGTACTACGGCCGGCGAACCTACTATCTAATAAATTTCTCTGAGAAGCAACCCATGCCCAGTAGTAGGACAAATGGGCTGGCGACAAGGTATTTCACATTATATTAACATTTTTGAAGGTGGTAGAACCCTTTGTGGTTCGACTCCGGCGGCACCACCGCCACACCTATTTCTATCTAATAACAGCAGTGATAGGCGCTGCTGTGTTCCGGTTTGAAGGGTGTGGTAAGACTTTTCCGAAGCGTTCCAGCTTAGTCTTCAGGGGTAGCGGCGCATCTGTGGCCGACCTTAGGTAGGAATATCTAATCCTATCTGGGGTTGATTACAGATGTCCATGGGCGGCAGTAGCCACTTAACATCAGGTGGACTGCATGCTCGTCTGCTACTCCTATATTATAAAAAAAATCAATTTTAAAAATATTCTGTATTAGGTATCATCAGGTGAATAACTTTTACATGTTTCTATTTAACTGATTTTTAACCTTTATGTTTAGTAAATGATAGAACATCATATTAAAAAATAACTTAAAGGTGATATATGTAATAATTATATGAACAGAACCACAGAATCCAACATAATAGAAAACTTCGCTATAATTCATTTCAAAACTTTTCCGACAAGTCGTATAAAATCTGTAACACATCTTATTGATGTGCTGGCGAAGAATTTGAATAAGAACTTAAAGATAATCGGAAGTGTTCAAGACTTCCTTCAAGCAATTGTTTGTCAAAAATTACCTCAATTTAGATAGTTACCGGTAAAGTTTTAATCTTAAACGACGCCAGTGATGTGAGAAAGTTTGTGCTCGTAGTTTGAACTTCATAGAACTATTTATACCCGTTGGCAGTGACAAATTTACTCTAAGTATATTTGGCGTGAACTACATTAAAATGTTACTACTCCTAGCAGATTTATCATGCTTGTAAATAAATATGCGCTACAAACTCTGGACCTTTCTCCTAATGACATCTACTCACTCCTCGAAGATAAGAGGGAATACTACAGCGCTACTGATCTTTCAGAATAATGAGCGTGAAAACAGTTCCTATTGCAGTGGTTTATTTCACATAGGAATTTAGTCACAGATTTGATACCAGTTATTATGTAATGATATCATCATTCATTACTAATGTGTTTGTCAATATGTGATGGAGCAGCGTGGTGGAATACATTCTATTTTATCTTTATTCCCTCCCCTACGAGTCTCGTGCGTACATACAAAAGTACATGAAATCTGAGATTCCTAATAGTTAAAAGTATTCTACCCCAAGAGCGCCTAGAATATACCAAGAGTCACGCAAACTGGATACCTACAAAAATTCTATTTTCCTTAAATGTTTACCGTTATGAATCTTGTTAAAATAAACCGTAAAGTGATTTTACATACCAAGTTGGGCAGTAACAATAAGAAAACAATTTCCTAATTTCCCAACAATGTTTTTCCTTTATTTTCTTTCCTATATTCCTGTCTGCCAAAAGTTTGGAGTTATGATATTGCGACCGAGTAAAAGTTTAGTGTGTTTATAAATCATGACAAAGAATCAATGATCCAATTGTCTAAGAGCTTCGTTTTCGAAGGAAAAAATGCTGAGAATGGATTATGATCACATGTCATATTTTGCAAGATTTTATTTGACTTGCTTTGATAGTTCGTATGTATGTGAGAACCAAGTCTTGATCCCGTATTTTAAATTAATTAACCCCAATCGATTGCGCTGAAATTTTGAAAGCGGTTACATTTCATGGTTAGTGACTTCATTCTAAATCCAATCCGCCATATTGGATTGTTAATTTTAATCTTGGATCATTAATTTTAATCTTATATGGTTACGATAACCACATAAGTTATACTGGTATTAAAAAGTTTTTACAATAAGATTGAAACATAAAATGACATTCTTAACAAAGTCGTTTATAAAAACTTTTAAATTTTATTTAGCCTCAAGTTGCTTTTTACACAAAGAATTAGGTTAAGAGACGAGAATTCAACGTTTGTTTCGGACAAAAACGGATCACATACACAGTGACCGAGGATTGTGGAGTCTGACAGAGTAGAGCCGATTACAACGTGAATCGCTAAATATTTTATAAGTCTGATTTGCATTTTTTTATGAACGGGCTAGGTGGTCGACTACAAAAATACTCTCTCTTTATAGAACGAGAGAGGTTCTTTATTAAAGTCTCAATATAGATAAGTTACTGTATAAATTAAGGTCTTTGTACACCTGAGCACTGGGAATGTCTGCGCTTTGTAATATTATGAAAGGGCTATTAATCATTCAGTACTTAATTAAGGGATTAAGGTACATTTGTGTGTTTTAGTAATTGGTAATCGACGTTACGGCACGAGGAACGCAAATAGGGCTTATTGTTTATTTCATTTATTGTGGCTTAATTAGTTTCCATGTAGGAACATATCAATAACAGTAACTGAATTTAAAACTTCCACAAATAATATTTGATTTTAACAAACATTTGTTGTCTTTGTTTGATTGATGTGATTATTTTATGGTCTTATCATTTAAATTCCATATTTTATTACATTTACATATCTATCCAAGTGTTTTTATCTACAAAATTTGTGAAAAATATAACTTTAAAAGACAAAATACCAATAAATAAATGATCAGGGTTCTGTAAAGCCATAGTACTTTTAAAAGCACACAGAAGCCTCAGGCAATGTGGACACGAACCGCTCTGCTCTCACAGTATTATAATTATTATTGTAGAACTTCGTTACACGAAAATATGTTTCAAAGCGAACGATTTCTTCTTTATTTCATTTTACATTCGAACATTACTTTACTTTATAAAATTGTAGTGAAGTACGTTCTGGAATCTATACTTTTAGAAGAACATTGAATTTAATTAGCGCTAACAACTGAAGCTATTTCGAGAAAGGTATACCAGGTTTGATCAGAATCCTCTATTTTTATTCAATATGGCTCATGAGCTAAATTCTGAACATTAGCAAATGATGCTCGACTAAAAATAATTTAAAAAAAATTGCACGAAGTAATATTAAAACTCAAGAAAATAAAAGTAATTATTGAAGTAATTTGTAGTAATAGGTACTTTCGGTAATCGGGACTAGAATAGGGCTACGGTATCCCCTGCCTGTCGTAAGAGGCGACTAAAACGGGGCTTCCGGGGTTGCGGGCGGCAAGAGTGGGAGCTCGAACCGTCCAGTGTGCTACCCCGGGAAGGACGGCGGTATGTGTGGTCGCATACCGTCGTAATCATAAGATGTTGTGGGAGGAGCGAACGCTCCCCTAGGGCAGAGCCCGATCCGGGCATCGCGCTTGGAGGACTCCGGTTGTGTTCCGTTGGAGATCCCGGAGTTCTCCAACAAGCGCCGAGGACGGCCACCGGGGGGGTTTTAGTGCGGTAAAAATCCCACATAACCCGACGTCGCTCCCACGTCGTCAGGTACCATTTGAAGGTTTCCCCCTCGAAAAGAAAAAAAAGAGGTACTTTTGGTAATACTTAATTTTGCAAGTTTAATACTCTTATAGTACTGTAATTATAAATGGCATTACACAGAAATATGTTCAAGTAGATTTTTTCTTTGTTCCATTGTACATTGAAATAATGTCCAATTTTAATTTTAAAACTGTTTCAGGGAAAAAATATTTTTCTTTTTTCCGCGTGGTTGTATACAATTTATCTTTAAAATAATAATGAACCATTAACCAAGGGTGAATAAGGGTTCCTCATTTTAAATATAATTGTTAAATCATGTCTCCTACTTTGGGAAGATAAATATTGCGTATTTATAAAGTATCCTACCTAAATAGTCACTGAATCGACGACAAATAATAATTCAATAAACACGCCATTCTCATGAAAAAAAATTTCTCAAGGAATTTTTACTTACTAATCTCTTCACGACGTAAATACACGAATAGCCTTATTTTCACAAATAACGTATCATACTTATTTTGTTTTTCAAGGTACTTTTCGTTATTAATGTCGTACAAAATTATAATTTTGGCGAAAATTGCGGCTACATTTTATACTGAGTAAAAGATTACGCAATGTATATCTTGTTCTCCAAGAAATTCGTTATGACGGCATCAACTCGAGTTCGTAATATAAATACGCTTTGACGTACTTGGTGGGCCCAAGTTACAGAGGCCTGCCTTTTAATCTCAAACGAATAATTAAAAGATGTAAAAGTACTTTCGGGTGTCTCTGAAAGGCACTGCTTTGTGTGTCTTTTGCGTTAAGCTTAATTATATAATAATACAAAAGGCAGTGTCATGTTATATTAAAAGGTTGAGATGAGTATTTAAATTTTTAAGTTATTTATTATCTTATTTATAAAATTCTCGTGTCACAATGTTAGTCACCGTACTCCTCCGAAACGACTTTACCGATTTTCACCAAATTTTATTAGCATATTCAGTAAGTCTGAGAATCGGCTACTATCTATTTTTCATACCCCTAAGTGAGTGATTGTTCACCCTTAACATTTTTTTATTTATATGGCAACACAACGTTTGCCGGATCAGCTAGTAATATATAATATTATGTATAATATTTACATATTTTATTTTTATTTCGTACTATTTCATCGTAAGTCCGTTACTGCCCCACTGCTGGGTACGAATCCCCTCTCAAAGTGGGAGGGTATTATGCCATAGTCCATCGCGCTGGCAAAGTAAGAACTGGTCCCTTGAGATTTTTTGAAGAACTCAAACAACAAACAAACTCAAACGTGCAGGTTTACTCAACATGCACATCATTTTGAAAAATCTAATGCCTGGACTTCGAATTTCGGACCTCCTGGCAAAAGGGCCGAGCATCTACTACAAGGCTATCATTGTTCTTAGTATTTACTGAATTTACATAATTCTCAGTTCTTGCTTAAAACATCTTTCTAACGTTTAAGATAACTTTCAATATCTAATTTGATCACTTGGTTCAGACTCTAAAAATAATTAAACCAAATTTTCAATTTTGCATCAGTACTGAACGAACCTCCGCGTATAGCAACTTTACATTCAATTTTAATGATCTGAAAAAAAACCTAAATTAATTGTAACAGACAATACAAAATATTTTAAAAATTATAATTGTTTAAAGAAAGCATAGAGTGTAAATACGTATAAGGATGAGATAATACTTAGGAGTTTCTAAGCCGGAATGTTAAGAGGATACGGGGAGTTAAACCTTTAAGCTTGTATTTTGCATTAGCGAGACTTGCTAAAAAACATTGTCAGATTTTCACGATATGGGCAAACTTCTTTAGACTGCTATATTTACTACCTTTGTGTGTATGTGTTTGAAAGTATGAAATCAATTACAAAACACACTACCCGTGAGGTCTAAGTTTCTTTGGCTCGTATTAGAGCATTTGCCTTACCAGATTTTTTATAACACTGAACTAGCAAACCGTCCAGTCCACCTGATGGTGAGTGGTCACTGTCGCATGGACATTTATAATCAACTCCACATTGAAGAGGCGTTCTATCGAAAACCGATCACAGCTGCGTTGTCACTCCAGAAGACTAGTATATACCCCTCCTTTGGGAGTCAGTCGGCATCCTTTCCACGGAAGTACTTCCTCTATCAAATCATATAATTTCTACTACTTTTCAAATAGTGCGAACACGGACGGCAAGGCGGAAATAACTTATTCACACATTTCTACACAGGAAAAACTACAAAGGTATTACTTACAACATTGCAAATTATTTCAAGATCTCCAAGCGAATAATAAATAAACAAGAAGCGGAAATCTCGAGAGATGATTATATCAGCATTCGAATAGAAATTCGTAATAAGCAAAGAATTGAAGCAAAGTAAATTCTGAAATGCATACAACTGTCGCTAAACAAGATGTTTTGTGAATCCGCATCGCAAAGAACTCCAAAAATGGAAACGGAAATTCCTGTACCGATGCTTCGTATATTACTAAAGGGGAGACGGAATAACGGATAAAACATACATAAGATTTTATTAGTCGCTAGTTATTTTTAAATTTGTATGCTTTGTCAAGGTTCTTTTGTTATTATTACTACAGCGGCGTACCTGCGACAGTCCGCACTGGCGATCGTAGCTGACGATAGGCGACAGTCGCTAACGACAGGCGGCGACAGTCGGCAGCAGTCGACGGCAGTTGTGAGCGTGTTATCGCTCTTGCAACTTACTCTCGTTCGTATGTTACCTCCCTTAGATGGAATTTTCAAAACCAAGTAAGTTTTAGAATGCTTTGTAATATTCTAGTTTTGTAATTGCCTCGGTATCGGTCAATAGGTCATTGAACCATCGAAAAATTATTGATCGGTGGAAGTCGATACTAAAGCTTGCCCCGAGAGGAGCCCAAGGGCTTTCGCGCTAGAAGGGCATCGGTGCGTCCCTCTGGAAAACCCAGAGCTGTCAGGGTTCTCTCCGTACGGTTGTTGAGAGGGTTTAGTGAGTTTTACATACGCCAATATCTTATACAATAGGTTTAATATCATTTTAGATTTTCTTCTCGTAAACAAGAAGGTTGCTATATTATGATTTCCTTATAAAACACAAACAAGAGACTACATACAGAGAGCAAAATCATATAGACCCCATACAAATTGTTCCTCTAAAACTAACTTCGAAACTCTATTTATTACTTGTTGTTGGCCGTTAAAGTCCGCTTTCAAATTGGATCCAAACAAACTCATGCGTATTCTAAAATTTGTATCTTGCTTATGACTGCAGATACTTCAATAAATAAAGATTTTGCCAAGTACTGAGTAGATGAAAAAATGGCTCTGGGATTTTCTCGTAGAAGATAAAATAAGGGAAATTGAACCTGAAGATGGGGTGGCGCCCTTCCACTGTGATTAGTAATTACCACTCCTGAGGGATAAATGTTGGTCTAATTGTTTCCCGAGACGATTAAATGGATGGATGAGTGCAAATTTCTCGACAAAATGTGTTTCAAAAAGGCTTATGTTTTTCTTCTCAACAACATAATTACCGTAATATAGTTTTTAGCGAAGTTATGTTTAAATAGAAAAACTACACATTCAAAGTATACATGAAGGTACTAGTTCTATGTCCTTGTGTAGCTGGAACAGCTTTGTAAAACGTTATACTTTTCATGATTTTCTTGCCATAAAAGAAAAAAAATTGGGAAAAAACGTTGTTTTTATGACGATTTCCACACTCACAATTGCATACTAGGATTCCCCTTTGTCGTGGATATCAGGGACAGCTGTAAATAAAAAAATAACAACTACCCAGGCCCAGAATAGAAAGTATAATTTAGAAATCTATCTGGACGGGGATCGAACCCAGAACCCTCCAAACTCCAGAACGCGCCAATCGATATGATGACGGCTCCTTCACGTGAGTGATCAAAAATAGGTATATTAACTTGCCCAGGCCGGGCATTATTTCGGAGCCATAAAGTAATACTTGACGATCTCTAACCTTATTTACCGTTGCACAGTATAAAGTTAAAACAACATGAGAATAAGAATAATTTGAACAAGGTTTGCTACTCATAGATTAATAAAAGTACCCCACTATAGCCGGTACGGGCGGTTGTTGGTTTGTGGCTTGCGGTCGCACCACACACTATCAGACGGGATACGACGCCAATGTCGCGTTGGAAAACGCGGTTTAAGGTGATGCCACACTCGTGTAATACGTTGTGTAAAAACATGTGTAATGTTATGCAAATTCTTCGTATGTGAACATAACAAAATAGAATACCCTAGTAATTAGAAACTGGGCCTCAACGTGCGGTCGAAGTAGCCCTGATTTTTCAAACTTAGCTAATAATAATAATGATAGGTATTTATCACTTACTTAACATAGTTTTTTAAAGTAATTTTTTCGAGAATGTTAAAAATCTATCAATCCGTATTTGGCTAACGTGGTCGACTCTAGCCTAAGTCCTTCTCACTCTGACAGCAGACGCGTGCCCAGTAGTAAGACAATAATTGCTTTACAACAAGACTACGAATTTTATGTACTCGTTCGGTGCTGGCATTCACGCTGAGAATTCCATTGATTTGCTAGCCTTGTTTAATTCTAATTCAAATACTAAAGGTTACGGTGAGCTTGTATACAGTCGTCGCTATTTGTGTTCTTTTAGAGTAAATTATATGCATTATAATTTAAATACATGTGAACCCGCCTTAAGGCAACCGGTAACCCGATATTTGTAGACAAATATGGAACTTTGTTTGATAATTCGGTTGGTTTCGTGTTCAAAGTGACAAATGGGCGTAAAGTCTACATGATGTTAAATAACTATGATTCCTGATGAGCTATTGATTCACAAGTTAATAATTTACACTTTGTTTCTAATTCTTCTGTATAGTATTATTTCCTCCGCGATATGTTTCTTTTTTATTTTACATTGGGCTGATAAGTGCATCGTGTTACCGCAAATCCATACGGCTACTGCGTCTGAAATGTTCCCAATAACTCTGTAAAATTTAACCTTATGTATCACGGACATACATCATATCAATATGATATTTTCTCGATTTTCTGTTATGAACAATGAAGAACAAAAGCACGTGTAACATCTCACGGGGAACGCGAAATGTGGTTAGGTTAGGTTAGGGTAGCCTTGAGGAACATGTGTAATATTCACCCAAACTAGACCACTCGTAGTCCCAGCGAACTCGTTATGCACGGGGATAACTGATCAGCTGATCGCCCGTAAATCGCAACCATGATTAGGTCCTAACACAACACAGATTAGTAAACAAAACGTGGAGCCATCTCAACACGAGTATTTGAGGACGTATTTTGTTTGAAACTTGTACCACCGCATGTTTGCAAAACGTAAACAAGGCACCAATGAAGTATTTTATAATAATATAACAGCAGCAAACGAGTAGCGAACGAATTTCATAATAATATAACAGTAAAAGAATTTGCAATCCACATAGGCAAGTGGCTACTGCCTTGCTCAGATAATTGAAATCAACTCCAGATTATAATACTAGCCGTGGTAGATCACATATGCGGTTCTCTCTCTGAGGACTAAGCTGGAATGCCTCGGATAATAACGTTTCCTTGACACACACTTCAATCCGAAACAGAGCAACGCTCAACACTGTAGTTATTAGGCAGAAAAAGGTGAGGCCTTTAAAATCTGTATAATTTGCAAAACCATATTAAAATTATTAAGACTAACGCAGAATTATTCATTGTATCCAGCTTAGTAGGTATAGATGTATACATACCTGAAGAAAATCTCTTCCATCCACTTTAGTTTTAAGTATCACGATGTCAGACTCCTCTGACTTAATATCCACTCGAATTCGACTTCAAATGGACTGAAGAGGTTTTGAATTTCATCACCTGAGCGTACTCTGTTATTGGATTTGAGCTTTCACCGGGTGTTAAAAATATAACTTGGGAAATGTTCAAGCAAAGGTAATAAATAAACGAATACAATTTATGTTCTCTCCGCCAAATTCATATAAAGAAGTCCACTTTAAGATAGTATATATTAAGATAAATGTCTTATGACGAGTATACTGTCAAGTACGCATGTCTGGATGTCTGACATACTTATATACACGCATACCGAAAACATTACCTTCCGAATTCGGGTAAAGACGAAACATTACGGAAGATAAAATTAATATAACTTAAGTATTTAATAAAATGTTATTAATATGTAATTTATATAGTATGTAGTAGAATAAGTAGTAATATTGCGTATAGATTTTAGCTTAGAATTGATTTCTCTCGGTAATAATATGCTTAAAACATATTTTCTAATTTAGAAAAAGTGTATGAGATACTTTTATGATAAGTATGTTTAGAAGTTGTAATGCGATAACTTACAATATAAAGTCCACTCTTCATTTTTAAATATGAAAGAAGTGTTAATAAACAAAAGGTCTAATTAGTTAAAGGTAAGATTGCGCCTAGAGCCTCATTTAACTTGAGATTCGGTGTCAACTGCTTGTTTACGCGTAGAAAATGAAATATTTCCAGACACCTGCCATAATTTCTACGGTACGCAGTCTAATGGTAACATTGTCGTATTTCTTCTTATAGTCTAATAGGTAGTTCTTTTTCCTCGGTGTTCCTAAGTACAATTTATATTAATACCATCATATTTTCACGTTGGTTACCCGCATTTTCATATTAACCGTTGTCCGGACCCCTGTGATAATGGCGGTCCCACCTTCGTCATTTGTTTGCGAACTGATTAAATTTACACGGCTAACGCAGTTTGGGGCTAAATTAAATCTCGGTAAGGTATTTCGCATATTTTTTTGGGAAACGGCGAAATTGTTTTAGTGGTAACCTACTTACGTAAATCTTTTTTAAGGTTAAACGTACGTAAATATTTGTATCGGCTCTTAAAATGCTCTAATAAATTTGAAAGTACTTGGATCAAATTAACTATATTTTAGTATGAACATATAAAGCAATTAGGAATAGCGTAATATTTTGTTGTATAAATGAATAAGCTTAAAATAACTCTCTCTGATTTCAACTACCATTTTAAGCTCGACTCCGGCTATAAAATGTCAACATTTTGTCTACAACATAATGGTAAGTTTAACTTAACGAAACAACTTACACGATTATAATGTAATGTAACTTTATACGTTATAATAGCCCCCGACATTTATGCAATAACCCTGATTTTTAAGGTATACTGCCACCCATTTACATTTTCTACCTATCCCAAATAAGGCAAGGGCCCTTTTTTTAACGAGGGAACCTTCAAAAGGTACCCCATGCCGTGGGAGTGACACGGGGTTATGTGCGATTCTTACCGCACTAAAGCCGTCCTCGGCGTTGCGTAGAGGACTCCGGGATCTCCAAAGGAACGCAACCGGAGTCTACTTAGCGCGTTGCCCCGTCGGGCTACGCCCAGGTGACGAGGAGGAGCGTGACGCTCGCCACACCGTCTGGTGTGTACGACGATATGCGACCACACATACAGCCGTCCTTCCCGGGGTTGCTGACGGGCGGTTCGAGCTCCCACTCTTGCCACCCGCAACCCCTGAAGCCCCTTTTTAGTCGCCTCTTACGACAGGCAGGAGATATCGAAAACAAGAGCCCTACCTACAGGTATCTACTTAACTACTACTACTACTACAACTTAAACACGACTTCAGGTGCACATGTTCGTATAGATGCTGTGCATCCGCTGAAGACTAAATTGTTTATTATACTGATTATTAAAATATCCACCGAATTTATACACAAAAGATTTTGAAAAAATAACATTTATATGTGTAAATAACGAATATGTAAATATGTGTAATTATCGATGTCATAGAGCCACATAATAACATATATTAATAACGGGGATGTTTTTGTAGCACAATAAACATAAAATATTTTTTTCAACCATCTACTTCTATCAGAAGCGCAAAGATTATTAATTTGAAGCGGGCATGTTACGTTGAAGGTATTCATAGAGCATCCATTGAATAGCTAAGAAAGCCTTTTTAAAGATCGTCGAATAGGAATTCTGAATGCGTTGGCAATTTTCAACGCAGCTTCAAATACCGGAGCGAATTTGTAGACCGCGGGTTCAACCAACATTTATATTAAAGGAGTGATAATTTTATTTCTATAGTAAAGAATAAAAAAACTTTTATCCTGAAGTGGGTAAACTTATTATATTTTTTTTTATTTATGTCATTTCTCATTTAAAATTATTATCTTAATTATCAAATT
Source organism: Epargyreus clarus clarus (assembly GCA_014595695.2). Taxonomy (NCBI): domain Eukaryota; kingdom Metazoa; phylum Arthropoda; class Insecta; order Lepidoptera; family Hesperiidae; genus Epargyreus; species Epargyreus clarus. Next base: position 1,074,817 of record JACTTY020000006.1, read on the forward strand.
ATATAGACCAAAGGTAAGTATGAGTACTTAATAATACCGGTATTTCTCATAATATCAAGTTCGGAATCCAATTATTTTTTAATAAACAAATCTATTATATGATTGCCGAATAAAGCTCTTATAGACTTTGAATTTGGGCCCTCTTAACCAAAATTAACCTATCATTAACAATAATACCGTAATACTCATGCAAAACAACCTTTGCCCCTAATTAGGTGTATTTTCATCTTCCTAAGTGTATATAATAATCCAACTAATTGGACCCATTCCCCGAAAAGAATTATTTCGTAAGTACAGGAAAGTAGAACATGAGGGTTTCGCTTCACCGTGGCCGGATAACAAACAACGTGCTTAAGAAGGGTAAACATTGAATGAAAATAAACGCCAAAACCATATTTTATTCAGGTATTTTGTAGCACTGCCTATATGCTAATTGATTTTGATATATTATATACTTTTATGGGTACTAAGAAAGAGTAAGATACGGAAAATACTTAAGAATTTTGTGAAAAATATATATATAATTTCGGGTAGTGGACGCCCATAAAAACCCTTCACCTTTTTCAAAATAAAATAAACAGCTATTCTGCGTCCACGAGCAAAGGCGGAGGGAAAATGAAACTTATTTTTCCGTGCCATCGTTTAAAGGCACATCGCTTCACATTTCTTCGTTCTCAATGAGACCAGTTGTTAAATACCCACATAAAATCTTCAAGAAACAAGTGGTAGCGGGTCGGAGGTTTAGCTATATAAGTATTCTGTTGGTTTGATTCTTGAGTGCTATTATCGAACGTATATTAAGATTTACACATTTTTTGAGCAGTGACAGTCTTGTAGTTAGAAACAGACGTTTCTAACTACAAGACCAGGGGATGAGACCATCCCCTGGATCCAAGATATCAATTTCAGGTACCCCTGATTTTTCAAACTTATGTGTTATGTGTTTATCATACACACACACACACGCACGCACGCACACACGCACGCACGCACGCACGCACGCACACGCGCACACACACACACACACACACACACACGACAAGACGCTAAATAATTTGGTAGTGTTATAAATTTAAATTTAATTTGATCATTGTTATCAAGTTTATAATATTGTATTATCAATCAATTTAGATCTTTCAAGTCTATTGTTTATTATAATAATGTATGTGTAATGGAAGAGTGGGGCTGCTTGACACAAGTATAAATTTATTTATGCTTACAAAGTAGCTTCTACGAATGTGTAAAACGAATGTTATAATTAATAAATAAACATTTCACATTTCACATTTCACATGTGCCCCATGTAGACATGGCACCTGCAGTAGGCCAGTAAGGGTTGGACGATGTCGTCGTCACACAGTCGTCGTCAACAACTTGAAACAAAGCTACTACAATTACATTTTTCATATCTGTAGCCTAATAAAATGTTTTAAGTTAAACTGTTAAACTTTTTTACCTTCGGAAAACTTCTCGAAATTGAAGCAATAAAATGAAAAATCTATTTTTAACAAGAATAAACTGAAAACGGATTGATTAAATTACTTAATAATGAAAATGGTTAAACTCGATACTTTCGTAGGTAACTTTTATCTTCAATTTATTTCACCTCAATAAATCGCGATCAATTTTTACCCGTACAGCAGTTGTAGGACTGCCATTGTGAAAAGGTTTCAGCTGTATTTTGCGACTATTCTTGGCTTTATCCACCGCCGTCTTGCACATTTTCCAATATTATCCCCATTGAATAGGGCTGTCTAAATCGTTGAAAAATAAACTAATAAAATATTTGAAATTTAATTGTAACTAGAAATGACAACCTTTCGTAAAATTCTCAGTTGCATAATACTTTAGAGTGGTCTAGATTTTGTTAGGAATAACATTGTATACTTTATCCCCGGCGTAACTTTAATATAAGAGAGGCTAAATTAATAGTGTGACTGTCTACATTCATACTTTTTTACGTTAAAATAAATGACTAAATACGACAGCCCTATTGCATAACATACTCCCATTGGGAGTAATACAACATAACAAAGACCTTCCTAATAAATTCGGATCATGAATATGTTAGTATATGATTGCGACTGCTATTGTTATACTAAGTAGCAATATAACCTTTTAAGTACATAATGTATGTACTAATAAAATATCCTAATAACGCGCAATATGACTCGATATTGAACTATGGACGTAATTACCTATTTTCAACAACTCAGTACTTAACCTGACTATGTATAAATAATGTCTAGAAATACAGATTCCCGGTAAATATCTTCTGATCGTTATTTTAAGACAATTTTAATTGGTTGTTTATCTTATCTTATGATATAAAAAATATAATCTTTAAAAAATGTCATGTTGAATGTTCAGATATTTCACTACATTGGATAATTATTAGTATAAGCAACCTGAGAAAGATCATTTCTTACATTTACGTGAACAGTAAGTAAGTATAGACACACGCACTCATATCATCTTCTGTCTTTCTTTCAAGTCTCGTCATCTTTAAAGAATCCCTCCATCAGCAAAAGATTGAAAGGATCCCTTTGTTCCACTAAAAATCAAAGAACTATCTGTAACTATTACTGTCATAGACCCATTTGTGTCCCACTGCTGGGCACAGGTCTCTTTTGTATTGAAATGGATAATAACAATAAGTATATAAAAAAACATTAGTAATAACCTACTTTTGTTAATTTTAAATCCCATATAAAAAGTATCTCTCTTATGTAAGAATAGGCAACTAAAATGGAGTTGCTAATTTAACAAACTATAATCTAATATCATGCACGGCATATATCCCGACAAAAACAGTAACAGCATATTAAATAAGACGTCAGAAACCATGAAACAGAACCTTCACTGTAAATTGAATCAGATTATTGAATAAGTGCGCTCCGACGTACGACGTAGGTTTGCCAGAGATATAGGATGACATGAAGTGGCTATAAAATTGTCCACGCACATCAAAACACGCTCTAAACTCGCACATTTAGTACCGTGCAATGGCTACCAGTGAAATGTAGCGTGCACTAAAGATTGAATAGAGACTTTTAGATCTCTCCTGAAGTTTATTACACGGTAATTGTTCGATAATTTTATGTTGATTGTTCAGTATGTTTATTTACTGTGTAATTCGGTTTAATTTCAGTAATAAGCGATTAATTAAATATTAACATCGAATTAGTTTTAGGTAGGTAAAAAAGATCTGTTACAATATATTTTTAGATCTGCTGTTTTTTTAGGGTTCCGTACCCAAAGGGTAAAAACGTAACCCTATTAGGTACTAAGACTTCCCTGTCTGTCCGTCTGTCACAGGGCTATATCTCCGGAACCGTAATAGATAGACACATGAAATTTTTATAGAGGATCCATAACGGAGGTCGCTGTAACAGAAAATACTAAAAATAAAGTAATGTCGAATATTAAAGGGAGTCTCCATACAACAAATCGGTATTTATTGGCATTTTTCGATCTAAATGTTAAACCGTACTAGGAAGATGTTGAATTTTTTACAATCCGTTTACTACTATAACTGGTATTATAATACCATACCATACCATAATAAATACAAACATCTATAAAACATATTTTAATATAGTTATTTTATTTTTATTATACGTTGTTTACGTATCATTCATCATCACCCCAACGCCATCTATTTTAATGAATAAAAGTAAAAAATAATGAACATTTGGTAGTACCGAAGCCTCCATGTGCGAGTTCGACTCGTACTTGGCGAATTATTACTTCTTCGTTTTTGTACCCCTGTAGTTTCATGAATCCGTGACTTAATACATTTACGGTAATAACAATTTACATTATAGATTTTAAAAAGTTTTTATCTAAAAACGCATTAAAGCCAGGCGACTTTTCAAATTCTTAATGGGTAAAGTACATTTCAATTCAAATCTGCAATTACATTGCAATAATAGTGTAGATAATAATAAGATAACAATGAAGTTTAAAAGTCAATTTTGCCTAAAGCTTGCTACTAGCGCCCACTGCCGGGTCAATGCGAATACATTTTGAATTTGAAATCATAAATAGCCGTAAGCGTAGAAAAACAATCATCAAGACAACATTACTTACCCCATCAACTTTGGGAAAAATCAACTTCCTTTAAAACCATAGACAAGTTATAAATATTAGCTACTACCTAAAATAATGGCTAAACTAAAGTTTAACCATCAGAAAACGTGCAGCAAAATATCGAATTTTTCTCTTAGATAAGATAGATATAATCGTAATAAGTAAGGAATAGAATCATCTAATTGAGTTTTTTTAAATGGCAATCTAGATCACGCTGTCGTCTAGTAAAACGTCTATCTAAAAAAAAAATATCTCTTTTATTTACGAGTGTATAATATATCCAACTTAAAATTCTCGAATTTTAGCATTAGCAAATAATCGATAAGTCCTAGACCTGAATCCATTTAAGTAACAAGATACTTATCTCTCGGCCGTACTAAACTCTTTTAACACCGTCATAAAACTAAATTGAAGGAGATCTTTAGAATAATACTCTATATGTTTCTTTCTTTTTTTCTATCTATACTAATATTATAAAGAGGAAAACTTTGATTGTTTGGTTGTAAATGCTCAAAAACTACTGGACCGATTTTAAAAATTCTTTCACCATTCGAAAGCTACATTATCCACGAGTAACATAGGCTATATTTTATATGAAATATATTTAATAAATGGATTTTGAGGCGGTAAAAAGTTTACCAGGTCAGCTAGTATGTGATATTTTGCGTACATCCAGTCCACAGTAAAGTGTATCGCTGTGGTTTATGAGTAGGTAATATTGTTAGGAGGCAAGTTAGCTTGCAGGACATGAGGGTTTCATGACGTGCTTGTGCTCTTGACATTTGGCACGTCCCGTTTAAATTTATAAGGGTTGTCGGCTTTTCATGTACACCCTGCGATTATTTTGATTTCTTTCTTGTCAATTTAACCCTTTAATTCGGACTTTTGCGTTGCTTGCCAAAAGATTGGTAGGATGTATACTATATATTGAAGTTACTTTATTGCTTGTGAAATATGAAACGAAATTACAAAAGCTCACTCGTATAATGCAAATCGGCAAATACTATCATTTTTAAGGAGCAAATAGAAGTTTGGGTCGATATTTTGATCTATTAAATACTTACAAATAATAGAATAACAATTAGGCAAGACCTAGGATGGACGGAATAGATGAATACTCTAGCTATCTGAAATTAGTTATCTGGCATGTTTAGTGAGAAGTTATAGTATGAAAGTGTTTTAAAATAAAGTTGAGTCGAATTGATTTTGAATATATCTAACTTTTAATTATCGAATGATGAATAAGTGAAAACATTTACTTATCGCGACTCGTAGCTGTGAAATCGGCAAAATGTTTGCTTCTTCACAAATTGACATAAATATAGACATGCTTATCACACTTTCGCTCAATTCAAATTATAATTGATGTTTGCTTAAAGCATCAGAGCATCACGGGAGCGGCGAATTACGTCGACTAATTTTGTAGCTTCAGTCTTCACATTAATGTTGATTTAAAACCGTATATATTAGCATGTTCGGAGTTATTCCAAGGGTTGTAAATGAGAAACATTATCACGTTCTCGCGTAAGCAGTCAAAACATTAAACATATTTCAAGTTATTTTCATTCTAAAAAGAACAAATGGTCAAAATGTATTTATGTAAGCGCAAGTAGTATATAATTTCCGTATATTTCCTTTATTTTTATACATATGAATGAATAAATTTTAAGTAATTTATTAATAATCAAATATTTCTAGTCAATGACTTCAAATTCCTCAGATAAATATTTTCAAAAATTAAATTTTGTTACCACTAACCGTATCTAATTTCAATACTTGTACCTATATTAAATTTACTCAGCCAATTATGGATTGCAATAGGAAATTTCATCCGAACGATTATACAACTTCCATCGATAAAATTACACATTTCTAATCTCGACTTGTGATTGATTGGAATATAATAATGAACTTCGAGACTGTTATGACTTAGGTTCGAAGTAAACTTGAAGCAGTTTGAATGCGTAACATTTATGCCCTTCAAAACTTCTGACATTGACATCAGACTGTGAATTGAAATAAAGTTTAATATATTTACACATGAATGTAATGAAATGACGGTAGTTATAAAACATTAGAAACAACTAAGTTTCTCCATAACCATCACCGTTGAAGTAGATGAAAATTATTTTTACTAGAAATCCTTATCTTTGGATGAAAGCGGCCGTTCTACGCCATGGCTCTGAGCCCTGGGAATAGGTTCACAGACATTTGGTATACCTCTTTACCCGGTAACTCTCAAGAGGTCTACCGTACTACCTCCGGTGAAGTGTTCCGCCATTTGGGGATCATTTCACGATCACAGTAAATACCAGACCATATCTTACCGAAGTCGCATGGCTTTGGACAATCTTTATACAATACGAACTATATCAGATTCATCTCCAAATGCGAATAAGCAATCCATTCGTGATTAAATTGAAATCACACCTACCTTCGAATAGCTATATATTATAACGGCTGCAGTGTCTCATATGCGGTGCCAATTACTAAACTAAACACGGAGACTATTAGTGTCTGTGTGCACCCAAATTAGACTGTGTTCAGTGCTTGTAATACAGTGCTTGTGTTCTGTGCTTAATGTACAAACTTGTATTGGACCGCATACAAATTTACAACTTGCAACCTTAGTTCCGTATTCCAGGAATGGATGGTTATTTAATTAAATATAACATATTGCCTTCATAGTTAAAATTATCATCTTGTAGCCAAACTTAATCTTACCACATATTTTTATTTATATAAGCATAATTAATTTAAGAATATAAGAGTACTCTCTTATACTCTAACGTAGTAACGTAGTAATGATATTTTAGCATTTGGCTCACAATACAATGTCTTATTAAATATTAAATAACTTTGTTTATATAATGGATCACAAAGTTCTATTGAAATCAAACAGCATTGTAAGCAACTTTATATGTATGTCTACAGAAAGTACCTATTCTCTTTTTTCTGCCACGGAATAGCATTAATAAGATGCATTGACATTGAATATGTTATTGCAGTAGTACAGTAAAATATGTTGTTATTTTCCATAACTTTCTCTTTATACAAATATGCGTCATAAAGGTTTGACCGTTCTAACGCCACTTAGTCCATAACCCGGGGCGGGCTACTGGCGCGACGCCGTTCGGAACATACGTTATTAATTTTAGATGACCCAACTTGTACGTATTCTGCACGGTTTCTACGTAGAAATTCCTGCACACCACAAAGGTTGGACGTATTTATGGAAAGACAAACAAAACTGTTTATATTTTAGTGTTAATGTTGTTGAAAGTTACGTGCTTTCAGTTTCTAGTCACATATCACAAGATGTGTAGAAGAATTCTTTACACATCGTAGACTACGAAAAGATTTTTAAAAATGCATCCCTCAAGAGATTTAAATAAGGTATGAAAGACAAAAGCGGAAGTGAAAACCATATTATATTTCTCACATAACTTAATCCTCTCACCTCAGCGCAACTCAGTTTATGCACGGAGCTCTCAGCGCTTTATTTGCAGACTATTCGGTTATCTGTTAACACAATTGGAGATCATGTTGAACAGTAATATTTTAGCTGATAAAAGAGTCAATTTTACTATTTAAGTAAAGCTTAATTTTCTGTATATGAATATTTATGTACCAGAATATGTTTATATGTTTTTTGATTAACTATGTAAGACTCGTCATAAATTAGTGTAGATGCTTCAGAAATAAACACTTGTTAATATTTAATTTAGAGTCAAATATTACATCAATATGAAGAAGAAAAAAATAATTTAACTTATTTGACTTATTATCTGACTTGTTAAAATTATTAGATTGGTAGCATTTACACGTAGCATTGCATTTAAAAAAATATAGTTCCTATACCCTGCTTCGAAGGCTGACACTTCTAACTCAGATATAGGCGTTCCAACTTAATTCTCAGTAGCAGCAGCGCGATTGAGATCGACTTTAGATAGGCTTCGTGATTTGGAATGCAGATACATAGAATTATGGACAGCTGTGACCAGTAATCGTCAAGTGGAGTGCATGTTTGATTGCGCATGCTAATGATTCGTTGTTCGCAGTGGCCGGGAATTAGCAAAGATAGATAAAGGTCAGAAAGAGGCAAACAATACAACAAGGACTAGACTTTTTTTAAATACTATTTATTTAAAGGAAATATAAGTATTAAAATAAAAGTCATTAAGGAAACTCAAACATTATCGAAGGTAATCTATTAGACTCGACTTTGCAAAGCTTTAAGGTAATCTGATATTACTCATGTGTAACTTAAATGTTATAAATGCACTTAATATTTGCTCTGAGCTGAGCAAGCAAAGATGTTGAAACCGAATTAACTCTGATAACACAGTCAATAATCATATTGACATACTTTACAAATTTTAGTACCTACATCATAGATTAGTAAAGATACTTCGCCGCCTTGAAATTGAATGAAGCCACAAACGGCTTATTAGTAAGTTCTTTTTTTGAATTCTTAACAAATAGAAACATTTTTAGAGAAAATTTACGAATATATAACTAATACTGCGTAATTTACATATTAAATAAATATTTATTTCAAATATTTTAGGGACATTTTAGCACGGAGACGTGGCAAAACTTTTTTACGCAACTATTTCAATTCTCAAAACTGGGTACATTTTCTTGTTAGGAGTGAGTAATCTTTACTAATCTATGACCTACATAGCTTTATTTTCTGTAAGGTGGTGAATATGACTTTACCTAACAACTTAGTTCAATGTTCGCTTCGTATAATTTGGTTTACAGGAGACTTTGGTAACGACAGCTATTATTTGCTAGCAGTCGATATTATTACTACAAATAAGATTTAAGATCGAATGCAAAGATGAAATTGCATTGAAACATATCTCACGTGTATTTAACTAATATAAATGCATTTCAAGCGGTATGATATACGATATATCGCGTAATACCGCGTAATGTTCAGCCAATCTTAGTTAACAACAATTCAGTTAGTCACAGACAGTGTAGATTAATTAATATAATATTATCATGAAATGTATGCATCTTGAAGTTTGGTAAAGCGGAGTATTCAAAGCCACCCACTGAAGTAAATCTTCGCTGCTTAGTTTAACTTGATTCTCATTGGAAGTTATCTAATACTGCATTCTGGAATTAGGTTCATTGTACTCTGACTGATACTTAGCCTTACTTAGTTATCTTACTTGTTTTTTAGAATCAAACTATGTGTAATGCAACTTCACATAATAGTTACATCATTACTTTAAAGGCATGTATATATTTTCAATTGAAACAATCATTATTTATCTAACGAAATATCTTCACACTCATTTAATAACCATAGAAACTTAATGTGAAGTTTAGTCTTGTAACACAAACGCTAAGAGTTTATAAAGTGCAATTCAATTGTTAATAATGTTATTACAGTTACCAAACTTGACTAATTAGACTAACTTCAAACCATATTGAAATGTAAGTAAAATGCACTGGAACTGTAAACCGAACTCTTCAAGACTGAAAGTTAACCAGATTTATTTACACTGCCCAACTTTCTATAAAAGAGCTAGACGCTGAAACATGTATACAAATATTGAAGGATTCGCACTAAGAGCTCGTATAAACTGTTAAATCAGTTCATTTCAGCAATAAACCTTTGCTCAAACTTGCTGTAACTGAGTACAAGTTGACTCATAACTTTCAGTTGCAAGTTCGCGCTAAGTTTGGCACGCCAGCCCAAGAACAGCTACGTACTTCACTCAAATGCCACATAACAAAATACAAATATTTGTGTTAAAAATTACATATTTAGGTACTAACTAAACTTTATACTCTTAACACATTAATATCATTAAAACTATATAATATGAACCTTGAACCTATCTTTTTTTTATAATATAGGAGTAGTAGACGAGCATACAGTCCACCTGATGGTAAGTGGCTACTGCCGCCCATGGACATTTGTAATCAACCCCAGATAGGATTAGATATTCCTACCTGAATTCGGCCACAGATGCGCCGCTACCCTTGAGAACTAAGCTGGAACGCCTCGGAAACGTCTGTCTCCCTTACCACACCCTTCAAACCGGAACACAGCAGCGCCTAACACTGCTGTTATTAGATAGAAATAGGTGCAGCGGTGGTACCGCCGGAGTCGAACCACAAAGGGTTCTAGCACCTTCTACTATCTACATTCTTCTCCTTTGTCGTTCTCTCAAGTAAGTGTTGGTGGATGATCTGCCTAGAGCAGTGATCACCAGGAGTCGTCTAATATTTCACTCGGTCACAGATGCGCCGCTACCCCTGAGGGCTAGGCGCATATCACTGCTGATGTAAGTTGCAGATATACTCCGTGCGCATGTAGATATTTATAAGGGTACTAATATCATACAAAATATAATATTTACAAATGCCTACAAGATAACTATAGATCGTACGTTATGTTTGATTTATTCGCCAGAGACGCTAGCAGACACTTAGGGATTAATTCAATTCTATCTCCATTTCCAGGTAGGTTGCGGTAAAAGCAATTCGAAATATTAGAAGCCATTTTACCCGTGTACATCAACCCCTTGAGATAGTTCAGTCTCCCGGCTATTAATCAATAAAATTCATGATAGCTTCATAAGCGCTTGCAAGATTTTCTAAGTGGTATTTATGAACGAATGAAAAATGTACTTTATATAAACATGAAAAGGTATTTAATGATTTGATTTCTATATTCTGATTAGATTTAATAATTAATTATTGCCATTCTATTTTAAGCCTAGTGGTTAAGAAAATCGGCCTCTCGATCGAGGGGTCCGAGGTTCAAATCCTAGGCACGCACCTCTGATTTTTCAGTTATATGCGTATTAGAAATTAATTATCACTTGCTAAACGGTGAAGGAAAACATCGTGAGGAAACCTGTATACCTGAGAGATATGTAAAAAAAAGGTATGTGAAGTCTATCAATACGCACTGGCACGCGGTGGACTTTGGCCTAATCCTTCTCATTATGAGAGGAGACCCGTGCCCAGCAGTGGGACAGTGGTGGGTTGATGATAATGACGTTGATGATGATGATAATTCTATTTTAAACTGATTAAAAACCATATGCCCTTCTTTACCTTCTACTTTTTGAACATGTTTTTTTTATTTAATGTTAAGCTCTTCTCCACTTACGACAAATATTCGTCACAATTCGGTCAATTTAATACTTCTCAATATTATTTTCTACTTAAAAGCGCATAAAATTGAATAAAGTGTTTTACCTATTTCTTGATGACTACACTCAATTCGTATTATTCCGTAGAGTGTCTACGTGTAGCATCTGTTGTTTATTGGAGTATCAAAGGCGGTTTGATTCAACCTTATCTTATTGCCATTGCTAGTCTCAAATGGTTCAAACAGTCAGTGGTTTACTCCCGTGATCGGAATTTCATTCGACCATGTTGTCACGTATAGGTATCGATGAAGACATGCGAGAAACATCTTCACTCTATGTATGTGTGACAATTTTGGGTACACTGCACAATATTCATGAGAATGTGGAATTGAACCTGTTTCCATATTATGCTAGTGTATATCGTCTATTATTAATAATAATTCCATCCGATTTTAGTCTACTAATATCGAAATTTGTCAATTTATGTCTTTAACATTTATCTTTGGGAGACAAAACAATGGTTAAATCGATTTTTACTAACGGGCCTCAGTAGCTACACAAATGAGAGTTGAATTGAATAGGTGGCAGATTGTTAAAATCTTTAACAAGTATGTTTTAAATAAATATGTACTTGTGACTTAACTCGACTTTTGATCATATATCTATACTAATATTATAAAGAGGAAAACTTTGTTTGTTTGTTTGATTGTAATGAATAGGCTCAAAAACTACTTGACAGATTTTAAAAATTCTTTCGCCATTCGAAAGCTACATTATGTACGAGTAACATAGGCTATATTTTATAATAATATGTAATATATTTGATAAATAAATTTTGAGGCGGTACAATGTTTGCTGGGTCAGCTAGTATTAAAATATACATACATAAATTCCGCTAATACTAATGTAACCATTGAAATGCATATTTTAGATAATTTTATTTATTTTAGTATTTAATAATTATACTCAAATCACAAATCTTATGAAATTGTACCGTTATGTAATTTGCAACTTGTTTTGCATAACAATTACTAGGCACATTTATTTTAGAGGCAATAGCCGGAGCAATTAAGAATGTTTGCCCTTTTAATTATGATGCTGAAAATTCAGCGGACGAAATCGTTTGACCTCAAAATTGTTAGAGATATTGTTTGTCTGTGGAGAGTGAATGAGAACAAAGCATATTTTTGTAAGCAAACTGAGATGGAAGGTAATGAATACCGGAACAAAGGACCGAATGGCGAGCTTCATTAGCTATTCGCTCGTTGTACTCACCTTAAAAATAATTTACAAACGTCTTAATGAATGATAGTCGCTACAAGATTGTTTTATCGTTCACTCGTTTATGATTTATTGTGCACGATGAAAGGTAATTTCCAATAGCGTAGCTGGAAGCTTTATTTTAAACGCTTTAAAGACTCGATTTCTTAACCAAGTTTCTTTTGATTGAAAATAATTGTATGACCGGGATTTTCTTTATAGTAAGTAAGTGTAATATTCTATAGTAAGTAAGTATTTTATAGTAAGTACTCGTAAGTGTAATCTTTGAAGCAGAAGGCTTCATTGTGGATATCAAAATAATTTATTTCAATAAATAATTTAAGAAGATTATTATTTTGCTCTGTTTTTATTATGCTATATAACAACTACTTAAAGGTTATGATAAGAGAGAAAAGCTTATACGAGGTTCAACTTGGTTCTTCGGGGTAACAACACATCTATAGTCGACTTAAGGTAGACTCTAACCCTACCAAGGATTGATTATAGATGCACATCGCCTAAAGGCCACTTCTACATTGTTCTTTAAAAAAACTAATTTTGATCTTCTTTTGAACCGATTATTATTTATGATTTTCAAATATGTTTTTAACCTAAACATTATATTTACCTCTTAACCAATATAACTTATACCATATTTTGGAAAGTAGATAAAAGTACAAGTACGTAAGCAAGTAAGTATGAAAGCGTAATATCATTTATTACTCTATTTTTTAGGCATAACATTCAAGAGAGTGGCGATTACTTAATAATAACGTGGTCATAAAACAGGCGCTTAAAAGCTAATAAATCATCCTTCCACCGTACTACATTATGGCTATACTCGAATAATAATAATAATGACGATATTAGTTAGTTAAGTAGATTGTGAATGTTAATACAATTGTAAAATCATTATTCCTGAAATACTATTTTATATAATAAAAGATTCAATTACAACTCCATTATTTATTTTCTCTGACAATTCATTTCATGACATCTTATTCTCTAAAAAATCATAATATCCTTCTTTCTTTTTATATAGTTTCCCGCTACATTGCTGCTCACCAGCAATTAAATAGACTCTTTTTAACATAAATTAACTAAAAAGTGTTGTTATGAAAATATACCCTTACACAATACTACCTACACATAAATATACAAAACAACATTTCATAAAAATTACAATAATATACTGTTATTGTATACAATAGGCAGACTTATCGCTTAAGTAGCGACCCCATCCAGACTACTTGGGTATACGATAAAGAAAGACTTTGTGGAAAAGAGGAAAGTGTGTAATTCTTCATATGAAGTAATAAAATATACGTACAACATACACATAGCAGTGAATTTGTCTGAAAATATATATTGAGATATCATGCCTTCTAAACATATATACACTTCTAATAAATGCATAGAACATTACTATTTTCTAAACTTTGTTTTATAAACAAAATCATGTCGGGTAGGGCAAAAGATTTTTTAAATGTAAAAACAATTATCCCTACAGCATGAATCGATTACGATTTTAGTTTCGGCCATCCTACATAATCATAAAGAAAAGAAAAAATATTTAAATACATCTTAAATATAACTTTCAGTAAAGAAAATCCTTTCATACGAGTTTTCTTTCAAGCATAATCAATGTCATCGAATATGCGTATGGCTTCACCGTTTCTTTCTCTACTTAACTTAATATTAAATAATAGATTATACGGATTCAACCCAACAATAGACTAGTACTACCATAATTATAATTGTCAACATTTATATAACTTCATCGTGAATTCAAAGGAGTAATAAAGACTATTTGCAAACGCCGGTCTGTATAAAACTTTACAAAAGATTAATTGAAATAAAAAGCGGTTTATTATTCTCACAATTATATTTAAAAAGTTTTATAAATATGTCTGTAAAATAAATGTCCCACTATTTAGTTAAAAGCTCATAATATTAATTATTTTATTAAAAAGTATTTGCGTTCATATTGTTATAAGACTTAAAATTCAAGGCCTATAAATGTTTAAATCGATATTTTCTAGCAACGTAGGTAATAATCACTCATTAATATAAGTGTCGCTAGATTTTAAATCAACTGGGAGTTCAAACTTTTAATACATCACTTACTAATTCAATTCCTACAGTATTTACAGATCGATCACTATTAAATATGATGAAATGGTTCTCGTCCATAGCCTTTCTTGCGTAAAATTTCAATACAAACTTTGACTATAACAAAATTAATCATCATTAAACTTATAGGCCTGTACCCTTACCAGGAGTTTTTACGTTTCGTCAAATACGTAAACAAATACCAAACAGTCATATTTGTTGAAGCGTAAAAACTCCTGGTAAGGGTACTGTCTGTGACTCGACTACGAAGACACTCATAAAAATGTAACAATAGTGTATTCCTCTGTGCTCACATATAAGTATGTTCGCGCAGTTTTTTAGGATACGATAATGGAGATTTTTATACCCGCATAGGGACATTCTAACTTAATCCTTAGACAACAATGCTGATGTAATCGACTATTTTTCACGGGCTGTAGGAACCACTTACCAACAAAATTCAGATTTTAAGAAAATAACTGTAGGACAGTGCGAATGTGCATACAATTTGTCTTAAGTGAACTGAATGTAAAAAAACCTAGTTCTATTTAATGGAGATTAAAAGCTTTCAGTAATTTAACCGTAAAAATTAATTCTTTATTAAAATTGAAGTACAAAAAAAATATAAAAATTACATCCTCATTCGTCTCTTCCAAAAAGTAAAATTAAAAGTAGCCGCTAATAACTAAATTCTGTTTGAATTTTCTCCATTGTTTAGATAATTGTACTTTGAGCGAAATTAATTCAGATTAATTAACATTCAAACGAGGATTATTGTCCCGATGGAGCGTGACAGACCGGAATCTGAAGCAGGATTTAAACAAATTTATGAAATTACAAACTTTTGTAACGTCTTTTATATATATTAAGCTTTACGCATTGTTAATTTGGCCACTTAAACTAATTACTTGTATTGTGTTCATAACATTGTTTTATTAAAATAAATGTTAATTGACATTGTTTAAAGTAGGTACAATACTTTAAACAATGTCAATGAACATTTATTGAATTTCAATACTAATTTAATTTTAATTACATATTATGGCTCGTAGTTTTACCAATAACTAGTGAAACTTAGCGTATTCCCTTCACTAGATAAATGGATTGAAGATGAAAAGTTTTACTTACGAGTGTAATTTACTTTTAAAATGTAAATAAAGCATAAGTATATCATAACTCCATAATAAGATTCCCTGTCGTAGGTTTCGTGAATATGAACAAAGATCATCTCAACGTATATAAGTCAATACGAGAAATAAATTAGCATTTTGATGTGAAACATCTATAGCCGCACGTAAAACCGATTTCTGGCGTGGCGACGCATGCCGTGGCGACGCGCCGCCACGCTATACGATGGTATATATATACGAGTACAGTCTATATGCAGTAGTGTGTACGGTGTGGCGACGCGTCACCATGCGCAATCGAATTCAATAAATAGTCATCGTTATCTGGAAAAAAATCGTAATATTTTATTGTATCATTATGACATATTTAGTTCCAATCACAATATGTTCTTTTCTGCATATTACTTTTACAAAATAATGTCGATGTTTCACATCTGCCAGGCGTCCCGTGACGGCTCACATTTTTTTTTTATGACAGTGTGAGGATGCGCTCACTATTGTGTACCACGTAAGTGTTGGTGGTTGAAACAAATCATTATTTATAAATCATTAATCTTACTCAATTAAGACTGTAGAATAAAAAGTAAAACTAGATTTATTTCCAAAGCTTGCTACGATTTTTGTTTTGATGATGCTATCTGTAATACATACATACATATCTGTAATGAATCAAATTTCCATGAACCACAAAATCGACTTCAGAAAAATTTAATTGCCGGGTTGGTATTTAACTCAATATTGAATATACTATGTAACACACATGGTACAAGTACAAATACAAATATGCTATGTAGCACACATGGTATTTTAAAATTTACTGTATGATGTATTATCAAATAACAAGTACGAATAGATGAAAAGAATACTACGGAAAAGAGTCCGTTCTTTGGCCATATACGGATATCATGATCGTAAAAACAGAGGGTTAGTGCTAGCAGAGGTCGTGTGTATATCCGGCGTTATGCAAATATAACGATAACACGCCTTTAGGGTCAATAAACTGTTACCTACTCACTTTTACGACATGATAAGTATATTGCTTGTCTTAGCTATACCTTTTTGCCTTCCATTTGTTTTTAGGTCACGTACCCGTTGACTGACTTAGAAATATGTTTTTGTTACAGATTGAATCGCCGTCGCCTCGCTAAAGGTAAGATGAATAGAGATTTTATGCGATGGACATGCTAATGAAAATTTTTACTGAAAAATTCAAAGGAAGCGTGCGATTGCATAAAACGGAAGGATTATGACGAAAGGTTATTGCTCTCGGCGTTGAAAGCAGTGTCTCGCTATATTAAACCCTAATTTGTTTATTATTTTATCGATATTAAACATATTTTGTTAAAATTATTGTTAAAATTTGAGTTCAGGGTATTATATTATTGATAGAGTATTGTGTTGATAATATAAAATTGCGTGGACATTAAAAATTTAACTATTTAGAAATTATAAAAGTTCTTTGTTAGAATCCACTCACGGCATATCAAATGCTTGTAAAATTCAGTTTTAAGATTAAACTTCATGTACGTAAGTGCAACTTAATATGCAGCAAACGAGGTTAAGTATCCATTGTAATGAACTTGCGTACGACGTACTATAGTTTCAAAGTCGTTATTCTCCATTTAAAAAATCTTTATTAATAATATAATTAATCACTACTTGCTGATGTCCGGACGTATTTTAAAATATATATTTTATTAATTTCACGATTTTGGTTGATTTAACAAGTGTGAAGCATTCTTAATAGTAGTTACTTTAGTAATTGTTGCAATTATAATGGCATATCTCTTTGCGATGGTTTTAATTTATTCCGTTTGAAAAAATTGTTTTAAGATTTCCTTTTGTCTATCTAATTCGTAACACGTACCTACTTATATTTTACAAAATTTTTGTTATTTTTGTTTCTTTATAAATATGAAGCTATATGCTTCATAAATATGATCGTAGAACGTAGCACAGCTTCAAATGAAGCTATGCTACGTTCTACGAACTTCGCGCAAACCATTGACATACACGATTATTTCGTTGTGTCAAATACAAATACCGATACTGAGTTGTTCGTTTAGCTATTCGAGAAGCTCTATATTAAATTACCTTACCACTAATCAATAGTATTAAACGTCGACATAGTATTAAGCGTGTTTATTGAATTGAGAGGATTGAAATTGTAATCAGGCTCAGTCCTCTACAGTTTTAGCAATATAGCAAGCACAGTTCGTGCAGCGATGCGTCAAGTATCCATTGTGTGGAGTGATGGACCCGTGTTCTGTGCCTTACGCTCTGATGAACCCTATGTTAAATTACCATCCGTAAGTCATTACCAGTCAATAGCCACCTATCGCCCTCGCGTCCTTATTGTGTTTCCATAGACATTGGGATTAACCTAGTTGCACCTAGCTGTATATAGCACGTATTAATTAAATTAGAACAATATTCAAAGCTTAAGTGGTTTTCATGAAACTATAGTCTATTCATTGCATGTGTATGCATGGATAATTTATATTAATTAATAAATGGATAATAAGATTATGTACGTTTGATTCAGTTATTAATGTATTTACTTGTATTCAGTTGTATTGAAAGGCTGAAAGACAATTTTATAAAATGTTTAATTTTTTAATGTCTAGCAGATAAACTTACGATGTACAGAATATGGTAGTTATTTGAAAATTTTAGGCAAATTTGTTTATACAACTATATAAATTAGGCAAGTCTGTTCTAAAGCGAAATTACTTTTACGTAGAAGAGGCACGAACAAATTGGAGTTACCAACATAAATTGTTTGGAAATAGAAATGAAATTCTTATTGGGACCTGAAATTGGGTAATATGTTTGAACAATATCCAGCGTCGACAACATCTCAGGCCAAACCTTCCAATATTGCGAGTTACGCCTGAGTGAAGTCTTTTAATTAAGGCGACAAGGGTAAGTGCGTGACGTCAGAGTTCGTAGCCCATCAATTTCTGCTTCACTTCTGATTGTTTGAGACGGCCTCGTTAGTGGCGCCACGCTAGCCAACCCTGTAAATGTTGGCGTTAACTCCGCATTTAACTTTCGGACGCCGTAACGCTGTAACTTTTTCAATTACTTGTGTCGTTAAAATTTTGTTCATGACCAACGGTGAACTGTAGCTAAAGGCATAGTTTGACAAAAAAGGACTTTTTACACATTACCGAGTATTATTAAAAACTGGATTTGTAAGGTAATGTGAAGTGAAATCAGTGAATGTGACTTATTTAAAACACAAGAAAATCGTAGAAACATGTTGTTTGTTTATTATGTATTCTCAACTCAGTGTTTACTATAAATATTGTATTTATATTAAACTGGTAGCTTTACCATAGGTATAATAAACATTACCTTGTCTGTAATGTTTTAAATTTTTATTAAGATTTTATTAAGATTTACGAGCTACAGCGTATCTATAAAAATAATGAGTAAGTTTAAAACGTAATAAACTTTGATTTAAATAAAACAGGGCTAGCTTTTACGTGCATACGTGAGCGAAATGGAGTAAAGGAGCTATATGCATAGTTATATACCTACTCACACTTACCTATAAGCAGGTAATTTACCCTGTTACGCAAGTAATTTAACGAGTAAATTTTTACGCAGTGAACATTGCCATTAGGGGGATGTGGCCTGTAAAGATATTGAATATTTTACTAACTCTTTTTTTTATAATATAAGAGTAGCAGACGAGCATGCAGTCCACCTGATGGTAAGTGTCTACTGCCGCCCATGGACATCTGTAATCGGCTCCAGACAGGATTCGATATTCGTACCGGAGGTCGGCCACAGTTGCGCCGATACCCCTGAGGACTAAGCTGAAACGCCTCGGAAAAGTCTGTCTCTCTTACCACACCCTTCAAACCGGAACATAGCAGCGCCTAACACTGCTGTTATTAGGTGGAAACAGGTGTGGCGGTGGTGCCGCCGGAGTCGAACCTCAAAGGGTTCTACCACCTTCAATCGCACAACTTAACAGCATAACTCGCCGTGATAAGAATACTTAAACGGTTCACTCGCAACTCGAAGTACGCTTTTATGCTTATAAGCCGAAACCCTGATCGTGCAACATTTCTCTTCAAAACACAATTTTAAGGTTCGATTAGAATTTATTTCGTACAACACTCATCTACTTTCTTTACAAGATTCTTTATCTCATAAATAAGATATCGCTTCGGGAAATTTCAGAACACCGGAAACTTTTCGCTTATGCTCCTTTTCGCTCAATTATGGAAATTGTCTTTGGGGAAAAGAAACTCGCCTACCAACGCCTAGCTAAATATTTGAGGAACTTCTCACAATCCATCATAATGCGATTGATACACTCCAATAATGCAGAAAGTTGTAATATTGATAAATTAGGTACCCACTTCGACATGATTTATATGTTTGTGCTGCCGTGAATAAACTGATTCAATTATTGTTTCGGTTGAAAATGTGTGGAATAATGAAGAGGGATTTTGTCGAAATCAATTCTATTCACAGTAAAAACGAAGTAATACAAATATTTTTATCAGTAACGTTATGAATCACGTTATTACACTTCAAATCGTACATAATTATATCTATGTTGTTTAATTTGAAACAATATTTCATCTGACATTTGTTTTCAGCTTTTTGCGTGATTATGGTTTGAATTGGTTGGATAGATTGAAACAGTGGATTCATTGAAACAGTGATAGCCTAGTGGTTACAACCTCGGCTACTCAATCGAAGGATCCGAGAATGCAGTCCTAGGCACCTCTGATTTGTCACAGAAATGTGCGCTTTATAAATTAGTTTTTTCTTGCTTTAACGTCGAAGTCAAACATCGTGTGGAGCATGCCGCTCGCCGCACCGTCTGGTGTACACGATAGTAGGTATGCGACCACACATACTGCCGTCCTTCCCGCGATAGCGGGCCGCACGGTTTGAGGTCCCACTTTTACCGCCCGAAAACCTGGGAACCCCTTTTAGTCGCCTCTTACGACAGGCAGGGGATACCGTAGCCCTATTCTGGTCCCGGAACTACAGGGACAAAATTGCGAAGTCTACCATTCACACTTAGCCGTAGTGGACTATAGACTAAACCTCTCTCACTCTGAGAAGAGACCCGTGCCCAGCAGTGGGATACTAATAGAACAACGCTGTTATAATTTCGTTGTAACCATTCCAATTCCACTTAAAATTGCGGAACAGTAGCAAGAACAATTCATTATCAAACACAAAACAAAATCTTTACACATGGTAGTCTAATCACGTGTGGCCTTAAGC
Organism: Epargyreus clarus clarus; assembly: GCA_014595695.2. Lineage (NCBI taxonomy): Eukaryota > Metazoa > Arthropoda > Insecta > Lepidoptera > Hesperiidae > Epargyreus > Epargyreus clarus. The sequence goes on from JACTTY020000006.1 coordinate 1,095,797, forward strand.
GCGGAGGGTCAAAGGATAACTCGCTTTGAACTGCCTGCAAATGTTGAGCCCCTTTAGTAATATGCATATGGATTGCTCCGGATTGAGATTACGTTGTAACCCTTTTAGAGAGCTGTGTTTAAAGTGATGAAAGGCCTGTATTAAAACTAAGTAGCATGCTCCCTGGGATATAGTTTCGGTTAAAATAAATTGTTATGTTATATGGTAGTAATATTTTAACATGATTGTAACAATTTCCGTAACAAAACTCTGTGTCGACTTTAATTATTAGCAGTGCTAGTGTTTCCAATGATAAATGTCTTCATTTATAACTACTTATATATAATTTAAATACTCAAATCGTATATGCAATTCCGAACATCGGAAAAGTACACTAATATTATATAACAATTGATTCACCAGTTTTATTAGATTGTTAACGTTTTAGATGACAAGCGAATCTGAAAGTATAATAATAAACTCATTATATACTCAAAAAATTCAAACCTACCTTTAAATAGTTTGAGTAGTATATGACAGAAGAAGAATGAAATGGTATATTAGAATAGCTTCAGATAATGGTATATCAGAAGCTTATTTTTGCGTATATTTTAATTAAAGCTATATAAACTTAAATCGAAAAAGAATCCGTAAGTCATGATGAACAACGCACGGTAAAGGGTCAAGGGATAAACACGTACAAAATTGACCGCAAATGTCAAACCTCTTCAGATATTAGTACGTTGAAAATGGTTCAGATTGAGATTATGTAAATGATGTTGGATTTCAAGTGACATTTACAGTGTTTATTTTTAAGAGTACAACTATGACATGTTTTTTTATAATATTACTAAGCAAGTACTCAGCAGACCATAGACATCTATAATCAACCCCAGATAAGATGAGATCCCTACCTGAGGTCGGCCACAAACTCGCCGCTACCCCTAAGGCCTCCGCTAGAATACTCAGAAAACTATAGCTTTCTTCAACACAGAAAACAGCTCTGCAGCTAGTTCTGTTAGTAGGCAGAAATAGGTGTGGCGGTGGTGCTCCCAGAATGGAACCACAGAGGGTTCTTCTATCACCTTCAAGTGTTTAAAAAGTTCAACGTCCAAAAATCCAGATTTTTCAGAAATTAATGATCAATCCAAATAATTTAATGAAATCTTCCTGTAAATTTGAACTCTGCAATACACTAAGCAAAAGCTGCTTCATACTTAATCCCGATTATCCATCCATAATCGGAGAATTTCAATTAAATACACGTGTACAGTATGGTTTTGTGAAGATCAAATTGGTCAGATCTACACAACATCAATAGATAATACTTTTGTATAGCACATATTTGTAATAATACTACAATATAAATAAAAAATCTGGATAGAGAGATGAAAATACTTAATATGTAGAATTTATTTCTTTCATTTAAAGCAAATACTAAAAAGTTTGGAAAATCCAAAAGTGCACGCCTCATAATCTCATTTTTTTTTTACAATGAAATTGATTATTTGTAAAAGTGTATATTATATAAATAATGTAGAAATAGAAAAACACCTCAATAGTCAATGTAACTTTACAGTGTCTTGTAAAAAAGTACCATTTATAGATATCAGATGGAGTTATATTCACGAGGTTACAACTTAAGATTTTACATTTGGCTTTTTTTTTTAATTTTTTATTATTTATTTCTATTCAATCCTTACTAATATTATAAATCGGAAAGTAACTCTGTCTGTCTGTCTGTCTGTCTGTCTGTCTGTCTGTCTGTCTGGTTGTCTCTTCTTCACGCCCAAACCACTGAACCGATTTTAATGAAATTTTGTACAAAGATAGTCTGAGACCCGAGAAAGGACATAGGATAGTTTTTATTCCGGAAATCCCACGGCAACTAGGGATGGCGATCTAAGATCTATTAATCGGAGAATCGATCTTTTGGACCCAAAATATCGATTATTTTAATCGATATTAGTAAGGATTGAATCGTAAACTACGCATTTGATCAAGTGATGATCTGATCTTTAGCAAAGTTGAAGGTACGAATTTACAGTTTTATGTATGTTAGTATGTTATATTATTTTCTTTTAAACGCGGGCGAAGCCGCAGGCAAAAACTAGTAAACAAATAAAAAAAATGATTTTAAAGAAGTTTAGCAATTTTTTTTTTTTATTGTTGTTGTATTAGTTTTTTATAAATAATAATTTAATGACAGTGAATTAAACGCTCATATTGACTAAGAAATTATTTCGAGTGTTACTTTAGATAATTAAAAAAAAAAATTCCGATACGATCATTCGACCAATTTTGATGCCACATAAACCCGTCCATACACGGACGTCCAGAAAAGATTATGTTTAATATTATTATTTACTATGTTAAACAAAAAAATTGTTATTAAAATATATTTTATGTGCCTGATAAATTATTTGACTTGATATTAGTGCACTCAAATTAACCTATAAGTGCAATATAAATAACAAAAAATCAATTTCAGTTTCGAGAAAACTGCTTTTTTGAAATGTCGAGAGTAGAGTACAACCTCAACGCTTCGCTTATGAGGCGTGCAATACTACGTACACTATTATTAGACAAAGAGATGGCAATACGTGACATACAGTAAAAAAAGAAACATTTTTCATGGATTTTCAATGTCCCCATATTTATTATTTTCTACCAATACATGGACCATTGCACGTTGAACACAACTTGTAGGTCAAAGTTTAACATTTAGTTCCACAGTAAATTACATGGAAACGGTAGGCTTGAGCCTCCATTTAAATATGCAATCGGGTGGCTGGATTCGGACTACGATTATGTACGTAAGCCTTTGTGCAGGTTTGTATTGAAACTCTGGTAATTAGATGCGAGTTTCATCCGTCAATCCTTTAATTAGTCTTTCCATTTAAACATTAGCCCTTAGATGTTCTTTGTTGAACTTACACCTCCCCTAAACAGGAATTTGCTATGTAGTACGATAAGTAAGGTAAAGTTATATAGTTCGACCGACGAGGTACCGCAGCTACACTTGCTACACAGCTTTTGAAGGCGGTAGAATCCTTTGTGGCTCGACTCCGGCAGCACCACCGCCACACCTATTTCTGCCTAATAACAGCAGTGTTAAGCTACTGTGTTCCGTTTTGAAGGGTGTGGTAAACGAGACATACTTTTCCGAGTCGTTCCAGCTTAGTCCTCAGGGGTAGCGGCGCCTCTGTGACCGATCTCAGGTCTATCTGGGGTTGATTACAGATGTCCATGGGCGGCAGTAGCCACTTGCCATCAGGTGGACTGCATTCTCGTCTGCTACTCCTATTTTATAAAAAAAACACATATTTCTAGCGTATGACAGTTCTTACGTTTCATTAGAAGGATGTGGATGCCTTTTGGCTTACATTACAGGCGACCATCTTAGTCTTCAAGATCGGAAATGCGCCTGTGATCAACTTCAAGTAAAGCCCCTGTTATATATGAAGTTGCTACAAACATGCTCGTTAGCTACTTAAATAAATAATGGGAAACCGTTATCAAATGATTGCATTGTCACAGGTTCTTGATACGTGTGCAAAGTTTAAAATTTATCAAGTTTATAGAAAAAAAAACAAAAATTCCGTTATATACATACATAGATTCAACCCAAGCTAATAAAAGCGTGTTAAAAAGAGTCGCTGTTTTGACTATAGCAAAATAGCAAATAAAATCTACTCTATTTTAAATAAAATAATAAAACTCTATTTTAAATACGACATTCATGAAAGTTTCTGATTGCACAGTGTTAATTACATCTACTATGCCATTACTGTTTTAAATGTTTATTTATTTATTTACATGTACGTCAATTAAAGTGTTTATTTACACTCCCAGAATACTGTTATCGTAGCATAGCGTTCTGTGAGTGTAGTTTACAGTGTCAAAGCAAATAATGTGTTCACAGTACACAAGTTCAACTGTAATTTGTTCCACGAAAAAGTAAAAAAATAGTCAAATTTAAAACATGTAATTTTTTTATAATCTCAAGCGTATTTTGTACGTAATTACTAAGATCAGACTTTTGCTATGCAACCATGTAGTAACTTAAGTAAACGGTATATATTATTATGTAAAAAACTATCAATATTTCACAGTCAAAATTTTATTATTCATGTTCCGATATAAACTCATATTATATTTGAGTCAAAGTAGTAACTTTACATATTGTCAAAAATACTTTGTCTTGGCAGTTTTCCGTTTCAAACAAAGCTGCAAGTTTTGTAACGAATGAAAAGTGAAGAAAAGTATTACAAAAGCACGGACTTATGTTAAGGAAGCCTTATTTCACCGAAAGCAATGTTAACCAGACCTGAAAAGCTCCTTTGGAGATTCGCTACCAACAGTTGCAACGACATAAGTTTTACAGTTACAAAGACGAGAAACATAAACACATTTTACAAAAATGAGGTGGTAATTTCCAGTTTTAAAGTTTTCTCGTCTCTCCTTACCATTGTCTGTGTCATTACAATATTATATTTGTAAAAATAGTCGCTTATTTGCGATTTAATGATAAAAAAAATTGCAACGACTAGTTGTAATAAAAGTTGTAATGTTTTTAGAAAAAAAATAACTTCAGACTAATACACTTCATTTGTTCTTGTTTTAAATTAACATTTTTGTAGCAAATTTATAAAATCTAGTACCAGAAATTAATTAAAAAAATTATAATGTAACATAATAATTTATTATAAGTTAAAAAATCCTCGCTTACAAAGTCAGTATTTGTATTATTTTTTTATTATCAGTATTTATTATTCATTGTGTATTTGTCTTTATGCTTCTATGCATTATTCATAATATTTTAGTATACTTAACAATTTATTTATTTAGGATAAGTACGGTTTTACATGTTGTTTTCATTTCTCATAGACGTTCCACGCGTCCTCTTAAAAAGACGGGACCCTCTGACTTTTCAAAATCTACTAATAATCATCACTTGATTTACTGCTGCTGTAGAAGAAAATATTATCATTATATAGTAATTATTTGACTTAAATTACAACACAAAAACACATTAGGTCAATTTAATGAATTGACCTAATGTGTTTGTATTTATGCAAAATTTTGTGTACAAAGAAATATTTTGAATTAGGCGTAGTCATTTGTAATTATGTGTCCTCTCGTATATGTACTTACCCTGTTTGCGATCAGGCAAGTGCAAATTGCCAATATTCTGTGCTTCATTGAGCTACTTACAGGTCGTCAGCGAAACTTCATTAGTACTAGTTGAAATTTAATTAGGATTATCTGCACTATTATCAACGCATCGCGTATTTATTACTAGTTAATGTAAATTACACATGATGAATTGGGTGCGAGTAAACGAATGTGTATGCGAATTTTCTTGTATTCATTCTGATATAAGACCGTTATGATGTTTTGAGATTTTGGCATCAGATCCTCCAAGATGTTTGATACTATGATTTATTATCTAATTGTTATCCAAAACTCACACACATGCGAAGTGCTAACGTCGATTAATTCAATAAAGTTGCTTGTCTTCCAAGATTTGGTTACATTAAGAAGTAAAGCTAATAAGAACGAGTTAATAAACCGGTTTCTAAATATATTTAACATTATTAAGATATCACTACATATTTTATATTTTTATAATATTAAAGACACTAAAATTATTTAAATACAACATAATTCGAGCACCCTTTTATCTATTCTTTGTGCTGAGCCCATGTTCAACAACGCGTTTATAAACACACGAACTCTATTTAATGATGTTGTTACATATAAAACAGCAGACACCCTGGAAAGTTTATCTAGTGCCTACGTTTTAGTGTATTGCCTTTTAAATTATGCTGTGGCTGTATGCAGACACATGCTTTGCCGGTAAGGTTTTATCTGTTGGAAAAACACGAAGATAAAAAATGAAAATAAACATTTTCCAGTGCGGAACAAACAACTAGTAATGGTTTAGTAAAAAAATAAATTGATGGTTGTACATTGCGGCGTTCTCGGGCTCATTTAGATAATGGCTCATGAGCCGACTTTCCACGAGTAATTAAGATTGATAGAGTCGCCATTGACATTTAATTGTTTTCAGGTTTAAATTGAGCCGTATTATGGCTGGAAATGTTGTATGCTGATAAATATAGTCAGTGAAAAGCTGATTTATGCTAGTGCGATTTGGTCATGAAAATGTATTGAATTGAATTGAATTGAAATTGAATTTATTTTAGAGTAATTATCTTTTTCATAAACATTTCCGTGGTCGATTTCAGGTAGAAATAGCTATCTGGGGCTGATTACAGATGTCCATGGGGAGCAGTAGCCACTTACCATCAGGTGGACTGCATGCTCGTCTGATACGCCCATATGATAAAAAAAAACATCTTTTACTACCTAAAAGTTAATCAACTTTAATGTGAATTTACCTGTAACAATATTCATAATATGTATATGTATAACATAATTAAGATACGTAGTCAAAAACGGAATTGTATCAGTTTATTTATGGATCACATTCCAGTATAATAATAATTGTATATAAGAACCCTCTTAATTACGATGATCGAAAAATAAAATATAGCGTTTATATCTTATCTTATATATAAAATTCTCGTGTCACAATGTTAATTACCGTACTCCTCCGAAACGGCTTTACCGATTTTCACCAAATTTTATATACATATTCAGTAGGTCTGTGAATCGGCTACTATATATTTTTCATACCCCTAAGTGATAAGAGTTGTTCACCTTTAACATTTTTTATCTATATGGCAACACAACGTTTGCCGGATCAGCTAGTTTTTATATATACCATGTTAAAGTGATATATGTACTAGACAACGCACATTACATAAATGATCTCACAATTGCCGAAGTATGTCACGATGTCGTTTTCTCTCTTAAGATAGCTCATGAGCCTAGAAATTGCTAAGTGTAATTAATATTGATGGAGTTTCTACTGACACTTGCTTTCAGGTAACTGTAAATTTAATTACAATTATGATGATCAGCTATCATTATTTATAAGAGAGGTATCTTATATACGAAAGGAATAAACAAGAATGCTGGTCATCATATTACAGCCGCCAACTAATAAACGATATTATTTAAAATCAATTATACCTAAATTACGAGTAAGTGTCATTCAGATAATTAGACGCTACTTTTGGGATCAAACTGGAATATTACTATTGCTGCACTAGTAGTAGGTTACATGTAACCTAGGCATTGGAGACTCTGTCCCTGTAGTTCCGGGACCAGAATAGGGCTACGGTATCCCCTGCCTGTCGTAAGAGGCGACTAAAAGGGGGCTTCCGGGGTTGCGGACGGCAAGAGTGGGAGCTCGAACCGCCTGGCCAGCAACCCTGGGATGGACGGCGGTATGTGTGGTCGCATACCGTCGTGAACACCAGATGGTGTGGTGAGTTTCAAGCTCACCTGGGCGGAGCCCGACGGGGCAACGCGCCAAGTGGACTCCGGTTGCGTTCCGTTGGAGATCCCGGAGTCCTCTACGCAGCGCCGAGGACGGCCACCGGGGGGGTTTTAGTGCGGTAAGAATCCCACATAACCCCGTGCCGCTCCCACGCCATAGGGTACCTTTTGAAAGTTTCCCCCCTCGTCAACAAAAAGAAAAAAAAGGCATTGGAGACTCGTGCATCTACAACAAACATAAAAAAGAACATGAGTCACTTTGAATTGACTCTGACAAATAATAATACGAGTATTTTTATTAATGACTAAGTTAGAACACCTTTAATATTGTTAATGCCGCATTACAACCGCCTACTAAAACGTGAACGTGTAGAACAGAATTTTTATTATATTGACAATGAGGTAAGTACATTACGTAACGTTGAGTAATATTTTCAGTACATGGACATCTGTAAGTAATTCTAAATAGGATAGATGGTCTACTTGAAGCCTGTCTTAACTTCACGCACCTAGAATGCGGCCAATGACAATCCGTTACGAAGCCTTTGAAAACACTTCTATTTACTCTTCATGTTTTGCTTAAGATATATTATCCTACCAAAAAGACTTACGTTAAATTAGGGTGAAGTCCCTATGCACAAATTTCACCTTAAAATACTCGTATTACATGTATATTAAGACTAAGTTTTGTCTTAATTTAATTCTAGATAAATTACAAACTTAACTCATCCTTTTTTTTTTCTCGAGGGGGACTTACCTTCAAACGATACCCGACCGATAGTGGGTTTTTACCGCACTAAACCCCCCCCCCCCCCGTGGCCGTCTTCAACGCTTGTTGGAGATCTCCGGGATCTCCAACGAAACACAACCGGAGCCCTCCAAGTGCGATGCCCAACGGGCTCTACCCTGGGGAAGCAGTTTTAGCTCCTCCCACACCATGTAGTGTTTACGACGGTATGCGACCACACATACCGCCGTCCTTCCCGGGGTCGCTTGCTGGACGGTTCGAGCTCCCACTCTTGCCGCCCGCAACCCCGGAAGCCCCCTTTTAGTCGCCTCCTACGACAGGCAAGGGATACCGTAGCCCTATTCTAGTCCCGGAACTACAGGGACAAACTCATCCTTTTTACCTACAGGATTAAACTGAGTACCTACTATGTGTGTTGAATTAAAAGATCAATAAACATATATTTTCGTTTTCTACGCCTTTATTTTTCACTTCCATTTTTTATCGATTAAACAGGTTTCTTTATTAATAGATTATTCAGTGAAACAGTATCTAAAACTGACTCTATGAATAATAAGTACACATAATAAGTATTGCTTCATCTAAGCTGTTTTTTTAATTTATCCTCCTGAATATACGGAGGGGTCGCCACTGCACTAAGGCCAAGAAGAGTTCTATCACCTTTAAAAATAGAGGAAAATAGGGCGCAAAAATTCCTCTGGGCTATCTCTGCTCATAAAATAGGATACACAAATGTTGTACGCTAACTTTACATCTGAAAAGTTAGAAAAGTAGGTGATAAAACTAGTAGAATGTAGTTATTAACCCAATACACAATGCGGCCAATGACAATCCAGTGCGAAGCCCACCAACGTCGACATACATTCGCTCGTAAAGGTATTACTCGTCTATCATTGTAACGTAAAGTCGGTCTGAGGTGACGTTTATTGAGCACAACTGAAATTGAAGATGTTGCTGCAATATATCATAGCTTGATGTCGATATTAAGGATATTCATTTTAAAGAAGCTTTCTAGGTAGCTATAAATAATAATTTAATATTCAAAAGTCATAAAGCCTAATAAAACGTAGGAATTCTGTGTGGAAACTAGTGATTGGCAGTAGTTTTTCATGGTTAGACCTACAGTCTGAAATCAATATTATAATAGTTTTATATATAGGGCATAGATTTGTTCGTAATGATTATTTTTTATATTATAATGGTACACAAAATAATATTGATACTCTCTACTTTCTTTCTAGATTTCTTGATTACTCTCTTTCTAGTTAAAATGTTGGAACGACGTCAACCTAAATATGTACGAAAAATAAGTTGATAAATATACTCAGTATATTTTAATTTATACTGTTATTTTTAAATTTTATTTTAAAAGGTAGAAACAGAAATGCGTATTATATACCTACCCTTAATAAAATTGTAAACCCAAAGAATAAGAAGATTAGTGTCTGAAAACTTAGTATTAGTGCACCTACGGCGCTACCGAAAAGCTGGCGACATTGCAATGCATTCAAGTAGCGTTAATATTCAGCGTGGCAAAATTCACTCAATTAAGTATGATCTTCCAAGGGTCCATCATGATAGAAGTTAATACGTCAAGTCATTGGCATATCGCTAATATCTTGAAGCAGGCCGCCAACGCCACTTTACCTTTACCCGGTCTGACGGAGATTAATGGTCGCTTGTTTGTTGCGGTGAATGTGAAATGTGTAACAATTTGTGACAACTTTAGCCTGCGCCTGTGTACCACTTTAAACATGATGAATTATGAGGAGAGTAAACACAGTTTTGAGCTTTTAACGGCCAAAAAGCTTGCGGTCCAGTTCTGTTAGTCTTCGAGGCTCGGTAATGTAATTCGACAAGCGTTACCCTAATTTCAAACTTTAATGGTAGCTTGAAGGCCAATGAAATCTGAGTTTTGATTTTATTTGTGTTAATAATGTTGTTATATTATTTTTATACAGCTAATATTCTGTTTTTCAATGCAATATAATGTTTTATTATAAGCCACGAATTGTGACATATAGTCACTTAAGTCAAAAACAATAAACCTACCTAACTATATACCAGTAACTAATATATCTAACCAATATACTATATACTAGTATATATAGTTTTATTCTTGTTTTGCTACGCCTGAAAGGTCAGAACACTTCATATTATTTGACGCTGGTTAACAAATCTATGCAATTTTTGCCTATTTCTTTTTTTTGACGATGGGGAAACCTTCAAAAGGTACCCGACGCCATGGGAGAGACGCCGGGTTATGTGGGATTTTTACCGCACTAAAACCCCCCCGGTGGCCGTCCTCAGCGTTTGGTGGAGAACTCCGGGATCTCCAACGGAACACAACCGGAGTCCTCCTAACGCGATGCCCTTCTATCGGGCTCTGCCCTGGGGGGAGCAATTTACGCTCCTCTCACATCCCCTGGCGATTAAAGCGATATGCGACCACACAAAGCGCCGTCCTTCCCGGGGTTGCTTGCTGGATGGTTTGAGCTCCCACTCTTGGCGCCCACAACCCCGGAAGCCCCCTGTTAGTCGCCTCTTACGACAAGCAGGGGATACCGTAGCCCTATTCTGGTCCCGGTACTACAGGGACAATGCAATTTTTGCCTACCAAAAATCTAAATTTGACTATTACTAGTAGACAGAAATTATTAAATGTATTTTAAGGCAAAACATTGGATACATTTTTATAAATAAATAACGTTAGACGAGAGTACATTCAATCGCGATATAGGACACGTGGAACAGACAAGTTTATTAGATTTTACTCATAACCGCCTAGCATATTCATGATGTTTCATTGAATAGAGTACTGAAGCTGAATTTAATTATGGATCCAGTCAGTCTCTTTTAAAAGTGAGTTTCTGACATGTTCAATTTAGTCTGATTGATTTGACAGCGATCCTCTGTCGCTACACGCTGATAAACCCAATTTGGTGTCTATTTGAACAGATATACTGACTAAAGCTCGACATATCATGTTCGCTCAACCACTTCGAATAATTAAACCGGTATGTTTATCGGCTCATGTTATGATTCGAAACACAAATTATTTGCAATCAATATTTGAATTAACATTAAAAGTTACAACTATTAATGACAATACGTATAAATATCAACAAGTGTTATCTAAAGAAACTATTCTATTAAATTATATCACCTACATTTAAAATATTAGGAAGGCGGATTTTTTGTTGTTGTAATAATTTGCTTTATGATACTGCTAAATTACAGTGTAAATCTGGTCAATGATAAGTTCACATTGTATCTATACTGATGTATCAAAACTATTCCGATTTGCCAATTTAGAGACAACATATTCAACAGTGCTTTCTGGTACATACAAATTAATGGTTTTAAATGCTACAATTTCCAGAAAAATACTAACTGGTAATGCTTATAATATTAACATATTAGATAAGATAACGGCCAAGTAAATATCTCTTGATCACTATTATCAGCGTCACATACTATATATTTCAGACCCCAGTTTGTCCTCAAAAAGTAAGTCTTGCAAGAATTATTAAAATGCTGAACGAAATTTATGAAGTATAATTTAAAAAGTGTAGAATTCAACTCCAAATACAGCCTCCAAATAAAATCAAAGTATGTACGTTTCATTGAAACGAACAATATTCTGCTCAAAGGAAAAATACATAGTAGGTAATTTTTTGTTCAGTACGATTGAATAAAAGGAGAGAATAAAAAATATCGCTAATTTTATTTTAAAACATAATAATATTTATATGATATGCTTTGTAATATTTATCTAGAACTTATTGAGTACTATTATAAAATAAGTATTTGTGTAGGTAAGTATATTTTTGTAGTTGGTAGGTATATCCTTATTACTTACTAATATTATAAATCCGAAAGTAACTCTGTCTGTGTGTCTGTCTGGTTGTCTCTTCTTCACGTCTAAACCACTGAACCGATTTTAATGAAATTTAGTACAAAGATAGTCTGAGACCCGAGAAAGGACATAGGGTAGTTTTCATCCTTGATCTAAGATTGATTAATCGGAGAATCGATCTTTTGGACCAAAAAAAATCGATTATTTTAATCGATATTAGTAAGGATTGAAACGTAAACTATGCATTTGATCAAGTGATGATCTTTAGCAAAGTTGTTGTCTATGAGCCCACGAAGGTTTCAGAGTTGGTACGACCAATTTTCGCCAGATGGCGCCACTGTCATTCCAATGAAGGTACGAATTTTCAGTTTTATGTATGTTACTATGTCATATTATTTTCTTTTAAACGCGGGCGAAGCCGCGGGCAAAAACTAGTCTTCAATAATGTGGCATTAGCCAAATTGCTAAAATATAGTGTAGTAGGTACAAAGTTCATTTCGGTGTTCAGGTACACAACTGCTTACAACACTCTGGTAGGTAGGATAATGACTTCTGCACAGCTGAACTCTACAAATAAAGTACAAAGGTAACTGTGTCATACATTCGAATTACTTGGCAAGTCTTGTCGTATTTTGTACAAGTAATGTTAATTATTTTATTTATATTTATGTTAATAGGCAAGGATAAAACAGTTCAGTACCTTTCACTATTTTTGTCAACTGATTTTCTTTTTATTTATTTTAGTAGAACTTTAGTGTTAACAAAAAATAAAAAATAATGATTGTGATCAAATTTAGATCAATGGACAAAATCTACCATCTTTATTTTTTCGCGTTACTCCGTATGCGACCACATGTATAATATTCATCTATCAGACCATTTATTGAATTCTGTTAGGATGTAATTTCGGTTTCAAATATTTTGAATATATTTAAAAATAGTTTTTGTTCTATTTTTTTTATAATATAGGAGTAGCAGATGATCATGCAGCCCACCTGATGGTGAGTGCCGCCCATTAACATCTGTAATCAACCCCAGATAGGATTAGATATTCCTATCTGAGGTCGGCCACAGTTGCGCCGCTACCCCTGAGGACTAAGCTGGAACGCCTTGGAAAAGTGTGTCTCCCTTAACACACCCTTCAAACCGGAACACAGCAGCACCTAACACTGCTGTTATTAAGTAGAAGTAGGTGTGGCGGTGGTGCTACCGGAGTCAAACCACAAAGAGTTCTACCACCTTCAAATTAAATTCAAATTAAATTAGAGAAAGAAAAATAGAAACCTCTAAATTTTAGAGTCTTAGCTTTTTTGTTGATCGACAGTTATATTTATTATTGACATTTCGTCAGAGCGTCATTACCGTTTAGAATGAAGGTAAATCGCAAGCTAAACTCGCTTCGGTGACTAACAGTATTCACTTCGGCGCTCACACAACTTCTTGGCAACACACTTGTAGCTCAGATAATGACTTCTGCTCTAGTAAACTACAAATAGAGCACGACAATGTAAATACATTGTAAGAATAAAGGCTCAGTATATTTTGTGAGTAAATTTGTAAAGGTCCTTAGATCCTAAATCTTTTCAGTTTTACTAAAAGATTATATAGTTAAAAAAGTCAATTGATATTCGATTCTATAATGGACAATTTAAACGAATATTAATAAGGTTTCATGACTATGTAAAACTATTATAAACAATTTTCAAAGCGAATTTGTCTTAATAAAACTTTCTTTACCATAGAAAGATTATTTTTTGCCCTTTTATACCAAATCGCCAGCTTTCAGCTAGGCTATATTACTTCTAATTCAATAGTAACTAATAATACCAATTAAAATAGAATAACTCCAAGCTAATAAAATATCAATGCTATTTAATTGTTATATTATTCCTTGCACGGTCTTTCTGTAACCAGAAAATGCTCGGAGAATTTTCCACCATATTTACGCAGTACAGATTGGAGAAAACTTCTGTATATGTAATTTATTTCTTTACCATTTCTTTACCACTGTATATTTCGATGTGTAAACAAGCTTTCGCGCGTTCGTATTCCCTTAACGAGATTTGTATAAACACGGGAAAAAAATCAGCAAAGTTATAACAGGAAATGATCTTAAAATTCCCAATAATATGTATAAAACAGAGATTAGAGTGAAATAAACATAGTAAGGTAAATAACCCTTGATGAAGAACCAATAAGGCATTAAATACTTGCATGAATAAAGTTTAAATAAAGTAAACTTGTATTCGTTATATTTTGTACTAGTTTTTGCCCGCGGCTTCGCCCGCTTTTAAAAGAAAATAATATGATACAGTAACATACATAAAACTGAAAATTCGTACCTTCATCGGAACGACAGTGGCACCATCTGGCGAAAATTGAAACCTTCGTGGGCTCATGGACAACAACTTTGCTTAAGATCATCACTTTATCAAATGCATAGTTTACGATTCAATCCTTACTAATATCGATTAAAATAATCGATTTTTTGGTCCAACAGATCGATTCTCCGATTAATAGATCTTAGATCGCCATCCCTAGTTCCCGTGGGATTTCCGGGATAAAAACTATCCTATGTCCGTTCTCGGGTTTCAGACTATCTTTGTACAAAATTTCATTAAAATCGGTTCAGTGGTTAAGGCGTGAAGAAGAGACAACCAGACAGACAGACAGACAGACAGACAGATTTACTTTCGGATTTATAATATTAGTAAGGATAGTAAGGATAAATCTACCTAAGTATACTCGTAGTACCCACTTGAAATCGCTCTGTCCAAAATTGCCTTGTAATTTTATTAATTCCAAAACCCTATTAGTAACTTGTAATAACGAAACTCGCCAAATAAATTGCTTTATAGTCGTTTCGGGGACTGTAATTGTTATTCGCTTATGAAATAGAATAGGAAATAGACTTTCTACCAGATAATTGAAAAATTACGTATTTAATAATATTTTTACAGTATTGTAGTATTTCGTTTTGTTGTCTAGTGGATTTTTTAGATTATGTTTTAATTAAATTCTATTTATGTTTCAGGTACGTTACTATCCCGAAGTTTACGTAAGTAAGTAGCCATTTTGTATTAAATAAATATTAACAAAAACGTTCAATCTACCACATTGAACGTCTTATCCTCTCTAGAAATAAAATATCCTCTAATAAAGTAATATTTCATCATCATCAACCCATTATTGTCCCACTGCTAGGACTGGGTCTCCTCTCAGATTGAGAAGGATTAGGCCATAGTCCACCGCGCTGTGCTTTAATCTTTAATAAATGTTTTACATAATCAAAACTTAATTAAAACGTAATTAAATAAATAACTTGTCAAACATTTTCAATAACAACATGTCGAGTGCATTTTAGATAAGCAATTTCAATCAATTTAAGTTAAATTTCAATCTAAAATTCTAAAGCAACGTTTATTCATCTATTCATTAGAATCGCAAACTTTCACTGGCGCGGCGGCGTCAATGAAAATATGTCACGAAAGAGAGTTTTCCGATCTCAAAATTGAATAAAAAAGTATTTGTATACAAAGTGGGCAGATAATCGATTCTGTTGAATATTTCAAAGAGGTGGAACGTGATCAAAATAAATACATGTATAACACCGACTGGTCTCACCGCAAACTGGAGAACGATTTCAAAAATTTAAACTCTTTATTCCGGTTTGCAAATTGAACTTTAATAAATCCGTTTTCTGGTTGCAGCACTTTTATGTGCACATTCTTTAGTACTTTATTTAGTACGAGTAATGGTTAGTTTTGATATTCACATTTGATAAGTAGAAATGTTGAAGCATGGAGGGTCATACTTAAACAAGTAATTTAAACAACGCAAATTTTCTTACAATTGTAATTGCAGCTGCGTGGTGAAAAATGGGCCAGGTCACATCCAAACAAAACAAAGAGACCAGCAGAGGAACACATAGATACTCAACTCTTAATAAACTTCAGTTTTACGTAATGCTTACATAACGCTTTAGTGTTTACTTAATGTTTATTATGATAAAATTGCTAGTCGAAATTTAATGGTAAATTTATATGTGGTTTGGTATTCCGCGATAATAATTTGTATTTGTCTTTGTTGTATTATATACCGACAACAGATTATAACATACTATATAAATACAAATATTTGTTTCTTCATTCGGCAGCAGTAAAGCAACTGCCTAAACTCGGAACAGCGCCCTTATTGTCGTCGGTAGCGTCCTTTCACACTCATTTCAGATTTATTTTGTAAACAGTATTATGTGTCATTTTCATCTCATTAGAATTAAGAAAATAATATTCAGGTTATTTATAACATAACATTCACAATCACCAACAGCTTATTGTAGAGTTAAACGAAGTTATTTGTGCTGTAATAATCTATAATTTTCTATGTTGAATAACTAACTGCAAATGTAATAAAGGACTCATATAAATAAAGCATACTTTAGCAAATATGGTAATATGTATTTTGCAAATTGTAAACTTTGTAATAAAAATGCAAGGCACTTGTTCACGGGTAGTGACGCGCCCGCTCGCTATATAATTCTTAAACAGTACGAGCCGGCCTCCCGTCAAAATATCGTCTACGGATGTCGCGGTTGTGTGACGTAACCACGCTTCAAAATACATTTGTGTGAGTGAACCAGGTTATTGATTCATGGCGGTAGATTTATGCCTGCCCTCTTGCTCTTAATGAAAACTACGACAGAGCAAGAGGGACATAGCTCACCTGGTTACGAGTATGCACCCACGTGGTTAAAATACCGGTACACGTCGATGTTATAAAGCGAAGTAAAATTTTAATAAAAACCGGTCAAATTTTTATTTCAAACATTTTTAAAGAATGTGAAAAACGTTGAATATACGAAGATAAGTTCCAGTGTGCAAACTTTAAATGGAGTAAGAAATGTTTACAGTGGAAACCGTTCCACTATTCCCTGATGCCCTGAGCGACAAAGCAATCACGGTATCATAGCAAATAGTCTAAACGGGTAATTAGTTTGTTCTACCGTTGGAGGCTACGTAACCCCGCCTTACCTGGGCGCCTCAAACAATGAGTTGCGCGCCCAACTTATTGAGTCCTGTTATACTAATTTACAACCAAAGAAACGATCTCATTAATTATTAAAGGAACCGAGAGTTGTGAAATATATTTCCGTTAAGTGAATTAATGTAGTCATTTCTGAACACTGACTAGAAATATCGAATTAAACGTCAGCAAAATTTGGGTATTAGAAATAAATCTTGAATGGATTAATTTTGAGACGATTCTCTGAAGAAAGATCTTTAAGTATATTTGATGTTTGAAGGTACATTTATAACAGCGTTCCGTCAACCGTACTCTTATTATCGTAAATTTATTTATCAAGCGTCGTGAAAATTTTATCAATGAATATTATTTAAAGGATGGTAATATAATATTCTGAGCATTAAACAGAATATTTGAGCTTATAAGGTCTTGATACTTTCGCTAAGTCTTAGGTGGCCCTCATCCATAATTCGCAACAAATTAGCAGTGCTTCGTGTTGGCTTCATTTCACAAATTCCTCACTCTCGTAAGTTCTGGAGGGCATTAAATTTTCACGAAATTGCTTTCGAAACTTTTCCTCTCTCAATAAGCCTGAACTCAATTTCCGAAGCCATACTTCGGATCACATAGTTGCCTGTTGTGTATTAATTACCACCTGGATACATTCTTTCCTTATTACCGGCTTTTATTCAACTTGCGCTGCTAATATCAGACATAACACGGCGAATATAAAATTTTCAAACCGGTTTTCAAGTCTATTTTAGGCGACTTACCAATGATGTTCACTGTAGTTGATAGTAATATTATAAAAACATAATATTGTAACACATATACAAAATGCAAATTTATTTTAACATTATACATTAAAACATTTTTAAAATTTTCAGCTTTATTTATTCACCTGTAAACCAAGCGCTGTAAAATAAGCGCTGAATCGGATATTGCTTACGAGCTTTGCTTTGTGATTAATCTGAAAAATCGTTTTTCACCTAATTAATACAACATTCGTATTTGCGGTGATCACGTAAAATACATCGCTTTTCATGACATGAATTTTCATTTGCCAATAATGGAAACATAAATAATTAGTACAGAAAATTAATTGTAGTTACTAAACCGGGATGTTATTTCACTGTCAAACTTTTGAATTTTATAAAGCTTCCGAAAACTGTGGTTCCGAAACAGTTTCCTAAATGAAAATATATAGCTATTAATAATTTGGCTGTTTCATATCGCACGTTGCGGTTTGTGCCCGTTCGCTGGCCACTTTATCCGGGTGTCAGAATTGAAAATGAGCCGGTTCCGTAAATGGACTATTACCTCAGTTCGGGACGGCCGGCAGCCCTACGAATATAGAGCCAGCCGAAGTTGCCTTAATAATTCAACAGTGCAATGCTTTTACAAAACCTGTCGGCGTCAATCCTAATTTAGCGCCGCCGATCGGGCCGCTTTCCGAAAGTGTCGCTAGACAAACCTAATGGAACTCTCCTGTACTCTGCTGAATTTCACCAATGCAAGCCTAAAATAACCTATTGGATGCGATACGAAATTAGAACCGTGCTAAACTTTAGTTATTTAATAAAGGAGAATACATCTATACGCTTGCGTCAGCTATAGTTTTGAGTGATATATTTTTAGCGAAATACTTTGAGAAGTAGAGAAGTTTTGTTTTATTAATGGTAGTACAAATTTATATGATTACCTGACAATTTGTAAAGTAATTTGATAGTAATGAAATAAAATTTACAACAGTTGTATAATATATTTATAACAATTTACTGCCGCTACATTAAATTTTAATACAAAGCGCTGTGGCTAGCGTTCTCGGGTCTAGACAAAATTCATATCTTAGCGAATAAATAATTATCCAATATGTTTCATTGGATATTAAATCGTAAATAAATAATTTCAACTTTTAAGCTGTTACATAAGCCATACCACACAAAAATAAAACATTTCACTGATTTCTTTATAATAATTAATTTAAGTTAAATCATTAAAAGTCCGCTGATTTCTGATACATAATATTGAATGTCTTAATTAATTGTTTATATATGTATCAAACGAGGATAGAACCTGAAATCTTCCGTATGAAAATCAATAAATATCTTACGTCCAACCTGAATGAATAACATCATTAATACAATTATTATATGAAGTATTCGTCGACCCATTGCAGCCCTCACTGATGGGCACCGGCCTCTTTTTAGACAGAGAGAGGTCTAAGCCATAATCCACCGCGCTATCAAAGTACGAGTGGTTAGACTTAACCCTCTTTGGAGATTTTTTAAAAGAAGTCCCAGGCGTCTGTTTCCTCAAAACTTTTTTCTTCGCCGTTTTAGTGTAAGGTTTCCCCCTCGTAGTAAGTATGTGAGAATAATTATTTCGTAATTGTCATTTAAATTTAAATATGTCTGGGATTCAAAACTCATACCTACCGAATTTACCTTGCCTTGTCAAAGTAATACTAATTAATTTAATAATACTATAGTCTTGAAACACACACGATCATATTCACGCTTATAAATACGAGCACGAGCATAATTATTATCTTACGTGGGCTCTGTACCTACTACGCAATAAAAGGGAATTTCTGTTAATATGGAGTAGCTCCTGGCGATTCCCCGGGGCGAGATAATGACGTGTTTTGCCTCTCCCATTAAATATACTTTGGTAACGGAAAACAATTATCTTTGTTCAGGATTAATTCGTTAATTGGTTATTCCGAAAACGCGATTGATATATCAAGAAACTGTTTTGGTAAAAAAAATCGAATTAGTTTATATTGTGGTATTCTTCTTTGTTTGCTGTTCAAATAAAACTTGTTTATAAGCTAAGCTGAACGAGTTATTGAATCATTTCAGTGTATTGAAAATATCCTAAATCAACTATTACTGACTCGAAACGGAAAGAAAGTAATAAGGAATTCCTTAGCATGTTTACACATTTGGGAACGTGTAGGTAACAAAAATGTTATTTTATTGGAAACGCGCTAAAATATTGTGATACTAAAAGCTTGTGACTCTTTCAAGATTACAAATGTCCATTAACAGACCATCGCATTTTTTAAATCGGAGATTAGATTATCAGATAGACTCCGAACACTATTTTTCTGCTATTACATCAGTTTTTAGATAGGATTTAAATTTGAAAATCTGAATATTTTTGCGTAGTAGAGTAAAATTTTACAATTTTATTTTCACTTATATTACGCCAATATGTTACCGCTTCATTTTACACGTCTTCTTTGTTAGAGATTCTTTATAGGTATATCTTATGGAAAAGCACACTTGGAAATATGTTACTTATATATTTTTTTTATAGTTTGCGTTATGTCTAAGCCACTCAGATTGCTTGCCTTTGTCTCCTATTTTCGCGCCAGGATACTTAACTTGAAATATTTATACTAATTAGCAGTCTATTTTATTACTTCGTTTATGTTTGAAAGTATAAATCGATTCATTTGAGTAGCGTCGTAACGAATCGTATAATTTTATCCGATTTAATTGGTATTATATTTCTAATCTGTTTAAAATCGAACACAAAATATCTACGCTACAGAAACGTTTTAATTACTTGTAGCATTTGGTCCCTAAACAGTTTCAACGTAAATTGGAGAATTTACGATAGCACTTATAACGGTGAACACTAATCGAATATCAATACAATTACGTGCGTTTGAGTTATTGTATTATAGCATTAACTGTATTGAAACTGGAATCAACGCCACGTATTTAACGATTATGGCAATTTTGACAACTAAATCGCTTTATTAAGAGGAATTATGATATGATTTTGGCAATGTAAGAGTTAAATCAAGGATTATCGTATGTTCTTGGTATTAAGAATTCAGTTATTTTTTACATTGTTGTATTGAATTTTTATTTATCTGTTTTTTTATTATTTTTATTGTTTCAATGTATTAGGTATTATATACGTTTTGAAGATATATATTATGTGCTCTACCTATATAGACTCTACCTACTAATTCGCAGTGCAGCAGTATAGTAAAGTCGCTGGCTACATTTTCAGTGGGAAGCAAATCAAAAACCATCACACCATTCTAATTCACACAGACTTCTGTAATACCTATAACAGAAACACGAAAAAAATTGCCGAAACTTTCAACAGAATCTGAACATAAGTCCGTTGTTTGGGATTCCAACTACAATTTTTTAATTCCATCCAGACGGGATCGGATGAAAAAGTAAATCTTGATATCGAAGTTAGCTTGCAGCGTGTGTCCATTTTGATTGAAACGCGAAAACTACAACGGAATTAGGTAGCTACAAGCCGACCCGAGCGCGGAGGTACGTAAAACGAATTTGATCTGTTCCTGTTGTGAATTCAAATACAGCTGGTACCGGTGTACCGGTAAAAAATTGTGCGCCGAAATCGTTGATCGTTATTTCCACCTCGTCCGCTATCAAACAGATGATGTAGTATCCATAGTGTGCCTAGGTTAGTCGATGTATGCGGGACTTTCGTACCTTCAGTTTATCAAAATTATGTTTGAGGTAGAACATATATTTGAGATACATTTGAGGTATAACTAATATGATTTCAATTATATCTGACCACATTTGTTCCAGATTCAAATGTGATCCACTTTATATTTTATAGTCCCATATGTTTAATGGTATGCTAGGATTGCATTTAGATTCATGTTAAGCGTATGATATTATTCAATTATAGTATTTACTTAATAATACTGCTGGCTAACAGAGAATACACAACTTAAACCGATGAGTCTACAAACATCAAATCTTGTACATAAGTTCTTTAGAAAGCGTAGATGAGTACCATGAGATGATCTATCACCGTGACCTAATCATCAACAACACAATATTTCGGGTATTAGGAGGATATGTCCCTTCCACATGTAAGATTTTTATCTTATGAATCATACCTACAATCTACATGTGTAAAATTTATCGCTACATACCATCCATGCCCCAGAAATGATCACGCTTTGTTTTGTTCGTTGCTACGCGCTAGTGGCTGGTCTCGTCTAAAAGTAATTGCAGCAATAATTTATAATCTGGCACCTGCAAGCGATCTATTACGCGACATTTAATCACAATGACCTGACGTTTAAATACGACTCGCACCTTGCCGCTGCATAGATTCGAGATTTATCGTGCGAAAATCTAAATATTTAATTTACTTATGGTTTCACGTTTCCGTATACGTACCTTAATTTTGCATAGCGTTTTATGCAAGTAAAAGTGACATAAGTCTCTGAAACTATCTGTAAACTATAGATTCTATCTGGCAACCAGAAATATGTTGTTACTTCTGGAAATACATAATACGTAGACCCACGGTGATCCGAGCCCGAGCTCATCCGTAATCCGGGAAAAACCAAAAACTCTCATAACGTACATATTAGATGTATTGATTATTGGTCATATATTTTTAATTCTTCGAATTACAAGGTGCTACTTTTCAAAGGGTTCTGGACTCAAAAGGGTATGGTAGAACAGAAGCCCCCTTGCAATATAGATATCTAAATTCACCTTTAAGCAATATGCGCTAAACAAATGTCTGCTAATTTAATACCGTGCCGTAATTAACGTTTATATACTTGTCAATATAGGTCTCCATTGACCTGCTATTTTCTGTCATCCTTAACAACCTTAGCTAGCAACCCCAATTAACTTCTTGCCGGTCCACAACACAATGACGACGATACTGCCTTATCTGCTTCGAGATTGTTTACCTCCTTTATTTGTCTGTTTGTGCATTACAATGGACGTACTATAAACTACATTAGTATATAATATATTATAATACTCCATTTTTTTAATTTTAAGTTAAACTAATATACCGGCTCAATATCTCCTGATTTCGATATTGAGTTACAAATAATATTTGGATAACAATTTTACAAGATTTATCTTTTTGCCAAGATCGATTACTTAAATATAAATTGGACCGTAACTACTTATAACGTCTAATTAACTTATCTTTAGTATAAAATAGGTTTTGAACAATAAACCTACATAATATGTTTCGCTTTTTCTCGATACTGTTGCTTATTTGTAATATTCAAGGACCGTTTCCTTTGAAACGTGTCGGCTTTTCGTAAATAGGGTCCATTATCCCTTGACGTTTGCTTTAACTTAATGTATTTTCGCGCCGACCCTTAACCTTACGCCATTAATAAAATCAGATTGCGCAATCTAGATTTAACGCCACAAATTAAAAATCGATAAGTCTGAAACGACGAGATGCAAACTACAGTTTTGTTCACTTTAATGGAATAGATTTCGCTGAACTTACTATTTCGGTACCTGCACTAGACAGTCGGGAACTCGCCGCTCGCTTTATTTATAGGTAGTTCAGTTAATTAGAACACCTAGACGAATCTACTATGTCCGTACCTCTTTGCATTTTAGTACGAGAAACAAAAATTGCTCATATTATAAAGCAAAAAAATATACTCACATACTCACACATCTTAGAGAAATACCTACATATAAAAATCGAAGTAATATTTCCCGCTTATTCGTTTTGAACAAAACACAAGACGGAGGCAGATCAAAAGACCACTTTACAAGATTCCTTTTGAAGCGTTCGCAAACGTATACTTAGGTGTATTTATGTATCTGTGTGGGGTGTATAATACCCCCATTTTCAATTACCTGCTGTGTTCGCCGGCTGTTAGTAAACTAAGGGTGATTTGAAACATTTGCATGCCTCCCCAATATTTAAATATTTGCTTTCGAAATGTTCTTTATATTAAATTTTTGTGTTGCTACACCGTCACAAACGAATTAATATATTATTTAAATAGCATAATCCCCTCACAATCCCCTTATGATTGAATTGGAATTTCACAGGAGATATAATATATGAACATTGATTTATGATTATTCGAGTCGTTAGGTACATATTTATAAATAGGAAAAAACAAAGACCTTCTTAGCCTTGTGACATAGACTTTTACAAGAAAGATCTAAAAACCTCTGCTTCAAATCCGACGACGTATTGGTGACTTTTCTGGTATTGCAATGTCTAGACAACGGTGACTGGTTCCATCAGGTAGCAAACTTTTTTTTTTTGCTTCGGCAGCTATCGATTAACTGTGTGTTAGTGATCACGGTGATATTGTAGTCGTTTATCTTAGATAGATCTCTCTGCCGTACGTCCAGTTGTTATTTCCTGCATCATATTATCACTTCACAGAACACTAACTTATCTACTAATTATCTTGATACTATTACTAAATTTTGACGTATACAATATCGTCGTGCCCTCAATACTTATACGAGTATATACGATAAGTAGTTTGACATCGTAAATTAGAGTAATTTATCTTGTTTCTGACGTTTTTTCTAAAAAAATTCAAGAGACTGTTCCATCAGGATTACCTTTTAGGAATCGTATCTACAACATTTTATTATTAAATGGTACGCAGAAATTCTTCTAAAACTTAGATGCTTCTATATTAGCTTAGCCTCTTTTCATGGTTCATGGTTTCATTCCCAATTTCTACGCAGAGTTTTATTTTTTTAAAGCCAACCATGTTTTAAAATGAGAACTTCTGAGTTTTATTAAAATATCGTGCTAAGCTTAAAAATGTGACTATACCTTAATTCTATTAAAATAATAATCTTCCAATCGATATAGAGATCTTTTTTACTACAAAGATTAAGAACATGGTTTGATAGACAAAGATTACATCCACAAAGTTTCAAACCACACGGGATCAAAGATTCCAGAACACAACTACGTAGCTTTGTTTACAAGTACGAAGAGAGCGTAAACTAAAATTCTTCGGCTTATAACTGGAATAAAAGTCGAAAGTAGATTTAAAACTGCCTCACTGTAGTGCGGTGTGCAGATATTGGAAAACATAATTTTATTTATCCAACCGCATTTTGCATTTGTGGCGAAAAGGAACTGAATGTTTTAAGTGTAGCTATGAAGTTGATAAAATAAAGTGTTGATACTCTCTCGAGTTTGTTTGACTGTTATTTTGAAGTTAACCGATAGACTGGTTTGCAGCCATTCAGTCTCTTCAGTCCCGTTAAGTTTAGCGTTGGAAAAGCCGGTCAACTTTTAGAACATTGCCGATGCTTTTCATGGCGAAACACTTTTCATTTTAGTTAACTAAATATAAGTTTAGTACTCGTATTTATGAAAAAAAAAAAACAAATACTTTCGTTTTTACCTTCATGTTCTTAACATTATTAGGCTGACAGGAATTTATAACAAACAATATGCCTACGGGTCCAGAAAATGAAAGCTCGTAGTTAAATAACGCATGTCTTAAATCTTGATAAAAACTGTTTTATATAATAAAAAAAAATCTTCGTTAAAAAAATTTACGACCCTGCCAGGATTCGAACCTGGAATCTTCTGATCCGTAGTCAGACGCGTTATCCATTGCGCCACAGGGCCGATACTGTACTGTCGAAATCCCATCATATATTTATAGAAAATAGGTAAATAGCTAACGTTGTTAACTGCTTCGTTTTTATAGTATGAGAAGCGACCGCGCAATTTCTAAAATCATCTGATTTTATGAGAAAAAATGTGTTAGCAATAAAAATATTAAAAAAATGTATCCTTTAAATGTATTTATGTGTTTATTTTAAGTATTGATTTGTAAAATTATAACAAAAAAAAATTAACGCATCAGGGCCCATATTTTGACAAGCAGTTATAATCACATCACAGGAGGTATGCTCGTCACAATTTAATAGGCCTTATAAATAATTAGTTATTGGTAATTCTAAGTTTCGATTATTTGAAAGTGAATCGATTATGGTTTCTTTCAAATGCTTTGAAGCCGCAAGTTCTAGCCGTCACGTGGTCGTAAACTGCCTACTAAAAAGTTAATTTAAGACATTAATGACATTAGGATGGCATGTGTCAAAATGGGCCTATTACATTGTGAGGACTATAATTATCTGTGTAAATGTATTTGTGTAAAAAGAGATGAATTTACATCGTAAATTACAATATATTACAATTTCTACAAAATATTACAATCAGTATAAAGACTATAATAAAATTTAACCGTACTTAAAATTAAATTTATTTTCCAAATTGGTTGTTCTGTGAACTTTATTTTTCTAAGCACACTCTGTGGGCGTCTATTCTCGCTAGCAATTTTCAGTGCCGTTCTAGCTAGTTAGCTACAGTTTAGCAAATATTTGTTTGCGAGCCAGTACTGCAGGGAATCCGTTTATTGGACCGATTGAAAACTTTTCGTCTTGGGGAATCAGAAATGAAGAAATGTATTTAGTGAAGACGTTAAACTTATTTTATTATTTTTAAAGGAAATTTCCTAAAAATGAACTTTGTCGAATTGACTTTTGCTCCCATGAGTTCACCTGAAGTTGTTTAAGTTCATTATTGTTGTTTAAAGAAAGAAAATATTTAAAATAAATGATATTAGAAGTTATGACAGTATTTCAAAAAATATTCAAAATATATTTCAAAAAAGAAATGTCTAAAAAGATTTAACTGGGTATTTTCACTACTTCCATAGTGATTTTTTCTAAACGACTTATGTTTAAGCATTTATATAATCATTACTAGTGGTGCTCGCGGCTTCGCCCGCATTTTAAAGAAATAATATGACATACATAAAACGGAAAATTTGTACCTGAATTGGAATGACAGTGGTGCCATCTATCGAAAATTGGTCTTACCAACTCCCAAACCCTTGTGGGCTCTTGGACAACGACTTTGCTAAAGATCATCACTTGATCAAATGCATAGTTTCCGATTCTATAAACTACTTCCGAATTAAAAATTAATTAAAAAAACCTTTTCCCACGGACTAAATTGTGAATCTAAACCATTCTCAAGTCCCCTTGAACACACACAACAAATTTCGTCAAAATCAGTCCAGTCGTTTAGGAGGAGCTCAATGACATACACACGCACATAAGAAATATATATAAAGATATACAATTACATAAATAAAATGTTATTCATTTATTTTATTACAAAGGCCTTTGTGTCAAGATCTTCGGCCAACATCCTGCGTATCACCCAAACCTCTTACGTTCTCCATTTATAGCGAGGCTTTTGTCAACCATCCTCAAGCCTGCTATTGATCGTAAATATCATGGTAATTAGTATCTCATCGATCGATGATCCATTCTGTCACTTTATTTCTAAACAAAACTTCGCTTTGAACTTTCCGCGTAAACTGGCTTAAATCGTTACCACGGGGAAATTGAAAGCCAATATCGTTATAAAGCGATTATCTAACTCATTTCACTTCATACATACGACTATAAATTTGAAATTCTCATTATAATACGAGCAAAATGGAAAATATGCTTGAGTTTAACTTACTTTTCGATTAAGCTCTTATAAAACACACCCTCGGAAGTTTTACATACTTAATGAGTATCTTACATAGTGATCGTTATAGAATTAATTATTAAACTTCAGCTCAGAGAGTCAAGTCTTGTATAGCTTGAATATTTCATTATAAAGCGTTCAAAGTTTTACGTTAAGAGAAACAAGCGCTTAATGATAACAAATATTCTTACCTCATTAGTATTTAGCGTTAGATACTAAATGGGCAATTTCTCGAACTCAATACCGTTTTGTAAAATTACCAAGCAATAATGTTAAATCTTTTTACTTAACATTACTCGCAATTGTGTTACTACGAGTAATTTATTAAAAAAAATATTATACATCAATGCGAATATTAAATTGAAATTCTATTCACCCAAAACCAATCAAAGTTTTACAACTTTCTAAGCATGATACTTGATCGAGGATAAATTACAGAAAGAGTCAACGAAACTTTTACTTTGTACCCATGTGAGGACGGTTCGGTTTGAGCGACATCCCCATACTTTACGCACAAACGCTTTCTGGTCTTTTGACAACAATCAGGCGTACTCTATTTAATGGGTGGATTAAAAAGGTACGCGCAAGATAACGTCTAAAGCTACATTTGTAACCAGAAATGGCAACAATAGTAAGTACTCAGAAATTCAGAACCTTAATTTGGCAACATTAATATATTTTGCGTAGTAATAAATTAGAAGGCACTTAAAGTTAGGCGTTAGTAATATAAAGAAACCTTAGAAGGATCAACTCAATAGCGAATTTAACTTTATATACTAAATAAATAATTGATGAAATTACAAATTAAAGTAGGCTTTTTAAAAAGTAATGTTCTGTTCATTTTCATACATTTATGTTCTTTTGTTAATGTTCTTTTGTTCATACATTTATATTCAACACGAAATTAAGATTTTTCGTATTATAGGTATTGGGCTATTAATAATTAGTTAATTGTATATAATTGAAGGTGGTACAACCCTTTTTGGTTCGACACCAGCTGCACCACCGCGACACCTATTTCTATATACAGCAGTGTTGGGCGTTGCTGTATTCTGGTTTGAAGGGTGTGGTAAGGGAAACCTATTTATCCAAGGCACTGCAAATTAGTCATCAGAGGTAGCAGCGCGTGGCCAACCTCTCATAGGAATCTAATATTTTCTGAGGTTAATTACGAATGTCCAGGGGCAGCAGTAGTCACTTACATCGGGTGGTCTGCATGCCCGTTTGCTACTTAAATATTATAAAATACCGATTGTTTACAAGTGAATATCGTATTAGTAATTTGGAATACCTACTCTTCTAAACAAGGTTAGTCGGGAATGAGGGTTAAACTTGCCTAGGTATTAGTATTACAAAGTTAATTGATTTAACCTTTAACTACATGAAGCCGTGTCCCAGAGGGATGGTTAACGTCTCATTGTCCCAAGTTAAATCACGTCTAATGTGTATCTTGTGGTTTAAACCTTATTTACGCCACATTTGAGGGTTACGTACGAGTAAAACATTTAAAGATATTCTGGAAGACTTAACAATTACTAATCCTAAATGAATTTTCTGCAATCACTTAACTTAACATATTATCTTATAAAATAAAATATCGCTGAACTCAAAACTATCATATTTTACTTAAATACAATAAAATGTATTTTTTATTAATTTTCCAACTTATAGTTGAAAAGTTAGGTGAGATATATTTCACTTGTTCGTACACTGATCTTGACTTCTATGTACGAACTGTGCCTCTTATATTTTTTGAACACTACCCTGCTCTTATATATAACGACTTGCATATGCGGCGACCATTTTTCTCTTAAGGAGTAGCAAGGCGTTTATCAATCATCTTCAGCTAGAAACTCTTTTTTTTATGGAGTTGGTTAAAGATGTCCGCGGACGACGTTACAACTTACGCGACTTACCCTCAATGCATACTTATTTGCTGCTTTCATGTTATTACAAAATCAATAAAATTGTATGATACTTAAACTTTGGAGGTCATTAAAAAGTTCCTGTGACAATTCAAATTAAATTATGCCTCAAGAAATTTAATAATTGCTTGTATTTCTTGAAAATCCGAAGCGTGTCATGTCGAAGAGTGAAGTTCACTCATTTCCGCGTCTCATCGAGACCTCCCCGCAAGCATGTTGGGAACAATAATGGCGTCGGAACATGCCTGCTAAATAATGTACGTATCATGTATGTAATGTAAGCAAGAATATTTACGTGGTATAGAAATACTATCTTATGGAGATGTTTCAAACCTTACTGATAATAATTTAAGTAGTATCAATTTTGTGAGGCTTAAGAACAATAGTTACAATAAACTAACGAGACCTTACGTGACGTTGTAATTGTAGTTAATATAACTGTGGAACATGTTATTTTATGTCATTTCAATCAATTGTCATTACTTAAATAAAATTTGCTAATGTAAATGTTTTTCTACATCATTTAATTTTGAAAGCTGGAATATTAATGATTAGTGAAAATTACGATTACTGCAATTTCTAAATATAACATGAACTTTTAAATTTATTAAAAATGCCACCTTGCTAAAAATATAATTTTCATTGTTTATACGGACCTGACTTGAAAATGTTCACTGAAGAACATTTAAAACATTCCCGAGGCTTAAAGGTTCTTAGCTGCAAGGTACTACTGGTATTGAATTTCAATATTCAAAAGAAATTCTGTACTTACTATGCAAGCCATGCTCGTTTCCCACAAGGCACCTAAAAATAAACTGAAAAATACACCACTTGCTACGCTTTCTATACAAAGGCTTACTGCAAATATAATGTAGTTAACACCGCATACGAGTATATCTATATAAATAAAATAGAAATCAGACGGTCGTCTGTAATTCGTAAGGAAGTGCCCATGTATTTTTACTTCACTTTTTTTTAAGTATATCTAATATTGTAAACGACTTCTAATTAAGTATCGAAGGCTTTACACGAAGAAAGTAATGTAGGCTACTTTTCATCTCAAAAAGTCTCCTGTGTAAAAATAAAATAGGTATCCCAAAAACGTGTTAGAACAAATCGCCTAAAAGCCGCCAAGTAACAAATAAATTACCTTTTTTCATAGATACTTATAACAGTTTATAATACTAATTTTGAAGTTTCTTATATTGTTATTTCACATATAAATCAAAATTTAGAGAGATCATGTGATAAGATTTATCTTCTTGGTAACTTAATAGATTCATCTGGCTGAAAGCGTAACATAAAAAATGAATAATTGTCCGATTTACGCTCATGACCACATAAACATTTGGGCTATTATGGACGTAGATAAACACACAATAAAGTAACACAATAGTTAGTTATACTTATTTTCACAATTACCCATACACAATACTACATGGAGATGGTTAGAAATTTCCCTGGGTGGGAGGACTGTAGGTATGTTCGTTTGCTACTGCAGTCTTATAAAAAAAACATTCTTTCAGCCTGACCTAAAAGTTGTCACATGACAATCTGATGATCCGGCTAAACTAAGTAGGATCGTTATACCCAAAAACCACCTTCATCACTTTTATTTGACAGGCTAAGGTATCTAATGATATATCTTAAACAAGGCATATGAAAACATGGGGAGGGAAGGGTTTAATTTTACATGCAGTGAAGTGGAGCGGATTGGAATCGAGGGTAGAGAGAAGCGGAACAAAATATTTGTATTATTTTGTTGCAGGGACATATCCCTATATTTTTAAGGACCCTTTGCGCAACATGAGTAAATATGGATGAGCGTAACTTATCGGGTTAAACATACGGGAAAATGTTTGGAAGTTGGTACATAAACATCCAATCTGGACCAAGTATTGGATTTCTTATTTATAATGCCTTTATGTAAGGTTTTCAATTCTCGTTCAGGTAGGTACTGCCAGCCGTATATTATATCAATTTATTTTTCTAAATTATGCTACTGTACTACAGTGGATCGAAAATACTTATGTTAGAATGATATACATGTCTAGGATACTTGCTACAATTTTATTAACTTAGTTACATAAAAAATCTAAAAATTGAAAATAGAAGAATACTCTTTACTTTTGTGGTCATTGTCAAAAAAAGTCAAAACATATCAGAAATCATATAGAATTATGATTCTATACTAGATAATAGATTTGTTACTTTGCTGTAAGAAATCTATCCTAAATTGTGTAGAAAATGTATGATCAAAGCAACACAAAAGCTCATTACGGAATAAAGACAACAATACAAAATTTATATCAATTTCTACATACCTCTTCAACGCCCCTTTAGGGTAAAACCTAATAACTGGTATTACAAGCTCAAGGGCAAAATTAATTACAATTAATTGGACGAGAGAAAACCATTTGCTTCAATACATAATTTAACAAATCTCCTCCAAGTGCAAATATAATTTAAATTTAATAAACATTTAATAAATATTTTCGTATAAGTCGTAACCGTCTAAAATGTAATTATCAAAGAATCCCAATATCAAATACTGGTCAAGCAAAACAAATCTTCAATGTTATGGAAGATACAGTTTAAAAACTTGAATGCGTAGGTACGCGTACAATTAATCTACTATGGCGCTTAATCCTCATGTCAAAAGGGATAAACGTTGTTTGCAAAGGGTCGTTCCATTCCATACATTCCGTTAGGTCAAAGGAGCTTCATACGACGCCATCGCAATCCCCATAGTTCAACAGTTTAGCTTAATGTCTACAATTAACATCGCAATTTAGCTTAACAAGCCAATGTTCGTCGATTTTGCCAACCCCAGGGAAATTGGGATCTTCAGCCTAAAAATATATTTGATAATGAAAGTATTACGTAAACAAAATATATTGCCTGTATATTTCATCCAGTTTCGGCATGAAATATTCGTTGAAAATTCCATCTAATAAATTCTCAAAATTTATAAGACACAATTTTATGCTGACAATATCGCTCAGAATATTTTCTACTGACATCCGGTCCTGAAAGATGAAGTTTTAATACGAAGTATTCCATATCTCAATAACTTAAGGAACGTGTATAATTTTGATTCCGAGACCACATCTTTATAGTGTAAATTGCTATCATTTAAAGTCTTTAAAATTCAGTTCCATGGGTCCAGACTCCAGAGATTACCTTTAATTATTTATTATGAATACCCATGTATAATATTCATTCGCTGTATAAGTGTCAACCGATTTTTATTTGAGTAACAGTACGTGCAAATGTACTAAGCTAATTTTTACAAGTCTTTACAAAAACGTCTTATGATTGGATATTACGGAGTAAAGAGGGTTTGATGCTAATATTCTCTTAAGATCCACTTTACCTTTATCCAGAAACAGAATAAATAATAAAACAGCGGAAAGGCACACGTTTGTAAGCCGATGTGATCTATCAGGTACTTTTCACTCACAGTAGGTATACTTGGATATTCCGAATTTACCTACTAAGATCGTGCAAATACTTAAAGTAACTTATTTTTGGATATTTAAGGGTGATCTTTTACAACATTGACTCAAGTTTCTAACTCTTAAGTTCTAACGCTGTTCTCATTCGTTGTATTAGCAAGTAGCAAATATAAAATTTGTAATATATGTAGTTAGAGCCATGCTCACAAATTATAACTGGAATTGTTAATTTAATATTTAAAACAGGTAGCTACCAATTAGTGTGTTCAGTTAAAAACGTTTACGAGAACATTGTGCAACGTTAATAATTTAAAAATAATAAAGTAAAGTGTCGTCATGAGATGAAAGTTTAAAACTGTAGTATTCATTCACGCAGGCACGTGGAGGCTGGAGCAACGACCGCGAATAGGTATTCTGTAACCGCGACGCCGGCGTCAGAGGCGGAAGCGTATTGTTTGCTCGCTCCTCTTATCTGTCATTCGACCGAAATACATACGCTGAAGTCAGTAGCGCTAGCGCGACGCTTCCGCGTATCGAACTCATCGTGCCTTTTTTGCGAATAGATTTATTTCCTGGCAACTTAAACGGAGCAAATGAAAGCGTAGTGATAAATGATGCTCATTCATTATCGAATCTTTCGTCGGAACAGTTGTAGGGGACGAACTATTTAAGTGTAATAAGAAGTAAAGCTGCGAAAGCTTAAATTAGGCACTATTAGTTATTAACAAATTTAACAACTCTTACCTTGTGGATTGAAACTGTCCGTCTTTTTCTTGTAAAGCAATAACTCATTACAATATTTTATTCCCGCTATATCATGATCCTTCTGATACAAATTGTATAAGGTACCTAATTTAATTCATTTCTAAATAAAGTCGCGTCTCTAGTTCTCTGAAATACATAACTTCTACTGAAAACAAAGAAATGTACATTAGTTACATTACATAACATCATAAACAGATATGTGTAATGTACTTATATATGTTTATTACTCTCTACCATAAAAAACTTGAGCTATCAAAATTTTTAATTTTTACTACGCCAAATTTTCGTATGACAAATTTAATTTGCAGTGGAGGAAACAATTTGTATCCAGCTAAAGCTGGAGGGATGACGCCAGTGCCGGTAAAAAAGAAAATAATTAATATCGCGCCCGTTTTCAAAAATTGGTTGCATTTTGGCTACAACGGCCATGATACAACAAAATACCACGCGGCTGCGAGGGAAAAGCTCCTGGAAAATAAATTAGTTATTTACGTTCCGGTGCTGAGAGCAAGCTTACGTGGTTATAATTCATCCAAATTGTTACTACGTGGTAGTGCTGTAAAACGTGGCTGAATGACGCAAATTTATATGTACTTTCATTCTAAACCGAACCTGCTCCGCTGTAATAAATCATCGGTTAGAATATTACTGTTTAGCATAATATCTTTGGCTTTCAGCAACTTGTAAACCAAACAAATTTCTTATAAACTGTTTTATAGACTATTATTGTCTATCATATCAAATCATCGCGTGCTAAATACGAAATTAGGTACATGTGCATTAATAGACCGTGAATATATAGCACTATTTCTGTACCACGACGTTGCCAGCGACCAGAGAGAAGGGCGTATCGTCTGAAAGCGTAATATTATTGCCAAAATAATAACATTGAGTAGACAACGTCTTCCCCCGTCAGGGCTACGTCACTTCACAAATATACTGGCTCGCGGAAATGAACTCATTTTTCCGTTTTCCCAAACGCGGAAAATAAAATTCTGTTATAGCGAAAATGTTGATTACTTTTTTTTAATAGGACAGACGAAAAGATGTGCACGGTTATTTTTAACAACACAAAAACTTGTTTTGAATTTAAATTAAATGATACGTAATAAAAACTTTTTTTATATACTACTTACAGTTTGTCCGCTTGTGACACAAAAACCTAATACAAATGTATGTGTAAAAACACTTTGAAATGTTAAAATTAAAATAAGAAATCGAGTATTGTATTTAGATTAGATAAAATTATGCGCAATAAGAAAAAAAAATTTTAACAAAAAAATAAAACCGACTTCTGTGTCACTACAAAGTAAAAAATAATTGAAATAAATGTTGGTTTAATACATATTTCTGAAGTTGGCGCTCAATATATTTCTTTTGATAATGGCGTAAACAGCGCGTCTAATATGAGCGCCGACTTCAGAAATATGTATTAAACCAACATTTATTTCAATTATTTTTTACTTTGTAGTGACACAGAAGTCGGTTTTATTTTTTTGTTAAAATTTTTTTTTTCACCCTTTTTAGTGATGATATGCTAACGTTTGTATTAATATTATGTAAAATTGTATAAAGGTGATCATGAATAAAGGTAAGGTCTGAATTCATACGAATTGGACCCACCCGCTCGCAGGGCGCTTCCGCGCCCTGCTCGCTTAGTTTTATATTGCCTTATATGTTTCAACCTAACCTAACCAATTCAATACGAAACACTATAGGCGAGGCTACATGCAATTCTATATTGTTTGCTAGGTTAGGTTGGAACAGAAAATTAAATAAATCAAACTAGGTGGTAAAACTCTGCGAGTGAGTCGGTCCAATTTACCTTAATTCAATAGTTAAGGAAAACTACAGCGTATTCATTAATCACATTTTATATTTGTAAGAAGTGATTGTCAAGTTACTGTTGTTTAGGCCAGCAGTGTCCCTGCGTCACTAGGATTGAAGACTTTACGGTCAAAGTTATTAGGGTTAAGACCTTGAATTTTCATCCTATGGGTCTGCTTAGTTACATTAATACATATATGAAAGCACAAAATGGCTAACTCCTGTGGTTTAACTTGGAAGCACACCAGCATTATCAGAGTGAAAGAGTTGAAGGTCATTTTTTTCATTACATGTACCTGCTTAGGACCTGTAAAATATGTGTGAAAGCACTAAATGGCTTATTCATGTAGTTTTAGCTGGAGGCACTTCTGCATCACCAAATCTAAGGAGTTGAAGGTCAAATTTTTCATCATATATCTCTGTCCACCAACTTCATTACAACAAATGTCTAATCTATATACTTTACATTGGAGGCACCTCTGCATCATAAGGATTGAAGAATTGAAGTTCATATCTTCCATCATATGTCTCTACTCAAAGACCTTATCATATATTCGTAAGCTTCAAATGCCTAACTTGTATAGTTTAGGCAGGAGGCACCTCTGCATTATCAGAGTTGAAGAGTTGAAGGCCAAATTTTCCATCATATATCTCTACCTATCGACCTTATTAAATATCCATAAGTTCCAAATGCCTAACTTGTATGGTTGAGGCAGGAGGCACTTCTGCATTACCAGGGTTGAAGAGTTGAAGGTCGAATTTTCCATCATATCATGTTAATCTAGATACTCAATGTTCATTTAAAGTTTCATGAGAATTGAGTGGGCAGAAGGAAAGTTGTCATAAAATATGTAAAAAG
The DNA here is from genome assembly GCA_014595695.2 of Epargyreus clarus clarus. Classification (NCBI taxonomy): domain Eukaryota; kingdom Metazoa; phylum Arthropoda; class Insecta; order Lepidoptera; family Hesperiidae; genus Epargyreus; species Epargyreus clarus. The sequence continues at coordinate 1,131,984 of JACTTY020000006.1, forward strand.
CAGGGGTAGTGATGATGAGTTCCACCCCATTACTTAAGTTCTAATAATCAGAGCATACTAATGTCATAGTAGGAAAGTACCGCAACAAAACACCCTTTCATATGAAAAAAAGAAAATTGAAATTGATTAAGAAATACTCGAGTTATTGAAGTTTATATCGGGAAAGAAAAGAAAGAAATCGGGTTTTTCCAATTTCCCGGGAAAACTGGCGAAAATTTTCAAATTTCCTCAAAATGGGACCCCCTGTGAAACTAGCCGCATACAATGGTGTATGAATCATGTCGATCGGTCGCGGCATCGTGAAAAAATCGCCGAACAAACATAAAAAAAAAATATATATACGGTCGAATTGAGTAACCTCCTCCTTTTTGGAAGTCGGTTAAAAAACATTTCACTGCGCATTGCATTTTTGTTTTTTCTTATTTTCTTTTTTAATTATTCAAGATGCCAGTATTAAATATTTGAAGCATTTGAAGAAGGACAAACATAATAATCTAAAAATTACTAAAATAATGTTGTAAAATATTTTATAAAAGAAATAATAGTCATTATAAATTACAAATTGGGTTATTAACAAAATAATATTTTTATTTTTACGTTTTTTTATTGTCAGGTCAGTTCAATGGCATAGTTGTTAAATGTCCAAATAAATTGCTTACAAAATAATTTGCGTACACGTCAAATAATTAAATTATCCTGTTCTGTCATTAAATAAACAACATGAAACTGTATAGAATATTTTTATTACATTTTCAAATTCATCTTTCTGAAATATATTTATGCCTACTGTTGCTATCTGTCAAATTTAATAAACATGTCCCACGTTAATATGCTGTGACTCTTACCTCGTGTACGCGTCAATAAGTACCTGTCGATAAACATACGCGTAAATGAGCCCCGCAATATTTTCCAATAATTGGGAGATGATACCGTTTTAATCGGTAATTATTTTTTTTATTTAAAGGTAGAACCTTAAACGATTTCACTCCGATTTCACTGATATATATTTCATACTTAATTCTGTCTTATAACTGCTGCGTCAAGTGCTTCTGTGTTTTGGTTTTAATGCTATTATAAGGGACATGTTGTGTGGACATATCGCCTCACTCTATCGTGGCCCTCGAGGTGAACTGACCTTAGGCAGGACTAAAATTCTAAAGATGGCAATAACTACTTACCTATTAGCAGCTGGACTAAAAGCTCATTTGTTAGAAATATATTGAAATTATTTTATTATAGTATTATTTTAATTATTTTGTGTTATTGTCATCATGTATTTTTATTACAATAAGTTCCCATTAATATTGTAACTGGCTGGTACGATTGTATGAGTTAGCATAAAAAAGAAACGCTCCTGATGTTGGAGTTGTATTTTACGCGGGAATAATAAAAGTGGTAAAGTGGTTCAAGAAATAGTTTTATTCTTTCAAATTTAATAAAAGGAATTTCTTGGAATCTTACAATTCTATCTAAGTTTATTATATATTCAGGGAATATTTCGGCTTATTTCATAAATATTACAAGAGTAAGAATAAGTGCTCTTAGCGAAGGGACATTTATATTATGTAAAATTAAAAGTCACCTCTAGAGAATTATAGAGAAATATGAAATGAACTTTTTGTAGAAGTATACAAATATTTACGTATAACTACACTGAATGTGACTTTAATTAAAAATTTGTAATTTTAAATATTCACTTTGGTAGGAATCAAACCCGAAACCGTTTACGGTAAACCACATTGACCTTTGTGTCACATGGGTCGTAATTTCCATTAAAGTTTGACGGGCATGTATATTGACAGCTTCATTTAACGTGAATTCAAAGAGAATTGGGGTGCGGACAGCCCCGCGATGGGCATCAAAATTAAACGCCCCGATATCTCAAAGCGTAATCGCCGGACAGGTGCGTTTGACATGTGACATTTCCTGTGTCCGCAAGTATCGTTCTGTTTATTGCTTTACTTTGAAACGATGATTGTCTCTACCGATTTAAATCTTTGGTCGCTCTCTCTCTCACATAGTTGCTTTCACGATTATACTTAAAACCCGCAAGCTAACACCAGTGACATACAAAACAGTTGCCAATTTTGAATTCCAAGCCATTGAGATTGGCTGTAAATTCATAACAAAGTTTTTTTTTTATAATACAGAAGTAGCAGACGAGCATGCAGTCCACCTGATGGTAAGTGGCTACTGCCGCCCATGGAAATCTGTAATCAACCCCAGATAGGATTAGATATTCCTACCTGAGGTCGGCGACTGATGCGCGGCTACCCCTGAGGACTAAGCTGGAACGCCTCGGAAAAAGTATGTCTCCCTTACCACACCCTTCAAATCGGAACACAGCAGCGCCTAACATTGCTGTTATTAGGCAAAAATAGGTGTAGGTGTGGCGGTGGTGCCGCCGGAGTCGAACCACAAAGGATTCTACCACCTTCCTTTCAAGTTATGCCTGAGTCAACTACGGCACATTACTCGTATAACCAATAAAAGACAGGTGGGTATACATATAAAATTTGTCGCCGAAGAAAAGGTATATCTTTAACATTTTTACATGTAATAAAAGTTGTTGCAGTAGTACTCGGGAACATAAATTTCAAAGACAGTGAATTCTACCGCCTTCGTAATATCTATTTCCAAAGTTTAATGGAATTTGTGACATGTTGCCGACGCAAAGTTAAAAGCAGTTGTCAAATCGGATACAAAAATAAACTAGTACTATTAATCTTTCTCTCATAACTACGTTGTAAAATTAACTACTTACTTTGTATGTTTATAAATGTCTCGATCGTTAAAACATAATAATATAATGAATCTCTTACATATAAATGGGCGAAGACAAAACATTTAAGTATATTTTTTTTATTTGTTTGCTAACAAATTGGAGCTTTTGTCAAATTTTGACCACTAATTTAATTTATTTATTTACGATAAATTTTCATTTCATTTCATTTTGATTAACGTTCGTATTAGACTTTTATATTTCACTAGCTGAACCTGGCAAAAATTGTGTTGTCATATAAAAAAATTAACCCTTATCACTTAGGGGTATGAAAAATAGATAGTGGCCGATTCTCAGGCCTACTGAATATGCATATAAAATTTTCTGAAAATCGTTAAAGCCATTTCGGAGGGGTACGGTAACTAACATTGTGACACGAGAATTTTATATGGAAGATATTATTTCTTTTTTACGTGTATTTGAATATTAACACATCCGACCAAACAATTTAGCTTGTAGAGTCGATACGTCTCCTCTGCGGCAACTCGTCATCTCAAAATGGAGTGGATGTTATCTTTGTGCTTTTGGGCTTTGTGTGCAAAGTAAGATCCTGTACGTCGCGTTGATGGGAACTTTCCAGACACCACTTTTAGTGCGCTTTTGCCGCGAATTACAACTTTATACCAGGAAATTAAACGGTGGAAAAACTTCCATGCGCATCCCTACTTCGCTTTGCATTCAATGAAAATATGCAAACTTGAAAATAAAGTGAGAATTTTTAATAGACGCTCCTTAGATAAAATAAATTGAAGCAGGAAATGTTATTTAACAGCACCCATACTAGAAAAATATTTAACTCAAAAGAGAATAATACTCTCTAATCTGCACTAGGGCTTATCTCGCTTGTTTTGCACGAAAATATATTTATTAAGAAAATCGACGCTATAATAATAATTATTATATAATGTTTTAAAATTTCTTAAAAACAAAAAAGTGATAGAGATGCATCTCATTATTATGTACCTATCAAATATACGAGTAGGTACATAATAATGAGATGCATCTCGATTTTATAAATCTCTACTTTTTATGTAAATGTAGTAGATATTTGTCTTGATAACACCCACTTGATGAATGAACAAATTTAATATACTTATCATGCATATTACATAGGTAAATACGTACCAAACAAACTTCAGCAACCAACTTAGAAGCGAGCTGACGAGCATCATCCGCTTCTACAACTTGTTAGGCACAAAAGCCGTCTTATCCTTTAGGTCTTGCATGCAAGCTCTCTTTATACCTTTGGTACCTTAAAATAACATTTCTTAGAGGCTATGAAACGAATATGAAAATTTCCGAGGATTATTCCCAATTACACATTTTTATATTTAAAATTTTACTCTCAAAAATATAACATTGGTATTGTAGATAATTTTAATTTATTATTTTTATAGAAATACCATACCAGTTTAATGGACTCCATCTAACTAACAGCTACCGCTCAAGAATATTCAGATATTCTTGATTACGGAATGAACATTAAATAGGTATACAGTCCCACCTGAGACCAGCCACAGATGCGTTTTCACATCTGAAGACTAAGCCGAAGTGCATCTCTCTTTTACCAAACTACTCTCAACACTGTTGTTATAGATCAAAATCATGTCAGTGGTGCATCCGGAGTCGAATCACAATAGATAATATAGACCTGTATATATTTGAAGCTATTTTATTTAATTTTCGTTTTTTAAAGAATTGAACCACAAACTATGTTCATTATAAAAATATATCGACGTGAAATTCGACAATTAATATCTGGCATAGCTTAATCAAAACATTTGAATTGGAAGCGAGAAGCGTTGACGCATCTAAAGCTAGGCAGATCAAAACGGAGTGAAGGTTGTCTTTGTGCTCGCGGGCTTTGTGTGGGAAGTGAGCTCCTATACATGCGCGGCTAGGGAACTTGCCAGACGCTTTTAGCGCACTGTATGTGAGAATTAAAACTTTACAGCAGGAAATTACACGGCGGGAAAATTTCCGCGTAGTCATTGCCGTGTCATACGGCATTCCAACATAATATTTCAAACGTATAAACGCGGATTGTACTTTTGAAGTTGTACAAGCGGGTTGCGTTGCCCGGTAAGACAGAACCTTAATCATCGATTTTTGGAGGTACACTACGGTCTAGGTATGATTTGCTTGTGCACTAACGAGACACAACAATTTAAAAAAATGACAAATAAATAATAAACACCTTTTTAAATGTAAAATAAATAGAATAGGTTTATATTGATTTTGTGTACATATTGACAAATGTTATAGATACAACTTTTCATGGTGCAAATCCGAAGGCTAAACCGCTACACTGATTTATACCTTACAACAATATTAAGCGCTTTTGTTTTCTGGTTTGTAGGGTGTAAAAAGTAGTTATATTTACGAAATCTATTAAGGTAGCAACACATCCGTGGCCGATCTCAATAAGCCACAATCCTACTTGGGGTTGATTACAGATCTATTCGGGCGAAAATTGCCTCTTACTAATAGGCATGCTCGTCTGTCCTTCTACAATTTTTGAATATTATTACTTATAAATAACTCAAAATATACTAAGAAATGTACCCAGGTATACTAAAATGAAATCTATAGTCTCCTCCTGTGCAGTGGTGTTAACGTGGTTGTGTACAAAACTGCAAAGTGAACTCCCAAATCTCGCAAAAACCCGCTTTATGCTGGGAATCAAACTTTACACCAGGAAATTAAAAGGCGTAAGAACTTCCCAAGCTGATTTGAAATTTTCCTTCGTATGATAATTAAAACGTGAATTAACTTTCCTTTTGATTCTAATACTAAAATATTGAGTTCCTAATTCAATTGACTTTAGAGTATTTTCTCAAAAATCAATAATTGAAAATACCATCACAAGAATAAGTATTTACTTCATCATTAATTTATGTCATTTCCTTATGGAACACCCGTGAAACTCCTTTATTTGTAGAGTCGCTTGTTAAGGTTTTTCGTAAATTATGGAAACCAATACAAAAATAACGGAGAGGTATACTTACTCCAAGTTCGGATTTCTTCGGCCTTTTTTGGAGTTTATTTTCCCTCGTTTCTGGCATAATTAAAAAATATATCCGAGACAGTAAAATCTATATTTACAAGAATATCCAATTACTTACTTCACTATGGATACAAAAGTTAACAAGAATTAAACATTTCTTCAGCAAGTCAAAATTTCTATACATCTTCTATATTGCCTACAAGTACAAATATTTGGTAGACAATAATCGGATAGTTTGAATATTAACAACGCGCGCTAATCAATTACTTACTCGTAAGTTATAACATGTAAACAAAGAATTTCCATTGTTAATGTAATATTTCAGGGGTTGTCAACATTTTTCTTGACAGTATAAATATTGAAAATAGAAGAGTTTTATCTTAATTTACACCAAAATTGAAATTATCACACATGTAGGGTAATTTAATCCTTACCCACTCCGATTATAAAAAAAAATAGCGAAGTCGTTAATAATATACCAAAGCAACTTAGACTATTTGAAGAGTAGAGATAACATTTATCAAATCATTTTTACGCAATGTTGATATTAAATCGTATATTCAAACCACAAACAAGAATCTAACAAACAGAACAATGAATAAAGCATACGCAAACTAAAGCATTGTATGTTTTAGAATGTGCAATATTCACATTCTCGTTCAAGTATTCAACACTTCATTATTGTGTTCGAACAAATATTGTCGGAAAAAGAGTGATGTCGTTATCCGATGCTTTCAATCCCAAACTAGCATTGTTTTGTAATGTGATTCAGATATTTCTTTTGTTTATAATGTAGGAGTAGTAGACGAGCATGCAGTCCATCTGATGGTAAGTGGCTAGTGTCAGTCATGAACATCTGTATTTAATCCCAGATAAGATTAGTTTCCTACCTGAGGCCTGCAACAGATGCATCGCTACCACTGGGGACTAAGTTGGACGCCTCAGAAAAGTACCTTACCACACCCTTCAAACCAGAACATAGCAGCGCTTAACACTGCTGTTATTAGCCACAAATAGGTGTGGCGGTGGTGCCGTCGGAGTCAAACCAGAGGGCTCTACCATCTTCATAACTCGTGGCCACAACTTATTTAATTACGTCTAAATCTTGATAATTGTATTTTATAAAATAATATCATGACGCTCAGGCTTGTGACATGGTCAGGCGATTTTAAATCAAACTCTTGTGGAAGTGAAAAAACAGAAATCCTTCAAGAAACATTGTATATTTCAGTTCCATCCCATTTTCAACATTCAACATTGAAGAATGTTCAACTTTCAAGAATTGAATTACAAGGATTATTTTTAATGTAGCTATTTTCATGTAAATTTTCATATTAGGCTTTTCTATCAAACACCAAAGTTGAATGTTTCAGTTCAATCGAAGTATCAACATAGTAATTGTGAATGGAGAACGTGATATTTTTTAGAATGGGACTATTATAATTAAGATATCGAGATTAAAGAAGAAAATATTTAAAATCACTTATAAAATTAATTCAATCTTAATATTACTGATCAGATACTAAATTATACTTTTACTTGGAATCTGTCTTCCATTTAACGAATTTTTCCACGTTAAAACAAAACATTGACAAGCAAATTGAATATTATTACAGCATTACGCTCCGCTCGACACTGGTGAGAGTGGAATTATGTCTGAATGTATTCTCCACCCTCTTGCAAAACAAATTCTACTTGTCAAAATGTTCACGCTATGTTAACGGGAATCACAAAGCGAGACGTTACAAAGAACGGCCTAACAAATTGTTCCGTCAAGCGCCATTATTGCGTAATGCGCGGTTGGCTTCCACTACTATCTGTGATATGTTATTTTACTATATTATTACGTAATGATAGTCATGAATAGTATTACCAGTTACTTTTGTTAACAAGAATAGAAATACATTAGGAATTTAAGCACAATTTCATTCGTTTTCAACTCAGTACTGCCTTCAATAAACTAATTATTGACATAAAAAGTAAGTAGAGCCCACCATAAAATTATTTAAACTTGTAAAATCCATGCATTGACTCAACCTCCCGGTATAGAATGTATTTAATATGTTTGCTTTGTAAACAAACATTCGTATGTTTGTTGGTTCGTACCAATAAATGAAACCAAAGACAAACAGTCCAATTTCAATTCAATTCATTCAACTAAAATTTATTTTTATAGCGTACCTACGTAATTATAGTGTGTAATAAATAAAACCTCTTCATTATTAGATTGTTTCTTAATACGTCATCTTATTATTATCTATACTTAGCATACATTATACTTTGAAATTTTTTTCAATGTCAAGTAAACTAAAAACATACTTTTCCATACCATATACGTTATGAGAACTTCGGATGATCCTTAAGAAGTATGTCTATAACAAGGAAACAATTTAGGTACATGGTAGATTCCATTCTCGTTTTTCCCAGGAGAAGTTTTATTTCAAACGCAAAGATTAAACTATTGTTCCGTCAGTCAAGAGTCTTGTTTCTGACTATTCTTCATGGTATAAGGCGAGCCGTGTTACCTGAGTTCCCCGACTGTATCCTATTTATAAAATTGTTCAGTTCACTTCCCCTGTCGAAAGACGAGACTGATGTAACCGGCGCAATGATACTGGATACAGCTATCCGTTACATGTGAGTTAAATCATCACTAGATGTTACTACTGGCGGTTATATCAACCAAAGGTTGTTACATATATACTTATTTATCCCCTTTTGTTTGACAATCTATTTGCTTATTTTTGTCTGGTAGCTTATTGACGAGCTTCAGTAGGTATTATCAATAAAACATTTTAGAAATCTTATGATAATGCTAATGAATTTCGACAATATTTTTAAAAGTACCTAATGTTTATTTATTGTTTATCCCTAACAGCATATATTGCAATATAATCTATAGCGGCCCAATTTATGTAACATATAGGTAAGTAGCTCGTATGTAGCTATTATCCTACCCTGACGAAATGTAATAAAGCAAATGAAGCCTAAAATTATCTTCTGCTTGGCAGGATTCCCAAATTTGGTAGGGGAAACGAAATTTTAGTTAACATCTTGCAGTAGGTTGATATATCCTGGTGCTTAGGTACGTCTTTGCATTAAGCGATGTTATTAATTATTTATACCGGTAGTATAATTAACTACGACGCATATTGTGTGAAAATGAGCTACTTAATATATAAATTAACACCGAAGGAAAATATCGTGATAAAACCTGCAGATTGGACAAACCCAAATATAAAGTTCTTTAAAAAAGTTTAAAGTTATTTAAAAAAAAGAGATTTAAAAATAAGGTGTCAACGTGATGTGAAGTCTACCAATAAGTACGCTCTTGGCCACGCTTTTTCATTCTGAGAGGAGACCCGTGCTCAACAGTGGGACAGTAATAGGTTGTTGATAAAATAAATAAATAGAAATCCTGAGCTCAATTGAAACAGCGGGAAAAGGCTCAAAAATAAATTGGCCAAATATCTTGATTACATTTAAGATGTCAAAGCTATTCAGAGCCATAACTTAATAGCTTCGACAATAGTTCTTTGTCTCCGAAAATTGTTAAGTAACGATATTTCGTTCAAAGGATTTTTTCTAAGAAATATAATTTCCGCGAATGGTGCAAAAAACATGAAATCCGCTTCTTTTGAGATAAATAATATTCCTTTGATTGGGTATATTATTTGTTCTGGCTCTCATACCATAGTCCTCCAACCGATTTGAAACACATTAATTATTAAAATAATATTTATGAACTAATCAAGTCATACGTGTTCATTTTGAATAACTTGTGAGGTACAGATATAATTTTTAGTTCTCAAGTTGATTTGAATGCGAATAACAATATTAGTTACATTATCTTCGTCTAAATCGTACGCAGCCGACAAATGAGTGAGTTGCTTTGTAATGGTATCCTCCATCTTAATCTTCATCTCTGAAAAGCTGACAAAGAGCTAAATAAAAAGAAAAATGTTGGGTGAGTCTTGGAGGGTAGGAAATAGTATATAAAGTGAAGTTAAGTGATTTGTCGTGTAGTGGTCAATCGCACTCCATCTAGGAGAAACGTAAGTAATGGGAAGATTCTCTTACCCAACACTTAAATGATTAAATACTTTAGATAGTACAGTTATTGTATGAAAATAAACCAGCTTTTGTTATGTTTTTCCGTTACTTTTTATCATCATTTACGATTTTATTGTTTGTATTGCTTTAATTTGCGAAAGTTACTTTATACTGAACATGTTAAAAAACCTATAATTCCGTATATATTATGGAATTACGTGAAATACTAACTAGTATTATAAATGTAATACCCCATAAAACAAGTTCATTATTATTAATTCACCCCATTTCCATAATATTACCATGATATTAATAATGAAAAGAAAAAAAGAAAAACGGTACAAAACAGAAGTGCATGAAATTCAACTAATGTTTTAACATAAATTCGCTCAATTCACTGAGGCTGATTCATGAAACAACGAACTATTTGCCACTGCACAGAGGCCGAACGTTTGCGAACAAAGAAAACGGATAATTAAACCCAAGCAACGTGAAAGAGATTTTAATGAACCCCGACTCGCCACGTAATAAGACTTTATTATAAACATAACAACCTCAGTAATTAAATCATAAAGTCAAAAATCTAACGCGGGGTCATTTCGGTCTGATCATTTTTTAGGGTTCCGTAAAGAGCCGTAGGAAACCAACACAACCAAACCGTGACCAAGTCCTACGAGTACATTACCGAACTTTAACCCATAACGGTTATCCGATTACATTCTCAGAATGAATTATTACGGTGAATGTAATGTAATTCCAAATTAATGACAAAATAAAAAGGTCATTTATATTAAAGGATATACCCAAACAATCAACTTTTTGATTAAGTACGATAAGTAATAAAAAAATCGAGGTAAATATTTCGAACAGAAAGAAAGAAAAAACATACAATTTTAGTAAGCACATAACAAATTGTGTCCGTAATCATCGGTGCATGAGTCAGATTCGCACTTGGCCGGTTTTGTAGTGAAAGACGAAATTTCAGCAATTCTGGCAAATTTTGTACGGAAATTTAAGTTTGTAACCACGGCTCGTTTTAATGGGGCCAGTAAAATCATAATAATTGAACGTTTGTATATAAAACTGTACTTATATTGTTATTTACTTCTATTTTATTTGCCTGGTCCTCTTATATTTTATTTACTTTTATTTTCATTGCTTCGTCTGCTTGTCTACTAAAATTGTCCAAAAGTTTCAAAATAAAAGTATTTCTTACCTGTTTTATATAAGCAAACAGTAGTCATTTTATTTTAGGTATTTTACTTAATTTACCTTTTAAACAACCTATACCTACTTATAAAAATAAACCTGTCTAAAACATTTCCGTGGGGTATAAAGCCTAAAACGCTGGCGGCATTACTTCGCTGAACAGTTCACCATTAGGCATTTATTTATTTTGAAATTTGAAGCAAATGTTTCGTTTGAGTCTTAATTTTCCCTAACTATGCAAAAATATACTTTATTATTCTTGTTGAATGCATTAAGGTATATTTTAATTGAAATATTTTAAAGAAATCGCTACAAATCGTAATTGTAACAATTTTTATTATTTATTTTATTGTAATGCATTATAATTGTTATTATAAATTAGGTATATTTTTAGAACATTAATAATATTTCCACCGAGACCATAAAATAGTAAACTGCAGAACAAGATTATTTAAAAAAATATAGCCACCATAAAAATACAATAAGTCACCTGAATCCAGCGGGTTCTCGCCGTCATCCTAAGTTCATTAATCAACCTACTCCAGGTTTGTCCTACACTCCCTTTCCCCAGACGTGGTTTCCATTTGAGGATCATCTGTCCTGTGAATGATGTGGCCATCCCACTACTGGCTACTATCGTTCTAGTACGGATTTTATCGTTACGAATTTTCTCGCGTAGAGAAATACCTGACATAGCTCGCTCCAATATAAAATAACAACTGTTTATAGATATAAAATATTTCATAATTTTAGAAAAATACTTATGTCTAATTTATGATCGCGACACTACGGTCAGCTTATATTAGTGATAGCTACCTTATGCAAGTTAAAGAGTTCAATTCCAACTTAGCGCTCAGGTATTAATTACGTAGCATGTGTGATGAACGTTAGCTAGTAATGCTGGATATTTTTATTAAATTATTTACAGAGATGAGAGGTCAGTATTTATAGATAGGATATTAATAATCGCAGATTACATCAATTTTCTATTCTAATTCAGATATAAACTTTTCCTAATAAAGTTAGCGCGCAGGCTGAGGTCACTTCTGTAAATTCAACGCCGAAACCGCCTTCTACGACTTCACTAAAGATAGATCAGCACTTGACCACCTCATAAAATTCTACGTCACTTACATAAAGCTGGTAGAGTCAGTATGGTTGAAAGGGTAGGTCCACAAGCCCATTTATAACGTAAACAGTTCTGCGTTTGTCATGTGGATGCTGGCCGACTCACAATTCAGGTGAGACTAAGGATGGCAACGTATCTGTGATCGGATCCTATTCTATATAGAGTTGGTCACGTATCACGGTTGGTATTCACGGGCAGCTTACAAACAGAAAGGAAAACTTGTCTACTACTCTAGTGTTAAAAAAATAACAATTTTGGACAACATTATATACTCGTGAGCACATACGAGTACCTGTCCTAAGCCAAGGCGGCCGTCACGACGGCGAGGCACGCGCTCGGCACGTCAGGAATTCTCCTTTTATGATATGTCACGATCGTATTATAATCCTATTATATTATATCTTCTTCGACAACTATGCAGAGTAGACATCCGACAACGAATTTATGAAAATGTTTATTATTATTCAGAACTTCCTATTTGAGTAATAAGGAAAAGGATCTATTTGAAAGCCAACACTAAACAATCTTTTAAAGGTGGTAGAACCCTTTGAGGTTCGACTCCGGCGGTACCACCGCCACACCTATTTCTGCCTAATAACAGCAGTGTTAAGCGCTGCTGTGTTCCGTTTTGAAGGGTGTGGTAAGGGGACATACTTTTCCGAGGCGTTCTAGCTTAGTCCTCAGGTGTGGCGCATCTGTTGTCGACCTCAGGTAGGAATTTCTGGTCCTATCTGGGGTTGATTACAGATGTCAATGGGCGGCAGTAGCCACTTACCATCAGGTGGACTGCATGCTCGTCTGCTACTCCAATATTATAAAAAAAAAAAAACTTGTTTGGATGGTGGAAGTCATAGACGTGCCTTTAATAGGTATTTATAAGTAGTTACTGCAGCCAATTGACACCTGTGATGAAATTCTAATAGGGCATTAATTGTCTCGGAACTAATGGACGGAACTGAGGACTGATTTGGATATGTTATGTAAGCAAGTGTACTACAGCATCCTTTGAATCATGAGATCTAACAATTAAAACACAATTAAAAAGATAGAATGGGATTCAAGCCATACACATAATTTTGCTATCAAGTGGTTAAGGTTACTAACTCCAAGTAAAGTCTGTTTAAAAATTAATTACCCGGAGCAGTTTTGGTGCTGAAATTCCCAAACTTCTAGAAGCCTTCAATTACATTCTATAAAATCGGTAAATATCGTAAATAACACCTATCCCTTGCGTCACCCATCAGGCCAGTAATTCACCTCATCAAATAGTTATGCTTAACAGTGTTGCTATAAGCCTGAAATAGGTCAGTGGTGCCTTGTCCCTGTAGTTTCGGGACCAGAATAGGGCTACGGTATCCCCTGCCTGTCGTAAAAGGCGACTAAAAGGGGGCTTCCGGGGTTGCGGGTGGCAAGAGTGGGAGCTCGAACCGCCCAGCCAGCGGCCCCGGGAAGAACGGCGGTATGTGTGGTCGCATACCGTCGTACGCACCAGACGGTGTGGCGAGCGCCAAGCACACCTGGGCGGAACCCGATGGGGCAACGCGCTAAGAGGGCTCCGGTTGCGTTCCTTTGGAGATCCCGGAGCCCTCTACGCAGCGCCGAGGACGGCCACCGGGGGGGTTTTAGTGCGGTAAGAATCCCACATAACCCTACGTCGCTCCCACGACACTGGGTACCTTTTGAAGGTTTCCCCCTCGTAAACAAAAAAAAAAAACAAAAATAAAAAAAAAAAGGTCAGTGGTGCCTACAGAGTTAACCACAAATCCATCACCTGCAGATAAATATAGTTTATATCAATAGGAAACGATCATACAGTACACCAGATGGTAAGTGGATACTACCATCGACAGACATCTGTAACAGGCAATCCCAGATAAGATTAGATTCCTACCTGAGGTCGCCCTGAGCTACCCTTGAGGTCTAAAATAACGCCTGAGGACTAAGTTGGGTCACCTTGGAAAAGTATGTCTCCCTGATCACACGAACGTTGTGCATGTGACCCGTATACAACACGTAAACGTATAAAGCTGTTCACACTTGTAGAATTAAATATAACTAATGGAATTTTACGAGTGTCTAATGAAAGGTGTTTCAAAGGCAGTCTGTTTCGCATATAAATTGCCGAATTTGCCTCCATTTACACCTTTCTGTCATGCAGCGAGCAAACCGTATTCAAGTTCGTTAGTAATTTATAATCGCTCCACTTTATACACGTGAATGCTTCCTAAGGTAATATTAGATGAGCCTCTATATCTTTGACTGTAAACCGAGGCGAGTTTACAGATACGAAAATGATTTTATGGAGTACCTACTCTCTAGAGACTAGAATTCAGTAATTTGTTTTAGTACCGCTTCGAGGAGATTGATTCTCGTACAATTGATTTGTAAAAGGATTTTAAGCTTTTACGTGTCTTATTTTATACTGTAGCTGGGTGAAATCGTCTCTATGACTTACTTTTTACGACGACGGAAGGTAATGTTTTACGAGCGTAGGTGTTAACAAAGGGGGAGGCGTTGGATTCATCTTTCATCATCATCATTCATCAATTCCATCATATATATATATGCTACTTTTACACTTCCCTTTTTAGTTAATTATTTTTAAGCACTCGTGTTTTTTTATTAATTTAAAATAATTACTATTAACATCCTCATAAAAGAAAAAAAAATATTTATATATATTTATTTTATAGCGATATTTATTGTACGTTTAAGTTAATATCCATAACTAATACTTAGTCAAAAGAGAAGCATTATAAACTTCCTGATATTACAAGTTATATTAATATTGGCTCTCCTAATAGGGATCAGAAATACAACTTACAACAGCCGGCGCTGAAAGGATTTCAATAGTTTCATTAAGATGTAGATTTATGGAAATCTCTCGCGATGAATGCCCAATTATACAACGGAGTGATGTCGATGAACAAATATTGGTAATTGAATCAATTCAGACACTTAGCTTAAGTGCTAAAGGCAACTTTATCATGAATCCATACATTGGCGGGAAATTGTTAAAGATTAGTTAAAAGTGTTTAATTTTTTTATAGTAGGTCTATACCTATATATTGTAGTAAATTTGGTTAGATGAACGTACCTCTATGGGTATGAAATACAGGTATGTTCACCTAACCAAATTTACTACAATATTTTCGTAATAATTATATTTCGACGTAAATCTGACTTTGCACAGCGTTTTGTATAAACTTAATTAAGTTTGTACTTAATTCGGGTATTGTCTGTTCAGGTGTAATTATGCAATTCAATTCAAATTATAAAAATTTAAAATAAAAAATCTAAACATGTTCACACTTCAAAAAAATGAAAGAATCAATTAACATCATTTACAGTGTAATATAATTTTTAGATGGTAATTTCAATTACGTATCGAATGTGGCCCGCATATTTCTATATTGTTTATGATGACGTAATATATAAAAAATATCTTATTTAATCCCATAATCGTAAATATTGCTCCTGTTACATACAAATATGTGTTACATTTGCGCCAAAATTTCTACAAGTTTTAATTGACGACCGTTTATCGACTAAGACTAGACCCACTAGATGAAGTCTTGGAATATTGATGTCACTGTAAGGTCACCTAGTCACCTGTGCTGATAGGAATCAGAAGATCCGATCATATAAGGGTCGAAGGGCGCGGTGATGCCACTCCGTCGAACCCTCTTATTATGAGCTTGCACGACTCGCCACTCGAACACGTCTGCTTGCCACAGTCTTAATAGCTCCTTTACGTTGCCCTTCCTTTTTGCGTAAAATAAATATGTGCAGTTACGTTATTACTAGTTAGACATCCAATTAATGACATCAAGCTTAACAAGTGTAACGTAAATATAAAAATATTTTACTAATATAAAAAGTTTTGGAACAATTAGGGTGATGAACATGACAATGAAGAGTGATCATTGTTTTCGCACAAAAATGACGAAATTACAAGTTTCTTCCTTGAAAACATCAATGGGAAACCCTTCCCTCTACTTGCTAAATAGGTTGGTACTAGAACTAAAACTAAAACTGTCAATATCTAAATTACCTTCTTCAATCATATTCACATCTTTTCCATTCTTCCTCTATTTTTTTAAACACGAGGACGATGCTTCGGAATCATTCGTATTTTTCCAAAACGACGAATGAACGCCATCCACAAAATGACATGACGAGATCCACTTTAGAATAATTAAAATCCTATTTTTGGGAACGCCATTGAGTATTTCGATTAACCGATAGAGATTTCAATTTCCTTTAGTCACGTGCACAGGGATATCGGATCCCGCGGTTGGCTCAGTCGGTAATGAGCGAGCGGATGGCAATTTTACTAGATGGGCTTTTGGCTACACGCGGGGTTTGTTTTCACGCCGCTGTGCCTTTAATATACTATCAGGTTTTTCCTAAGCTTACATGTAAGTAAGTGGTATAATATGAGGTAGTTTATTATATATTTTAGCTATCATTTCTACATCTTCTACCGTTATTACTTTTTAAATAGGTACTGGCTTATATTTGAAACCTTTTTACTCCACTTACAGGAGCTATCCATCTCTGTAACTACAGTGGTAAAGAGTGTACTCCGCCAAGCTCCCCCAGTGGTTTAACCCATCTTTGCTTCTTTTAAATAATGTTAATATTAAACGCGATGTTTCAATGAAATTGTTTGTGATACGAAAATTTAATATAATTTATTTATTTGCCTTATATCCTTCAAAGCGCAATAAAAATAGCCATAAGGAGAAGCTAATACTGTGAAGATATTATAGTGATGCAATTTTTATGCACGCCGACGTCGGAGTAAGCAACCTACGATAATATAATGCTCGCGGTGATACGAAAAGCACTTTCCTTTCAGAAATTTTTCTAGTGCGACACAATCTCCTTTCATTTGCGTTTTATAGCATCAAGGCTCTCGCTTATTGGAATATTAGTATAGCCGTTTTATGACGGAGAGTCGCATCGAGTGTCTTTCATAAATAAATTATGTTCCTGAATAGGTCGTGCTCTCCAATGGGACATAAGAGAGAAAGTGAAAGGAAAATACTTAACCAAATAGAGGAGAATACGCTACGTTTGTTTCCAAAAAGTAAACATGTGGTAAGAATTATTTTTAAGTATCCGAATTTGTTTAATGAGAATTTATATTATTTATCATAATTTACTTTATGAGACATGAGATGACATGAGAATCTGTAAGTTCATTTATTTACAAGATACATAAGCTTTCTATCATACAATGATGGAAACAGCAGGCAGGCAGGATCTTGGCAGAAAGAATGGCAGACGTAAAATATCGCTTTAATACGAGTATTTTATATTGGTTTAGTTATTTCGAAGAACTGTGCTTTGTTAAATAAAACGTAGTACAATTACATTACGAAGTTCACTTTTTGCCAAGCGGGGAATACAAAAGCGACGTTAAAAGGTAAAGGAATGGCAAAGAATATATTTTTTCAGTTGTTTGCATATTGGCGATATTCTTGCGCAGCGGCGTCTCGGGAGAGATGCCGGTTAGCCTACTAAAATATGCATCGGACATTATTTTATTCAGAAACAAGAAACATCCGAGCTATTACTCAGTAAGAGTACCTACACCTGCAGTACATTAAACAAAGTACTGAGGCGGGTCGCGTAGAAATTGAATTTGAAAAATATCACCCAGGCGGTTGGAACCATTCCATGCCGACGAAATTCTGCTCAGTAACTACCTTAACGCACCAACAGTTATTATTCAAAAGTACAAAGAACTATATTACAAGTCCTTGCAATGTTTCATTCTTTGCAAGCGAAATATGCATCTATCAAGACGATAATACACCTAGTAAGAAATTCAGTGGTAAAATTAATTGTATGAAAATTATATTTACCTTTCCTGTAAAGTAAAGTTTCCTTTTTCCTGTGTTTGATTAGTAACTGTACATCGTTAAATATTTTATAATCCTTATAATCACTATAAATCACCGATCAACAACATAAAAAAGTCTATAAAATATTTATTGAAAATACCTGACCCTACAAAAGCAAACCTCACATTCGGCTTTGTATACGATAAGTATAATTATAAGAGGTCTCTACTCGTATTTCTCGGCAATTATCCCTAATAAGTTTGCATAAACTCATTTTACAGAAAATTGCCCGGGTTGTAAGGAACCTTTTATAATAAATACCCAAAGAAAACTTTGCGGCAAAATCTGGCCAACACAAATTTTTGACGTTCAGGACAAAATTTTAATCAAATTTTGTGTTTACCGCATATTTACTTACTGTTTGTTTAATATGTTATATTCGGGACCTTTTAGTATCTTGAGTATTTCAACCGACTTCAAAAACAGAGGTTATGTATTCGACCGCTATGTATATATATTATTATATATGTATATGTAAGTTTGTATGTCTCTGACTTTCTCAAATACTACTCATTAACTACATTGTGTTTTGTGTGATTACTACAAGAATTTAAGTACTTCATTATTTATATCAATCCTTGTAACTACTTATTTATTTGCTATGCTCCACAATTACTATTTATAAAAATACTTCTTTAAACTGTCCTGATGTTATTATTTGTATTAGAGGTATTCTTATCAAGTAGGTACAGTTCTAATACGTAGATTAATCTTATGTGTGAATTAAAATTATTTATCAAATTAAATACGGTAATCCTCAAATTAATAAGAGCTCAAATTTCGTAACAAATTGAATAAAACAAATTACAACTTGAATTACAAATGTCGTGAATAGGGACTTATTCTGTCGTTATATTTTATGGAATCAATAAATACTTTACTCAAATGAAGCGGTGAGTCCCAAAAACCTCATCTCAGTAAACTGTTATCCTGAAAACTCATTATCGCCCTATCCGACCGAGAAATCTTATTAATCTTTCGCTTGAAAATTGAAAATCTTGAATAACTGAATATTATAGGTAAATTAACACTGGGCCTTCTAAGCGTTTTATTTCTTGGCCTTATAATATTTTCACGGAGAAAAATCGGACACATGTAACTAAAAAGTTTCATAAAAAAGAAATAAAAAAATATTACAGAAAATAGTACAAATCCAGAAAATCTTGCTTAAAATAGAGTCTATGTCAAAATGGTACCAATGGCACCTGATATGTCAAAATCCGTTTAGTCTTCAGGATGTGCTTAATAATGATTCAAACATACATACATACATACATACATACATACATACGCTCCAAAAGCATTACCCTCCGCAGTTGGATAAAAAATCGGACGGCCTAAAATTATATAAGAAGGAAAATACAGGTAGAACAACAATGAGATTATTATATTAAATTTAATATTTAAGCTGCACATGGAGACAAAGTTAGTTTTGTTAATTGTCCATGTATTTTTTGTTTATCTCTACCTGCAACGCCTTAGAACACCTACCTAATGATACGTAGGATATTTAAAAACTAACAATATTATTATGTAATCACAACTTTGTCATATGAAAGATTATAATTTCAAATCAAATCAATCAAATCAAATTTTTTTATTCAAAATAGGTTCTTTACAGATCACTTTTTGAATGTCAAAGCAACTACCACCACTTCACAAGGTGTTTCGTTATGGAGAAGAAGCGGCGAAAGAAACTCCATAACACACATCTTTTAAAAAAAATGTTTTTGACAATGTTAACTTAACGTAATGGTACATGTGGAGCTGGAGCTAATTCAGACCACACCGTTTTGTCAGTCAAATAATCACTTACTTTATAGTACGCTTTTTTACATAGCGTTAGTTTAACGACATGTTTAAACTTTTTTTCTGTGAGATTCAAAATGTGGTCGGGTATTTTATTGTAGTAGCGAATACAGTTGCCCACGAAAGATCTAGCCACCTTACATAATCTATGTTTAGGAATTGCTAATTTATTTCTATTTCTGGTATTAAAGTTATGGTGGTTACTATTTTTTTCAAACATATCAGTGTGTTTTCTTACATACATAATATTTTCATAAATGTATTGACTATGCACCGTCAATATATTAATAGTGGGAAACAGTTCTCTTAGGGACTCACCACGCCGCAGACTATATATTGACCTTATTGCTCTTTTTTGAATAGTAAATATAGAGTCTATGTCAGCAGCACTGCCCCACAGTAGAATGCCATAAGACATAATGCTGTGAAAGTAACTGAAATAGACAAGTCTGGCAGTGGGTATGTCTGTTAACTGTCTAATTCTTCTGACTGCAAAAGCTGCAGTACTAAGTCTGCTGGACAAAGCAGAGATGTGGGGACCCCACTGGAGTTTAGAATCAATGGTAATCCCCAAGAAAACAGTTTCATTGACGAATTGCAAAGTCTCACCATTTAGAGCGACATTCATCCCCGTACTCCTTACATTTGGTAGCATAAATTTAATACATTTAGTTTTATTAGAATTTAAGAGTAGGTTGTTTGCATCAAACCAGTTCTGAATCCAGCAAAGAGTTTCATTAATATCGTTCATATCCTGTGATTGTCGTTTTACTCTAAACACCAAGGAAGTGTCATCAGCAAACAAAACAACCTCAGATAAATCCTTTACTACATTTGGCAAATCATTTATATAAACTAAAAATAGAAACGGACCTAGGATGGAGCCCTGAGGTACACCTATTTTAATATTAGAACCTGCTGATAATGCTCCATTTACTTGCACTCGTTGGACTCTATTGTTTAAATAAGAATTTATCAACTTTAGAGAATTTCCCTGAATACCATAATATTGTAATTTTAACAATAAGGTTTTATGATCAACACAATCAAAAGCTTTAGACAAGTCACAAAAAATAATTTAACTGGCTCATGGTTGTTTTGTATAAAGTATTTTCCATTAAAAATTAATTAACTAACATTAAAAGCTTTTCCACGCTGAAAGTTGAACCCAACGTTGAACAGAACAGAAAAAAGCTCCTAAATCAAGCGAGTCCAAAGTTGCGCGAATATAAATACCTTCGTCCTATTGTCTCTTTATGATTAAAATTATCCGAGCCGAGAGCAAAGAGTTTTAAACGGAACTCAAACTTATGCGTCCTAGTTAGGGTTACCAGGTATTCCGTTTTTATGCGGAACGTCCGGTATTTTAAGTGAAGAAAATTGAACAGTTTACTCAATATCAGGTGTTTTGACGAATTTTGACCATCTATACTCAAGGACAATTTTCAAATGTATAATATTAATTATTTTTATAATGACTTAATTTTGACGCCTTTTCCGGCTATCCGGAATTTTTTAAACATTTTTGGTAAACCTGATCCCTGTTGGAAAACAGGTTCGAAGGTACAAAATAAACAGAGTCAGCACAGGCTAATGTAAAAAGTTTGGTGTGGCGGCGTTCCCTGCTTACTTCCAAAACATCAACGATTGAGTGTATACCAACATTGTTCGAGCGTGAACCTTTGGTTATACCTACTCATACAAAATTGCCTATCTACAATGTCGTGATAATATTAAGAGCGCTAACATAAGTTTCTATCGAACCAAGAAGTTACTTCATCTTCGTCGTTTTCTCGTCGTCGTACTGAAGGTCGTGCCTATTCTGATATACGTCGATGGATGACAGATCGTCAGAACGAGCTGAATCCACGCAGCCTATCTTCGGCTTATCTGAAAGCAGCTGTTACCGGGAGTCCCACAATTTCTTTTAGAGAATGAAACCATCGGCTAGGTAATCATCTCTAGGTCTTCTCCCTCCTATTTTTCCCAATCACAACCAGCTTGTCTTGATCTAACAAAAAAAAAACAATTCATGAAACTATGATGTGATTATATTCTTTCGTTAACAGCGGCAAGATTTTCTGTGCAGTTTTGAATGCCCACCTATTTTTGACTTGTGAGAGGAGTAAGTTTTATATTTAGCAACAATTATTTTTCGCATTAAGATACGAAGTAATTTTATCAGACTCCAGAGGATAATGTTTTTCGAGCGTTTGTATGTATTTCGCACTCTTATGAAATTTTCGAACTGTTTGCGTTGAAAGTGTTTCAACGCAAACAGTTCAAAAATTTCATAGATGTCGACATAACAATAAGCTTTTAATTATAATCAAATGCAAGACCAAATAAAACATAGGACTAAACATGAAGAAAGCCGTGCAAACCTTAAGCACTGTGTTCTAAGTATTCATTTCTTTAAAATGAATGTAGAAGATGGCCGGTATGTACGTATTGTCTTTTGGATAGCAGCCAACAGTTCACGAGTCGGTAATATTTTTTAAATTCAATTTCGGTGAAGCCACAGGGCTCTATCCAGCCAGCTTAATGTACACCTGGTGAACATTTAAATGAGATACTACGAAACTTTTTCCACTTTTACTCTTACTGCAGCCGGACAGTCGTAATATATTCTTTTTAACGTGCCTTTGAATTATTTACATGACGCATCTTATGTTTTCTACGTCATTATGTTTTAATGCACCTATGAAATGTATATTCAATCTTATGATATTTTAATCACAATGAATAACTATAAAAACAAAAATCTAACTGCTTATAAATATAGCCGGAGTCACTCCCAGAATTTACACGAATCTAACAATATGTTTAGATTCGTTTAAATTGTAATTTATCCGTTTTTGTTCCATTTGTTGTTAGTAAAAAATATTTATCGTACTTCTTAAAAAACGTATCGCACAAATTACTATAAATGAAACAAACCATCACCCTAATATTACGACATATAAAAACTTGGTAAGATCTCCTGATGTATTCCCGGTGTGAGATTATTTAATAAAAGAGTAAGTGCGCAATATTTATATCCCACTAAGATGGGAATAATCCCGTAGCAGCGAGGTTACGTAGCCTCATTAAAGCTGCCTCCACCTGCAAATGGTGCGGTAATGTACATAAAAATTGTAACGCAACAGCATATTAGACACAGACCTCCTTTTATGTTTTATAGGGTTACGTTATTATGGTTCTAGGAAAACTAGGAAATATCGTTATATTGTCGTCGCTTGTTTGTTTTCTTTCGACCCTATTGCATGTGGATTTTATTCGATGTTATAAAGTTCACAGAGTTCAATGTACTGTCATACTTACTTGTGTATAACACTATTTTCAGATAATATTGCTCTAGGATAGGCTTGTCCCTGTAGTTCCGGGATCAGAATAGAGCTACGGTATCCTCTGCCTGTCGTAAGCGACTAAAAGTCACGCGCCAAGAGTACTCCGGTTACGTTCCTTTGGAGATCCCGGAGTCCTCTACGCAACGCTTAAGACGGTCACCGGGGGGGTTTTAGTGCGGTAAAAGTCCCACATAACCCGTCGTCGCTCCCATGGTGTCGGGTAAATTCTTCTTCTATTTTTGTTACTGTTATAAAAGTAGCAAACCATCATACAGTCCATCTGATGGAATGGACATCTGTAATCAACATTAGAAACGATAAGAATCCTCCCTGATAGTAGCCACAGAACCGTTGCTACCTCCAGCGACTAAATTTGAATGCCTCATATAATAGTATCTTCTAACACAGCGTAAATCACACAATTTACATTTTTGTTAGTTATGCTGTAATTATCAGTTTTTATTAGGCAGAAGTAGATGTAGCGGAAGGGACTAGTTAGTCGAACCATAAAGGGTTCCACTACCTTTCAAAATCGCGTATAATCATTGTTAACCCGTTACTGCCCCACAAATATATATGTATCTCCGCTAAGGATGAGAACGGTTAAGATCATAAAAGGCTTGTTTAAATAAAGAAATATGGATAACACATGCAAGACTAGTAAAATTTCATTAATGTTCGCTGCCTTGTGAATAAGAATGCTTTTTATTAAAATGAATTTACGCGATCATATTCGACTTGAAATACTGTTATTTACATCTTGTTTTAATTGGTACTTACTGTAAGCCGTCCTAAATTATTATCATGTAATATTCGTGCTCTAAAATATGTCACGGCATAGACAAAGACAGTTATTGCGTGTGTTACAAATGTGTTTTGTTTGATGGTATCAGAGGAATAGTATATAGAGGTATGTAACATTTTAACTAAACGTAACATATACGACCGCTAGCGGTATTTTTAATAACCGTTTCTGAGGTTCACATGATAAAAGGTCTCTGAATCATCAATGGTACCTGGTTTCGGGGTTTCCTTTTTTCTGAATGAAGAGGTGAAGTAATAAGCTCAACACCATTGAGCACGCTGAAAACATGGAGATAGACATTGCTAAAATTAAAATTGTTTTAATATTAGGTATATTCTCAATGACGCGAATTAATAGATAGCATACAAATATTATTCAATTTTCCATACTCTCGATTGTTTTCAATACCCTAGTAAGTAACTTAGACAAATAATCCATACTTTCTACTTCTATTATGTCATGTAGGCTAAACATTCAAAGTTTTTTGGATTTGAACTCGAAGCGGGTACTCCAGTGGTTATAGTGTGTTTATGGTAGCCACTCAATGAACCTTCCGTGAGAGTCATTATTTATTTTAGTAATTCAGGTTAGATTTCGGAAGTGCTATAATGAAAATGCTATTCTGTGATGCACGCTAGACAGACGAGTGGAACAGTTTAAGCTGGCAACATTTGCATGTAACCTTGGGATGAAGGCAAAGCTCAAAGTAGATCGCGGTGAGTGTACATACATTGTAGGTACAAAGAGCTTTTGTCGGTAATGTAAGCTTTATTAACTTTTAATTACATTTTTTAAATCTATTTCATCATTAAGATTCAGTTGCGTAATCAATCATATTTGGCCATATAATTTTTTTACGTACTCACAAGTATAAAACCAGTAGGTAGTGCTTTTTTAGATTAATCAGTTGCTGTCAGCCTTTGTAAATGTATTGCGAGAACAAACTTCTTTTTTTTTAATTAATTATTACTTTCCAAAATGGTCACAAATCAAATTTGTAGGAATACAGGCAATTTAAGTTAACGGTTATCGGGGCTATGAACCGCATAGGATCTTCGGGTTTCAACATGAGATCGTGAAATAAATTTCTCATCGATTGAAATCAAACTAACAAGTTTACCGGGACTTTAGAGCTACCATGGCGAAGTTCATGTCACCACATTGTCAGCTCGTAAATTTATATAGAAAATAACTTTAATTGACGAAAGTGAGAAAGTATATAAAAAAGTAAAAGAGTAAAGTAGAGAAAGTAAGTGAGAAGTTGAGACAGTATAGTTGTACCGCCTTCAATTTTTCTGCACATCCCTAAGGTTGACTGGGAGAAAATGCTATTTAGCATTAAGTCCGCCTTTTGTACCACACTGTTTTTAACATGGTCAATAAAGAGTAAATAAAAATTTAAAGTGTTGTGATATACTCAAAAACATAAATACATATACAAATATTACCTTAACACATTATGGAAATTATTTCCCAATACATCAAAAAATGTTACAAAAGCATGTCGTCTAGGTCTTATTTTGCCAACAACAGGGGAGTCGTTTCGTAATGCACGTATCCCATAAGAGCACCCCCGCCCCCCCTACAGCGAGAGCCACGTTAATTACGACTTTCGCAGCACTAGTTGAAAAATAAACTATATACAACGCGCATTTTACTAAGTAACACAGGTAATCATGGACGCTGGAGGTATTTTCGAAGCTTTGTTAGCTACGAACTCTAGTTGTTATAGAACTTGATAAAAAGTAACAATCATAAAATTATATGAATAAAAATGTGTAAGATGTGTAAAATGATATATAATATAGGTTGAAGGTTAAGGAAGTTTTCAAATTCATTTCATTTTCATTATATTTTTCCAGATTACTGTCAATTTTAAGGAACTACCAAAAGCATCCCACAAAATCCTAACTAATTGCACGAGAATCCTCTAATAAGTTTAATACTTTAAAAATATATTTTTTACACAGTATTGTATTCATTAAGTATTTAACGTAATATGGCAGTGGTGGCAAATCTAATTCATATCGTTACAATGATGATCTACACGAAGACATATAAAATTATTTTTTTTAAAGTAAATAACTTATTATGCGTATTGAATTTTACGAACACATAAGAACGGCCACTCACGAGCCGCAGTGAAATCCGTTAATTGCGACTTTTCGCGGCACTAGTTGAAAGATAAACTATCTAGAGCGTACCCCTATTACATTGTTTAATTTACTTTAAACCGTAGCAGGCAAACGAGTTTGCGGAAATTCCGTTGTTTTCGCATTAAAACCACTCACTAGTAGTTGCAATGATCCTTGCATTAAAATGTTTAAAATCTTTTACAGAGACATCTCTGTGAAAAATCAATTTCTTCTCCTAATTTGACTTTTAAGATTAACTTACATGTTTATATACTGGACTTATACAAGTTTCACTCACACAATCAGATAATAGTATATGTACTAATATGCTAATTGTATCGTCGAACAATTCCAGGGAAGCGAGCTAACAAAAATATAGATACAGCCAATAAACGCAGTTAAGAATGAAAAGCTGAAGATATTTCATGACTATACAAAAATATTTTTCCGCAAGCTAAAGAAACTTTTAATCCAATCTATAAATAAGAACGCCATAAAGAAAAATACGAAGTCCGCAATATTATGTCGATGAAAGGGAAGTTCACGGTGGAATATTTCTCAGCAATTTTATTGTCATTGGAATCGGTTGAATGGGTTTTTGTAGAAAGGTTTACATTTTATTTCAAAGGGCGTTTTCTCCCTAACGTTCATACGCCATTTATTTCCAAGTTTCTGTTTATATTTCACTTCAACATTTGAGCCCGTTCGTCTAGAAAGTTTATTTACCTGCCGTTCTGCGCTAGAAGTACCCGCTGACACCCGAGTAGGCAACGTGAATATTTCAAACTAATATGAAATGTTTAAATAGAAATATTACTCCTGAGTACCGTGCATTTTAGATGGATGAAGTTTACTATGAAATAATTGAAAATTGCTAAGTCAAAAAGGATAGTCACGAGAATATGAATATTATTTGTTGTGTTCCTTTTATTGCTAGACCTATTTGATATTTTATTAAAAATACAGACATCTTATCATACCTACTACTCAGATTTTTTCTGTATTTCCCATTTCCTGTTTCTGTTCCAAAAAAAAAACAACACAATTAGGTTACAATTTTCCGAACCCTGTTATGTGTGAATATGGAATCCATACGTCAAATCATTCAAAAAATGCAGAATCACTAACAGAAGCACGAACGATTACCCATACAAATATTTATTCACAAAGGTATACCTATTTGTAAGTCACATTTCAAAGTAAATCTGTCAACCACCAGATTATTTAAAGTCAATTTCGTACTCGTGGATTACTGACGGACTGAATTTCTCAAATCTCCATCACACAACCTTCCTGGAAATGCCGGCAAATGATGAACGGATATTGAAAGCTACGTAGGAGCTAGTACGGTATTTAACCGTAGGCAAAATTGACTCTCTTGCGTTACTTTAAATATAACCTATTTACTTTAAATCGGAGAAAACGTTGTTTTTTTTTATAATATGGAGTAGCAGACGAGCATGCAGTCCACCTGATGGTAAGTGGCTACTGCCGCCCATGGACATCTGTAATCAACCCCAGATAGGATTACATATTCCTACCTGAGGTCGGCGATAGATGCGCCGCTACCCCTGAGGACTAAGCTGGAACGCCTCGTAAAAGTCTGTCTCCCTTACCACACCCTTCAAAACGAAACACAGCAGCGTCTAACACTGCTGTTATTAGGTAGAAATAAGTGTGGCGGTGGTGCCGCCGGAGGAGAACCACAAAGGGTTCTACCACCTTCAATGCTTTAAAACCGTCATATATTATATTCGTGGTTTGGAAATACATTTTAATTTTACCTTGCCAATGCGTCATGCAGAAACCGAGTTCAATTTCTAACTGACTAAATTTAAATTATGTTTTAGACGTCTGTTTTAAAGCCGAGTTTGTAGTCTCGATGGAAATTCGTAGCACTCACAGTACAAAAATATTGAATTATAAAATTGTCTGTATAAAATGAATAATACAAATTCTGTAACTTTAGCAAGTTTGACTTTAAAATATATACCTGTTACTTTAAGAGACAATGACTAGGTTTTCATAAGTCGCCGAACATTGAAATAAACCTCAAGAAATAACAACCCTTTGACTTTCAAATGTAATAAGTAAATGTGATATTTTGTTAACAAAATCTTTGTTATTTTTAAACGTTTTGGCTTTGGCTTTAGTAGAAGTCAGACACATCTGCAATACTCGAAAGATTATTATATAAAAACTTATATTTAAAACGTCACATAAATACCGCCGTTGTACTTCAAAAAATATATTGCTTCTGTTTTGTGAATTGTAACTGGTTTAAAGCCCCTTTTATGTATACAAGTAGTTGCCTCCTTAGTAAGTAAATCAGCCGCCATTCACACTCATCCACTGAAACGCAAGAACGCACCTGTCAAATACGACGTAATAATAATAATAATAATAATATTCTTTATTGTACCCAAAAACAACAGAATACAAGAATAAAAACATACAAATATTGAACGATACAAAAGGCGGCCTTATCGCTAAGACAGCGATTTCTTCCAGGCAACCTTAGGGTGAGGAGTTAAAGAGTGGATGATTATAAGAATAGGTAGGGTGCAAATAAATAATAGTTAAAAATCTACCTACATAACACATAAAAACAAGCGTAAATTTAAAATATAATTATAAATAAATAAATAAATAAATGACATACTTGATATACATACTTATAATTATAGAGTAAGTAATTGTAAATTAAAGATTAAAAACAAAATTAATACTGTTTAAAAATTATTGACAGTAAGAGCACACATTTAGAAGGAGCTGAGGAAAGAAAGACAGTTAGAGTTGAAGGTAATGAGATTTGACGAGGTTTTTGAAGGAGTATAAGGATTGAGAGTAACGAATAAATACAGGAAGGGAGTTCCAAAGACGGATAGCGGATACAGTGAAGGATTTTTTGTAAAAGGAAGTTGAGTGAGAGGGAGTATAGAGAGCAAGATTTTCTGAGGAACGAAGGGATCGGTCATGGGACAAGTGGAGAAACTGGAAGCGTTGTTTGAGGTAAGGAGGAGCAGTTGGATTAAACAGTAAACAATAGAGAAGAGATAGAATATGAGCATTCCGGCGAAGACGAATTGGGAGCCACTTGAGCTTAGCACGATATTCTGAAACATGGTCATACTTTCTTAAGCC
Source organism: Epargyreus clarus clarus (assembly GCA_014595695.2). NCBI lineage: Eukaryota > Metazoa > Arthropoda > Insecta > Lepidoptera > Hesperiidae > Epargyreus > Epargyreus clarus. The sequence goes on from JACTTY020000006.1 coordinate 1,161,322, forward strand.
AAATATAAACCGTATACATAAGTTTTGGAGACGCTCAAGTTTATTTAATTGCTCCTCGGTAATGTCAGGATAACACACATCAGCATAGTCAAGTATTGGTAGGAGGAGAGACTGTGCAAGCGTAATTTTAGTTGGAATGGGTAAAACATTTTTTAGCCTTCGTAGCGAGCTCACTGCAGCAAAGAGCTTCCTACTGACCTCTGAAATCTGAGGTATCCATGAAAGGTGCTGGTCCATGTAGATACCCAGATTTTTTACCTTGTTACTAAAAGGAATATGCACATCATTAAGTTCAATTGGGGGCAAGTTGTCCCAATCAATCCTAGAGATTAAACGCGAACTCCCTATAATAATTGCCTGGGACTTGGTGGCATTTAATTTTAGACCAAAGGTTTTACTCCAAATCGAGATGCAATCCAAATCAGCATTAGTAATCTTGATGGCGTTGGGTAAGTTGTTTAGGCAAGCATGGTTGTAGATTTGTAAATCGTCTGCATATAAATGGTAGAGAGAGGTGAGATGAAGACTAATAGAATTTATGAAAATAGTAAATAGGAGAGGAGACAACACGCCACCTTGCGGTACACCGGCAACAGTATTCGACCAGTAGGAAAATTTGTCGTCAATTTGAATCCGCTGCCGGCGGCCATACAAGTAACTATGAAACCAGTCAATAGCCGTCGGAGATATGTAGAGAGAACGCAAGACCCCCAAGAGGATATCGAAATCAACAGCGTTGAACGCGTTGCTGAAATCCAACAGCGTCAACACTGTCAGCTGTTGATTATCCATCCCCATGCGTATGTCGTCAGTGATTTTAAGTAATGCAGTAGCCGTACTATGACCTGGACGGAAACCGGATTGTAAAGGATTAAGTAGAGCATTAGCGGAGAGAAAAGAGCTAAGCTGTTGATGGATAAGACGCTCAAGGACTTTAGATAGGAAAGGAAGTATGGATATGGGTCTAAAATCGCCAAAATCGGAGGGGTTGGACTTCTTGGGTAAAGGGATGACGTGGGCATCTTTCCAGGTGGAAGGGAAGGAATTCTTAAGGACGGAATTATTTAACATGGACGTAATGGAAGGGAGAAGTATGTCGAGGAGAGGGATGATCATTTTCCGGCTAATGCAATCACTGCCGACCGCATTGGATGGTATAGAGAGTATTGCCCTCTCAACATCACGATCCGAAAATTGACTAAACGAAAATAAAGGAGAAGTTGGATTGGGAAAATGTGACAGTTGATTTAAAGTTTTTGCTTTTGTTTCGCTATCAATGGAAGACGTGACGGAAAAGTGACGATTTAAATCGTTTAGGTCGAGATTGTGTGGAAGAGAATTTTTTGGTGATTTCCCAATTCCTAAAGTTTTTAAAAATTTCCAGACCCTACTAGGGTCTTCATTTTGAACAGACTTATGGATATGGCGTCGTTGTAGATCTCTACACATCATATTGCACCGATTTCTTGCGCATTTGTACCGCTCAAGATTACTTTCGCTGGAATCTAGCTTGTACCTCGATTTGGCAGAGTTTTTCTTGTTTATTAAGGCTCTCAAGTCGTCTGTGAGCCAAGGAGCTGGTGGATGACGTATGCGAACTGGACGAACAGGGGCATGCAAGTCATAAAGTTGTACTAGCAAGGAGTTAAAGAGTGCCACCTGTTCGTCAACAGTACTTGCACTCTCAATGACACCCCAATCAATATTGGCAGCGTCATGACGAAGCTTTGCAACATCCATTCCACTGAAATTACGTAATTGTTCCCCAAGCTTCAACACGAGACACCGAAGCTGCTCACATTTCGTTAAACAAACAAGTGAAGACATTATTCGACAGTAATAGGACTATCATGGCGCTTGAGCACATCACAATGACCGAGGTCGAAGTTCGGATACGACAGTTTGCTTAGGACCTGGACTCATTCAGTTTCATCAATCCCTTGCGCTCATTATTTGCTCTCAAAACCAAAGGTCAAAAGCTTTCTGTATAAACGTCTGCCAAAGATCTAATCTAAACTATAAAACGCTCAGTTAAGGTCCAAATTGCATGTTGCGTTGCTTTTAACTACCTAACATGAATCTATTTTTATTTCATTTTGATGAAGTACATTTCAAATTGAATCTGAACATTTTTTGCCAATTTGCTGTTCGCATTGGTGTATTCATTTGTTGCTAATTTTTTTATGGAATTTTGTATGAGTACATATTCAAAAGAACGATATTATTATGATTTGTGTGTAGATAGGTGGGGTGGCGAGCCTGGCATGTGCGATAGTGCTTAATCAAAACTTCAATTAAATTTTCGTAATACCTTTCATGTTGCGGCCTCTCACCAGGGAGATCGACCAAATTAATACCTACGTATTGAGTACAACATATTCTATATTAATAATCTCGTACTCGGCTTGTCAATATTTAAGCAGGGACCTAAATATTTTCGAGGGGCAAGATACTTCCTATACTGTCCTAAACCGCTTTGTAAAAGTCCCATCCGGATTAATCCATAAGTTTATAATAAACCGATATTATAAATATAACTGATAAACAGGTAAAAGTTAATTAAAGTTTCGTGGAAATAATACAGAGTTAATTTTCCAATAAGAAACCGAACTTGAACAATATTTTAATGAATAATTAAAATGGGTCCTCATAGAAGACCGATATTTCGTACTAACTATTGAACCGTAATACGAAGAACGACGGCGGTTTTAAATTTCACAATAAAATTCAATTACTAATAACGTTGTGAAAATTTCTATAATATTAAAATTAAGAAATACTAAGAATAAAAAGAAACACTCCGTTTTCTTCCACTTGTACTTGGCCATATCTAAAAAGGTTAAAATGAGAAAAACAAATCTATTTTCATAAACTTAAAGATAAAGCCAATGCCCCAAGGAAGAACTCTATTTAACCTTTATTTTTATTTTAGATTAATATAAATGGTACCGGTACTCTTGGTAGGGACTTCGTTAACACTAACAAATGACCTACACCGTTGATTTTAGCGCCAAGCTCTATACAGGAATTAAGAGAAATGATGCACAAATACTTTCAGTAGCGAATTTAAGACACTGGAATACAATTCATCTGAGGTGACATCCGTAGCCAAGTTTTCCATAATTTTGATAACGGGATATGATGATAAAGCATCTCCAAAGGACTAAGTTCACCACACTCATCAAACCGGAATGCAAAGCTGTTTTGCGGCGGAAATAGTTGTGGCGCTGGTATATCCGTATTCGAACACACAGTGAATTGTACTAGTGCCTTTAGGTGAGCAATTCTATAACAGGCAGGCACAGGCACAAAAAAAAATAAAGGCAGTTAGTTACATTGAAACTAATTTAAATTAAATTACTAACTAAGCTAGGTCTAATCAAAATATTATTTATATAAAAATAAATAAATAGATATTGTCTACAAATTAACATCATTAATGGTGAAGAAACCCATTTTAAGGAGGGCATCTGCAATCAACCCCAGAGACCAGATTCCCACCTGAGGTCGGCTACAGATGAGCCGCTTTCCCTAAGGACTGAGCTGGAATATCTCGAAAAAGTATGTCTCCCTTGCCACACCCTTATGGGGCCGAAATAGGTGTGGCGTTGGTGCCGACGGAGTCGAACCACAGAGGGTTCTACCACCTCTGGCCAGTAACAACAAATCCAACCTTCTCTAATATGTTCCCTAACATTATTGAAATTCTTCTACTAGTGCTCTAATAGTGGCATCTAGCATCTAATAGTGATTCTTCTAATAGTGGCATAAATGTGTCTCATTTTGAGAAAAAAATTTAGTCCACCGATTGGTTGATGATACAAAAACATATAAACTCAAGGAACATTTCCCGCACAAGTGTTTATTGGTCTAAAAGAAAATTCAAAATGTACGTAGCGTTTTTGGGGCATTGTATTTCAACGGCCAATGCAAATAGGTTTAAAAAACCTTTAGGAGTCTTACCGCATTTTTTATTACAAGCTTTTCTCTATATAACTCTTCTTGTTAATTTGTACTTGTATTTTGTATCTGAGGATTTTGAGGTCCCAATTTTTTAATTTTATTTTTATATCCTGTTTACCGGTTTGACCGCATGTTTGATTTGGATGATAGGGAATTAGTTTAATGACGTCATTCTAAATTCAATATGGATCTAGGATAGAGAACTAATTTTTGTATGCATCCTTATGATAAGAATATAAAATTAAAGGGTTTTCTTAGAATACAAATATTATTTTATTAATATAAATTTATTATTCTTGTCGAGTCAGACTTCATGCCATTTGTTTCGCGCCTCCGAATACAGACAAATGGCTTTTAGGAACGTTGGCAATTTAGATTAACGAAGTCTTAGATTTTAAACTACTTAAGTTCCTAATAAGTATTAGGTTTTCAAACTCCTAACGAAGATAAATAATACATTAGAAGTATTCGGCACAAATAAGACACATTTTAAATTCGCAACTGTTAAGCGGTTGCTTAGTTGCTTTCTACCTCATAAGTAATTATAATTGGAACAAATGGAGGAAGTTGAATGGATGAAGGAAGGAACCCTTTGTGGTTCGACTCCGTCGGCACCACCGCCACACCTATTTCTACCTAATAACGGCAGCGTTAGGCGCTGCTGTGTTCCGGTTTGAAGGGTGTGGTAAGGGAGACAGACTTTGCCGAGGCGTTCCAGATTAGTCCTCAGGGATAGCGGTGCATCTGTGGCTGACCTCAGGTAGGAATATCTAATCCTATCTGGGGTTGATTACAGATGTCCATGGGCGGCAGTAGCCACTTACCATCAGGTGGATTGCATGCTCGTCCGCTACTCTTATTTTATATAAAAAAAAAAAAAGTTGTAAAATATCTTAAATCGATCACATTTTTAACCGCCATACGAGCAACAGCAACCTGCAATTCTTCAAGTCGTAACCTGTTATGCATGCATAGGTACTACCTAATTTTCCTGTGATATGAAGTTTTTCATTTGGCTACTATAACTATATTACAGGACATGCCTACATATTCTAGATACACTATAGTTATATTACTATGTGTATATCTAAAGTTATTGAGGAACACGAGAGCTGGCCTTATACATGCATGTCAAATCTGTATGAGTTATCGATTTATTGCCAAAAATACAAACTTGAAAATTGCACGAAAAATCGGTATTTTCTGTTCAGTTGACGTCCACACGCTATGATGACTAAAACCTGGGGCTTTTCACGACGCGAGCGAACTCAAAAGCTTTCATAAAAGCATGTTTTATTTTAGGTGGTTATCATTTTTCATCACGTGAGGATTTACTTTGAACAATATGGACAAACTCTATAACACCACTATAGCCAACTCTATAACATTTATGTTTTCGTTTCAACTGTATTATTAGTTTTATTAAGTTCTACTATTTTTCCAGTTTTTATGAAATCAAGATAATCAGAAAGAAAATAATACGCTTATAGGTGGTAGGTATAATACGGTGCAAATAAATTATAAGTTGATATCATTTGTTGTTATTTTAATATTATTAATAATAAAATATATTAATTTATTGGAAATTCACTTAAAACACTGGATTACCGAGCTTTGCTCGGTGTTGTAATAATAAAACCAAAAAATCGATTATTTGAAATTAAAAAGCACGAGTGCAATTAATTTTCTCACAAAAAGAAGGAACTCGAAAAAGAGAGAAAAAATAAAAGAAACAATCGGACCGATTTATCGCCCCCGAAACCCCCAAAATACAAAATGAAAAAAAAATCGTTGGAACCGTTTCCTTAGATGAACCTGTAACATTATTGATTGGGTGTGATTATTGACATTTATTTATAATCTCAACTCTTAAACTGTATTTAAATAAATAAAGAATCGATAAGCGCTGAGAAAATGTCATAAAAATACTAAAACATCAACCATGTTGCTAAGTAACAACCAAAAGGAGTTTCACAAGTGGTTAAAAGTAGCAAACATAATTTACCGAAGAAATCTCTGGCAGCTCTATTGGACTGAGCACAAACACTCTTGTCGAAAGGAGTTTACTTAGGACTCTCCGACACCGCAAACGAACAGACAGTTAGATTAGATGTATAATAGCTACTTGAAGTGTCATATTGCGATCCGCTGGTGTTGTGAGAGATTGTATTCACGAGCAATATTTTGTTTTTAGAATCGGATGCGTTTCGAACGTTCTAAAACATTTAATTATAGCGATATCACGTCGATGTTTATTTATGCCTTATAAATCCAGTACAGCTGTTATACACTGCACTGCTTAGAAAGGTTAAATATGGTAGACCTCAGCATTTACTCAAGCCCCTAATAGCCACGTCAAACGCGATTACTACTGTTGAATTCAGGAGGCTTTAACGATTTTTGACGAAGAGAAACACAAAATTCTAATAAAAGTAGTAAAACATTTATTTTATTCATTACATTATAAGGTTTCGAGTACAATTGATGTCTTACTCGGAATTAAATCTCATCGAGATTTTGGGCTCTACTTCTCTGAACAGATTGGGTTGTAGTAACTTAGCCGTATACATTCGTATCTATACACGAACATGGGCATTGTGCCAAACTTCAGTCATGATTTGTCCAACATTTTGGCTTACGTCAAGGCTTATGCTTTTGTGTGACGTCGATCTCCCCAATTTTCTCGCCGGAGGAGGTAAATACACTTCCTGTCATTTGTTGTGACTTAAGGTTGTAACGCTCTTCCTTTGAATTATTATTAACGAGACAATAAAGAAAGCTGAAAGGAATTAAATCCCGCAAAGAACCATTGTGTCTCGCCTGTAAACACAATGTAAGACTTAGTTCCGAGAATAGTGCTATAATGCTGACAATCCAGATTAAAACTCCTCTTTATCGTACTGCTTAACAAATATTGTTGCTTAACAAATAGTGTTGAAGGTGGTAGAACCCTTTGTGGTTCGACTCCAGCGGCACCACCGCCACACCTATTTCTACCTAATAACAGCAGTGTTAGGCGCTGCTGTGTTCCGGTTTGAAGGGTGTGGTAAGGGAGATAGACTTTTCCGAGGCGTTAGGAATCAGGCGTCAGGTAGGAATATCTAATCCTATCTGGGGTTGATTACAGATGTCCATGGGCGGCAGTAGCTACTTACCATCAGGTGGACTGCATGCTCGTCTGCTACTCTCATATTATAAAAAAAAAAAAAAAAAAACTCAGATATTTTAAGATAAACTTTTTATATGTCTACGTACAAACTTAACCTATGAAATAACCATATACATTTTATTGTTTCAGATTCACATATCTAAACATCAGGCCTGTTGAGGTAAGTTCAAATGATTAACTTTCAATTTCAGTAATTCGAGCAGGAAACAGAAATAACTCCTAAATGTTTTATGAAGTCGGCTTCGTATAATGGGTTTGGGAGACACGATTACTTAATCCCCAAACTCCCTTTTCCTTTAATAAGGAAAATGGAAATAGCCTTGATAAACGTCCCCCGACCGAAACAATTATAACGTGAGTATTGTGTACGCATTGCTATCAATTTTCAATGAGTTGAGTTAAACCTTTATGACGAACAGTGACCTCTAAAGTGATAATTGAAATGAGGATTCAATTTGGACAACCAAAATTTATCTTGAGGGCACGTATCTGCAATTTAAAGTCATATCCCTGTTTTGAAATTATTATAACCTGCGAAGGAAAATATCACGAGTAAACACAAATAAGTGAAAATTCTTCATAATGTTATTAGAACGTCAACCCTTCTCAATCTAGAACATGGCATCTATTTAACCACTATTGTAACAATTTAAGTGTAATGAAATATATCTACGACTACGACGATGTATGATGTCTGTCTACGACTGTTTTATTTTAATTTGGTGGCAATTGTTCATAGATGGCAGTGACCACGAAATTTAAGGTAGACCAATGCATGTTTATGCTTGTTGGTAACTCAGAAAATCACAACCGTGCACGCAGTGAAAACTAATTTAAGAAATTGTACTTACGAGTACATTGGACAAGGTTTCAACTTGAATACCACATTTTAACATCTATACTAAAACAATATTGATTGCTTAGAACAATAACTAAAGTTATATTGTTCTCTGATTGCAATTGAAACGGCTTTGAACCATCTTAATCTTGCTGATATTTCCTTTAATATTAACTTTAGGAATTAATATTACTTTATAAGATGAGGTTTCGTAACATTAGTTCAAAAATATTATCTTACTATGAACACCATTCCAAAGGTAGACCAATTTTAGTTCGACGAAGGACGTATTACTTGTTCCACTATGTGATTGGCTTAAGACAGAAACCCTGACCTATATGGGGCTAGTTACAGATACACATCTCTCGGTAGTGATCACTCACCATCAAATGGACGGCATATTTGTTTGCTACTCAAATTATTGGCGTAATTTGCTACTTAAAACATAAACGTTAAAATATTTTATCATATTGTATCTCGTCACAACACATTAGCTTTGCATGTATATTAAATGAAGATCGTTATTCGGAACATACACGGACGAACATGGACATTAAACAGTAAGTACAAAGTTTCCTATGGTCAAACTTGGTGACAAGTTGGTTCACACGTGGTAACACTGAAACTGTTACACTAAAACCCACTTTGTACTAATGTAACTTTGTAACTAAATATGAGTTTATATGACCTGATGTTAACTTTTCAGTACCTAACGTATCTGTAATGCTTAACACATTGGGTGTCGGTTATATGCAAGTACATACACATTAATCGAAGGTAGTGATCACCTTTTAATATAAAGCAGTGGTTCCTAATTAGTGATACTCATAAACCTGTGGCTTATAAAATTGCAATATGTAATGTAGTAAAATATACCGCATGTTTATATATCTGTGAAAGGCAAACCTGTTCAGCGGCTTAGCCGTGAAAAGGTAACACACAAATTAGGTAGGAAAAGTAATTTTAAAATAACGGTTTTGAAGGCTTATCCATTTTTCCATCCTTTAAATATATCCTCGACTCATAATATATAATGGGCGGATTATGACTTCAGACATAATACATATACTTAAACGTATGGTTGGTGCATCTAATAAAAGTTATGAAAACCATAATTTTATATAATTTTAATATAAACACAAATAAAAAGTGCCGTAAAAGTGAACACGTTCCTTGAAATGTCGTTGCGATAAAACTGCTCGGTGTAATAAATAAAAATATTCACGGAGACTCCATCACAAAGTTTATCGATAACTTCTCGAAGAACTTAGCAAGTATTTAACGACGGTTTAGTCTTTGAAAAACACTTTATTTTAAACTAAGTTGTTTCAGTTACATTTACATCGCAGAAGCGAAATAAGCAATGTTTTAAGACAATTTATTATATGTAATAAGTTTTACTCTCTAATAATGTGGAATAAATGTGCTGCTTTAATAGCAATAGTTTCCTCTATTCAATAATAATAATAATAATAATCATCTTTATTTGCAAAAAAATAAGGTACAATTTGGTATTAAATAAGTCAATAGGTACTATTTCCTCTTATTTTTTGCCTGTAAGGCGTGCAAATTCAAATTAAAACATTAATACAATTAATATCATTCATTCATTATCATAATTACAATTAAATATCAATCATTCTACACGAAAATACTTAATACAATATAAAATGTCAATACGAATTAATCTAATCAAATACAGTAATATAATAAATATAAAGTCAAATACAATTGTCATAATTTGGCATACGTTAAAAAAGGGAATTACTAAAGAATTGGATTATTGTTAGATAGTGTCACATAAGTATTCTTCAATATTGTAATAACATTTGCTTACTAAATATTTTTTGAATTCTTTATTAAAAATATTAATCTTATCTATGTTCATTATGTCACGCGGCACCTTATTATAAATTTTAACTGACATTCCAAATATACTTTTTTTAAATAAAGCTGTTTTTGATTTTTTTGTGCATAGTTGATTTTTATGTCTTTCACTTTTTATGTAATCATTAAAAATAGAAGGATTACTTTTAACAAACTTCACCACTTCAAATATATATAAAGCAGGAAAAGTGAGCAAATTGAATTTTTTATAGTACGGTTTACATGATTCACGGATAGGTATTTTTCCAATTGCACGTAAGCATTTTTTTTGCGCTTTAAAAATGTCTTCTCGCATTGTAGAGTTCCCCCAAAAAATAATGCCGTAACGTAGTATAGAGCATACAAAACCATGATACGCTGTAAGTGATACTCTTTCGTTTGTAGTCTTAGACAGAATATACAGTGCATATGAAAACTGATTAAGCTTTTTGCAAATGTACTCTGAATGTTTTTTCCATTTCAAATCATTGTCAATATATATGCCCAAGAATTTTGTGACCTTAGTTTCTTCAATACTTTCGCCATTAAAATTAATGTTGAGTGGGTTTATTGAACATTTACGCTGATAGAAATTCATAAAATGTGTTTTTTTCAAATTAATTAATAAATTATTAGACTTTAGCCAATTAATGATTTTACTCAGGTTTTTATTTATTTCATATTCATATTTATTATTATCTTTGCAACTAAACACAACTGCACTGTCATCTGCAAATAATGACATAGGATAGTTAATGCTGTTAGGCAAGTCATTTATGTAAATAAGAAAGAGTAGTGGGCCTAGTACACTCCCTTGTGGTACACCATATTGAGTATTGCGAGGAGAAGACGAGAATACACATTCACTCTTGGTTTTTGTACATATGTTCGATATTTGGGTGATTTGGGTTCTATCCGAAAGAAATGATTTTATTAACTCCAATACCCTTCCTCTTATCCCATACTTAAATAATTTATTCAAAAGAATGTCGTGTCTGACAAAGTCAAAAGCGCTGGATATATCCATATATAGAGCTGTTACTGGCCTGTTTTTGTCGACATTTTCTATGACTTTATATAAAAAATCATAAATGGCCAGATTTATAGATGTGTTTTTTCGGAAACCCTTTTGTTCCTTAGCAAAAACATTAAATTTCTCAAAATAATTATATAGATTATTGTAAATAACTTTTTCGAATATTTTTGAAAAAACTGAACTTAACGCAATTGGACGGTAACAACTTCTATCTAGTCGATCACCCTGCTTAAAAAGTGGTGTAATCAAAGATGTTTTTAAGACGTTAGGAAATGTTCCATCTTGAACGCAAAAATTTACGATGTAACTTAATATTGGTGCTATTATTTCAGCTACGTATTTAATTATACTTGTTGATATACCGTCAAAACCGACACTTTTTGTGTTTTTTAACAGTTTTATTATTAGCATAATGTCACTAGGTAGAACATAATTAAAAAATAATGAATTATATTTATTATATGTCACTGTATTAGAATATGCCATATTGCTTGAGTTGTTTATATTGTAAACTTTGTCAGTAAAATAATTATTAAAAGCATTTGCGATGTCTCTTGGTTTCGTCAATAATTTGTCATCTGTTCTCAATTGATAAATGTAGTCTTTTAATTTATTATTTTTGAATTTATTGATAATTGTCCAGGTCGCTTTAGATTTGTTATTTGATGAGTAAATAAAGTGGTCATTTTGTACTTTTTGGGTTAATTTAATAATTTTTTTAAGTCTTTGTGAGTAAGTTTTAAGAATATTTTTGTTATATTTATTAGGAGATTTTCGGTATATCCACAAAAGCTTTCGTTTGCGTTTACAGCATAGTTTAATACCTTTAGTCATCCATTTCTGTTTTTTATATAATGAAACTTTTATTAATATATATGGAAAACACAGGTCATAAAATAATCTAAACTCTTTAAAAAAGTTTTCATAAGCTTCATTGGCTGTAGAGCTTGCGTACGCGTCAGAGAATTTAATTTTACTTATGTAATATTTAAATTTTTCTATATTTTCCCGAGAGTAATCGCGTTTCTTTATAAACCAGTACTTAAGTGTGCATGTAGTTTTTACAGGAAATGTTAATAGCTGAGCAGTGTGATCAGAGAGACCAAGGTCCAAAATCTCACTTTTCCTTCGTTTTAAGTTATGTATGATATTATCGATGCAGGTGGCGCTACATAATCTTGTTGGTCCTTGTATTTCTATTGTTAGATTGAAACTGTGCATCAATTGTATGAACTGTTTAGAATATTTGTTACTCTTGTTAATATTGATATTAAAATCACCACATATCACTACTTTCTTTTTTGTTTTGTAACAAATTTGATGTAAGATTCTTTCCAAGTTATAAAAAAATAATTCATATGAATCAGAGCTGTTTTTTGGGCTCCTATATATACATACAATTATGGCTTGATGATCAATAAGTTCAATAGCGCAGCATTCAAAAATGTTATTTACAGAGTTATTGTTTAACTTATTCAATATTTTGTACGAGTAACTTTTTTTTATTAAAATGCAACAACCGCCACTTCTATTATTTCTTACGTGACACGCAGCTAACTTATATGAAGGAAAATTAAGCAAGTCTGTATCTGTATTAATCATATTATGCTCTGTAATACATAGGACGTCTATATTAATATTATCATTCATTAGATCATTTAGGTGTAAACTTAACATATCTGCTTTGCTCAACAATCCATTTATATTTTGGTGAAGTAGACTAATACTATTATACACGAAAAAAATCATTAGGATTCGTGCTTACACTATTTTCTACACTACTACTACTACTACTACTATTTTCTACAGTTACTGTATTTACTTCATATAAAATTCCAGTATAAAATTCCATGTACTTATTAAATATAATTATAACGGATTGTGCGAAATGTATAATGACGCCAAAGGGTTAAAAATATCTTATATATTTGCCGACACGGGTTCAATGATTGAAATTTTAACTCGCTACACGGTATAAATAACCGCAACCGGTTTAATTGGCGTAAAAATAACGACGTAACTGAAATTCGATTGCAAAATAAATAACGTTTTTACACTCGTAGCACCACACTACGATTTGTATCGAACCAAACTACGTACGATGGCATACACCAGACCCAGACCCAGAGCGGAAAGTTAAAGGCAACACCTATTTTTATGGAATGGTAAAAACCTTCATGTTTTGATTTCGGAAGCACCACGACTTCATTAGCGATTTTATAACAACAGTCTTAAGCGCTGCTTTGTTCTGGTCTGCAGGATGTGGTGAGAGATATATTTACTCGTATACGAGACTTTCCACCTCACCAGGGGTAGCAACTGAGTGTAGCTTAAAAATATTCTTACGTGTATATTTTCCATATTCAACTACAATTCCATCTTCAATACAATTACAATAAAAAACAAATACAGACTTATTTGTACCAAAAAATATATCTAGCTATAGGTATAACTGCTCGTAATTCTTGTGTTACTGTCAAAATTCCTTTCTCAGATTCAAGGAAGGAAAATACAAGTTTGTTAAAGTTTCGCGTCTTCGCCGCAGACAAATATTAAAGAAATTACGAGCTTCCTCTGATTTTGGATCTCGATAAAGATGATTAACCTCCTGAAATAACGAGTCAGCGGCAATCTTCGTAGTTACGGACAATGTTTCTCAAGTTTCAACAACATTAATTTCGATATATATTTAACGAGTTCCTCGGCTTTTATCCGTTGTTTTAGTCTTTATACCTACTTCAAAGACTGTCAGTAAGATTTTGGAATTACAAAGTACATGGTGATGTTTTAAATATTAGATAATTTCAATAGTGACGAAATTTTATCGTTGTCTTAAATATAATGGCAATGTATCTTTTTTCATTTTCTTAGAAATATATATATTTTTAATGCGCATGGAAATACTCATCTTTTAATATTTGCACAAACATATTCAGACTAGTAATTTTAAAAGAATCTAAATGACCAATCACGCTTGACAATACTTTTTGAAATACCTAACTTGTTAAATTTGAAGTCATTAGATAGTCACTGATATATAACCGTAAGTTTGAACAGAAATAAGTGTTTTATGTAGCCATTGTTGGCAAGAACTTAGGTAAGATTTCCCTCGACACCACAATTTATAATCAGCCCGTGTTTTATTGCTCCCCGTACTTTTCTAATAAAACACGCAAGTAGTGCTATTTAAGTGTTTAAAATTTTCATTCAAGACCCTAGATTTATAACGTACGCCAGTGTTTTATTCACATTCACTTATCTTAATAGAAACAATAGATTTTGTTAAATTGGATGTGTGAGGCAATTGCGGTTTTGGGTATATTCCTTGTCATTTCTTTTAAGAATTATTTACGTTTTTATATTTTTATTTTTAACTTTTTCACTTTATTAAAAAAGCATACACGTTAAATAATTAAGTACATAGATTTTTAAATAATTTCATAGGATTAAAGTAGCAACAATAATAACAGTTTTCACGCAGAACCCATGTACAACAAGGACTTCTTTGCCACTCTGTCGATTAAGATGACCGCTTCACACGTGTGAATCGTCATCATTTTTTCTTACGTGGTTTAAAATCACAGTATAAACGGACTCATAAACAATAAGTTGCAATAAAAATGAACTACAAGTAATTTAGTTTGAAAAACACATTTAATTTTATATAAGAATTCACATACTAAATAAAATTACAAGAAATTGAATAGATCATGTAAAATTCAGGACCCACTAAATTGCCAATTTTACAAAAGGCGTAGGTATAATGGCAACCCTATTTCATCTAAGCTTTTAAAAAGCTCCCTGTAATCCTTTGCAAAACGTGAGCAACCGAGACACATTTACAAGATTCAAGGTTGGTTTAAACAATATGGAACAGAACTCTTCCCAACGCTAAAATATTTATAAGGGGATCCTTTTCCCGAAGGTTTTTATGTCCGTATAATGCGAAGAATTTACTACACTGATCCTTTAATGTAATTGAATAAAGAAAAGCTCATGTCATTTGGTCATTGCAAACGCGTAATCTGTTATAACCATGTTATAACAAACACGTTTTGTTTACGACTTAGCCTCATTTCTTTTCAGTTTACAAAAACCCGAAATATAAAAGGATGATGAAAATTTCGCTTACAAAATGGAGTATTTTAGGCGGTATTTTCTTTGTCATTATGCTGAACATATAACAATCATGTTATTATAACGTGAATATAAAATATGTACTAGTGAACATGACTGCTTTTTACTTTATTTAAATTTTGTTATAGTAGAGACGGTTAAAAACATAAAATGACGGAGATTTATTACGTCAAAGCCCATCAAAATAACATTAAAATAATTGGTAAGTGTATTAATTATTGATTGGTGATTACAGTGAGTTAGTCGTTAAAAGCAATTAGAGATTGGTATCTCTGCTTCTAATTTAATATTTCGATGTGAGAATTGGAGTGATATTAATATCAAATAAATGTATTAAGGTTTAGCTCTGTTAATAATGGCTCTGTCGAATGATATTATTTGTTAATTACTAATTAACATTGATTTTGATACTAAGCTTTAAACTACTTCTTACCACAAATTTTCAGTGTAGTCAGTATAATTGTGAGATAGTATATTTTACTTTACCTGGCCCAAAACTTGTAAATAATTACAATTTCCAGGAAGACCCTACATCAAAATATTTTGAAAGGGAATTAAGCTTCTTCTGACGGAGACGATTACATTGCCGCTACGCAGGGGACCCGTTACTTACACCTTGGAAGTAAATTCACAGGTTTGCATTCACTAATAAAAATATTTAAATTAAAGTGTTCTTGAAATAAGTGCCTCAAAAAGCCCACAAAAACAAAACAGACAAAATAAAGGTTATTAAAATCTACAAATAAAATATATTTGAAATTTTCTTGTGATTCTATTTGAATACAATTAAATCCGGCTTATTTTTAATCTTATATACAAAATTCTCATGTCTCAATGTTAGTTACCGTACTCCTCCGAAACGGCTTTGCCGATTTTCACCAAATTTTATATGCATATTCAGTAGGTCTAAGAATCGGCTACTATCTATTTTTCATACCCCTAAGTGATAAGGTTTGCTAGTATCCGCTATCAGCTAGTATCAGCTAGTATCTTATAAATACGAGTATCATAAGATTTTTAAATCCTTATATTCTTACCTTCCGTGTTTTTAATATTTTGTCGCAGAACGAAGTAATAAATCTCTCCGCTATTTATTAAAATCACGAGCTCATAAACATTTAATATGATACTTACATTTTGACATTTTTATATCGTTTTACTAATTAATTTAGTAGTGCTCAAGTAGACTGAAATAAAAGTTATAAATAGTTTTCAACGTAAAATACCGGTAGGTTACCTCTACAAATGTGCTACGACGGCGCTTTTGCTACGAACGAGTTAATATATTTCACAGTCAACGATCTTTTCCGAACTGAAGTTACTTCTAAAATATGCATGCAAATAAATTTACATAAATAATATAAAACGTACGTATACACGAGTATATTTAAATAGGGTTGTAATTAATCTGATAATTGTATGTATCATTAATTAAAGAAGATCTTTTGTTAATAAATAACATCTTTGTTTATTCATCACATAAGCTATAGCATTCATTGGTCCGTGTTAAAAGTGAAATTTTCCAAAAAAACGCATAAACGAAGTCAGTCGTAAATATGACAACGTAATTATAAATACATTCTTTGTTCTATATCCCAGTGATATAAACACATAAACACATGCGTTATTTTAAAGATTTATTAGAAAATTATCCAAGTAAAATATTTATTATGCGAATACGTACTTACCTATTTGGCCTTGATATCCTTACTCACAAATCTGAGCTACAGCTACGGTCTCGCTACGATGCAGACGTACTGCATCGTTATTTTTTAAGAACAGAACGTTTTAACGTGCCGTTTATTTCAAATATTATTTCAATTATTTCTTTAAATTATACAGAGCTGTACCGTTGTAAACAAGTAATGTAAATTTAAAGAATATGCATAACACTTTTAATGTGCAGTCACAAATTTAATGCAAAAGTGTATATTCTTCTTGAAATAAATACAGCAAACACACCTGCTAAAACGAATAATATGTTGTATTTTACAGTTATTTTCTGCATCCAAAACAACAATATTAATTTTAATTGTGTTTTCTCAGCCTCCTAATAAATTCAATTTTTGTTACAATCATTTTTAATTATCATTAAATTAAATTATTTTTATTTATATTACGACGTCATTAAGCAAATTATTAAAATTTACCTTTCAATGTAACAATTCATCCTTGTACCAGTACAGAAAATTACTTACGTCATTACCACTTTAAATTAATAGCATTTGTCGAGACTATATTTGTCAACGTCTGCTTAAAGAATACCGATAAACAATAGGTACTTAATGTGCCAGTAGATCTGCTACCACTTTCCACCTGCTGGCGTCCCTCTGCCATTCTTAATATAAATTAATCACATAACACTTGGAAGCTTGCTCTGTTATTATCTGACAAAATTATATACTTATGGGTAAGTAGCTAAATTTAAAATTAATATGATATCTATTTGCGCAATATTAGGAACTATGTTATGTAACATATATAGAATTAACTTAACTCAAGTTTAGCAAAATATAACTGTATTATTTTACGGAGAAAAATAAATAAATCAAAATATGTATTTATGATAAAATGCGAGTTAATTGATTCATGTTCATTCACCAGATATTAAGAAAATAGGTCAAGTCAATTTTATCAATTCACTTTCATTGCCCTCATTCCCTTTTCAGTATAATTAAAAAATGATAAGCAAAACGCTATCATAAAATACAAATCTGAATTCAAGAAAAAAATAATCGCGTATTAATTTAGAAAGCGGAAATCTGCGATCTAGTGAATTTATGAAGGTTACATAAGAGGCCAGCTTGCACATCTCCAGCCAAATAGTCCACAGTCGGCGAACTGCTACTAATTAGTCTATGCGGAACCTTCTGGTAATCTGACAAAGCCTTGCATTGACTTGGCTGCAACTATTATTGTTCCACACGCAACTCCAGTGTCGATTATTGCCGATACGGATTAGATTAGAGCCAACTCGACAGTCGAATTTAGAATTAAATCAACCGAATACTTTGAATAGATATTAATGATGGCCACAAATTCTTAAAACAAGTGCAACTAATTAAGTTGTAGCAGTGTGAATACAATAACAAAGCAATCAATATTTACTTCTTCTTGTGTTGGTGCACGACTGCCATACCTTGTTATTTCTGTTAAAACTGACCCATATTTATATATGCATTTATGTACAGACACGTAGACAATCGAATGTTGACAGATTTTTCGAATAAAATAAAATCATATACCACTATTTCACGCTCAAACAACAAATTGGATTTCATAAAGATATCAGTTTATGTTACTCATTAAATATATTTTAACATAAATAATCACCCATTAAACCAACTATAAGTAATTTATTATATCGAAATATAATTAATATGGAATAGTAAATTATCAGTAACGTAATGGTAAATGTATATTTTATATCTAGAACAAAAATCATTTTACCCCTCTGTAAACACTACAAGGGGTGGTTACTCTGACGCTCATTAGTATTATTATAGAATACTTGTTCCATACCTTTGAATTATAATACAAATTAGAAACACAATTTTAAACATATTTTGAGGTCACCTCAAGCTCAAACATAACCTTATATGACCTTTAAAACTAAAATGTATAATTATTCAGTAGCATAAATAAAGATATAGGCGGACCTACATGTATTATATACATGTATATTAATATTCCCAAAATTACTTTTCAGACAAGCTTAACGGCTCAATTAAGAGCCAGCTTCATTATATTATATTACTAGCTGACCCGGCAATCTTTGTACCGCCTCAAAATTTATTTATCAAATATATTTCATATAAAATATAGCCTATGTTACTCGTAGATAATGTAGCTTTCGAATGGTGAAAAAATTTTAAAAAGTGGTCTACTAGTTTTTGAGCCTATTCATTACAACCAAACAAACAAACAAAGTTTTCCTCTTTATAATATTAGTATAGACATAATATAATTGTCACCGAAGCAATATCCCTATGTAACTTATTCAGCTGAAAATGTTTTACCAAGCGATAACGCTTCATAACTTATGTCAATAATACCTATAACATTCTAAACCAACAACAGGTAAGACGGCGGTTAATAGTGGATCTTGAACGTGCAAACAATAGTCGGTATCCGAGCAAATAGAACCCCAAGTTATTCGTTATTAAAACAATAAGTCATGATTTTGTCCAATAAAGAAATGCTCCGAGTTAACGGTATCTGCTCGTACATTCCTCACGGGAAAGCGAATATTTATTCCAGAAGCGTAACTGAGGACTCGCAATTATTGGCCAAATGTTTACCGAGCCGAGAGGCTCTTGCTCCACGTACATGTGCCAAGTGCTTGCCGTTATAGACAGCACTAGTTGCTTCCTCATGAACTCGCTACACTACACAATGAGCCAATAAAGAGACTAATGCGACACAACACTTCGACGTACGAGTAAAATAAGGTTTTACCTTTATCCTCGTGAGTGCTCTGTGAGTTTTTCATTCGTATAATCTACTTCGTACTAGCTAAGTTATAAAAGAAAAGTATTCGGTATTTTGTATTTTCGTGTACGAGTTTTTAAACGGCTTACTTATGTCAGTTACAAATATTAATATTTTTATAATGGATTAGTTTATTCCGTTTATATTTTACTCAAAGATTTAAGTACGTCACATTCAAATGTAGTTTACATTTTGATATCTTGATTATGATCGTGTATGAGACGAGCCCACCATCCATTTTAAATGTTTTAAACAATTTACAAAAAAGCAATATCTTGAAATAAATTTTAATGTACCGTTTATTATTCATACCACATATTTTCCTTTATTCCAATGTTTTATTCGTTGTTAAACAATTTAAGTTTATTAAATAACGAAATAACTTTCCCACGTATCTTCCTTCTGTTTATATTTTTTCGCGGAAAATGATATTTTATGACGTTTATCAAGAAAGAAAAATGTTTAGGTATTCTGGGAATAAACATAAGCATAAAATGAAATGTCACCGTGATAATCAATAACCGCGCACTTTCCAAACATTTGAAGAAACGCGCGAAGGAAAAATGTAGTTACGGTTATTCACGTAAATTTCTCAAAAGGCACTCTTGTGAGCATATAAATCCTGACATGAAAGATAATCGAGTTGGCGGAACTGATTCGCTCACAAATTGAATAAGAGGTACGAGTATATAGGAACGAAATACAGAGGGCGGAGGCAAGAGGGAGATGTTCCGCTCAAACTGCACACTGACTGACTGTGTAAATGTACACTGTTTAGTCGAATTGCTGCCACCATTTGCGATTAGATGTGTGATACGGATCCGCGTTTATAGCTTTATGAGTGTTGAGTGTTTTGTTTGTTTTAAGGCGTCTTTTTTTGGGATGAGCTTACTATCAGTCAGTAAAGAAAAGAAATATAAAGCGTATAAGATACGAGTAAAATAAGTTTTTGGATAATAAAAGGAATGATTCTGATGAAGAAAATTCTTGTGATATCTTCAATTAAAGCAACTTAAAAAGGGTCACAATAAAATAAGCGCAGTATAGTGAGTTTGTCTTGGTGTACCTATGTCATAGTCCAGTCCTCGGTCACAGTGCTATCTAAGCTAAATGATAAATAGATTAATTACTTTTAGCTTTAGATTCATATTTGTATGCCGACGACACATGAGTCTAAAATATTATTTTCTATCTTATTCTTTTACGTACACCTACATTTTTTATTAATAAAGCCTTAGAATAATATTGCGTATTACGCATTAATCTGTAACCGTAATCTGTTCGATTGTATTACAAGATCCGCTTTCTGAGCTCGGCCGCAGCGGGGCCGCCATCCGATACTATTCTTTCCCTACGAGTGCGGTGGCGGTTGGCTTGTCAATCAAATTACGCATGATATTGATACATATTTTACGAGCCATTGATATCTTAGACCCGATTGATATAATATAACACTTGTGTAAGAAATACGATGCTCCTGTAACAATATAATTGTATAAAAGGTTTTATGCAATAGTGTAGTGAGATTAAAGTACTTATATATTCACCAATTTATACTATTTATTGTTTTAACGGCTGACTTATATATTTTGAAGGTGGTAGAACCCTTTGTGGTTCGACGCCGGCGGCACCACCGCCACACCTATTTCTACCTAATAACTGCAGTGTTAGGTGCTGCTGTGTTCCGGTTTGAAGGGTGTGGTAAGGGAGAAAGACTTTTCCGAGGCATTCCAGCTTAGTCCTCAGGGGTAGCGGCGCATCTGTGGCCGACCTCAGGTAGGAATATCTAATCCTATCTGGGGTTTATTACAGATGCCCATGGGCGGCAGTAGCCACTTACCATCAGGTGGACTGCATGCTCGTCTGCTACTCTTATACTATAAAAAAAAAATATATGAGGTGACTATCTTAGCCCTTAGGAGTGGTAATACATCTATGATGGGCTTCCGTTTGTTCTATATTATGTTGGTCACACAATAAAATTCAGTTCATTAAAATATTAGAAATGAGATATATTTTTTTCTATTTATGTTGTCCTTATTTTCCTTTATTGATGATTGTAAAATTACGTCAGTAAATTAATAATGTAATTTACGATCAAAAAGAATCTATAGCAAAGCAATAGCAACAGCAATATTAGAAAGAAATTATTTTATTTTCAAAGATGACATGAAATATTGACGCGAATCGGGTTGAATTGACAAAATGTATCGCTCGAAATCAATGCTAACAAATTTTTCCACGTCGCGTCGGGAGAAAATCCTACGGAGTGTTTCATTACTTTTATGTAATTTAGCGGAAAATCAAATCTTTCAATGAGATTATCCCAACGTCCGCGGATACGACGCTCGGCTGGGCTCACGCCTTGCCCGAACTATAATCACATATACGGTTACATTTCACGTTCGATACAGATTTTATTGTATCTAAATGAAATAAATAAGAACATTTTTCGATGTCTAGTTCCAATTGCTGTTTTGTTTTCAATTTAATATTTCTCTAATGCCGCAAAGAATTTTATGGAAAATGTTATTACTATGTTATTAATATTAATACAAACAACGGTAACCTTGTTGCTTCATATTATTTTACTAATAAAGTAATAAGTAGTAATAACTTTAAAAAATCGTGTAAAGATATAAAAGCTCTGTAAACAGAAAAACGTACCATAAAACTAATGTAGAGCAAGTAAAAGTTTACCTACACATATATTTTATAAAGTGACATACTCTACAACCTTCATTACTGACGACGGTAGCCTAGATATTACTTGTACCTGCGTCAATCACTATGAATAAAGTTATGATAGTGTCGATGGGGATTCATGGAACCATCTCCAGTTGTACCTCTAGGGGCATAAAACATTTATCAGCCAGCCTCTTCGCCGTGACAGTGACAAGTGCTTCCGTGAGTGGCGGCCGTTATACTTAACAATGGCTACCCCACATCTGTTCTGCCCACTATCGCATTACAAGTCTCATTCTGTGCTATTTGTAAAGGTTTCCTCTCGTTCTAGTTCGATACAGTATCATGTTGGCGTCTTCAATCAGAGCCGTCTAGTGTTATTGTGGCGCTCGACCGGTGCAAACTGATCTATGAATATAAAATCAGATACTTGAACAATAATTGAGTTAGTTAATGGGAATGGAAGCTGACTATTCTATTTGTATGCACATATTTATACTTGTTTACATTAACGAGTGTAGCTCGCTGGTTGTTAGTGTAGTATTGCTTGGCGGAGATCCTCGTTCCTCGTAATCCTCGCGAAATGTGGATGTTGTAATTCAAAATCTACCACGCTACACATGTGCATGTTGTTAGGGATCATATAACTTTGAGAACATTTTAAAGAATATAGTTTTTCTCCATCTTTACGCTTCATATCTTTCGCTTTCATCATATATCCCTCAGGTGTGGACAAAGACTCAGCAGTAGAATATAAACAGTTTTGTAAAATTAACAAATACTGTACGTAATACGAACCTTTTCTCTTTGTAATATTGACTTAAGAATAGCAAACGAGCATACAGTTCACCACTGCCAACCCCAAATAAGATTAACACTTCTACCTGAGGTTGACAACAGACACTTTGCTAGGATTCAGACTCAAACCTTTAAAGTAGAAGGGAAAATGTGACACTACTAGGTAGCCCAAAGTAAATATAGCTGAATATTAAATTTGCGCTTAATAAACTTCAAAGTCTTGTATTTTTCTTAGATATGAAACTTGAAAATATAACTGTTAACTCAGCAGTGCACGAAGTTTCCTCATTGCACAAAGAAACGAGTTCATAATTATTTAATGGACTCATTGCAGACTTGCACAGTTTTAATTGAAACGAAACAACCAAAAATATC
This sequence comes from Epargyreus clarus clarus, assembly GCA_014595695.2. Classification (NCBI taxonomy): domain Eukaryota; kingdom Metazoa; phylum Arthropoda; class Insecta; order Lepidoptera; family Hesperiidae; genus Epargyreus; species Epargyreus clarus. The sequence continues at coordinate 1,184,680 of JACTTY020000006.1, forward strand.
AAGTGCGCTTGACCCGATAATGAAAACTATTTTCTTTATAACGAGCTTTTATTTAACTTGTTTTTTTATAATAAATAATAAGTATATGAGCTGAAGTTTCGTATACACTTTTGGTTTGATGACAGTGGATGATTAGCTTAGTGACGTCATTCTAAATCTAATATGGCGGACTAAAAAACTGCTGTTTAAAAACTATTTAATATAAATGTATTACCAATTCCTAACAATACATAAGCTATAGATGCTTTACCTACGCTACATGTTATATCACCACTATAGCTACCACCTTTACAACAGCTCCATACCTACCTTCTATAACAACATATTTAACCTAACTCATTTGTTAAATTTTCACGTTTTAATGCATAGTTATTTATCTTATATTTTTTTTTTCTTAGTATATTAATAGAATAATTTAAGCTTAACCTGAGCTCCCCAATATGGAAACTTTTAAAGTAAGTAGCGTATAAAATACAGTCACAGAATAACAACTTCTTGAAAGAACCGCTTAGTAAGAACTTTAGAATGCTATTTTGGTTTTTATATGGCAAAGCTTGCAGAACCCCAAGCAGAAGCGAACTGCATGTAAGTGATTCTGAATTTTTCTTGTGTTAAACATACTCAAAATCTTACAATATATATTTTCATCCAGCGAGTTATTTTATGCAATGGGCAATGTATGGTTTCTAGTATTTAAATATTACAAGGTGTCGTCTTGTATTGTGTTCCTTAAAAAAGTTTTGATGACGGAAAAAATATTTTTTTTGCTATAAAATGAAATACTGCAAAAATTCACGTTTTAAAGTGAAATAATTTTCATACTTTTATAAAGGTAGTGTTATGAGCTGCGTACTCTTACAGGCTCAGGAAAATGAAGAAAAATTTCAATAAACCACAGTTACCATTCCGGCGGAAATGGAAAGCTGAAAGCAAATAAATAAATAAGCAAGATTTAAATAACTCTTACAGAATGAAACGCGGTAACTCTACTTGAAGCTTCAAAGGTTTTTCAAGATGGTTGAGCTTAAAATTATATCGTTTACAAGATTTTGTATTTTATTTACAACTCTCGCTTCGAGAATTCGCAAGCGTTACACTTTATAATATATTATTAATAAACGCAAATTTTACGCGACATCCATTTCCATTCGTTCTTTATTCGTGTACACACTTGCCGTGCTTTTAAGTTTTTAAGTATTTCGTTTATGAACATAAATTAATTTTTAAAAATAATATCTTAAATTCAAATGTAGTTGTAAAGAAAATGCTGTTCATACATTTATAACATCAAACAGATTTTTTTATTTGTACTTACTAATTTATTTGTAAATTATTATGTACCTATAAGTACTATATAATTTGTTTTTTATTATAACTCAAATCGATCGATGATCGAAAGATATCAAACATATACTTCGCCATTTTGTTTAAAACTGCAAAATAGGATGATGAGCATTCATGCCTTCTGATGGTAAGTCGAGTCCAGCTTAATTATAAATCATAATTTAATATCGATCCTATAGACGGCTAGATGACCTAAGGTCGACCATAGATGTGTTACTACCTAGGAAATTTACGCTGGAATGCCCGGTTTAAGTAACTCTCCCTTACCACACGTACAGACAAGGAAGTAGCGCTTCACAGTTGTTATCACACTTCACAGTGTGGCGGTGATCGCAGGAAGCATTTAAATACCTCTAAAATTCCCTTGAATAATCAGAAAAGAAATGCTTGCATGAAAAGAAAATAGTATGGGCAAATAGGTACGTAAACAAATACTAAAACAGTCATATTTGTCAAAACGTAAAAACTCATGGTAAGGGTACTGTTACGTAATAAAACTACAAAATGTACAAATCATTTATTTAACCAAACTGTAATGTTGATCAAGCACCCCTGTCAAGTAAGTTAGTATTAATTGGGGAGCAGGCCAGCTTGCAAGTGGTCTGTGTCGTAGTTACCTGCCAAACCGCTCAGCTGACTCTGTCAAACTACTGAAAATTAGTTTCCGAATTCTGATGAAAAGTTTAATTGGTTCTTCAAAGCCAATATGTGTTTGCTTGTGTTAGCCCGAGCGAAAAGTACGTATAGGACAACTTCGACAAGAAGGAAATTGAATTTTAGTTTGACAATGACATGTAACAACATTGTCAAGGTGGGATTAAACCGTTATCGAAGCCACATGCTGAAGATTTATCTGGAGGCACGGCAGTGCCTCCGCCAAGTCGAGCCAAAGCCAAAAATAGCGGCACGGCCGTAGCATTCTTTTCTCGAAGCAATTCGGCCCATTTTTGACCCCCTGTAACTTCGTTGCATATGAAGCTAGAAGCCTGAATTTTCAGGAGCCAAGCAAGCATTGTATAGACACGGTGTATTACCAATTTCATTTAATTTGAACCAGTAGTTTAAGAATTACAAGTAGTCAAACTTCGTAATTTTGTCACTCACTGACTGACCGATCATCAAAATGTTAAGGCACTTCTAGCAGACATAGAAGGTTAAGATTGAGAATACAATTAGTGTTTAGTATATAACTCACGGAAAAACTATAATATTTTGCAATTTCTGTCCGGTTATCTAGATACACCAACTACATAAAATAACTTTGTATCCTATATAAGTATATAGGATTACAAAGTTATATTTGCAGTTAATGAATCTGTGTTCCTGTCCGCGAAATGTACTAGTAGTAGGGGAGCCCATGATGCTAAATGGGTAGAAACTCGAGCGTCGTTTGGACCTATACGATTGTATAGATTACACTTTAGTGAGTGAAGAAAAGTTTGTATGATATTTTTCGATTCACGGTGGGAATAGCTTCTAGAGGATTCGAAAGATGTAAAAAAATGAGTCAGACGGACATACTCTGTCCCTGTAGTTCCGGGACTAGAACCGCCCGGCCAGCGGCCCCGGGAAGGACGACGGTATGTGTGGTCGCATACCGTCGTATACACCAGATGGTGTGGCAAGCGTCAAGCTCACCTGGGCGGAGCCCGACGGGGCATTGCGCTAAGAGGACTCCGGTTGCGTTCCTTTGGAGATCCCGGAGCCCTCAACGCAGCGCAGAGGACGGCCACCGGGGGGGTTTTAGTGCGGTAAAAATCCCACATAACTCGGCGTCGCTCCCACGTTGTCGGGTACCTTTTGAAGGTTTCCCCCTCGACAAAAAAAAAAAAGACGGACATACTCAAGGCGCAGCAGAAATATGTTTATCTGCTGGTTTGCAGCCATACGAGAGGTAAAAATGGAGAAAAAAAATTACACCAGTGCATTAGATTTTCAACAGGGTATAATCAGTTACCCCAGATGAGTCGCCCATTCGAAAGACTGACGATTCGATTCGAAAGACTGTCAGTGACTCTTCGAAAATGCAAAAAAAAATCGTTATCTTGACACACTCGAGGGCGTAAGATTATTATACAGGAAATTCCAGCTGATGTTTTACTTCTCATAACCCTTCATCTGACGATTTAGTGGAGGGGTCTTTTTATTTAGGATTATATTAGGATTTAGGATGTAAGGTATCTCCCATATCTTAATCTGCCGCGTTCGAGTCACTCTCGAAATCCGCTCTTGGGCTCCCCTACTATTATTATTGGCGACGTCAATTGTTTTTATTCTCGAGACAAAAGAAGTTTTCAATTCCAACTTCAATTTAACTTCAATACAAATAATGGGTGAAGTGCGAATCGAACTCGTACACTGAGGGTTCCGTACCAAAAAAACATGTGTTTTTTATATTTACCCGACTGCCAAGGAAGGGTTATGTTTTTCGCGCGTATCTTGTATGTTTGTCTTTCTTTATTTGATCCGATCTAACAAACGGCTGGATGAATTTCAACAGTTAAAGTGTCATTATATTTGTCTCAATGACCCGAGTGTCCTTAGATAGGTGTTAGTAAAAAAAAATCAAAATGGCGGATTTTTGGCGCGAAATAGTAACACATTTAAAAAAAAAAGTTAACCGAACCTATCGAGTAGGGTATCAAATGGAAGGAAATTAAACGGAGATTATAAAAACATATTTGTATATATATAAAACAGTAAGGTAACTGACTGACAGACTAACTAAATGACTTTTTCATTTTTCAGAAATCAACGTACAGCCTAAACCAAGGACCTTACAGTTCTGAAATTTTGCACACAGGTTCTCTATATAGCTTGAATAAGTACTAAAAAAGGCCTTTTGGAAATTCTACCCTTAAGAGGGTAAAATAGGGGAAAACAGTTTTTTTGAAATCCTTTAATTTTGAAGCAACTACTATAAAATTTTGTATTTGGCTTTCTGGATAGGAACAAGGACGCACTTATTTATCCCCCTCCGAAAAATCAACCCCGTAGAGGGTAAAATAAGGGTTAAAAGTTCATTTGAACAATCGTCAATTTTGAAGCAAACACTATGACATTTTGTATCAGGCTTGTTGGATAAAAATAATGAAATGCTACCTCTAACGAGGTAAAATAATGACCCAAACTTTGATTTACTGAAGTTATATATTTTATAGACCGTTAATGGTGAATTTTTTCCCGAAATAGTAACACGTTTTAAAAAAGTTAACCAAAACTATCGAGTAGGGTGTCAAAATAAAGGAAATTAAGAGGAGATTACACATACATTATATAATATATCTTATATATAAAATTCTCGTGTTAGTTACCGTACTCCTCCGAAACGGCTTCACCGATTTTCACCAAATTTTATATACATATTCAGTAGGTCTGAGAATCGGCCACTATCTATTTTTTTTACACCTAAGTGATAAGGGTTGTTAATCCTTTACATTTTTTTATTTATATGGCAACACAACGTTTGCCAGGTCAGCTAGTAAATATATACTCGTATATACACATCGAGATGACTGTCTGACTAAATGAGTGAGTTGCTGTGCCAGAGATCAACGCAAAGGGAAACCGCTGAACTTAAGCGTGCTGGAATTTTACACATAGGTTCTTTATATAGCGTAAATGAACACTACGAGGATAAAATAGGATAATATTGTTTGAACATCTTTTGTTTTTGAAGCAGACACCTACTATGAAATTTTGTATTTGGCTTTCTGGATAAAAATAATGAAATGCCTATTTCACTGCTTTTGGAAATTCTACTTCAGCCTTTTTGGTGTAGTCGGGTTTTTGATTTTTTTAATTAATTACTTATTATAATATAGCAATAGCAGACGAGCATGCAGTCCACCGAATGGTAAGTGGATACTGTCGCCCATGGACATCTGTAATCAACCCCAGATAGGATTAGATATTCCTACCTGAGATCGGCCACAGATGCGCCGCTACCCCTGAGGACTAAGCTGGAAAGCCTCAGAAAAGTCTGTCTCCCTGTCACCCTTCAAAACGGAACAGAGCAGCGCCTAACGCTGCTGTTATTACTAATTGATATTATAGCAGCCATAGAATGCATTGTGAAAATGTCAACTGTAACATCTATTACGGTTCAATAGATAAAGTGAAAAACGCCAAAAAATAGCAGGTCCTTATATGTTTGTCCCTGTAGTTCCTGGACTAAAATAGGGCTACGATATTCCCTGCCTGTCGTAAGAGGCGACTAAAAGGGGGCTTCCGGAGTTGGGCGTGGCAAGAGTGGGAGCTCGAACCGTCCTATAAGTGTCCCCGGGAAGGACGGCGGTATGTGTGGTCGCATACCGTCGTGAACACCGGATAGTTTGGGAGGAGCGAAACTGCTCCCCCAGGGCAGAGCTCGATCGGGGCATCTCGCTTGGAGGACTTCGGTTGCGTTTCGTCGGAGATCCCGGAGTTCTCCAAAAAACATTGAGGACGGCCACCGGGGGGTTTTAGTGCGGTAAAAGTCCCACATAACCCCGCGTCACTTTCACGTCATCGGGTACCTTTTAAAGATTTCCTCCTCATAAAGAAAAAAAAAACTATCCTTTATTTGAAAGTTTTTCTTTTTATTTTTAGTACTTGTTGTTAAAGTGGCCATCATTATACATATTCCGTAAAAAAAATAAGTTTCTATCTAGTAAGGTTCCAGAAATAGAGCTCTATGTCAGACAGACAAACGGACAGCTTAGTAATAGGTTCCGCTTTTACCCTTTAGGTACGGAACCCTAAAAAGTAATATAATATCAAAAACATTCCGAATTTTTGACAAATGTCATGAGAATAAAACTATATGTTGCGGCTAATGTGCCTAATCAGTTAAAACGCAGATTAGCTTGCCCATTACCTAAAGTACAAAATGAAGATTGTATAAATTTTCACCCCTTGACGTCGTTTCGTGCATCCATGATGCGTCGTCGTGTCATGAATTTACGACAAACATTGCATATTTTCAAGAAACAATATCGCTTTGCGGCATGATGTCGCTATGTATCACGATACGTCGTTATGTCGTAAAAAGGCATATGTTTTAGCCCTAAGAACAAGTCTGAAAAGATGTTTCGAATTTTACTACATAGTTAATCTGCATATTATTATCGTCTAGCTAATCTTGAGACTAACTAGTTAATGTGTATGCTAACGTATTCTGCAATCTAACGGTAACATACACAAAATACAATAACTGTCGTGAGGTAAAGCAACTGTCACAGTATTATAAAATAATAATAAGTTTGTTTCCAAGGAAACAAATGTTTAGGCAAATTTCGCCCTTGTTGCGCTTAAATAAATGTGTGTATGAAAATAAGCATACATAATTATAAAATTTTTCAAAGTTCACAATGTAAAATCCTTAATAACTTTTAAACGGATTACCCTAATTACACAATTCCTTTTGCCCTATCCGTTTTAGACCTAAACCTACCAAATGGCATTAAAGACAAACCAATATCTACACAAACAAAAAATCATGTTTTCAACTTACGTAATATTTGAAAAAAAATACACCCTCCATATTATTCCACTACCTCATCGTGTTGCTTATAAGGATAAAATTCTTGAAAGTAATGATAAATGACAAAGTAAAGGAAAAGCCTCATTTTTAAGAAAATTCAATTTTTTTCATAATAATTTGGCAGTTAAGTTACCGCCATTCATTAATTTAAACATTGCGAATATTAACAATTTTTTGGCCTTATGTTTTAAATCATTCGAAAGCGGTCGTTTTGTTCTCCAATAATTTATATTTTATGTTCGACTTAGTTAAGGTTATTTCTAGGACCATTATAATAGATTTGTAAATTGCTATGCGTTTGTAACTTGCTATGCGTATGCGGAGTTTACATACAGATGTAAAGTTGACAATTTGCGAGAATGACTTTTTCGAGTCAAATCCGAGTGATTAGATACTTAACAAAGAGATATTGAAAATCATATTCAACGTTATTAGGAAGTTGTAAACAACGAAAAATAAGAATTTACTAATGAATCAGTTATCTATTTTTATTAAAAAATAAATCCTCGGCGGGAACTTAGTTGCCAACCTATTACTTTCTCATACTAAGCCGTAAGTCATGGCCATAACATCGAAGAATTAGTTGATTAACCAACAAATTCTTCAATTTTATGACTTATGTATAGTCCTAAAGAATTATACATAAGTCATATGTTACGTATAATCCTTAAGGATTAGTATACCAAGGTATGAAAATATATGTATTTTCTTCAAAATTTTCCTTTTACTTTAATTTGTCACATAACATTACTTTCCAGAATTTTATCCTTATAAGCAACACTATCATATAGTGGAATAATATAGAGGGTGTATTTTTTAAAAACTGAACTCGTTCGATTCCCGGCTAAGGAAAAAGATATTTTAAAAACTAATGATGCAGTTATAGTTTTTATCAAAATCGGCCTCGTAACCCCTTTCAGCACTTTTCGCTAATGCACTTTTCGATATTGTTCGGTGAAAAATATGGTCTAGCTGAATATATGTATTATTAATATACTTTGCAAGTAATAATTTTAAAAATAACTACAGGTTGAATGCAGAAGACAAATACAGACTAATAATTTAAGTATGATTTCGTTATTGGTGAGTAAACTTACTGAAAAAGGATTTACTGTTAATTTCCGGAAAAACGGTTGCACTATTAGTAACTCTATGGATAATATCATCGCAACTGGCCACAACGTACATGGTATACATAAATTTAAACAATTTGTCAAATCACCGATATGTAATTTGACAATGTCAAATAAATATTGGCATAGAAGACTAGCCCGTACTAATCCGGAATATATGCGAATTTTAAAGAATATTGTGACTCGTCTTGATGATGTGAACATTACTACGGATATGTCGACTAGTAAGAAACCATTTCCAAAACTTTGAACGGGAGCGAACGATATACTGGAGATCGTACATACAGGTTTATGTGGTCCCATGGAAGCTACTTCATTCAACGGTTCAAGGTACATGTTATTATTTATCGACGAATATACTCGAATGACACATGTTAATTTTCTCAAACATAAGAGTGAGACTTTACGAAATTTAAAAAATATAAAGTTCGCGTTGAAAAGGCAACTAGCAAGTCGAACAAGTGTATGAGATCAGATGGTGGAACGAAGTTTTGTAATAGAGCTTACGATATTTTTTTGTCAACAAATGAAATTCTACATCAGAAGGCGATATATAGTATATACCACCAAACAGAATGGTATGGTTGAAAGAGCTAACAGAACTATTATCGAAAAATCGAGAAGTCTATTATAAATTGCAGCGAATTTGAGCAAGAGTGTTAAATACTGTGATTCCGAACTGTGAAAACCGGAGTCCGACGAAGGCAGTGAAAGACTGCGTGCCACTACAAAAATGGTCTGGGAAACGAGTAGATGTTACCTATTTATGCTTATTTGGATGTGCAGCGTATACTCTTATACCAAACAGAAAAGACGAAAATTGGATGCAAAATCAAAACCAATGATTTCTGTCGGATATTCATAAGAAGATATCGATTATTTAATACGAAGACACGTGAAATCACAATCAGTCGAGTTGTTAAGTTTTTAGACGATGTTTTTCCTGAGGATAACGGGAGTAATTCCAGTTGTCAAAATATTAACTTTTTCGATTTAATTTATTGTCATGTTCGAATGAAAGTGGTGATGAATGAAAAGAGTGCATGACTGATGCGGGTGTTACAGGTGATATAGGTGTATGTGTGCCTGCGGTTACAGATACAATTAAAGTAAGTAATGTGACTAATGCTATGACGGATGTAAGCGAGTCTGAAGTAATGGAACGTGAATCTGTTGGTATAAGTAATGATAGTAATAGGCGTTATCATGTTAGAGGGAGGAAATAAACTGAATTTTACAACTTTTTAACATGTGATTTAATTTCAGAGAATGGTCCTGTAACGGCCTGAGTGTAGACCTGATCGTAATTTGTGCTAAAATAAAATCAAACTTGAATTCTTGTTGGACCGCCGCGTGATAGCATGCTTATAGATGACTGAGTGATTATTTGAGACCAAAAACAATGTATTTTAAAATTATTGCAAGCCTTTGGTATGTCCGTTTGTAAGTCCGTATCAACTTCAATGGAGGTTGATTTGAAATAAACAAAAGGTAACTCAGATAGTAACAGTAGTCTACCGTGTCAGAGTTTAGTGGGGAGATTCAACTATTTAGCCAGTTCCACGAAAGAGTTATGTTTGGTAGTATTTATGTAGAGTTTTGTTATAGGTGGGTAATATAGATAAAGGGGGCGTATTGTAAGAACCTTTTTAATATAAATTGTAATCTATATTACTGGTTGTGTATAAAATGATATTGTTCGGTGACTCAAGATTAAAATAGAAATGAATAAAAACGTGGTCTAGCGGAAAATATGTTTTATTAATATACTCTTCAAATAATAATTCTTACAATAACTACAAATATTACCTACAAAAAAGAACGCTCATTCTCGTAAGACAGTGAGAGGGCTTTAAAAAAATCTGTTGTTGACATTCAAGTAATAGAAGGTCCCAGAAAGGAAAGAAAGTAGGCATACCTACAAAAAGGAATGAGATGCCATCAAAAACACTGCTTGTAAAAAAATCCAAGCCTCGCCATTCAGCTCTTCCACCGTAAAAAGTCGTGAGATCCATGCAATCCAAGTCGGTTGATGCAGTCTCTACTTAAGAGACCTTCTGTCTTAAGGTATTATCTCACTATCTAACCTAACAACATCTATGGGACCATATCAATATTAAAAATATTTTATTTTTCAAATAAATAGATTGGACTTGGCAATCGTAGTAATGTTACTCATGTGCTGCGATATGATGCGATTAAAACACAATGTGAACTGTTTGTGGTATCACCGCTTCCAGCGGCACCACCGCTAAATCATTTTTTGCGTCTTAAGCGCTGCTATGTTCTAGTTTCAAGAGTGCGGTAAGGAAGATATACTTTTCCGAGGCGCTCCAGCTCAGTCTGTTTCCTCTATATTATAAAAAAAAACAATGTATCTCACAAGTATATGTATATTAAATTAAATTAGTTTGTTTAGTACGATTGCCAAATCCAATCTATTTATTTGAAACATAAAATATTTTTAATATTGATATGGTCCCATAGGTGTTGTTAGGTTAGATAGTGAGATAATACCTTAAGACAGAAGGTCTCTTAAGTAGAGACTGCATCAACCGACTTGGATTGCATGGATCTCACGACTTTTTACGGTGGAAGAGCTGAATGGCGAGGCTTGGATTTTTTTACAAGCAGTGTTTTTGATGGCATTTATTTTACGTAAAATGTGTTAATATATTTTCAACGAACATGGTTCGTCGAGAGATTAATTATAAAATAATAATTGATTCGTATCTTTAAAAAGAGTACTTTGGTACAGATTAATTTATTAACTTTTTATATAGATAGATATATAGGATCAAGATACATTTTCTTACCGTGTTTTCCATTAACTCCACATAAAGGCTGAGAACGCACTGCGTTTAAAAGAAGCAAGACTGAAAGCGCAAGACTGAAACCGCAAAAATATAAAACATATTGCTTTCTATACAAGTGCACTTACTAGTGACTTTTTCAGGCGACTGATTTATTGTTACATTTTGACCGCAGCTTGTTTAAAGCGCGGTTTTTTTTGTCTCCCATAGCAATTGTATGGTGGCTCATTGATATAAAGTAAAGATATGTTACTAGCGGGTAAAACATGAAATATACAAAATACACCAAAATGCCTTCTTGTGCAATGCGTAAATGTACAAATTATGTTAAAAAAAATACACAAAAATCATGGAATCACATATCACAAGTAAATGAGGAGAAATCATTATATCTTGATTATTTTTCGTGTTTGGTCCGCCATTAATTACGTAACTGACAAAAAAGAGATAACGTATTCCTTCCACAAGTAGTGATAGAGAAGAAAAATTTACGTAGATATTTACGTATGAATGAATCTAGAAACGCAATAGCAAACACTAGTTGTCTTTTTTATCACATTGTTCCAATAGCTCTGTTACTTATAAAATATCAAGTAAGCAAAATGAAAAACGTGCATTTGTGTGTCAATGCGATCGCGGTTCGCTCACTTATTTGTGTTGTTTAGTGGGCAGATAACATATCTATAGTTTTAAATATCATTGGTTTTTTATTCAGTCTCGATGGGCGAGCGATTAAATTAACCCCACAACACGTGCTGTTCGCCTGAAATCCATAATGAGAGTGATATAATATTAAGCCAAAAGAAAACCGCAGTGCGTGTTCGTATGCGTTTTGGGGTTTTCAGCTATATTTATGCAGTCTGCGTTTAACCGCAGTGCGTTCTCGGCCTATTGACTGAGATACTGGCATGCCTTCCCTTACAAGATATTTGAAATATCATATTTACTTTTATTTCGTATATTAAAATATTTTTTATATCACGGCGTGCGTAAATTGACGTTTTACGCACGCTTCGCGTGCGCAAAACCCCCATTTCCGACCCCGTAATATAAAATTTTATACAACACGCGGACGAAAAATGTTTTTCTGACTCGTGTGATTGCAGTCCTCGCCTGCGGCTCGGCCTGCAAACTCACACTTGTCAGAAAAAAATTTTTCGTCCTCGTATTGTAATGTACTATTCCCTACGCACTTCGTCAAACTTACTAAATAGAAGACATTTTATATGTTTAAACCATTAGATATGATACCTAGTACATAACATATTGGTGCTACGCTAACCGCAAAATTGCTCACTATATTTTTGAACTATAAAATTGTCCTTCTTTTTACTTCGAAACTATGTAGCTTCTCTTATTATTCAGCTCTTACTCTTGTCCTGGTATTATTATTGCAGGTGAATGTGAATTTCAGAGCCAAGATGATACAATACTGTATTAAAATATGTTTCGCTGCTTGAACATTTTGTGAATAAACCCCAAGAAATATGCGCCTTGTTTCTTGTTTCAATTTGAAGTTCTAGCTCTTCTCATAACTTAGAGTTATTTCTTGTCATGTTATTATTGCAGTATAAATGTTACTTTAATTCAAATTTGTCTATTTAAGCAGTATTGCAAATTCGTTTTAAATGTACGAATTTATATATCTATCACACACATAAGCTTTATAGCAGCAATGTTCACCAGGGCCGAAATTAAGGGAGGGCAACCGGGGCGGCAGCCCCGGGGCCTCCACAAAAGAGGGGCCCCCACAATAGAGACGTCGGATTTTTTTTAAATTCCGACTAGTAAACACTAGTAAAAAAATACCTTTTCCTTTGATATTTTTTTGCTGTTTTACCTTTATCTACAGTACTTTGCACAAACATGAATACTAGAAGAATCTACCTGCGTTTCACAATAAAATATTTATTGAAAAACTCAACTGAAAAAATTGTTCATTTCGGAAAATAATTTGGGGCCAGGGGCCCCCCACTCCTTTGTTGCCCCAAGGCCTCTAGACCTCTAAATCCGGCCCTGATGTTCACACTGGCGTATTCCAATTAAAGGGCGGCGGCATACTCACACATCACGTGCCGTCTTAATCCTCAAGCGTAATGACGTAAAATCTTTAATCGTTTTCATAACTTACAGTAGAAAGCGCCAGTAATTTCGATCGATCTTATTTACTACTTTTAACTCTTATAAGACATTAAGATATAAAATATATCATATACCTTATTTAGACTAGGATACTGAGATTAGAAATTAATTATATGACAAACCAAGCAACACACATAAGGACTGGACATTAATGATTTTTAGAGTTTTATATCAGTATTTTTAATAAGTGTAAGTATATATTTGTTATCCACCACAAACGATAACCACCAAATTATTATTAAGATCTGATATAAATTCAAATAAGTAAAATACAAAGACAAGTAATTCTTCGCTTTTCAACAAGATTTCTGCCATGCTGGCATCGTATTGTCTTGGCACCATAAGTAGCGTTGCAGATGTCCAATTACATTTGTTATATCAATGTTTTATAGGTACACTCAAAACTTCTCCGAGAACTTCATTAAAATATAAAGGCGAAACCCCCATCAAAATTTGTTTGGCAGTTACGGTATTACCTCTCTCACTCTCTAAGAGGACTTTCAAAACAATGTTACTAAAATGTAATGCCTACTGAAAATTGATAATATATTGACGACCTGCAAGACGGAACGGTCACCATACCGGTCTGACGCGCAAAGGGTCCCGGCTTCGATTCCCGGCCAGACAGATATCTAAATGATGAATTTAGATTTCTGTTTCTGGGTCTGGGTGTTTGTGTATTTGTCTATGTGTGTGTCCATGGCACCCACGACACGGAATCCTAGTGTGGGGCTGTGAGTGTAGAAAGCGTTTATAAAGCGTTTATATTGACGACCTGCTAGATGGAACGGTCACCATAGTGTCTGACGCGCAGAAGGTCCCGGGTTCGAGCTCCGGCCAGACAGATATTTAATATGAATTTAGATTTCTCTTCTGAGTCTGGATGTTTGTCTATTCGTCTATGATGACTTTAATGTGATGGTGATCATACAACTATGTTTCAATTTGTGCATCAATCACATTTGCAAGAGTTTCTTATTCCTCTTAAAATAAGCTGAAGTTTATGCAATAAAATTAAACAAAAAGTGCAAATGTACGGTACATTTGTTTATTTATTGTATCAAATCAAATTTAAATATATTGGCATAACTCCGGCGAAAACGGGTATATGACCTCTAAGTATTTCGAGAATATTTGCTCGAGATGGTTTTTTTTCTGGCGTTGAATTTTTACGTTTTCTCCAAAAGTTCAGATTGAATTAGCATTTATTGTCGATAGATTGAACCGAGCGGCACTGTGATTGCAGTTTTATTCACTGAATAGATTAATATCGCTGGCAAACTTATTCCATTTAGCTTTCCAATGGAGTCTAAATAATTAACTTATGGATTGGATTTCGAGTTTTGCCCGCCCGGTTTTAGGTTAGCTTCCCGTTTATTTGTTTTGGCATAAATCCTTTGGCTAGCGACGAAGCCTTTTATGTTTATGATTGTTCATTTATGGCTTGTTTGTGAAATATAATTTCACGAGTTATTCGATATTCGAATATATGAATAAATATTTACAAAAATATTTGGAAAAAATATTACAAAGGTAAATATGATAAATACAGGTCAATAAAGGAATAAATAGGAAAGGAAAGAATATCGACATTTTTTAATTATTGATATTTATTTATTATTGAAATACACCCTTAAAGTTGCACCTGGTTTAATGACTACAGTCAGTGGGCATCTATGACCAATCCCGGAGTAAGATACAGACTAATATAATATAAACGTTGTTCATGCCTATAATTGGCACTCATACGAACCTTATATTATTAATACTACTATAGTGTACTTCTAAGTACTATATAATGTATTGTGTGTGTTGCTGTTGGCATGTAAATAAATAAATAAATAAATAAGACAAGATGAACTACGAGTATATCTGCCACACCCTTAATACCAGTAAAATACTTAAACGTAAACCAGTAAAATGACAAAATAACCTATTAATAACTATTTCTTACTTTTTTATAATATAGGAGTAGCAGACGAGCATACAGTCCACCTGATGGTAAGTGGCTACTGCCGCCCATGGACATCTATTAATCAACCCCAGATAGGATTAGATATTCCCACCTGAAGTCGGCCACAGATGCGCCGCTAACCCCTGAGGACTAAGCTGGAACGCGTCGGAGAAGTCTGTCTCCCCTACCACACCCTTCAAACCGGAACACAGCAGCGCCTAACACTGCTGTTATTACACAAAGGGTTCTACCACCTTCGGAACTACTTACTATGATAGAAAAGTTCAAAGTGTTTACAACAAAATTAGGCGACAACCCAATCTGGACTGTATACATTACAATAAACTTTCTTATTTTACAGTTACTTTTATTCAATACACATCTGTCCAGTTTCCGCACCCTTTTCGACCCTCGTCGAATGTTCGGCTCTATTGCCTGACAATGTCTTCATAGTTTGTTGTCAATATATTTTTGAATATTTATCACTTCCACACAAATTCGTGACCAAAATCCTATTATATAAATTCTTTTTAGTTTGGCTTCATTAATAATAATAACATAGGTATATGTAATGTAATGTCACGCAAAAAGCAAACCAGGCACATCTCAAAAAATATGTTGGCGAAATAGGTTAACGGTACCGACAAATGCGATATTAATCCCCGCTCCATATAACTTAAAACTCCGCACAACTTGTATTCCTTAAAGCAGTTTGTTTTCTTATTGTATTCTCATATCAACTTTAATCTACGAACACATTCAAAATATTTCTCGTAACACACACATATTTAAAGAATTCTGCTCGTTAAATATATGCTTATTGCAGAGTTTCCGAATACCTGCTACATTCGTAGCTATACAAGCATGGGTCGGAAAAAATATCAATCTCAAAATTATTCTGGGACGGAGATGCTTATCAAAGGACCGCTAAAGGCGGCACTGGGAAATATGTTGGCATTAGCACAAAAGAATTTTTCGTTTGGCGGGTCTCCTCGAAAAGGTTGAAGACGAGGGCACCCAGAAGCGAAGCTTACGGGTACAATAAGGCGAAACATGTAATACTGATTTGGTACAATGTAAACCGTTACTTTCTAAAGCTGACGCACAAGTATGAGAAAGGTTTCGGGAACATAATATCTAATTTCTTGAACATGCAAACTATTATAGATTTGACCACATTACGCTCGTATCAGGAAAGCTGTATTTCTATTAACGGTTTCTCATCATAGCGAGTATTAAAAAAATAGCAAGGCCTAATCGAAATTGCATACAGAGAGTTTCGTACCTCCAATTTTTGTAATGCATTGTTATATGTATCAGCCACAAGAATACACTTTTTGTTAAAATATTCAATGTCTATCTATTACGAGTTAAGAGACAGACAGAGCAGATAAACAGAAGGTTTTTACATATTGAGTACGGAATCTTAGAAATGAAAGGTTATCATGTTATCATTTCATTAGTAACAAAATGTAGAACATGATTAACCATTATCATTTCATAATAGATTTCTAAAATGATGATAATATATTTATACACTAATTAGGTAATTTTCATTATGAATTAAATCTGATTAATTTTAAATTACTTTCTAAATAGACTCATTTCCGAATCTAGTTTATTCACATTAATTACTTCAAATTGGGTGACATAAATGTGCACCCAATTTTGCGAATAAAGGTAAACCCACTATTAATGTACTATTGTAGTGACTTAAACTTGTTTTGTAGTTTCGTTGGTAGATACGTCTTGAAGTTTGGCTTAATACTTCAAATGTTTAAAATTAGATAACTTGAAGTAATCAACACTATGTATACGAGTATATACTGTTTCAAACCTATAATCTTGAGTAACTCATTGAAACGTTTTACATTACCTACTACATTTAATTAACATATTGGTGAATTAGGTGACACTTGTATCGACACTAACTGAACTGTTTATATAGTTCATTCAGATTTCTTGACATCCAAACCAGGCTCATACGACAATTATTATGGTTGATTTGTCTTTGGTGCAATGTAGGTACAACTTGATGCGTCTAATGTCTTCTGTATGTATATAATAGTCCCAGCTTTAACGCGCGTACGTATATTAGTTAATGATCATAATTTAATTTAATTACGTTAAATGTTTTTTTATTAGCGCTTTCGGGTTATGTTCTGTAGAGGCTGTCATTAGGTAATTATCGTTAAACCTACTAGCAGACCTTAAATCTTCGTGTTGTTTGTCCCTCTGTATATTAGTAATATTTATTGTGTCGCATTGTTAAGTTAATCCATTTTACCTATATTATTTTTTTACAATTATATGAATTGAATAATTTGTTTAAGTACGATTGGATTTTATGGAAGAAATAAAGTAATAACGACGGATCTGTTACCTCGTAAACTATTTTGCTTTTAATGATACTAGTTAGCACCTCTTATCTGGACGTTTTAATTAAATTTCTGTCTACATTGTTGCAATTTAGCGCCTTCATTGTTATAAAAAGTAATGTTAATAAGATCCGACCTCGGGTTTTACGCGAGTTGTAAATCAAGCCGCTTTTCATTTTGGCAGAGGTGTCTGTTCATTTCTTTTCCACAGCGAAAGGAATAAGAGCTGTCTATGGGTAATTTCCTTACAGTTACATCCTACAATTACATTGCCTCGCTTTACTAAATGTTGTCCTGGCTAATTTTGTGAATATTATATTGGTCTGTTTATATTGTTTTGTGTCTTACCACATACGTACACTAAAGTAATTAACAATCCTACTATCAACATATTGAAAATAATTAGACCAAAGTTTTCAGCTATTATTGATTACTTGACTTGAATAAATATCTTCGATAAAATTATTGTATTTCGTAATTTGTGTTCATGTAACATAAGTATTTTTTTATGTTTCCTGCTTCTTTCGGTTTCACTACAACGGTTTGCGGAGTGCGACTACGAGTAAGAAATAAAAATTTCCACAGATTTCCCCATGTTACCTAAAAATTAACACTGATGATCGACAATTTCTTTGCATTTTCATGGTTATTTTTAAGATACATTATCGTTCTTGTTTCTCTTGTCACTGCTCTGCTCTGCCGGTACTGACAGGATTTCTCAGCTTTCCCCTCTTCCAACTTTATAAATTACAATAAAAAGTTTCTGCTCAATTTAATAACGCTAGATTGTGAAACATTATCTTTTATTGTTCTGCCATTAATCTAATTAACTGCTGCGGTAAACGTACATAATTAATTGTTGTAAATGTATTTAATAAATAATGGATACCAGATTGAATGATGGAAATATATAAAAGTTACACCCATCTACTCTTTATGCATTCTTTAGTCTACAGTCTATTTAAACTTCAATAAGAATGAAATAAATAAATAAGTTATGTAGCAACCCCTAACGCAGCAATCCAGCTTTGAGAGATCGTCCGTATCTTTGTGATCCGAACTACAAAAGAATTTTAATATTGTTGGACCAACTTGATTTCAAAGTGCACCACAAATCTCCTTACTTCAGATTATCTTGAGATTACAAATCAAATTGGTTTAACTAAAAGACTGTTTTATTTTCGATCGATGTTCCTTTTGTTATACGTAGGTGAAACTTTTACCGTAAGCTATTTCTTAAAGTATTTCCGTTAACTTGCAATTGTAAATATACCATATATACCTTTTCAATCCAATTAAAATATTATTTTAAATTAAATACTAAATTAATTGCATGCATGTTATTTCAATGTACTAATGTTTCAGTAGAACATTGGTTCTCAGTAGCACTTTAATACTTCATAATTTGAACTAACTTATTGGAAAAATATCGTTATAAGATAAAAAAATGTAATGAATGTCTCGCTTAAGTTATAAATCAGTACCTAAGGTGGACGATGCCCTTTTTAATTCTAAACGTGGGACACATACAAAGCGTATTAATAGTACTATAAATAATATTACGAAGACTCTGTATATCACTCGTAAGTCGTATGTAACAATACTCATATTGCTCACCTCGCGTTAATCATTATTATTCGAAGTAAAGAAAAGAAAGTATTCAAGAATGCATCCACGGAAGACCCGGTACCCAAGTACATTCCTTTCTTTGCTTACGAAAAACCAAGTTTTTTAAGAATTTCGTAACTCCAATAAAAACAGTACCTTATTGCAAAATGTTTGATAAAGTTAAGCAGGTAACTAAACAACATGACTTTCAAACTTTTCCTTTTAAAGACAAACAAGAAAGAAAAAGAAATACTCTATTGTAGAGCCGTCTTTAAATAACCCTTAGTTATTGTAATGTATCCATATATTACCCTTTTAAGTAATTGTTAGCCGTTTTATACACATATCCGTGCTTCGGAAATCGAAGTCTAAGTAAGGAAAAAGCAAACAGTTAATTTATCAATGTTATTAAAGTAGTTGTCACGTAATTGGCGAGCGAATAGTCACTAGACTCACAGTAAAACTAATATTTATGTATCATGCTTATTAGAAATAATGTATGTTTATTCATAATTATTTATGTTATGTCACGTTTGTGGTAAATCATTATTATAGATCTAGTCACGATCACGATATTTATTGGAAAATACCATTTTTTAAAAATACTGCAAAATTTCATTTATAGATTACTAGCATGTACTAAGGTACGATAAGGTAAGGTACTAAGGTACCTACTAATAATAAACTTAAATATAAGCTACACTTTAGATGTAAGAGGGTAATCTGCAGAACTTCGACGAAGAATCAACTTGCACAAGTGCTTACCTAATCGGATCAATCGGATCGCACAAATACTTACCTGATCTGAAATATTGAGGCACACACATGGGAAATTTATAAAAATGATAAAGTCCACGTTTTTTATTATTTTAAATTCTAACGTTGAATTGATATTATATGATAATTTGTTACAATAACATGGTGACAATATCATCATCTGTTATGACTTTTATGATTTGTTCATTCAATACTTATACTATTTACTGATAAATGATAAAAATACTTCAAATGTGTATTAATTTTGAAAAGGAAAAGTGATAAATTTTAGCTTAGCTAATGTATGTATTGTCCTGAATTATTTTCAAAGTGTTGTCACATTGTTGTCACATTCTGTGTAGGTACTTTAGGGGTGTACAAGGGGAGCTCATTAAGCTCGGTAACTACGTCGCGCGGCAGATACACCTCTGCCAGGTATTTTCCTTAAGGGCTCGCATTTGCAGAGTGTGACCTCACAAAAGTAAGCTTTATTACGTATCTCTCTAATAAAAATAGCAGAAATCCATCTGTAACTCAAGAATGCAACAAAACCTTCAAGGTTGTTGAAAGACGGCATAACCAATATAGTTAAACCGAGGAGTTCGCTAAATAATTGTGATGATTTTTCCATAAGTAAACCACAATAAAGTCTTCTATGTATCTATACTACGAATAAGCAGTAGCATGCATTTCGGCTTGCCACGCTGGTAGCCTGATTAATACCACCACTTTTATATAATGAGAAAAGCATTCAAACGAAACTTGCATACCTGATAGTTCCGAAGTTGCATGAAGTCTTAGCCAGCATTAAGTAACCAAAAATATTGATATCAATATCTACATAACTATTAATACCTAGATAATATCTAATATTTCCGTTCTATGTATAAGTATAAGTAATCCTCAGAATCCCCACGGCGTGTTTAGTGTTATCCGTCTCGATTGCTTTGCAAATTAAAATATGTTTTATATAAATTACGAATTCAAAACGCTTACCTCTACAATCCCGCGGTGCGAACAGTCAGCCAAAGCCTTGCGATTATACTGGATTAAGTCTGTTTGTTAAACAACGTTTACGTAGCTAAACACACCCTATAAGGTTCGAATATATCTTTATGAGAGAGACTAGTTCAAGCAAATAATTTAAGTCGCTCAAATAATTTGAGCTCGATACAAATGGAAAGTTTATAAAATAAGAATATATCCGTATATACAATATTCCAAATGACTGCCTCGTTTAGGCATCAGTGAATCGCATTAGGTCGGAAATATTACTATCACAAATAGATTTAAAATATACGTAGGTACATATCAGAAATCACTTTAATATCTTTTAGAAATATACACGCGTGAGAGTATTTAAAAAAAGTTCTTTCAAATATGTGCGAAGTCGTACGTTCCGCAATTGACCAGCACAGTGAAGTGTGGCCTAAAATCCCTCTCACTCTGAGAGAAGATGCATCCCAGCACTGGACAATGAAATATTGACGTCGACAGGTGTATTTAATCCTAAGCGCCTTACGTAAAAATGCATAAGTCGCCGAGGCTGTATCTTAACATTCTTTGTACTGAAACTGCGGAAATGACGACGTTGGAAGTCAAGGAGGATTTTTGTAAGCGAGCGAAAACTTCCATAGTGTCTCTTTTACAAGCAAGTTCTTTTATGATACGGCGGGATATAAGTTCCGTGAATGACATCCCGGTAAGTCGCATGGAGCAATTAAAACTTGTGATAGCAGTACCTGCCACCGACATACATAATTAGGAAACATGTGTTACGTACTCTGTAGTTTGTTATTGTATCTTATACAATTAGCCTCAGCCGCGATGACAACAAAGCAACACTCTCGAATTCATTATGAATTGTAGTTGCTATGTTGTAGAACTGTACATCCACCCCAATTAGAGATATTTTATTTTAATTGTGAACAACCGCTTTTGAAATTTTATAAGTATCTAGTTAAACCTACATAAGTATTGGTATTTTATACAATATGATATGAATTTTTACCACCTGCAAATACTAATAAATGTATTTTTAAATCTTTTGCCACAAATTAAAGCTACTTCGAATAAAGTTTGAAGACGAATGTTTTTTTATTATCTTTGCTGAAGGAAAAAGGGTGAAGTTTTAAGGTACGAGGATAACTCTTTTACAAATTAAATTAAAGTAAATAAGTAGACTCTTTCTCCTTGAAGTAACCTCTAAAAGAGCGGATAAAGACTTTGAGATTGGTTTCCACATTACACTCAAATATTCTTAAACTGTTGAACCTTTTTTTTTTAAATGTTGACTTTGTGATCATGATTTTATAACGATAATATAAATACAGTG
Source organism: Epargyreus clarus clarus (assembly GCA_014595695.2). NCBI lineage: Eukaryota > Metazoa > Arthropoda > Insecta > Lepidoptera > Hesperiidae > Epargyreus > Epargyreus clarus. Next base: position 1,206,667 of record JACTTY020000006.1, read on the forward strand.
TGAGTTATAAGGATTAATGGTACATGCTAAAAGGAGTTACGAGGCCGATTTTTATGAAAATTAAAACTGCATTAATTAAACTTGTAAAATATATTTCGCTAACTGAAAATCAAACGAATTCATGTAGAAAATTACACACCCTGAATAGATAATGACTTACACGTGAGAGAATGTAGTATGAGTTTACATTTTGGAATTCCTATGCAGATAAACTGCAAATTCACGAAATGTAAATCACATCCATATGATATCCCATCTACGTCTCCATACAATACAAGATGCCGATCAGGTTCTCGGAGGGTAAACACAAACAATTCGCATATTGTAAGCTGTATGTCTGTATCTGTATATTGCCTTACATGAGCAAACAAGGTTGGTGCGTTTTGATCTATCGGTCTTGCGTTGAATAAGTAACATACCAACTTCAATATACCCATCCAAATGATTAGTTTCCGCTAATAGTAATAATTTGCAAGTAATAGTAGCGTAGAGATTTTTATTTATTATTAGATTTAGGTGTGTGTGTTATGAAATCACCTTTACCATTTAAACATACTCCATTATTTGAAATTAAACTACAGTAGGATAACTACTCGTATATTTGGAATTTTAAAAATGGTCGGAATTTGGCCTAAATTGCCCTTATTCTGAGACCTGTGTCCAACAGTGGGATAGTAACGGGTTGATAAAGACTTATTTTAGAATGTAAGAAATTTTACCGAAATTTATAAAACCATACAAGTAGGTATTATAACTAGGACTCGTAGCCCGTAGTAATATAAAATTTATTTCGTTATTTCTTTACTGACAATTTACTTTATCTGAAAATGTGACGACATCATAAAATTAAAAAAAACGGAAATAAAAGCATATTCTAAGTACGTGTCTGTGCAGGTTTCCTTCTAAAATATCCACGTTGTTTTTAAACAAAGTGATTATTATTCCAAAGTGAATTCAACCGTTTACAAAAGGTTGAATGTTAATTAAGTGGCGTCATAGATCCCGGCTCTGCTATTCGAGATTCTGCAAGCGACTCTACAAGCCATATCGCACTGCCTTTGTCAGATAGAAACGATACAGATTGGCGCCAAAGCCGCAAATATTAATTATGCACAACTTAATTATTCGTAGATGGTGCCGAAGATCGTACGTACTAAAGCATAAAGAATGTCTACTAAGTAGGCATATTACAGTTTTTGCTTATAAGCGGAATAATGGGTGATGTAAGTTTTTTTTATTCTATCCATACTACTACGATACTACGTTATGATTATAACAGGTAGTTATAGGTGATATTTTCATGCGTTATATACTTTCTTTCTATTAACTACCTACTGTAAACACTAAAACCAATAAAAACAACATATTTTTACATAACTTTATCATTTAATTTAATTTTATAATTTAACTAACACTTTACACACAGACCTGTATTTGTTTTAGGGCTGTGACTTTATACATTTGGCATTTTTCTTGTGAATAGAAAGCTTTTCCAAGCTCAGGTAAATTTTTGAATTTATAGAATATATGCACCCGAACCCAAAACATACTAAATTCATATGTAATACAAACGGAATACCAGACTCAGGTAGGTCACAAGCTGGAATTATTTGCGTTATTTTCGAATATAAATACACTACATTATTGTTTGCGTGCTGCCTGGACATTATACTGAATTACTCGTACTTTCAAAAAAAGAAACTGTCTGGTTATTTCAACATATTCATCATTTTTACGCTTATAAATGTTATTAATGAACTATTTATAAATCTGTACAAACATGAAAAAGTGCGTGAAGAGCGCAAATAAAATCAACAACTATATTTAATTTGCAAATTATAATAATGGCCAGTCTTAATAATACAATCTTACCACGATAATACAAAATAATATCTACTATATAACATAGAATCTTTATATATTTATTTCTTATGTGCGTGTGTATGTCACTGAACTCCTCCTAAACGACTGGACTGAATTTGATGAAATTTGTTGTGTGTGTTCAAGGGGACTTGAGAATGGTTTAGATTTACAATTTAGTCCGTGGGAAAAGGTTTTTTTTAATATTTTTTTAATTCGTAAGTAGTTGTTGATTTTGGAATGTTTCACATTGGATTCGACAGACTTCGCTACCATCGCAGTTTCAAATATTCTATCTATTTTACTACGGGTTTAACCGTAAGTGATAAGGGTTGTTCACCCTTAACATTTTTTTATTTATATGGCAACACAACGTTTGCCAGGTCAGCTAGTATAATTATATAATTTTTATTCAAAACCATCAAATAACATTAAATTCCTAATATTCGTACGTACTTTTGAAATATACGCCGTAAACATATAACCATGTCAAATTACTTACGTGCATTCCTGCTCCCGTGTAATGGAACTATGTAGCCAATTATAGGGAGGCATACATGTACCTACCCATATTGGAGGTAGGAACATAACTTTCTCTACGATCGTATATGATGAGGAGAAACAACTCGATTAGTTCATAATGACTGAATACTGAACTATGTTGAACTATCCATACAGATAGTTTCACTTACTATATCAACTACAAGTAGGCACTGCCAGAATTCCATGCAGAGTATCTATAACGATTTATTAGGGTATACCTATACATAACATGTTTTATTTAGTTTAGTTTCAAACTGTTAAAATTTCGAATGAAATATAGCCTGGCATTGAATAATAGGTATCTAGTTTGAAAGTAGAACTTTCTGATAGTACTATAACGAATCTAGGCATCATATATTTTCCAGACCTGTTTTTTATAGAGTTGAAGAATCGTCCGTTCTTGTTATTTCAGAAAATTTGTATCAGAAATACCTCATGGGCTAAGACCAGCAGGCTTAATTCAAAACTGAGGAGATTATCAACTTTAATTAGTTTATGGAACTCTCAGGCAATGACGCCTATTGTATCATTATTCCTTTCGAAATTGACTTTGCTTTATCTTGAATGCCAATAACACGGCCTTATGATATTAAAGGCTGTGCAAAGTCAAAATTGCGTTAAATTAAGCAATTACCGCGTAATTTAAGCAGTAAGAAAAATAGAGTAGCCCACGTAGGTACATTTTTAGGGTATTTTTTACCTTTAGCTTTGAGTGGTGACCTAGTCAAATCCCATAATTGTAACTAATGACAAAAGAATAGACTTTTAATGTGTTATACAATTAAACACACGTTAAACCAAAATTTTAAACCAACCAACTAAATTTTGTTTTTTTTTTCAGGTACTTGAGCAGAAACAGTTAAAGTATCGAATTTGGCCCCTGAACTCACCTACTTATAGATGTAAGTATAATTTAATGAATTAAATAAATTTTATTTTACTAACTTCATTATTTTTTTTATTATTATTCCCTGTGAATAAAATTAGCATTTATGGTGACGTTTAGATCAGGATATATCATGTGTATATGAAAATGAACTTAATTAAACAAGGCCTTTTTACATGGAAAGTTGTACGTATATTCCATGATGTTTTATTCCGTTTCACTAATCTATTTGATAATTTTATCCATATGAGATATTGCCATATTAGGCAATATGATTAGTTATTAACTCGTTGTAAAGTAACTTAAAGTTAAACGAACGTTTCGCAGGTATGACAGAAATAATGTAACTTAAACATTTATAAAAAAAAATACATACAGCCGAACATAGCACCTCTTCTTTTTTTTAAATGGATAAAAAAATATAAGTCTATTTCTAAATTAACTTAGAATGTTGTATGTTATGCATACTACCTAAGGTAGAATTAGGTAAAAAAGAATTTTATATCACGGCGTGCGTAAATGGACGTTTTACGCACGCTTCGCGTGCGCAAAACCCCCATTGCCGACCCCGTAATATAAAATTTTATACAACACGCGGACGAAAAATGTTTTTCTGACTCGTGTGATTGCAGTCCTCGCCTGCGGCTCGGCCTGCAAACTCACACTTGTCAGAAAAAAATTTTTCGTCCTCGTATTGTAATGTACTAATAATAAGCTAGTTATTCTTTATTCGCATTAAGCTTTTAAAGGCGGTGTAAGTATTTTTAATCAAAAGACAATGGAAAGATAAATGATGGTAGAGCGCTCTTAAGCTTATCTGTCGACAGAGGATTATCCAATAGAGAAATTCTTGTTCTATTCATTTAGCATCGTCTAAACCTATAATTCCCACTTCACTGCAATAAGAGCTTCCACTTTTCAATGCTCATAGAAAATAATAATTTATTAAGCATTTAATATCCCAGGTCAATTTAATCAGATTTTATTAATCCTATTCCTTTTCTTGCACTAGACGTTATAAGAATCGATTATTTATGTATTACCTACTTCGATCACTAATAAGAACATTAGTGATCGAAGATTACCTACCCAAAAAGTATAGTAACCTATTGTACCAACCTTCCGAGGAATTATGTTTCAACAGATTTAATATTTCAATACAAAACAAATACCCCTGTGATGTAGGTCACAAACATTTTTGACAATTGATTATTTAATATGAGCAAAAATCATTTTCGTTCCAAAATTCACGTGTATTTTACAGGAAAATGAATTATAATAATCCCAAAGACATGTCGTATCTTCCGTGTCACAAATTACCGAATAAATTGTCATCCCTTGCGTTAAGCGTTGTCATGAGATTATGTCCTCAGAGCTACTAACCATTTAAACAATGTTACAATAATTATAAAAATAATTTTAAGGTCGTTTGTAATATTTTGTATTTCGGCCCTTTACACTGGGCTAGGCTGGATTCAAATCAGAATAATGTTCTCAAGAGTGTACCTATATAAACTCTTCTAAGTAAGTGAACTCCAGAAAGAAGCACTAGAAATGGAGGAATGACCCAATCTACTTTGTGATGAAACTTTGTATTCTGTTAATATTAATAATCAAATAGGGGAATAGTATAATCCGGATTATTTTACGAATAATTACAACACTGTAAGATAATAAGATGGATAATGAAAATGGCGCTGATTGTCGCGTTTTTAACATAACCATCATCATTTTAGTTTAGTTTGATAGAAATGTTATATACTTGTTCATAACTAAACACCTATTAAATAAATGCCAAAGAAGCAAATTTCATACATTTTGATTTATATTATTGTTACTATAATTTCATTATATCTATCTATTCATGGAAAGTAGAGCAATCGAAACGAAATACAAAGTTATCAAAATATATGCGGCCGGAAAGGTAGGCCGCAACCACTCGTTTTCAAGACAGGTACTTTCTTATCAAAGTCGCTAGAAGAAATCTATCTAATTAGCTAAAATTATCTATTTAATATGATACTTAATAGCAATATTATAACATGTTGCGCCAAAACCCTGGGAGGTTTATATTCCATTGTAAACCATTACTTTCCGTAGATTCAAGTAAAACAAAGATAGGGATAATTCGATAGATACGTACGTGAAAGTACTTATTTATTATTCTCCATCCCTTTCCTCGTGTCCCACCATGCACGGTTTTTTATATTTGTAGTCCCAAAACACTTGCATTTTGGGAATAAATTTTATTTCAATCGAATCTCAAATTTCAAAGAATCTCCTCAGTTTATTTGTAACGTGGAACCTATCTTGATAGTAGGTAACTATACCAAATAGACCTTAGGTACCTACTCAGTTTTATTTGTATGTATGTATGTATGTATGTTATAATATCTACATATAGGTAAGTACCTAAAACAAGATGGGAAATAGTCCATTAAAACCTCCTACATTAGAATCTTTCTCCTTTTTTAACCATATTTATAACTAGTTTGCAGGATAACTATAAACTTTAAAGTTGGTAAAAAACATACATTAATAATATTTTAATTTTAAACCAACATAATATGTTACAAAAATGAATGATATTACTGTATTCATGTATTAGGTATTAAATAAAATAGTAATATTATAAGATTCATTACTAAATTTATCATTAATTACAACTTAAAAACTTTCGTCACTTCGTAAAATAATCAGTTTTACTTTATAGTATACTTATTTCACTTACTTTACTTTTACTATAAAATTTCAATGATGTCGATGAGTTATTCGATTGATATTTACTAATTACAATATATTTAACCTTTTTAGATTATATTCGAAGTTAAATATTATTATTGTAATGAACTTAGCTGTATATTGAAAATACGTTTGCCTTTACATAAGAAAAAAATCAATCGCTTAACACAAGCGCCACTAGAGGCGCTACAGTCGCCGGCAGCCTCATTGGCTGTCGTCGCGCTGCTATCTCATCCTCTCTCGCATTCACATTCCATAGCCCGGCTCTGTTTCGCTCTCATCTATTGTTGTCTATGACAACGACAAGCTTTACACCGACGCGTCATCTGCGTCGGATTTTATTAGTTTTTAATTTTAAGTGACTTATTAAATTGTGATAAGTGTGATTTTTATACACATATGGGTGATAATACTAGTGATAAGATTTGTTATGTCATTATTGTTTCGTGAATTACCAATCGAGGTAAGAAAAGTGTGAAGTGCGTGTCGATAAAATTTGTTTGGGATTTGCGGGATCGATAACCCGGTCGGCTAGCCATGAGGCGCGACGCTAAGGTTATGTCGCGAGTCGCGAACCAGTATCCGAGTTCAAGTAACGGTGTCGCGGCCCGGCGCGGACTGTTTCGCGTTGCGGCCGCAGAATCCGGTCGGACCTGGGACCAGTTAGTTTATAATAGTGTCTAGATCCTCATTAGCCGCCCTCATTCCGTTGCGCTTCCCACCGACACTCACTGTAAATAAATATTTGATTCGATTAGTGCGCTTAAAGCGAGGACGAATGCCCGTGTCCTGTACCTTTAGACCGCTCGGAACCTCGACGCTCCTTTTGAGATGTGCGCCTGTTTCCAGCTTACCCTGCCTGCAGTGCGTGCCAAGAGCCCCCGAGTCCCAGCCATTAGATTGAGTGGAGTGTCCCCTGCCCACACGTAGCCCTGTACGCAGCCAAAATTCCGCGAGACACATCGGACACCTCCTCCAGCATGGAACTGGAGAAAGCCCCACCTCTCCACGAGGAAGACTCCAAAGTTACCCTCACTATCAGACTGATTATGCAGGGGAAGGTAAGAAACATGCACTTTTCTTTTTAACAAACATTGGCACCATTCGCTTAAATTTTTCATAATGTTTATATTGTGAAGTGTGCACTTTACCTTCTTCTATAACATCAATCAAACCATCAACTATAACTATCCCAGCATTTCTCATTGTCATTGCCACTTAGTAATATCTTTAAATATCAATCTTTTAAATGTGTTAGTAATTGCATATCAGTCTCATCTTAACAATTTAATTTGTATTATAGTCCTTGTAGTGGATTATTTTCATTATTCATATGCATGTGTACTGATATAATTGTAGTTTTGACATAGATCTTAAAGAATAACACAATTTTTAAGAAAAGTTTATTTAAAATTAGGCACATATTTTAGTACTTAGTTACATGTTTACTATTTATAGTCAACACTTTGTTTGAAGTGTTCATAATTAACTGTTCCATATATAAAACAAAACAAACATCTTATCTATAAGTTATGAATTAATCATTATTAAATTACTCATAGTTCTCATTAGCAACCACATTCTTGCAGAGGACAACTGATATTAAGGACTCATTTGTAATTCTATTTTGATACTATTTACTATAAAATATATAAAATATACTTATAGGTAATTGTTATTTAATATGGAAATAATATTGCACACCATAAATCACATGGATTCATGCAAAAGTAATAAAATGATATGAAAAAAGTATTTGTTTACTTGGTCTTATCTTATGCACATGAATAGGAGCAAAATAAAATAACAAATCATACAATGTAGGTGCAAATAACAATAAAATTCTTGACTTGTTTACCCTCTTAATGAGTGCCAAAGAATCCAAAGTGCAGTGTTATCAACAACAAAAATAAGAAGTAAACCTTTACATGTAATATATGTAATTAAAATAAAATATTTATTTAAAACAGTCCTAGATTTAAGAATATGGTAATCTAATATGACATTGGTATTTTAATCTTGTTAGAAAAGTACTTGTATGGCTTCATAACGCAAGATCCTGTTTGTTTGTAAGCTAAGCTTGTATGTTGACTAGGCTTTTACCTAAATAGCAAAATAAGTACACAACAATACTATAAAAAATTTAATACTTGAACTAAATCATTATAGTAATATTGCTCAATCTAAGCACTAATTTAGTACATCTAGATGTGGTTAGATTGCACTGACATGTGAAATGTATTGATGCTCACATCTTCGTATAACTCTTGGTATACCTACTTTTAATTGGCTTTAATCCAATACAAAGTATATCTGGCAACCTGCCAACCATTGGCACTTGTCCTGTTCATCAAACATGTCGATTTGTACCTTTTTCTGATTGAAATAATGTGTGTAAGATTTAACTTTGCAGTTGTTGATTTTCAGTTTCTGCTACTTCCGTCATTAGAGCTATATTAATTATCTCTAATATAAGTATTCTTGGAATTTTATAAAAGTACAAATAGAATATATTTAGTTCGTGGTTATAATTATTAGCTATTATAACACTTTGATAATTCCATAAATAGATGTTTTATACATCTTTTTCATGATCTGACGTGGGATAAAAAATGGTTATGCACAAAAAAGCTTTAATTATCTCATATATAGTTGTATTGGCAACTCACATAGTGTTGCATGTGCATGTTACAACACTTTGCTATGTACCAATTAGTTTTAAATCAGTTCATTTATTTTGGGACCAAGTTCTTTGAACCCTAGGTACATACAGCCGTGCCCAGCTATTTGTGTCGTTTTAAGATGTATTGCTTCAACGCCTAGAGAGACATGCAAGCATTGTTCACATACTGTAGGAGTCAACAGGCCCTGTTGCCAGGAACAAACCAATAGTATTAGTCCATACTAAAACTATCTGTGCAGTTGCAATGCATCTATTCACACTGTAAAGAATTACTTAATGCTCAGACTATTATTGGACACCAGACAGGAAATATTCTGTACGATAAATCTTAAGTTGTCTGCATTAGATGTGCTTGTGCCTGCCATACAATATTTGCCAATGATTCAATCTTACTTGAATTGAATTCTTTGTGTTATTGACATAGAATAATGCTGATTCATTATGCTTTATTAATATGTTTTCAATTTTGGTTTTAGGAAGTTGGCAGTATCATAGGCAAAAAAGGAGAAATTGTCAAGAGATTTAGAGAAGAGGTGAGTCGAAAAAATGCACAAATAAAAATGATTGACTTTTTTATTTCCTATTTATTATTATGCCGTACCAGTTGCCATTGTATGATAATCATAAATATTGATACCGAAATTATATTCTTATTCCAGTCTGGAGCCAAAATCAACATATCTGATGGATCATGTCCAGAACGCATTGTCACTGTTACTGGCAACACAACAGCCATATTCAAGGCTTTCACCCTCATATGCAAGAAATTCGAAGAGGTTAGTTTTAGTTTCAATCAACACATTTTGATGTTAAGTTGTTGTAAATAAATAATTTAAATTACCTTATCCAGTAGTTGTCAGCATTGAAGTATCAAGATACTCAAAATCTAATTAAATTAAATTATTTATTTACTAATTAAGTAATGCATGTTTTTATGAGTTACCCATAAAAATATCTATAATAGGTAATTAAAATTATTATTTGCTGTAACTTGTGAGTCTATGTTTACTTGTAATAGTTTTATGATTAGAAATATTCACAATTCAAAACACTAATAACCATCTTACTTTCCAGAATCTATAAATTTCAAACAATGTGATGCTGATCACCTGATGCCCTTTACACTAAACTCAATATTTATACATTTTTAAAACGTTTTCAGTCATCAATATGTATGGTCTAAGACATAAGATAGATATATAACGAAGTCCTTCCACATATAAAATAGATATTAACACACTTTTATTAGCTTGGGTTGTATCTATCTATGTATGTATGTAACGGAATCTTTAAACTCGATTTTTACCCACTTTGAATGGTCCGATTATTTTAAAATTTTGAACAATTATCAAGAGCCGATGACAATACACGATTTCAATAACTTTATCCCATTCTCCTCATCAGGATCGTCAGGAATCAGAATGAACGATTGTCCTCGTGCGATTTTAGCGTGGTTTATACTATTTATAGTTATAATTATTGAAAGGTTGAATTGAACGTTTCGCAGTGGTGTTCGCAGTTCAACGAGGGCGGCGGCGGCGGGTCGCGCGCGCCCATCACGCTGCGGCTCATCGTGCCCGCCTCGCAGTGCGGCTCGCTCATCGGCAAGGGCGGCTCCAAGATTAAGGAGATCCGCGACGTCACCGGTGCCAATATACAGGTAACATCCTTTGTCATATTTGAATCTTATTAATTTAAATTAGAATTTATATGATTACATGAGACATATTTGCATACCCTTTGGGTTAGGATGGGAGCACAAAACGAATGTATTCCACCTTATCCTGCAATAAATGAATTGAATTTGAATTTGAACATTCAGCTTTGTACCCCACTGCACAGGATAATTGTCTTCGATCATATGTATGTCTCATTCCTTGATATGCCCCGCAGCCCAAACGGATTTACGGATTTTTACGTATTGTGAGGTGTTGACATAAAAAATAATTACCTACTAGAAGTAAGTCAGTTGTATCATATAGTTTTTTAATAAAATTGTCGCATAATTTTACACATACACAGTAATTTACAGATATAGAGTAGGATTTTTTCAATCATTTCTAATTAAATTCTTAGATCGGCATGTAATTTATTCAAGCGAAGGGCATAGATCATATCTATTACATAAATGAATATTTAATATATGGATAATCTTCAACACTATCATTTCCTGTAAGTCCATTCAGTATTCAACATAATTTAAAAGTCTAAAATACACATATTGTAATATTTACTGTTTATTCTAGTAATGTATTATAAATTCAATAATTAGATATAACTCATTTTTATATACATTTATTTTTCTTAATATAATAATTAGAGATGCGCCGAATATTCGTTTGGTATTCGGTATTCGGCGTATTCGGCATTTTTTTTGCTATTTGTATTCGGCCGAATTATTCGGTTTTGGTGCCGAATATATTCGGTTCGACTATTTCTATTTTCTTGTATACACGACATGGTACAAGGACTAAAACACAAAACGTCTATAAGATTTATGTTATATTATAAGTCAAACTAAAATCTTATGAAGAATGTGTTGAATAAATCTAATAAAATAAATTAATCAAACTACAAATTAACAGTTATTTTGAAACCTCAAGTCAACACATTTATTACTTAATCTATAGTTAGTATAGTCAACATTTATTTATAAACTTAAATCAGTATTTATTTTTAAAACTCAAATCAACATTTTAAAGTGTTAATGAATACACATAACTGGTAAATTGGCTATAGAGAAATAGTAAACCGAATAATTCGGCCGAATATTCGGTTCGGTTAAGGGTAAACCGAATATTATTCGGTATTCGGTTATTCGGTGAAACCACTATTCGGCGCATCTCTAATAATAATATAAATTAATCGATTATGTGTTTTCTATGTGTTCTACATTCGAGATACTGTAGTGTTCCTTAATATTTAAGCTTAAGTAAGCTTAAGTTTAAGTTCCTTAATATGTAACTTTTTTATATACCCATATGATTCCATGCAAGAACCTAAATTGAAAACGACTATACAAATATATATTGTTGCCTTTAATTACTTATGGTATTTTTTTATCTCTTTGTAGGTAGCAAGTGAAATGCTGCCGAACTCGACTGAAAGAGCTGTGACAATCAGTGGTACCTGCGATGCCATAACACAGTGCATTTATCACATTTGCTGTGTTATGCTTGAGGTGTGTGTTACTTTTACTTATATCTTATACCTGAACATGCTATTTCAATATGTAAAATAGTAACTTTTATATATAAATAAATGGAGCATTATGATTTATCAAGTAATGTCATTTAATGTTTCAGAGCCCACCAAAAGGTGCGACCATCCCTTACAGACCAAAGCCAAATGTAGCGGGACCAGTTATTCTGGCTGGCGGACAGGCCTACACTATTCAAGGAAATTATGCAGTGCCTGCTCAAGATGTAAGTGATTATTATTAAACCTTTTGGTTGTGAATACTTATTTTAGACGTCCGCTCAAATTGACATGTGTGCACGGAGCAGGCGACCGCTCCATACGGCCCGGGCGGATCTGTAGTCGCCACAATTTAATAGGCCCATTTTGACACATGCCATAGCTAGGTACTAAGCATGTGATATACAAATCGATAACCAAAGAAACCGATTTTTACGACAAATCGATTACAACCCCACATCTTATTGTATGGATTACTTAATATTTTGTAAACAGAATATTTATTTAATATTTTTCTAAATCATCTAAAGGTTTAATAAAAAAGAGAAAAGATAATAATTTCTTGTGTAATTAAAAAAATTAATCATGTTAGAAGTTCAAATAAAGATATGAATAAAAAGGGACACATAATCAAATTCTTGGTAATTCTAAGCTTCGATTATTTGAAAGTTAATCGATAATGGTTTCTTCCGGATACTTTGAAGCAAGCTCTAGTCGTCACGTAGTCGTAAACTACAAAGCTAGTTTAAAACATTAATGACATTAGGATGGCATGTGTCAAAATGGGTCTATTAAATTGTGATGACTACAGGAGCGGTACAATTAAACATATTCTGAGATATGCTAACCTGAGCGCCCATAGCACGCGCACATGTTTTCGGCGTTGCTCATTTTTTCAATACAAACACTCGAGCGTGCACACGCACCAGTTTTAACGGACGTCCTTACATAATAATTGTCAAATCAATAATTCGAAGGGAGTAAAACAAAAAGCTTTGGAACATTTTTACAAAATGATTAATATCTACAAATCTATATACAAGAAGTAATCATAATATAAAATATATCTCTTGCAAATTATGCTCTTTCTGTAAAAAATTATATACTGTATTGTTCAATTATTTTACAGGCAAATTTGAATTGTAAATAACTGTCACTGATAGGTAAATCTTTTTATGTTTTAGTATGTATCTATTTAGATGGAGAGTTTCTCGTCTCGAAGATATGATTATCGAAGGAATATAAAACATTTTGTTCGTCTAAACATTTGCTCTTCTCGCTCGTTGCTTTGGGCGACAATTGCCTCGCAATGGAGCAGATTTTTTTTTTAAATTTGCTTTGGCAGTAATCGTATTTCAAGATTTTATGCCAATTGATACCATGAATACAGTGTACGAGGGTGTTTTAATTATATCTACTTTTCTAAGGAAAGAATTAATTAAACAGAAAAAAAGACAAAATGTTGGGCTAGATTAGGTTAGAAAATAGATAGCGAGAAGAAATGATTTGGAAGCATCTAACACGTTGTGCCTTGATTTACAATTAGATAATCACTGAATTCGAATGACAAATCTCGCACTGAAAACGATTCGAACTGATCTTTACGATACTCGTATGAACTTCAAAATATGTCACACGAAATCGTATACAAATCGAGATTCTCATAAGCAAGAATCTGTATCGTTGTGTAAATAAACATAGACAATTATCGACTAGCGATAAGTTGGATGCGAATCTCGTATGAAATTTTCTTCGTATGAAAAGCGATATTTTAGCTCTTGCCTGTATGTTAACATTTTGACAAAAGAACTGTATCTAGTACAGCTGTTTTACTGATTATACAGTGATGAAATATAACATATTAAAGATTGTGTATGTTGAATATGGTATGTGAGGTTACTCAGTGTAGGTTAAAGTAATTTGGGGAACTACAATAAATTTCAATTCTTTTGGTTGGATGGGGATGATAGGATAAGTGATATATTGATTGTTTGGGAGCTATTCCAAGTAAATGATCTATCACTTAGTGACAAGAAAGCGAATCGGTAGGTTTTGGCCAAAGAAACATCTAGTTTCCACATTTTGGAACAAACATAATGTGTCATAATATAGTGTATTTATATAACGTCTATGATGCGGTACGTACTCTTAAATGTCGTAAAAATGTGCGTGAGACCGTGTGTTATGTAAGGAATGAAAGGTAACACGAATACGGGTAAATACAACATAGAAGCTCAGTTCGTCCGAGCGCATTCCACGTAGCCGTGTACGATATGTGTACCGTGTGCCCGTGCGGTGTGCAGGCGGTGTGCGCGCCCGTGTTCCCCCTGCTGGAGGTGAAGCCGCCGCTGGTGGGCGCGCTGCCGCCGCACCACCTGCTGCCGCCGCCGCTGCACGACCACCACCTTGTGAGTCGCTCGCCCGCCGCCTCGCGCCCGAACACCGCCGACGCCGCGACACTGACCCAACCCCGCGACGCCGCCCCGGCGCGATCGACCTCTAAGGGCCCTCGCCTTTCGTTTCCTACGTATTCGTACATGTGCCAACATAAAAGTCTGTCAGTACTCTCTCAAAAATACAATGACATCGGATGAATTCACCTCAAACGGTGTGCCTCGTTGTAGTATGTCGTATTGGATAAACCATCGCACCTTGTATTACATTAGGTAATGGACGAAAAAATGTCATGAAGACTAAATAAACCCTAATGTTTGTCAAGTAATGTTACCGCCACCCAAACTGTGTCGCCTCCGCCCCTGCTTATTATGCCTCATAGTCGGGCAGCCCAAGAGGAGATTTCGGGAGTGTCGAACGCGGCAGACTAAGATGTGGGAGATACCTTACACCCTGTACAGTATTCTAAACCATAAATAAGCTTTCTGTGTCGGGGGGTTTGCACAGGGGAGCCCATCAGAATAGTAAAAAAAATCGATCACTCAGATCAATCAGAATAAGAAAACCCCCCGCAGAATCGAAAAACATCATATAACCTTTTTCTTCATTGTAACGTCTAATTTACACAACCGTATAGGTCCAATAACGCTGGAGTTTGTACACATTTAGTATCGTGGGCTCCCCTACTAGCAGCTCTTATCCAAGTGGCAGCCACATTATCTGTAATGGATCGCTAAACACCGTAACTTGCGAGGAGTCATAAGGTTTGGTGATACAGAAGTAATGAGTGGTTTAAAAGAAGATTTACCCGTCATTGTAATTTTACATCATTGATCGTCTATCCTACTACTCGTCCATTAAACGTTTGCGTAAACCATAATAATTATAAGAGCTAACGACGAGACGAATAGAAATGTTTTTGGCGAGATTAACATAATGAGATCGATGTCGCTCGTATTTGATCGTGTCGGGGCGTTTATTTTATTACATCGCGTTGTTCACCAAATAAAAAAATATATTATTGCGGTATACCTACTCCTACGTTTAAGGTTTAAAGATTTTTATTGTTTTACCAGTGTGTATATCTTCTCATCGTTTCGTTAAGTATTAATTATCTTTTATTAAATTACCATTTTACCTATACATAATATAGTTATAGCGATGGATAAACACGTGTACTGAGAATAATATTTAACAAACCACACTGAACATTGTGGTCGATATACATACGTAAATTATTTCTGGAAATAATTCTCCCGAAGCGATAAGAAGACGCGTCGTCTATATATTTCATTCTTATTATGTACGGCTTATATATGTGTTCTTTGTTGTTTCGTAATATCCTGTAGCGTATTTAAACATATTCTTCCAAATGTATTTTAGATTCCTACCGATGTAATTTCAATAATTCGATGGAGTTTACCTAAATTTACATATGAAATGCCCCTATATACCCAATCAAAATAATAAGAAGACTTTAAACCTCTCACGTAGAAATGGTACTTGAATGAATGTACGATTTAAAACCAGTGTCGTGGTGTTTTCGGGGTCTTGTTTATTAGTCTATGAGGTGGTGTGGACAGAGTGTTATTAT
Source organism: Epargyreus clarus clarus (assembly GCA_014595695.2). Taxonomy (NCBI): domain Eukaryota; kingdom Metazoa; phylum Arthropoda; class Insecta; order Lepidoptera; family Hesperiidae; genus Epargyreus; species Epargyreus clarus. The sequence continues at coordinate 1,222,567 of JACTTY020000006.1, forward strand.
GTGATTGGTGCTGCCCCATCTTCCCTAAAATCGACTTGGATATGTGGTGTCCAGTTTCCTTTGTAGAGAGAATACCAGTAAAGAACCTATATTATAGATAACCCGGTGATGTGGAGTGTAGAAATGAACTTTATTTATTTGCGCTGTTTTATATTCCCCTACGCTTTAAAAGTCTCATTATAGATTTCCGTTAATATATTTGCACGTTCTCCCTTTGTTTGATAGTGACCCCCCCTAGGAACCTAATGTGCGTAATCAACCCCTTCAATCTGTAGTTAGTATCCATATTAATTTCAGCACAATTCTATGGAGTGTTTAGTGACAAAGTATGTGTAGATGAAAACATTCACATCAAGCTTTATCTGTTTGTTTTCTGGCATCGCCGAGATACGAGCTTTTATGTTTATCGAGTATTCAGTTTTCAGTGACGCAACGTTCTTTCAAACCTCCTGTACTTGCACCTGTCCCTATATTTTTGCCTCTACCTTGCCTCTTCCAATATATTTATTTTGTGTTTTATTTTTCTCACGTGAGTTAATACTGCGATTAACCATGGACCGCATGGCGTAACGTGATGCGACCAGCTCTTTAAATAATATACATAGTTAAAATTCTGACCCCTCGTAAATTAAAGGTGCATTTTTGAACTTGGGCAGCACCACTCAAGGCTCACAATGTGGTCGAATATATTTTGAAACTTTACCAAGAAAATTCGCAAACCCTAATCCATATGCGCGTATGTGCATCGTTGCGCTTGAATACCCTGGTATGTTTAATTCAGAAACTGTTTTAAACTTTATACTATATGTAATTATAAATTATGTAGAACTATCTGAATTATTCATACCAACATTGCGGATTTTCTTTGTAAGACTAATAAATTATTTAAATCACTTTCTACCCAGGTTACCCTATCCAGCGATCCCATCCCGGCAATGTCAAAGAAGATGAAAACAAGCAGCTGGAGCTCAATATTGCATTATATTTTTGCATTTAAGATTTCCGGCATGGATGATTGTTTTTGTGCGCCTAGACTGTCTATATATTTATTGCAATGTACGATAATATTATCAAGGATGGCTTTACGATTACGATTACGATTTCAGTTAAAGGTCGAATATGACAAAAGAGATCACACAAACAACACATCCTGAAAATGTTAAATGAAACAAACATTTTGATGATTTTATTTAATTGCTAATATCAATATCCGTTCCCATTTGAGGACGGACGAATAACGAATTTTATTTGATTGAAGCATTGCAGCAAAAATATGGCCAGTTAAGCGTATTATATTGCAACAAAATAATTAATGCGTAACGTAATTTACGAAAAACAGATATAATGTTGTATGATTTCGTAGATGGGAGGTCTTGCCAAATCACCACTCGCTGGATTAGCTGCCCTCGGCCTTGGTGGTCTTGCACCCGCTAACACTGGCGGACTCAATCCTGCAGGTAAGTCAAGTTATAATATACTAGCTGACCCGGCAAACTTTGTACCGCCTCAAAATCTATTTATCAAATATATGTCATATAAAATATAGCCTATGTTACTCGTGGATAATGAACCTTTCGAATGGTGAAAGAATTTTTAAAATCGGTCCAGTAGTTTTTGAGCCTATTCATTACAATCAAACAAACAAACAAAGTTTTCCACTTTATTATATTAGTATAGATGTAAGCGCATAAGTGTGCATGAGTATTTGGATCGACTGCACCACGCAAGGGTTTATCTGCCTCTTTATAAACGTATTTTTGTGCCTTTGTGACGCTCTAGAAACCAAACGAGTTGGCTCATTTTGATTATTTTTACGTTACAAAATACTTAATTCAATACAATTCACAATTATATAAGTATTTTTCCACGTTTTTTATCTTCCACTATTTTGTCATCGTCATAATCAACAAGCACAAGTCTCCTTTCAAAATGAATAAGATTCTGGCCACAGTCTACCCATTGGTAGAGTGGAAATGTTAGTTATGAGGCCTATTTTTATTAAGTCTCAGGCATGTTACCTTTCTTCATTATATTTTCCTTCATCAGGCAAGCCATCGGTGGCGGACTAAGTTCGTTTGAGGTCCGGGCGGAAATGTTGAATAAGCTCCGCAGTCTAAGAAGTTGTTTTAATTTGTCAAGCTTTTATAAATGTCTACAAGGGACCTTGTAGATATTTGGAGGACCCCCAGTGGAGGGAGGATTGCCACCCCAAGTCCGCCAGTGCAGGCTATAATTAATTTGTAATACGCACAAACTTAAAACAATCACAGATGCTTGTCTAGAATTCGATCCGTGGACCTAGTCTATTACTGCTTTTATGTAGGTTATATCTGAAAATAAAGTTTATTGAACTCTTTTTTAATTATAAAATGGTGTGATGTACCTTCAAGCAGCCCTGGCGGCGTTGGCGGGCTCGCAGCTGCGCACGTCCAACCAGGCGCGCAACCAGCCGCAGAGCAACCAGCAGTCGCACGAGATGACCGTGCCCAACGAGCTCATCGGCTGCATCATTGGCAAGGTCCGTAACACTGTAACCGTAACTGTAACTGTGTTTGAAGGTGGTAGAACCCTGTGTGGTTCGATCCGGCGTCAACACCTGGCACCGTCACACCAATTTCTGCCTTATAACAGCAGTGTTATGCGCTGCTGTGTTCTGGTTTGAAGGGTGTGGTAAGACAGAAATATTTTTTCCGAGGCATTCCAGCTTAGTCCTCAGGGGTAGCGGCGCATCTGTGGCCGACCTCCGGTACGAATATCGAATCCTATCTGGAGTCGATTACAGATGTCCATGGGCGGCAGTAGGCACTTATCATCAGGTGGATAGCGTGCGCGTCTGCTACTCCGTATTATAGAAACAAGAAAAAACCGCTACGGAACTTACTAAGCAGCACCTAAGTAGTTGTAAGCCGGACTACTTAATTAATGAAAATAAAAGTAACGTCGAAATGTAAATTGATCAGTCATTTTTAACAGCTATTTTTAACCGCATATATGTAGGTTTGGGGATTCGGAGATAAGGAAGGCCATATGATATTTCCATTCTCGTTAAATTGAGTGATAATTTAATTTGAATTCACTCATGTTTTTTAAAGATTTATTTTGATCTGTTTAAACCTCCTACCAAAAGAGCACTCGAAAGGGAAAACAAAAGTAAACGCTTTTACATTTTGTCCTTAATGAATATTAGATTTGTAAATTGCGAACCTCAAATTAACTTTGATATGATACATTATTCTTTGATCTGCGCCTTATTTATCAACTTCAAGTACCGATTATAGCTGAGTTCAGATGAAACTACATAATTTTCCGTTGATAGTACAATCGTTCGAAACAAAACATATTTCAGGGCGGCACCAAGATCGCGGAGATCCGACAGATCTCGGGCGCCATGATCCGGATATCGAACTGCGAGGAGCGCGAGGGCGGCAGCACCGACCGCACCATCACCATCTCGGGCAACCCCGACTCCGTGGCGCTCGCGCAGTATCTCATCAACATGAGGTGAGTCCCGCGACGCACTCCGCCTTTACGATCCCTCTCGACTCCAGCCGGTGACCTGAATGACAATATACTCATCCGTCCATTACAAATCTTGCCTGGTCCACCTCTCAGATTCTGTTTATTTGACATCCTGTGATCTTCCTTCAATTTGTCTATACCTTGTACCGGGGCGTTTCGAAATAAGCTCATTTTACCGCATTCGTTTTTCTCTCGATTTATGAATAAAAATTGGTTCTGATCCGTATTTTTTCTTATTTTTCTTTTTTTATGAAATAATATTCTTAAGTTGCTACAGTAAATATTATTTTAAGTTAAATAACATATTCAATTCATTTTATCATGTCTGTGAGACAAACAAATAAAACACCTCACAGTTTTAATCAATTTATATGTTACTAAAACGATAACTTCCGATTACAAATATAACGGAAAAAATAAAAAAGTATAAAAACGAAACTTCGGATCGGCACCGTTTCTCAATCCTAAAAGAGCATCGCGAGCCTCGAGACGACCCCACAGCCGCCTGGCCCTTTACAAACTCCTGTCCCGCCCCCGCAGTGTGGAGCTGCAGAAGGCGAATCTGGAGGGGGGTACCAACTCGTCGGGCGCCCCCGCCGGCTCGTCGTCCAGCCCCCTCGCGTCCGCCATCCCCCTCGCGCAGCTCCTCAGCAAGACGGGCGCGCTGGGCGCGCTCAACTCGCTGTCGGCGCTGGGCGGCCTGTCCGACCTGCTGAGCGGCGCCGCGCCCGCCGTGCAGACCACGGGCGTGCACCGCTCGCACAAGCCCTTCCGCCGCCAGGACGACGACGCGCCCGCCAAGACCTCCAAGGAGCGCAACAAGTACAACCCCTACTAGGCGCGCCCGCCCCGCCCCGCCCCCGCCGGGACCCGTCCCGAACCTTATCCAAAGAAATCGAATGACCGTTTAGAAGCTTGCGCGTCGAGACGCAAGTACGTTTATTTGTTCCAGTTTTATCCTTTAGTTTGTAAGTGAAATGCGTCGAGGTTGGAATCGTTCTCGTAGATCTATGCGGTCCGTGATTGATTTCGTATTCATAAATTATGTTAAATTATTTTGTCCTTGGCAAGTTTATGTAAGGAATGTGCAGTTGGCCCTTTGTTCTTCCTGATAAAACAGACTACGACCATGTGGTTACGTAAGATGTATAGTGGTAATTAATATTATGCTTAAAAACTCTTCGAATCTCGTTTACTCTAGGAATATTTGTAATATGCCTACTTTGTTGGAGGTTTAACAGCCTCGTAATATAAGAGTCCTTAAAAAGTTACATGTACATAATGTATAAAATATGTAATCACAATATTACTTACCACTGTATAAGTAAAGATGGATTATAATTTATTAGAAGTATAAGTTAAAACTTTAAGTCTTAATTTTATAAATTATATGAAATACGTGCACTGGCTGCAAATTTTAAAAGTTACAATACAAGTCAAACTAAGCTTTTAAGTTGTAAGGCAAGCAATTCGCCTAAGATAAGTTTTTGTTGTATTCTATCCATAATATAATTTTATTAATCAGATAATATGTATTAAACAACAGTGCAGAGTCCGGTACAATATTTAAGAAAAAAATGCAAAATCAGTAGATAAAATGGTGCAAATGACTATTCTTCAAGTGTTGAAGTGAAACTGGCAGTACTGTCGTCTAAGAGAAAATGTTTCATTCGCAGATCAAACCTTAAAGACTGACTACTGATAAAGTCAGAACTTGAATATTGTACCGGAATATTTCTTAAAGTAGGTTAATATTAGGTTAACAGAACAGAACATAGCTGTGGTCACGATAATGTTAGTGTGTTCTAAGCACTTATTTTTTAATTCGGAATGTTTGCACCATGTTTAGGAATGTTGCATTTCTTTATATAAAGTCTTAGAATATTACCTTGGGTTTTCTATTCACGTTTGAAATCATTATTTAGGCTTTTTGACCAAAAAATTAATGATTTTTAAATATTTTTACATTTATTGTGATTTTAAATTATCTTTTTCTCGTGTATATATATGAAATTATTATTTCAACGTGACTAATATATGAAAATACATAAAAATCACTATTTTTTGTATGACCTGATACAAATGGCCAAATAATACAAACGAATAAGACGATAACTAGGGATCGTGACAATAGTAGTAAACGTAGAAGCTTAAAGGCTGTAGAATATACAGAGTGCTTCGCGTTCGATGATTGTATAAAACTCTATTTTAAAATGAAATACAGGGTGTATAGTTAGGACGTCAAGCCATACTTCGTAATTCTACGAAAAGTGTTATAGGAAGAAAGGACGATATTATTATTGCGTAATTTCTGCCTCGTTATGCTAAGACTCGTCATATAATATATCAAAGGCAATAACAGATTTTTTTGAAAAAAAAGGGAAGTATTGTTTGATGTCTGCTAATGAAAGTGGACTCTGTATAGTATTAGATCGAGAGTGAAATTAGAACGGATAGGGTGAATTAGCATAAAGGTATATTCCAACAAAAATGTTTGGTATATTTTATTTAGGCAGTGTTAGGGAATTTTCCAGTACAACTTGGAATAAACTTTTTAAAATGTTTACTTGGGAACATTTGCAAGACTCGTGTAACATGTGTATCGTAGTTTATAAGTTTTACAACATGTGTGTCTGTCGGTTTAATCCTTTTCTTTATTCAAGGTTCAATATTTTTTTAATATTCTGACACAATAATGACAATGATTATTAGAGTAAATCTAGATTTGTAGCAATCAATATTCTATAGTAATGATTTTGCCCATACACTGTCTTTAATAGTTAGTGCGAACATATAAAAATCGAGGTCCAATTCGAGTGTTTTTAATGTTAAAAGTAGCTCCTGGTAGGGTATAATTATTTGCTTGCAATTAATATTTTATTTGTAATTTGAAATCATGTTATTTTTAAGAAAATAGACGTTTTCATATCTTTTCAAAAATCTTATTACTTGCTAGTATAGATAAGGGAAATATTGTTTTTAGTACATACCTAATAAAACTATGATAAAATGGGTGTTTTTTATTAACTGTGTTTCTTTAAAATTTTATATTACGTGCAGGTTAACGACTAACTGTTTATCGACTAATTTATATAAAGCGATCTGATACACAAAGTGTCCCAATCGAGACCCACGCCACCTATCCTTCGCCTACGCCCACTGTGGCACCACAATCCCGTGATACCCGCACGCCGAACCATCGAGAACCTACATCCCACAGCTCACCGGATCATCCAACATCCCGGTAAGAATTTTCCTTTACGTTATAATTTATGTCCGACATCCAATTAACTCGCGAAGGGGGTGCAGACGTACGTTTATTTTTCCTCCTTTTATTTAACTATCACTGTTTCCTACGAATCCAACTCCTGGCAAAATCGAACCACCTGCGTTCAATAGCATTTTCGAGTCGGAAGTAACTCGCGGCCCGTTGCAGGATCACCATGGAGACGGCGGGGCTGCCGCTGCCGGGCTACCACTACATCGCGCCCAACCACATCGTGAAGGCGCCCATCCACTGAGCCGCGCGCCGCCGCCGCACTTCCTGGACCGTCAGCGTGGCTCTCCCGGCGGGGGACTCGGGCGAGCGATTGGCTAGTAGCTGAGCGTATGTTTACATTTGTTACGAGTTTATAAGTATTTTAGATATTCTTATATTTATTCTCCACTATTTAATCGATTGGAGTGCTACGTGTCGGGGCACGTCGTCGATGAATCTAGGTACGATGAGTTTTCGTGTCTTTTGATGATGAGAAAGATTTATAATGACTGACGTTTTAAAATTTTGATCCGTCCGTGAACAGTGAACCTGTAAATTTTCACGGAGCACGGAAGTACTTAATTATTTTTTATGTTCGTTCGCTGTTCACGGACGATCTTTGGCATCGGGAGATTGCTGAGTTGATCGAATTTACTATGGATTTAAGCGGTCGAGTATTGCAATTCATTGAAAAATATATTCATTGTAACGATCGGTACCGATCGAGAAAATATTATAATATTCAAAATGAGTCGAATCGAGCGTCGGCTTCGAGTAGGTGTAGATGCGTTACAATCGACCCCGGACCCGCTGACGTAGCGTAGCGTTAGACTAGCGAACAGAGTGAGAGGGTTAAAGACAATATTTGTAAATAACATAATCGTAATTACCTGAAATTAGGTGTTACAGCTAATGCTCCCGCGCACTGGCCGTCACCGACCAATACATGTCATCCGGTAATGCTACAAGGTTAGCCATGTTGCTTAGCAATATCGATACTGAATTACTGATAGATAAAAACGGAATGTTATTATTATGTGGTCGAGGATCGAGGTGGAGTGCCTCGCGCCGCGGCGTCGGGCGGCCGGTGCGTGGCGCGGCTGTACGAAACCGGTGGGATCAAATCCTTTAAGAAACTTACATTAAAAGGAGACAGATAAATGAAGTTTTGAATGCATCATTGATATGATCTATTAATACAAAAGACATTACATATAAAAATAGTGTTAACTGAATGTGATAGTCTTGTAACATATTTTACACGTAAAGATCTCTTACATTATTAACGCATTGTTTACATCGGCTATTGGAAATTTTAAGTCGAATAAATGATATTGGTTTAGGGATCAAAACCAAAGATTGTTAAAGTTTGTTTAACATTAATAATGTTGTGGATTTATGCTAAATTATTCTGAGAGTAGCTAACATTTAGTAATGTAATGTAGAACGATTGATTTAAATTATTTTATTACCCTCTCCAGACTGCTCATTATATTTAGACTTAGAACAAAAATATAGATAGTATGGCAGTAAGCTACATATTTCCAAGAAAAAAGAAAATAAAAAAAACAATTAGGTTAAAGTAGATTAAGGTAAGGATAGGACCAGTAAGTAAATGATTTCCAGTGAATATTTTTTATTTCTTTAGAAAACAAATAGTGCCACATCAAAAGAAACTAATTGTGCCAATAAAACATTTCAAAATTTCGTTTTCATTGTATCACGTATTAATGTGTATAGTTTAAAATTGTACAATGATTATACTGTTCGGATCATTAGACCGGAATGTAACATTATTTAATTCACTTATTATTAATTTTGCACTCTAGATATAAGGTGTCTACACAATTAGAGTAAATAGTATATACATATCCCCTTAACATATTTCCCTAAAGTCTTCCCCTTCAGTATTCGTGTAATAATAATAATTAATAGTATTGTGCCAAAGTTGTGTCAAAAAATTATGATATATGGAAGGATTTGAATGTGACGGCGATGTTCATAAGTTGTAAATTTGTACTCTGTCGAAAACGTCGGTTCGTGCTAGTCAAATTGGTCTGAAATTAAAAGACATGATATTTTTTACATTCTAGTCAAAATTTTTTGATTCGGTGTACTGTTTACTTAATTTTTTGAATACATGTTATAGTTTATTTATTTTTGTTCATGAATGTCAAAGTTTTATCTATTTTGCGTGCTCTCGCTTAATGTAATTTAACTTAGCAATAAAAATGATGAAATCAATTATTTATGGTAAATTAATGAATTGCGAAAAAGGCAATGTATAGAGCTTTGTACTATTAAGTACCACACGTGTATAAATAGAATTTATTCTATAGAAAATACTCTACGACGAGAAAAGAATAAATTGTTAGAGAGATGAAATATCATAGCTGTGATTTTGGAGCGCACTTTTGTGCATAAAGTGTACGTCAGATTGGAGGCAGTGTAGCTAGAATGTCAGTGTGTAGGTAGCAAGAAACGCTTTCTCAGTGTAGCTAACTTACTGGCTTTCCCCATAAATTTAAGAGCAAGTAATTAATTTACGGGGTATTGATTAAATAAAATAAATCACTCACTGAATTGGCAATGAGACACAATTTAATCTTTGGTGTGGTGTTTTCATTATTTTTGAGGGGGAAAGTAGTTGACAAAGTTGGCAACACTGGCTTTTATTATGTTGTGCGGTGTCGGCGGCGATACGAGACTATAGTAATTGTAACGCAATTGCGTTGCGATATACAAGTGTTAGTTCATTGGTGTTGTTGGTATACATTTAGTACAATGCAATTATAAATAAAATTAGTGGGTAGTATTAATTTGTCGCGTGTATTATGTTCGTATTATAGTTTACGATACGAAATCAATATGAAAACTTACTAGCGTAGGATGTATGGTTTATTATTGTTATATTTTGTACTACTGTTATTATTTTCATTTGCTCAATTTAATGTTTGTGTAAGCTAGACTTTCAAATAAATGTAATGTAATGTTTGATTTGTTGAACTCTCTTCGACATCTATCTTGGGTCGTATGCGTTTAGTAGATATTCGTTCTTAAAATGTGTATAAAATATTGTTGTATGTATATGCTACTAAAAAATCAATATTTTTTATTGAGATTCGGTTGTTTAATGTATTATTTGTTATCTTTACATAGTAAAGCCATATTATTCCGAAAATCATTTAGATTAATTATACACAAAAAACTGACCAGCTGTAAGCTAATTTTATTTATACAACTTTTATCCACTTTTCTAAGCAAAATGGATTCATTAGATTAAAAACGTGTTAGTTATGACTTCCGTCACTAAATTTTTGTTTATTTTTAAAAAGATATTTTCGTTTCAAAAATATTTATGGACTATCATTTAAAATCTTATTTAAAAAGTTAGGTTTTTAAAATGTTGACAGTTTATTTATGCTACAAGTGAAATTATTTACTTACATCGTTAAAATAAAATGAATTCATTATTTCAACGCCAAAAGCATAAAATTTTAAATGAATGCATTAGGAAGTGTTGCACATGTTAAAATATATTAATATTATGTATATTTAGGCGCAAGGTCACCAACATTTTAACAAAAATCTGCATTATGGCGCACCGCCAAGTTAGAACTTTTAACAATCATAATAAAATAAATTCTATGAAAGCTTCGTATGTCTAAGGCTAAATAACGACAATGTTCCTAGTACCAGCAATTAAATAGTAAGTGTTATCAGTAATATAAACTCAAACATTCGTTCATAAATCTTATTCATAGTTGGTGGTCTCATGCCTTTTGATTTGCGTTTTGTTTTATTACATTTTTTCTCGTAGCCTTTATTGACAGGGTCGGACTGCACTGTATAATAGTGTAATTAAATTCAATTTTAGTAAATATTTAATAAATGTAATAGTGAATTTTTTAGAAACTTCGTGTTAGCACCTGAATTTTAAATTCTTACTGCACCTTTTTGAAGTCCTTTTTACGGATTTGGGACTACTAGATATTACAAAATTGATTCTGGATACGTCGCTACTTGTAAACCGAGCTATCAAACTGACTTCTCATCGACTGCCAAGTGTAAAATGTGAAATTACGCTATATTGAACAATATTTTGCTATCTTTGTCATAAATTAAATCCACATACAGGTTTGGGACGAATGGGTATTAAGGGTTGTGTAATTTGTTATGCGTATACAATACTCATTATATTCGCTTCAATCCCTTTAGTACATTCTATATTTCAAATTAGAACTACAGACATTTTATGATAATATTGCAGTTAATCAGGGTAAATACAATACAGATAGTGTCAGTTCACTTTACGATCGTATAGTTCAAATCATAATACGAGTGCTTATAAAAATTAATGAAAATATATTTTAAACTAATCTACATTACCTGCTTAAAAGTGTTTATTGATATATTTTTCATTGTTTACCTATACAATTGACAAGGCATAGTCCTCATATTACACAAACGTACAATATTACACATTTCATAATGGCTTGTCTTTTATATACCTGCACTGTAATTTGGCTGCAATTCTTATGCAAATAACTAATGCAAAAATGTTAAAAGATCTCCATATGCTTAATTGAACCGGCACCAAACACAAAGTTCATTATAATATGTGTAATATAACATTACTGAACTAGTTTGATATCTGCTAACAGATATAACGTGTCATGTATTATGGTTGTACTGTACATAATAACTATATGGGTTTGTGTCGACGTGGGCTGTGTCACTTTTGTTGTTTCACGTTCATTTAGAATTAACTTAATGACTGAGTATAGTTAAGATTAAATTATCAAATTAATGGCAATAAAAATCTGTCACTCGTGATTCACTAATGCAATTTCGATAAGCATTTAATTTTTAAATTAACCTGATAAATGAGCTTCACATAATATGTTATTTTGTATACTCATCACTGTCATCACCTATTGATCATAATATTTGTGCACCATTTATCACGAGCATAATATATGATGATGGTGTTTATAGTTGCAAATTTTTACTATAGTATTTTTTTTGTAAGGATTTTGAATACCCCATAAATATTGTATTGAATATAGCCTTAATATGAACATTGCATTATCTCACCAACATGTTTAATAAATGGCTAATACTTAAACATATTGTGAATATTTTTTTATAATAAGTAACAGATATCAATATGTACAAAAGTTGTATCTATGTCAACTTTCCTCAAAAATGGATGTCACGTTTTAAGAAATCTTTGTAATATTTTCCTTAAATATTTGGCATCCCCAAGATTGGATATTAAATTTTTTGACCAATCATAAATTAATTATAACGATAATTACAACTTAATCTATTTATTACAACTCATGTAGATATTATTAGGGTTTCACGTAAAACTTCGATGTTCCCTCGTCATATCTTTCAAATATCACTGTAATTGTCGACATATCTAATCGTTTTGTGAATTGAATTGATTATGTAATGTTAATAGATATAAATGTTGTACTTACGGTTACAGTATACTGTCATTGAAGTTAGTTTCAATATAATTAATGTTTGTTTTCATTATGTTAATTCAATAAAGTGTGTAAATAAAATGGATTTTTATTTCAAAACTCCCTTTTGACATATTTATTTTTGTGTAAAACCACCACTCTACAATAACAAACAAACAACATTTTGACTAAATGTATCCTTTACAAAACATTTTTTAACAAATACCTGCCATATATTATTATTTAAGTAAATATATAACATCATATAGTATCTTTATGAAAGAGTAAGCAGTACTGAACCTGCATTAATTTGTAAAAAATACATTTGTTAAACATACATGTTCACATTCGATGACTTCACCAGTTACCAGTCGATGCTCTACACACTAGCCCTACACTAGGAAACCCTGTGTCGTGGGTTCTATGGACACACACAAAAACGAATACATAAATACCCGGACCCAGAACTGATATTTGACATGCAAATGTCTATCTAGCCGGGGATCGAATATGGAACCGTTAGCGAGTCAGACCGGTATGGTGGCTGACTGCTCCGCCACACGTCTCATCTATTAAAAGTGCTATAGAAGATGATTCAGAGCTCTATGAATTTTTGACGATATTGCGTTCCCAGATAACATTCAGCAAATAATAAGAATAATGTGAGAGGCAGTGTAAGGTCACAGGCACACCGCGCTGGCCAAATGCCGATTCATAGACTACACACCACTGAGAGCTTTTTAGCAATTATCAGGCGTGTGCTCACGATGTCTTCCTTTACCGTTTAAGTAAGTGATAATTGCACGTAACATCGATAAAACAAAGCCTGGGATTGGAATCTTAGATTCCCAGGTTGAATTTATTATCTACCACCAGGTTAACACTGCTTATTTGGTATCAAAATAAATAACTCTTCAAAGGAAATCTTCCATACACTAATAAATTTAGGTAAAAGACATATCATGAATGTTAATTTAAAATCATTATGTGTATGTGAGGTTCAAAATCCAGTCAGAAAATAATTTAGATTTTATAATTTTCATTTTACTTTTAATGATATTATATTTACGTTGACACTGGCTTAAACTTTATGCTGAAATATAAAAAAAAAACTTAAATTTAGAACACAAGAAAAACAATCGAATGTTTATTTGCAGTTTAGTTAATTTGTGTTTAAAAACATTTCCTTTTTATGTACTGCGCAATTAATCAGCCATTATTATAAATTGCAAATCGGCGAACAGTTTTTTACACTCAGTCAGCAGACGTCAATATCTATTATGGATTAATGTCCTTATCGAAGTAGGTATTTATTAATATTATTTTTTTAAATATTTCAAAGATAATTACTTAATAGGATAACTGAATGACTGAAATATTATATGAATGTACCTACATGGAAGATAATAATAGAGGGGTAGTACCTACTAGTCTACATAATTATTATTTTATCAGGTCTATTTTTGCCTTTTCCAATATATTATGCTCGGGCCAGCCCTTTGTTCAAAATGCTAAGTATTTTATTGCTATCAGATGGGCAATTCTTGATATAACTGAAGTACTCAATTAGTAAATACTTTCCTGTTTTTCTTGTACAACCGTAAATATACTGGTGCTCGAAGTTACCCCCGTGCTGCTAAAATAATGTGTAATGTATGTTAAATTGGTAATAAGATTGATAATAAGAAGATAGATTCAGAGGGTACAGAGCTGGCCGATGTGACGGCAAATAAAAGAAAGCTTACTCCTTAATCCTTTTAAACGTAGCCATGTAGGTGAAATCAAAGTCATCTTGAAGGTCTTGAAGTCATGTAATCATGTAATAATATAGTCACATAAACGGTACAGAGTAACGATATAACAATTATACGTAAGTAAGTTCACACTAGTGATTAGAAGTATTATAACTACACAAGTGTCTTCGTTATTCGACTGCTCTTGCTGAAGTCTCCGACCAGAATGTCGCTCTCTGTTAATTCGAGCGCCGCTAAGGTGTCGTCCCCACTTCACCTACCCGCATCTGTTTTTAAACTGTAGTATCAAATGAGTCACTTATTACTTTAATGTAACGTTATAAAAATGTGATATCGTTAATATCCAAGCTTCTTATTAACGACGATAACATTCGGCCGTCCTGCTCACACGTTCGTCCTCGATCGTGTATGGTCTGATGCAAGAGCTGCAAAAGAAAACCAGTTGTTTAATGCCTAAGTCCAGAAGAGTTACACATTTTCTTGTAATACCGACTCGCACGTAAGAGGCCCGAACTGTTTATCAAAAACATGGCTTAAACTATACGCATTTTCTTGCAATACCGACTCGCATGTAAAAGGCCCGAACTGTTGATCCGAACCAAGGCTTAAACTAGGTGATGTTCATATAGAATCACACTAGTTGTATATTACCTAGGTTATAAATCTGCCCCAACAGTGTTCACCACGGATTTCTGTTGCAGGCATAGTTCATAAGGACTCTTTACATAAATGTCATATGCGCGACAGGTATTGAAGCGAATGCATTAGACCATTGTTAAATAATAAAAAACACGGTTATAACTAGGCAATGTTCATATAGGATCACTCTAGTCATGTATCACCGCAGTTTTTATACCTTGTTTACGATAACATTCGGCCAGTGCTCAACTCAAATTTACTCTAAAAATGCAATATTCACTTAATGTCTTCAAGGTACTCGATGCCTTGGGTCAACCCAACCATATGCATCACCAAGAGACACCCGCGAACATCACACTGCTCGAGGCATCTGCACTAATCCATCTTAACTCCAGATAAATAAAAATCAAACCACAAAGTTTCCTACGCCTACAGTAATTACAACATCTAGCTGCCCACTTTACTTATGCCTGGATTCTAAGTCCAATAGTTAAATCTCCAACAACTATTGATTCGATAAGGTTACGCATCAGAATAACGACGTTTATCTTATTAGTCCATTTCGGAATGTTCAACAACCTGTTCAATAACTGTTATACTAATAGATAGATAGATCTATAGTTGGCAACTAAATGAATCTGTGCGACTCAAAATACTATTATAACATTATTTTATTACTACTTCTTTTAATTATTACAATGTTATTTTATACAGATAGTTGCCTTTCAACGTACGTCTTTTATCAACTGATGAAGCAGTATCAAAATAGGTAATAATATATCGTGAATATTTGAAATGAATGATATCAAAGTTAAAGACTAAATAATGGTAAACAAACCATGAATTTCACACAATATAACACGTGATAAGTTGTATGAACCCAATTTTTTACGTTATTTATCACAAATTCAAATTATTTCTTTCAAAGTAGGGCCGGGCCATATAACCCACTTTTGAAAGTCAGAAAGAGATTTCATTAGGTACATTAAATTGAATTTATATTCAGTTATAATAATACATATTATTACATGAATTTCAAAATTTAATTAATAAAGCAAAGGACCCATGCGTTCACGTCAGCGACATACTTGTCAATTGTGTAATAAGCTTAACTACTTAACTTTTTTTTATTTTTTTTATTTCACCAAAAGTTTTAAATTAAGATTCCCATAAAAAAGTTATAGTTTGGGCTATTTTACTGTAAAAGTTATGCATTATACTAAGGAAGATTTGCTAGACATTACGCAAAACGTCGTTGTTTAAAAAAAAATCAAATAATGTTATGGAAATTATAAACAAAATGGTCCGTTAATCTAAACATCTAAAAATGGTCCGTTAATTCCGTTTAAACAGACCTTGTCTTACATTGAGTTCCTCGGAAGCCTCGTAGGTAGTTATCAAACGGATAGTGTTATTGAATACATACTCGTAAACTACCTACCAAGAAAAATTACTTCAGAAACCGGCCATTATTTAACTATACTTATTTGTGTCTACAACTGATAAAAATCTTTTTTTAAACACGCTTTTATTTTTGCCACGCTTTTATTAACTTGACCTGTATATATGTAACGGAATATTTGAATTCGATTTTTACCTACTTTGAAAGGTCAGATGTATTTAAAAATTTTGCAATACTTATGCCATGACATGATTTTAATAATCTTGTCCAATTCTAATTTTGTCTCATCACTATAGTCAGATTTAAAACTATAACTGTTTTACATAACATGTGGCTCCTTATCAATCACAACCTAAAATTTCTATGACCTGAAAAAGGTCTATTAAAGTTGATCATGATTTTATACCAGCCAGCCAAACAAACAGTTAGTCAAACTATCGTATGATACACCTTATTACCGAACAATTCATATTTATTATATATATTTCAAACGCCTCGGCTTCACCTGACTTTTATATAGTTTGTAATAAAAATTATATTAGTGCGTAATATCAGTATAGATTATATTAATATAATATGTATCATTTACAACCAACACTCTCAAGAAGACGCTCGATGTTTCTATAGAGAAAACCTAGACATGACGCAATTGTGAACCGTATGAAATTTATATGAAAAGTAAATTATTGTATAAGAAAATCCCATCGAAATGTACCTATACTTTTATTTGATTACATTATTAAACAACATTATTATTCATTTGGCTATGATATACATATAATAAGAATGAAATCTTTACGTGTTTACATCGAATATATTTCAAAAATAAAAATTTTTGTCTGTCGGTTTGTATGTTTGAAAATGCATTAAAACCAAAACTACGAAGTTGATGTCCAGGTAATGGAGAATTCCACATTACCAACGTGCTCCGTGATCTTGACAGAGGGCATTGTATAATTCAAATTATATTTTGAATCCACATGAACAAAGTCGCAGGCAAGACTTGTTTTAAAAATGCAATTCAAATTATATTCTGAATCCACATGAACAAAGTCGCAGGCAAGACTCATTTTAAATATGGTAGGTATACAAAAGACTTTCTAAATTGTAGAATGTAGGCTTCAGTGACCGTTTCTCACTTAATACGTATAATAACTTAATTGCTGTAACTTGTTTGCTGTAACTTGTAAATAGAACTAAGCTCAAGTTATAAAAGCATCAATTTATTATTATTATTATTTTACTTACAATAATTTATACTCAATCCCATACAAAGTGGATCCCGTTTATCATTTCGTAAGTGGCTCACATAATTGATAATATCGATAGTCTAAGCGTCTCAACGTTTAAGGTACAAACTTCATTTACCAGTATTTGATAGTGCCCAATTTTCAAACCAAAAGGACGTGTAAAGTGTCAAATTCAAATTCAAATTCAAAGGTTTAAAATTACGAGATGTAAAGAAATATTAAAACAAAACGAAACGTTGCATAAATTTAAAACAGACATTTAATATTCTGTATAAGTGAGTCAGTCAGAAGTAAAATGGGAGATTGTTTTTTTATATATACCTAATATTCCAAAGACCGCTGCGCATTAGTTTCTCAGTTTTCTTATAGATCATTAACTAATGTGCATTTATACTTTATGGGAGTCAAAACACAGTAGTACACAGTACTGCGTGAGTTCGCCTAGAATTGATGGAAAGCTAAATTTGGCAACGTACGTATGCTTCTTTCATAACAATTACGTATCAAGTATATGAAATCAAAAGGAAACTTTCATTGATTTATAAAATGAAAATGTGAACAATGTAGATGTGAATGCAAGTTTATTTTTAAATATAGTCAATTAATATCCAAAAAAAAAAACAATAAACCTTAAACTCATTTACCATTTCCCTCGTGGGTCTACTCAGCCACTCAATACCGTGGTCGTGATACTTATTTGCAGGCAGTTAAATATGTACCACGTAGATATTATACATTTCTGTACAATTATGAATAATCAAAATTTTGCAACTTAATAAACGTGTCACTTATATCAAGTAGGTATACTGTACTTTGTAACTGCGTTTGTTGCTACCGCATAGTCCCTTCCATACAATAATAACAAACGCATATACGTAAACTCAGTTTGAAACATTAAAAGTTATCAAAAATAAATTCAAATCTAACATGTATGCAATTTCTGGCGTACATTAGCCTATATTAACAACCATTAGGTTCCCATATCTATAAAGCCTGACATTTAAGATTAAAGATCCTTAAAATATTTTCATAAGTACGTGTATTTCTATATATTTCAAAGTAGGTGTAACTTTAGAACAATTAGGATTTACTTTTTACACCACAGACTTTAACCAAATGGACAGATTTACCACAAGAACTGCCTTGCAAAATTACTTTTAGACACTTCTTCACAGAAAATGCACTTATTTTGAAGTAAACACCTCAGTTTACAATGTTAACAAGTAATTTGATAAGAGTAAAGTTTGTTCACAAAATTTAAGTATATCATTTTCAGAGGGTATTAACATTTCATTGAATTACTAGTCTCAATCTATCCATTTTCTTAATTCCAATGAGTTTGCCCTTACATCAACGACATTTATCTACCCCCATTTTTACTTATTCTACCAAGATGAATTCACATATGACAAAATAATGTTTTAACTCACGGTTTTTATTCCTGTGTCAGGTATGTTCGTACTTACGAATCGCCGTCCATGATTGTGAGCTGGTTCTGTTCTTGTACACTTCTGATGAAATCAAAGTCATCTTGAAGGTCTTGAAGTCATGTAATCATGTAATAATATAGTCACATAAACGGTACAGAGTAACGATATAACAATTATACGTAAGTAAGTTCACACTAGTGATTAGAAGTATTATAACTACACAAGTGTCTTCGTTATTCGACTGCTCTTGCTGAAGTCTCCGACCAGAATGTCGCTCTCTGTTAATTCGAGCGCCGCTAAGGTGTCGTCCCCACTTCACCTACCCGCATCTGTTTTTAAACTGTAGTATCAAATGAGTCACTTATTACTTTAATGTAACGTTATAAAAATGTGATATCGTTAATATCCAAGCTTCTTATTAACGACGATAACATAGGTAAATATGTAATGAGGCACATTAAGCACAAATCAGGTAATATTGCGAGTAACGCATATAAACATACATACGTAGTAACAATAACTTTATTTCGATACAGACGCTGGGCTATGGTTAGAAATTTCTCCAGTGTGGATAGCGACATCTACTGGAATTTAAATCATACACATGGTCTCGTTATTGTCTAAGAAAGTACTTTAAGTTCTATTATTTCCGCAACATCGTCTCACCGAAGGTAAGTAGTATTTTCTGCTAACGCGCATATAATTTTTAAATAACATAACATATGATAATTTCGCACGTAACTAAAGCACATAGATACCCAATTAATTTGTACCTACTTTGATTTTTTTTAAACTCAAATATTGGGTAACTTAGATAACTAATAATTAAATATTAGTGAATATTTGAGTACCTACCTACATATTACTTATATCTATTGTTAATATTAAAAATGAGGAACGACGATAACAAATTATCTTAATTATGGGCAGCTATTTACCTACCTAGAAAGCTGAAAGCCTACATACTTTATACATAATATAGGTAATTAGGTACGTAACATACCATCAGCAAGATGTCTTACTCCCTGGCACGCATGCCCTCTTTGAATGTGAATGGCTTACTTAAAGCCATTATCCATCATATTGGTAGAGTGCTGATTAATAAACTTAACATACTATTTAGAACTTCATGGATGGTACAATTAAGATAAGTGAAGATCTAGGATAGGTGTAGGATCTAGACTTTATTTTTAAGTGATTTACAGACACTTTTACCTTTTAGAAAGTTTATGACGACACATTTTAGACAATTTTTAATAAAATAATGAAAAGACGAATACAGTCTACTTAATTTTCAAGCACAATAATTCATCATGGATCTATATTAAATGTGATTATTTCTTTCTAATTAAACAAATTTTATTTAAAATAATGTGTACTTTTAATAAAATATACCTACTACTCGCATATACCCACTTGTGGGTAACTTATTTTCCTCTGCGTGCTCTGCGTAAGTAATACTGACTTTGGATAAATATCAAATAGTTATAGAAATCACGCAGTCTGATCTTATAGGTGCCTACTAAGTATTAAAAGAACGTATTAAAATGAAACCTTCATTTATTTCTGTTTCAATTGTTAATTAATCCCAATATCTGCCTACTCGCAATATTATTTTCTCATTACTCGTGCAATGACGTCAAACGTAAATAAAAATAAAGTTATATACGAATAGCCTTTTTACCATCAAAGGTAGGCTTTTTGAGTACATATCTATCTCTGTTGGTTTTATTCCGCTTTTGACCACATTTTCCAGCTTGAAGTTCTATTGAGGTTGAACTGAAAGGAAAAAAGGGAAAGCTCAGTGAAGAAAATAAAAAGCGAGTAATTCTTTCAAAAACAAATACAATAAAAATGTTTAAATGTAAGAAACTTACTGTATGGGTGTGTTTTGCCTACTAGGTAAAGTTTAAACTATTTTTGTTTTTAAATAAATGGACGGTAGGTATAGGTATTACCCTCCATACTATAAAATATACCTACTTACCATCTTTTAGATTTTTATATCTCCTGAATGACAATCTGACGGTGACCATAATTCATTATTTCTCATGTATAAAATCTGGTAATGTAAAGTATAGTGCTGTTCTACAAATTGAACCCTTAAATGACGTGAAATTAAATGTAGGTGTGTAAGCACAGTTAAGGGCGGCGAGGTCGAACGTTGAACGTTGGACTCGCCTGGCTCGCCATTATCGCCATACACGCGATGTCTTGGTGCCCTGACCTCCACCGCAGTTTTTCTATTGACTTTTTTTTACTACCTAGCTGAGTAGTTCAAAATTTGTCTTGCTATATTACTATTGTTGTACAAAACTGAGAATGAAACGAATAAAAGCCATCTGCCATTAAATAAGCTTTTCGATTGTTATTTTCATAATAATAGGTGTTATAGGTTATTCAATAATACAGGGTTAAATATTAAAAAAAATAGGGTTGTAAAAGACTTTTTATTTTTATTTTAATGACTTAGACTCAAATAGCACTTTTTATAGAAGTTGCAGACATCGATGAATTTACTGTAGCCAGTGACGACATTGTAGTCTTTCCATCGATTTAGTTGTTTTCTAGAGTGTATTGGGTCGACGTATTTAATGTGTAGCGTATCGTACATGAAACTGAAAACGAAAGGAACAAAAGAGAAGTAGCGGTGTCGCAGCGGAGGGCAGTGCGCATGCCCGCCACTGCGCCACTGGCGGCGCGCTGCCCCCTGGCGGATTCGCGCCGCAGTGAGTTGCGTAACAAAGCACACTCGCCTTCAAACGCTCCGCTGAAAACTTTCGCTCCGTGCGCGCCGACGGAATGGGGAAGCGCAAAACGGCATAAAACTTTCCCGCGGTGCGCGCTCACTTTTCGACGTAAAAAGAATATTCGCAACTCTCAGATGACTTTTAGCGCAGGAATTGAACTGATCGCTTTTCTTATTTAGTTCTTGAAGTTTTCCATAAAAGTTGACTGTGGCGAAAAGTGAACCGATGCGGATTTCGCCGGTAGCGTATTGTATAGTGAGGACGTTATAAGTGTGTGTGTTAATTTGGTTTGTTTTACTTTGCTTGGTAGCGAGTGGTGGCGGTGGCCGGTGCGACCGCGGTGGTGGTAGCAAGGAATCGATACTGCGGCGGGAGCGGCGAAGGTAAGTTTTTATCGTCCTTTTGAATTTTTTAATGACAGTATGTTTCTTAGTAAGTAGTAGAATACACTTTTGTATTTTAAATAAGCAATATACCTAGATATTGATAGAGTCTATAAAGTTTGTGTAGAAATTATTGATATGCTGATTTAAATAATATATTTATATCTTTTGTATTTTAAAACTACGTAAAAAATATTTTTTGCAAATATAATAAAATAACTATGTACCTGTGCGTCTGCAGGAATATAATTATGCGTAATAATAGTTATATATTTTATTCTAATTTTATCTTTTTCGTTAAGCAACTAGGTATATAATTTTAAACCTTAACTTTATCGTGATTGTAAGGGAAAATGTCAACATAAAGACTAAAACGTACGTGTCTATATAAATAAGTATAAAATACTTTTTATCAACATATCACATAATAGTAGGTATATATATTATTTATTATATCCAATAACCATTCGATAGTGTCATAAACTATTCATAACTAGGAGCTTGTTAGCCTCATTGTTTTCCTAAAAAAAGTTGGGAAGACGCCAAATTTGGGCGAAAAATATCAAAGGAAATGTAGGTCAAATACGTAGGTCTCTGCTATATTTTTATGTAACTTAGACAATGTTACGAAGGCTTAGTTATTACATCGAGGTATTGATTTGGCAAATGAGAATACGTAGAGATCTAGAATCTTGTTACAAAGGATTTTTGTCTATTCTATTTGAGCCTTTTGGGCCAAAACGAAAGGAATGTATTTTACTAATAGTATACTCCAGCTCTTATTTACTTTTTGTATACTATGTCATTAAAGAAAAATAAATCACCAAAATCTTTTAGTGTAAAGATTTTATGTGATATTTTATTTTTCGATTGACATATTTTTTATTATATTGTTTAGTTAGGTATATGTAGGTTGCAGTTAATACTATTTTAGTACTTACAAAACAATAATTAGGTAATTTAACGTTATTAAAATATTTAAAGTATGAGGTAGGCAAGGCTGCTTAGTTTTTATATTAATTCCTCTACATTAAACTCTTTTCATTCATCAAATCAGTTGTTTTGTTACATAATATCCATACGTAACCTAAGTTGAAAGAAAACGGTTCTACACTTTATTCAGGCGATTTTTACATAGTTTTAGATATATCGAATTAAGTATAGGTACAGGAGCTTTTTATTTATTGGAACGTACTTACATTAAACACATTGTTTACGCTCTAAGAGGTACTGACAACATTCATTACACTCGCTTTATGATTATATTGATTGAGTCTTGTTAGAGCAGATTTTTTCGTTTACCTTATAATACAATAATGCTGATGCTTGTGAGATGACGCTGGCTTCATCTGGTATAGATGCAATAAACATGTTTTTTGACCTCATTTTAATCAGGGTTTGATTGCATTTACTACTAAACTACACATTTCGTTAATATTGTATTTCCCTATATTCACAGATACACGTTTTTGTTGCACAAATGCCTATAAACACACAATGTGAAACTATTCAATAGGTATCTAATTACTGTGCAATGTATCGGACATACACATATTAATCACCATAAAAACCGACAAACATTAATCGGGAAACGAGGATTCCAAGTTGATGTTCAATGTGTTCAATATTCCATTTAGTTTTTTTATGACAGGCCGTAACGTCTGCCAAACAAGAGATAGGACAACATACGTAAATTGACACTGAATTATACAATTGGTCCCACGGGAAATAACAGGACGCTTTCCAATTTTGTGAACACTACATACTAATTGGAAGTCATAGGTGCATTGGTAAATTAATTAATGATTACAAACAAGACGAATAAGAACATTCACTCGTAAAATAAGACTCCCCTATAGAGTAGGTATCCCTAGATCTTTTTACTTATTTTTTATCGTCAAAACAAATGTGGTTTAGGCCTTCAGTCTTGACAAGAACAGTTTAACATTATATTTTGTATAATACAATGCTATAACAGCTCCAAAAAACAGAGAAGATCTAAACAAACGCAATCTGAAAATAGATTATGTTCTAAGAATTTTTATGACTACATTCAGAACCAAATGGACTAACTAGTTATTAAAATTGTTATTCATAAAGATTGTACGTTACAGTTACTTTTTTTATTTGTTGATAAGTAGGCAGTGTTGTAGAGGACATTTAGAACTAACTCCATTTGGAACAGGAGTTCTATCACACGTGGATGCGGTGCCATAACTAAGGACCGAGATGTTCGCCTCATTATATCTAATATGTAAGTCAAACGGCAATCACATCCACCAAAACGCAAAAACCGCTTCACGCTTACTTATCTATGTTCACGCTAGAAATAGGTGTGGCGATTGTACTTTCCCGGTTGAGAATACTAGCCCAACCAAGTTACTTAAAAACTCCTTAGATATGCTTTGTAGGTATGTAGCAATTAAGGACAGTAACATATTGGTCCCTATATTCTACAAACTATTCCGTTGATTCATGAATTAAGACGACTGAATACTCAATGTGATAACTACTCATGCGATCGTTTCTACAACGGATCCTCATGAATGTTTAACGTACCATATACGAGTAGTGTGACGTTATATTACGTTAGGTGCGTTATTCCTACTATTCCATGTAGTTTCATTAGCGGTGACATGGTTCCATCCTTATGCGCGTTCGCCCTTGATACGTTTATAGCTACGTGAATATTTTTTAAGACAACGCTAATCAAAGTAATTATCTACGCTTGCGTGGAATATCTTTTTGCTCTCCTATGTCAGTCGGACACCGTATATTTAGGTAATTTGTAAGTAATAGGTCATAATATACCCATTTTACCTTTCTATGGTTGTTTTTAAATAATTTTATATTGAGGCTGCGTTGTTATACAACATAAACATTATTAAAGCCTATACCTATTCATGTAAGAAATCAGCATCTACCACAACTTCATGTACGTGCATGAGGAACAGAAGTAAGTTAAATTACAAGAAAGCTTTCTTTTAACAAAAATGAATGTACCTATTCTAGGTATAATTCTTTATAATTTGTATTCGGTGTGATCGATAGCAGTGTGCCGTTTTCGGAATACTAAGAACTGTACGCCATCGAAGGATTAACCAACTTAATATCGATTTCAATAATTCCTACATTCTCATCTTCTTCCTCTTCGTTATATTCGAAAAAAATATTTTATTAAAACGGTGCCTTGCGGTACAAGGTGATAAAAATCGTCACGTAAGGATAACGCGTTATACCGTCTCCATACAAGTTTGTCTCTCTTCCTGTCTTATTCTATTATATACGTGTGTATGTGCTAATGGTATTATTTCTCTTAACGTACGTTTTAACATTTCAGGAGTTCTTTAACTATAACGTCGATACATATTATACCTATCTCCATATGATTGCGTGTTACATCAAGGCCTTAGTCGCCATTATAAGCTTTTGTAAAAAGAAATCAATATTATTCGCCCCATCAGCTATAACGATGTAATGTATTAAACCATTGGAAATGAATAAAGCCATAAACGTAATATCTTTATTAATATTTCAGTGGACCAAATTATATGATAATTTCATTTACGTAGATATCTAGAATTTATTATGTACCTGTCTGTAATAGGTATATCTATTATTTCTTAAATATATGTTTACCTACTTTATAAAATTATAAATAACAGGATTAATACATATAAATTTTACAAAACATTATACCTACTTACTAATTATTTATTTCTATTTACTTTATTTTAATCCAAAGTAAGAAAAATGAACTTAATCTATTTTTCTGTATTATTTCGAATTAAGCTAACGTTAATAGGTATTTAAGTATCATCAGAGAATCTGGTGGCATTAACAGATCAAATTTAGTTTAACAACGTATACCTTCAGAACACTAATTGCATAAGCTGGTGCGCAAATTGAGTTTCAGTGGCAGATGTGAGACATATTTGCAGGCCAAGGACTAAGCTAGAATGTCTCTTGTGCAATACGGTACCATGCCCAATAATGCCGTCAATAAAGCTATTGTATAATTGTCATTGTTTATGTTTATTTTAATTTAAGCATACCAATTGAAACACAACATTCAAAGATGCCAGTATGGTCAATTGACGTTACAAAGATTGTGTAATGTGATCAAAGCAATTCGGATCAACTGTTTAACTTGCCTCCGCATAAGCCTTTATAAAAATCTTCTACTGTAAATGTACCCAAAATTTATGTTTTATAATATACATATATGTGGTATAATAATGCGTCAATATAATAATGTATCAATAATATCGTAGTAAACAATACATGGGTATAGAATACACTCCACAAAGTGATGCACGACATCGATGTTCATCGTGAGTGAATGTCAAAATGTTATAATTAGCCAGAGAAGCGGGACGACAACCTCGCCCTTGGCTATTCAATTTGTTACACTAGGTAGGTACTAATGATACCTTACTATACAGGGTGAATTTTTCAAACGGGCCTTCAGGGCCAAATCCCAAACTATGAGGATTAGCGAAAAATGCTGAAAGGAGTTACGAGGCCGATTTTGATAAAAAATAAAACTGCATCATTACTTTTTTTAAATATCTTTTTCCCTAGCCGGGAATCGAACGAGTTCATTTTGAAAAAAAGTACACCCTCTTTATTATTCCATTATCTGATAGTGTTGCTTATAGGGATCAAAATCTGGGAAGTAATGTTATGCGACAAATTAAAGAAAAAGGAAAATTTTGAAGAAAATACATATTTCTTCATACCTTGGCATACTAATCCTTAAGGATTATACATAACATATGACTTATGTATAATTCTTTAGGACTATACGTAAGTGATAACATTGAAGAATTTGTTGGTTAATCAACTAATTCTTCGATGTTATGGCCATAACAAACGGCTTAGTATGAGAAAGTAATAGGTTGGCAATTATGTTCCCGCCGTTTTTAGGATTTACTTTTTAATAAAAATAGATAAGTGATTAATTAGTAAATTCTTAATTTTGTTGTTGTTTGCAACTTCGTTTCAACGTTGAATATGATTTTCAATATCTGTTTGTTAAGTAATCACTCGGATTTGACTCGAAAAAGTCATTCTCGCAAATTGTCAACTTTACACCTGTATTAAACGAAACTCTATTATAATGTTACAATGGTACAAGTTGAAAATCTATTATAATGGTCCTCAAAATAATCTTAACTAAGTCGAACATAAAAATATAAATTCTTGGAGAACAAAACGTCCGCTTTCGAATGATTTTAAATATTAGGCCAAGAAATTGTTAATACGCGAAATGTTTAAATTAATGAATGGCGGAAACTTAACTGCCAAATTATTATGAAAAAAATGAATTTTCTCAAAAATGAGGCTTTTCCTTTACTTTGTCATTTATCATTACTTCCCAGAATTTGATCCTTATAAGCAACACTATGAGATGGTGGAATAATATAGAGGGTGTATTTTTTTTCAAAATGAACTCGTTCGATTCCCGGCTAGGGAAAACGATATTTTAAAAAACTAATGATGCAGTTTTAGTTTTTATCAAAATCGGCCTCGTAACTCCTTTCAGCATTTTTCGCTAATCCTCATAGTTTCGGATTTGGCCCTGAAGGCCCGTTTTAAAAATTCACCCTGTATACGAAGTTCTCCGCGCGACTCTACCCTAAGTACAGTTTTTATATTGACACCTACGTAGAGATCCCAAGAATTTTTGGCGGAAAAGTAGCCTATGTCATGTTTTTACTAAAAAAAACGGTTTATTGTTTTCAAGTCTATTCAGACTGACTAACAGACGGAGGGTTAAACATGTTTCTCTGGTTTGCTAGTTTCTTTTAGTAAAGAGTAAATTACCTTTATACAAAAAATATCGGTTTTACAAAATTGCAGACAGTCTTCAACTTATGTATGTATGAGGTACCTACTTGAAATAATTTACAATGCTTACATAGAACCATAATTAAATCGTACTACTGCAGCGTCTGCGCAGTATTCAATAATGTCAAGTTAAACTTCATTGTTAACCAGGAACCTTAATTATTACATTTATTTGACCACAAACACATAATTTACACGTAAACCGACGAAAACAAAATAGAAGTTAACATAAATTTGTTTGTACTCGGACCTATATTAATACTATATCGATATTACAATAGTTAAAAGGACAAATGTCATTAATTTCGATGGTGTTAGGTATTTACAGACCATTACAAATTTATAGCCTGTGATTTCGATTGATATTATTATACTTTAGGTTGATACACAATTTGAAGCTTTTCAGGCGACGGCCAACAAATGGAGTAGTTGACGAACATAATATTACGAGTATCATAGTGTGAATTATTATTAATGGTTTATTTTGTTAAGCTTCTACGTACAAAATGTCGACACATTGATATCGTGTTAATACGACATGGCTATTTCTTTAAGGTAGGCTTCTGTTTTGATGTTAAATGATCATTATACTCCAGGGATTCGTAACCATGCCACTATAACATACCCTTTGACACATTTTTCGTCTTGCCATGGATCTTTGGTCGTCTCTTAAAATATTAACAAAATGATCCTTAGATATCCTAATTGCAAATGATATTTTTGGTTTTGTATCACCCCAACCTTCCATAATAACCGCGGCATTGGTGAAATGATCACGTTTTTACGATATTTCACGTTTCTGAAATTGGTTTTACGAATTGGCCCTAATAAATGATGAGTCGGGGCTCGCCACGCATATAAATGTTGACCATAAATGATAATATTTTATATTATATTAAAAAATATTACGCCACGGTGAGTTCGATAAACCTATCATGTTTTTATACCTACTTTTCCCTTACTTAAAAAGCAATTATCAAGAAAACATTAAGTACTCTATAAAAATAATAGTAGAATATGTATCTATTATTTATATTCAAATATGTACTAATATAAAAGTTTAATACGCTAACGATAAAAAAATGAGAAATGTTGTATTATCGCTGTTAAAATTAAAATAGTCGGTACGTACAATTGTATAAATTTGAAAGAATGAGTTTAATATACGACTTTGAGATGTTGCGACATGATACTCATAAAATGAAGTCGATTCTACATGAATACAAAAACGTGACACTTTTCTAATAATATAGACCATTGAGAATGTCGTTTTGTGAGATAATGGCCTACGTCGATCGTAAGACTAACGCTGTTCGTGGATTCGGGGATCTTGTTATATTGCTCGCGGATCAGAGAATGGTTGTCGAGACGGGAAACAAATGATCGCTAATAAATACGGCTCGACGAACAGATTCAGTTACCATTTATTACGTTTTACAAGATTTTTTTGTATTTTTTATTAAATATATATGTTGAATATGTAGGACAGCAGGTATCGTATCAAAAGTACAATCGTATTATAATTCTGCTGAGATATCAAGTATCAACAGTGATTCGGTATGGCATTGTGGTTCAAACTTACGTAGCAACGCATCTGTGAATAAGTTTAGGTAAGATTCATTTTATTTGCATTTATTTAAGTATAAGTCTTGTAGCTGGCTTAATAGAAATAGTTCTTTTGTTGCTTCCTTGTTAAAATAATCACCTATAAGAATCTCTATAGTAGGTATCTGTAATTACTTGCATGTAGAACAAGGTACTAAAGCTCTATTGTACAGGTTTTCAGGCGTAATCCAGCAATTATGTTACTTATTCGTAGAATTTCCAGAAGATAATAAATACCATAGCAACTCTATTATCCTACGAATCAAAATGCTCTATTATTGTATGTGAATGAGTTCGAATGTTTGTGAAACACTTTTTATATTAATTCATGATATATGAGGGTAGAGTTATACGCACGGACCTGTATTTGGTTATACGAGTAATATCCATATGGTATTGGGTGTTTTACCGAAGATATAACATTTATAAAACTGATTTATTAATAAAACTGCGAACTCCGTACATATATATTGACATTTAAATTGACTTCTATTTACTACATCGTCCGATCGTAAATCACAATGCAGTGTATTGTTACATGCAACAATGATGCAAGTCGCACTGTTGTTAACTTTCACAGAATGCAGCCCAATGCTGTTTAACGATATAAATTTGATATAAAATTATAGTCATTCTTGTAGAAATAGTAGGTTAGAGTAATTTTAATATGAAATAGTCAATACCTTTCAGCTTAAGTGAATCCTACTAATTTAATGATATTTTAAAATAATTTAATAATATTCTCCGCTTCAAAATTTCGAGATCCATCTCCAAGGAATAAGATAATTTAAAAGGCATTGAAATACCTTCATTGGGTTTACATGTAGTAGTAATTATTTATGTGTCTGTTATTATCCATACAATAGATTTATCTGCAGTGACCACAAGGTACTTAATCCTGTTTTATTTACCTACAAGCAAGCGTTTAATCTCAATTAAGCGTTTAATCAAGCAAGGTTTTATCTTTTATATGTTCAAGTTTAAAATAAGTAACCTATCCACGTTTCTTCTAAAAGCAGACCTGTTGTAACTCACATTTCATTTAGATATAGTATACATTGTTTAAAAATACACTTGCAGTACCATCATACCCGCAGAAATCTATTAAGAGAGCAGGACGGCGAATCTAGTGCGCGCTGAATTAATCATTTACAGACTTGTCCTAGAACGACGCGCGACGAACTACTTTTTATGTCTGTAATCTCAAAATAACTACCATTTGCTAAGCTCATTTTGTTGAAACATTTAAAAACAAACAGCGCATTATAGACAGGACTCCGTGATTAGGGGATTAAGCCAATGTAAGTATCATGTATCAATGTAAGTATTATGGATGATACCTGATTGATACCTATGTAAAATGAAAAAAGCCTTTAAACATCGATCAGAATTTAATGCGGAAAAATTCTTTATGGTATAGCTATAGACCATCTACCGAGATATTGAGCGTGTAGGAAATAATGCAGCAACGCAACGCAACGCGATAATCAAGACTAAATTTAAGCAACCTCCAAAATGTTATTATTTTTCATATTCCGCTTAGACCCTCTAAAATAAATAATTGTATAAAAATACCAAGTAATTATTACGAAAAGCAAAAAAAAGACCTGCTTAAAATTGCCAATTATGCAAGTAATTTAACCTGTGACACTCCCACAATTTAGACAAAACCAACGACATCTCATATTTTAAAATCCATCAAGCCGTTTGTTTGGGCTGTAGGAAATGCCAATAAATGAAACATACACACTTTCGTACTCTCAAAATACCCTTTGCAACCGGGTAAAGAATAAAACAATATCATATAGAGCAGTCTATTGAAGCATTCTTCAGACCACATACAATGGAGAGCAAATAGTATTCAGCTATTCAGTCACGCCAGCAATTAACGTTTCACATATAAATGTCATTTCTATTGTTACATCAGGTGGTGAGCTATTGTTGAGTACCTATTCGTTTTCGATAGGACAAGTCCTATAGTCTATTTATAACGACAATAATCAAACTGACGACATGCTTAATCGACTACGCCGCATACATTTCGTTAATTGAAATGTAAATATAGTTGTTGTCGCAGCACAAAGCTGTTACGCTATACTATTTTATTTCGTTTACGTTATATTTTATTTTAAGCATTTAAGCATGATATTCCTAAATATTTGTAATATTTGACTGACGTCTGAAAAATATTTACCTTACCGGAATGACGAATGAGATGGTTTGTTATTACGATTATAAGATACACTATTCACAAAAGAGGTTTTGGAGTGTATGAATGTATGTATGTATGTATGTATATATTGTCTACATATATGTCTCATTCTTTGGCACGACCTGCGTCCCAAGCTCGGTGGATTGTAACATATAAAATGTCATTGGAATCATTTGAATTTTTAGAGTGATATAGGTTATATTATTTATTTACCTACTCAACTTATTGTTTTCATAAAAAGTCTCTACTTGTTTAATTTGAATTACGGTAATGAACATTCACCCTCTTTTAATTGAAGTTGCAAATTGAGTCACAGATACCTTAAAGATATTTTCATTGAATTAAAACTTAATACATTTTGATGTGCACCAACAGAATAATAGAAAGAAACTTTATAAGTAATTTACATAATATTGTGTAAATGCCCACAAGAACAGCAGATTATGGTCTTCAGTGCCTAATTATGTCGTTACTTGGCAAAGTAATCATAAACAAAACGTTATGTAATATAGTAATAACGTGATGAACTCGATTCATCTCATTTATCTAATGTGTTTAGATTCAATTTTTAAAATCAGTTTTTAAATCAAAATAACTGCTAAAATAAATAAGTTTAATATTTATGTAAAAAATAAGGAATAATAAATGTGACTGCAAATCTCAACGTTCTACCCACCAACTCGGATAGGCCTAAGAAAGTAAGTTTACAACTCTATATTAGTATTAATAAAAAATAAATTAATAATTAATATTATTTAATATTGGTGATAAAGGTGATAAAAATTTGCCAACCTCCTCGAATTTAAGAGATTTGCCCGCCGTAAGACCCGTAATATTTTTATAGGATTAACTACTTAACGTATCATAGCTCTTAATAGCAGTTAAATCAAGAGCCATTTGTAGCTTTCAACTTATGCTTGTACAAATGTCACAAGGAATCTCTCTGAAAATTAAAAGTGCGTCCGTAAGCAAAGTGAATGCCTCTGTCATCCACACAATTTTCAACAACGTTGCCCGACTTGCCGAGACAATTAGAGTGAAGCCTATTGTAAATAACAATGGTATGTATGTATGTGATTTTTTAAATTAAAAATCTATCTCATGTATTATGTATATTTAATTTAAGAGTTTTATTTCTTAAAAATATGGATCGATTTACTTTTGTAGTAAAATAAGTCAAAAAAGCAAGGATTTAAGGCTTTATGATATAGGGCTAGCTGACGAATATGCAGTCTACCTGATGGTACGTGGCTACAGTCGCTCATGGATATCTGGAATCAACAACAGACAGCATTAGATATTTCTACCTGAGGTCGGTCTTCGCCGCTTCCCTTGAGGACTAAGCTGGAACGCCTGGAAAATAAAAACGAAAAGTCTGTATCCCTTACCACACGAACCGTCGAACCACAAAGGATTCTACCACCTTCGATCTCAAATTCTCAAAGGCTACTACAATATTACAAATTGTACGAACGCTCGTCTATTCTTGACAAACTGTTTACATAGCGTCCTATTTCAGTGTAAGTGTTATTTAAATTAAACTTAAGTAAACATTTCCTATAATACTTACAGTTAGAACAGACTCTAAATCAACGAAATATCCATACATCAAGAAATGTAAGCACCTAATTCTCTATCTACTCGCCTGACTTCAAAAATAACATATTTATATATGTTACTTTTCTTACTTTAAATTTCTGTTATGATTATCCCGTTTAAAATATGTGATTAAATTTATTCAATGTATATAATATATAGCATAGTCAACAAGTTGAAAAACGCAAAAATAGGGATAAGGCCCCTAAAAATATGAGAGATAGCTTATTCGATTCAGAATGACGTATAGAAAAATGTATGTCAAGGATTTTATAGCACATAATAATGTATTTTTTAACATAATAAGATGTGTTAAAAAGTTTAGTTTTTCCAAAAAACAAAAACGAATACAAGTGAAGTAAATTAAAAAGGAGCTTCTGAAAGAAGAGACGATCTACCACGTTGAGGACGTTCCCGGAACTCTACCACTATTATTTATAATTTAAATTTAACGCCTAACATAACGCGCACCCATCACGGCATGGACACGTTTCTGCCGTAAACAGTAAACCGCATGAAATAGGTTACTTTTAGTTTCAAATATAAATTTTAAAATAAAATATCCTGTTATAAGAGTACTTGAAAGAATAAAATGGTAAAAGAACTATTAGAATCGATTAAGTTGTTTCATAATTTTACGATCACAGACAAAGTAACAAATGTTTCCTATCAATTAAATATTTATTTGCCTATCGAAAAATCATTAATGAAATATATTTTAAAGATGTGAAATGAATGCGGAATTATTATTAACCAATATTTTTCATACCATATCTATGACAAACGCACAGGCATATTTTTAAAACTGAATAATAAATTGAGTTTATAAGAAACCGCACGACTTTGTACATGCTATTTAAGTAGGTACATAGCGTGTGGCGTCTCTTGCTCTAATCGAGTTTCTAGTAACGTGGAATGTGACCCCTACAAACGCTATTTTAGGATCCCTTATGTCGCTTATTACTCTTGTCCTTGTGCAAAATATTTATATATTAATTTACCTTAAAAATATTTACACAAACATTCTAAGTGTACGTGTAAGAATGACTTTCTCTAATTGGATTTAGCGACAGATAGAGAAAAGCAACTTATAATGAAGAATACAACATTCTACTTTACCACTTTTATCAAATAAACAAGTATTTCATTACACTGTACTGTACTGTATTACATTAATTACAAGTAATATTATATTCATACTTTACTTCGGCATTTCCTCAGACACCATAACGTAATCGTCCGCAGTGCTAAGTGGAAGTCCCCTGAAATCTGGAATGCTGTCCCTCAAAATGTCATTTACCGATCCTCTCTATGCCATTCGCTTTTATATTTATGGGCTCGCTTATTACCCGGCGTCGCACGCTCTATAAATTTCCATTATACAAACATCTCATTTTAACAACACCAGCATTTTCACACGAAATTTATCATTCGCAGAAGTTAATGGACTTTTGACATAAACACACGAACCTTTAGTTTGATTTGTTGACTATTATACCGAAGTAAGTATAACATGATTTTTTGATCATTATATTTTTATGCATACATAATTTTTGTGACGCAATAAATGTATACAAATATTGAGAAACAGCGATAGGTTTCATGATTGGTCTTCAATTCAAGGAAACCCCCCATCGCCCTAATTTCCTGTAACAACAATCTGTACAACTGGGTCGTAATTTCATTGGCATAATATTGATGTATCATTAGGAGCCCGTAACATTTAAAAAATAAAAGGTAAGGCCTTACCACACCCTCCAATCTAGAACACTGCTGCTATAAAGTAGAAATGATGATACGGTCGCGCTGCCACGTTGTAATCAACTTTGTAGACTGTTGTTCATGCATGGATCATGCAAAAAAATTTTAACAAAAAAATACAACCGACTTCTATGTCACTACAAAGTAAAAAATAATTCAAATAAATGTTGGTTTAGTACATATTTCTGAAGTCGGCGCTCATATTAGACGCGCTGAGGTCTAATGAAATTGCAAAGCCAGTTCATCATTGACTATTTAAGGGTCTGATAATGTAGCTCGGAGACTAAAATATGTAACTCCTCAACCGATGGGAATAATTATGTTGTGTTTGAAGATATTTGGTGTAGGTTCTAATGAAATTGCAAAGCCAGTTCATCATTGACTATTTAAGGGTGTGGCTCGGAGACAAAATATGTAACTCCTCAACCGATGGGAATAATTGAGTTGTGTTTGAAGATATTTGGTGTGGGTTCTAATGAAATTGCAAAGCCAGTAAATAGTAAATCTTTTATGTCTCTGTTCATTATCGTAGGTTTGACTCCGGCGACACCGCCACACCTATTTCTACCTAATAACACCAGTGTTCCGCTGCTATGTTCCGTTTTGAAGGGTGTGGTAAGGTAGACAGACTTTTCGAGGCGTTCCAGCTTAGTCCTCAGGTGTATCGGCGCATCTGTGGCCAACCTCAGGTAGGAATATCTAATCCTATCTGGGGTTGATTACAAATGTCCATGGCCGGCAGTAGTCACTTACCATCAGGCGGACTGCATGCTCGTCTGCTACTCCTATGTTATAAAAAAGGTATCGTAGGTATGTACCTACTCGTCTTTATATATTTGTCCACGGCACCCACTTCATAAGAAATATTAATTTAGGTTTTACCGTTTGAACCCTTTTAATGTAAATTTTTGTGTCAAAAGTAATTTCGTATTAATTGTATATTGGTAACGAAACTAGGCCTGGCGCACTGGCACGCGCTTTAAATAATAAATTATTGATGTGATATTATGAACGTTTACAATTTTACAAACCAAATAATTGAAAAAATGTTCACCAATTATTTATTTTTTGCTACCAAGTCAACAAGTGAAATACGTAACGTAATTAGTTAAAAATTGTAAAAGACAAACAAAAGTATATTCGCTGAAAGGGCGTGGCCGAACAAAGAGTACGGTCGTAGGTATCTGCCTCTGAAGCCGGTATTTCCGAGTCGCCGCTACGCAGACAAGGCTTTTACTAAGAAAATATTGTTGCCGGCTTCGTTCCCTCAACTAATGGATTTTATTTTTGTAAAGAAACGAGCCCGACAGAAACTTTGACTTATTTCGGACTTTTATTTATTTCGCTGTGGATTTTACATTTTATTTGTATACAAGTAAAAACTTTTATATTGCGACAACAAAGACATATAAAACAGAAGCTTGAATAATAAAAATAGTAATATTAAACAATTAGAATTAATATTAAAATATATTATTATATTACTGATGGCCCACGCCTACCGATCCGCCACGCGAAGTTCTGGGGAAAGCTCGCTCAATCTAAAACTTAGTTGGAAACTTTTTAATGATCAGATTTTTACTACTTTCTTTGCATTAATTGCTTGCCCTCTACAAATACTTTGTTATACGATTTAGTTCTATTTTCCATAGATATTTAATTATTTATTAGATTATTAAAACAAAATGTAATATAAAATTAATGGCAGTCATTATAACAGCAACGAGCAAACAAAAATAAGAGCTTACATTCTTTTTAAACCATTTCAATATGACGATTTCAGATTCCTTATGCCCTTTAAGGGGAGTCGCTACTCAAGGCGCTCTTTTATTAAAAGTAAGATAGTAGTCTGAATAACGCATAACGAGCCAAGCCGGGTTTATGATGAAAGGACGCCCTCAGTCACACCTAATGAATAATAATTGTCGGTAGCAATGTCACTCCAGACAATCTGAGGCAGAAAATGGTGCGCGTGTTGAGTATAAAATATTCATTTAGGGACCACTCATTTTGTCATTTATTCGTATTGTAAAAGGTTTTACGGCAGAAACACATTTAAAATTTAGAAATAAGTCCGTAATTTTTTTAGTTCTCTCAAATGTATAAATAAAGGAACTAGATGTTCCTTCCTTGATTAACTTGTTTTGTCATCCAGTCCGAACTTTTTA
The DNA here is from genome assembly GCA_014595695.2 of Epargyreus clarus clarus. Classification (NCBI taxonomy): domain Eukaryota; kingdom Metazoa; phylum Arthropoda; class Insecta; order Lepidoptera; family Hesperiidae; genus Epargyreus; species Epargyreus clarus. The sequence goes on from JACTTY020000006.1 coordinate 1,259,622, forward strand.
TGTGGTGAAAAATATAACATTTTAAACCCTTGTTAAATTATAAAAAAAACTTAAGGAAGGAACGTTAAATGCATACTTAGATGGTAGTATGTTGTTACAATGGTAGTATATTAAAATACAGTGAAATTATAATATGTAGGCAGTTAACGCAATATTTTTTTGTAATCCTTCAGTTAACACTAATTTATGTGATAGAACGTTTCCATAGAAACGTTACAAAGAACAACAAACGTTATTTCGATATACCTGAGCTTTTCTTGCCAGTTATGTACATAAACGTGCTTTTATAATAGAATTTACATGAATATTTTAAAGTATACTTTGCTTTTCTTAGTTTCACACACCAATTATGTATTTAAATAGATAAGTTGCAAGACACGCTTTGCAGTCAATTTCCTTGCCGAAATAATGATTCCATTTAGCCTACCATTTTGATTAGTAAGTAGTTAGTTTAAGTAGTAAGTGTCTGGACTGCCTTATATTTGAATCTATCATCTAGGTAGAACTCCTGCTTTGTATGGAAAGAGTTACAGAAATATATAGGTGGCTCTAACCACTTACCATCGGGTGGTGCCATCGTTTAAGTAAATAAATTAAATGAAATAAAATAAATAAATTTAAAATTATAAATTAATTAAAATTATAAAATGAAATTTTATAAAATTTATAAATTTTATAAAATTTATAAAATTTAGGTAAATTTTATAAAATGTATTGCGAATTTATGGATATGAAATCGTAGGCCGTTACAATTTTACATACGACGGATTGCATGTAACAAAAGCAAACGCCAACTGGTTTTATTACACAAGAGATTCAAGTAAATTAGGCTTTACTTACTTTAGTATATTTAGATAAATAGTGATCATATTTATAATAACATAGAAATAACATGCAATCTACTTAATATCAAATGTATCCACTTAAAAGTGATGGGGAGGACCACATCACATGCAGAAGAAAAGAATAACAGTAGATATAACAGTGTCTTTATATCTTTGTCTTTATGCGGTTACCATAAAGTATATTCAAAATTACCAAGCTAAACAGGAATAAAGCCTGCACATTTGTACCGCTGCTTTGTGTGCCGTTCTCGTATATACTTGATTCCCTAGGTTTCTGCAGTATGTTACTGTTGTAGAGTCGAATTCTCATAGCATATTCTATGTTACGTGATCCCAGTAGCCGGCAAGGCGGCTCACACGATACGTGCCTTAATTATCTCTATACTATGATAGAACTATCATAAATAACTTAGGTATGTAATATTGTGTGGATTTTGCGCTTCTTTGTATCATCCAATTGTTGCAGGAAATGTATTCATAGTACAACAACATTATCGAGCACTGCAAGAATAGTACGAGTATATAGATATTCCTGGAAAGGGAATTTTCTTTTTGTAGCGTAAGGAATTATGCATAGGTAGGTATATATTACGTATACAGGGTCACATAGGTCACATATCGTGGCATATCGTCAGTCTAAAACACCTACTAGTAACATAGTAACAAACCTCATACTCATATATTAATATTGATGCATTTTTTTTTATCTTAAACACAACATTTAAAATCATACATTTGTTATAACTTTCTATAATATTTTATGTACATATTTCCTTACATTAGGGCTATGGCTTTTGTTGGAACAGCAATACCTTTCCCAGGCACGCTATTCCCTCGATTCGTGCCGCATATAATTATAAATTACATAGAACAAACGTCACTGAAACCACCTCAAAGTTTACACAAAATGTATACTTATAAATTAAATTATTCGCAAAGCATGCAATATTAAATTTATTGCAACGTCCCCATGTAATTCTACAATACCCATTCACTCTCGTCAGACAGTTGTTGTAAAATTTTAGGTATATTGTAACTCCCGGAGCGCTATGACATGGGGCTCTTCAAAAAAGGTGCAAAAAGAGCTCTCCTTCAAAGCCGGCGATGCATTGGCGACTCCCCTGGTGTTGCAAATGTCCATAGGCGACGTTAACTACTTTCCATCAGGTAGCACGTCTGCTTTATCGTCAGGAAAATAACTCATTTTTTCGTGCAAAAGTCTATGTTACTGAATGTACGGTCCATATCGGTTGAATGGTTCCCAAACTCAAGCCGTGCATATAGACCAAACTATTAGTAACGGATTATTTAACGAAGAATAGCAGTCAATTTAGATACAACTTGTTTATACCTCGCATGACTTATAATTTTACTTTTCGTCCACATATTCATGACTATATCTATACTGATTACAATTATATAAGCACAAGAGTAGATATAACTTTGTGACAATTTCCTTATAAAGCCAATAAATTACTATATATTGCGGTTCGTTTCGAGCAAAGTTCTATGATGTAATTGAATGGTTACCTCGTCCTCTGAGATACAGCGTAAAGTGTACTCATAACATATTCAACGTTATGTAGTACCTACGGAGTAATATATGATACAGAACCAATGTATCTCACCAATTGAGCTTATGCATAGCTCGTGCCTTATATGTTATCAAGGTGTTATAAACTAGTGCATATTATACCTTACCCGTAAGCTATGATATATAGCTAGAAAGCAGTGGCGCAGCATGGACTTGAGGGTGGAAATTATATTTGCAGCTTATTCTAAATGGTCGCAGAAAAAAGGGCCTGTTATAAAAATATTGTTTAACCATCTAAGTTTGTAAGTGCATAAAAATCAGCAGTGTAATATACATCATTTTCGTTCAGATATACTTACATTTAATAAGAATACTTTAAGGTGAATTTTCCTGCAGTGAAAGCATTATTGTGCCATGCTCTACGTACTTACCTAAAAGTAGACTGTTCTACTTCTCATATTACAGTAACCTCGGGTTACATACGAGTTTAGTACTCGTAGTATTTAAAGCACTTCGCCGTACCATATTGTCGCAAACAATTCGTAAGGTAAATAGTCTACACCCTTCTATATTTTTTTATTCAATGAAATGGTTAAAGTACTGGTGCTCAAATTGTAACATCCGTAGCCGTGCCGTGTTATTTATCGTGTATTTATCATTCTCGTGTAATTTACGTTCGTTGCATGGAACTAACGTTTAAGAATATTAATTTTATTTGGGTGTATTAGGTTACTGTTACATTTTTTTACGTATTTTATCTACCCCTGGCTTCCTCCTGGCTCCGCTCCCTTTCACCGACCTATTGCGTCACAGTTACTCAATTTATATTAACCATCACATCCTATGAGATTCCAATAAACTATATGGTCTACGTATTCATTAAAAATTCGTGTTTCCACATAAAAGTAAAAAACTTAGTAGGTACATACAAGCATGCACAAGTGTAGCTGCCAACAGATACTTCGCAAAATAATCGTCTTCAACAGAGACAAGATTTTACAGTGTTTCAAAAACTAAAAGCACTTAAATAAAATGAAACAAAACATAACTCTTAACGGTGAAAATGTATCAAGAATACTTTCTCGTTACTTTATGTTTAAAGGCACAAGCTTAGTTTCGTCAAAATTATAATATTTGTACCTTAACATCTGTCAAGAAGTACACGCACAGGAAAGTTTTTAACTATAGGACATATGTCTCTTTCCATTGACGTACTATTCGTATATATGTACTGGAATCTTATATAAAAATATTAGGTACAAAGTAACGTCATGGAAAAACCAGATAAATCATAATTTAGTCGTATATACTAGCTGAGCTATAGCTTTTGATAAGTTACAATGAATAAATAAAACTGTTTTCGTGAGAAACACTCATAAACTTTACCCCCGAACGAAGAAAATTGCGTTTGAAGAGAATATTGCCGCACTGTAATAAAGGTACATATTTCAAACTTGTATATAAATAAATATCTAAAGTAATAAAAATATTATACAAGTGAAATTTTAACATAACAAAAAATTATGACTCTTATTATTTATGTAAATGTACAGTACAAGATAAAATCATCAACCGATCCCAAAATTGTCTCATTGATGTTTACGGGACTCTTTTAAAAATAAATAAGCATATGGACATATTCAACATTCGCTTGTCTTAATTATCGAATGACATTTAAATTCATTATGTTTCAATAACTAAACTATGTATATACGATAAACTAATTATATCCGTTCAACAGATAACTTTAACATTTTCCATTAAAATTCAAAACGAGATAAAAAGTATTGAATGGATGATCATTGAATTACTCATGTTATAATATGGTCAAACGCAAAAATATTTTGTTACGTTTGTATTATGTATATAAATAAAATGAAGGCACGCATGAGTAATGCGCTGCACCTGTGTTACATATCAAAAGCCGATATAGTGCAATATATTATTAAATCCATAACAAAGTTCCGCTCTAATGCACGTACACACGTAGATATAATTAGAAATTAAACGAACTTACCTAAGTGAAGTTCCATTTCAATTGTACGAACTGCATAGTCTCGAAATGATAATGTTGACATGTAGTACACCGCCAGTCGCCAGCCTTGTGTCACGTATATTCAGAGCTAAAAACCTCGAATTCAAATAATTTAAAACAATATCCAACCTACTTATAGCGCCCCCTACCGGTAAATGTCATTAAGTTTAGAGATCCTGGGGTCAAGATGTAAGTTCATTAGCTCGATTATTTTACAACATAGATGATATAATGGGTAATACTTATCGTATATAAGTATGGGTGGGTGGGTTATAATATCATTTCGAGACTATACAGTTCGTACAATTGAAATGGAACTTCACTTAGGTAAGTTCGTTTAATTTCTAATTGTACTTCACTGCATAGTCTCTTCAATGATAATGTTGACATGTAGATGTTTAGAGATTTGTAAAATAACGAGCATATTAAACAAAATACAAAAACATTTAAATCCTACTATTTTTAAAATTCCTAATTTAATATATCTATTTAAATATTAATTACAGTTATCAAGTATACGTTTGATGTAACGTCTCTACTACAAAATTGAACTTAGATCTGATCCATTCAGCTATCCTTCTAAGAGGGTCTTAACTGACACTCATATGTTTAGACGTCAGCGTAGCAGCGTGGTAATGCGTGCTCTCTAATGGTATGTATTGTAAAAAATGATATATCAATGCCATCATCTTCCGTGGTTGATAAAATCTAGAAACTGTCGTCTGGAAGGTCACTGTATTATAAGATTACATAAAAGAAATAAACTTATCCTTGCAACTCTCAAGTGTTACTAGGCCTATCTAGGTAATTTTATTAAGGATGTGCTGGACAAATACTATGATTACTATGAAATAATGGTAATACTAGATTGTTTGAACACTGGTTATAGTAAGGTTTAAATTCAGGTGGCAATTTAATATACAATATCTTCCGCCAAGCAATTTGGTTAATATACAATAATGTTATTATTATGTTTATGTATACTTTTTAGAAGTCTCGACTCAGACGTAGGCGAATCGGTAGTAATAATGGCATTCACGGGCTTACACCAAGTGAACGTCATAATATATACGATATCTATTGTTTTTATATATTACTTATATATATATATATATATATATATATTACTTATATATTTTTATTGTTTTTTTTTTTTTTACTATATGAGTAATTACAATAACCAAAAAAAAGTAAATAGTATTTTTTCTTCATCTCCACTAAATAATATATAATATTTTACACTTAACTCGCTAAAAATATTTATACATCAGATGTAACTATCCCAAGTAATAGCATACTTGGGATATGGAGGATAGAAAACCTAAATATGCATTTTAAGAACAAAAATAATTCTAGATATATATATATATATATCAAAATGAAAAGAATATTGTAACCAGTCTACAGATAGATCTAGTTATTTACACTGTTTAGGCCAAAATATTATAAGCACCAGCATCACGTTTTCATTATTGCGTCTAACATTGCTTGTAGATTCGTGTATAGAAACGAAACGCTCCTCGAGGAAGCGAGTAACATACAGGGTAAAGCGTTGACGGAAAACAATTGGATTCAGATTTTTTTTTTTTTTTTTTTTTAATTCATATGAGACCCAAAATGCAACCCTTCCAAAATGAAAGGTTTATTTATTTATTTATTTATTTTTTTAATACTATTTTTTAGGACTGTCTGGACCAGTCTGGTACTACCACAAACTCCCCAACCGTTCAGAGATAATCTTTAACAACAATTATTTTATTAGAAATAAAATGAATATTTCCATTTAAATAGTATAACCTTAGTCATGACATGTAAGTCATACTTCTTGTAGGTTTCCTAGTAAATAAATCTATTTAAAAACCTTCAAAGTGTTAATTCGCAATGTATAATCTTGATTTAGTGATAGCAAATTCATTCTGAAATTATTGAATGTATTATGGAAATAAAAACATTTTTTGGGTATTCAATAAATCCAATATGTGCCTTGATATTACGGTTAAATGTGGGTATTAAACACCATGCTGTATCTATATGATATAACTGTAGAGTTGCCTACAGGTATTAGGGTTTCACCGTGTTGAAGATGATTATTGAAAAAATATCTTTAAGCACAAGTAACGCTGCATTTAACTTTAAATAGTTGATCGGATTTGTTATTTAAATCAAATAACAAAAATACCGAGAATAATGACCATATGTTACATAACTGATTGTGTCCCGATAATAAAAATAATATGACAACTACCACCTGTAATTATATCTATGTGTAAGAGGGATAGTATTTTGATAAACATTATTAAAATTGTTATATATATATACATATCTTTGCATTTATTATAATTTTTATTTTTTAATATTATTATTATATATATATATATATTTTTTTTTTTTCACCCTTGTGTTGATTTTTAATCTTTTATCTAATGGTAAAGCAATTTGATTTTTTATTTATTTATTGCTTGTATAATACAACCTTAACAGTTGTATTATTTCCAATTATCAAACTATCTTTTAAATAACCAATAAATCCTAAAGAATGATATAGCTTATTATGTCTATGATCCTAAATTACTAAGTGTCGTTATTGTTCCTTGTCCATTATTATGACATTTCAAATAGGAACTATGTTATATAAATATATAACTGACACAATGTCCCTAGATCTTAATCAGTTATGTATGGTCTTGTATCTTTTAAAAGGTTAGTAAAAATATAAATATAGTGTTCTGCTCAAACCAAAAGAAAGAACTTGAAATGCATAGAATTTCCATTTAACCATAGACATGTAAACACTGTTTAAGGTAATCATGAATTAGTATCCAAATATGCTTTCTTGAAAACAATAGTAAGTAGTGAGTGGAATGCCAGGCTTTATTTAAAGCTCAAGATTAAGACCAAGATATTCAATATAAACCAACATCACCATCATCAGGTGTTGGTAAAGTAAAAATATTGTAAAAAATTGGTTAAGAGTAAACAATATGTTACCACTGATGTGAGAAGTCTTTCTACACACATACCGAGTATATTTTGAAAAAATCTTCATTCCTTGAGAATAATGAGTTTAAGTGTTTATACAAATAGACTCTTAAAGCTAACCACTTGCAAAGCTTGGGTCAATAGTTATTTGTTACAACTGGTCTTTAAAATTAAAATTATAATCGACCACACTATTAACCACTCACCTAAAAATCTGTTGTGATTGATGATTTATTCCAAAGGAAACTTCGATCAAGCCTTTCTGTGACACAGGTATTTGTGCATGAGGCTTGTTGTAAGTCAGATAATGACCCTATTTGGTATGAGTATCTCAAACTCTTGGATGAAGTTTATCATAGGATGAAGTGTAAATATCTTCGTTATATTTGTTATTATAAAATATTGTACTATATATATATGAATTGAACAATCATTTGTTCCAGTACTTGTACTATGAAATTTCTTCTTATTATTTATTATACATAATAAATGACCAGCACCAGTAATAAGATAATTGATAGCAAATTATCTTTATACATCAGATGTAATCATCAAATTATCTTTATAAAGGCAAATAATTTAAAATTATTAAGAAACAACAAATATTACAAAAGGATATAAATTGTCATCTCTATATCCTGTATCATGTACATTATTAATCTGAATGATTCTTCAATAAAATGTTCATTCATTAAAATCATTACATCCACTCGATGGTAATAGTTGTGTCTATCTACTGATTATTAGTATTTTGTTATATAGGTTATTTACCCAATGTAAAGGACATAATACCCTATTAGAATGGGTGAATATCCGTTGTATCCGTCTACTTAATAGTAGTATCTTGTTATAGTTGTTATATAGGTAAATATCCAATATGTAAGGGTCCCTTATTTGAACGGATGAATATCCATTAGGTATGTTCTACTCAATAGTAGATTATTTTATGTGAGTAAATACTCAATATAAACAGGTTAGTATCCACGAACGGGGCTAAATAGCACCCTATTTCTTGTAATGTAGGTAAATATCCAATATGTAAGGGTCATAACCTTATTTGAACGGGTGAATACCCATTAGGTATATCCTACTCAATAGTAGATTATTTTATGTGAGTAAATACTCAGTATAAACGGGTTAGTACCCATGCACGGGGCTAAATAGCACCCTATTTCTATGTTCATAGCTTTATATAAGCGAGATTTATATAAGGATTTAAATAAGCGAGATCACCTAAATAGGTGACAAGCTTATTTAATGAACATAAGACGTCAAATTCCTTGCTACAGAACAATATGGTAATCTAAAAATCCTTTGCTTGGAAAAATATATATGTAAAAATTTACCTTGTCATTCGTCATTAATATATAAGATTATCATCTTATCTTTAATAAATGAAAATAATACATTTTCAATTTGCGACGGCATTCGTAATGGCCGCCTAGTACAAATCTTCAGAATAATTTCGTCAAAATTCTTTATTTTCCATTGTAACTTTTCTGCACAATATATCACACCTACGTCTTTTATAAATTATTAATTGAAATATTTGTTATAAATTAACAATTTTTACTATAAATTACTTATTTTATTTCTTATTTTGAAAAATCATAAATGTACACAGGCTGCACGAAAAACGATAATGACATTTACCGGTAGGGGGCGCTATAAGTAGGTTGGATATTGTTTTAAATTATTTGAATTCGAGGTTTTTAGCTCTGAATATACGTGACACAAGGCTGGCGACTGGCGGTGTACTACATGTCAACATTATCATTGAAGAGACTATGCAGTGAAGTACAATTAACAATATCAGTATGTATATTTTGTATCAATTTATGCAAATAAATCACATTAAGTTGTTTGCTTGTCCGCCTTTATAGTCAAATGCCGGCTCCAAAATGGCCAGTAACTGAAAAGGTCCCATAGTAGGTAAGCATAGTTATGCTACATGCATAGGTATATTCGATGATAATCCAATGTTGATTGGTGAAATTATGTACCTGCGGGAGCACCTACGCTGTGTAAGATGTTATTAGAAACAGCATTTGCTGATAGATATCGAATGGGACCAACGAAAGCGCGGATAGCCAGAAGCAATCACCCATTCAGATCCTGGCTGCGCTCTATGTTGGTTAGCTTTGTACGTAGGTATTAGGCTCTTCTCCCGCGGAGATTTATCTAAGCTACCCGATGGCGCTACCGAAACTAAACTATATTTAATCATTATTTTTTAAGCTAAGTACGATGTCGAATGACTAGCGATGAAGACTTTTTACAATATGTTTACTATAAGAATAGACGAAAAAAAACTGAGCGAAAATCAATCGCTCAGGTACTATATTATAATGAGACAATCAAATGCCTGTAAGTCGCCTCGATGTCTGCAGTTCGAGTCAAGAAAATTGCTGGGTATTTATAGCTAATCAATAAATTAGTGACAAACGATCACGGAACTACTTTGTTATATATTACTTCGTTGTATTTTTTTTATAATATAGGAGTAGCAGACGAGCATGCAGTCCACCTGAGTGGCTACTGCCACCCATGAAAATCTGTAATCAACCCCAGATAGGATCAGACATTCCTACCTGAGGTCGGCCACAGATGCGCCGCTACCCCTGAGGACTAAGCTGGAACGCCTCGGAAAAGTCTGTCTCCCTTACCACACCCTTCAATACGGAACACAACAGCGCGTAACACTGCTGTTATTAGGCAGAAATAGGTGTGGCGGTGGTGCCACCGGAGTCGAACCACAAAGGGTTCTACCACCTTCAAATTGTATTATTTTGTGTGAATTGCAAAACGTTTAGTGTTCCTTTTAGAATACAATCCTAATTAGGTATGTAGATACATATTTTTATTTATATTCAATCTTGAAGCGTTGTTTACCGTGGCTATAATAAAATGTTTAATGCTATTCAATATTCACAATGTTCACTTATATGTTACGCTCATCCACACCGGGGCTTAACTGACAAATTGCGTTGTCAATTTGTATAACGACGTGCCTAATAGCATTAATCTATTACACAATCATGGATATTGATGGTAAAGATATCGATAATTGAGCATCAAACCTAAAATTTGGTTGGAAAATATATTTCCCTGGATCTCTTAATGAATTTAAAATTTGTTTGGGCTTTTAAAGGCAAGTTTAGTTTATAAGTATGTATATATTGTATATGCTTCGTCATCTGCCTGCTTGGGGTAGGACTTTACAAAATCTATTCTTAGTCGATCACATTAATCTATTCACATCCACATTAGGGATAGAGCGCGCGTAGTAATTAAAACTCAGCTTCTCAATTACCCCCATTAATCAAGTAAAAGATCCAAAATTATGCGAGATGCAAGATTTTCAAATTATGTGCTAAATCTCTCTCACTTTGCCCAACAGTTCACCAGTAATAGCAATGACGACAAAATCAAAGAAATGTTTGGCAATTCATTTAACGTGGTAATATCCCCAATGTAATTAGTGGCGCCGCGCTGCAGTGTCTGTTACCGCCATTACTCAACCGAGCACTCCGTTTGAGGGATTAGGGGTATTAGCAACAGAGACAAACAGCTCCATGTTCTGTTTTGTATTTCACCGATGTAACACTTTGGACTATAAAACTATAGATAATAAAACTGCAATTAAACCTATAAAACTCTTCATTATCAGATGATATAAGAATTTCAAAGATTTATTCATCATCATATAGATATTATATACATACAAGCAAATTTTATATCGTAAACAGCTGCTATAGTTGTGTTGCAGCTAAGTAGAGCATTCATAAGTTTAATATCAAAGAGATTAAAATAAGGGACATATAGAGCGTATATTATCAGATTATCAACCGGCTTAATGTAATGCCTAAAGATGTATCGTAAGACTCGTCTATATAGTAGTTAATTAATTATTTTTAAGCAGTCAGATTTATTGATGTTATAATAATGTCTATTCTTAACTGGAATATATTTTCGTAAATAACCTCTCTTCGTTTGGGAAGGTTAATTATGCTTTATTATATCTTTGACGAAAACCTTGCAAGAAAAATCTACCAAATACCACAATTTATTACAAGTCGTAGTCATAAAATACTTACGTTGTAAAGCCGCTCCAGCAGATACTCAGCTGGGGGTCTCTTAACAGTCTCTCGCAAGTTCATCTCCGCCGGCAGCGTCTAGTAGCACCCATTAAAATCAATGACACCAACCTATTTGTACAAAGTGACTATAAAACTCTTTATGAACTGATTTAATAGATACCTTCTACAAACTACAAACGTGAGTTTTAATGTTGGTCCCGTACACAAAATATAAATTGTCGCTTCGAAAGCTAAAAAGCACGCCTATTAGCCAATGACCTAATATGTGATTATTTTTAATTAAATATTTTATTAACTAGCGATAATAAATGCTTATAAATGCTTGATAATGAAATTAATTCCTTTTTGATTACTTTTACTTAACAAAAAACTACAGAGAGTTTAAATGAGTAAATATAAATATTTTGATAACAAAGCATATTGTAGGGAAATCTTCCAATCGATGCTCGTAGATAGGTACTATAATGGAACCAATGAAGCAGTTATCCGTGTGCCTATTTTCATGTACCACGATTGTGTCCAAAATAAAATTTGTCTCTTTCCCCTAAGTGCTACGTAAAGGGAACTTATCGTGAATTCGCAAAAACTAAAAAATATATTTAATGGTTACAAGCTTTTAGGGTCGCTGATAACGTTAAACGTGCTACCGAGATTTCGTTTGTCGATAATTAAGATGGAAATTCAGAAGGCGAGGAATCATTACTGAAAGAAAAAATAAACTTACATCTCGAAAGTAAATGGTCCAAAATTTTGCGATTACACGAAAAATATTCTATAATAAGTGTATGAAGTTTTTTTTCTATAACTCTTAATATTAGCATTGCAAATATTATTAATTAATATTATTAACATTGCTAGTAACATTGGCCCTTAAATCTATTTGTGTTTGTAGAGTTCAACGCTTTCAAAATTATTAATGTGTCTCTTGTGTTCTGTTAGTAAGCCAAGAATTTATATATTCATTTGTTATAAATTGTAAATTAATATGTAAACCGTTGTTTTCAGAACTACCTTGCAATGTTTCCAAAAGTGTGTGTTCCGTACGCGAATAAGAAACAACGTCGGAAATATCAGAGAGCCAAAAGTGAAAGAAGAAGGCAATGTGATACAATAAATCGATAAAATTAACCAAGCACAGCTCTTGCCAACTTGGCCGGCCCCGCGTAACCAGACTGGCGGCCGTGTTCGCGTCACACCTCGTCGACTGCATCTGTCTTTAGGGCATTTCTGGTTATCAATTACGACATCAGTTTCGGCAAACGCTTTCCAATATATACGCTAATCCGTAACATATTGTACTCCAAATATGGTTTTGTTTTTTACTTATTGATGGTGGCAGAGTTCCTTGTTATTCAACAAAAGTCCGTTAGCAATAAAATCAATGTTGACCCATTTGTGGGTCTATTCAACATTTATTTAACAATTTAAGTACAGTTGAACAAATTAAAAAGGCAAAAATTGTCTTATTTCGAAATGTGATAGGCAAAATTGGTTAATATTGATTATTATTAAAGGGCGTGCCAACGCCTTACTTAGTTTTGCCTTTATCGTGTTCTTGTTTGAAATGTCAGGCAGTGTTACTTACGTAAAGCATTCCAACTACTACTTTTTATTTCTGGGCTACTCCCAGACACGGTGTGACGGAAAATTAAAACATTTTTTACGCGACTACGTGGTATTCCAAGCGTATGTAGATAGATAACACCTCTTCTTTGGCACACCCTAGAGTCCAAACGGTTTAGGAATTATGTATAGCATAATAATATAATGCGTCGTTTGATTCTTTACATTAGTAGTATGTAAAAGTATACCTACCTACTTTTTAAGTTGTCGGAATTTTTGTTCTTATAATATTTTTGTTACTTAATATCTATTTAATTTTATGTAGATTCAATTTGATTATGGCATCAGTAGATTGTCAGGGTCCGTGTAGGTCAGTGAGCTTCGCCCTCTTCACGTTTAATTAGTTCACTCGGTTACGTTTAACCATTCGTAAATGTCGGGTAAACCCGCCGGAGATTTTTTCTAAAATTAAACTGTTTTAACAACTCGCCGAAGCACCCTTTCAAACATTTAATGCAATTTAACACGACAAATTAAGTGCGGGCGACGGCTTATTAATTCGTAAATAATAATCAAACGTAGGTTCATAACGTCAACACGGCTCACGATGTAATTTTGTAACGGCATATAAACTACATATCACTCACGATCTTCCAGCAAGAGAGATAATTAAAACAGACAATAAACGAACGCTGTGTAAAAAGTACAATTATTATCAAGCAATAATTACTTTAACGGTAAAAATGTGTCTAAACGATCTAAATGAAACTTTAAATGGAAAAATGTGTTTTATAGTGTTCTTTCACATGTAAACGACACATCTTTCGTGGCGATCGTAGCTTATTGACGTTCTAAAAAAATCCGCCAGAATCTTCTTGTATTCAAATAAATGTTTGAATTAGTTATAATATTATCAAAAAGTTTTTTTTACGCAGATAGAAATATACGTAACTATTAAAATAAAGTGTCCGAAGAATGTATTGAAATGAAATTTTCTGCAATATACACTTTACTTATAAATTTATTTATGTTGAAGCTTTTCTGCGAAGTAACAAGCTGACACCCTTAATAATAACATCATAATATTCCGCCATATTCCACATATGAGGAACGAGGGGATCGTTGCCCCAGTTAATATAAACCGGTGTGAGGCACATACCTACCTGTGGAACAGCAATTTATATTCATTTCGCCACTCACTGACCCTTCAGCACTGCGTGAAAACGTTTTCGTTATATTATTTTTAAGGAAGCGGAAGGTATGACTGTCACTACACCATATTAAAACGTTTGTACACATCTACCGACTTATTTTCTATTAAAACTGCTAAGACAGAAGGCACAATATTAAGATTAATTTTACTTGGGCTATGTTTGTCTTTATTTAAACTTTTCAAACACATTCCAGTTTTAAACCATATTCATTTAATGATATAACAATAGGCTGTAATTAGTATACTTTTATTCAACGTGCTTCATTCATATGCCTCTGTTTTCAGGTTCGAAATGTGTAATTCATATTTTAAGCACGTTCTCGCATTCGTTCGAACTGAAAAGGATCCTAATGTAAGTTTCGTGACAATGCATTAATATGGTGCCACGGATCTGGTCTGATGAAGATGGAAGATAATAGCTTTATTTTACCTATTAGGTACAACCATTCTTTTGTTAAAAAAGGTTTCCTTTGTAAGGAAAAAAATAGAACAATTATGTAGTAGGTTACATAAAAGGAATGTTCGGAATTTTTACTGATGCAGTATCATTAGAAAAGGAATAAAAAGTAATGTATTAAAACAAAGTATTACTAATGGAGGTACCTGCTTACTATAAGGCACAAAACAAACATCCAAGTTATTTATATCCAGTTTCCTACAAAAACCCGCAAAAGCTTTTTAAAAAGGAATTCTAGGACGCCTAGAGGCCGATGCAAATTGCTTTCTGGCTAAACACGCCAGGAATGACTATTGCGCCCCCAGCTCTGGTCTTCCTGTATAAGGTACGTGATTCATTCCAAGTCCGCTTACGTGATATACTCCACGTCTAATTTTCCCTCAAAACTTTATTCATTTTGCAAACGTTAAAGCGTAGGTAAGCTGGTAAGCGTAACGTTCGGGACAAACAAGCTTTATGGTACAATACTTATAACAGTCACTACTCGGAATAAAAACGGTTGAAAAGTTGAAAATCCTTACGTATACACGAGGTTATTGTTAAATCTGACAAAATTTTTTTTTATTAATCCTATCTTTGTTATATTTGATAATTCACTGTACAACTTTATGCAATATAAAACTTGTACAACTACAAAAACGTGAAAGAAATGTTAAAAACAGTCTTCATTTCAATATGAATAACATGATTTACGATCTGCTTTTATATTAATATTATTTTCGGTATACCGGTCCGTAGGTATCACGCAACACCACAATATGAAATTGTGTTATGTGGATAAATATCGGATAATATAACAGCAAATAACCCGCGATATCAGAATATGTTATGCCCCCTGGCGTGTGTATCATATCTCCAAATATTATCGTATAATCTACAGCTACATAATTCATAAGTGATAATGACGACAAATATCTGTAATAAACACCAAAAAATATTAGATCCCTTTCCTACCTGAGGTCGGGTAGCAGTCCAGATCACTAGTCTGGAATGCCTCGGAAAAATATGTCTCTCTTACCACACCGTTCAAACTAGAACAGAGCAGCTGCTGCTATTAGGCTTTTAATACGTGTGGCGGTGTAATAATATCATTGCAATCATAAAGTGCCACTAATGTCCTCGTAAAAAACATACCAATTTATTTAACATGAATATTAACTATTAACATTATGTACATAGTTACATACGTACGCCAAACATGTTCAGCTCGGTGTTTATGCTTTTTCTATTTAGTAAATGTTGTAGATAGGAATGGACTTATTGAATTTGTACATTATGAATCATGGTTCATGTATAAAATTACATTAATATAACTCTGTCGGCATTAAGGTTAATGAAAAACATGCACAACCTACAAAAAGGGTGGGACAGATCGTAATAAAAGTTACGAGTGTTACAAGGAAACCAACAGTGAGATATTTTGCCCTACTTGTAAGGTCCAGGTAGTGGATGTTTGTTGAACATGTAGGTACAAAGTGGCGCTGTACGCCTTTATGTGCGAACACATTAATGTGCTGTACATGAACAAAAGATTCTTTTGATACAGCTAAGGCAACACGGCACTTTCCATTCCTTTCTGTTTGAATATGCCGTACATTTCGTCACAAAAGGAATTTTACGCACACTGGTAAACGATAAGCATTCTACTGACTTTTTGAAAAAAGGCTGTGTGTGAAAAGATTGTTTATAAAATAATTAGTAAATAGTAAAGGTCAATTCTAAGGTCATAATTATTAGTAAAATACAGTTTTATTTTCTGCCGGATAATATTACTTGCATATATTTTTGATGTGAAACATCTATAGCCGCACGTAAAACCGATATCTGGCGTGGCGACGCATGCCGTGGCGACGCCACGCTATACGATGGTATATATACAGTCTATATGCAGTAGTGTGTACGGTATGGCGACGCGTCGCCATGCGCAAAAATCGTAATATTTTATTTTATCATTATGACATATTTACTTCCTATCACAATATGTTCTTTTCTGCATATTACTTTTACAAAATAATGTCGATGTTTCACATCTGCCAAGCGTCCCGTGACGGCTCACATTGTTTTTTTTGAGTGTAATTAACTTTCACATAGAGAGGACATTGCTTTTAGGCAGTGACAAATTCCAACAAAACTTTTTTATTTAGAAAATATCTTGAACGCCGATGTAAAACTAGAAATACCGAACACAGGGTAGCATGGGGGGTTAAGTAGTAAAGTTCGTTACTATAAAAATTGCTTACAAAAAGTGAGGAATTAACTAGATTCTAAGAAAAAATATTTCAGATGCCTTAATCGTGAACATGAAATACCGGGCCGTTATCCCAGGAAATAAAGCCTTATAAAATAAATAATTCCCTCGAGACAGGAAGCAACAACGGGCGACAAATTGCGACTCCGAATAAAGGCTATTAAGCCTTAACGCGCTACTTGTTGAAAGTCATTGTGGAAATTGAGCCGACTAAAAATTGTATGCCTGTGAACTAAGTCGTAGCTTCGTAGCAAAGAGTAAACGTGGAGCCTGCTCATCTAAGAGGTCCCCCTACAAAGTGAAGCTCAGTAAATTATTCAACACCTGCTTCGTACGATGTCGGCCCTGGGGACGAGGCCTTATCGTTTGGTATTTAAATTCAGTTTCACTACTTTCCAACGAGCATTAGATATGCTTTACAGCTTTTTATTTAAGAAGTGTTTTACAGCTACTTGCCTAATAAGCTTCAAAAATAATTTTCTTTGTTCAAAACATACTTAAGTGAGACTAAGCTGAAAGTTTAAGTCTTAGAATGTAACTCGCATATGTCGATTTATACAAGTTCTATATAAGTATCGATCCAGTGTTCATGTTCATTCAATATTTCCCAAGATTTCTTCTGATATACAAACTCTACACTTAGTCCGATCGTTCCACCACATTCTCTTTTAACACATATCATGTTTACATCGCGTGTCTAAAGAAATGCTGATCCACGCCACACTTCATTGTATTCGCCAAACATTTATTCGTTTTTCTTTTACATTTTCTATTCGTATGCGATTTAGATAAAACACGAATATCTGGTGAGTATGCTGGATGTAGGTTAAGCTCTAGCTCCGAACTACTTTTACTTGAAATCAACAAAAGTGTCATCAACTTTAGAGTGTATCCAATCACATTTTAAATGTTGAGATGACGATAATGTGATTTAGAATATATGTAGGTATAACAATATGTTTTTAACGAAGTATCTCAAAAGTGTTAATAAATTTCTAGTTAAGTAGTTATGTACTAAACTAGAAATACAATTACAGAGACCCTAATTATAGAGATTATCACAAATAAAAAATAAATATAACCTACATCTTGTTACTAGAACAACAACATTACAAGGGCACTAAATTATCACTGACAGCAGTAAGAAGGTTAAGGTATAAAGTACCCTGCGATTTTCATCGCTTGGAATAACGTTTTTACGCGGACCATGGACACTGCGGCTTTTAACTTCGTTTATTTTACACGCTAATCCCACGGTGAAACGAACGCTGTTTTCTGCCGCTGGAGGCTTTATAAAAATGTTGGATACATTAAGTGAAGCAGTTTCTAAAAACGAGAAAAAGATCACATTTATGAGCATCAATTTTAGTGGTACATCTTAACTATGACATTTTGCAGCTGATTTTATTCATAGTTGTACAGAATACAGTACTATATTCAGAGTTTAATGGAATAGTTGTAATGATCATAATAGGTGGAACTATAACTTGCTTGCTAACGCCCATTATTCATAATGAATCTATCCAATGATTTGCCAACCGAAGATCGAAATTTTTCAATTTCTACCTAATTACAAATTACGCTACTACATTATAAATTACGCCTTTGTTAAGAAAGCATTACATAAATTGTTTATCAATAACGGGCGAAAATCAACACAATTTTCATATTACGTAGCAGTTTTCGAAAAGACGGCGCCACAGAGCTGTAAACGCTTATTCTCTAGAGACCCGTGGATTCATCGGCTTTCAAGTTTATTTTACAAAGTAATCCGACGGCGAAAAGAACAGTACTACTGCCTCTGGGGATTTTATTTTGTGAGGAAAAACATGTAACAACATAGTGATCTAGCTACCTACTGTATACTCGTCTGAATTATGGTTTATACAAATGAAATTGTAAGCTATAATTTTCATTTGCGGCTTCTGAAATTCAGCTGATAAGGCCAATAAGTGAGAAAAACTGGTATGATGAAACATCAAGAGACATATTGTCGTTTCTATCTTCTTAACATATTAGTATGTGCACTGATAACTCTAAAATTAATGTTATAAAATCCTAAAGCCTTTTTTAGACAAAAACGTCTGTGTATGGGTATTGCTACCCATTGATATTAGCAACTAAACAAAGATCACAGTCGTATTTGTAGTCTGCCAGAGATATAATACATACATCCTGCAAAAATAAATCGATAGAGGCTCACTGCAGCGATAAAGCCAAAATGATAATGTAGTCATATAATACAAGTAAGTATATTGAATGCTCCATAATTATTTATGGCTATGGTATACGCTAGAGTCACAGTACGAAAAGATCCACAACTTTTAAGTGTTGTAACATATAACATATACCGCTTTCATAACCGATCTGCACATAAAATAAAACCGATAAGTAAAACATAACAAACTGCTTTGCAAATCCTATTTGTTGACGCCACTCTAAAGTAAACTATGCAGATTAAATCTGGTCGGATATTTATCCACTTTTCTGAATATACTCTCTAGAGCGTTAGGCACTTTACGTTGGAGCCATCGGTCCTTGGAAGGTTGAGTTGCCTGCTTTTATTCTAAATAAAACAGTTTCAAAATCAGCAAACCAGTATGAAAATTATATAATCTCGTGTTACGAATGGTAACACACCCTTCAACGCGGTTGGTACATATTTCACAGCAAGGCTTTGTTAGCATCATCATGACTTCTCCGTATTTTTTTCAAATACGTATGAAGCCTACTAACGTTTAACCAACACAGAACTATGAACTAAATTCTTCTAATTCTGAGAAGAGTATATGCTAGACAGAGTAATAGAAGAATGATAAGTTCATAATGTATATTATTATCTTATTAGACACAATGGACAAATACATCTTAATATATTATGTATGTTAATGTTGAGTTTACTCGTAATATAATTTCTGCTCTGGTATTGTTGGCTCGTGGCTGGCAATAATGTTACTTGATTTGATATTGGTATTGTTTTGACGACCTTATTACTACCCAATTTGTTTCGGCCAAATTCTTGCGTGTTGTATTTTCGAGGCGTGAATAGGAATTCATTGGAACGTGTTGAATTTCTGCCTTAAATGCAAAGTAATGTCCGATATATTTTCTTATTTTTACATACTACTTAAATATGTAGGACTGTATGTCTATTTGTTAACCAGATAATTAATATTTGATATAAGAACCTACATAATAACACTTAATAAATTATACATAAAATAATCAAATTAACAACTTTGTAATCTGTCAGATCAGAATCAAAAAGGCAAAATTTGGGGCTACAACAAATTTAAACTACTCTATAAAATAATAGAAAATATATATACACCGGTCAATATCATAACCATCCTTTTGGCTACGTACCTATTAGTCAAATAATAATTAATCAAAGAATATTCCTATAAATGTGTATTTAATATATCTTTCGCGGACGTGATGAAATTAATCACAATGACAGTGTCTCTCGGCTCTAGGCCCGAACGTAAATTAGTTTTGCTGGCGAACTCGCTTC
The DNA here is from genome assembly GCA_014595695.2 of Epargyreus clarus clarus. Taxonomy (NCBI): domain Eukaryota; kingdom Metazoa; phylum Arthropoda; class Insecta; order Lepidoptera; family Hesperiidae; genus Epargyreus; species Epargyreus clarus. The sequence goes on from JACTTY020000006.1 coordinate 1,280,110, forward strand.
CACCCTGAACAATAGTGTAGAGCTCAAATACATTAATTTACTTACACACTAATATACGAATACGTACAATAACTTCGGCCGTGACACATATTCAGCCTTAATTTATACTGCCTACTAACCCTTATAAATATTTAAAAAGCATAGACGCGAACCCTACATCCCTTACGTGCGTATCTCAAATGCCAAGAATATTTAATTAATTGCTTAGGGCTGTGTAAGTAAGTCAATGTAACTAAGGTACCGTTTGTACGCTCCTTTTTTCTCCCTACAACGTAATTATAAATTTAAACTAAGTCTTTTAAATACATCTACTAAGATTGATCGCAAATTGTTTAATTTAATTACTTACTCATAATATAAGTTTCATACTAATTCATACTTTGGATGCCTCGATGCTTACCGTAGACATGCCTACCGTAAAGCTATTATTGCGTTTTTATAGAAAGATCCTCAGGAATCTCAACGCATCTAGTTCAAGTAGGGTTCCTGTTCTATATGGAGTAGGGTAGAGATGTCCAATGACCTTAGGCAATGATCACTTACCATCATAAGGACTGTACGCTAAATTGCTACATCAACGTCATAAAAATGCAATGTTATTCTTAACAGTAACTCAACTTGGCCTTTTTTACCTTTACGTGGACTTAATATTCTACTGTATTAAATTCAGTACAAAATCGTCACTTACATTACATAAACACAAATAGATTTTACTATAAGCTGAAAATTTCATATTTCATCTAACTTATTTCATTTTAACATGAAGTTGCCGGGTAAACCACTTCGATGTTTTAATAATGAGTTATTTTGCACTATGTGGGTTTATGCAACAAATAATATAATTGCATATAAAAAACAGAATATAACTTATTGCAAGCTAACATGAAAGTTGTAAGAGTTTTAAGGTAACAGAACAAAGACAAGACGGTTGGACTCAAAAAATGTATTATTTTATTTAATCTTACTACGTCTAAGTTGACTTAATACTGTAACTGTTTTTAAATTTTAAAAGTATTGCAATACAAAAAATGTGTATAGTACGAAACCGTTTTACAATTCAAAAACAAACCATAAGAAAATATTTCATATGGAAAGAGATAGTGGCCTCGTTTTGCCTGAAACGCTTTACCGCTTTCAACGCGAAACAACGCAGTTAAGCTTCGTTTCACAAACCTTTTATCATTTTTCTTTGTAAAATTGTTCTCGATTGGCAAAATATTTGCTCTGTTTTGACAAGCAGTCATATCAACTGGAACAGCGAGGTTCACTCGACATCTGAGGTTGCTTTAGCTGTTTTCTACTATTTTTTACTTTTACACACATTTTCTATAGTAGGTATAGCGTCTATCCGTCGGATACGGATAGTCCACTGCCGCTCATGAACATCTGTTATCAATCTCAGATAAAATTGGAGTCCTATCTGAAGTGTGATGCAGACTAAGTTGGAACAAAAGGTTTTTAACAGAGTAATTTATATTAATATATGTATATTTCGCAGAAGTCATGCATTGATATTACAGTACCTAAGTATACTTATATAAAGAAACATTAATATGATATCAATAAATTCACTAAATATTATGAATACGACAACTCAACTTCCTTCTTACTTTTAAACCGTAGTTTCTGTGTACGTGGTAAACAGGATATGTATGTATCACAGGTCTGTGGTATGTATCTTAGTATCGTAAACAAAGTTTATTACTTTTCTTCGCGACATTTTTACAAGTATCTACGACATAAATGTATAGTTATTTGTTATTTTACGAATAATCAAAATATAATCTGGATTAAGGACAGACACTAGGACTATTAGATATATTTGCCTGAAACACACAAAGTGAATTGACATCGATTTCCGCTTAAGAACACATCCATGAGATGACGGCAAATTCCTCATTTTTCTAAATGATTAAATAAGCTCCTCACTTTTATTAGGCAAAGGATATCAAATAGCTTCGTACATTAAATACCTATTTTAGAAATTTATTACGTTCTTTAACATCATTATTTTCATCAAAACTTCTTTAATCAAATGTTTAAATTAATATAATAACAATAAATAGTTCAATGTTATTACGCGAAGTGAGGTTAACTGATGCTATTAAGAGCAGACTAATTAATGAAGCTTAACGTATATATTCAGTATCGGCTGGTTTGTCGCAGTCATTAACCAGTAAGTAAAGCAGTATAGAGCGCTATTCCAAACAAATATCTTAGAATGTTGTCTCGATAGGTACAATGTAGATATCAGGTGAATTTCGGGAAATACTAAACTAGTTCTTATTAGTATTCATATCCTAGAAACGTAGGAAAATCAGACTCTACAAACTACATACTCGTATTCTCGTAAGTACGATTCATAATAGTGTGGGTACAATGAAGTTTCATTTTGGTATATTCCATGTATTCTGAAAATCAAATATGAAAACAATCTTCTTCATGTTATTTACGTGTATACAAAGTAAAATTGCTAGGTGTGCGTGGATCGCCAAATCAAAAATGGAAAATGCCAAAAATGTTTCAAAGGGTTATATGAGAATGGGGATGAAAAATGGATTTGAAAATAGTTACAAAGTCTATTTCCCGTACCGGACATCACGCGAGATAATTAAGAAAAACACTTCGTATTATTGCGCCGTCGAAAAGTGTAGCTTAAGGATCTACTTCTGGAAAGCAATGATAAATTACAAAAAAACGAAAGAAAAAAACATTTTTTTTTACATATTTTCTCCAATTATAATTATATAGGTATGGGTAACATATGCCAACCAACAAGCTATGTAGGAATATTCAATAAGCTTACGACGTCATATCTTTCGCGTAGCTATTTATTTTATGACAAGGTTTTCTACTCAGGCACAAGCGCCACTCGTGTTGCCAACAAACTGCTTATGGTTTTGCTTTTTTATAACTCTGAGACCTAATAAATGCTCATCGGATCGGATAGCGCATGCTTTATTTTTTATACTTCTTTCCTTATTTTCAAATAATATAAAGTACAAATATATTTTAACGAGTTCTCATTTCATACATTAAACATTTTTGCAGTAATGGTATCAGGAAGTTTCAATAATAGCGGATATAAAATATATTAAGTAACTAAATTTGCAGTTAAGTTACGTAGAAAACTACTGTGTTAGATAAATAATCAATACTTAGTTTATTAAAGTAGGTATCCGTAGCAATCGCTCAGTAAGATCTTTTGGCAAGTGACCTTAAATAGCGGCACACGAGGCATTACATGGTATCATATTACGTACCTACTTCGTAATAGAATTCTCTACTTAGACACTGTGTAGATAAATTATCACATCTGTAAGGTTATGTCGGTGACTCTTCTACTTTTTTTATGGCATCTCTATTGCTAAATGCACTAGAATTCACTAGATCATCTTTAGTGAAAAGTAGTAAATTATGTGTATTCATTAATACATAATATGTGTACGTTCTTCTAAATATCATTTTGTCAAGTGTCTACTTGTCAATTTGGCCTTGGCCTATAAGTTATCCAAATTGTTGATGCCACGCGGTTGAAGTATGTGTTGTTGACCGAAGTTTTAATTGAAATATTCAATACAAGTAGAACTCAGCCAGAAGTAGGTACTTAAAACTTTTGACAAGCCAAGTACCCTTATGTTTTAGACGCCTACTTAAGGGGCTACTAAAAGAGCTCTGAAGCATCACACCACACAAATAGCGCTGGCCTACACTGTAAACATTACTACACGTGCGAATTATCATTGTTGTTTATGTATGTGTATGTGTATGTGTATGTGTATGTGTATGTGTATGTGTATGTGTATGTGTATGTGTATGTGTATGTGTATGTGTATGTGTATGTGTATGTGTATGTGTATGTGTATGTGTATGTGTATGTGTATGTGTATTTGTATGTGTATGAGTATGTGTATGTGTATGTAATAAAAATAGTCATTAGAAATTAAATTTCACTACAATGAAATCTGTCTAATCATACACACCTAAAATAGAGACAATGACATTACGTAATAGATTTTTCATATTTATATTTTTTATAAAAATGTCAGGAAATCGGAAAAACATAATATAAAAAATGTGCACAGAGCACGGACAAAGAGCAACATAGAAACAATTGCCCCTAGATTTTGCTCTGAAAGAGCTCTATTTCGTGCATGAAAGGAAGTGTGTTGTTTCAGTTTTAATAGAAGCTATTTTACAAAATATTTAGCGGCTAAACACTGCAATTTAAAACTTAAACATTTTCAAGTAGTGTAAGTAACGTAATAAAAGAGAAATAAAATATGCGCTTTAATATTTTTCACAATTTGGTTTGAATTATGAAAACAAATAAACGATTATTGTTGCTAACTTTAACATACTTTTTTATGCGAGTCAAGAAACACAGATAATCACGGATAACCAATTCATGAAAAAAACGTTTAAGAAAATAACTAAAAATTAATGGTCTCGTATAACCTAACACAAAAAATTTAATAGTCTACGTTTGTGATTACACCATTTAAGATGAGAAACAATTCATTTACCTAATACAACAGTTACCTAATACATTACCATAAGTGCCTGTAAGTTAAATCCTTTAATAGTTTCCTATGTAAGGCTTCAAAGCTTACTAATAATATCTTCTATCAATTAGGAACTATGGTTAAATTAAGAATTTAAAAATATGTTCTATGGCCAAGTGCATATTGGTAGTATGTTCTGTTCACGAGTAATTCAGCTTAATTACTCGTAATTTTCTTCTTCAATCAACATTAGTATTAAATGGCTGATACTGAAATTGGGTTCAACCTAAAGCCTTACGCTATTTTTACCAAATCAGAGACACGATCGAAGTATCATCCTATGACCTATTTGTGTGGCAATCGTGTTCGATCGATTAGGCTATTTGTGTTAAACGGTAGAGGTTATCCGAGACTGCTTTCAATCCGAATTCATCACTACTCGTAAATGCGGTAACTGTTACTGAACTTTGTCAATGTTACGCTTCACTGTACTTCAATCGTAGATTACACGCAACGTCCATTATTCTAGTTAGATTTCAAGATTAACACTCGAAAATTTTTGAACGATTAATAACAACGTAATTCCAATACAAAATAACTAGTTTTTACAGTAATTACACCTCTTCCTTCTAAATATTTGAATCAGCTACTATAAACGATAGGTTCGCTTAAAATGGATAACAAATGTTTTATTAATTATTAATTATATCATCAAACTTCTATTAGTCATAAAAGTCGGTCTCTAGATTATGTTTTAATTTGAGAAGACTAAAATACACAGTAGATATTTAAATTGCGTGAGCGTGCTCGTCTCCTGGCCGTTTCTGTTAAGGAATCAGGATTTTGGCGTCATGCAACACCGTCCAACAACTTAGGGTCAGTGTTAGACAATACATCATTTACCATTACTATCGGCTTGCGACTAGGTTTATCATTAATTCATCCACATTGTTGTCCTTGTGGAGTTCAGGTAGACCATTTGGGACACCACGGCCTATCTTGTCGTCGTAGCGCCGGTCGCCAATCGCGCCATGCTGCCCTCAATGATGTCATCCGCAGGGCTCTTGCTACCGTCAACGTACCGGCACAATTAGAGCCGAACGGTGTTGTACGAGACGATGGTAAGAGGCCTGACGGCTTGACTTTAATTCCTTGGAAGAATGGGAGGTGTCTTGTGTGGGATGCTACGTGTGTCGACACAATGGCACCATCCCATCTTCAACTATCTTCTAGGGCAGCTGGTGTTGTGGCTACCGATGCGGAAATACGTAAGCTGCAGAAATATGCTAGTCTCAGTCGAGACTATATATTTCTGCCGTTTGGTGTAGAGACGATGGGGCCGTGGGGTTCTGACGCTCGATCTTTTTTTAAACACCTTTCAAGGCGTTTGATCGAGTGCATCCACGACCAAAGGGCTGGCGCTTACCTCGGGCAAAGAATTAGCTTTGCTATTCAGCGAGGTAATATCGCCAGCGTTTTGGGGACTCTTCCAAGAGACAACCATTTGGATGAAGCTTATTATATTTAACTATTTTATTATAAGTATTTTTATAGCCTGTTTCATATATTATTTTGTACTTTTTTATTACGTTAATATTGTATATAATTAAATGTAACTTGTAGAATTATTGAATAAATATATTTTAATGAATTTAAATTGAATTTAAATATTTTGTGAAATATTCTATTTAGCACTGAAGCAGACATAAATATGTGTTGCATACTGGATCCATGAACCAATCAGTAGTCCTATTAATAGTTCAATTAAAATTAAAACTGCGTGCACTACTTGTTACTGACTGGACCACACAATTGTAATTAGTTGCGAGTCATCGTCATAATATCTGGCACAATCATAATTCATGGAGGAAACGCGATGATTCGTCTTTGTCGGCTTGTGCCAGGTTCCTTTCTAACAATGCCGACATATTATGTACGTTTATGATATTGTATTGTTCAAAGGTTACAATAATTGATCATCCTAACTGAGGTATATTATAAACTAAACTAATATTACAAATTCTAATTTGAGTATGGTTGATTGCTACGAGTTCACGCCTTGATAAGTCCAGAAAAGAATAACTTTCGTTTCGAAAAAAGTACTGCTACCAAGAATTAGAAAAATTACATTTAGTGCGCCATCACACCACAATCGATCGTTAGTTGTGACCGCACCAAGGGATCGATGCTATTGATCGCACAAGGAGAGGATCAGTAGACGTCCATCGTCCCTGTCCACGTCTTCCTCTGAATATATTATAAAAGACCTCGACAATGGTTCAATGATCGGTTGATGGTCGATAGTTCATTTCAATATCCATCGAACGAAATATGCTTTTGACTATTTTATTTTTTTAAAAGTCCAATTTTAATTTGCTTCCAGCGAAATACTTAAAATCAACAATCTGATGACAAGGCAACCTATGCCTTTTACCTACGCTTAATACCAATAACTCGATTGTAATGATTTATTTGAATTGTTTTCAGTTCATTTTAAAAATACGGCAGTTCTAAAATTTGGTTTTAACGAACACCAAGACTTACAAATAAAAGCAAATCACCGCAGTGAAATTGCACCGAAGTTCGCAGTCAAACTTAACAAATTACCAGCGGACCTAGCGCCTTGTAAAACGTGACCCAAATATAAATACCGTAATTATACAGTGGAAACTCGGAAATAATGAATTATGGAAACGAAAATTTTATTCAAATTATATGGTCATGTTCTTCAAACACGGACTGATATGGAGATCATAAAGATATTTACTTGGTATCTATATAGGTATATTTATTGCTTGCATGTCCCCGTAGTTCCAGGACTAAAATAGGGCTACAATACGGTACAGGAGGTTTTCAGTGCGGTAAGCATCTCACATAATCCTGTGTAGCTCCCACGACACCGGGTACCTTTTGAAGGTTTCCCCTCGAGAAAAGAAAGAAAAAGTAAATTTATTGCTATTATTATACGCTACCAACCTTTATATCTTCCTTCTATAGAAAAGCGCTAAATTTGGGTTAGAGCTACAAATAAATTAAATAATGGTTTTCCACCGCCACCCTCGCACCACGGCACACGTCGCGTCGACCCGTAGTGCTATTTAACAACACGTCAAAAGCATGTACACGTCCTAATTTAGCTTTTATCACACTCCTAATAACAAAGTTTGCGTGACGCGCTCGAGCGACAACATTACAGATGGGTATACAAACTCTCGCAGCACTTAAAATAACAACACAGCTTATATTTCTGGTAAATTCGCTTGAAATTACACACTAGTTTCAATATAATTGTACTTATATAACTTCAATCAAATAAAATAGTAGATAAGCGTAGTAATTGCTGTAGTAATTCTACATATTTAATAAGTCATTGAACGTACACAATCGGTTTTGTATCAAGGCTCATAGGTTTTACATGTAAAATGTTTATTATTTATGTAACTTCGTTGTACATGTCAAATAACACATTATGGACTCAAATAATGGGAATAACCTTCTAACCTACATTACTATTAACTTCATGCCAGCTGATGTTCATTCTAATTGTATGGCTGGGATTTATGGCAAATGTACAGAGGGACGATCCCCCGAGAAAACATTTCATCTATTCTGTAGAAGAGTGCCAATCGTATAAAAAACACAAAGCATCTCATCTCTACGACTAGTCCGATGCCAATATTGTTCTATATTTAGAAAGTACATTGCGATTAATGTCGTCCAAAGTTATAATTTAAATAAACACATTATTTATAAGATGCTTGTAACGTTTTAAAAATCTCCCAGTTAATAGAAACATAATTCAGTAAAAAATGAACATATCATGGACATGTGCCAAAAAGAAATTATTCCCACTCCAATTAAGAGGACAAAACCATTTTAAGGCCGTTTCACTTAATATTCAATGTTAACCCACTTGGCATGAAATTGGCAACATGTCAAACCCAATTTAAAGTGTAGCCTCCGTTAGTTATAAACTAGATTTTTTACACCATGGGACCCTACTAGAGAGTATTTTTTTTTCTATGAGAATTAAATACTTTACGGTAAAATATATAATGCACATAAGTATTACGAAGACTCAATCAGAAGATACTCGTACTTTATATAATGATTCTATCTACCATAGACAGAAAAAACGCGTCAAGTGTAGTATTGACCATTTTTTGTTTGATAAAATAATGGTTTCAGGTCTGTTTATCATTTCTGTAAACCATTTGTTCAATACAGCAACAAATTTGTCGTAAAAAACACAACCAAAAAGGATAGGATTAAAGGTTGTTACGAAACGGAAACAGGTAAAAGCGTGCCCGGAAAATGTAGACGGAAACGAATAACAAAGCTTTTAAAATGAATCGTATTATCTGCATGAAAACATTCTTTAAAAAATCTTAAATATAACATAGTTATTTTCGAGTATACTTATCTTTATTCATTAGAGTTTGATACCTGTAAGACGTGGTAAAATATGCCAAAATATCGGCAACAAAAAACTTACCATTCCGACATAATATCCGTCTGAAATTCAAGAATAAACGTTTAATTTTACAACGAGAATTTTAAAAAGAATTAATAAAATAGAGATGTAATTATCTGTAACGTGAAATAGACAAAAGTAAAATACTTAAATAATTAATTGAGACATCATTATTTCTAACCAGTAACGTTGGAAAAATCATTAAGTCATTAATTACTCTGACCTCAATAAATCCGACAAAAATAGATAAAAGATTCAGCAATCAGCAATCGCAATAAAGTTTGAGAGCATCACGTTATGAGTTAGCAGTAAGTTATTGAATGATCGGCCGATTTGCGGTTAACGCTTAATGAATTTTTCTAGGGCCCTCAATATTAATAGATTCCTTCTGTCATGAATGAACATGAAAATTTCATTTATGAAATAGAGATTTTTACTGAAACTAAACAATATCTATATCACTCTTTCGCACACGCGACGCACACTTATTATTTATTATGTTAAAACAAGGATAATAAATTTATAACTAAATAACAAGGAATAATTATACCTATAATAGTAATATTCATTAGAATAATAAATTATAATACGAATACCTGATAGAATATGTACAAGGTAGTACGCATTGTTGGAAAGTATTTGTACTTAATCCGATACGTAAAATAGTGTGTCAAATACTGTATTCATGTTTTACATCATAGTTAGGTAACCGCATAATTTCATAATATATTATTAAAAACATGCAATGCACCTACAGAATTTTAAAACCCATCACCAGTGGAGGTTTATCTAATGCATTATAAATATGTGTATTATTATCCCCCTAATTAATTCTGACCGCAATGCGCAACCAAATTGAGTTCAAGTGTTGTGTTTTTGTTTCGTCCTTGTTTCAACAGATACACTCATGCCAGCGAAGTAGACGGTATGGCGCTATCTTCTTTGTCAGTGTTAGCTAGAGCAATCGTGCCTCTACGTTGGTATAGCTAACCTCAAACAAAGAAGTCTAAGATTTGTCTGGCACTCAGTAGTCAGATGAAACGACCCTTGTGCCGACAATTACACTCGCTCTCGCAGCCTTCTAACCGCAATACAGTTCTATGAGTGACTATTAGGTATGTTACAATAGACGAAAATGAAAATTAGATGACTTCTAATAGATTACGATTTTAATGTATGTATGTCGGCATAAGTTGTTTACCATTTTTTCGCTGCCGTTTTTGTCATTTTAATTCTACCACAAACAGTCTCATTTTCTTTTGTTACTTCAGTTGTTAATTCATCATTAGCAGCCTTTGTGTTCAGTCGTCTGATATGTTTAAAGTTTAAAACCACTTTGAGTACCGTATTTCGGAATGGAAGCAATCAAAACTAGGAAAGCACATGTGTTTGTTTGGAAAATCCGAATACATCGTGTCCGAGTCAGGCTCGTTAACTACCGTAGCAGAAAGTCTAGTTCGTTAGTGCCACACTAATTTGCTGAGATATAACGAATGGATTTGAAAGTTTAAAATTTTTCATGCCATTAAATCTACATTAATGGAATACATAATACCAATTTATTGGAAAATACGCTAACCACTATATTTACAATCGTGAAAAAATTCTTTAGACAAAATTATAAAAGTTGCATGTCTTGCTAATTGGCTAGAAAACCATAGAAACATTTTTGGAAATAAGTATTTGTGTAAACTGTAACTACAATGTGTTCCAAGAAAATACTGAATCAATTTCGACTAGGCTTTCTGGAAATATTTATTATTTCATTATTCCTGGAAATAAGTCTACATTTTATTCAAATGATACCAACGCTTTCCGCCTAAAAAATGAAAAATCGTTCGTGATTGTGCATGCCGACAGACGCGATCGGATATTTTAAAGAAGAATATAAGAAACAATATCTTAAAAAAGCACCGCATTCTATTAATATGCTTAATTCGTCGCATAAGACCCGCAACACTGAAGCCGTCTCTGGATGGTACGAGCTTTCAGGTACGAATTTAGTATACACGTGCCATCATACATCTATATTCTATAGCTAATCAACTACGTATTGTCTTGAGTTATTAAGTTGAGTTTTAAAATATATATTTTGAAGTTTTAGATTTAAATAATTCATTATCTGACGAGAACAAAGAACTTTTTAACTGTTTTTTATAAAAGCTATAATATACTTACAACTGTAAAATTAAATATTACGTTGCTTTACCTTAAAAAAATATATTCATGTAAACATGTTTTAGGTTTTTATGCCCCTGTAGGCCGTATATGATTAAACTCCTTTCTCCTTTCATTTATATATTATTTGGTTGTATAACAATAAACATACTGATGAATAGTACAGTAAAATATTATTTATTTGTTACAGGTCACTTCGATATGTTGTGGCGGAGAAGTGAGACGGCGCGGGCGGGTTAACCATCTCTCCACATGCCGACAAAACTCTGCAGTCAGCAGAAAGGTTACGTCTTCCTCTAGCTTACCTTATGCCGCTGTACCTTGTCATTCTGGCATCTCTTATTGACTCAAGTGCTCTGTACAATTTTTAAAAGTATGCATATTAATAAATTATTAATATTAGTAACAACAAAAAAGAGCGAATTACAAAACAAATCGCATTAGTTATTATTTAATTTCAAACACAAGTTATTGGTGTATTTCTTTTATCGTAACGAAATAACTTACTGAAATGAAGGAAAACAACATATGTTTGTCTCGTCCGCTTCAATAAATATGTTGTCTCAAGTTTAAGTCGATAGACTTGATGGAAAGGTTCAATCTACTTTACTAGCTCCCAGGAGACACGAAGGCCCTTCTGCTGAAAATTTTATTTCCCATGCTTCAACCGGCCGGTAAACAATTTCGAAATGAGTATAAAATCACTTTTACTTACTCTTAAAACAATTTTCGCTCATCTGGACTTTACATATCGTTAAAGTGTAAGTGAAAATGTTTAAAATCTTCAAGAGTATAACAATCATGAATGGAAAATCGCAATTTAAACTTTTTGTAGCAATGTGCAAATTCATCTTCTTTGCCAACAAAGGCCTTTGTAGCCAACATAAAAATCAGTTGCGTTTGGCGAATTGCATTTTTAAATACCATTTGGTCCACTCTTAGATTTCAAATAAAAGTCTATTTTATCTTTCAGCTTATACCTAAAGTAAATCTATGGGAAAATTGAAAATATTTTTTTTCTTATGACAACTAACATAGTCGTAATTACACATTATAGGTATAACATTTTTAGTCTAATTGAATAAAACTACAACCGTTTTTCAATTTTCGAATTATTAATAGCATTTTACTAAGAAATAATGCTTTTAACAATGCAATTAACGTGTTAATTAAACCTGTAGAAATTCATAGATAGATAAAAAATATATATTGTATACTTAAAATTGTATCGAAAATGTTTGTGTTTATAGTTAGAAATCATTCGTAACTAATTACTCCGTAATTGACGTCACAGCATTTTATACTTTAGAAAAGTAGGTCACGTATTAAATTCCGGACTTTAGTAAAATATCATGTTTTTAAACTGGCCTTGTTGCACGCTACTAGCTAATACCCGAGCTTTGAATGGGCATCGCGTGACTCCCAGTCCCAGTTACCAACGATATTTCTTAAATAAATTAAAACAAATTGATTAATTGAAAACAACAGCTAATGTACCTAACAGATTATAAAATATTACAAAGAAGAAGCTAAAGTGTGATTAATAAACAATATGACGATGGCACTTAAGTTCCCGATATTTTTCTACTTTAAACATTTCGCATATCATGAAATAATTGTGACCTTACGTTTTATATCTATAAAAAAGCGACATTTTCTTTACAAGTTAAGTGAGGTTAATTTACAGATCATTAAAATGGAATGTCAAGGTGCTATGTATGATGTTGTTCAATACCTGAGTGATTAAATATTATGTTAAATGTTGTAAAAAAGTTGGAAACAATGAGGGAGAATATATTATTAAATAGACAGATTTTATTTTTCATTGATGAATAAATCTCAAAAAATGGCAAGAACTTAGTTGCACAAACGAGTAGGGTGGAGTTTTTTCTTCTTCTTTTTAATTAAATTGCTTTAAAGAAATTATTTTTAATTTTTATTGAGAATTGTTTTGTTCTTGTTTTCAGATGTCCTAATATGGGTTGGTCATGCGTGGTCGGACGCGCCGTGGCCTTTATCCTTATGCTCAGCAGAGTATCTGCGCTCACGTCCGATATGTAAGATTTCATTTACCTTACTTCTTTTTTACCTATACGCTTTTCCTTCCATTTCTTAAACGTAACATATGAAATAGTAGAGATATCCTTATTCAAATTATAGAAAAAATGGTGTGATATAGAAATATAGTAGATATAAAAATATTAGCCAACGTCTATATACTGGCCTTTATTAGATAGCCATATTGATGTAATAGAAAAAGATCGAAATCCATTTTTATATACTTTACAAGCCATAAGTGCTCTAGAGCGTCCCAAAGGTTACTAAATTAATGTGCGTACCTACGTCTAGATTTACGTGTTTACGTTCGAGATTAATACGCTCGAAAAACATTCCCCTCCTGACGCAGTCGGGTAAAAATAAAATTTCCCCAATGTCGGTCATGTATTATGATGTTTCATTTTAATACATGTATGGCACAAATGAGTAAAAGCGTGAAAGGGCGACTGGCAGGCGGCGAAGCGGACATAACGCTTTGGCCGGTACACGGCCGGTGGAGCGTAAAGTTCCTCGCTCCATTTATAGACCTTCCCTTGCTACATACGTATGTGATTTTACAATAACACATAAATCATTTATCGCTTACCTAAATACCTATTATCAAATAAACTATTTTATATATTCGAAGAATATTTGAATTAAAAATTTTGCGTTACTAGCGAATACAAAATGTACTTTTGCATTATTCTTATATACAAATTAAAATGTCAAATAAAATCCCATATTAAATGTACATATAACTCAGTTAACATCTGCCTGATTATAAAGTTAAGACGTACAATTTGCTGGCCCCGAAACGTTGTCGGAAACTTTTGATTGAATTATTTATCTTAGCACAGCGTGTATGTTGGCTGAAATTGTTTGTTATCAAACTCAGAAAGTTAAGCTCCCGTGGTTCCGAGGTTCACCCATGTAGAATATTTAATAAATTTATACGGGGTGCATTCTTAGGAAATCTTAGAAGTAGTCAGACTATGTATCTTTATAAATTCATGGATACAGCAGGTAGTGTGAGGTCGGCTATTCGCATTGAACATCCAGGGATGAAATCCTGTGTATCCCTAATTCTCCAAAATTATGTTTAGTTGTCGTCATACATAAGTATAGATATCTCACCGTCTTGTAATTGAACGACTATGTGTCAGCCTATGTGTTACGTCTCCGACTGTTATGGTGTAATTTACGCGGAACAATGCCGACATCTGCAATTATGTGGTGCAAATCATGTAATCGAAGAAAAAGTGCTGAAAAATATCGTTTCATTCGTAAATGCTCTAGAAACTACATTTTTTTAATATTTGTCAACCATGAAAATAGGTGAAGTGACAATTTCAATTGTCAAAACTGGTTACATTTTCTTGTTAGGAGTGAGTAATCTTTACTAAGGTATGGTTGTCGTGGGAACATTACCTCATATTTGCATATATATTATAACTGTTACAAATTGTTTATTTTATTGTTTTCGTTACCGAGTTACTGTAGAAATAAGCTTAAAGCGCGTTATGTGAGAATTATGCACGACTATAAATAATTGACTTACATACATAATAATAGATGTAAATGTACACCGTAAGTTTACGCTTTGTTTTACTGTTGGCCAACTTACAAATAAATAAAAAACATCCTACATCCTTGAAAGTAAAAGTCGTTGTCAAAAGCATGTGTAAAGTTTACTAATCCGCATTTGGCTAACGTGGTGGACTGTGGCTTAAACCTTCTCATTCTTAGGAGATACGTACTCAATCATCGGATAGTAATCAGTTATTCATAAATATTGATGGTCATGACAATGATGTAATTTTATGTACAAATATGGAGTGCTATAAATGTGTATTTTTTTCAGTTTATTTATCGAAATACTATAGTTAACAATGAGTACTAATCTAAAATCAATACAAATTTTACCACTCTGTGTACCTACTCACGCGCTGACATGAGCTTCGACATTGATGGATTATTCATAATACCACTGCTGACTCTTATAATTTATGAATGATTACAATGAACTATTTGTTTAGTATTCATATGAACTAAACTAAACTGTCTACAAATAATATGTTGTTAATAGTCAAATTTATCGTCATAACAAGTAAGATTACACTTTATTTTATAAACCGGCGGCACCACCACCACACCTATTTCGGCCTCGTAACAGCAGTGTTAAGCGCTGCTGTGTTTTGGCTTGAAGGGTGTGGTAAGGGAGACATACTTTTCCGAGGCGCTCCAGATTTATCCTCAGGGGTAGCGGTGCATCTGTGGCCGACCTCAGGTAGGAATATCTAATCCTATCTGGGGTTGATTACAGATGTCCATGGGCGCCAGTAGCCACTTACCATCAGGTGGACTTTTCATCTGTCACTCCTATATTATAAAAAAAGCCACAAGTCCTTTACAAGATGTTTAACAGCAAATAACGGAACTTTTGAAGACGAGGAGGTATTGTGTTAACCCTTATTGCATGAAACATGTGTAAGTGTATGTTGAGTTATATATTTTTTTAATATGTATATTTTGATAGCTTTGCAGCGGGGAAATCGGATAAAGAGATATTGGACAACCTTCTGAAAAATTCCCGCTACGACAAAAGACTGCTTCCACCTGTAGACGGTAATTATAACTTTATTCATACATTAAGCTAATAAGTAAGAGTATAACGCCCGTTTATAACTACAGACATAACATGTCAGATAAAATAATATTTTTCTATACCTACAATATTTTAAAGTCTAAGCGCGTATCTACGACTGTGTTACGATACATATGAACACGTTACACATATTGTATATCAGAATATCACTTAAAAAAGTGCCACGACACGTATCTGACACGCTCTATGTCTGTAGTAAATAAACCCTAAGCTGCCAGTTTTTTTTGCTCAAATGAGGTTATAGATGTTTTGTAGGTCAACAACTTAACGTTGCGTGCAGTTGGTAGTCCGAATTACTCAAGTGGTGTAATATTACAGATCCAGAATTCTGTTGTGGTTTAACATCCCCGAACGACTCTCTGGCACAAAATACTATCGGACTGTCCTCCCTCCGGCCTCGGTCGCACAACCGTGGTGCGTTGTGTTTTATGTTTATGAAAAGAGAAATCCTATATAATGTAGCGTTTTGTTCCACTGCAATATCCTTTATGCACGATTTTCAAATGTTTAGGCTGTGTATACTTTAGATGGATCCTTGCTTTATCTATCTACCTATTTTATTTCGCCCACCTATGCCTAAGCTACTGATACTATGATATGAATTATGTTTTATGAGCACTTATTCTGGATGTTGTAGAAATTGCACACGAGTAATTATAATTTGTGTATCTCACTGTTTTAATATGTATCAGACAAACGAATAAGTTGAAACATCATGGCGGCTAACATGTCTCATTCTCAATTATTTTATTGCCTTCTATGATTTTCTCTTTTCACAAACATTAAACACTTGTATAAGTATTGAATCTTATTCCTTAAGATTACGATATCTTGTGAAGTCGGCTCTGCTATTTACTTTTCCCTTGACGTGACTGTTTATTTTATTAAATATTATAATTATTAAATGTGAAAAATGAAAAAAGTAAGAGATAATTCAAAATGTTTTTTTTCGTTAAAACTTATATAAATAATGTACCGTGTAAGACAGCACTTTTCATTTCTTGAAGCATGATAAATGGCCGTGAGTGTATTATTTTCTTGTACATGAAGCCTTCGTCCTTTATTTGAGAGTGTTTACCTTGAATACAAAGCTTACCTCTTTACTATCCTGTTTTATTTGCGTTGTACTATTATTTCCCAGAATACCAAGTATAATGGTAGATGTAAGTAAAACTTAATATAGGATTATTATACAATGTTAACTTAGATACAATTACTGTTTCCCTTTTCAGGTGTGCTCACCGTAAATGTTAGTGTGCTACTTCTTAGCTTAGCATCTCCAGATGAATCTAGTCTTGTAAGTATTTTCTTATATTTTTACTCTTAAACATTTCACGTTATTTATTAAATGGATGTTTGTTTTTTTGCAAATAATAAAAGACATCTTATCTATCTTTTTTACATTTATCTTAAAAGAGTACAGGATATTAAACTGTGTTAGTAAGTATCTTTAACTAAACTATAGAACAAGATTCTACGTTGCCTTGGTGAACAAGATGCACAATTAACTACTCACAATGCTAACGAATGTATAGTCCGCGCCAAACTGCTAGTCCGCTCTGAAGTTGTTACGAGCAGACACCTGCTACACAGTCATACAATTTTCTATGGCGACGCGACTCATTTCTTTATTCAGAGCGGACTAGCAGTTGTACGCGGATTATACCAATTTAAATAGTGCACTTCGATAAAGGCGCTATGCTACGAAACAAAGAGCTTGCTACGTTTCGTAGCGCTACGTCAAAGGCTACGATTTTGAGTTGAAAATATTTCGTTAGTACGTGCTCTACGAAGTTTGAACGATGATTCTACGAAGTTACTGGAGCCTCTCGTAGTTTGATTGTGACGACACTAACTTTAAATAACTGTTTAGCGGAGCTGTGCGAGTATTATTAATGTAGTAAAGCTGGAAGGTAGTAACTTAATTCTCATTTAGGCCTTCAGATAGTATGATTGATTACGTACAGAAATCTGAAATTATCTTAAAATGTGTATAAAATAAGTATTTTATCGTGTATATTAAAAATGTAACTTTCTTTATTTCAGAAATACGAAGTCGAATTTCTACTTCAACAACAGTGGTACGATCCTCGCCTGCGGTATTCGAACCAGTCCCACTACGACTTCCTAAACGCAATACACCACCACGAGGATATCTGGTTGCCGGATACGTATTTTATAATGCATGGTGACTTCAAAGTTAGTACAAATGTAATACATTTTTCTATAGTGTATATTTAGATATTTTAACTATTTTTATTGGATATGTAGTCTGAATGTACGTGTAAAGTAAATGACATGATGTTGTGTTGTAAAACTTGTCTAGAAAAAACTTCTTCCAAAATCCTTTCTACGGGTAAAGTCCAAGAAGATCAAAGTCAAGAAACACTTGAGTTATTTATTTACAGGTCATAACTAAGCAATTACTTCATCAACTTCTATCAAGCTATAACATACTCTAATCTTAATACAAGTTCAATCTACTAAAATCGATCACTAATCATTCTCAAAGTTAAAGGTATTGTTACACATGTTATGTACATTAAAATAACTAACCGTACGTATGTTAGAAAGATATCGTTTACATAATAAGATAAACTTTCTTTTGAATGGCTTTCCAAAGTGATGACTACGGCTTACACACCGTTTTAAAACGTGAGAACGTGTGACACACATTACAATTCTATTATGATCTACAAATTACACTTTCAGTCAAGATGGACTTTACCCGTACTGGGACTACATGTCATATAGAAGTGCTTGTGATAATAGTTGAAAACAGCAGTCATCGTATTTCAGGATCCAATCATACCGATGCATTTCGCGTTGCGTATATACCGCAACGGAACAATCAACTATTTAATGCGACGACATCTCATCCTGTCCTGTCAGGGGCGGCTCAACATTTTTCCTTTTGATGACCCACTGTGTTCATTTGCCTTAGAAAGTAGTGAGTAAAACGTATTCGTACTAGATACGCACGCTTAGCTATCGGAAAGGTAAATATGTTATTGCTAATTGTTTAGCATTGAATAGGTTAAGCGATGTAGAATAGTATTAAATGTGCCGTGTAGACGTTTCCTTGGTTAAGAAACATGAGAAGTGTGCGCTTTGTGAATTACTTATAAAAGTATTTCGTAGTAATTAATACACATATATTACAACGATCTAATTTCAGTATCGTACGAGCAGTCCGCAATAACTTACGTGTGGAAGAATGACGAAGATACACTTCGCAAGTCGCCATCTCTCACGACGCTTAACGCGTATCTCATTCAGAACCAAACCATCCCGTGCCCGATCAAGGCCAGCTGGCGAGGTAATATTCACTTCTTATATCCGTCACTTCAACATCGCTTATTGTTACATCAGTGATATCATCAATTTATGTACTTGATCGGGATGTGTAGA
The DNA here is from genome assembly GCA_014595695.2 of Epargyreus clarus clarus. NCBI lineage: Eukaryota > Metazoa > Arthropoda > Insecta > Lepidoptera > Hesperiidae > Epargyreus > Epargyreus clarus. The sequence continues at coordinate 1,299,383 of JACTTY020000006.1, forward strand.
TAAGCCTTTCCAACGCTCATGGGCGTAGCTGTTTTATTTGTTAGGTTTCCTTTAGATAAAGTCGGGTATTTCTTATTAAAGTGGACGTATCTCTTTATGTATTCTTTATTATTATATTTAAACATACTGTAGGATTATAAGTACCTAATTCTTGCCTTTCATTGAATATGCAAATCCTTTAAATATTTAGTGTGGAATACTTACATAATAATGGTTTATAATAATATTAACTTGAACAATCGCAATAATAAAAATATAAAAGTGTAGCTTATGGCTAGTTGTATGTCGTAGCTATGCCCATGCCAACGCTATTTTATGTTAAATTCGCACACTAATATATTTTGCACAATAGGAGGGCCAATTTTTTCGTTACGACTAATTTGACATTCTGATTAACTCTTTTCAGCTTGGTCTTGATTTGTGTGAAAGTTTTATTTTAAATTCATTGTTAGTGTTGACAAAATTGAGTACTTAGATTAACATCGTAATGTCGGTATTGTCATCAAATTGACTGGTAGACGCTTCAGTAACGTTGTTCGTTTACAATAGCTAGTAGCGAGTACAGCATGTTCATCCATCAGTTCTTGTATCATACATTCAACATTGCACCTCAGTTATATTCACACGATTTTATACTGAGAGTTAAAATTTAATCAAAGATGAAAATAAATGTAGATTGTAAGAATTTTGTTAAACTCTTTGCAAGCAGCTGATGGTATGTCACTTTACGAAGACGATGAAGAGCTGACATGTAATCTTTGCCAGAGACGCTTTGAGGAGCAAGGTACCTTCTTGAGTAGCACCGGACGAAGAACAGTTCAGTCCGGTGTCTTCATAATTAAAATATATTCTCCGCTTATGTGTGAGTAAATGCGCTGTTGTGTAGTCGAGTAACACGACAAAATTAACTGCCGGTGACGACAAACAAATACAACACCGAGTTAACCATTAACACTTCATTGATCATCCTTTGTTTAACCATTACTTGTCTTGGCAACTTCTATGCACGTTTGTTTAAATGCACGTGTTAGAAAAATAGCTAGAGTTCATATTGAAATAAACTCCATAACACTACTGTAAGTGCGTACGCATCTGTGGAACCCAACACAACACGCGTTACTCTTACATACGGAATGGTAGCTAATTAGTTGCTGATTTTTGTTTTAGTCAGTGTATATAAAAAGATCGTTTTACAAGGCCACTGAACGGAGTTACTTGGAATTTACCAACGCACCAACTTACTCGGGCTCTAGAGCAACTTTATACTTACACGAACAATATGCAACGTCGCTATTATATTGCAATTAAACTAAAAACGTATCACGTTGTACGTTGTTCAAAATTTACGGAGTATATTCACTTCACAGGTAACTACAGCTGTCTAAAGGTGGATCTAATTTTTACGAGAGACCGAGCATTCTACTTTACCACAGTATTTATTCCCGGCATAATTCTGGTGACCTCTTCCTTCATCACATTTTGGCTGGAATGGAACGCGGTGCCGGCCCGTTCCATGATAGGTAAAATATGGATCGCGATTGGAATGTTCTCGGTCTTGCAATGCATCTTCTCTCTTCATAGACGTGGCTGCGGCTGTCAATGTAACACGCTAATTCCTTATTCTTGCAGGTTACCTTCGCTTACCGCTGGCAATGTACATAACCTAAATATTACTACTGCCAGCGAGTCACCTTCACAAACGCTTAGTTTCAATGTATTTTTTTTAGAATCTGCTTGATATTTTTAGGTAATTACAGCTGCCTCAAAGTGGATCTCATCTTCACGCGGGATAGATCATTTTACTTCACCACCGTTTTCATTCCGGGCATCATTTTGGTGACATCATCGTTTATTACTTTTTGGCTGGAATGGAATGCAGTGCCTGCTAGAGTAATGATAGGTTGGTTCAATTATTAGTTTTGCTTATAATTTACACGTGTCCATTAACTTCATTGTTTCAGACTATAAATGATAATATGCAAGTCATTGAATCATTTATTACTTCTAGTTACATGCTTATTTAAAAGCTCTAACAGTTTTTAAAAATACGAAATTTTGGTTTATAAAAACCTGTTATTTTTCCTAACCCCTGCTATACTACAGGGAGTATGTATTTTTATAATAAGCACTTAGATTAGTTTCGTAATGTAGACATTACGTATATAAGCCGTAAGGTAGAGCACGAGATGTCTGCTTTAGCACATTAAACGTAGCATGTTATATTAAATATTTAGTTATGTTATATAGTATTATTACATCTGTTATATGGTGCCTATCAATGTCAATATATATATATATGTAGAATTTAGATTTTTACTACTGAAGATATCAATAGAATCCTTGCTTTTATGTGTTCTCTGTTTCTTAAAAGATAATATATGCAATACTAATGCTCATTTAAACAAGATTTCATCGTATCTAAGGATTATCTTTTCCAACAATGATGATGTTTAATCTGAATCCAGGTGTAACAACAATGTTGAACTTCTTTACAACGTCGAACGGGTTCCGGTCGACACTGCCGGTGGTGTCGAACCTGACGGCCATGAACGTATGGGACGGCGTATGCATGTGCTTCATCTACGCCTCCTTGCTAGAGTTCGTGTGTGTCAACTATGTTGGCAGGAAACGACCCCTGCACAATGTGGTCTACCGACCAGGCGAGAATCCAGTCACCCAGGTGAACTATATATTCTCTTACCCGGCTTTGTTCGTGTTTGGTTATTTTTGCGTGTACCTACTCAGTGTTGTCCCTTCTTAGCAATGCATCGTAGCGGGCAATTTGCACCCTGCAACAAATAATCTACCTCCTACCCTATTGGCCTTAAATGATAGTCGATAATCTACTCGATAAACAATTCATTGTCATGAACTTGATATAAAATCAATGTTACTCTAATAAGTCATTATTAAGCTTTCCCTTACTAAAATCCTACGTACTATTTAGCTATATATGTAAATAATATACCTACTTCTATTCAAAAACATATATTTGTTTATTGTTAAATATTAATTAAATAAAGCCTGCGTTACCCTATCCCTTTTCAACTGTAGGTACTGATAATTAGAATAAATGAACAATGTTTAATATTAAATGAAGCACACAAGAAAGGTTATTTGATTCACGAAGGAAATTAGATTTCAAATTAAAATTTTATTCGAAAATAATTTTATCCTCTTTTCTAACAGATATTCGGGTTACGTTAAATTTTAATGATCACATTGTAAATTCCTCCGTGAATAGCTCTATTTTCTATCTATACTCTTTGCAATGTTTTCTTTTAATATTTATGTACAGTAAACAATGTAGCATGAATTTTTAAATTTAAAGCGTATTTATGTAATTGGTTTTCTTTTTCAATACCTACCTATAGCATGCTTATCCTACAACCTAATAAATTATTGCACGTCAACCTTTACGATTTGTTACAGCGGTTAGGCCAGATAGGTTCATCTATAACAAAACTAATCTTCACTTCATCAAAGAATTTTAAGACTATTTTGTGTGGCCATAATAACCCTTGTTTTACCTTGTCACGTTACTTTACACTCCCTTCTCATTTTCAAAATTACTTATATCTGAAATATTATTATATTTCAAGTATAAAGTCGAAAACATTGCAAAGATAGTAAAAAGAGAATTAAAGATAAAGTTAAAGGACGATCCTTCGGAAATCATTGTAACCCTCGTGAGTGTGTATCTGGCCACAACAATCTAGTCTGTGTTCACACTAGCACACGGTAGACCATCTGTCACGAGTGAACAAGTTGTCTGTATAATGTGTTCGCAGCGACTGCCCGCAGTCCTCAGCAGAATTGGCATTATACTGGCCAGCCCCTTGGTAAGAACATTCGCCATATTCATTGGCACACTCCGATTACGATTCTGTTATATTTCTTGGTTTAATTTTTTAAACATTATAGCACGCGTATCACATGTAAATATAATGTAAATAGCAAGTTGGAAATGCGTAAAATATCAGTCTTACGTATTAAATAAACGTGAAATTTATTGGCGATTTTATTAGCAGGATATAATTTACGTGTAAGTAACACACAAATTGTAATATACTCGTCAGGTTAGCTATTGTTATTCTATTTTATATTTTACTGGTATTGCTGTTAAATATGTATAATGTACAACGTAGTATAATGTTAAATAGGTGTATTGCTAAATACATGATATTTACTTATAAATAAGCGACTGAAGCACCAGCTTTGATATCTTCCTAATAAATATTTGTTTTAAAAAGAGAAATATAACAGAACATTAGAAATTGTATGCAATCACTTCAACCACACCACGGTTACGTCGAAAAGCATGTAGTAGTCTATAAGATTAGATTAGAAGCGTTAAATTAATGTTTTATAGATAAGTAGTATTGTCATACACCTTTAATTTCCTCATTTTAGTTTTGGATTGTAATTTGGACCGTAATTGAGTTTAGAGTCTTTAAGTAGTTATTTAAAAATTCATTTAGGTAGACAAATAGGCGCTATTAAACATGGAAAATTGGTATCACGCCCATCAGTGCTAACTTAACTATGATGCTCGCAGATATAACTTGTAAATGTATTCTAAATGAAAATGTTAATAAAATTATATTTATATTGAATGTCCAGATGGGTAGAGATTACTTATAAGAAACATAACATGCATTAAAAAATATTTGGACCAGATTTTTCTTACGCGCCTCTATACATAGTTAAATAACTATCAAACTGACTACCTTCTACTTCTTGACACACTATGTAATTGTAATCATTTTATGTAATAATAATTCAAACGGCAGGTGGAATTATAATAAGTAGGTACTTTTAAATATTTCACCACGAAATTATATGCAAACAAGGCTTTTGCAATCAATCACTTATTTTTTGATTAAGTAATATATTTTTAATTTCATTCGGAGGTAAACTTATATGCATAAAGTTAACCGACAGATTGAATATCTGTGTGCATCATTGTTAAGTATAAGGAAGAAAATGTAAAGGTAATGATAAGCAACCGTGTTGGACGACAGAAGGAACAAAGAAGATAAACACAGTTATTTGGACTCTGAAATATAAAAATATTACGATATTGCCAATCATCAGCATAACAACAACTAATATGATATTGCAATAACGCTTAACATAGTGATCATGTATGTACTCTAACCGTACGCTGCTTCTGTCGGCCTCGTTGAACATACATGTTTGCTTCGGCTACTTTAAATATATATTCATTATCAGGAGGCGATGGCATTCCTCCATTGGGCTAAATCAGAAACGCCTCAGCCGGAAACTAGTGATGCCGTAAGTGATATCACTGAAACGCTCGAACAAACCATCCGCAACCACCCCATCATATCAAATATATGATATCACGAAAAACTAACGCATATTTTTTATTTTAATGCATCTTCGGATTGATACAGCCTGTAAGTAATCTGTTTCTATATCATTTTTCACTATTAGTTATCTCGTTCCGTTCCTACAATTTTATTATTTAAGTTTTAGACTCATTCATTGTCGATTTATAAGTATTGCATTGTTCATCACTGTCAGTTGACATTGCTTGAACATAGTCTCCCTAAATCATTTTTAACTCCCAATTATCTTATTTCGTCCTTATTTCATTATAATTACTTTTAGTCATTCATTGTCCGTTCATAAGTACTAGATTATTTATCACGATCTAAATTGTTTAGATCCCTTGTTCCATTACTTACAGTTCTTTTCAGTGTACTATATTGGTTGCAATAACTGCAGGGTGATAAAAAACGTGAATCAACTGGAGCAGCTGATTTAGTGACGTGCACGGCGTGCTCGGCCGCGCCCGGCGCCTGCACGCACACTACCAACAATGGTGGCGTGTCTGAGGTAATTACATATTTATTTATATACCATTGATATGTTACAATTTAAGGATCGAATATTGCGTGTTTTAGAGGATGCAATTTTATTTTTGGGACATGTGTGGGGGGTCAATATGAGCCACCCTTGTCCCCCGGCCGCCATCTTGGAAAAAGGGGTGAAAAGACTTTTACTCTAAATTAAAAATATTAGTTTTTACTCTAAATTAAAAATTAAAGAAGTTATAAGCAACAAAGTGAGACACTGGCCGGGGGAGTTGAGGTTAAGTTTTTATTCACACGTCCCAATAATAAAATTGCGTCCTCTAAAGAATACAAAGTTCTTGTAACGTTTCAATGGACTATTGTATTACAATTCATTTCTTGGAAGGGGGGAAGCTTTAAGTTTATATCAAAGCTTTTTTATTCAAGTACTTAAAATGTATTATACGTCCACACTAGGGGTTTACATTACACATACACCTACAATCTACATCACCTACTCTATCACGATTCACGACACTCATTTCGAATATCCATCCGCCTTAACACAAAATGCTACGTATTATATCCAAAAAAATACATGTCATATTTTTAGTCTAACAATAACAAAAATTCACTTCCAAAACACGCTTCCGGCTAATCATTTATGATTTGTCTATCAAGTAGAACAGTTCGTATCATACGAGCACGGCATCGAGGTATTTTTGGTTCGCCATCATCATTTATTTGCAAAATAATTTCTTTCAGCCATGTTTCGTCCAGGTTCGTAAAAAGGAGCCGCCGCACCCCATCCGCGTGGCGAAGACCATCGACGTGATCGCGCGCATCACCTTCCCCACTGCCTACGCCGTCTTTCTTATCTTCTTCTTCATCCACTACAAGGCCTTCTCTTAATGCTGTCTATATTTATCCAATTATGTAGCTTAAGGAAGCTTCGTGTACATGGACAATGGTGATATCCTTATATTTTGTAACCTATTTCGTCACAGCGTATGAGGCCAAGCTATTCACGATAACTAACGAGATATTTTTGATGATATTAATTAAGAAATTGTGATCGTACTCATAGAATTCGTTGTAAGTCAATATAGATATTAGGGAATATTGAAATGCAAGAGACTCACTGCAGCTTTCGAGTGTTATCCGACTTTAACGATAGTGCGATAAATGTGTGTGAATTTTCTAAGGGTTTTGAAATAGTTTCGATATATAATAAAAGGCCGATGTTCTTATCTCAGGAAACGAATGAAGCAAAAAATCTTATGATAGGATAAAGAGGGATCAATAAGGTACGAAGATTTTCTACATGTATGTCAATGGTAATTCGTTGTTTGACGAACTAAAGGTGTGATTGGGGATGCAACCATTCTCATTGAGTGTCCTCATCGTCCTTGTAATACAGAAACCTATTTCAAACCTAAAGACAGTCCATTTGTATTTTTTAAATATAAGTTACGAATATCTAGTAAGATAGCTAAAGTTATGACTTTTATAATGTAGTAAACAAATCACTATAGCGGTAGTTTATTCATTGACACCCACGTCCTTTGTGATAATATTTAATTATAATTGCTTAGTAAAACGATGCATTATATTGAGTTATATGAAATATGTATGATATTAAAAACAGTTCAAAACCATCTTTTGTAATATGTTAGGTAATGTTATCTGAAGCTCAAATCTATAGTGTAAAGTCTGAGGTGTGTCTAATATAAAGACATTTAATTTTGATGTACTGGAGAACATTGTAAGAGTTCACATTTTTTTACCTTGTACCCGTAGAAAAATACATGCCTTATTTAAATCGTAGAATAATACAAGCTTATAGAAAATCAGCCTTAAAATTTATATGATAGGTTAAATACGTAAAATAGATTAACCAAAATGTCACGAATTGCTTGTAAATTACAATAAACAGTGTGACAGTATTTAAACTGCTTGCATAATCATCATTTTTAATAAATTTATTATAGCATGTCTGTATAGCTGAAAACATTCGAAAACTATCATTTACTGCGCAGCTCCAGTATTGGTGGAGGTACAAGTTAGCAACGTAATTAAAACAAGTTTATACCTACTACCTAACTAATGACTGGTAGCGACCGCTCGAGGTCCGAATCACGGAGAACATGTTCAGTATCCAGCTTTAATTATCTTGGCCAATAAGGTGGCGTCATAAAATATTGCAAAGTTGTTTCAAGCTTATCTAAAAGTAGAGCATACTACATGCGAAATTAATAAAAATATATTATGTACTATGTCAAAAATTAATAATAAAAGGTACACAATTTATTGGAAGGATCTAGATGCGATTAAGCGCCTTCAATTTATCGCTAATACGAGATCATATTAAATTATGTTGCAGATATAGGTATGATGTTTATTTATTGTTAAAGTTATCGTGAAAGGTAAATTTAATTTATTTTAACGCTATATGCCACGAAAATTTAAAACCTACACAAAATTAATGTTTAATAATTGATGTTATTAACATAATTGCAAGTATTTTACATTGTGCCAAAAATAAATGGCATTGACAAAATATAATATTTAATTTTACATGAATAATTTTAAAAGGTCGTTATATTTGTTTACTTATTAAGTGTTTAGTTACCAAAAGTGGTTCTATATATGCCTATGTTGTCAGATTTTATTATACGTGTTACATAACAGAAACCTACCTATTCGAATTTGATTTTATATTGTTATGATTGTTAGTTAAGCGTGACATGTTCAATTTAATTGTCATCGACATAATTATTAGGTATTTGCTTGTTAAAAAGCGGACCAAAGAGTCAACTTTTTGAAAATATAGATTTTATATCTAAAATACTTTTTATCGGTACCTGTTAAGAAAAACAAGTTTTGGCTGTGCTTTTAAAATTTAATATAGTATATTATCATTACCCCTCATTATATCTGTGCTACTTGCTGTGCTATATGTAATGTATATTTTATTCAAACGTATTTAGCTTTTTCGTGGTATTCCATAAAAGATAAGTGGTTCGTTAAATAATAAAGTTCATACAAAATGCGTGGCAAAATATAAACGAATATTACTTATAAATGGATATTTCTACATACATACATTGTCAAGTTTATTACTTTCTATCATGTAGAGATTTAATGCGTTAAAGCATTTCTTTATAGCGATTCTAATGATCACTTACGTACTCTACTGATCGTAAACTCTATTGAAACAATCAATGAATAAAAATTGTAAATGTTACTTAAATGGTTATTTTAATACTATTGCCATTTTTATTTATTTTGCATGTAAGAAATTAAAATCATTAAGTAATTAAATAATGGTAAACTTTTGAAAAATATAAAACAGTATACAAAAATAATATTTTCCTATGAAATATTGTTATAAATATGTTACAACATATTTAAAAAGGCTTATAATAGTACGACAAGAAAAATATCTTTTAGTTTTAGAAAAGGTAGAGATTATTAAAAATAACCAAAATATTAGTATATGCCTGGCCGGGAGCTGTATTCCTTTAACTTTTAATTGTGTTTACATGTATTTTTGTAAGAATGTGTTTTATTTATATTTTAAAGTGTATTATATTATTATGTAACTAGTCATTTTGCCAAAGTTCAATAAACTTAGTAAATATTTATAACTTTGAGTATTAAACCTAACTCAAACCACACCCGTCCTTATTCTTAACAACTCGATTTTCATACTCAGATGTGGTGTATATATAGATACAGTGTATCAAGGAAATAAAATAAAGATTTCTCTTACTTTTCAGCTCCAATGTCGAAATAATGTCATACATACACTATATAATAAATGGCATGTGTTATAGATTATATGCTAAATAATTAAGACACAAACATACATGGCGTAATTTATTTACACAATCTCTTCATAAAGGTTTTAGTCCTGTAAAAGGATTGATATTATAGTATAAACAGATCATGTAGGTACCTTTATATAAAATATGTAGACTTTATAATATGTTACCATGGATCTCTTAAATCTTCGAAAGTCTATTGTTTGTTAAAATTATAAAATTATGACCATTCCCTTATATATATGTATATATTAATACATTACATAGAAGTGATACTAATTTAATTCTTGTGGTGTTTATAGTACCTAAAATATAAGATAAAAAACATATCATTCGCTTTATAAGAATCCTAATTATATTAATGAATTTGTTATATAGTTACTTGAAACTTTATCTTTACACAAGGCTTATTATACCTATTGTTTGTATCTAAACTTTGAATGTTTATAAATCTATACTGTATATGTTATGCTTTAAATTCTTCTGGATATTATTTTAATAGTCTTCAGTCAGACAATCATATAGCTATATAATTATATACATTATATAACATTACATAATATAATGTTCATTAGGGCGAGCATACGTGGAACGACCAGAAATTTTATCTATTTTTATTGTTATTATTACCTATACACCTACTTACTATTTCGCCATGTAAAATAAAATATTACTCGTAACATTTGTAATGATCATTTAAGCCATGTTCTCCGGGTAACTCTTAAGCTACAGGCCAATACCAACCAGATACCTATAAATATAGACACTTTTATTGATATTCTTTATAACGGTAAATATGACGGGCAGCTTTATAAGGCTGATTGTGTATGCAAGAAATAATGCATAATAACCGCCCTTGCTAAGATTATATTGAAAGTACATGTAATGTCATCGGTTTATCGTTTAGGTACCTAGGTACCTAGTACGGTAAAGTACAGCGATTATTCTACTGTGCTTACGTAAGCATTGGTTATCTGCAAGAAAATCACTAAACGCAACATTGTTCGAAATAAAAATACATATATTTATTGCATTAAAAGAAACAATATTTACAGAGAGATGTACCTCCACATAGGTATTTATAAAAACAGACACGAACCATCAATTCAAAAGAATGCTCGTATAAGTTCAAGTATATTATATATTAATCTTAAAGAATATACATGATTAAATTGGAAATTTATGAAAAAAGTATATATAAAATAAGCGGACCTACTTTTTTTCTCATGTTTACTACTATTCGAAAAAAAAGTTCATTTATATTTTATGTTGACTAGTAAAATTTTATCATAATTTTTTATACTTAAATCATTAGATTAAACTAAAATATTAGCAAATATAATTGCGTATAATTATAATGCTGCTTAATTATTTAGCGTGCGCAAAAACTTTAAATATTGTAGAGTATTTATTAGTAACAAATGGTGTATATTGAAGGAGATACGACGCTGTAATATAAAACAATAAAGGCAGTAGATATATTTTTTGCTAATGTCTATACAATTCATGTACTCGCTATGTAGCTTACAAATACTCTACCTAGAGCATTATTATCAAAATCTACATAAGTAAGAGTAAAATTATGTTATACGTATATATTATCTTTAACATATTTTTTACCTTAAGCTTTATAAATGAATAATTTACTATAGTTGTCATAATCACTCAAACTAAATCGCACATGATTATTATTTATTTGAGTCAAATTTTATAATTAAATATCAATTGAACAATTATAAATTTACATAATTCATAGCACTTAGTTATTAAAATTGATTATGAAATTCAAAGATAAACTTCAAAAAAAGAAAATCGGGGATTATTGTTCAGGGTTATATCCAGTCACGCGGGTATGTGTACCACTTGCACACGTTTCATAGATGCTTTCCCAGTTGTGCGTGTCACGCGGATGCCGGTCGTGAAGAGACTGCATCACGTGACTGCATCTAATCACGTAGGACACGTATGCAGAATAGTCTCTCTAATGACAGGAAAAAGACCCCAAAAGTACCGATTATTACTCCTATTACTAAGGTATAAATAAATGATTTTTTATTAATCCTGAGTGACCTTATTGTAATGATGACTATGTTGTTTCTCTTTTTGTCGTACACAGTAAATTAAAATAATGTACCTATGATGCATGTACGAATCACAAGCATAGCTTGAATCATGGATTTCATAACGTCTTACCTTATATTATTTATAAATTGTAGAATAATACGATTTTCAAATATTTATATCGGTAGGCTGATATTACCTATATACATAATGATTAACAACTTTCAGTGTCATTTTATATGTATACATAGTAATACATACCTATTTATTGTTCTTACTGTATCTAACACACAAAATGGTATGAAAACCTTAAATGATTTGCTTAAATTCTAAGAATTTCAGAACTGATATAATTTATGCTTGTAAGTTGGATGGTTCATGATTTAGTAATAAGGTAGATACGCATAAGATGATCAGTTAAATATATTAAGACGCACGAAAAGACATTAGTGAGATAAATAAATCTTCTACTTAATTTCGTAAGATGTACAGATGCAGCATGCCCTATTATTTACCTGCTGATACAAATAAGGTTAAGTTTACTAAATGGGGATAACATCTCAATTTGTATCTATCTATTGCATTACTTATATTATAATTGTAAAAGTATAATCGTCTGTTCATTAGAAGTATTTACATAAAAGGGTCCGCATTAAAAATAACTTAATAATCATTTAATCACCGAATTCACGAAGGAAAAAAAATATCTACCTATTCTTCGCATGCAATACCTAGCCATAGATAGGTACCATTTATCTGGACTAGGCACTCTAAAGTTAACATGTAAAATTTCTTAAAAAAGGACTCCTAAAATTTACCATAGCACTTGACGTTTCTTTACCAAGTTGATAATAATGTCCTTGTCTTATTTTGCAAATACTTAGCTAGGCACCTAAAACCTATAAACTCAAGAACATAAAAGGTGCAATAGCTATTTAAAACTTTGTAATTATGGCCAGCTCATTCGTTATGGAACTTAAGAATCATTATTTACCTCATTGTTGAATCGGACATAACATCCTTTCGCTGAAAAGTAAAACTAGGAAACATAAATGAAAATCTATTATATAGTTATAAAAAATGCTAGTATACTGTCCTACCAACTATGCTATAATTGAAACAAAGTATTGTCAACATTTAAGTACGAATTAATTTAAATAATAATAATGCATTTTAGACTAATTTGCTTGATTACGTAAATGTTTACCTTACCCATACAAATTCCCTACACTCAGTGAAATAAATTTTATTTAAAGTCCATATAACTTTCGTTACAATTTAACGCACATGCATATATTATATAACTAATATTGTGCGTTGTTATATCAAAAGTAAATAGATACGTAATCAAATATATTATTTATTTCTTGTCGTATAATTCATGTACCTAAACCTCTTATTGATGATTTGTTGATTTATCGATATACATAATAATATGTATACTTATATAAATAATTAAATACCTAAATCTATAAATTGACAGTGCGGTTAGACCGCCAAGAGCATTTCTTTGTATAGGTTAGTAAATGATTTATGAATATGAATTAAACATCATGATTGCATAGAAATGAAGCTGAAAAGTAAAAGTGAATGTATGAATTGATTTGTTATTCAAATTATGTATGTACAAAAACTTAAGCCAAGTCATTGCCTAATTACATTGGAATAACTACATAGGAAATCAATCAATTATTATGTTCGCCATCAGAACCCTTGTAAATATAAATTGCAGTGATGATTACGCATCGCACAATAAGTCATTGTAAATAGTTTTAATGTAAAATTTATGAATTATAATTTTCATCAAATAAAACACAAATTGGAACAAAATATGTTGCTTTTTTGTTTATTCACAAAACAATCGGAACAGTAGTTTGCTTGTTGTTCAAAGGTCATGTTGTTAATATATGCTACAGTAAGAATCTACTCACGAATGGCCCACGTAAACATTTATCATATTTGTGTACTCAAATGACATGGTAATCGATAATATCATTATTGATATGCAAAATACAGATTAATGTTATTCTATCTATATAGTGCTAACTTTTTACATCAGTTAGTTCTATGGTATATAATAAATAATCCCTCAGTCTCAAGTATTCAAATGGAGGGTGTGGACCATGATTTCTTTTTTTTAAGGTAAACTCAGCAGCAACAAAAAAATGTCAAAGATTATTAAAAAAATGTTTAACAAAAAAATACAACCGACTTCTATGTCACTACAAAGTAAAAAATAATTGAAATAATAGTTGGTTTAGTACATATTTCTCAAGTCGGCGCTCATATTAGACACGCTGTTTACATTGTTATCCAACGAAATATATTTTCACCCTTTTTAGTGATGACATACTAACTTTTATATTAATACAATGTAAAATTGTATAAACGTGATCATGAATAAATGAATAAAAGGTACGGTCTGAATTTACATTGATTAACCACCCGCTCGCAGGGCGCTGCCGCGCCCTGTTCGCTTAGTTTTATATTGTCTTAATGTTCCAACCTAACCTAACTAAATAGTCAATGATGAACTGGCTTTGCAATTTCATTAGAACCTACACCAAATATCTTCAAACACAACTTAATTATTTCCTTCGGTTGAAGAGTTACATATTTTGTCTCCGAGCCACATTATCAGACCCTTAAATAGTCAATGATGAACTGGCTTTGCAATTTCATTAAAACCTACACCAAATATCTTCAAACATAACTCAATTATTTCCATCGATTAAAAAGTTACATATTTTGACTCCGAGACACATTATCAGACCCTTAAATAGTCAATGATGAACTGGCTTTGCAATTTCATTAGAACCTACCTACACCAAATATCTTCAAACAAATCCCAATTATACCCATCGGTTGACGAGTTACATATTTGTCTCTAGAACCCACTCTGATCCTCATCATATTTAAATGGGACCAACTTGTAGCAATTGTCCACACACGAAATTAAAGGCATTAAAATAGGTTCATAAACGGCGAAGTTATGGCTATTATATATACATGGTTTGAGGAGTTCCCCTCATTTTCTTCAGAACCCATAGATGGATCCTAACCGTATGGGTGGGACCAACTTCCAGCTCGTCTCTACACAAAAGAATAATTAAAATCGGTCCACTAACGGCGGAGTAATTAGTGTACATACATAAAAAAATATGTACCGGCCGAATTGAGAACCACCTCCTTTTTGAAGTCGGTTAAAAATAATTATGTTTTATTAAAAATAATTGGACTTTTTTATTTTAAAATTAAAGATGTATCATTTCGGTCACCTCATGTACAGTACAGTATATAAAAAAAAAACAAAAATAAACACTGATTACAATTATATCAATCTATCGGCAGTATGAAACTGTTTATTAAAGTAAAAGTGAAAAATATATATCACGATGACATTTATCTCTGACATGACATGACAACTAAAACTGTCAAAAGTGTCAGTGCCGTTCGTTGAACTACGTGTTGCCTTGCAACCGAGTCCAAAATTAAATACAAAATAAATTAAATCAAGAAAACAAAGGGAATGTGAAATTTCAATAGAAATGATATTTTTTAACCTTTGGTCTGTTCTGCAATGGTATCTAAGGCCTTTTATCAAATGGTTTTTAAGAAAAACTACTAATCTGTGTGAGTTACAACGAATTTGCTATGGAGATAAAGTCGGTGCTCAAAGGACGACAAATGTGGAGAATTCTTTAATGTTATCACGCACACGAGCCGTAAAAGAAGTGGTTTCTTTCTTGGATTCCATTGTATCGGAACGAAGATTTGTACCAGCAAATTTACGGGATGTACTAGATCCATCTGTAAATATTATCGTAAGAGTTAAAAAGATCAATCCAAAGTTGCATGTTCCGTTTCTAACATCATTCCGAAGATGCCTAGAACAAATCTGGTGCTACAAACAACTGATGAATGAAGTTGAAGACATACGCAAGACTCAATTTGATAGCAATAATTCTGAACATGAAGATAAATTGATGAGACTGTGGTCTTTACTTGTACCAAACGAAGAATTAGAGGCTCGTGTAACTAAGCAATGGCAAGACATAGGTTTTCAGGTAAGATATTTTTTGATAATTAAAATTTAGTCAAAGTTACGTTGTTTCTGTAAAATTATCCCAATAAAATTATGAGATGAAAAATATTGTTATTACTTCGAGGTATTTTTATTAATCTTACCGGCATTCCATGCAGTAAAGCCCGAGGTCTAAAGAGTCCAAAATAGTAAGCCCGGGTGTATGGAATTAATTTTTTATAGAAACTAAATTTGAATTTATTGTGAAATGATTACCAAAAGAAAGAATCATTCAATAACCTCATTTACCATTATAATGCTTATAACTTTTTTCCAGGGTGATGATCCAAAAACAGATTTCCGTGGCATGGGCCTGCTGGGATTAGAAAACCTTTTGTTCTTTGCTAAAGAATATCCTCAAGCATCGAGCCATGTTCTGAGCCATTCCAAACATCCAAAGTATGGCTACACATTTGCAATTGTAGGAATAAATTTGACATCAATGGCATACTACCTCTTAAAAGATGGGTCTGCTAAAACATACATGTTTAATGCAAAACATCATTTACCTGATATTAACTTATTTCATAGATTTTATTGTTACTTGTTCTATGAGTTTGATAAACTGTGGATTGAATCAAAGCCACAGAATATTATGGAATTCTCAATGATATTTAAGAGGTTTGAGAATGCTATTAGAACAGAGCTTGCTGACCCTGCATCAGTATTTAGAATAAATATTGAAGTAGATACAATTTAAAATTATTACTAGTCAATGTCTATAGTGTTAGAAAAATTTACACAAGTTGCTTTATAAAGACACTGTGGTGCTTCGTGTTCACTGATCTCTGCAACTATATCACAATTATTATTCTGATGCCTACTAATAATTTTAATTCCATCAGACATTTTTCTATTTTATATAACATATTTGTTTTGATGTATCTCAGCAATATTTTCAATGTTTTTTAACATTTCATTTACGAAACATTACAAATTGTAAAAAGATTTTTATTTTTACTAACAAAACATTACACAACAAGGTTGCATGTGTTTTTGATATAAAATATAAAGTATGTGTAAACTGCTTATAATATTTATAATATAACCAAGATTTGACACAGTGAATGGTAAAATGGTCACTGCATAAAATTGAAGAGCACCAGTATAAACCAATACTCACAATGAGTGGGCCTGAAGCCAATACTTTGCGAAGTTATAGATTTATATCTAAACTGTATTCTGGTGTTTATTTTGTAATTGGTTGTAATACCATTATCTTACTATTACTTTGCTTAACATGCTCTGCAAAAAAATGCAAATTTTCTATAACCAATCCACCAATCCAATACTTATGACACCATAAATGGGGTATTTGATTTGACTAATGGTGTGTTTATTACTTCTTAACTTAAACCATAAATCTCTTCTATTGCTTACTTGTATTAAGTTTAGACATTCATTTTAATTTCAAAAATTAAGTCATATAAAAGTAAGCATAAGTTTATTTTTTGAGCAAATCGAAAGCCGCAAGGCTTATAGTAGCCGGTAACTTAAACTAAATTATTGGAGAATTCTTTCAAACATGTCAATCTTAAATTTGGAAAATATGCATATTACATTGCAGATATGTTGTACTCATTTTGGACTAAAATTGAAATACTTTTATAAACTTGAAATATTATTTGTAATTATAATTTAAAAGTTACACATAATAAAGGTTCAATTCAAATACGCTAATATGAGTTGCATAATTGAATGTGATCAGATCTAATACCAATTTATTTATGTGTATCAATAATATATTATGTTCTTTTTTAATTAGCAAACTCGAAAGTGAATACTCAAAAACGTTTTCATAAAATGTTGCTATCTCAATCATTTATCGTTCATTTACCTTAATTTCTACTAGATCTGAATTTACCAAGAAAACCAAGAGACAAAAATAACTATGACATTAAATCACTAGAACGTTTCTAAGTATTGTTGTGTGCATATATACATAATCGATTTTACTGAGACAGAAATGACCATGACATTAAATATGGATGTTTCTTTCTAGGTACAGTTAAGTGTGTATGAGTCATAAACTAATTTTACAATTTAATTGTATGGATTTTATGATTTGAATATGTACATGTGTGTGGATATTTTTTATTGGGGAAAAGTTACAAACTATAATGCTTACTATGAAATAAAACATCTAGTTTCATTGGGCTCTATGTTTTATTATTTATTTATTTATTATGATATCACAATGCATTTACAAGCTTAGGTACATACTTTTAATAAAAGATTTAATGGGAATGTCATTTGTTTTATTTTCTGAAAGAAACCTAAGTTATCATATTGTTACATTATTGTAACTACTTATACACAACAACACCCGCTTTGCACCAAACAGTGTTACCTATTTCTCAACAAAACTTAATGTGAATATCAATGTCTACATTGCTTTTTTTGACAACAGATTGTGAAAGAGGAGAATTAGAGAATATAATAAGCATTACATTGGTTTCTCGGAAATGACAATAATGATTTAGATGATATCTTGTATTTTTCCTCTTAATCTTTACACAATTATACATAATATGAGACACCTTCAATATTAACATATTCAGGAACAGACACATTGTTGTAAAAGTAGAATCACAGCTGTATTGTATAAATGCAAAATTAAAAAATATTTATCTTAAAAAAATATCCATTAACCAGGGAACTTTAGTTTTTAAACGAGTGAAGCAGTATGATGGCCCTGGCACAAATAATATGCTACATATTAATCAGTATAAACGACACTTCCATTGAGTTAAATAATCAGTTTTAATATAAGCAGGAAATAGACCAAAATCGCAACAAACCCACATATACAAATCACTAAATATATTTTTCTACAAAATTTAAGCAAAATGCAAATATATATCTAAGTTGTAACAAAATAAAAAAAAACACCAAAACTAATGGCATTCAGCCATGCCTTAATTTATAAATTTAGTATATTTACACATAGCAGACAAAATGTACACCATTTTACTCTAACATCATTAGTTTGTAATCTAACTATATATTATGGAAAATAATGAAGCTGCTCTTCAGGTTACTACATATTGACTTCTTTCATATTTACCCATGATTGTCGAAAAAAATCACAAATATGTATATTACTTAAGTAGAACATATTTAAATATAATTTAAATACATATCGGGCATGTATTCAATTTTCTATATAAATAAAGTAAAACATTTCAAATTAGAAAAATATTATTTTAGGGTCAAAGCATCTGTTGCCTGATAGTTACTACTTATTATTGTAAGTAATTTTTGACAACTAATTTATTTATAACTTGATTCTGCTACTTTAGATTCATTATTGTTCTGTATTTAAAATTCCAAATGAAATGCACAAGTGTAGTATTTATTTACTCTTCTTTTCTTTTTTTGAATCTTTTGCAGGTCTAGATTTTCCAGCTTTTATCAGTGCAATTAGTGCAGTAATACCAACAAGTCCAAATCCTGCTAAACCTATCTGCCAAACCCAAGGATACTTAATTGCTAAATCTAAACCATAATTAACACTGAGTTTCAGAAGATTGACACACCAGTCCACTAATTCATCACTGAAACAAAAAATAACACATAATAATGTTGTGTTTCATTTATCCTTTAATTAACATCATTCTAAAAGATGGTAGGTAGAATCAGTATGGGCTAGTCCAGTGTGAAGTAATTCAGCATTTTGGTGGAAGGGTATGTATGCCGGCAGCCTTACGCATGAGGCAAACACCTTAGGTTTCAAGTGGGACAATGAATCTGTGATCAACTTTAGGTCGAATTTGTTTTTTTAGAGTAATTTCAAGATGATTTTGGGCGACATAAACTACTTACTTATCAGGTGGAGACATTCTTCAACAATCTTAAAAAAATATAATCTAAATAAATTATAATTAAAATACTTACAATGGTGAAGCTAAGAGTGGTACTGTTTCACCTTTCGCATTTTTGTACCAGTCCTGGGCAAAGATCACAAATGATTTGACATCATTCTTTGGCAATTCATACCTATATACCTTGCCTAAGCGGAAACTGAAAAATAAAATATGACAATCATAATATGACAAAAAAATACAACAACAGTAATTAAGATGATGATGATAATGCTTTACTTACAAGAGGAAAGCTGGTAGTTTAGTCACTTTGAACCTTTTAGCCGTGGCAGCGCCAGCTAAGTTAGCATCAACACGGGCAACATTTACACGACCTTTCAATGTCGCTCCAACACCTTCCCAAACTGCATGTAGCCTCTGACATTCTACACAGGATGCTCCATAACTGCAATAAATATTTGACAGTCCAGTTAAATCAACACATACGAAAGACTAACATCTTAAGCAGAGTTAATATACAAGTATAGTTCTCGCCAAACTGCTAGTCCATTCTGAAGTTGTCGCGAGCATGTATAGTCATACGATTTGCTATGGCAACGCAATTCATTTCTATATTCAGTGCGGACTAGCAGTTTTACACGGACTATACATGGAATTTCTCTGCAGTCTGCAATTGGTAACTGAATTGCAGTTAGCTTTGGTCAGTGACATTGTCGTTTGCATTTAAATATGACCAAAGTGACCTTATGTAAACACATCATTGCAGCTGTACATATTTTAAAAAGATTTACGTTTTTTCAATAAAATTGATACTTACAACATAACAAACCAGTCGCCAGTAGTAGCTCCGGTGGCAGCTTGTGTCATATGTTCAAATATTTTGTCAGTAAGTTCCTTTACAGCTGGCGCCTGATTCTTTTCAAAGAATCCATATACCTCATTCTCATCTGGTTCACCTAATAACATTAAAGGTGATATTATTAAACAAAAATTTTATTATTAAAAAAAAAATTAGGAGAGTCACAACTAGCACAGCTACATTTTTTTTACAACTATGAGAGCAGTAAATAAGTGTATATTATGTAAATAATTAAACATGAGTAGGGAATTAAATAGCAACATAGCTATAAGTGACTAGTTAATTTCTATCTATTACAAAAAGAGAAATATATTTAACTTGATCAAAGCACTATGCTTCATTACAATTTCTTCAAATCCTATAGAATAAAGTTTACTCTTTTTAGCACTTAATGTAGAAATATAAATCTATTGTAATAAGTAAAAAGTAAAGTACCACTAAATAGTAAGGGAACGCCATGTCTAAAGAACACTAAGGCAGGCTCCTTGGTAGGGCTGTACAGGCGTGCTAAGTGGCTGTTCTCCACCTTCACTGTGACTGCGTTCAGGTTCTTGTTGAAGTCGTCCTGCAAGCTCTCCAGATTCTGTGCAAACTGGTCGCACACATCACACTTTGGCTTTGCTGCAAAATTACGCACATTTGTTACTTAAATATAATGAATATTGTTTTATTTTCTTTTTATGTCAGAAATGTAGTAAACATGCACCTTAGTAAGTAATGCATGTTTCAAAAAAAAAATATCAGTAAATGTAATATTAATTGAATTATTCAACAACCAACATAACATCATATTTTTAATTTCAATAAAATTTCACGAATCTAATTGAAATTTCACGTCGTATTTGACTTCCGTGTCTAAGAAAAAAAATCTCTTCAAATGTATCAGGATTATGATGAGGCCAAAACTCAATGTACCATGAACATCACTTATAGTAAGTTAAAAATATACTTTACTAACAGAATAAGACTATTAATTTTTCCTTTTCTTTGATCAGTTGCAACAGGTCATCATCGCTTACACTAGACAAACTTTGACTATTGACATTTAAAAAAATACTTAATGTTAATAACACATATGTTAACATGAACATTTTGGCAAAAAATAATTTAATTGTTAAGTTTTTAACTTTTAAAATGTTTAACCACAATATTCACTGATACCACATTGATATATTATTGATAATATGACAATGAGTGTCAACGTCAAACTGAATTATCAGCTATGTGTGAGTTGAACTTGTATAGTGAAAGTTCCGTACCGTCAATATTTAATAATGTTTTGTTAGGACACTGTTAACGGTATGGTCGGCGCCGAACAGCTAGTTCGTTTTGAAGTTGTTGCGAGCAGGTGTAGTGTAGTTTGGTATTGCAACGCGATTCATTTCTATATTCAGAGCGAACTAATTTCGATGGTGAATGGGTGTTGGCGACAGTACCTACCCATTTATCATCAAAATTAGTCCGCTCGTCAGGTTGATTATGGACACCTATAATCAACCTGAGTTACCCCACAAATGCGTCGCTACAACTGAGGACGAAGCTGAAATGCCTCGGATAGGTATGTTTCACTTACCACTCCCTTCAAACTAGAGCATACACAGGGCCTGATTAACCCTTAGGCTAATTAGGCTGCAGCCTAGGGCGCGAGGATCTCGTCGCCAAAATTGTGTCTTCGGCACTATTCATTTCATGCTAGAAAACAAATTCAAAACTAATATATTACTTTTGAGGTCTATCGTAACGGTGGGGGCGCGTCTTCCTAATTAGCCTAAGGTGGTCAGAACTCTTGATCAGTCGCTGAGCATACAGTATACACGGTTATTAGTCAGAAATATTATTAGTGTGACGGTGGTGCGGCTGGAATCAAATCACAGAGGGTTCGACCATCTTTGCTGAACTCTTGACAACAAACATTCATGAGACTTGTACAAATTTTCATGACATTCGGTTTTGTAATAAAGGCGTGAAAATGTACCGAACAAATATATATTCGCATTTATAATATTAGTAAGGAAGGGTCAAAGGTTTGGAATAAGGTTATTCTTTGCAATTTCCCTGATGCCCCAAATTTTTGTGACTACAGAGGTTCCGCAAATAAACCTAAAACCGCTGAAAAATCCAGGTTGTTTACATGGGGCCCCCTTTTTTTTGTTTTTTTTTTACACGCAATGATATAAAATATACAAGTGGGTGTGTCTGATACGATTCAAAAGGGGCTACATCTCTGACAGACAATCATCATATATTCAATGTTAAATAGGGTCCTGCTACTACTGCTTTTGCCCTTGGGTACGGATTTCTAAAATGTATTTTATTTATTTGTTTCTCCTTTCTCTATTTGTTTATGGCGCCAGATGTTCTATAGGCAATATTAGTCTATGATAATGGCGCGACCAGACTTGGCATTGCCTATTCGTATTGTTCTAATATTTGCCAAAATACTTGTTTTACATATAAATCTTCACCTACACAGTATCATTATTTCGTTATAGTCCGCGTAAAATTGCTAGTCCGCTCTGAATATAGGAATGAATCGCGTCGCCATAGTAAATTGTATGACTGCACCAGCTCGCAACAACTTCAGAGCGGACTAGCAGTTGGGCGGGGACTATACTAGTATACTACTACTCTACAATCTACGGTGTCTACAACTCTACACTGTCTAAGTCGCTAATTTATGTTACGCCGTACACTAAATTTCATATGTAATCTGTGTTTACCCATTTATGATTATACGAGAGCTGTAAGGTAAAGTAAAAGTTAAGTTGACTTTTAACAAGATTATGTTAGGGTAGAATTTTGAATAGGTATTCAAAAATAAATGTTTAAGTTGTTGTTACGATATCAATTCCTACTTTATTTACGTTTTCTTTCTTACTACATTGCTTCCAATGTTTTAAATCGGGTGATAGTTTGACTTATATTTAAACATTATCAAGATATTCGTTTATGTTGTTAAATCAATAGATTCGTTATAAGGTTATCAAGTAAGTACTCACGATTCGCATATACTTTAATTCAACCTCGATTCAGAGACTACTTATTAGTCTTAGTATTAGGTATGTCATACTGCAAGTTTTAAAAAAGAAGGAGCTAAGTAAGATGACTCATAACATTTGCTCTTGATTAGTCTTGTGCGGGATTTAGTGACTGGTACACTTTGTGATTTATCTTTTAGTTAAATCAATTTATCGAGCCACAATGGGTGACTTAGTGGAAGAAAAAGTTATTATGACCCCAAAAAGTAAAACATCGACGTCTACGATTCTAGTAGTCGAAAGAAAAGTCATAGAAGCAGAGCCCAGTGACAAAATTCATATTGCGGGCGGTGATCATACAGGAATAATAATAAACAAGGAAAAAGTATATGGTGAGTAGATAAGACTATATTTAGTTCACACTAGCTCTTTTTGGCATCTATGTCCCATTATCCTGCTTGTGACCTTCTATTAACAATCACATAATAACTTAACTGTATTTTACTTATAACCAAGTAGTACTAAATTTAAAAAAAGCAAAGCAAGATGTAAATAGCCACTTAATTTTTCCTTATCAGTTAATTAATTGCATTGATATAATGTAATAGTCTTATTCCATGGGCTTTATAAAAATATATATAAATATAAATTTCATTCCATGAATGTTAACTTATATGCATCTTTAAATCTTATTACAATGTTAATATAATGAAGCGACCAAAATTTAATGATGAAAGTTTTAAATTACTAAAATAATACAAAATAATTCTCCACATACACTTGTCCTAATTACCACTTAAGCTTAATTGAATGCTTTACTAGTCAATTAGTGTTATTTTTTTGACACCACTGACAAAATGGGTATACAGATAAAGGTATCTTATATCAAGAGTAATTTTGTGTATGATCCTTAAATAAATAAATAAATAAATAAATAAAGAGATGGGGGGATCAGTGTTGCTTATCTCTATAATATAGACTTATCCATTTTGATTTTTGACACAGTAGATGTAAATAAAAATTATTAATTTAAGTGACTTATAAAGCTTTTGTGACATGTTGTGAAAATTGATGGCATTTGAAACAAAGTATTGAAAGTATATTTATTATTTACCATATAAAGTAAATTTGTTATACATTACCTTTCAGAAAATGGTGTCACTGAGCCGTGCCATGCTCAATTGGAATTTTGTGTCTATCTCGTATCTGCGGCCACTGGATCTCACACAAGAGAGGCTAGAGCCTTACGATTCTGGTTTAAGCCTGAAGTGGCTCTACATGATTGTCCGCACGAAGCTCAAGCATTTTTCAGAGAACTTGTGAGCCCACAAGACTTTCCTAAAGGTAATAATTCCTATGATCTCTTTTATGCCATGGAAATAGCAAGCAGGCATACTGATAATACTGAAAAGCAGTTTTAACAATGTTATTGTGAGATGGATATAGATTTGCTATTTATTAACAATAAATACAATAGTCTCTTGAGTAGAAAGTTTTGACTTTGTGTTATATTTCTGTTTGGCGAAAGTTCTATTACCCCCAGGAGATTTCTTTGGAATAATATTTACTTGGGTATGGTTGGCAGTACAATCTGTAACACAACCCCTATCATACCACATATAACCTGTTTTTTTTTCTGGGTTTCTCTTGTCAGTTAAGCTATAATTAGAGTACATCTTAAAATAATAAGTGTATTTTTTGTATTTACAGATTATGTTGGTTTCATTAAGAAGATAATGAAGTTGATGCAAAATAAGTACCATCAGTTAAAGATCTTAGAAGTTGAGCTTCGCCAAGAACTGTGTGGGCCACCTCCACAAGGTTTGTATAGTGTGATAATGTTATAATAATTTATAGTTCCATAATTAATGTGTCCTATTGAGCTCAGCTCAGCTCAGCATCCTTCCCATTCTGAGAGGAGACCCATGCCCAGCAGTGGGACAGTAATGACAGTAATGACAGTGGGTTGATGATGATGATGATTGAGCTTAGGTCTTTCTGGGTGACAGTTCTAATATTTGTTGAGAATAGAGATCACATCCAGGATTCTCATTTGGGGCGGAATTGTCCCAAGCGAAAGTAATCAATGGTGAAAAACAAAGTTCCACCTGTTTCTGATCTTTTATCCTAAGAAGGTCACAGTTGGACCTACACCTAGTTGATTGTTGGTTGAGTTGGAAGTACACATTTTTGGTACTCATATCTTCAAGTTGTGCTTGAGCTCCTTAGCCAACTCTAGATTCACCACTGGATAGGGACATATGTAATTCCTATATAGTCATGGTGGCTACAGAGGCTGCAGAATTTCACATAGTATACTAAAAGTTTGTAAGCTCTTTGACAAGGCATAATAACAGTCGGCTATCTATAATATTAGATGATTTCACATTGGATAATTATATACCAGGTGCTAGCGAATACATACAAGGATCAAGCTTAGTACCGCTTATTATTAATATTTGCTTTCATATTATTTATTATATGCAGACCTATATGCTGATCACTTACTTGAAATAGTAGTCTAATATCCAAAGATGCAAAATATAATCATGAATTTAACCAAGGTAGCAATATGGTAAAACATGAATTATTTTTTACTTTAATCATAATAATACTTGCCTGATACTCATATTGAAATTATTAATCTTATTCTTTAATTTATGGTACAGAAACCAATGGGGATATAACCAGTAAGAACATTATATACAAGTATTTTAATGGCTGTATGTATATTTTATTATATTGTGCATGTGTTTTGAATTCAAACACTCTAAACATGATTTAATCATGAAAGTAACAAGTGTAATACTGATATCAAATTAACAAATTAAAACCAATTTAGACCCCATCCCCACTATAGTCCATTATTGGTTAAGTTTTTCTATAATAGGAGATAGTAATTTGCTGTGTGTCAAGCATGTGAACCAAAGTACATTTGTCTAGAGTTAAAACGAAACTTGTAGTATTGATTGACCTCATATGTATTATGAACACATAATGATGTCATACTCCGAAATATTAATATAAGTAATAAATTGTGTATGTGTGCTGTAACTTGCTGGTATGACCTAATCATTTGATTGTGTGCAGATTTATTTTATTACAACCTTTATTGAAAAAAGCGACAGTACCCGCATCCTTATTTCATATTTGCATGATACGGACGTCATTATGAAACTAGATTGTAATTTATGTACTCAATAAAACACAAGTACAATTTAGAAACTTAATAAAACATATCGTTTCCACATATACTTGTAGAATGCGTACTATATATATACGCAAGTCTCGTAAAAACAGACTTATGTAATATCTGAATAAAAACAGTTTCAAGTAGAATTTATTTTAACATATATTTTAGGTATATATGTATATATGTTACACATCATTATATGTTGTAAAAGTATTAATTATACTTATCAGAATTTATTATTTTCCTATTATAATGTATAATATGTATATAGTAGTTTTATAAATTACTGTTGTTTGCTTTTTAGCTATCATCTAAATCAATATTTTATAGAGTACCGAAATTAATGTGTTATTGAGCATGAAAAACCATTAACATTTAAAATGTTAAATTGCTATTATTCGTTATGGAATTCATAGATAGATAATATTTATTATTAAGTACCTACTTATCTGAATGGATCGACCTATTTCTTTCACAAGGACATTATTAATTGCGAAATTTATGTTTGAAACAATTTATTAATGTAATGATGATACTTATTTTTTTGTAATATAACAACATGTAACATACATGTTGTGTTATATTACAAAAAAGCTATAACTTTTCTCTATTTTATAACCCTTATATCTTAAAATTGGTTATATTCACTCGTCTAACACTCACTCTTGCTTACTTCTCTCTAAAGTGTGTTTTCAAAAGCGCTTTACAAGTGTTAATTTTTAATATTTAAGTTTGATTATAAAATACACTAATATGAATGTGTTTTATAGCCTTCATAGAAGACACTGCAGTTAATCAAACACCTGTGATTTCTGAACAAAGGGTCTTAGACATGATTGAAAATGCCTATCCTAACCCACTAACTGTTGAGGACTTTGTAACGTAAGTATACTTTGAAAACTTTAGTTAAAGTAACTACAGCACTTTTTACATCCTATTGCTGGCTAGGATCTATTACCGTATCTGGGGTAGACCTGGAAAACAAAATTTACGCGTTGCTAGAGAAAAGCATAGGTTAGATTACGTATGTAATTCATGATGATAGAACTCCTTGTGATTCGACTACGGAGACTTAAGGTAGCAATAAGTAAACAGTAAGACAAAAAGCTCTCAACCAAACGACAACAAGTCTTGTGAGACGATAAATTTACGTCATATCCTATAGAAGTTCGTAAACCAATATTTTTCGTAACGTAACATTTACTTTTTTAGGGTTGGAAAATGGTCGAAAACGGAAGTAAAAGATGCCTTGGAAGCTTTAGAAGAGAAGGGTTTGACGCGTGCAATGGCTGAAGGCCTGTACGTACGCCAACACAGTGTTGACACGCAGGTAATCTTAATAATGTGACAGTATTCTAATTTTCACAAAAGCATTTTCTTAATATTCGTGATAAAATAAAATGTTTTACTGTCACTCCAATGTAATAAGTTAACTTTGGCAAAGGGAGATCTCCCGCTGGACTAGGTGATTATGCCCGGGGAGAGGACATGCTCCGACAATTTCAGTTTGGAGCCTGTATATATTCAAGATATTTAGAAAACTTCGATAGCGTGATTCAGAATACTCGTGGCGCCATCTCTTACCTAATAGCGGGAACTCGCCACACAGTATCTTTAATTTTATTGAAGTAATACTTTTGATACAGTTGAAAAAATTATGAAGCTAAATATTGAACAACAACGACATCTACAATCGACTCCAATCATTTTGTTTTGTAATAGGTTCACTTCATGTGCATGTACATATTGACACACACTATTTTTTATGTTCCTATTAAATACGCCAAAGTGCAACATTAATACACACATTCTCATTTTTTTTATTTCAAAATCTATCAGTGCAGCTCTGCTGTTTGCTAGTTCGAGATACTCATGATGGACATTGTCATATTTTACCTGTGTGGCATTTATACACTAAATTTGCTCTAAAAACATGTTTACTATTTAGGTGGTGAAACAAATGCCCCGATTGTGTTCCTCAAGACAACCTACTATAGCTGTTGTCACTGCTTTGTATTGTGAAAAGCAGGCAGTCGATGCTATGATGGACAATCAGGAGACCTATGTTCGATACACTACTGTTGGTAAGTGAGATTATGTACTTTGCAAGGATTTATTTAGTCTATATTACGGTATTACACCTATTTTTGGAAAGTATTTCAAATTATTCTTAAGTAAAGTCATAAAGGACTTATAATTTATCATTTTGAATTTTCTCGCGAAAACGCTAGCCGCCTTTCTGATTGTCTTGTGACATGACGTCATTGCATTAGTAAATATTGTATGAAAGCATAATTATCCATAATTTTTGCTTATTATCGGCGTAACATATTTTAGATATTTAAAGAATTGTAAATGGAAATTTACAGTATTCCTTTTACTGAATTATGATAATAAAAAGTCGATTACTGGGTTGTTTGCGTATTATAAAATCTATCATAAAAAATATTTTTAGATTTTTAATAGGGCATTACACACAGATAATGGTGTGTAATGCCCTATTAGATCGTTGCAATAGCCTACAATACTTATAGGTGCTCTAACTATAAACCTTACATGGACCGCGGGAGTCTCTAACAGGCCAGCTGCATTTTTCTGATGGTAATTTATATAAAAGATTATTTTGTTAGTGAACATCAATATACCCCCTCATTCAGTTCGTAAGCAGGTGGTATATGTTTAAATTATGCAGATGGATAAGTATATCACCCTTACAATATCCTTTAAACCAGCCCCAGCTCAGAATTAGCGCAACCATAAGGGTTTTACCACCTTTACACAAAATAAAATATGAGCTTGTTTATAAATTAGCAGCTTACATATAATGTTTGTATGAGGAAAGATAATACAAATACATTTTCTAACCAATACATTTATTAAAAAAAAAAAACATTTTCTATCATAGATGATTTAGTCATACATAATACAAATAAAGGGACAATACAGATCTACATAAATTGCGTACTTTATGTATTAATTAAAGCATTACAATAATACATTGTAAATATTAATACTTAACATTCGAGTTTGCACAGCAAATCTTTCACTTAAAAACGCTATTGTGATTTTTAAAGTAATTTTAGACTACAATGAAAATTACAGATGCTTGGCAAAGGATTTATAATCGCTATGATTCCTTTACATTAATACATTTGTAATACAAACTCTTTATATAGTATGGCTGTGTTCAAATTTACAGGAACTAAACTAAATGCATCAAAGTCTATTTATTATAATATATAAAATAAAATATAAACTATTGTAATAATCGTATTTAAATAATAACTGCCTTGTGCGGTAAAATAACTTTAACGTAACATGCTTAACAATAAAAATAATAACAATGTGGTGGGACTTTACAAACAGTAATATAACATAGTAAAATTGTAAAATACACAACTCATGTTTTCTCACACTCCAGGCTGTGTTCATACAAGAACATCTGTCATCACAATCATTAAAAGAAAATAAGAAGAAAAACAAAAACTTAACAGAATATTGTTTAAAGATACATAAAATTCTAGGTTATTCGTCGAAAATAATAAAATATTTGTATGCGAAGCATTTTTTATAACAATGTACATATGTTTGACAAGAGCTTGATACACATATATTAAGCTCTTGTTTCTGCATTATTTACAAAAATTGCAGAAACTACACAAATATTACAATATTTTATGGAAAGTACTGATATTTTCTAAGAAATATAGTCTTCAAGTTCAAAAATGTTTTATGCAAATTGAAATTGTAAGTTATCAACCTTCTCTACATCACCGTCCAATTTCAAATATTTGATTCTGGAAATATGGTGTTGAAGTTCAATACATTTTATAAATGATAGGCCAACGTCAAACTCCATCTGTATATTATTACTGTCTTCATTCTGACTAATCCTTATTTTTATTGTGATGGTTGATTCTGGATCATTATAATTTGGAACTGAAAAAAAGAATGGGTATAAATTTCATGACTATCACATGAAATTATTAAGATGATTCACTTCTAAAGTAGTAGATGAAGTAGGGATATACAACTAACAGAACTATCAGTTAGTTTTAAGGCAGTGCAAGCTTAACGGTTGAAATTTGACCTGTCAATTGTGGATTCCAAGGTCGAACCCAGACATGCACCTCTTATATTTCAAAGACTTATGTGTATATTATAATTTAAATATCATGCAATAACAATAAACAAAGCGAGGAAACCTACATGACCGAGGTATGTAAAATTTATCAATTTGTTTTTGGCTAGCACAGTGGATTATGGCCTAAACATCTTTCACTCTGAGAGGAGACCCGTGCCTAGCAGTAGGACAGTGATGGATTAACACTGAGCTTGAAGTTTTCTTTTTAATTTAAAAAAGGAGCTGTATATTGTGTCAAATTTGTTTTTAAATAATTTAATTACATTCAACCATGTTAACAGTGTAACATAATGGATAAATATTTTACAAACATAATAATTACCTATACTTATTGGTCTATTGAATTCAGGATTCTCTGGTTCAATAGATTGTGATATTCCATTAACTACTGTTTTCAATTTTATTATGTTTTGTGGAAAGTGTAATTCTATAAGTCCAGCAACATTATTTTCATCTGCCTCGTTAAGTCCATTATCTCCGGTTAGGCTTAAGGATATCCTGAAACATAGAAACAAAAACACTATTGCATTATCTTTAAAAACAGTGTATTTTAAATGAACAATGAGTAGATAACCCTTATCTACTCATTGTTTATACATTTTATCTGATAACTCCTTTCCTTAGGGAAGTATATTAAAATACTAATAAGATTTTTATTTCATCAACATGCTATTGATATAATGAGGTCCGTAAAAACCACATAGGAATATTTTTTAGATATTTATTTTCCTGGTATTGATGGTGTTATCTGTAAATTGTAGATATAAAGATAAGAGCCATACTTGAATACATATGCATTGCTATTCCTGAAAATGTTGAAATATCCGACACGCATAAGGAAAATCAGTATTATCACATCCTTTACAACGAGATTACAAATCTTTTTAGCTTTGGAACGTCATATGAACACCTTTAGGTAGCTTAAGGTATCACTGGAAGACTTTTAAAAGTGGAAATTTGTAAAATGAAACAAAATACAAGAAATTCTTACTTACCACTGGGGACTCTGTAAAAAGACACTTTTTACATTTATTTCATCTCCAATATTTAGTTGCCTGGGAAGACTGAACACGATTCCGCGTACTGATTTTGGCCACATGTTATTATGTCTGTTCATCTGAGAGCCATATACTTCGTTTTCTTCACGAATTCTGTAATAACAATAAATTCGCCAATTTAAATAATAGTTGATTTACGTCGACACAAATCAGTCATAATATAAAATGATGTAATCGACTAAAATAATACTGTTAAAATATCAATAAGTAATACTTGTAATATAAAATAATTTAAACATCGATTAAAATATAACCTAAATAGCGCGTCGATTTACCATGGTTGTATTAAACTGGTTTACTCGTGGACTTTACAATACAATATGTAGTACATATTTATACCTTTACAATGCACAACTATTTTCACCGAGTAAAATAAAACATTAACATTGTATACGGTTTGCTCCTTTTGGAGAAAAGTCAATCAATATTATGACAGGTTGAAGTCGGACTGACAGTGACATTAAAATCTTTAACATTGTAATGTTTTCTGTGAAAAAGAAACGCAAGAATTTAGGTCTCCAAGACCAAGTGGGGAATAACTTAACTTACAAATATTTTAATTATGATAATTTTCAAACCGTACCCGGCCGCTATGCAATCACAACAAGCCTTCAACATTTTAATAAACTGACACTTTCTATTTCTTATACACTGCAACTTTGAGGTATTACACGTCTATACTGCTGGAGAATCGATTGAAGATGTTGACCTAACACGGAATTTTAATTTGGGATGACGTAATGTAGAAAAATACGCGTCACTGCACACACCTCGAGTTAACAGCACTGACGTGCGCTCGCGCAGTTATACTACTCCGATGTATATAGTAGGTAGTCGATCAGAAGATAGAGATTTGATACTTCCCGTAGCTTTTTGCTCTTAATGCTGGCGACTCGCGGCAATCTAGTCTAACTGAACAATACACAGATTTAAATCCGTAGATATATCCGTTGATATGACGACGGTAATGTCGGTAATGAATATTGAACAGTTATCTAGGTGATTTATATTGGATTGTGCAATCTTGTTAAACTTATGTTGTTAAGGTTTATCTTTTGCAAGTACTTGAGTAAGTACTTGCAAAAGTTATGATAATAATCGTAATATTTCTACTTAATGAATGGTTAAATTAATGGGTAACTTTACGTAAAAACCAAATGTGTATTTAATTTATATTATGTATTCTTAATTATATTTAGATTATTTTAAGATTCAAGCTCGTTTATTTGCTTGCTATCTTTGGTTTCCTTGGTAATAGGGTTTCGTTTTACCCTTTGGACTAATTATAGGTAGCTTATTATAATAATCATAATGCTATATAGATTATATAGTGGATGCGGGTAGTTAGGTACACACTCCAACTCCTACATTTTTTATTTCAAAAACAACACTACGATTTGAGTAAATCCTATCTTTAGGAAAAACGGAATGTTAATAAGTCTTAAAATAGTTTCATTGAGTACCTTCGTCAACATTCATTCTGAGGTTTCCATGACAAAACAATATTTTAAAGAAAATATCACATCTATAGATTATAATAATGATAAATTTATGTCCACCTGTCCGTCATGCGTTATTACACCGTTCATTCGATCACGAAATAACATTAGGTTCCCGGCATTACTGTCATGTATAGATTATAAAATCGGATTATGACAGTACGATAGCTGGCGGGCGCGTGTATGTTGTATAAGTATGTATGTACCTGCACACAATTTGTAATCGAATTGAAACAAAATATTAAATATACAATCTCGAAAACAAACAATTTCACATCAATTCGTAGATGACAGATATTGTATAATATAAGGATAACTTTGGATCAGAGAGGTGGCGTTATTGTAAAAATCATTTGCTTCTTTTTCATTCATTCATTCATTTACATCTTATTTTTGTGGCAAAAATATTTGCCCGGTTCCAATTAAATAGTAAATAATAAATTCTGGTATTGCGGAAAGTCTACTATTGATCTATGAATGCTACAGTCCTTAGTTTTCGATTCATAAAATCTTAATTTCAAATAGTGTCTCGTTTTTTACGGTTTCAAGCCTTGTTTCATTGTTTAACTGCTAACTAAATTAGGCGCAGATACAAGGTGAATCACCTTCAAGGTAATGTGATCTACAGATCTAAAGAAGGTATCATCTATAACGTTTCTCATAAAATCACGTATTTTTTTATGACTTTTATTAACAGTAAAAATATAATTTACGACGTTATAAGGTTAGATAAAAAAAAATATTTTAGGTAGGTGAGGTTTTTTAACATGCTAACATATGGGTAATCTATTTTATGTTATATGATCACTAATCACCTAAATTTATTTTTAAATCCTGGACAAGTATGTTGTCCATTTTATTTAGGTAGGTTTTTGCATGATCTAAACTGTGGGTAGGTTATTATTAAAGAAACCTTTTTTTACAATCATCTGTTAATAATTTATTTTATT
The DNA here is from genome assembly GCA_014595695.2 of Epargyreus clarus clarus. Taxonomy (NCBI): domain Eukaryota; kingdom Metazoa; phylum Arthropoda; class Insecta; order Lepidoptera; family Hesperiidae; genus Epargyreus; species Epargyreus clarus. Next base: position 1,333,682 of record JACTTY020000006.1, read on the forward strand.
CAACTAAAAATAAAATACAGATATACAGTATTGCGAATATTTATCTATTAATTAAAGCTTAATTAATACAAATTCTCATTATAAATAAACCTATAAATTTGCACAGCAGAACTTAGGAATGCTGTTACGATTTTTAAAGTAGTTTCGAACTGCTTGGCAAAACTTTAATAATAATCACTGTTGTTACTTCACCTTATAATATATTAGTATTATTTAATAAATAGTATTTAATTCATTACTTTACAACGCTGTGTTCAAATCCACTGGAACTAAACCAAATGCGTGAACGTCTACTTTTTATAACATTATTTTTGTATAACACAATTCGAACACTATTTAATGTAACAACAAATTATAATCCTAATTACAATTAATAATTAATAACATATCACAAATAACTGCCTTATGTAGTAATATAAATTTTAATTAACAATACATTCTTAAATACATAAATAATAACAATATGGTGGGACATTACATTAAGATTTAGTTACTTTGTAAAATACACTAAACATTTTTCACACACTCCAGGATGTATCAACACACTTACAATCATACTTTAACAAAAACACTTAAAACAAAAACTTAACAGCATATTTTTTGGATACATAAAAAATACTAGTTAATTATAAAAAGAAAAAGAACAATATTTTTATGAAATAGGTACAGTAGGTACCTATTTCTAAAACTTCTGTTTCCTTCTTTCGTTGTGCGACATTGCTGCATGTCGTGCCTGCTGTGGTGGTCTACTGTGCAGGTGTGCTGCATTTTGCCATAGCGCTCGGTCTTCTGCATGTCTTAGGCATTCTGTAATAGACATCTTGGTTAAGTCATTGATCTGGTCAGACCATCTGGTTGAGGTCGGGGTCTTTTACCCTCCACTTTCCGCACCATAATCTTCTTCAAGCAGTCTTCTTCCCATCGTGATGGTTTTGTTTTTACTTTCAGCTTTTTTAGAAATGTTTGTCTTCTTTGCTGTCCATGTAATACGGAGCATCCTCCGCCAGTACCACATTACGAAGGCATTGAATTTTTGCCTTTCATTTGCTCGCAGTTTCCACACCATAGAGAAAAAATAGAGAGTATTAACGTTTGACAAGTCTTACTTTGGTGACATGAGTAATATTTCTAACGCGCCATACTTTTGTTAGACTTGTCATAGCACATTTGGCATTTGGATTCTTCTCTTTATCTCTAGTTCTTACCCTCCTTGGTCGCTTATCATGGATTCTAGATAGACAAATTGGTTCACAATTTTAAAATCGTTACGCTTGGTGGACAGAGGCAACAACCTCTCACACCCTGAGACCCTCTACTACCATTATTTTCGTTTTGGCTTTGTTGATAGCAAGCCCATACTTTTGACTCTATTCTCTGAACTAACTGTGCCATCTCGTCTTCTGAAGATACAAACAATGTAGTGTCACGGCATAACACAGGTTATTTTTCTTGTGACCAGCGATTGTTCCACCCTCCCAATTCTCCAAGGCTTGTCTCGTTATGTATTCGCCGTATATTTTAAAGAGAAGTGGAGAGAGAAAGCATCCCTGTCGTACACATTTCTGCAGTTTGAACGGTTTGGATAGAATGTGGTTGACGCGTACTACTGTTTCACCGTCTTCATAAAAGTTCTGTATGAGATTTGTGAGGTGATCTGTTACTCCCATATATTTGAGAATATGCCACATATTCGCCCATTTAACGTTTTCAAACGCTTTTGAGTAGTCCACAAAGCACATGATCATGGGTACCTATAACTCTCGACTTTATGACATGTTCACAGCTAATTTATGGATATTATTTAAATTGTAAACTATATTAACCTTCCCTACATCACCATCCAATTTCAAATATTTCACTACGGAAATATTGTGTTGAAGTTCAATTCTTTTTATAAATGACATGCCAGCGTCAAATTCCATCTGCATTTTGTCTTCGTACTCAGTAATGCTTATTTTTATAGAGATAGATTCTTTTTTGTACTGTGGAACTGAAAATAAAATGTTGGGATAAAATATAGGTTGTACCTACATATATACAATTTTATACTTTAATTATTTAATTAAATATTTTATCATATATACAAAATACTAAATAGGATTTACGAGACACTTTTTTTTTTAAATATGTATAAACAAAGAAATAAATATAAATAAACAAAGGAGAGAGAACCCTCTTTGGTTCAACCCCGTCAGCATCAACGCCGCACCTATATCTGCTTGAGTGGTGCTGTGTTCTGGTTTGGTAAGGGAAACATATTTTTGAGGCGTTCCAACGTAGGTAGGGCACTAATCCCAGGTAGGGCACTAATCTCATCAGGGGTTAATTAAAGATTTCTATGGGCGGTAGTAGCTCATAACCATCAAGTGTTCACTTGATCGCATGCTCGCGCATGCTCGCATACTTCCGAAAATATTGTCCTCCTTTGTATATTATACGTAATATATGAGTCTGTGGTTTAGGGAGGCCAAGCTTAGATTTAAATTAGTTACCAGTTTCTTCCATTCCCAACAACTGATTTTAATAAATTATTGTCTAAAGCCTTCCTTAATAAATGACCTATCAAATTTTAAAGATGAATTCAAATCGGATCAATACTTCTGCAAATTCGTGCATATCGCAAAATCATCTAATTAATGGGTAAATATTTAACAAACGTAATAATTACATATACTTAATGGTGTATTGACTTCAAAATTATCAGGTTCAATCGATTCTGACGTTCCATCCACTATTGTTTTCAATTTAATTTTGTTTTCTAGAAAGTGCAATTCTATGTGCCCAGCAATATTATTTTCATCTGGCTCGCTAGGGCCTTTCTCTCCTGTTAGACTTAAGGAAATCCTGAAATGTAAAGACAAAATATTATGGCATGTTTATAAAATAAGTAACCTCACTTAACTGTATCGACGTCAGAACTATTTAGTCGTATCATTATAGAGTACCTTGGAAGAACTCAGAAAAGGGATTTTCATGAATTGACATGAATTTTATATAAAAATACTTACCATTCGGAATTATTTAACAACGAACTTGTAATGTTTATTTCATCCCCAATATTAAGTTGTCTGGGTAGACAAAACGCGATTCCCCGTTCCACATTCTGCATGTTTGTATGTGACTGTGCTTCGTTTCCTTCACCAGTTCTGTAATAACGATATAGTCTTCGAATAAATTGATTGATGATTACGTTGACATACGGTTTAGTAAATTCATAATTCAGTTGTAGAATTCAGTCGTAATATACAACGATGGAACCGAGTAACATAATATCGTGAGATTGTACCTGGGTATGAAGTACCTAGGTACCGTTTTCGCGTGGTGACAATTTTTTAGTTCACATAATACGACAAAACCGTCACATCTAACTCTGTTTTTTAAACCTCGTCTTTGAAATGGGTTTTAAAAAGAATATTATGAGTTAGTTTAAAATCGGGGGCAGCAACGAATCTGTAATCTTCATCAGAATTCCGATTAGAATTCGTCAATTAGCTCTTGGTGAGCTTCCGTTGTTACTTAAATTGTTTGACGTCACAACATAATTTTATTATAAAATTTCGTAATGCAAAGAGGCTTTCTTTATTTCTCATCCTCGTATGCTAATTGATTCATTCTAGAATGTTTTAGTAAGCCCAGCGCTCTAATTTCAAATAGATCATCGATCATTTCTATGATTCATGTACTTTGTACTTTGCGTAACATTAACGCAGGTGGATTAGGGGAAGACTATACCTTTAACACGTCTGCGGTGATACCGTGAATAACAATTTCATTACTTGTCAGTGGAATTATGTCGCGACGCATTTATGCACGTACATTTTCTCCGTACACATATTTCCTCAAAGTTCTCGATTTCAAATAACAAGTATAAAATATAATACAAGAAAAATCGAATGTTGAAGTAATTTATATTTTTTAAACACTTGTAATTAAATTAAAAAACTAATTTAATTAGAGGCTGTATACACAATAATAAGGTTGGCGGCAATTTCTCTGTCGCTACATTTTTTAACTTTAAATACTTTTTAACTTTGTACGTCGTGGTCGTAATTCGAATTCATACTATTGTTCGATTATAAATTGTCGTGCAATTGTAATGTCAGACTGCAATATAATATTTTTAAATTTTATTTGGGGACTTACATAAATAAAGTAAAATATATAACGTCAAAATATTTCACTAACAGAAAAACAGCTTTTACATTTTATTATTTGATGTCTGTTAGTTTGTCTGTTATCTGTATGGACTTGTTTTTCTGAACACTTCAGATTTTTTCATCTCATTTTATATAGTATGTTACTTTTGTATATAAAATAAATAAAACAAGTATTCAAAATTAGTCAAAAAAGTATAAAGTACATAATAGTAAATTTTATTAAAATTTTACCGTCTTCGTACTTTATTTTAGTGACTGAAATGTTTAATAGGTGCTACTTGATAGATAAAAGGTTTAAAGGACTTACTGCCCTATTTTTGATAGTTAATCCATCGTAAGTTCGTAACCATATTTATCTTTTATATCCTGATAGGATGGTCGTTAGGTACGTGAAATTTGTAATCGAACCTACTATAATTACTAAAATCATACGCGGCATGAAAAACGGTGTAAAGTATAAATAAATATATAAAAATAAAATTAATTACTTTTTTGATGATATTTCCTCTTTCATTTCTTCAGCTGGTCGCGCTCTCACTTGTATATTTAAAACACAACACAATAATATTGCAACAAGTATCAATCTCTCACTTTCCATTGTATTATTATTAATGAAACCTTTCAATCACACAAGTGTAAACACCAAAACAATGTTGACACTTAAGCACATGTAGACCACGTTATGAACTAATTTATAGTAATAAAACCCTTATATAAATCATTAATATGAGTCATTAATACCTAATAAAGGTTCACCGCAATCATAGAATTCCCAACGCTTTTACAAATTCCAAAATTTTCAAATTTAAACTCGTGGAAATTATTCCTATTGGTATTAGTCACATATTTCTAGATAGGTAGAGATACATATCTTAATGAAAATATCAAAACTGGATCATAAAGCAGTTACAATAATTTAAGTATAACCAACATCATAGTTAAAGAGATTAATGAAAAGACTACTATTAGTTATCAGTCTTATCATCTATACTAATGAGATAAATCAAATGTTTCAATTATTATTTTTTATATATAGACACCGACAAAACAGACAGACAGATCAGTATGTTTCTCGTATATCGTTTGTAAACTGCAAATTTGCATTGTAAGATACATCATTGTCAGAATGTTTCTTTCTGGAAAAAGCGTTAATAGGGATCTAGGGTGACCCGAGCAGGGTACTGATGGAACACACAAATATAAGATCTACATCTAAATTAATAATTTACATTTCTGTCAGGCCTGGTCATAATCACTTACTTAGGTAATGATATCATTAACGTATTGTCTTTTATTGAAGTGTTAGTTTTTTATAAACAATCCTTATAAGGACATGCATATATGCATCCAGGGGAGTGGGGTTTTGCCGTAGTTACCGCAATTAGACGTGCGGAGTTTGTGATGGTCAGGTACAGCAGATGATTAATTTTCATAACTAACATTCGTGACTAGAGAAAAGTGACGTTATTATGTGTGAACAGGTAAATTTCACCTATATGTTAAAAATTATTGTTTGTTCACAGGTGAATCTAACGTGTATACCTTGGGCACTATTGGAGCACATAGGGTGGTTACGACAAAACTGCCTTCAGTGGGTCGGACCAGGGAGGCGATGACTGCTGCGGGGAACACAACAACCAGGCTGTTAGGCATTTTCCAAAAGGTATTTTGAGTATTAATTTGATTTTTTTATATAAATCGAAGCTGCAAACAAGCAAGCAGTCTACTTTATGGGAAGTGTTTTCTACCGCACGTAGATGTCTGTAACCGACTTCACTGAGAACAGGGGTTTTACCTAAATTCGATCACAGATGCTTTGTCACTCCTGAAGACTAAAATGGTCACCTCACGTATAAATTAGATGACATGAGCACATTCAGCACAAACAGAGTAATACATATTGTATTGTTAAAATGCAAAATTCAAAATAAAACTTACAGTACTTACACTGGAAGCAACTCCTTCTTTATGAGTCACAAATGACATCCGAGTAGTATTAAGTATTATATTCTTCGCATTTTTATCGCAAATAATTGCTTGCAATAAGTTATTTTTATTTGTCTGACAATATTTTTTTAAAGACTTGGCGGAAAAATATAGTTTCTTTTATTCGGAAAATTATTAGGGTCAGAACCTCCAGACCGCCTCATCCGGACCGGTGTTTCGGTGAAATATAGTAAGACCTTAAATATAGGACTCTACCTTACCTCCGGACTTTAGGAATAATAAAATGCCGTGATTACACAGTAATAAAATATTTACACCTCATTGTGCAGGGACCCATATAAGAAGTACATAATATAATCCCGGGCGTAGCTCGTATGATTTAATGATAATACTGTCTTTTTTATGAATGAGGAAATACGTAACCGAACCTTAACTTAACTCTGGTACAAAAACCCAAATAACGTAGTAATTTCTTAATTCGCGTAACAATAAGCATATGACTACTTACCTACATCATATTGCGATTCATCACTCAAATATGCAGAACTGTTTAAAATGACGGTTGTAAAAATTCCAATCGGCTTCGAATTTATTTAGCCTGGAGGCGGTAATCTATTTAGTGTGCCCTTGAATGCGTCGCGGTCTGCTTCGAATGCTGGCGTGAAATAGCTATGATTCCATCTGAAGTGGGTACCACGGCCAACACAAGTGGTACATATATAGTTTAAGTACATGTGATATGGTTCGCTTGCATATTTACAGCTCGCACAAGAACGTACGTAAATAGAATCGATATTGTAATAACATATCGTTGCTGAGACATGGAATGCGAGTGGCGACTTGGAAAACTGGGACTTTGACTGGTATTCAGCTCATATGAAATTCAGTCATTTCCTTAATTATATTAATTTAGAACAAACTTATCTTTGTAAGAAATTAATTAAAATGAAGCTACATAAAGATAAATATCGAATAATAACCGTTATAAAATATCAATTTGATTTAAAAAGTACTTTAGATAACTTCGCTCGTTATGTAGGCCGAGAGTAATTAAATCCTGATAAACTTTTAATTCAAAATATCACTTTAGAAGTAATTTTTATTCGGTTACAGCGAAATAACAGAGGCTGGTCGTGATTTTGAATAGTATGAATGTTTATTCACATGTTCGTTCGAAATTTCTAAACTACATACTAACTATGATTTGATAAATGAGGTATCGTTAAGAGGGTCTTGATCATTCGCTAGTTAAAGGATATTTATTGCTTTTCCTTTTCAGTTCATTATTTTAAGGAGTCATGCTTTTTTATAATAATAACGTTGAATGGACCTACTAAAAACCAAATTACCGTTTAAATATTTTAGTACCTACCTAATTAGTTCTTCACCACAAATGAGCCAAAGGTTATCGATATTGAGATAAATATTTTAATAATCTTTGAGCGAGCTTTTTATAAAAACAGAAAATTTAAAAAAAAAAAAAATCATTAATTCAAATAACATGAAATACCTAAGGACATAAGCATTTTCATCTATACATATAAATAAAATTGGAGTGTCTGTTTTTAATATTGAAATAACCGCTTTTTACTGCATGCATATGAATATACATACGGTACATACACCAAAATAACATTTTTTACAATTTTTGTCTGCCTGTCTGTTTGTTCTGGCTAATCTCTGAAATGGCTGGACCGAATTTGACGGGCCTTTTATTGGCAGGTAGCTCATGAAACAAGGAGTAACTTAGGCTTATATTCTATGTTATGTATATTGTTAGATTTCTTTTTGACGCGGATGAAACCGCGGGGCACAGCTAGTTTTAAATAAGAATGTCGAGTGTTACTAAAAATACAAGAGATTTCTGTTGTTGATTTTATTTTAGTCGAGAATGGTATGTGGGTAAAAAATGTGCTATAAAAACGGTTTGGTCCACAGGTGGACTACGTGTTTCTGGTGGGCGTGGGCGGCGGGGTGCCGCACTACACGGACTACTCGCGACACGTGCGGCTCGGCGACGTCGTCATATCTACACCCGCGCCCGATTTGCCTGACAAGTAATTTAAATGATAATATTAAAACGCTTTCTACACTCACAGCCCCCACACTAGGATTCCCTGTGTCGTGGGTGCCATGGACACACATAGACAAATACACAAAAACCCAGACTGTTCTGTTTTTGTACCATGTTTTTCTTTGTAATTTGAGTTAAATGTTGAATTTCAAATCAAATAATCAGCCATAGTATAATATCATGTGAATCAATTTAAACGCGGCTATCATTTTGATTTCCTTCGCACTTGTAATGCTATATTGTCTAAAAATGTCTAAATTAGGCTATAACGCTAAATTGGTTAAATCAATGTTAATGATTACGATAGATGTGACTTTCACTATTTTTTGGAACTGACCATGTTTCATTCATATGACAGTGTGTCTATTCATTCGAAAGCAACTAACTATTATATCATTTTCCTCCCATTTGTAACCTGGCGCCCGGCGACCGCGTTGTAATTAGTCCAGACATTTATGGACCTGTGATGTCATTCAGTATAAACTCGTAAAGTACGGGAATAACCAGTATGGATTCATTCATGTTTTCACAATACTATTATCTTTCTCGTAAATAGTTATAATTATAATTGTCATACAAATGTTTATTTATCATTTATATTTATTTATCCTTGGTATGAGGCATACATAATAATCCCATGGTTAGTTCATAATTCCAAACAGGGATACATATATGAAATACATTACACATTAAAAGATATAGTATTATGGTATGGTTGAATTAATATGCACCATTACATTCCTACCATCTATTCGTGGAAATTGTTTATTAGTTTTCCCCAATAATTTATTCCCAAAATACATTGAACTCAAAGTTCTAAGATCTAACTCTACATTCAAATGGTCCATATTATAATCGAAAGACAATTTTTCGAGCACTAGACGAAGAATAATTAATTATTTTTCATATAAATTTGTACACTAATAACACCATGAAAAGATATGGTCTATTATTTGATTCTTGAATGTACCTACATTCAAGACCTATTAGTCCTGACCTCGATATGTTGCTCCATTTATGCAACGCCAAAGTATTATAAAGGAGTTCTTAAAAATATTGTTAAAAATATCTTGTTACTTATCATTCTATCCATTGATATTTAATTAGAAATATGAATAATTTATATGCATAATCATGCAAAATTAAAGTTATATAAGTTTTAGGAAAATAATTTTGACATTGTTATACCAATTATTTTTAAAATCTATAATATTGTACGTAAAATCTATAATATCAAGTGAATTCGGAGAAAGAAAATAATAATTTATTTATATGTATATAATATACTGATTTTGTGGGAATAATGTGTCGTAGTCGTAAGGGAAAGAAAACCTATTGATAATGATAATACTTCTCTATTACTGGTTCTAACTAACTTACGACTAATTTCTAAGAACAACTGCTGTAAATCTGCATAAAGCATGTTGCATGTTATCCTTGCATATAAGATATTATTTAATGATGTAATCAGAATTGACGACATTTTTATTCACCTCGCTTTCTGCATAATGTGACAAAGCTGGTTTGTATTACGTTCTCTATCGAAGCAAGTTATACATCCATCAAACTATATATTAATAAATATAGATATGCGTTGGAGACACCGCCGTCAGGAATGAAGTTCATTAATATTGATTGTGAAATTATAATAATTAAACGATATAATTCTAAGGATACTGATGGTTTAAATAAAAGTTAATAACAAATAAGTTGAAAAAATGAGTTATCTCTATCAGATAAGTACTCACATTTATATGTAACAACTAGCTGACCTGGCAAATTTTGTACCGCCTCAAAATTTATTTATCAAATATATTTCATGTTATTATAAAATATAGCCTATGTTACTCGTGCATAATACAGCTTTCGAATGGTGAAAGAATTTTAAAATCGGTCCAGTAGTTTTTGAGCCTATTCATTACAACCAAACAAACAAACAAAGTTTTCCTCTTTATAATATTAGTATAGATAAGAGACAAAGAGAAAGTAGCATGGACTGGGTATAAGGCTTTTTCCTTACATAATAATTGGCCTAATTCAACTCCTAACGCTAAGGTACTCCGTTCTAATAACGTCTTGATAGCTATGTTAAAACCTAAGTTTAATGACTTCTAAAATGTGCGTTCTAATATTGAACAACAATAGATAGAAATAAATCTAGCAAACACAATGCCTGTATTCATCTATTCGTGCATAAAGAAATAAACATCTATTGTTAATTTTGTTATCGGCATGTACCAGGTATTGTTTAAGCTATATCTTCACAAGAAATATTATACTTGGAAAAATCATAATAAATCCACGTCACAATATTACCCATATATAAGATATATGATGGTGTCTGTATAGTTTTATAAATTTATAAAACTTCCCTGAATATTTGAGACGTAATGTTAGCTATTTCACTCGACCTAAAGACTTCTCAGATGTCTTTAAGATTCAAACAAAGTATATGCAATGAAAACTTGAAATATCCAGTTACATAGATAAGGGCAATAACATTGAAAGATACTAGTTTCTAGTTATGTACACCCCTTGATATATTTTTTGGTATTCGTGGTAATAGTAATACACATCCTGTTAAAAGTTCAAGTATCTATCTTTGGGGTTAAAAGTCCTAACGGTTGGACAAGAGGCTTATTAATAGGGTTTTTATAGGATATTATTATAGGGTTTTTACTCTTCGGGTTTTACGGAGAACTGTTTTGGTGTTGTCTATAAAACTGAGCTATGTAATAGGCACTATTAATTTGTAAATATATGTTATTCAACTGATTCTTTTATATTGTCAGGTACGTGTACATATTCTGCGAGAAAGCTGAACGCAACGACAAGGGCGGTTGGGACTACGAGGTGAAACCCTACAAACCTGACAATTTCTTGCTACAAGAAATCGCTATTCGGCTCACAAAAACCCAAGCGCCATGGAATACATATGTTAACGAAGGTAATATATACATACCTTTTTTGGTACTATAGAATTAGATGCTATAATTAGCTTCGGCATATTTTTTACGTTTGTGAAATCGCGCAATCTAGTGTAAAGATGCTTTTGGTATAATAATATTTTAATATGTTCAAGATGTGGCAGTAGCGCAATACTATTTAAGGTAAAAACAAATATTTGTGGGCTATACGTAAACATAAACGTATATATCGTACGTACGAAAGTACACACACAATTTTCTTATTACTCGATATTCTAAATTTGATGTGTAATGGTTATTATTGTCCACTGAATCCCCTGACTTTCGTTGAATTTAATCAATATAAGAGTCCTGTTATATAGGATGACACACTTACATGTACTGCCACTCAGGGCCAAGTTGGAATCCTCTAGCAGGTATAAATATATTTTATCCTCTATATCTAGTATAATGTGATGTGTCCTTGCACATATTGTAAAGCCACTTTAAAGCTTAATATGTAATTTTATTCTGAATAGTAGTTTTCCTCTCTGAATCCTGGAATATTGCGTCCAAGTTTTACATTATTTTATAGTAATATGACGTATGTTGTTAAATGACTATTATTATATATGTTATCGGACGTCTGCGCGAATTCTATATTTGGTTGTATAATATGCAATATACATATATAGGTATGTAGTTTCACAATTACTCAAATGTTTTCATACGGGATTTCATCGTGCAATACGCGAGCACACTCCTATAAATGATTTTCCTGGGTAATCGCGACCAAGCACACATTTTAAATATGTTTTATTAACTTGCTCGTAATTTACTACATTATTTAAGTAATTTAACAATAAATCTTAGTTATTTAATTTAGATTTTTCTATATTACAATTACCTACTTTTTTCAAATGCTAGGTAGGACATTTGTGAACCTAAATTTCAACAAAAGAATCCCAAAAGAATATAACAAAACTAAATAAATGTAAGGAATTGTACTTACTGTTAGAAGTTGATTCCAACACAATACGTCACAGTATAATTTAACTCAAAATAAATGACACTGAGTAGAGTTATCTCTGTTACAGCTTCCACTGAATTATGTATATTTTGGAGAGACACTATTTATATCCATCCAGTGTTGTGGCTAATATAGGTAAATAGTCATGTAAATTCCTTATGCGTAATAAGCGAGAAATGACGCGTGTATCTCGTAAAAATGTGCTGTAAACTAATATGTACTTCTATGGGAAGTAGGGGAAGCTTGTTTAGGTGAGGTACCCTTTGTGGTACGACTCCGGTGACTACACCGCAACACCTTTTTCTGCCTAATAACAGTAGTGTACAGCGCTGCTGTGTTTCGATTTGCAGGGTGTGGTAAGGGAGACATACATACCTACTTAACCGAGGCGTTCCGACGTTGTCCTCATGGGTAGCAACGTGTTTAATTTCAGGTAGGCTCTTATCTAGAGATTGATAACAGATGTCCATAGGCGGCAGTAGCCATTGTGTGTCATGTGGACTGCAATCTGCAAATATTATAAGAAAATATGTAAAGAAATAGTAGTTTTTCATTTAGTTATTTGTAAAGAGTGGTAGGTATAGGTTTGAAATGAAAATTGATTGTGCTAAGAAATTGAGGTCAATTATATTAATTTATCGATGACCGCGCAATCCCCGCACACTATAAAATGTTTCGCAATGCGGTCAATTTTTTGATTATAAGATGTTAAGTTCAAATGAATTACATTATCACTTGTTGTAACGCCCGTAATGTATAAGAAAACTTATTAAATATTGTACGTAATAATGTTGTGATGATAATATATGAAGTATTTTTTTTATAATAAGGGAGTAGCAGACGAGCATGTAGTCCACCCGATGGTAAGTGGCTACTGCCATCCCTGGATATCTGTAATCAACCCCAGATACGATTAGATATTCCTATCTGAGGTCGGCCACAGACGCGCCGCTACCCCTGAGGACTAAGCTGGAACGCCAAAGTGGTGCAAAAACACGAAATCGAAGGAAAAGTGCGGAGGAATATCGTTTCATTCGTCTAAAGATTCATTCGATCTAAAGACAATTTTTTTTTTTAATATTTTTCAAACAAAATAGATGACAGTGACAATTTCAATTATCAATTCTGGTTACATTTTCTTGTTAGGAGTGAGTAATTATTACTAATCTATGACGTATACAATAGTAATTTATTTATTTAATTCACAAAATCCACAGCTTGTAACAATCGATTTACACGCTTAACTTATAATATAGGTCTTGAAGCCAATTACGGATTTACAATTTACTTATTAAGCTAAAAAACGTCACATAGTATTCACCACATTACTTAAGAATAAAAGCATGATCATAGTAATCTATGATGTATACAATAGTAAGTGATGTTTTCAGGTTTGGATCGCTTGCGCGGCGTGCCGGGGCGCTGGGCGGCGCCGGAGGGCGCGTCGGACCGCCTGTGCGTGGACGTCGGCGACGGCGCATACATCGAGGTGTCGCACCCCACGCCGCTCGGGGAACACACGTATGCATTCACGCTCATTTATACTTACTCACTTATTAAGTTAAGATTAAAACTACTTCGCAACAATCCGCTACAAATATGTATGATGGTATATATTTTAAACCATGCAGTATGCAGTATGTACCACCCTCCCTCCCTCATACATATTATACCATCATACATATTTGTAGCGGATTGTTGCGAAGTAGTTTTAATCTTAACTTAATAGCATGGATTTCCGCAAAGTAACGCCTGATACAATTAACTACTTACTCACTTATTATTACTTGCTTTAACCCTTCAAAGTACCAGAGCAGCCCTTTGTATCCTTGTTAGTTCGTGTACACAATCATTATTTTCGACGTGGGCGTTCAAAGGTTCGGGTCGTTACATATCTAACGGAAAATGCGTCACGTATTATCGGTCGCGTTACGCCAGAACAGAGAATTATATAATAAAACATTCAACCTTTCACACTTAACGCATGATGCGTTAGTGCGTCGAACATACAACGTCTGATACGCTCGACGCATTTTCCGTCAGATATGTATCGACCCTAACGGTGAAGGAACACAGCGTGAGGCCACGTGCATACTTGAGTGATTATAAAAAACGTGTGTGAAGTCTACCAATACGCACTTGGCCAGCGCAGCGACCCGTGCTCAGAGACCACATACATAGTTTTCGAAGCCAACGCTTCTTTTAAGCGCATAGAAAATCTGAAAGATTCGCATCGCCAATGTGCTTTGCCACGAATGACGGTTAGCTATGAGTAAATACTAATTAAATTAGGAAATAAAAATTACTCATACCATATTTGTAAATTTAAGCTTTCCCTTCAGTCGGCAAACCTAGTGTTATTTTTTATTTAATTGAAGCAAACTATCACGCTCTCCAACTGACTTTAATATATATTGATATCATTCATATACATGATATAAAGAAATATACTAAATGTAAAGGTGTAGTGTATAAAACTATAAACATGTTGAAATACTAGTAGTAAATGACGAATGCCTCGCTATCCCTTACGACTAAGTAGAAGTGACGTCAAATACAGCTACTACAAAAGTGATGACACTCCCTGACTAACTGAATATCCGGGTTTGATGCCCCTCATACGCAATCCAAACAATACCTAATACCTGTCTAAGGTAAAATCCGGCATTGGTCATATAACATGATATTGCATTAATTATAGTCGTCTCACGTATTTACGAACATGTTACGAATATAGCCTATCAATTGCAATAAAATTAGTCGTACTTATTATAGTGATCTGTACAAGAGTACAATCTTCAAATTTGGATCCGATCCATACTCAGTGGCGGACTAAGATCGCTGGGGGCTCGGGACGAAAAGTTGAATGGTGCACCTCAGTCTAAAAAGTTGATTGGATTTTTCAATATTTTGCTTTTGAAAGTGATGAGTCCGGTGACAGTTTTATTTTCGCTGATTTCACATATACATGTCACAGATTGTGTGATAACAGTAAATGTGTTTGGGGGCCCACAGGACTAGTGGCACGGGGCGGATTCCTTTCCCCCTCTTCCCTCGGCGTCCCTTAGTCCGCTAAAGTCCATACATCTAACTATCGATCTCGACGAATTGTAACAATGTCCATGAGCGGTAATGACACCTTAATAGTGGAGGAGTCATATTGTCAAATTTTCCTTCCGGTAATTTAATTGAATTTACGGTGAGGTATTGAATTGATAGGGGGTTATTACGTATACTATAATTAAATGGTACAAGCTTCTTAATAAGCAATTGCCTACTAATATAATACGTGTATTTGTTATGACGAGGCAAGTGACACTACAGGTTCAAAGGTTAAAAAATACAATGTGAATAAAAGTGAGTAAAGGGAATTTATTGTAATACCTTGTGGTATTGTTACCCTAGATGGTAATGCAATTAACTCCCTGCACTTTGCAACATGTGGGCAAGTAATATATTCTTCCAATGGTTAAAATTGTAATAGTGCAGTGACTTTGTTATAAATATATAAAGAAAATGCAGTACAACTAAATAAATATATGTGTGATTGATTAAATTGTCGCAAAACCATAGTACAATTACTTATCAGGTTGTTATAATTATCACATTACAGTAACATTAGATGACAGTAATACTGTACAAGTGCGGACCGTAGATACCTTACATTAGTTATTCTATTGTATACAGGTCATGAATATGCCCCGTTTGCATGAGCGCATTGCATTGCATTTTGCCGTTTATTAAAAAGCGTTGAAAGAAAATAAATAGCTCTTCAAGTAGTCACCATATCTTTTGAATTTTGAATCTGATAAAACCCTTTGTGGTTCGACTCCACCGCCACACCTATGTCGGCTGTGTTCTGGTTTGAAGGGTGTGGTAAGGGAGACATACTTCTCCGAGGCATACCAGCTCAGTCCTCGGGGGTAGCGGCGCATCTGTGGCTGAATATCTAATTCTATCTGGGGTTCATTACAGACGTACATGCGCCCGTGGACGTCTGTAATCAAGGGGGAGTCACTTATCATCAGGTGGACTGCATGTTCGTCTGCTACTCCTATTCCTCCTATCTAACTTAATCTGGGGTTGATTCCAGACGTCCATGGGCGGTAATAGCAATCAGGTGGACTGTATATTACTGTATTGAATTACATAAACCTCATTATAAAATCAAAGTCTGGACGCATAGAAAAGTTTGTCGGAGTACTACTTGACTAAGCCAACTAGACGAATGTCAAACGTGACGTCATTCGCAAGCTCTGTGCGTACCGCTGGCAAAAAAATAATTTGAGATTTGTTGATTTATACCTATGAAAATGTAAATTTTAATATATTTCTGTCTAATAATGTTTACTTTAACAACTGTTATGAAAACTAATGAGTACATAAAATAATGTAAAGCGTAAAACTCGCAATATCGTTGTTCGCTCTCCGCTATGAATAGTCTTATTTTTCACCATTTTGATGCAGTCTAGACTCACGGCACAGTCAAAACTTAACAAATAATGTACTAAATAACAAAGAAACAATAACTATGTACACTGTTAACAAAAACAAACATTAAACAAAAATATAATCTGGGAATTATTTGTGAATTGTGAGAGTGAGAGTTTAGCTGCGAACAGTACTAGGATGTGAGACCTCGGTACTCGAGGAGGCCGCATTCCACCGGTTCGTCTATAGTCTGATTCATAATTAGGTGTTCAAAATGTAAACAAAGAAATATCATTGTCAAAATACGATTACAGGTATTGTAAACTTTAGTAAATTAATAAGAAAATAAAACTTTAACAAACTAGACAAAAACAAAAACTAACACACAATTTAACAAACGCGCTATAAAAACGAAAACACATTCGAGTTCGATCACGATCACGAAAATGAAAATGAATAACATCAGTTACGAAACTTAAAAAAGGCGCCACAAAATGTTTTGGATGTCCATTGTGTTAACATGATTACATTTTAATTTTCTACCATAAACCTTGTTTTTTTATTATTATTACTGTATATGGGGATTTAAATTGAGGGGATATAAATATTGGAAAATGTTAATTGATCTTAATTTATTTAGATTATTATTTTATTATCGTTCTATTACTTTAATGTCATCAAAAATAAGAAACTACCCTTTGAAACGTATTTTCTTGACAGGTTTACTTTGTTTACATTTTCGACACCTAATTATGAATCAGACTATAGTTAGCTTGGTTGAGACTCGACCGACCGTTTAGTCGAGTAAAGGATTAATATGAATAATGAATGTAGATATCTATAGGTATGTATGTAAAACCCATGAGTAGTTCTGGGGCAGGCCACTAGGGGCGCTTATCTTTGACAAAAAATATGTAGAGTCTGCTCTTTATACCCTGTATATAACAATACGGGTGTACTTCCGATAAGGGCATACTGCCGATCGACCTAAAATTTGGTAGACTAACGTATTTTGACCTCCTGATCACGAATAGCATAACGAAAATTGGCGCAAACGCATTTTAAATAAAGAAAACGAAGGACAACCTCTTTTCGTTCAGTGTGCATGATCGCGCATTCCTAACCGATTTAGACTTTTTTTTTTAGCTTTCCCCAGAAAGGGTGTGTGTGTGTATGACACAGTGGAGAGGGTTTTGAGTTGTTAAAAATATGGGAGTGACGCCCCACAGTCCTAATCTAATCCACAGTCACACGCACATTCGTTTATCATATTCAAAATGGCGTTTGCGACAATTTTCGTTATGATATTCGTGATCAGGAGATCAAAATACGTTTGTCTACCAAATGTCAGATTGATCGGCAATATGCGCTTTTCGGAAGTTTATCCAATAATACTGTATGGATTAACGTGTGGTGTGTGTCAGCGCGGGCGGGGGCATGCGGGTGCACTGCGCGCCGCTGGCGGGCGGGCGCGCGGTGGCGGGCGCGGGCGAGGCGCGCGCGGCGTTCGCGGCGCACGCCCGGGCGCGCGCGTACGACTGCGAGCTCGACGCCGTGCTCGACAGCGTCGTCGGCAACCGGAAGGACTGCTTCGTGTCTATCAGAGGTAACGTATTAAACGTAGTCCGCGCTAAACTTTTTTTTTTTAATTATACCTCATAGATTAGTAAAGATTACTCACTCCTAACAAGAAAATGTACCCAGTTTTGAGAATTGAAATAGTTGCGTAAAAAAGAATTTGCCACGTGTCCGTGCTAAAATGTCCCTAAAATATTTGGAATAATTATTTATTTGTTATGTAAATTACGCAGTATTAGTCATTTATTCGTAGATTTTCTCTAAAAATGTTTTTATTTGTCAAAAATTAAAAAAAATAACTTACTAATAAACCATTTGTGGCTTCATTCAATTTCAAGGCGGCGAAGTATCTTTACTAATCTATGTTATACCTAAACGACGAAGCAGACGGGCTACATGATGGAAAGCAGTCACCGTTTCCTATGGACATTTGCAACACCAGAGGAGTTACCAATGCATCGCCGGCTTTGGAGGAGAGCTCTTTTTACACCTTTTCTGAAGAGCTACGAGCTAAGAGCGTGAAACTTCTAGTCCGCTGTAAAGTTGTTGCGCGCAGGTATAGCTAACATATATAATGTACCCGTGGGCGACAGCAGCCGGTGCCGGGGTTCGTTCCTCTACTATCTACAATTTGCTATTGCGACGCAACTCTTTCTATATTCGAAGCGGACTAGCAGTTTGGCGCAGACTATATGTACAAAGTAACGAGAAGGACACCGTCAAATGGTATCCGGTACTGTGGGGGCGACATAGGGTTATGTGGGATTCTTACAACACTTAAACCCCTCTAGAGGCCGTTCTCTTCGCTAAGCATGATGTTTGCCACACCTTCTAGCATACACGAACATATGCGATCAAACATGCCGCCATTCTTCCCGGAGTACTGTAGATGTATCTAATGTACATAGAAAGTATACATACAATTTCATAAAAAAATATGTGCTTCAATGTAGACACGCGGAATTTAAACTTTTACAAACCAACAAAATGGTTGGTATGTATGTATCGTATCGTTATTAAAATACTTAAATATGTAAAATTACTTTGTTAAACAATCTCAAAGGCCTCCCAATCTGCACTTGAAGAAACTAGTGATAACACTTCAGTTATCATTATGAGGAAAACATGTATAATTTATTTAATTTGTCACTTAGGCATGATTTGTGTGAAGAATTTTTAAAAATCAAAAATGTTTTCTTTAAAGTACATTTAAAGAATTCCTTTAGTAAGGACAAATAATCTTCCAACACTGCAAGATCTTTTAGATCATTTACGAATGATACGATATTTCTCCGTTCTTTTTCTTCGATTTCGTGTCTTAATTACGCATGTCGGTATTGTTCCGCGTAAATTACACCATGACAGCCATTAAATGGCTGACAGAATTGTCAGGCGTTTGAGCCATTTAATGGCTTCCTTCAATTACAAGGCGGTGAGATATCTATACATTCATTAAATTTTTGGTATATATTTTGCTATATATAGTTTGAAGGTGGTAGAACCCTTTGTGGTTCGACTCCGGCAGCACCACCGCCACACCTATTTCTACCTAATAACAGCAGTGTTAGGCGCTGCTGTGTTCCGGTTTGAAGGGTGACAGACTTTTCCGAGGCGTTCCAGCTTAGTCTTCAGGGGTAGCGGCGCATCTGTGGCCGCCCCCAGGTAGGAATATCTAATCCTATCAGGGGTTGATTACAGATGTCCATGGGCGGCAGTAGCCACTTACCATCAGGTGGACAGCATGCTCGTCTGCTACTCTTATATTATAAATAAAATAAAAAAAAATATTCATTAATTTTTTGCTAAGCCGTCTTCGCGTAGCTCGTAAATATTTCTGTGGGACGAGGGTCTAAGGGTGCTGAATAACTGTGTGTGCAGGCATAGCGGACTACCGCGACGGCACGCGCGGCAAGGAGTGGCAGCCGCACGCGGCGCTGGCGGCCGCCGCCGTCATGAAGGCCATCATCGCGCACATGGACCCGCCGCAAGACTAAACCAACACAACCAACGAAGAACATTCGTCGGCTTCAACGAACAACTAGTTCGACCAGCTGTCGAAGTTCGAACGTAATCATATTATATTTTTCCAAATTTCAAGGTTATGAAATTCATTCAATTCATTCATTCACCAACGAAGATCACCGCGTCCACTTCCCACGAACGACTATTTCGTTCAGTTGTCGAAGTTCGATCGTAATCATACTTTTTTCCAAATTTCAAGGTTAGGTTAGCTTCTAAAGTTCAGGCAAATGAAGACTGTTGTGCTAGTGTGCTTATTGTAGCATGTTTTTGTTATATTTTCAAGATTTCAAATATCCAATAGGTATATAATATCTAATATCGCTGGAAACTAACTAACTGCCAGATCATAAACTTGACTACTATGACTTAGTTTTTACCTATTTGCTTAACGTAAAGGTTTCGACTAGAGATCGCTACGATATTTCTAATGAGCAGGGACTACAAGTTTAAACGATATAAAAGGAGTCCTTGTCGTGCCGACGCAACAATAATTTTAAGAGAAAAAAAATACACTATGTCGCGAACCATACTTTGGTTCTCCTATTGCGTGAGTTGCGTAGGTGAAAGTGGTATCAGTCAGTGTTAAATCAATAAATATTAGTTTCTTAGAATATAAACATCATTATTATAATACATTGATTACTCGTAGAGCTCTATTTATGTGCCTGTAACATGATTTCTGTGTGAGGGTAAATAGGTACATTTTATACTATATAATTGACCAATTCGATATTATAATTACATTTCGTATCTTATTTATATTTCATAATATATACATTGTTGTCTCTAAATATTCAAAATACTAGATCTTTCTTATTGAATTTGTTATTTAGACAAATAACACGTTTTAGAAACGATTAGACTATTACAGGTACACTTGCCTTGATATTTGGCTGTTAGAAGTTTTATTATAACTACCTATAGGTTAAGATTCGATAGCTTAATTTCTACATCTATCTGCTTTTTATTAAAAATTATTTATCGTTAATGATAAATAGAGTACAATTGGTTGGTTATCATGTCGTTTTATACATTTTAAAACAGATATGTTTTTCATTATAATTTGTCCTCAATTTATTTTAATGAAAAATATTGTTTAGAAGAGGAAGCAATAATATTTCTTTGTAGTTACTTTTATTAATATAATTTAAATTAAAAACAGATAGACGTAGGCATTACTTTCTCGGATTCCGTACTACTAGGATTTGTCGTTTCTGTAGGATGTAGGTTTATGAATTTTACACGAGATTTTAGTAGTTATTATTAAAATTATCACTAGATTAAAAAGTTATGCGAAATATACACGTTAAATTATATGTTATACTTAGATATTTAGTGTGTAATGTCATTCAGTTATATTACTTATATTTTGCTTTTTGCTATTACATGCCAAACTTGTCTGTAGCGTTAACAACAGTAGCCACGCAATTTTTAATGCTCAAATATTAGTCTTCCCTGTTTTTGAAGCCTTTTCACACAATTTTCCAAGTTTTATTATTTATATACACAAATTAATGTTACGGATTCTGTCCTTTGTGTGTTCAATGGCATTTATCAACTTTATCCACTTTGCAAATTTATTGCATTTACCATTTTGTATTCAGTTTATGTGGCAACACAAATAAAGAACTAATTCTTGTGACCACTTTTTAAACTGCACGAAAGCAGAAATGTGGAAATTGTTATACTTTAAGGTTCTAATTTTCTATGTCAATCATTCTGTGAAAAGTTACCAAAGTTTAAAAAACAATCTTCATAGAAGAAATAAATTATTTGTGACATATACATCATATTAATTTAAATATATTTATTAAATCCATATCTCATAAATGGCCTATACATTTTACCCTGTTGTTTGTTGATGAAAATATTTAAGTTGTATTGCTTTGCCAGCCATAGGCATAAGATGTAGGATATTATTAAATTATACACTGTTTCACTGCCATAAGTGGCCTACGTTAGCAGTAAGTTTGTTGGTAAAGTAATTAGATTAGAGACCAAAGTAAAAATGTTTGACTATTTCTACGAAGGTCTAGTCAGAAGAGGTTAGAAATGATCATTAAATATTTATTTACACCCATTAGTTAGTAATCATTGATGTTTGGAGTGGCACAGTTTTTTTATACCTTGTTCATATTTGTATCGATTATTCTAAATTGATTTTGTGTATCATTAATAACAAGGAATTGTTAAATATGCGACTGAACAACTAATATAAATGTTACTATCATCATTTGCATAATTTTATAAGATAAAATATTAACATATTAACCTAAACTGACTACTATTTTGTTTCCTAATAATGCTTAAATAATTTATGTTTCTGTATATTTGAAGTGAACTACTGTAGCTTGTATTTCTTGTTACATTTTGTAATATTTGTAATCGCACAAAATAAATTATCAATTTATATAATGTTTTTTTTAGCATTTAAAACCCCCTAAAGTAAAATTGTATAGGTACATATTAGATTAAAAAGAAAGACTGTTACTTAACATTACATCTATATTTACAAAAAACAGGGTATAGGGAATGAAGTGGTTCATCTACTACTGTCAACGTGATATAATGCAACACATATATTGCATAATTGTTCAGGACACCAATCTGAAAAAAGAAATTCATATTATAGTGTAATTTTGTTGATTCTTGTAGTTTTGGTAATTGTGAATAATATAATTTAAAACCAGCTAGATTAAAAATATACGATTTCAGATCCTTATATAATATTTAATGATACCATCAAACATGGATTTTGTTTTTAATATAATGAAATTTAATTAAAAGATTTAAATTAAATTATATATTTAAACAAACTTTTACTAGCTTGTAACTGACAAGTAATTAAATGCGGAAGTCATTTTAACTTTTAACATAGTATTGAAAAAAAACTATAAATATGAATATTAGTATAATGAAGCTTCTCGTAGCATACTGATATTGAAGGCAAGAGGAGAGGACATGAAGAGAGGAGAGTCTTCAGTGGTCACTAATAAGCACTCTGCCTAATTTTGAGCTTTTGTAATTGCAATAGATTGGATGTTGATTACATATTATATTACTAATATCATACTTACCTCATTCAATTCATTGAATGTAGGATTTAAATCCAATTTTCATTCTGAAAAATAATGAAGCACATGTTATTAATGTAACTAAAACTATGAACTTTAAACATTGAGTGACCCCGGATAAATGTGCAGTGTGCAGGGGCTCTTGGGCAATCCCAACCCAGTGGTAACATAACAGGACAATGAACAGGACTTATTTAAAATTAAGGTAATCTTAAAAGGCAACTGGTTATATGATGAAAGGTAGCAATAACATATAGAAGAGGTATATTTGCAGTGTTATTCAAAATTTTGGTTGTAAAATTGCACAATTTTATTTAAAGTATATTGTTCATATTAATAATATAATCAAAGTTACATCAAAAAAACGGAAATTGAGAAAGGATTGCAGTATTAAATTGGTTTGAAATAAATATGGATAACTTCATCTGTCCTACCCTCTTCTATGCATTCGTAATAGCTATATTACTTTCTGTGAGCCCCCTTTTAACAGTCTCCCTGTAAGCTTTCAAAACCCTATGTTATCGCCCAATTTGAGAGTAATTTAAATTGAGATATTATTTTTAATTGCTCCCTTTATTTTATGTTTTAGTTATTGAATGTAATTATAGAAATATAGTGACTTACATAATAACAATAAGACCATAATAAATTAAATATATCGGTGGTTTGTGGTTAAGTCACAACATAAGAACTTAATTATGTTTATATTAAAAAATACATGATTAATGCAAATTTCCTTATACAAGCAACTATATAGATCAGTCATAAAAGAGTTACACGAACATTAATTATTCACTAAAATGTAATAAATGTAATCATTACTAATTTTCATTACAAAATAGTTTGATTTATTTTGAAACAAACTTTGCAACTTTGTTAGAAGCTGTTTTGAAATATTACTTGTATAAGAAGTATGTATGTTAGGATGTATCCTCATTGCCATAGTAGTTCTGACCTATTCGAAATTTTCTCAATTTCAAGACCGATAATGTATTTATATCAAAAAATAGTATACAAGATGAAGAAATAGCATCTATCACTGAATTATACATGTATGAGACATATAAGTGTTGCTTTAATAGAATATCCTCCATTTTTCAAATCATCACAACAGAAATTTACTCTTTAATTTACTTCTCCTGACTAGTATGACAACGTGGATCAATCCTCTCAGAAATTGGTACAATATCAACATTCACAGGTTAGTTCACTAAACAAAAGGTATCTAAAGACAAAGCTCAGTCATTGTATAATTAGTGGGTACAGAGTGCAAACACAGAAGCAATATATGTCAATATGAAATTCTGTTACTTGCATCAGTCTTAGAAGCATGCCGTTCTTGTTTGGCCATCTATGTTATTGTTGACTTTCTATAAGTTCAAAAAATTTCATATATAAAATGAGTTGTAGTACAACTTATATATATGAAGTTTACGAATAATGATTAGAAATACAAAAGATATTCAAGGCGTCATGAACATTACATCTAATTACTAGTATATCAATTGAAAACATTACGGACAAATATATTTGATGTCAAAATCAAAGGCAACAGTAAATGAGAAAATGCTTTATGTATTATTGTAAGCTATCAATTCAAATGAGTCAAACTATGCAAAACTTGCAGAATCAGCATATGCAACTCACCAACATATTTCACTTCATCAAAGGCTTTCCTCGCTTTCTTGAGCTCTTCATTCATAGTAAGCAAATCTTTGACGCGGGCATATTTACGGGGATCCTTACGAACTAGGAAAATAATATCCTCTACTTGTACTCTTCCAGTTCTTCCTACCTCCATTGCCCTGAGGAATAAAATAATTCATTACTAAACTTGTGTTGTAAACGTTACATGAAAGATATGTTAAAACTCTGCCTCTTAACTGTGCATCTGAGATTTAGATATCACACATGTGAACTTTCAGATTGCGCTTGCTATAATGGTGAACCTACAAACTTAAAAGTTCTTTAAAAAACATATTAAAAGAATGAGAAGTCAACTATCATACATTTGACTAGCAAGTAGATCTTGGGCTAAACCTTTCTTACTCTGAAAGTGGACCCATCTACGCCCTGTATTGGGGCACTAATGGGTAGACAATGATAATGATTGAATGATAACATGATACACAGCCAGAAAACAAATTATATCAACACTTAAATCTGTAATAGTGCATTAAAAACAATCTATTTTACTTATGAGTTGTTTCTGTAATAAATTCTATGACGAGATCCTCCAAGAAGTCAACGCTCTCAGTATAAGGATTCTGGTCATCTCCAAAGCCGTACATCATACATCTTAATTCTTTACTGAAGAGTCTCTTGCGACCTGATGCTGTCGCACCAAGTTGCTGCTCTGAATCCTCGTCGTCGAACTGAAAAGTAAGTCAATTTCGAACTGAGAAACCTTTAAATTCATACACGTCACGAAAAGGAATAACAAATAGGAGTATAACCTGGTCGTACTGTTCTGGGTTATCGGGGGTTGGAGTAGTCATTGCTTTTTATGTATTACTTATGTGTCGAAATATTGTTTTTTTTCTGTTCGCTCACTGTTCATAGATCTCGTAGAAATTATATTATAATTTCAATTTGTTTTTTATTTTATACTGCTTGGTTATTGTTTGCAAAAGTACTCGACAGTGATACTTGACAGTTGACATTATTCGAGTTTGCCATTTATTATTCAGATTTTAGCAGATTAATTAAAGACAGATAAAGACCATAGACTTCATTCAGTATATTGATTATTGAAGCGGATTAAAATACCAGAACCTATGACCAGAACTCACAAAGCGTAATAGTTCTTTGTAAACAGAGTAAAGTGTGTTCTAGTAAATTTTAATTTTCAATAAAGTATTTGAACTTTCTGGATTGCTTATTGTTTTTTTAGATTCTAGCATTATTGTTAAGCTTACAGCTTATTGTTTATATTGTCAATAATATTGTCCTCCATAATAAAAGTTAGGATGAAAGGTAAAGTAGGTAGGTAAGGTAAGGTAGGCGAATCTATGGTTATGAAATAAAGTATTTATTAGGTATATAATAAAAAATCGTTTGTTCGGTTTTTTCATTTTAATGTCATCTGTCACTCCTGTTCTGTCAGTGTTGTTAATTTTCAACCACGAATCAGTTGATAATTCGATTTTTTGTTTACTTTTGTGCTACTATAATTAGTATTTTATAATAAATTTTAAAAATCACAACGTATTTTTCATATACATGAAAATGGACTTTGCACTTCAATATACCCATATTGATATAACCGAATGAAAACAAAATAATAACCCATAAGTACTAGTAATGTGATAAAACTATTTATATTTACAATGAATCCTATGACGTAAGTATTCCTTTTAATTGTCCTGGATTGCTGAGCAAGAGGAGTATATCCTCTCCTCTTGGGCAGCAAATTCTGAGAGCTATTTTAGTAGTGTCACCAATGGTCTTACATCTAAAAGCTTCAGCGTGTACTTCCCTAAAGAGTTAACTTTTTTATGTTACAGCAATGTGAAAAACGTGTTAAAGCTAAGTGAACGAGAATTATCTGGTAATTCCAAAAGTTCCTGGCATGACCAGTACAAAGATAGTGCTTGGATATTTGTGGGTGGCATGCCCTACGATCTTACGGAGGGTGATGTTATCTGTGTATTTTCTCAGTGAGTATGCTTAATTAAATATAAACAAATATATATACAAATGGTCTAAAAAAAAATTCATTTTTATGCCTCCCATACCCAGTACATTCTGGACTATATGTCAATTTTTACAACTAGGCAGATGCCTGAAGGTAACCTATTTTCGGATGTATAAATTTCAGTCTTCATAACAATATTGTCACTGGAAAGGCTAAGTCTAAAAAGCGGCCTCTTGTGGGTTAGACTTTTAGCCTTTCCAGTGATAATAAATGTATTTAATTGTTGTCGGTAGAAGTTTAGCAATAAATCAGTGTGCAACCAACCCGCGAGTTTGTTTGATGTGCGTCCCCTCCTGTCTTCTCTAAACATACACTATTTAACCAATTCCGTGCGGATGTGGCACAACTGTGGGTGATTTGGCACAACTGAGGTGCCATCCGCACGGAATCGGTTAATCAACATCATATTTTTTTTATTTACAGATATGGTGAAATAGTAAACATAAATTTAGTGAGGGATAAGGCTACTGGCAAATCTAGAGGGTTTGCATTTATTTGTTATGAGGATCAAAGGTCCACCATACTTGCTGTTGACAACTTAAATGGGATAAAGGTAAAAAAATAGTAAAAAGACACTGAAAGTAGCTGTTTATAGAAAACTGCTTAAACCTTAGCATATAATAGACAAGTCACTTTTTATTACTTTTTTTTTTTAATATAGGAGTAGCAGACGAGCATACAGTCCACCTGATGGTAAGTGGCTACTGCCGCCCATGGACATCTGTAATCAACCCCAGATAGGATTAGATATTCGCACCTGACGTCGGCCACAGATGCGCTGCTACTCCTGAGGACTAAGCTGGAACGCCTGCGAAAAGTATCTCTCCCTTACCACACCCTTCAAACCAGAATACAGCAGCACTTAACACTGTTGTCATTAGGTAAAAATAGGCGGTGGTGCCGCCGGAGTCGAACCACAAAGGGTTCTACCACCTTCAAAAATTAAAAATTTATATATTAAAAACGCTGGAATTTATAACCTGCCCCTAAGTTAGATAGGACACCTACATAGATATCAAAGAATTATCAGAGTATATCAAAATATAAATTCTGTATGAAAAATCATTATTTTCAGATTCTTGGACGTACAATAAGAGTGGATCATTGTGAGCAGTATCGTGCACCAAATGCTGATATGAGCAAGATTGACGATGTAACCGCAGCAATTAGGAATGAAGGCTGTGCCCCCATAGCCCAAGCTCCAATTTCCCAACCTGTTCCAGTTAAACAGGCAAGATACATTATTACAATATTTTTATTTTAAATGTGTAGTGTGTATCTTCTTTATCGGAGAAACATGCATATGCATGCACTTCTACACCTTGGGGTTGTAGATTATTGTGTGAATTTTGTTATGGATAAGATCAATATATCATAAAAACAAACTCTCCGTTGAAGCAACAGATTCATCATTGCTACAATGTATTAGTAGTTGTTGCAACACCTTAAATGCTCTTTATTATAAAGAGCATTTAAGGTGTTGCAACAACTACTTTTTACATTTGATAGAACAACAAGTTTTTCTTGTTGTATTTGTTATTCATGTTCTATTTAAGGAAAACACAATTTTCTCAAACCTTTTTGTTTTAATGTTTACAGGAGAAAGAACAAAAAGAGAAGAAAAGGAAGCATAAAGAAAAGAAAAGTAAAAAGAAAAAGAAAAAAAGGTCTAAAAGTTCTGATTCTGGAAGTAGTTCTAGTAGCTAAATTGGGACTAAAATATGTGTAAAATAAGAATATTAAATAAAAATAAGGTTCACTGGAATAACTTTATTTTCATTCAAAAATAAACATTTTATACATAATAAATGATTATAATCATCACATGAATAAATGACTAGCTTATTAATTATTAAAAAGTTATTAAATCATACCAATAGCCATATAATAATTATAGTACCTACACTCATATAATATGAGATCAGAGTCAGGTACATTATAGAAACAATGTAACTCAAAGTTAATTATAAAGAAGAATATCATGTAACATCTCTTAACATAGCATCCATCCATCAGCCTTTTGAGGTCCACTGCTGGACATAGGCCTCCCCTAATTGGCGCCACTCCAACCGGTCCCGTGCCCTTTGAAGCCAGCGGTTTCCCGCCGTCTTCTTCAGGTCGTCGGTCCACCTGGTCGGGGGGCGGCCTGAACTCCTTTTGCCTACGCGTGGTCGCCACTCGAGGACCTTCCTTCCCCACCGGTTATCGGTCCTCCGAGCGATGTGGCCGGCCCATTGCCACTTCAGCCTGCTAATTTTGAGAGCTATGTCGGTAAGCTTAGTTCGTCTACGGATTTCATCGTTGCGAATCATGTCTCGTAGCGAAATACCAAGCATAGCCCTCTCCATAGCACGCTGAGCGACTCTGAGCTTTCGAACTAGGCCTACAGTAAACGACCACGTTTCGGCGCCGTATGTCATCACTGGCAACACACGTTGCTCGAATAATTTCGACTTCAGGCACTGAGGAATTTTGGACGAGAAGATACTCCGTAATTTCCCGAACGCAGCCCAGCCGAGTTGGATTCTTCGAGTGACCTCCCTCTCAAAGTTGGACTTACCCATCCGGATCGTTTGTCCCAGGTAAATGTACTCGTCAACAACTTCGAGAGGAGTGCCATCAACAACTACCGGTACGGGTGTGACATGGACATTTGACATGATTTTCGTCTTGTCCATGTTCATCTTAAGACCCACCCGTTGTGAGGCACTGTTGAGGTCTCCTAGCATTTTACTGAGGTCCCTCAGCGAATCTGCCAAGATGACTATATCATCGGCAAATCGAAGGTGTGTGAGGTGTTCGCCATTGATGTTAACGCCAAGACCTTTCCACTCCATCAGCTTGAACACATCTTCCAACGCAGCGGTGAACAGCTTCGGCGATACAACATCGCCCTGTCTAACTCCCCGCTGCAATTGGATAGGGTTCGTCCTCTGATCGTGTACTCGGACTGACATGGTGGCGGCTTTGTATACACACTTCAACACCTCGATGTACCTATAGTCGATCTGGCATCGCTGAAGGGACTCCAGCACTGCCCAGGTCTCGATAGAATCGAAGGCTTTCTCATAGTCCACATAGGCAACACATAGCGGCAGATTATACTCCTCGGTCTTCTGTATAATCTGCCGGAGCGTGTGTATGTGGTCCATGGTGCTGTAGCCTTTTCGGAATCCGGCTTGTTCGGGAGGCTGGAAGTCGTCAAGCCTGCGTGCAATACGGTTAGTGAGGACCCTCGAAAAGAGCTTATAAACATGGCTCAGAAGCGCAATGGGCCTGTAGTTCTTCAATAGGGTTTTATCGCCCTTTTTGAAGAACAGTACCACTACGCTTCTGCTCCACGCTTCCGGGGTAGTTCCGCTATTGATCACGGAATCGAACAACTTTTGGAGCGCCACTAGTACGGGTTTTCCGCCAGCTTTTAGCAGCTCTGTTGTGATTCCGTCATCTCCCGGTGCCTTGTTGGTTTTAAGCTGTTTGAGAGCCCCTCTAATCTCGTACAGGCTGACTTCCGGGAGGTCCTCGGTGTAGTGTCGGGTCAGCTTAGCACGCATAACATAGCATAATAAACAATATATGTAAAGTTAATGAGAAAAAGTAAGGTGTTACAAAACATGGACATATACTGGTATAACATCAATAAGTAAAAGATTAAGTACCAAAGTGGTAAAATTTTAAAAATTTGCCCAAATCCTTTGTTTTCTAACTTTCATACAGTATATTTTTGATTTTATCAAAAACATCTTGATTTGTATATGCAATAATACCCTCAGAATTACAATATTCCTGTGTGTCAAGATCTTTGGAATCATTGTATGTGATAGGTACAAGTTTTGAATAACTCAGTACATCTCCACCTCGGGCTCTAACCACTGAATGTGGTGCACAAGTATCCCATCGGAAAGTAGTGCCTTGTGACACAATGTATGCTGCTGCTTCACCTAGAAAATAAATTAAACAATTTAAATAGGTATTGATGGCCATTTCACAATCAGAAACAATTTTATTTGAATCTAATATGATTATAAAATTGTTTATTATATGGCATGAATAAGATTTTGCAAGAGGGTGAATCACATTGTGGTACAAAAATATGTTTTTAATTATTGCAAGCAAAGCACTGCAATGTACTACAATGCTACGTGAAATTATACAATGATTACTATTATTTAAAAATTAGACCACATTAAAAAATAAAAAAAATAAAATTTATCTGTTTAGGTGGAATCTTTTATTATTGCTGTTAGGATAAGCTTTGCTTCTTAAAAATGATGAGCTTTTAAAGTATACTCCACAGCTATTGATCAGAACTTACCCAAAGCCACTTTTAATAGCTTGTGACCAGCTCCAGGGACTGACTTGATTTCCCATCCAGAATTTTTGAACTTTTGAATAATTTCCGGTTTCTCCGCACCACTCATAAGGATTATGTTGCTTCCAGAATTTTCATCACCTCCATACCATTTACATGTTTCACCATAATGCACTCCCCAGACAATACGGCCTTTCCCGCTATATTAAAATAAAGATTAATATGATAAGTATCACTCAATTACTTAATAAATTTGCTAATAATAACAATTCATGAGAAATAGTGATAGAAAATAATCAGCTCCAAATTAGCTTGTATTATTGTTGTATTAGTAAAAATATAGTTGATAAATCCATAAGAAGTGATCCATTACGCTAACTTTCCTGGATTAAGCAACTGACAAATATTTTTTGTATCTCCAAAGAACTCTCATGTTGGAAGTAAAGATTCACTTTGGGTCGCTGCGCAAGTCTAGTAAGTAGTACCAAATATCCTTTTTTTTATTCTAGTCTACATGTCGTTCTAAGAAGCTAATGTAAAAGATATATTTCATCTAGGTATTCCGTAACACACACTGAAAGATCTAAATATTGAAAAACTTAACATACTTATTGTAAAATGGTTGGTTGACAACCCCAACAACAGGTTCCCCAGTAGACCTGAGGTAGGCTCCAATAAGCACAGTGACACATGGGAGGCCTTTGCCCTCTGCAGCTTCTCCTCGGACTCCGGCTATAAATTCTGCTGTTGCATCTGTAAAATGAAATATAAATTATGGGGATGACAATATAAGTGCAATGATAACCATATAATTAATATGAATGTTTAAATATCTGGATTTATTTGTACTGTTTGCCTTTCCTTCTTGATATTGTAATCACTTGATAATGAAGGTGGTAGAACCCTTTGTGGTTCGACTCCGGCGGCACCACCGCCACACCTATTTCTGCCTAATAACAGCAGTGGCACTGCTGTGTTCCGTTTTGAAGGGTGTGTTAAGGGAGACATACTTTTCCGAGGCGTTCCAGCTTAGTCCTCAGGGGTAGCAGCGCATCTGTGGCAGAGCTCAGGTAGAAATATCTAATCCCATCTGGGGTTGATTACAGATGTCCATGGGCGGCCACTTACCATCAGGTGGACTGCATGGTTGTCTGCTACTCCAATATTATAAAAAAAAAAACTTAAACAAATAATGCTTATTATTCATACCTATAGGGTCGATCCACACTCCCAAATCGTTAGGGTCAATAAATGGGAGGTCACCAGGCAGCTCCTCAATAACAGCATTGACATCATTATGCGCTGCTTCGGCCATGCGTATCGCATTCTCAGCTGGTACGAGTTTGTTAAGTAGCTCAGCTGTTTGTCCAGAAGACTCTTGCAATTCAATCCGTAAGCCATTTATTTCAGCACATTCTTCCCCACGTACATTATCAGTTAATTCCGGAAGCCTTTTTAATATTTCGGACTTAGCAGATTCTTGGGCCAAAACATCAGCTATAGTTTTAAAATCTTTATCGAAACGGGCGTTTGCTTCTCCTTCGCATTTTTCTGCCACCAAAAGAGTGTTATCACTGCATCCACTGCAGCACGATCGGGCTATGTTTGCAGCCTTTTCTGAAGCGTTTATTAAAGCTTCTAACACATTCGCCATTTTCAACAATTAAAATCTAATATTGATTTTTATATTTAATGTAATTATGTTAATTTAATAAAGGAATGCAGCAGAAACAAACATTGAATATCAAATTAAGCCGCGTACATATTACTACATATCCGCGGTAAGTTATATACTTGTATAATCTATGTATTGTATATATGTAAATATATATATGTTTATTTTATTATCTGTCGTTGTCAACATTTGACACAATGGCAGTGATGCCAACTATATAATTGAGGATTTCTTCCCACAACTAATTTAAAAACCTAAAATGAAATGACATCCAATTCCAAAAGCGAAAAAGCTGAAAACTCCTTGTCTACCTTGGAAAAAAAAATACGTAGAAAAGGAAGTAAAAAAATAGGTACCAAAAAACATTCGAAATAATAATCACTATTATCACGAAGTTTAGGGGTAAACTTCCGGAGTTGGTATTATTATTTTAAGTGTTGCTACCATTGTATTTTTTTTAGCTTAATTCTTTATTAAAATTTACCTACTGCTATAGTCGTCACACTCGTCAAAGTGATCAATGAAAGGTAACATGTATATAATAATACTCTATGATGAAAGGCATATATAATACGTATACAAATTCATTAAAACACTTTCCCAAAAAGTGTCAAGGAGCCAATTAAACGTTTGAATCTGTGGTTTGAATTTAGTTTTTACTTTTTTAAGAAATATAAAAATGTTAGATGCAGATTTAAATAGGTATTTTTTACATTGGCTTATACATTCAAAAGTGGGAAACTGTAGTTAGACACAAAAAATCGCCACAATAAACATGATGTATTTTTTGTGCGTTTTCCGCGATGAAATTCTTAGTGCGCTCTTGCCATAAGTTTCTGTGCGGCAGAAAGACCAGCATCCTGTGAAGAAAGAAGGCATTCTATTACCCGCCAATAATTCAAAGTTTTTATCACGTTCACTGAATAATATTTTTTATCTAAAATCTTTATGTAATGATATAAGCCAGAGGTTCAAAAATTTAAGGAGACCCGTAACCGGATAAGTATAATCGGTAGACTACAAGTTTATTTACATTATTATTATTGTTTTTACGACGAAAGGAAATATTGTAAGCGAACCAACATAGTTATTATTTTTTTATGGTCTAGTGATGTCTACCAATATAAAACTTTTCAGAGTGGCATTTTCAAAGGAGGTTGGTACGTTCCGGGTAAGTAGACAATAATATAATCAATAATTAGTTTGTAACAAGGACGATTCTTTTGATTCATGCAGGCAACTGCCCCTTTCATGTAGTACCTGCCACGACGTATTTGCCTCTTTGTATATGTTGCAAAGTCTGTTAAAATGTAAATTCAGTATGATTATACACTCCAAGCGACGGTAATAATTTTATATCAGGTAGCCTTATCATTCACTTTAAAAATAAAAATACCTAATTAAGTAATTGCCTCTGTTGTCAAAATGAAAAATAATTCATTAAGATAACATAAATAGTTTAAGCACATTTTGAGTAACTGGTTAAAAGGTTGTAATTTATGACAAAGACATACCTACCTTCAATTTACAAGGTTTTGTCATAAGGTTTACAAAGTGAACTATATGTATTCAAACTTTTTAATACCTATTTTAATGTTTTAATGAATTATATATGTATATAGCTTATGTACGCTTTTGTCGATTTAGTTTTTGTAGAACCTCGTGCATGGCTTGTTAAAGTGAGATGTTTCAAATATTGTTAAAATAAGGGGTCCACGAGCAAATGTTTTTAAAACTAAGTTTCTCCGAGGGCCAAGCTAGTCGCATAGGTGATAATGATTAATTTTTAGCAATATTAAACATAAATAGCAATTCTTATTTAAATAATTAAACGATTTATAAGACTCTCTGTAAACTTAAATTAAACTGAGAGATACAAAAATCTCTTATAGAACTGTTAACGATCACGTTTCACGTTATCAAACCAGTATTACTAGTACTTAATGTATGTAATGTTTTTTTCAGAATGTAGAACTTTATTTTATTTAGAAATAAATTTCATACCTTTTTTCTGCCAACCATACCCAGAATAAAAACACCTAAAAAGAGATAGAGAGGAGTAACTAAACAAATCAATTCAACAAAATTATTTCATTTGTACAAATTCAAACACATGTACATGAATAATAAAGCAAATAAATGAAAATAAAGAACGTTATTACTTATTAAAGTCTTAAAACTTGAAGAAATGCGGACAATGAACTGACAAAATAGTGACGACAAGATAGATTTTTGAGGACGCGAGGGTCTTGGAACGCCAAATGTGACAACATAAAATAGGTACTTGGCTACTTGGCCAAGTATAACTAGCACATGGAGGGTTCCGTCCCAAAAAAGAAATATTTTTTTTTACAAGTATGTAAGTATTTATTAATTTTGCTATTATGGCAGATGGCTGCCTTCTATGGAGAAGCACATGTACCTATTGTAATAATTTAAAACTGTCCTGCTATTTAACTTTTTTATTTTTAATATTTGCTATCATAGCGGCAATAGCATTTCATGCAAAAAAAAAAAAAAACTATTTTTATTTATTTTTGAAGAAATAATCATATTCCAAAAACGTATATGGCGCTACCTTTGACTGAAAATCAGAAATATGACCGATATTTTCTAGGCAGTAGATTAAAAAATGTTAAATATTGCAATGGTGTTAAATCAACTGTCATTTATTCAAAATTGATTCATATAGAATACTTTTTGAATGTCAACAAACTACCACCGCTTCGGAAGGTGTTTCGCTATAGAGAAGAAGCGGTGCAAAAAACTCAATAAATCGCATTTGGATAAGTTGTTAATCTGTGTTTGTTGTAACGCCCATACAATTGTCGGAGCACCAAGTTTTTCACTTAAAGGTGCTTTTTGTATCATTAAAAGTAATCAGTGCTTAATGCGTTTATAATTCCAATGACCTGTATCTTGCTAAGATTTAGTTCGAGGTCAAAACATTTAGTCAGATTTAAAATATAAGTAGAATCGGCGTTACTTATATCTACTGGCTAATAGCAGGGCCGGATTTAGAGATATAGAGGCCTTGGAGCAACAAAGGAGTGGAGGCCCCTGGCCCAAAATTATTTTCCGAATAAAATGATCAATTTTTTCAGTTGAGTTTTTCAATAAATATTTTATTGTGAAACGCAGGTAGATTCTTCTAGTATTCATGTTTGTACAGAGTACTGTAGATAAGGGTAAAACAGCGAAAAAAAAAATTAAAGCAAAAGGTATTTTTTTTACTAGTGTTTACTAGTCGGAATTAAAAAAAAATCCGACGTCTCTATTGTGGGGGTCTCTCTTTTGTGGAAGCCCCGGTTGCCCTCCCTTAAATCCGGCCCTGGCTAATAGTATTTAGTAGATTGACAAGTAAGGTCTGTAAATAAAACCATACATCATACATATGATTAGAAAGATAAGAACTTAAAATGCTGTAAACACACACAATTTTTAGGGTTTAGGTGCATAGGGAGCATAGGTATCTTTCAAATTTCACCCATGATGTCGTGCAATAGATCCCGATTAAAATGGTTGTAACATATGGACGGACGAACAGAAAGAATGATGGAAAAGACGAAATTATAAAAGTGCATTGTTTAACATTTTCTTACGCAATTCAGAAAACGGTAAACCAAGTAGAGACTTCCTGAGCCTGCTGCGATAGACCGATACATATGAGTCTGAAATCAATCAATTGTAATTGGAATAAGGAGACACAGAACCAACCAAAACCAAACCAAAAGTATGTAAGTATCGAAATGAACAATGTCAAATGTGTGGCTAGTAATTTTATTGTATTGTATTGTATTGAAATATGTAGGAGCATGTCTTACGTTTTGTATTATTTAGAAGTCCTTGTGACGTAAAATGACATCTCCTTAAAAATAAAGAATGTTAGGTACGTTGAAAGAAAAGTTAAATGTATGTTCATTATGAACTTATTTAGAACTCATAAGCCAGACGTTTAAAGTTAATAGGTCATTTTACTTAATACTCCAGTGGTAGTTTGAATCTTATGCGGAATAAGAATAAAAGGTATGTACTTAGTAACCTTACAATTATATTTTAAATTGATAGTCATCTATTCTAGGCATGGTGTAGTTCAAGTATTATTGACAAGGCTATTAAATTTACGAATAATCAAGGACGTCAGATTTTTATCTCCGTACCCGATATACCTATTATATACCCAATTAATTCTACTTTTCTTTACCTAAAAATACACATATTTACACGAATAAATAAATAATTGGCAGTAACTTGTTGTTTAAAAAAGAACCCAATAAACAATAGGTACAATCTCTTGTCGTATCTAAAAATAATAATTTGTGAAGAAAAAATCCAATAAAAACATTAATTACGTTTTTCCCATATTGCTGAATATGCTGTGTCATAGTGTAGCATAGTTGTAACTAGGGTTATCAAGTTTCAGTAGTTATTATTTGGTAACCACCGGGAAGTTTTAAAGTATTTAATTAGGCACATAAATACTCTATACATAGATATATGTAATATGAGCTACAGAAAACATTTTCTGCAGCTGTGTGTGAATGTGATAAAATGTAAATAATTATATTATATTCCACTTCATTGTACCTACACAAAATAATTTTAGTCAAGTTTTTTTTTGTTCCAGCCTTTAATCAAACTATCAAGTAATAAAGAAAAAAAATATATACTTTATATACGTAATCTGGCCTATTCGATTTCTTAATCTAAATTCAGTATACCTACCTATAAATAATATTTTTATCTGACACTTTTGTTTCGATCATAAATTGCTATGCGAGATAAATAGTTAATGAGGTTTGTTCAACTCTACAATAGAGTAGGCTTAAAGGGCTTAACAATATTTTTTATAGCGTGACCTTAAAGATTTTTTTTCAACGCATTAACTCCTTGCTAATCCGGAACTGTTTAATATTTTTATTATTTAGTAAAGATTTGCAATGTGCTGAAAGGTAGTTTCAGATGATCTTTAATACCTACTCGTATATAATTGAAAATTAGACGAGCTTACCTGTAAGCGAAGTCTGATTATAATTTTATGAATGGTGATCTGAAATATAATTGAGAATTACAATGTAGTATCCTTCTTCCCACTCGTCGGCATCGCGATTGTTTAGCCTTTTAAAAACAAAAAAGTTTTAAGACCACTGACACTGCGTATGACAGTGACACTATATTGACAGCTACCTCACTTAATTTAGAGTCTATCATTTCCAACTTAGTCTCCTTGATAATATGCATGCTGTCTATATCTAGGAGACTCTTTTGTTCTTATTGTTGCAGTATGGGTTTTGATTTTGGGAGGGTGGGTAATTATATTTCAGATCACCATTCATAAAATTATAATCAGACTTCGCTTACAGGTAAGCTCGTCTAATTTTCAATTTTATTTCATGGTGATCTGAAATATAATTGAGAATTACAATGTAGATGTTTAGAGACAACTGCAACAATGGAACATGTAATTAAATTAAAGATTTATTACCATACATATATATTATTATATGGATTTAATTACATTGCTGAATATTTATTTGTTCTGCATCATATGGATGAGATGTTGTGAAATCCATAGTGCTTAGTGAGATTTAGTCTCAATAATAAAATATATATAAAAATACAATATGAAAATATCATATTAATAAGAAATTTTTCTCTTAATTAGGTATAATTATAAAATATACATAATTATTAGGATTGCTAACTGAATATTTACTCTTACTGTATAATATGGATGAAATGTTCTGAAACACATAGTACTAAGTGAGATTCCCTCTGAATTAGATGAAATAATATTCAGTGCAATAATAATACAATATTTTTCTCTAAATATATTATTACTAATTTAGTCAACTTAGTAATTTAGTCAGTATTAATGATTATTCAATTCAAGCTTTTGCACCTTGCAAAAAATAAATACATACAAGGTCGAAAATATGTTTTCTACCCTCCATAGTATGTCATAATTATGTGTAGAATTAATTACTTGGTCAATTTTATTGACACAAATAATACTATTTCCATTGCTATGTAGCAATATATGTATAAATATGTTTCATATGTGATGTGCATTATATAATAATGTACTTTTATATAATACTATACTTATATGAACCAGTAGGTACATTGTATGTATTCCAATATTATTAAAATAGGAAGCCATCCCATGTTGAATATTTAGGAATTAATACCATTATTTATTGACAAATTATGATTGGATATTTGATTTGATCTTGGGATGATGTATGCCCCATGTGAGATAAATTTATATTTTATGTTGTAGGTATACCCGGTATAATATTGGGTGTTATACCTACTTTGTTTCTTTATATTAGTGTGCATGTTCAAGAGGGACATGATCATTCTTAGATCAATGAAACATTTTAGTTTTATATGACTTCCTGTTTTTGTAGGTATGTATCGGATTTGCAAAAGTTACTTGTACTTTTTGCTGTACCATGCTTATGCATGCCCTCTGTAAAGTTACATATCTATATGGTTGGTTGGAAAGCTTATGATGCGTTTCCTTTTGAAATCCAATCTGACTTTCGATCTAACATCTTTTCCTAAAAATGTGTGTAACTATCAGTTATGTGTATGTATAAGTTGATATCAGTTTTCATAACAGTATTTATGTATATGATTATTTCAAACCCCATTCATGACTAGACCAGAAAAGCTTATCTTCACTCAAAAGTATTTATGCTGAGCATTTCCAGGATTAATTCAGTTTTAATAAGTCAAATATTTTATAATTTCCATGGGGTTCTGGCTTACTTAGCCTGTAATGATTACTAACACAACAGGTTCTAGTTACAGCTCTGTCAGTGATAAATTATAAAGTTATTACCCACATTTTTCTCCATCTTAATTCTTTAAGAAAAGGAAATTAGATAAATCTTCTATATATAATAATTATTTATATATATAATATAGTTTTCTTTGTTCCAGGTAAGATGTCTGCCATGTGTGTCCTATATAGTAATGTTAGAGTCCTAAATAGTAACGTTCATCACATATACCCCTAAGGAATTCCTATTAATTCTAGGGATGCTAGATTTACATTTGAGAATTGATTAGACATGCAGCTTACTTTCTTTGTTTTATGTTTTATAAGAGCATCTAGGTATACACACTAGGCATAAAAGACCCAAAGAAGATATCATATTAATGGCTGGCCATTTACATGATATAATAATATTGTTATTACTTTTATATCATTAATGTGTCACATATGGTGGACATTATTAAATTTCATTATGAATGATAACAATTTCAGTTTTAGTGTAACTAACATAGACATTATGAAGACTTAAGTGCAATAGCAATTCTCATATTATGCTTGTCTTTATTCCAGAGTTAATGGGCTGCTGTGTTATTTGTTGATCTGATGACTGGTGTATAAATGTATGATGCATGTTTCTATATAAACCCGGTGTTGCTAAAGGAAATGTTTACGCAACAATATAAATAATATATTATTATTTGATTGCATTTTGTAATGTTGGGAGTACCAGGCTTCTGTTGTAAAACATTACATAAGTACTACCAATCTTTAGTCAATTTTTTCATGATGATCAACCTCATATTTTAAGCAGTTATGTACAGTAAAAGTGAAAAATATGTGCAGATATTTAATAATTAACTGTATGTTTGTGGACTGAACTTCCAAACCTTTAATTATTACTGTATTTATTCCTATTGAGTCACTGAAAGATAAGTGTAACGAAATTCAAAATGTTAATTTTATATAAATTCTCACATTTGTACATAAAGTTCACTCTTGACATTCACATATTTGCATTTATATCACATATGCCACATAAATAAGTAATACTAAACAAGGTTTTTGAATTATTTACAAGTATGGACATTTATTATTTAGCACATTTGTATTGTTATAGTATTGCAGGTATTGTTATAGTACCTGGCCTTAGAATAAATCATAAAAGTATTTGTGTCCAAAGACAACTCCAGACTTCTGTATTGATTTTATCACTGTAAACCAGTGTATTAAATAGATAATTTAAAAACTTCAATTCAAGTTACATCTATATATAATAGAGTTATATATATTATGTAAGCTCAATGACTTTAAGTAGGTACTCTGTACCAGTAGTTAAGTGGTGCATCAGTGCATCAGTTCTGATTGTACTCCTTGATACAAATCTCCTTAAAGTTATACCTTAATAATACGAGTATTTCCTGAAATCCGCAATATCTTGAAATACACCTAATCTGGATGTTAGGATATTCATATATACCTAGCCCAAAAGATATCAAATCAAACAGCTTTATATAGCTGGTAACTGATTAACTTTTATTATGCATAATTTGTATATATGTGAGTAAGAGGTACTACAATATAACCCATGTAATATTGTTTACTTTGAGCCATGTATAGGTACCTGTTATTTGCTTATAAAACAGCTGAAATTGAGTAGGAACTATAGAGTATCCATAACAAATCAATGAACTCTGCTCAATTGTGTTGAGGTATTAACACAGAATGCTACTATCAAAGCTAGGACTTCAGACGCTGGATCCAATATATGGGATACTTATAGTATTCTTTCTTCATGTGACTCAAAATATATTGGACAGATATATGTCAGTATCAATAAGCCGGAGTCTTGTTTGCTTAATCATTGTCCTCCTGAGGTGGTTCTTTTGAGAGAACATGCCTTCTGTTCTATATCAGGTTAACATGAAACAGTTGTCATGTATATACACCAGTGTGTATGTGATAATGTGAAGAGCACATCTATTACCCTTTGAGATCGAGCATTGGATTAACTAGTATACAAAAATAATTTTGTCATCAATGTTGTAAGATTTTTATCTTGACGCCATATATTAAATTTTAATATCATATAACACAATTGATTTGTGTGGAACAACCAATCTCAACCAATTTCAAATTGGCAACGGGGTGCTGCATAAAACATTTATGTCACAAATGTCTATTTTAGACATTGTTTTCTGATAAGATAGCTAGTCTTCTATCATTTGTAATGCAGCTAAGTGAGTTTCAATGTCTTCAGTATGATTCCTTTACATGAGCTCATGAGCATCATGCTGTGCAGTGAATCCTGATAAGATTCTCATATGCACGGGGTTATATTTGTTTTGGGTTAGCGCACCAGCAATGTGATGATTCCTATTTTCTGTTCTCCACCATGTATTACATATATTTTTATCGTGTGTATTGTGGTGGAGCATAAATGACCTATTATGACCTTTATAGGTAGCACTAGTTAAAGTGTTATTCTGAGAAGAGCATCAAAATGTACCAGGTTGATTTCCTCAGTTCTCATTGGAATATGTCATTCATCCAGTTGCTTCACACATACCTCCCAATTTTAGAGAACTCTGATGATATTATTGTATTCACTCGTTGTCCCAGTATGTTGACATAATATTTTCCATTTCTGTTAGGACACTGTTTTGTCATATAGTTACAAATATGTTTTGCTATTTGCAATAACTCCATGAATGATTCCTGAAATTATAGCTGGTTCTGAAAATTATTTTGTCAGAGTTGGTATAACAGGGTTGGCATAACCTTGTGTTGTAGCAGCTCTAGCTTGGTGCTTATAAATCATTCATGCTTTATACTGTGTATTGTTAGTGCAATAGCTAGTGATGGAAGCATTCAAGCCATTTGCCACATATAAATGTTAGCGCAGGTATCTCGTACTCAATGGCGAATGAGTGAAACGTTTAGTGTCAACAAAGTAACACTTGGAGTGTCTCGTACTCGACGGTTCTGATGCTTTGTATATTCGACCACTTGCCACATAGATGTGTTAGCGCGAGTATCTCGTACTCAATGGCGAATGAGTGAAACGTTTAGTGTCAACAAAGTAACACTTGGAGTATCTCGTACTCAACGGTTCTGATGCTTTGTATATTCGACCACTTGCCACATAGAAATGTTAGCGCGAGTATCTCGTACTCAATGGCGAATGAGTGAACCGTTTAGTGTCAACAAAGTAAAACTAGGAGTATCTCGTACTCGACGGTTGTGACTCTTTGAATATTCGAACATTTGTCACATATAAATGTTAGGGCCAGCATCTCGTGCTTAATGGTGAACATGGGAACCATTTAGTGTCGACAAAGCGACGCCACGAGTATCTCGTACTCGGGTGGGTGGTACTCGTGGCTCGGGTGCATTTTATATCTGGACCATTAATTGCTAAATTATATGCATAAAAATGCAAGCATCTTACGGTTAATGGCGAATATGAGCACCGTTTGGTGTCTGTAACGTGCAAGTGCGAGATTGGCGTGCGTGAATAGTTTTGAAGTTGTAGATACGAGAAAGTTTTTCAAACAATATAGTTTCTTTCTAAGCATATGTTAGTTATTTAGGCATTTTTATAGTTGTGCACACATAACTGTAATAAATGAATACATTATTTTCTTACATACCTGGTAAGTGATTTGTACATAACCTATGAACCGGTGATCCAATCCGAGGAATTGCTTCGTAAATTCTTGCTACTGCGACCACAACTACGCGGACGTGATTCTTCATTCCTAGTTTCCATTTTTTCACTAGTTTTGCTTCACTATACACGTTTAACAAAACTTTGAAAAAATAATATCACGATGCCTTGGAAGCGCGAAAAAGAAGTAAGGTAGCTGTCAATATAGTGTCACTGTCATACGCAGTGTCAGTGGTCTTAAAACTTTTTTGTTTTTAAAAGGCTAAACAATCGCGATGCCGACGAGTGGGAAGAAGGATACTACATTGTAATTCTCAATTATATTTCAGATCACCATGAAATAAAATAATCATTTTACGCTTCATTAGAATGAGGATTACTTTTTCGTGCTGTAGTACTGTTTGTACCACATTCGTAA
The DNA here is from genome assembly GCA_014595695.2 of Epargyreus clarus clarus. Taxonomy (NCBI): domain Eukaryota; kingdom Metazoa; phylum Arthropoda; class Insecta; order Lepidoptera; family Hesperiidae; genus Epargyreus; species Epargyreus clarus. Next base: position 1,377,457 of record JACTTY020000006.1, read on the forward strand.
ACTATTATTTATTCGTATACAGGGTGAATTTTTCAAATAGGCCTTTAGGGTCAAATCCGAAACTATAAGGATTAGCGAAAAACGCTGAAAGGAGTTACGAGGTCGATTTTGATAAAAACTAAAACTGCATCATTCGTTTTTTAAAATATCTTTTTCCCTAGCCGGGAATCGAACGAGTTCATTTTGAAAAAAATACATCCTCTATATTATTCATCTATCTGATAGTGTTGCTTATAAGGATCAAATTCTGTAGTACAAAAAAAAATGGTAAGTAGTAATGTACGCTTGTCAATATCTACATAATGTATTATAAAAAATAATGTTATTCTACTCATTCAAAGAAAAATGTGATTGGTAAATTTTACCTTTAAAATAATACTAATACAAAAATCTGATAAATGTAATGTCTCTGGACCATTGACTTAGAATGTTTTCGCTAAGCTATATCTATGCTGTGCCTGCCATCTTAGGCGCTATTTTTTTCTACCAACCCTAGATATGATTAGTTACTCTGTGACCTGAAATCCTAGCACCTGTATATCTTTTAGAGTTACTTTCTCTTTTTATTCGCGTGTAGATAAACAAAAAAATCCAATTGAATGAGATTATGTTTTCACGTGACCTTAACCTCAAGGTTACTAAGTATCGCGATCTTTGTCGTGTCACACGCGCATGTTTGACCTTATTGGCGCGTGCTAAATTTTACTTTTGAAAATAAATTGTTCAGGCAGGTTAGTTTACATGTCGCTTATTTAAAACCGTATCTAATGATCACGTAAGATTTAGCAGGTTATGTAGGCATTATGTGTAGATGTCTAGGTATCATCACGATCGTGATCGTAGAAACATGTTTTGAATTGAACATTTAATTATAATATTATGTTAAACTTTTGCGTATCCTGTTTTAAATGTAAGTAGTTGGGTGAATATGTAACGTTTTTCAATTCATTGCAGGTATTAATTTTTAGATCCTTTAAATAGGATTGTAATAAAAATTGAACAAGCAGATCACTTGATGGTAAGTAGACATTACCATCTAGACATCTGTCAGTACTCCCATATAGAAAAGTGGTTATATTTGAAGTCGACTATAAGCACGTTGTCACTTCTGAGGAGTGATTGTCGCTTCATAATTATGTATTAAGTTAATTGTTGAAATATTCTTGCTTAACTTTGTTCTTGGAACTTGCTGAGCGAATTTGGATAAAACTTTCATTGGAGCATTTTATTGTAAATAACATACTAAATTTTATCGCATTTGTAGGTATAAGAAGGTTTAAACGTAAACGGGGTTGCTAGTGAGAAATTTCAGCGAAATTGATATCTAAAAAAATGGTGAGCTGAGACAAGGTTCTTTTGAGAAAGGAATTTAGTATTTATATCAATTCGTCAGGCAAGTGTTTAAAAATAATTTGTTTATAATGTAAAAGTAGTTTGGCAGTGACCAGTTTTATAGGTTAGCTGGTTTCATGTTTTCCTATAATATAAGATTGATTTTGATAAAACGAAACAGTTTTCAAAAAAAACATGAATTAAGTACGTCTTAGTCTTATCTGTTACCTATTGCAAGACAAATGAGTATGACAAAGTTGTTAACAGGAGAAAAACTAAAAACAAAATCTACCAGAAAGCTTGATTATATAAGCTTTTTATTATACTTCTAGGTAGCATATTTTTTTTTATCATGAATCAGTACAGTTCCCTATTTCTTATTGATAGGTATTTCATCTAATAATACCTATGTACTGTTGTAATAATTCGTCTTCGCAGTGTCTTCATGTGATCCTCCTCCCACCGATATGATATATTTTATACTGAGTAAGGGATCCTTCACAGTGTGTGGTCTCGCGAACACTTGCCCCCTTTTTATTACAATTCTAACAATAAATCCATTTTAAATCAAAAAAAAAGTATGTATCTCCTTAATAAATAAGTTTCTCTTTCGTAACAAGGTTCTTTAAATAAAAATAAGTCTAGTAATAAATGTGCCTAATATTTCGTAAACTATAGCAAAACCGGTAGTATGACTATGCGTATTTTAAAAGGTACCTATTGCAAAATCTACTCACGAGTAAAATTGCTTTCTGATTTATCCATTTGTCAGTTTATGAGTAGTTAGTGTTCGGAATACCGAGTATATAATCTTACTAAGAAGGTAATAATTAAATGAAATTATTAAAGTATAGTAAAATACATAAGTAGCAAAAATATTAAGTACCAAATTTTGTTACACTGAAAATTAGAAAGAATGATATTGCCTTCGATGAACATCTTTAAATTCGATCCGTACACGATAGAAGCTTGTTCACAACCATCTCCGTTGCTGCATCGATGGTTTAAATTCAGACACCCTGTAAAAGATCTCATACCTTATTCGTCTGAACTACATATACCCTAATATTGTTGTAGAACGCACTCAATGTTATGATAAAAAAACGATTTCAAACTTTATGAATCAAAATATATTTAGACTGGTTTCATAGTTATAAATTTAAATTTCTTTATGGAAATTAGCAAACTGGACAGGATCAACAAGTTTGTTCTTGAAAGTCTTATATCGATCTGTCACTGACAAAGACTGATTTCGTTATACTTTTATCTTAATAACCTTCATATTAATAACCTTGAAATAATTTAATTTAGCATGTTATGTCGCAATAATAATAGAATTACCTAATAATTGTACCCATCCCATCACTAATTTTTCGTAGGAATAATTAAGTATTAGAAAATTCTAACTCTATGGAAAAAGTTGAGAATAATAATAAAATTTTGCAAATGGAGTTCACAGCTTATGTCAGATTTTGCCGGCCCTCGAACCGTGCCGCCCCAAGGCACGCTATTCCTCTGGGCATGCACCACACCTTTTTTTTTTATGTAGCAGCAGCAGACGAGCATGGAGTCCACCTGATGGTAAGAGACTACTGCCGCCCATGGACTTCTGTAATCAACCCCAGATAGGATTAGATATTCCTAGCTGAGGTCGGACACCTACACCTACTTATGCACGTGCTTTTGAAGTTATACTTTTCGACTATGTTGTACATTGTCTTATTAATATTACTTAAATATAAATATTATAATACCTACACATTTCATTACCAAATAAAAAAAAACATTAAACCTTAATAGGCAGCGTACATTGTGTTTCAGAAATTGCACCCGACGACCGTTTTTTTATGATTAAGATTTCGGTTAGTTCAAATATACATATGCTGACCTAAGCGCTTATCGTGTTTTTTTGAAACAGCAGAAAATTTTAAAATAATGTAGATTGGCTTTCATGCCATGTATAAAGTATAAAAAATAAATACAAAAATATTTTCGAATAAAACCACTTTTGCATATCCAAAACACTCGGATAACCTTTAAAATGGAGATTGAATTGAAGCTAAAATAAAACGAACCATAAAAATGAGAAATAAAAACATGCGAGATCGCAAATAATATAAATAAAACGTCGGACAGGCTTTATTCTAAAGGTTCTACAAAAAATATAAAATAAGGAAACATGGCTCATCTAATTATAAGTACTTACGATACAAAGAGGTGATAATTTTGTGCGAAGGACAAATACCATTGTATACATTTAAATAAAATTTAACTCCTTCCTTAGTTTAATTTGTATAATTGTGCATTCCATTTTTTTAACTAGCTTTGACTGTAAAAGTCTCAGGCAAACCAATTTTTGACATAAAGCTTAATATGGCCTCTATAATGTAAATAGATCTTTAATTGATATTCCCATGAATAAGAATAATGGATGAAAATCTATGGACGATAAGTAAAAGAGAGTGTCTGGAATACATAGTCTTTGTCCGGCGACAGAAAGTAATAGAACCCCTTTGTGGTTCGACTCCGGCGGCGCCAGCGCCACAACTGTTTCTGCCTCATAACAGCGTTAAGCGCTGCTGTGTTCTGGGTTGAAGGATGTGGTAAGCACGACATACTTTTCAGAGGCGTTCTAGCTTAGTCCTCAGGAGTAGCGGCGTATATGTGGCCGGCCATCAGGTAGAAATATTTAATCCTATCTAGGATGATTACAGATGCATGAGCGGCAGTAGCCACTTACCATCAGGTGGACTGCATGCTCGTCTGCTACTCCTATATTATAAAAAAATAATATATTATAAAAATAAAAAAAAAAGAAATTTCAGCCTTACCATATTATACGAGTATCTCATTCCTTGGGAGTAGTAATGCATCTGTGATAGAGTTTAAATAAAACAAGTGTCAACAACCACTTAGATATACATAACTTCATATGAGTTGCATACTCAACTACTGCGCCAAAAAATAAAATAAAAAATATTTGGGCATAAGTAAGTATCTCTAATAGTTAGCATAACAAATTATGATAAGTGAACTTAGTCGTTATGAACCATCTCGTGTGTGCCTCTGTACAGAGGGTAGGTATTTTATTTTCCGCATAGCCCTTTACAAGCGCGTATTCTGTTCTGATATTACTTAATATGGAATTTGGATACCGACGATATTTCGAAACGAATAAACGGACACTGTAATTTCGCTTATTTCTATACACATTATGTGATAACAATAACCTTTTAAATCAAATGCATTTTATTCGTTTTGTATAATTTAATTGGCTAAAGTTTCATAGTTACGCTCTCTTAGCTGTCGCGTGTAGGCAGCATGACACGACTGACTAGGTCAATGATGGAATCGAATGCAAAAACAAAACAATAAGGTCTAAATCTGATATTGCATATCTTATTCTATTTTTTAATAATCTGATTGGTATCTGTTTTTGTCTTTGGCATTCATTAAAATAATAAAAGTAATAGATAGTCTTACAATTTTGATTTCAATCTAAGCAAACTAGGATTTGCGATTAGTCATGTTATGTGTTGGCTGTGATCAAGTATGAACGAACAAGTAGGAATGCGAGATGCTGTCTAAAGATTAAGAGAATTCTTTTATTAGAGGAAGAAGGGGAGCGCCTATTTTGGGCATTAATACGTAAGGCATAGTTAATAATAGGATTATTAACTATGCCTTACGTATTAAATATAGGATGTGCCCGCTACCGTACCCGCGCCTGCGATTTCTATGTGAACAAGCACTTACATTTAGACACATTGTCTGTTTGCAAGTCGTGGTCATCTTAAGAATTCATGGTTCGGTATCACTGGAACTGCCGGTGTTATTTTCCGTACATCCTTTCTTCCAAAGTATTTGTAATTGATCCTAACGGTCTTTACAGCTACAACGACGAAGAACCGATAAGGATCACACTTATCAAGCAAATAAATTCGCAAAAATAAACAACAGCAAACCAGGCCCGGGTCTTGGAGGCAAGCCGGGGCCTATGCCCCGGGCAGCAAATTCAGAGGGCGGCCAAATTCACTTTGACCTACACTAGACACGAACATTATTATTCTCGAGACGCGTAGGCATAATTCAGTAAAAATAAATATAAGTGGTCGGGCGCGGCATTTTTCAGTTTTTGCCCCGCCTAAAAATTTGGAGATCCAGGACTGCAACAAACTTCTTTTTATTTATTTTTTTATATGAGAGATAGATATTGGTGCAGCGTTTACGTAAACGAACGCGTACCCTATATAGGTATATTTATTAAAATTAAGGTTACTATAATAAATAGAAAGGCTCTTTACGTCCTGTTGTCACATTTTCCAGGATATTTTGGTTCTGTTCCGCTTGAAATTATATACCTAAGTCACTACTTAGTTGCAGTGTCGATTGACACTTTTTTGCTACTTAATTGCTAACAAACCGTCTCTTTAGAATATTTAATAGACTTCAATTATGTCTCTTATGAACCTGTTACTTATCGTAATGAGTATGATACTTTACAAAATAATAAACTTAATTTGCTGCTTATATCATCGCATGCGAGTATCATGCGCATCGTATTAAAGTCGAATATAAAATTTTACGGTATAACCAAAGTAAGAATAATTAACGAAAGTATGAATTTAAGTGCATTTATTTTTGAAGTTATCTTTATATATATATTTCTTATGTGCATGTGTATGTCACTGAACTTTTTCTAAACGACTGGGCTGACTTTGATGAAATTTGTTGTGTGTGTTCAAGGGGACTTGAGAATGGTTTAGATTCACAATTTAGTCCGTGGGAAAGGTTCTTATATATAAAATTCTCGTGCCACAATGTTAGTTACTGTACTCTTCCGAAACGGGCTTACCGATTTTCAGCAAATTTTATATGTATATCCAGTAGGTTTGAGAATCGGCTACTATTTATTTTTCATACCCCTAAGTGATAAGGGTTGTTCACCCTTAACATTTTTTTATTTATATGGCAACACAACATTTGCCGGGTCAGCTAGTGTTCTATAAAAACATAATGCATATTACACTTCATTGATATATAAATATATTAATAATTAACTACTAGGCGTGTTTAAATTTAAATTTAGTAACTAAAAATGTAGAATATTAGTGAGAAACTCGTATAATAAAACTGCCTTTGATTAATTAAAGGCTTATGGATGGATGGATACGGTCCAAGAATTAAAGTGATGAAACAATAAGTATGTAAAAGACAATGTGAGTTGTCTCACTGACGATTTTAAACTGAAAAATTATTTCTTTTGGTAAAAAGAAAAAAAAAACGATTTAGCTACGTCTATGACGTGGTCAATCAACAGTGTATGGATGTGGCACGAAACTATCGCAAGTTCAATTCGAACTTGCCGAATGATTTTATCTTGGTTTGGTTTCTCTTCATCGCATATACAAAAAATATTGTTAAATGTCAATGTACTCTTGGAACTGACATTAGTGAATACATTAAATCCTTATCTGCTATTGACGTTCGTTTTTAACGAGTTTAACGTCCATAACATATCCAGTTTAAACGGTATTTTTTATTCCTCTTTTTATTTATAGTCACAAAATTAACAATTTTTTAAGCACTCGGATTCGTAAGCTTTTTAAGCGTCGGAATATCTGAAAAGAAAAAATATTTTTTGTCCTAATGAGTATCATATATCACGAATCACGATGTATACCTACTATTCGTAGAATAAGTTTTTATCAATGTGGAATCGACATCATCAGTGCTAATATTATCAAATACAATTTTACTTTCGGGATGATTTTGTAAAATGTACACTACAAAACTTGAAATTATAGTTATAGGAACACTAAATAAATATTATTTACTATATTCGACAAATTGATGACATAAAATAAATGAAATTCAAAAAAATATTGTTATCTATGCATAAAATTATTAAATTTGTACAAGTGTTTCATAGTCATATAAATAAAGAAAGATAACAATTCTATACAAAAACACATGCTCATTATAGTTTTGGGCGGTATTAAGCCGTGTAAATATGTAGATAATTATTTGAAATAAGTATTTCAAAAACCATAAATGAATGCATGCAAGTTAAAATGTTAATGTATATTATGTTTTCTATACAAAACAATATTTATCATATGTTACTAATGTTTACAGAATTATAAAGTTAGTGGTCGCATTGAAACTATCATAGCTTACATATATATTTTATTTACATGTGTGGGATAATTCAGGTTAATTCTCACAACTCTTTCAATTCACTAAACTATATTTTTCCAGATTTATCATAACCTATATTAATTTATACTCTTCTATATTACGATTCTGTAATATAAAAGTATTTCAATGTTCAATATTTTCCTTTTGTAATGGAACAAAGCTCTTATCACAACTCATTTAACCAGTGTCAATTTTATTATAAATAGCGTTTGCAATCTTAACCTTGACTTCTTTCGTATTTCCGCTACCTGCAAATTTAGGTACAATACTGAAAAGAAACATGATTTGATTTTAATTTCAGCCTAAGTTTTGCATTATCCGTAAGGGCTAATGTAACATTGGGAATAGACATTGGAGTTCATTATTATCTAAATATGAATAATGAAATATTTTACTGTATACAGTAAAGTAAAGATTTGAAGTACATAATTATATTCGAAAATTTAGAGCTTCTGCATATTGCAGTTTGAATAAATAATTTGAACTTGAATTTGCATAATTTGAATCATATCGTCCTAGTCACAATCAGATAGCTCGTCGTAGGAATTGCCATATTTTATAGGTTTGTTTATTTTTGCTCCATAAAAAATATCGTACTGCCAGCAACTGTAGCACAATGTGCACTCGCGCTTGTACTATTCAGGATACATTATTCAGAGACCGATAAGAATTGCGTGAAATATTTTGCAAGACCACAGAACCTTCTCACTGGTTCGAACTTTTGTGTCGTTTGAACGCTCGCGTGGAACGGTGTTCTGCAAAACCTAATCAGCCGGTGTCAACGAAATTTTATCTAACAATAGCAGTGAATAATACCAGAGGTTTAATTCAAAGAGAGGTTGTACTTGTTACGTGTTTCATGGACAGTCTAATTTTTTTATGTAATATTCGATAAAAAATGTGGGGCGACAGTAAACTAATTTGGTAAGTAATTTCTTGTTAATTTTCTTATTGGTCGATTTTTAATATTATCAATATTATAAAAAATAAAAACAAATGTCTTTACCATCATAAACTTATGAAAGAAGATTCAAAAGATATATCAAGAAGTACAACCCGAAAAATATATCCCTTTTGTGGTTTTAAAATAAGAATGAATATACCATGTATCTATATTTATCTCACATATAAAACAAATAGAAAACTATTTTCAACAAAAATAGAATACCTATAGAAATGCGCGCACATGTTTAGAATTTCTTATTGTAGATAATGATATATTTTTATTGTTTCATTAATAATTAGCATAGAATACACCGACAGGATTCGTAATTTATTTACAAATATACATAACTGTACCCATGACGTCGCCCGCGTAGATTGTATGACAGGTATTAACTTCTAACATTATTTAACTTCTAAGAATCGTTGATAAATATCTGAGTAAATGCATATAATTTTTGAATATAATATTCAGTATTCTTCAGAATGCCTTTTTAAACGCGAACATAAGATACCTACAGATCTTTAATCTTTGTGTAACCATAAGCTAAGTTCAACAATAACTTGGCTTATGGGATACAGGTTGGAAATTAATTGAAGATTCAATAGTTCGGTCATGATAAGTCCCAATCAATCGTACTATAATATATTTATAGTATATGATATTACCACCAATAATATAATATTGGACAACGTGACTCTTAATATTAAGTGGTAATTGCAAATTTCGCGATCTAGAAGACTATGAAATTTCTTCGAGCTAGATTTTAAATCAATTACACGCAATAGGCACATTTTTATTTATTTTTTAATTAAGGGCCTAAGTAATATAAGTACAATTTCTAAATTCACACACTTCTATATTACAATTTTACTTGTTATAGTATAAAATAGGGTATTTGTGCCACACTTTGTGTTGTGCTATCATTACATTAAACATAATTCATTTAGTAGTTAATGCATTACGGGGGGGACGATAGTCAGACATACAGACATTCTATTAAATTTCCCTACTTCTTCGTAGTTACAAAAACAATATTTTTTGTTACATAATTCGATTCTTTAATTATTTATTACATATACGATCTACGTGTATTTGATGTGAAAGGAAATGTAGGTAGGTACTTATTTACACAAAATACGTTTAGAAATGAAATTGGCAAATAAAAAACCAGCTACAGGTATAGTCGGTATTAAAAATCTATCTCTACATTTTTATTTCTTACGTGCCTTTCTCATAACTTGTTAAATGATATAAGTACTTATTAAGAATGGAGTCATTAATTTTCTTACCATTGTTGAAGGTTAAATAATTAGCTCGGGTATTTATTATTATTATGAGCATAAAAGTATCGTAAACAGGTTATCAACACCTATTAGGTTATTTTGAAATTGCTTCCGTTTCTGGGTTTCCCTTAATTACTTCGACATTTTAAAACTTACTGTACTTATTGCCTTAATGTAGATTTTCCGATGTTGCTTGTCACATTGAAATTACAATGTATTATAATATAAATAGAGAAAATACTTTTTGGGTCCCATAAATTAAATGCAGTTTCATCATTAAGTATGTAAAGAAATGGACAAAGACCATCTTAAAGGATTTATCAGGATATCCATACTAAAAATACTGGAAGAAACAAAGACAATGGATTATTTTTATTGAAGTAGCAAATAAAAAATGCAGCCTAACCATGTATAATTAAAACCAAATAAGATTAAAGATTCGAAACTTACCAGAGCATGACCACACATTAATATGTATGTAGGTTGAATACACATTAATATGTATTTTAGTGTTTAAATAATTAGTAAATTGTTGCTTTTACACAAAAAACTTATATGAATCCACGAAGAGTACCCGAATAAAACGAAATTATTACATGGCATCTAATAGAAATATAACATGTTCTTACTGCAGCTTATCTAATGATATCTTAAGATATTTATTGAAGATTAGTGTAAATAGTGAAAATAAAAACCACTAGGTAACATTTTATCGCTGCGCGGCATATTAGTGCTGTCGAGTGACTTAGATATAATTATGTATATAATATGATGGTTATACATCATATCAAAAATAATAAAAATAACATACAAACAAGATATTGTAACTACATATTTAAAAGCGATTAACTGATTAACGATTTAAGGTATCGGAGACTAGAGAACTTGTCGCATTAGATATATGTATATATGCAAATGTAAGAAGCACATTTCCAGCATCAGTTTAGTTCTGCTAGTCTATATGCAGATTTAAATATGTTTGAAACATTCTTTCGATATTCTTGCGACACTTATTAAATATTATAAGGCTGTATTTTTTATTGCTCTATACATCAATCAAGAGCTCTATGCAAATGATATTACCGGATTACTAAATTTGAATGCAATGTTTCTACTTTGCTTTGCTAGGCGAGAGTGAAAGCTAGAGTAAAAATTAGCTAAAGTTATTGATAAGTTAAGTTATATTTTACTAGCCGATAATTTGTTATGAGTAAACGGTGAGAGGCTTACTTTAATATACTGAATATGGATAGATACTCTATCCTTCTATATTGTATTGTTGTGTTGATTGTATTGTATATGAGTATTCACTTATAATATATTGTATTACAATTATTCACAGGTAATATTATTTTTCACAGCAAGTAATTGAACACAATTATATTCTGATAACCATGTAACTGCGTATTTGTTGCTTACGGTGTGTGACAGGGTGATGATTACACTACACTTAGTAATGCTAAGTTAGTATACTTTTCCGCGGGCGGTGGCCATGGTAAGGTATACCAAGATAAGAGGCGAAGGGATTCATTTTGATAGTGTCACAGTCAATCACGATGGACAGCTAAATCATTCTTGATTTTTTCTTGGTTTGGTTTGTCTAGTTTTTGGCTGATGTATGCAATCATTGGACATGATGGAACTCGTTAACATGATTCTTGCTAAATAGATAATCTCTACACTCTCTAGCGTAGATCGGCTACCCACACTAAAAGTCTTGTTAATAACTAGATTGTACTGTTGAGCACCTATATTTGATTGTGTAATTATTGTTAGTTCAATTATATATATGAGATTTTTTTTAAATTTTTTTTTATTTATCATAGATTTGATAAGTAAGATAGAGTAATTTGAAACATTTGTTTAAATAAATTATAATACGGAATATTTATAAATTATTATTGCATTAGCTAATACATTGTATTATGTAATAGAATATAATCTAATGCCATCAAAAACAATGCTTGTAAAAAGATCCAAGTCTCGCCATTCAGTTCTTCTACCGTAAAAAGTTTTGAGATCTATGTAAAACCAAGCCGGTAAATGTATGCAGTCCCTACTTAAGGGACCTTCTGTCTTAAGGTATTATCTCACTATCTAACCTAACAACATCTCATGGGACCATACCAATATTAAAAATCTTTTATGTTCTAAATAAATTAACGTGGCAATCGTACTGCAAGTCACATTGTGTTTTCATCTTATCATATCGCATCACACAGGTAACATTAGTACGATTGCCACGTCGATTTATTTAGAACATAAAAGATTTTTAATATTGGTATGGTCCCATGAGATGTTGTTAGGTTAGATAGTGAGATAATACCTTAAGACAGAAGGTCCCTTAAGTAGGGACTGCATACATTTACCGGCTTGGTTTTACATAGATCTCAAAACTTTTTACGGTAGAAGAACTGAATGGCGAGACTTGGATCTTTTTACAAGCATTGTTTTTGATGGCATCTCATTCCTTTTTGTAGATATTTCTACTCTTTTCCTTTCCGGTACCTTCTACTAGTTGAATCTCAACAACAGATTTTTTAAAGCCAATTAAATTTTTGTAGTTAGTCTTTGTAGTTATGTAAATAATCTTGCCATTCATCATCACTTTCATTCGAACATGACAATAAATTAAATCAAAAAAAGTTACTATTTTGACAACTGAAATTATTCCCATTGTCCTCAGGAAAAAACATCTCTACTGATTGTGATTTATTTATTTATTTATTTATAGTGATTTAACGTGTCTTCGTATTAAATAATCGACATCCCTTACTTTCTTCTGAATATCCGACAAAAATCATTGGTAATCTTTCACTGACTTCGTCGGACTCCGGTTTTTTATATAAACCACAGTATTTACTGCTCTTGCTCAAATTCGGTTCAATTTATAATATACTTCTGACTTCTGAAATGAAATTAAATGAAATGTTTATTTAATAATGATAACATTCGTTTTAAACTTCTCGCATTTACAATAATAGTTCTGTTAGCTGTTTCAACCACAACAATTTGTTTAGGGGTATATAGCATCGCCTTCTGATGTAGAATTCCATTTGTTGATAAGAAAATATTGAAAGCTCTATTACAAAATTTCGTTCATCCATCTGATCTCATACCTACATTTGTTCGACTTGCTAGTTCCCATTTCAACACTTTATATTTTTGAAATTTCGTAAATACTCACTCTTATATTTGAGAAAATAAACATGTGTCATTCGTGAATAATAGTCGATAAATAATAACATGTACCTTGAACCGTTGAGTGAAGTAGCTTCCATGGGACCACATGAATCTGTATGTACGATCTCCAGTATATCGTTCGTTCGCGTTCAGAGGTTTGGAAATGGTTTCTTACTAGTCGTCATATCCGTCGTAATGTTCACATCATCAAGCCCGGTCATAATATTCTTATATTCCGGATTAATATGGGCTAGTCTTCTATGCCAATATTTATTTGACATTGTCAAATATCATATCGGTGATTTGACAAATTGTTTAAATTTATATATACCATGTACGTTGTGGCCAGTTGCGATGATGTTATCCATAGAGTTACTAATAGTGCAACCGTTTTTCAAGAAATTAACAGTAAATCCTTTTTCAATAAGTTTACTCACCGCTAACAAATTCATACTAAAATTATTAGTCTGCATTTGTCTTTTGCATTCAACTGTAGTTATTTTTAGAATTATTATTTGCAGAGTATATTAATAATACATATTTTCAGCTAGACTATATTTTTATTCACTTCTATTTAAAACTTAACTCACCGTACAATATAATTTTATATATAGCTATTATAGATTACAAATAATTTATATTAAAAAGGTTTCTTATAATAGTTTCCACGTTTTTTCCGGGTAGGTATTACCACAAAATAAAAACTAACAGAAGTCAATCTTCATACAAAGTGGGCTGGAGTAACGCACACATAGACACCACTTACCGACTAGTTATCTCGGGGGGACTCGACTCGACTCGTCAGTTCATTTTTACACGCATTTGTAACTGTTTTGTGCAAGCAATGGAGCAAAAAAATACCCTAATTGTGCAATGGACGGTTGTTTAAATTCAACATTAAACTGTGGATTTTCGTTTTTTTTTATAGCTATCAATTATCAAGCCACTAGGAGCTGATATTTTTGGTGATCATGGCAAGAATATGTTATAAAGTGGCTATCTAAGCTCGATTTATATAACAGTTTCCTATTTCGAATCACTTGAAATGAATATAACTAAATTTTTGTAATATTGCGTTGAAATGTTAGGTACCTAATATTACGTAAGTTGAAAACATGATTTTTTGTTCGTATATATATTGGTTTGTCTTTAATGCCATTTGGTAGGTTTAGGTCTAAAACGGATAGGGCAAAAGGAATTGTGTAATTAGGGTAATCCTTTTAGAAGTTATTAGGGATTTTCCATTGTGAACATTGTAAATTTTTATATGTAAGCTTATTTTCATAGACATTTATTTATGCGCAATAAGGCCGAAATTTGCCTAAACACTTGTTTCCTTGGAAACAAACTTATTATTATTTTATAATACGGTGACAGTTGCTTTACCTCACGACAGTTATTGTATTTTGTGTATGTTGCCGTTAGATTGTAGAATACGTTAGCATACACATTAACTAGGCAGTCTTAAGATTAGCTAGAAAATATGCAGATTAACTATGTAGTTAAAATTTGAAACATCTTTTCAGACTTGTTCTTAGGACTAAAACACATGCCTTTTTACGACACGACGACGTAGTGTGATACATAGCGACATCGTGCCGCAAAGCGATATTGTTTCGTGAAAATATACAAAGTTTGTCGTAAATTCATGACACGACGACGCATCATAGCATGCATGGGTCGACGTCAAGGGGTAAAAATTGATACAATCTTCGTTTTGTACTTTAGGTAATGGACAAGCTAATCTGCGTTTTAACTGATTTAGGCACATTAGCCGTAACATCTAGTTTTCTTCTTATGACATTTGTCAGAAATTCGGAATGTTTTTGATATTATATAACTTTTTAGGGTTCCATACCCAAAGAGTAAAAACGGAACCCTATTTCTAAGCTGTCCGTTTGTCTGTCTGACATAGAGCTCTATTTCTGGATCCTTAATAGATAGAAACTTAAATTTTTTTACGGCATATTTATAATGGTGGCCGCTTTAACAACAAGTAATAAAAGTAAAAAGAAAAACTTTCAAATAAAGGAGAGTTGCCATACAAAGACCTTCTTTTTCTTTATGAAGAGGAGGAAACCTTCAAAAGGTACTCAACGACGTGGGAGTGACGCCGGGTTATGTGGGACTTTAGCCGCACTAAAATCCTTCGGTGGCCGTCCTCAACGTTTGTCGGAGAACTCCGGGATCTCCGACTGAACGCAACCGAAGTCCTCTAAGCGCGATGCCTCGATCGAGCTCTGCGTTGGGAGAACAGTTTTCGCTCCTCCTAAACTATCCGGTGTTTTTTTTTTTTTTTTATAATGTAAGAGTAGCAGACGAGCATGCAGTCCACCTGATGGTAAGTGGCTACTGCCGCCCATGGACATCTGTAATCAACCCCAGATAAGATAAAATATTCCTACCTGAGGTCGGCCACGGATGCGCCGCTACCCCTGAGGACTAAGCTGAAACGCCTCGGAAAAGTCTGTCTCCCTTACCACACCCTTCAACCGGAACACAGCAACTCCTAACACTGCTGTTATTAGGTAGAAATAGGTGTGGCGTTGGTGCCACCGGAGTCGAACCACAAAGGGTTCTATCACCTTCAAACACTTTGTTCACGACGGTATGCGACTACACATACCGCCGTCCTTCCCGCGGACACTTATTGGACGGTTCGAGCTCCCTCTTGCCACTCCCAACTCCGGAAGCCCCCTTTTAGTCGCTTTTTACGACAGGCACGGGATATCGAAGCCCTTTTTTAGTCCAGGAACTACAGGGACAAATATATAAGGACCTGCTATTTTTTGGCGTTTTTCATTTTATCTATTGAACCGTAATAGATGTTACAGTTGAAATGTTCACAATGCATTATATGGCTGCTATAATATCAATTAGTAAAAATAAAAATAAAATAAACAAATGTTTTTGTGGTACGGAACCCTCAGTGTACGAGTTCGATTCGCACTTCACCCATTATTTGAATTGAATTTAAATTGAAGTTGGAATTGAAAACGTCTTTTGTCTCGAGAATAAAAACAATTGACGTCGCCTATAATAGTAGGGGAGCCCAAGACGGGATTTCGAGAGTGACTCGAACGCGGCAGATTAAGATATGGGAGATACCTTACATCCTATAGAGTATCTTAAACTATCCATTTGGGGGGTTCAACCAGGGAAGTCCATCAGACTATTAATAAAAAAATGTATTATCTATAGTAGCTTAATTACATTCTGAAAACAATAAATTTATAATCTGATGATTTGAGGGCGGCGTTAGGGAGTAATAAGGTTGCAAAAAAATCTATACCTGGACATACTCGAGTGCGGTAATTTTTTTAATATAAAGGAAATAATGCTAGAAAATATGCACTATCTGATAGCGCCATTTATTAGCTTGGATCCCTGGAAAGTAATGGTGTATAACAAACTAAAGGAAAAGGCAAATTTTATGGAAAATACATTATTCTTCATACATTCTCATTCTATTTTTTTTTCAAATCGTCAGTATAGAAAACCCCTCCACTAAATCGTCAGATGAAGGGTTATGATAAGTAAAACATCAGTTGGAATTTCCTGTATAATAATCTTATCCTGTATAATAATCTTCGAAGAGTCACTGACAGTCTTTCGAATCGAATCGTCAGTTTTTCGAATGGGCGACTCATCTGAGGTAGCTTCATATCCCCTTTGAAAATCTAATGCGCTGGTTACTTTTTTTTCCATTTTTACCTCTCGTATGACTATCCCAAACCAGCAGATAAACATATTTCCGGCATCAGAGATATATACTCTATCACTAACCTGCCGCGCCTTGAGTATGTCTGACTCTGCTTTTAACATCTTTCGAATCATCTAGACACTATTCCCACGGTGAATCGAAAAATATCACACAACCTTTTCTTCACTCTAACGTGTAATCTACACAATCGTATAGGACCTATCGGCGCTCGAGTTTCTACCCATTTAACATCATCGGCTCCCCTACTACTCTTACATTTCGCGGACAGAAACACAGATTCATTAACGGCAAATGTAACTTTGTCATCCTATATAACTTATATAGGATACAAAGTTATTTAATGTAGTTGGTGTATCTAGATAACTGGACAGAAATTGCAAAATATTTTAGTTTTCCCATGAGTTATATACTAAACACTAATTGTATTCTCAATTTCAACCTTCTATGTCTGCTAGAAGTGCCTTAAAGTTTTGATGATCGGTCAGTCAGTCAGTGAGTGAGTGACAAAATTACGAACTTTGACTACTTGTAATTCTTAAACTACTGGTTCAAATTTAATGAAATTTGAAATATACCGTGTCTACACAATGCTTGCTTGGCTCCTGAAAATTCAAGCTTCTAGCTTCATATGCAACGAAGTTACAGGGGGTCGAAAATGGGCCGAATTGCTTCGAGAAAAGTATGCTACGGCCGTGCCGCTTTTTTTGGCTTTGGCTCGACTTGGCGGAGGCACTGCCGTGCCTCCAGATAGAACAAAAGCAAAATGCAGGCGTCACGCCTTAGGCATTAGCGGCTCAAAACATTATGACAATGTCGCATTACATTACGCTTCATTAGTCGAAGATAATTGCCGAATTACTAAAATGGATATGCCGTGATGCCAGCGTCATGTTATAGTGGCTTCCCTTGGTCTGTAAATTTTAGCGTGCATCTAGAACACTAAGTTATTGACCACACTAAAGCTTTCTCACGGTCTGACGGACTTCCATTCTTGATATTAGAAGCCATTTTGTCATTCCAAAATGCAAAGTGACTCGCATCGGATCTGACGACCTGTTACGGCTTCTTCCGTACTACCACAGGCGATGGTTACCTCAGGCTGGTTTGGTGCGGGTGGGTACGCGTCCATCCATAATACTACCTCCGAAGCAAGCATTACGTCTTACATATTTGTAACAAAAGCCCATTCAGTTGATATTTTTGTATTTTTTCTGTATATAATTTGTTTGTTTATTTACAGGCGCAAATGGTTGTTTTTGGCGTTAGTGGCGTCCGTATCGGCGTCATATTACTCGCAGCCAAATATAGTGTTCATTATGGCAGATGATATGGTATGTAATGTGAAATAACTATTTTATATCACTAGCAGAGAAGAATCATTAAAAGCCTGGCTTTTACCAGGTGTTTAAAAATCACCGACATCTTATTATTGCGAGATATTCAAGGATGTCACAATGTTTAGTTAGACCACATTAGACTGTCATTTTAAATTTGTTAAACAACTAATGAAGCCTCGAATTTACGATTACGGTTATTACGAAAAGTATTAACATTATTATTAATAATAAAAGATATGAAATATATGATTCATCACGTTTCTGGAGTCAAACGAGTCGACAATGAATTTAAGTGTTAATAAAATAAATGAACATTGATGTCATTACCTAATCAGAAACGAAAAGCGAGTTGAACTTGTGTGAAAAGGGTTCCGTACGTTAATTATCTCCGTCACAGTTCTTTTAAATCTGGCCCATGTGCACATGTGGCTGTGACAGACGGTCGGGTGAAACACGAGAGACCTTATAAGGTTTCCGTTTTTTTGATACGGAACCCTAAAATGACTTCACATCTTATCATTGCATAATAATAATTTCCGTTAGGTATTCAACACGTAAATTGATATCAAATTTATTAATGTGTAGATTTTAATAAACAATATTTGGATATTTTGTGCATGGATTGTGACACTAATATTGCTGTTTTATGAGCAATATAAGCATACATATTGTGTTGTTTTTTATTTGGAAATTAAGCGCAAATTCTTTGAGATGTGAGGCATAACAATTTGTTGATGGTTATTCTGAACAAATCGAAACATCAACATGCTGATAAATGATATTGGGTGTTCTAATTTAAAGTAAAGTTTTTAGAACTTATCTGCCCTCTACCACGTGTGTAGATTTTATTAATTTTTCTGTAACGGTACGTTAACTAAGAGAGCAGAAAGTTAGTTATTGATACAAATATTATTTTTTCCAGGGTTGGAATGATGTTGGATACCATGGTTCGGACCAAATCCCGACACCGAATATAGATGCTCTGGCAATGCAAAGTGTCATACTACAGCAATACTACAGTGAAGCTATTTGTACTCCAGCCAGAAGTGCTCTTCTCACTGGCAAATATCCGATGAGGCTGGGTAAGTGATTTTAACAGTTACTAACGATAAGGCAGAAGGGCTATCTGATAGAAAAAGTCACAGTAGAGAGCTGGTTATATACCTTTTGACCCATGGCATAATGTCCGGGAATTTTTTGGGAGGATGTTTTCTTGGCAATTTTTGCAAGTCAAACTTTGTGATACTTTAAAGATTAATGATATAATTCCTTTTTACCTATCAAGAAAAATTTAGTCAATGAAACACGAGTGACCCTGAGGTTTTTGTTATTTTCATACGGAACCCTAAAATGACTTCAAATATAATAATTGCATAATTTAATAATTTTGTATAATAAACATAGTTGGTGGGAAAATTCGCGATCTAACGTGTCGCGACGTTCACAAATTGCTGTAAACCAAATTATAATGTAAGGTATATTCAACGAAAAAGGATATTTCGTTTTCAGGCATGCAAGGTTTTCCTTTGTACAATTCTGAAGACCGTGGTATTCCGTTGTCGGAGCGGCTCTTGCCTTCGTATTTGAAGGCGCTTGGTTATTCTACACATTTAGTGGGGAAATGGCATGTGGGGATGTCTCGGCCGGAATTTCTGCCGACCGCGCGTGGATACGATGATCATTACGGCATGAGAGGAGGCTTCGTTGACTACTACACGTATAACAAAGTTGAAACGGTAAGTGAGTAATTGGTGTAAATGAGTTTTGTTATATGTTTCGTAGAACAATACATCAGTTTATTGTTTTTGTTTTCGGTGGTGATGAGTGTGTATTGGGTAGAGTATTGTAGAGTGCCGTACGAGAATACACTTTGTTATTTTCGAAACATGTTCCTTATGCGTATACAGTAATAGGAATATATAGGTGCAATAATAAAAAGTTACTACTAACTTTCTATTCTTTTAAATCATATTAGCTTGGGAGAAAATATTATCTAATAATAATACTTGATAACTATATCTACCTACTAAAGGCATGCGTCATACAGATGTTTCAATTGTAACGTATAATAAGTTATACATTATTTATGTTATATTAAATGCGTAAGAGTCATTATTATTTTACAAATTACCATCATAAAGATATGATATTGAAACCAAAATTTTACGGTCGGTTTTAAATTTTACGGTCTCGAAAAAATTACGTTGTTATGTATTCTTTGTACAGGTGTTCTGTATTTGTTGATTTTTATCACTTCCCGGAACGTTCGATTAATGCAAAATAATTAGGTAGTAATGATGATACCAGTTTGAAATTCAATATGGCGCTTGCCCCAACGTGGCGGTTTTTTTATGTACTCATATGGGTATCAAATGAAAGGATTTTTTCAGAAGAAGACGAAAAACAAAATGCCATTACTATTTTCTTAAATATAAACTTATTGAACTATTTTACGAAGCTAACGCTACTGTCAGTAAGAAGATCTCAGCTTTGTTGTCTTTTACTATATAAAGAAAGTTTGGAAAATCCAAAAGTGCACGACTCATAATGCTCATTTAATTATGAAATAATAAAAAAAAATAAAAAACTTAAGTCGTTCAAAATTAATTGCCGAAAAAACAGCTGTAGTAGGAAGAAGGTACTGCACAAGCGCCCCTGGTGGAATAAATGTACATAATATCTATAGATATACAGTCTTGTAGTTTTCGTTTTTTATTAATTGCAATTAAACGACACTGAATTAATTAATCATTCGCATTCAGTGACCTACAATCGTCGATTAGAATTTAAAAAAAAAAATTTAACTCACATGATGGATTTTTTCACAAGTTACAGTGTTTTCAGGTTTCACACATGACGGACAGGAAAATTTTTTGACCTATTTTGGTTTTTTTTTTCCAATTCTATTGCAGTAAATCAATTTTTAAAAAGTATGGAATTAATCTCCATTAAATTATCTCGACAATAGTATGCAAAATATCTTGATTCCGTGAACTATCAAGGCTATAATAATAAAAATAGCCGCCAAAATGAAGCGAAAAAAATTTTTCGATCGTAAAGCACTCTCTGATGCTTCGCATCATGAGTCGTGCAATTGTTATAAGAATGATCTTGTTACATTCGATCCTCTTTGGTTGAAAAAATGTTTTTCTTTCAGTGGCCTAACGGACGCCTGATGCATGGACTGGATCTCTTCGATAACGACATACCACAGGTCAATGAAGATCGTTACGCAGTTGATCTGCTCACAGAGAGAGCCATTAACAGTAAGTTTGTAACATAATTATATTTTCAGGTCCATTTCCTTATATATTCAAAGGTGGTAGAACCATTTGTGGTTCAACTCCAGTGGCACCACCGCCACACCTATTTCTGCCTATTAACAGTAATCTCAAGTGCTGCTGTGTTCTGGTTTGAATGGTGTGGCAAGGGAGACATACTTTTCCGAGGCGTTCCAGCTTAGTCCTCGGGGGTAGCGGCGTATTAGTGACCGACCTCAGGAAGGTAACTAATCTTATCTGTGGTTGATTACATATGTCCATGGACGGTAGTAACTTACCATCAGGTGGACTGCAATCTCGTCTGCTACTATATCCTCGCTCCTATATTATATGTAAAAAATATAGTCTTCGTACCAGTGTTTTGTACTAATTATTACAGACTATATGATTTTAATCAACCAACAATTTATTTTATGTATTGAAATCGATTATCGTGGCTAATTATTACCAGGACAGCATAGAACATAAGCAGGATGCCAAGCAATACATACTCATGTACTAAAACTAAATTAAATTTACATAGATTGAGAATGAAATCAGAACTACAAAGTTTCATTCCACACAACTGGTAAATCCCTTTATATGCAAATGAAGTTTGTTACAGTGTTTCATTGTACTCGGGTCAATACCACAATCAGTTGGTAATAAAAACAGAGGGACGGGAAAGCAATTCCCAGCTGAATTTTGAATCACAAGCGGTGGTGTGTGGTGTGAATTATTTTGATTTCGACACACGTTTAATTTGAAACTCTTATACATAAATTAAAGTAACAGTTACATACTTGAGCGCTGTTCAGGGTTACTTAAAATTTACTTAAGCATGCAAATTACGTAGGAATTTGAGATCTGTAAGAAATTAAAGTATATTTATCATTCATATTAAGAAATTAAACTACTTATAATAAAGAAGAAAACAGTACAAACAGATTTAAATACCTGTAGCTCCCTATCTTTTATTACAATAATAACCAAATAATCGCCCTAGATTACGATAATATTTATTGACTCATAACAAATTTATTTTTTCCGTGGATGACACATATCTATATTGATTTATTGCTTACAAATTCAATATATTACACATTTGACTGAAGCATGGCTACTCGATCGAGGGGTCTGAGGTTCGATACCCAGACACGCATCTATTATTTTTCAAAGAAGCCTGCACACCGGTGTGATTTAAAAACAATTTCTTAAAGGTATGTGAAGTCTTCCAATACGCGCTTTGTCAGTGCGGTGCATTTAAGGTAATGGCCATTACGGCAAATATTGATATACTGAGAATTATTTTGAATCCATTTTAAACTGTTACTGAAAAGAAAATAGTCCAAAATCGACAAATTTCCATGCCTACGTAGAAAATAGCGACAAATTATAAGTAAAGACACAAAAAGATAGTAATGTAATAATTTCATTTGTAAAATTAACTTACAATAATATGTAAGTTAGGAGAATAGAATATTATAAAAACTTAACCTTATTACAAATAACACATCCATTACGATAATGTAGCTTATTATGTTAAAATTACAAAAAGTCTTAGCGAAATATTAGTTTTATGGCAATTGGCCTAATAGGCTAAGTTGTGTTGTCAATAAAAATGGAACAGTTCAGTTTGAAAAAATATTGCTATGGTCGAATCGTGAGAAGTACTTGTTTTAATTAAGATTTGGATTATACCACTATTAAGTAAACAATAACTGATGCTTTAAATTAATCTTTTATGATGAGAATTACTTGTATTATTGTGTTCAATTAACTACGCTACATACCTTCAGTTGCAACAAAATGTTTGCATTGTGTAACGTTTGTATCCGAACTTTTTATCATGCAAAAGTAATGGTTCCCATGATCAAGTACTCAACACTACTATAATAATAACAAAAGTCAGATAACAGATTGTTTAAGTGGCATTATGATGGCGGCCTTGTAAGGTAAAAGTGCGGTTAAATATAACATTGCACTTTTAATAAAAACAGGATAAAATATTTACATGCGTTAATGTTTCTGGGTCTGTTGTTTATTTTTAGTATAGGTCTAAAAATGCTACCTTCACGGTCGAACT
The DNA here is from genome assembly GCA_014595695.2 of Epargyreus clarus clarus. NCBI lineage: Eukaryota > Metazoa > Arthropoda > Insecta > Lepidoptera > Hesperiidae > Epargyreus > Epargyreus clarus. Next base: position 1,400,809 of record JACTTY020000006.1, read on the forward strand.
ACACTTGTTGAACTTTTGTTTCTTTTTATTACTTATTGTAGTATAATTTACCTAAAGATAAATATCACAAATTGTTTAATTGATTCTTAAATGGCAAGTCAATATTTAACGGATAACTCGATCGACTTGATGAGTCGATAACTGATATTTTTTTCTTAGGCTCCGAATTTAAATAGCGCTCCACACTGGTTGAACCCAACAGCTAATTGTAGACTTATATTCAAATTCAAATTAAAATCTCATTTATTCGAAACTGATTCACATAGAACACTTTTTGAAAGTCAACAATACCACCGCTTCGGAAGATGTTTAGCTATGGAGAAAAAGCGGCGAAAGAAACTATTGTTTTAATCATCATTAACTGGGAAACTAGCTACATTTTACTACAGTGTTTAATGGTAATAAAAAAAAAGATAAAACACTAATCATTTTAGTAATCCACTCCCGCAACACATCGTGCCCGATGTTCCTGCACGTGACGCACACGGCGCCGCACGCCGGCAACACGGGCGGGCCGCTGCAGCCGCCGCTGTACCGGCCCGTCGGACACCGGCACATCGCGCACTCCGACCGACGGCTCTATGCAGGTATACTACATACACAAATTTCCACGCTTACATACATACATCACATACAGACATACATGCTTACATACATGCATACATACATACATACATGCGTAGGTGTTTGCTGCATGGGACGCAACAAACACCTATGCGAAAGAAGTCCTCAAGTAATTACGTATCCAAAAAAGAAAAAGAGCTCGATCGACTGGTAGCCGAGCAGGAGGTGGAAACAGCTTATAAATAGCTAAGAGCTTAGAAAGCAAAGAAGGTAGAGACGATAGAGGCGGTTTTTTAGTCGGTACAGGTCGCTACCAGGCAAAGCCCGACATAAGCGGTCCTAAACAACTAGATCCTATGATACGTAATTGTATTTTTCCCTTCAGAACAAAAACATACATACATGCATAATCACAAACATATTCTTCTTTTGAAATCTGTTAAAAAGGTTTTATATATCAATACCTTAATTCGCAAATCACCCAACTCCACTTTTTGTCAAAATGTTTTTTTTTTTATTATTTTGATACTAAGCAAATGAAATCAAAATAAATAAAAAAAATATTTTTACAAAAAGTGGAGTTGGCTGATTTCCGAATTAAGGTATCGATATGTGTCTAGGTTGATATAATCAAACTTGAAATAGCAAAAATTCAACCAATAGATACGGATATTTAATCAATAGTCTTCTCATTTTAAGAAGAGGCTTATGCCTCGAAATATTAGATTAAAATTGGTAAGTAACAAAGAACGTAAGACGAAAGAATGTTGTGTTTGTAATAAGTGAAAAATTAGAATTTAGAATGGCGAAAGAAGCGATAAGTTACAGCAAGTATTCAATACACTTGTGCAATTTCGTTTTCGCAGTATTGTGATTAGGTAGACTCAACATTTCATTGTAGTCATCGAACAAAACGTTTTTTCAAAAGGAATTAATAATTTTATGTTTGAAAAATATTGTTTACAGAACTGGTAGCCGCGTTGGATCATAGTGTGGGTAGAATAGTGGAAGCGTTGTATGAGGCACAGATATTGCACAACACTATTATAGTATTCATGTCTGACAACGGTGCACCCACTGTAGGAGATTTAAACAATTGGGGAGTTAACCTACCATTTAGGGGGAGAAAAGAAACTCCATGGGAAGGCGCTGTTAGAGTGCCAGCATTCATATGGCACGCTGGGTTCAAACCTAGAATATGCGATAGTCTAATGCACATTACCGATTGGCTGCCGACTTTGATCAGAGCCGCCGGTGGATCTATTACGCATGAGATAGATGGCATCAATCAATGGGATTCATTAGTTTTGGGATCAGAATTAAAGAGGAAAGAAGTTCTCATAGCCATCGAGGACGGTGGTAATAATGTTTACGGTGCATACAGAGCTGGCGATTACAAGATTATTCTTGGTAATGTAACGGGAATGAGAAATGATTACTATGGAGCAGATTTCATGATAAATAAGGAGCCACCTCCACCATACTTCCCAGTTTTAACTTCGAGCTATGTGGCGGCTGTGTTCCAAAGAATGGGCATTTATTTTGATCCAGTACAAGTTCAGGCGACGCGAGATGCTGCTATGATTCGTCAAAAAGACAAGGAAAGGGATGCAACTCTCTGCTTACCAACAGCTAGTAAGTTCTTTAGATAGCTCAAATTGATAGGGCCTAGTTTGAATTTATATATTATCCAAACTCCATTTTTTTAAACAGATTTGATGGTATATCATATCTCGATAATTGACTAATATGTTTGAATTATTTTCCAGCCCGGGGTTGTCTGTTCAACGTTCGGCAAGATCCCATGGAGAGTCACGACCTTTGGGATAGGGCCAACAATATTGCGAAATTGTTGGAAAGGAGACTAAGAACGCTTTGGGGAATGCAAATGAGAAGGGGTCCTTTAGCACTGGGCGAAGGTGCTGATCCTGCTAACTTTGGGTATACATGGGAACCGTGGATATACAATGGCACTGATATTTCACCACAACAAACAACTACTCCTAGTTCCCAAAGCAACAAGCAACAACAAAAGGCAGCTGTTAACGCCAGGACCAAAACAAACGCGGACAATTGTGACTGTGGTGATAATTTCAGAAATTTCGTATGCCTTTTTAGATGTATATTTTAAGCAATGTTGGCTACTTAGGATATTCAAATTATAGGATATATAGACGAAACTCGGCGTCATCTTGCAGATATTTTGTACGTAAGGCCACTGCTATAGTTACCTACATTTCAACATTTTTGTTGCAATTGTATTTTACATTAATAATCCGAATTACGATAATAGAAATCAATGTTTTCTTTAGTATGTAGATAGTTTTTACTCGACTGCCAGGGTTTATGGTTTATATTCTTAGTTCCTATTTTTATACAGTCGGGATTTTTTATTTTTATAATGATTAGTTTTTTTATGAAAACTTTTATATGGGGAAAGGGAATTTATACTACCATCTCATTCTTAGCAACGTTTAGTTAGGTCAATTGTAGTATTTTTACAAGCTTTTTATTATATTTTTAATCGAGTAAGGAACCTTGAAGTTGACGTTTTAGCTACAAGTTTACAAAAATAAAATTTAAATATGGGAATTTGACTTTGAAAGAGAAAGTATCGTAAGAGATATTTCGGCGTCTATTCTTAACTATTCAATAAACATTGATATGCAAGTACTTTGGAATAACGCAATTTGAGTGTTGGTGGTGCAATTTCGATTCAACTAAGTAAGCCAATCGTTCACGTAAGTGTTTCGAAATATTCCATTAATTTCTTTGATTCCATAGATTACTTTATAGCACTCTAATTGTTCGTAGTACAAAGCGCAGGTACCTTTATTTGTTGTCTATATATTATTATTTACTTATGAAACTTGTTGGTATTTATTAGTTTTTTGTTAATACTTATTTTAACAAAAGCTAGAATGTAGTAATTGAAGGATATTTTTTCGCGAATTGTGCATTGAGCTGCAACTGTCGTTCAGTGTATGTGAAAAGTGATAATATAGTTCAAGATTTCTAAATTCTTTATGAAGGTTGCTAAGACCGTTGTACTTTCAGAATATGCTAATTCATTATATTAACACGTCTGTTATGCATAAGACTTTACACGCAATAGGCCTCATGGTTTTGGCGCAATAGTGATCCCGTTCAAAGTCAGTGGTTCTGGTATTACGAGTGGCCACTCACCACCAAATAACACGTCTAACTTGTGCTTACTTAATTCTTATATATGTCATTATAGCATTACATATTTAAGTAGTTGATGCATTAGCACCACCTGTTCCTATTGATAACAAATTCAGCTGAAGACTATGGTAATATCTTTATAAATAAAAATACCTTTGTATAGTATCATAACTGATATGTTACTGATAATAAATGCATACAATTGTAGTATTGTTAAGTGGTTCGTATTTGACATTAAAATAAGATAAAGGTTTCTGATATTTTGTTTACTTGCATTATGTAGAGTTGTACTGCATCTTTTAAATTTTGTTAACTGAACATTATTCTGATCATTATGAATTATGTTCCACTGCTGGGCAAGGTAAGAGGAGATTTCTTACAGTTAGAAGGATTTTAGCCACGATCGAGTGCAAATTAGTTGGCTTCACATGCTACCTCCTTTTTAAGAAATTTCAGTTACATTTACGACTAGCTGTGCCCCGCGGTTTCACCCGCGTTAAAAAGAAATAACGCGGGTGAAGCCGCGGGGCACAGCGAAAATATAAGTAGCCTAAGTTACTCCTTATTACATCAGCTACCTGCCAATTAAAGTCCCGTCAAAATCGGTTCAGCCATTTCAGAGATTAGCCAGAACAAAGAGACAGACAGACAGTCAGACAAAAATTAAAAACAAATGTTATTTTGGTGTATGTACCGTATGTATATTCATATGAATGTAGTAAAAGGCGGTTATTTCAATATTAAAAACAGACACTCCAATTTTATTTATATGTATAGATGTATAGATGGTAAGAATTCACTGTTGAAATAAACGATAAAATTAATTTCTAAAACGCGCGTAACTTCTAAAAATAAGATTCCTATTACGTATATAGTAGACAATTTAATATTTATGTATAATGTACAAAACATATTGCCAGAAAATGTATATCATTTAAATAATAATTTCTTTATTAACAAAATAACATTATTTTATACAAACGTATTGTATTAAATAATGTTATTTTGTTATTTACACAATAACAAGTTATTGATACTAAATAATCATGTAAAATCAAATGTGATAGAAATGTGGGAGATAAAATATCTGTTCAACACGGTGAATCATTTCCAGAGCAGTCAGTCTCTGTGGTAAATACTGGCCGCTTGTGTTTTGTTTACTTTTGTGTTGTGTGAAAATTGGATTAACACTAAAATGTTAGTAAGATAACAACCTTAACAATAGATTTTATCTCTAAAAATACTTTTTGATTGTTAATTTTTTCTATTGAACAGGAAGTATTTATTTATATTTGCCATATGTAATTGTTATTAGATATTTAAAGTACTACAATATTACAAAACAATAAACAATTAAAAAATTAAAGTATCTTTTGTGATTGAAAATTACCTTATCTATCTAAAGATTATATATTTTTGTTTTCAATTTCTTAGCAGGATGTACTTCTCAAGATTATATTGGCTTTTACTGATTCTTAATATAAGTGCAATAGCGATCTCCGACGCCAAATCTAACCGTCCAAATATTGTACTTATTATTGCTGATGATATGGTAAGTACATACGTACATACATGCGTACGAACTTATTACCTTATTGATTATTTTCAATTTATATCAGGTCAAATTTTATCAAAATGTCTACGTAGGTATATACCAAATGTAAATATTATCCTTATTAGGGTTTCGTATCCAATGGGTAAAATCTGTTACTCAGCCTCTGCTGCTAGTGAGCGACTCTGTCTTTTGAACCTTAATAGAGAGACATTAATCTGATTGCTATGATCGCTACAATATCACACTAAAAATAAATATAGGGGCGTACACACAAGAAACTATTTTAAAAATGTAGAGTGTACTATACTTTATGATGGTACGGAATCCTCCATGTCCAAGATCGACTCCTACTTGGCCGATTTTTTAATATTTAAATGTCCTTACATTTTTAATATCCGTTACTACGTGGGCGTTCTTATCTTAACGCTACGTTTAATTTTGCGAACTTGCCCTTGCAATTTCCTTTATGTCATAAATTTCAACGGACCCTGTCATTTTTTGTTACTTTCTATGTTAATAATATCCGAAACGTAGAATGGAACAAGCCGGTTTGGCCAGTCAACTTGCTTTCATTTCACCAATGTCATTGACCTAAGCACGTAATATTACCGCTTAAAATGCACACTTTAATGAAGTGTAGGATGTAGAAATGTTTGATTAATATGCGTGAACAAAAAATAGTAGGATATAAAGGAATTATACCTACTGGCTAATCATTGCAATGCCTAGATACTAGGGGTCGCAATACCGGACCATCTAAGCAAAACCGGTATTTTCGGTACTGACCCTAGACAATCCCGGTATTCCGGTTTTTTCGATATTTCCGAGATTAAGATAAAGTTACTAATTTTTATTGAGCATTTTACTATGTAATGTTAATTTAGTGGTATTCCGAAGGAAAATAGGTCCTATTACTTAATAGTCTTAATACCAAGTTAATTACAGAAGTTTATGATTTATTAACGACGTTATGAGTTCCGAATTCATCAATAAATAAATTATATAAAAATATAATTATGTGGAAAGCTGGAAAAAAATATCTCTGTAGTCGTGCACTCTTGACAGAGTGGTCGTGGCATGATGATGACAACTGGTCAGTCATCCACAGGTGCCTTGAACAGTCGCTCTTGCGATCCTTCGCCACCGCCTTCTATGCTGGCCTTGCGGCAACACTCGACGAGGGAACATTGTGTGCTAGATTTTATAAGGTCTGTTCAGCGAGTAGGCGATCTGCCGTGTGACCTCTTTCCTTCTACCTTTCACTGAACTACAAGCCGTACTACTGAGTTCTCGTCCCTAAATATGTGGCCGAAATATTTTAGTATACTAATCCAGATAATCGTAGATCCAGGGAATAGTATTTCTAGGGCATCAATTTTACGGCGATTGCATCCGAATCGTCTACGTCTCCGCAGCGTACAGAAAGATAGGAAAAACTAGGAGGAGTCGCCAATGCATCGCCTGCTTCGAAGGAGAGCTCTTTTTACACCCCTCTTGAAGAGCCCCATGTCATAGTCCTGAGGGAACACCTCAGGAGGAAGTTCATTCCACATTTTGCACGTACGCGGCAAAAATGAATGATCAAACCGAACCGTGGAGGACCGCCACGGGTCCAGTTGATGTGGATGGAACTACATCCTTCGGCGAGTGGTGCGATGAAGGAAAGGCGACGTAGGCACCATATCAAACAGTTTCTCGAAACACTCACCATTGTAAAGTTGGTAGAACACGCAGAGGGAACCTATGTCCTTCCGCAGGCTTAAGGGTTCTAACCGATCAGAGATCGCTGGTTCATCGACGATTCGCACCGCGCGTTTCTGTACGGAGTTAAGTGGGTTAAGCTGGTATTGTGGTGCCCCTGCCCAGAGATGCGAGCAGTACTCCATGTGGCGCCTCACTTGCGCTTCATAAAGCAGAAGGAGTTGTCCCCCAGTGAAGTATTCCTTGGCTCTGTTCTGGACGCCCAGTTTCTTTGAAGACAGCTTGGATTTAACTTCCAAATGACTCCGATACTGCACGTCACACGAGATGTCTACTCCCAGGATTTCTACACTTTTACCAATGGTGAGCGGGGTACTTTGGAACTTAGGCGCTATGACGAATGGGGCTTTTTAGCGGTAAACGCGCAGACTTGTGTCTTCGTGGGGGTTTAACTCAACAAGGTTAAGACGACCCCATTCCGAGACCCGCTCTAGAGTATTCTTGATTTCAGACACAAGTCGGATTCTGCTTTCTTCCACGAATGTCCGAGAGGTGTCCACACGGCCTGTGTACATAGCATCTCCAGTGCTATCATCTGCATAGCAATGAATGCCACCGGTTTGTAGCAGCAAATCATTGATATGCACAATAAAAAGCGTGGGAGATAATACAGACTCTTGGGGCACGCCAGCGTTGATGAGCTTCGTGTCTGAGCAGCACCCGTCAACTACGACCTTAATATGCCGCTCAGACAGAAAGCTGGCTGTCCATGTGCACAACCTCTCGGAAAGACCTTAAGATGGTAACTTCGCGGGCCCTTCCCTATGCCAGACCCGGTCAAAGGCCTTAGCGATGTCCAGGCTTACGGCCAATGCCTCCTCGTTGCTCTCAACAGCTTGTGCCCAACGTTGAGTGAGGTACACAAGAAGATCACCAGCTGATCGGCCCTTTCGAAAACCATATTGGTCTGTCTTGGTGTTTTTTGATATGTTGCGGTTCCTCCAAATCTTATCAAGCCTATCGACAGCAGATCTTGTTAAAGCGAAGATCGTGTTGGCGGGTTGTTTTTTGAAGCCAATTGTCATAATTGTCATTGTTATAATATATTTATGAAAAGTATATAATCTTCCTCTAAATGTTTCTTTCATTGTGATACACAAGAAATATAGCATAAAACTATAGCTTCCTTGTCGACCCTTTTGTATGAAGTGTAATGAAAATAGAGTGGGCCCAGTGTCGTGGTCACTGTCCATTTTCCCAGACGCGATTACATATGGTAGGCAACATGTCAACCTCGAGTTCATCCATTGATCGAAACACTTCAATAGGAATATCATCTATGTCAATTGCTTTGTCGCGTTTTAATAAATTAAATAGCAGCGCGTTTTTTGGCATATGTTGTGTATAAGGTTGCACTATTAGAGAAAAGTGCAGTATTTTTGCCATACTTTGACGATTTCCTTAATTTCGGTAACAATCACACCATCAGAATCCTTAATAGCCCATGTTCTGGATTTAAATTGATGGGTTATATATCGGATTTTTTTAAGAGATCTTTTATTTCAAATCGATCAGAGTGTCCTTCTAACTCTACGGTGATGTTTTTAAGATGAGTATTAAGATTTCTTCTGCATCCAGCTTGTATTTGTGCGTTCAGTTGATTTAGGTTCTGAATAGACGAACCTTTTCTTTAGCTCTCCGACGAAGTTATACAATACGCCAAGTCTCACCTGACATCCAATGCTGATGTTTGTTGATTTTCATAGGTTGTGTCGATTGTAACGCTTGTTTAATATGGACTTTTGCATTGTGCCAGAGTCCATTGGAGTCAATTTGTATGACTTTAACTTTATTTTGTTTTATTTTACTAAAAACCGAAAATACCGAATATCCCGGTTTTTGTAAAATTAAAACCGGTATTAATAAGACCTAAATTTGGCCCGGTATCCCGGTATTTTCGAAATCTCGAATACCGGATTGCGACCCCTACTAGATACTGAACCTAGAGCCATGAAATCTGTGAAATATAATATTTTCATGCCGTAGGCATCCACTAAAGAATATTTTTTTTATATTTCACCTCTAAGGGGTTTAAAAAAGGGTTGAAATGTTATTTGAAAGTGTAAGTGAAACACCTATTTCAACGTTTTTGGAAACGTCTGTTTCAACCCTTAAATAAAAAAAGGGGAATAAATTTATAACGCACAATATTTATCTTTAAAATTGGAAACTTTTCTTAAAGGAACTGGTTCAGATTTAAAGACAAAGTCATGAAAATAATTTATTGGTCTCTGACCTCGAGCAAAGTCGCGGTTAAAAGTTACCGATTTATACATTTTACACAGCTCCATAAGTGGAACAGATCCATAAATTACGGCCGAAATATCAATAGCCGCCTTGAACTCAACTAGAGGCCAACTAAACTAGGCGCAATCGTAGTAACGTAATAGTAGAGATAATAATAAGAATTAAATTGCTGGTAGCAACTATTAGTATCGATAGATATAATCTTTAATGAAAATTGTGCAAAGGAAATGAGAAATAGTTATGTGTATCCAATGTATTCTTTATCCTAGGGCCTTATCTTTATGTACCTAATAACAAATTACTAGAATATCAATACCACAAAAAAATAGTACTAGAAAATTGCGTATCATGGGACGAGATTAGATGAGATCAAAGAGGGTTTTAACTAGTCAAAGATAAATGCAGCAGTGCTAGTCTATGTGAAAAAAATTGCAATGTTCAAAGTGGCAATTTTTGTTCATAGACATCTTTAATCAACTTGAGATAAGATGGCCTGATGATAAGATGACGCCTGAAGGCGAAGAAGGAAGAGATGCGCTCTACCCTGAGCACTGGATTCGTTACCAGACTCTAAGTCTAACTCTAAGTCTCTACACCAGCGCTAAGCATTGATACTCGTATTATAGGTATACTATTGATACTCGTATTATAGTGATGTTACCATTGTAGAATTACAAAGGGTTCTACCACCTTTGAAAATTATATTTTCTGCTTTGCAATTCGCAATAATGGGTAACAATGCCCCGCACGTAATTGTTTTCAGGCTAATTTTAAAATTGAAGCTCAGTTCTGCAAAAAGCTGTTTTCATTTTAAGGCGCTCGAGTTTTGTTAACATTTCAGAGAATATCTACTCCAATTTACATTTACAATAATAATATTTTCGTTGTAAATGAGATGTGGTCTGGATGTTATTATTTTAGTAGATGTAGAGCAATTGTAAGGCGTAGGAAAGTTGTTAATTATCGTGGGTTCGTGTCTACGTCATAATATGTAACGATGGATTCTCATGTAAAGCATAGATTAGTAAAGATACTTCGCCGCCTTGAATTTGAATGAAGCCACAAACAGCTTATTAGTAAATTCTTTTTTTGAATTCTTGACAAATAAAAACATTTTTAGAGAAAATTTACGAATAAATAACTAATACTGCGTAATTTACATAATAAATTAATAATTATTTCAAATATTTTAGGGACATTTTAGCACGGAGACGTGGCAAAACTTTTTTACGCAACTATTTCAGTTCTCAAAACTGGGTACATTTTCTTGTTAGGAATGAGTAATCTTTACTAATCGATGTGTTAAAGTAGTCTATTATAACAGAATAGCAATTTTACTATGCATACCCAATTGTTCATTACATGTAGGCAGAGAGTGGGCAATTCACTTGTAGATTAACTACGCGTAAATTCGGCTATAAAGGTAGTCCAACTGCGACGTCAATTCAGCTACGACTATGACTTAATAATAATTAAAGATGATGAGTTCTAACTCGAGCCCATTCTTATCGAGATATCAAATTGTATGTCTACCATAGATGCCAAATTTTATAATATCCAGAAAGAAGGCATGGTCAAAACTTGAACAACAGCAGGCAAAATATTGGATAGATTGTTTATTTATAATGGGCGTAAAAACACCAGAGATCGATAGATATCTTGTTCTATTTATGATTGGCTACAAATGTAAATGATAATGTGGAATAATGATTTAATTTCAGATTTCAGAATTAATATTAATATTTTTAATTGTTTTGACGTTACTTTAATATATACCTAATTAATATGTAAACAATCTTAGAGAAAAGTGTGTATTAGGATTTCTAAGGCTGTTTTATGTAGTACGAGCTTTTGCCCGCGGCTTCGCTCGCGTTATGAAGAAATATTTTCATCCCCTATTTTATGCCTTTGGGGGTAGAATTGATCAAAATTCTTTCTTAGCGGATGCCTACGTCATAACATCTACCTGCATGCTAAATTTCAGCTCGATCCGTCCAGTGGTTTGGGCTGTGTGTTTATAGATAACTATGTCAGTCAGTCACCTTTGAGTTATATATATTTAGAATTTGACTATGGCTTCCATAAAAATGTTAGCCTCAATTTCGCAAATGTCATACGGGTGTATGAGCAATGAAGCAGCTATAAAATTACGTGTACTTACGATGTTATGGAAATATGCGGAGCAATTTTCTGCGTGACTAGCTATCTGATATGCTGAAATGTTTCAGGGCTGGAATGACATGAGTTTCCACGGTTCTGATCAGATAATGACGCCCAATATAGACCTGCTGGCGTACTCCGGAGTGGCGCTCGAGCGATATTACACTCATTGTGTATGCACGCCCTCCCGCTCCGCTCTTTATACGGGAAAATTCGCACATGCTTTAGGTATTTAAGTATGTGGATATATTATTGTTTTATAAGATAACAAATTATTATATTATTGTTTTATAAGGTAGCTAATGTGCATGCAGTCCATATGATGTTAAGTGGTTGTTGTCCTCCTTCTGTAACCGACTCCTCAAAGAACAGGAGTTCTACCTAAAGACAAAAATAGATGTTTTGTTTTGTCGCTCCTAAAAATAAAAATGGTCATTTCATACTTAAGTCAGCCAGCATTAACACTCTTTTACTTAAGCGCAAGAGCTGTTTCACACTGGAAATAGGAGTGGTCCCCCACCATTATGTCCTGTGTTGAACTATTATAGTCCTTGCTACCTTTAACATGATTTGTGTCTTCATATTATTGTGCTTTGTACCTTCAATTGAGTTTTTCATATTTTTTTTATCTTAATACATTATCTTATTTTTTATTTTATTACTATTGATGTTATATTACAGGTATGCAGGGGTATCCGTTAACAAATGGAGAAGATAGAGCGTTACCGTTAACTGAGAAAATCTTGCCACAATATTTGAAGGATTTAGGATATGCGACACATTTAGTGGGCAAGTGGCACGTGGGGCATTCTCGCAACGAATACTTACCCACTTTCCGTGGATTTGATACACATTTTGGCCACAGATGTGGGTACATTGACTACTATGAGTACACTTCAGAAGAAACGGTGCGTAATTTATAATAACACTGTCTAGTGTTTCTAATTTAAAATAACTCATAGCCATTCTAGGATTTATTTTCTCGTTTCGTGAGTGTCACGGACATAAATAGACGAAAGCCAAAACCCAGTATAAAGATATAAATTAATTATTTTGCAAATTTGTAAGCTTAGATCAAATTTTTTACGGTATTGGGACATTAATGGGTTTATGATAAAGTACCTACATTCACCAGTATTTCTACTAATAATAGATATATATAATAATAATTCGATATCTAGTATCGGATAAACAAATATCGGATTACTAATAGTATTTTAATTATTTTGATAAGACTAGCCATCTGTCTTTCATTTCTAATGTAGTAATTGTTATTGCTATGCATTGATTACACACTGCGGTTACGTTTAAAGAACTATTCACTATATAAAAAAATATTGCCATACATAAAATGCTAGTTACTTCATAATTATAAGTAGGTAAATAAATATGTGCTTCTTAAAAATACATGATTAGTAAGCTTTAATAATTAGCCTATTTAAAAAAGGGAAATTGTCTATTCGGTCTTATTTATTTTATTTATATTTTAGTGGCCAATTGGTGACGTAGCAGGTCTGGACTTTTATCGGAATATGACAGTCGATTGGGAGTCTAACAAGTATGTTACAGACCTATACAGCGAAGAAGCCGTGTCAAGTATGTTTTTCTTCATGTTATTCATACACACCTTACCTACAACTATTTAAAGATATAATACAGGGTGTCCCAAAAATAGTGTAACGAGAATTTGTGGTTGTCACACTCATTCTACGGTAGTACACTCGTGCATTCAAGGGACATCCTATATAATCATAGTCAATGGTAGTTTGTAGTCAGGTCATAAAACTGGATGTAAATCAACAAAATCTTGTTGTGTAATGTATGTATTTAAATTGACTATTTGCCTGTTAATGCCATTAAATAATTTGTCTGGTCATGAAAAGTAAAAATAAATGATTCCTTCAAAGTGTAATATGAATAATTATGAGTTCATTTTAGTACTTTCTTCGAGAAAAAGATTTAAGGTAAATTCATTTTAGGAACACCATAATAAGTTAATAAGTATTATAAAAGAGTAACATAAATCCTATTATAATTTAATATTTTTAGTAATAAAGAACCATAAAGAAGCTAATCCATTGTTTCTAACTGTGGCCCACAATGCTCCACACTCGGGGAACGCCGGCGCACCCTTGCAGGCTCCGGCGGAGGAAGTGAGGAAAATGCGACATGTCGAGTCGCCGGAGAGAAGAATCTTTGCAGGTTTTCCAGTTATATTATTTGTATTTATAATCACATGTTTTAACGCAGTGGAAAAATTAAACTTCGCTTTATTATATTCTTCCTTCTCTGGCTTAAAATGGTATATTGTAAGTTATATACGCAAATATATTACTTATAACATTTTTCCTTATCAGCGATGGTGAAGAAGCTTGATGATAGCGTCGGTGATATCGTCAAGGCCTTATTAGAAAAGGGAATACTCGACAACACAATAATTGCATTCGTGTCAGACAATGGTGGAATGACATCAGGGAGCTACTTAAATTATGCGTCCAATTGGCCTTTGAGAGGCTTGAAGATGAGTCCGTTTGAAGGAGGGATTAGAGTTAATGGTCTTATCTGGAGTAAAAACTTGAGTAATTCAGGCAGTCATTCGTGGAGTGAATATATGCATGCAGTGGACTGGGTACCTACTCTATTAAAAGCGGTTGGTGCAGAACCGCCTCCAAATATAGATGGCGTTGATCTTTGGGAAAGCATAACTGCTAATACCAATTCCAAAAGAGATCTTATATTTGAAATTGATGACTATTCCGGATTTGCATCAATCATTTCTGGAGATTACAAATTGCTCACTGGGAAAATAGAATATAGTTTTGGTACCCATCAAGGACAGAGTATATCAGGTATTATAGGCAGTGGACCTTCTTACAATGATGCAATTACAAAGAGCACAGTATACTCGGTTTTTAAGGAGATCGATATTGATTTTAAAATGAAGGACACAAAAGTTAGAGACCAATCAAAGATTAATTGCAGTAAAGTAAGCGATGACTTGTGTTTTCCTGATAAAGAAAACGGTAAATATATTTTCTTAACTTTTAAATTACTTTACATTTCTACTACATTTTTAATTTATGTTTTTTTTTAATTAACATAAATTGTTCAGTAGCAATTGATATAAGTGATGATAACAATAATTTTCCGAGTGTAAAATTGTAATTCTACAGGAAATATTAACAACAAAGAAAATAAGGTAAATAATGTGGAATTAAATTTAATCAGAGGTGTTTTTCAAAGCTTGTTAATGAAAATATTTTACCTTCGTGAATATATTTTTAAATATCCGCAGGCGAAGAAGATGACCAAGCAATAAAACGAAAACTAAAATACAAGTGTTTTATTTCAGAAAAAATATGTTTATTCAACATTAAAGAAGACCCATGCGAGACGCAAGACTTATCGGCGACTTATCCGCACATCGTGAAGACAATGAAGGAACGCTTACAAAAGGAACTTCAAAGGACAATCCCTAGGACAATCCCATATTACTCGGACCCGAGGGCTGCTCCCGCCCTGCATAACTTCACTTGGACCACGTGGATTAATAATCCCGAGCCATAGATAATATTTATAAGCTCTATTCGTATGTAAGTGTAATTTATTGAATATAGATTTTTTGAATACAATAATTGACTGCTGATAATAATCATCATCTACTTCGTCATAATCAAAATTAGAAGTAGAAGTATCAAAATGTATTTATTGTTATACTCTAAGAATTTTTATTACAGCAGCTACGTACCTATGTGTGTAAAGTTAATATTAAAAAATATATTTTTAATCTATTTGAAGATTTTGAAATGAAACTTATTTCTTTTTTGTTTTATTTTTTTTTTTACGGACATAACGGGGATGTTGCGTTACGATAATAAATTAATTAATAATATTAATAATTATTAATCTTATGATATAAACCAATCATTTTCTATTACTTTCATTTCTTGCACGTTATACACAAAATAACCATTATTTTATTTGTAATGCGTATTTTTTCGGTATATCCGGTCAGTCGGACAACGGTGCCAGCAGGCTTCGGGACTGGCGGATATGATATTTCAATTTAGTATAGATCTATATCTATTCTTAACTGTGATAGATATTTCTCTACAATCTAACAAGGCTTGTCAATTAACCTTGACGGTGTACAGTGTGTGCAATTAATTAATCAACGTGTAACTTTGCAAGATTAGTTAGTTGGTAACTTGCAAACTTAATTCAAACAATATTGTATTAATTTATTTGGTGTAGTTTGATTAGTTTCTTGAATCAAATTGCAAAAGCAGTCCTTGGTCTCATTACGTTACTTGACTGCAGTGAAGCCGTAATAGTGTTATCGTCGATTTGTGTTCAGACACACTTCTATTGCTGCTGTAAAGGTAAGGTTCGACTTCGATTCACTGAAGCGTCAAATTGTTGGTTCAGTTCAAGGGTAGGACTTTATTTGTTTTGAGAGTAAAAGATCGTAAGTGTTTTGTTTGTCAAAGAATCTTCACTAATTTTAAAATAACTTTTAACTTGACTTTAAGGTGGTAGACACTCTTGTGGTTCCTCTTTGGTGGCAGTACCGCCACACACATACGTCCCATGCCCATACCCATACCTAATACTGGCAGTTGCAAGATTTTAGTGACGCATGATCAGTTATTATGAGTTTATAATGATGAGCTGATGAGACGATGTCGGTAAAATATATGTTAAAGAAGATATTTGTTGTTGGTCTTGTAAATGTTATTAGCATCTCGTAGATGCGATGATTGATGACTTTATGTTAATTAACTTTATGAAATCGTTACTTATGTAGAATAAAAGTTATGCTAGTATTCATATTTATTTGAAGTAAACCTACACTAGGTATTAATAATAATAAATCTAATTGTTGGCTGCCAAAAATATAAAAAGATCTATAAATGAAATGTCTAGTATAAAGAAATTTTTAAATGTCGATCTTTGGTAGGGATAACATTGGATAGATTGATTATTATGAATACAGGCGTTAACCAACATTATTACCTGTTCAAGGCCTGCGTTTTATATATTCCATTAACGTTAAAATCATATTTGTTCACTTTTCTATAACGAAATACTCCAATTAATGTTACGTTATTACTTATGGTCAAGAATATATTGAGCAATTTTATTGTAAAGAAAAATTCAATGCCCGCACGTTTATATGTATAAGGTGCATGATTAAGGTCGCTTAGGAAACAGTGAAAACTGAATTCTCTCATATAATTATAGCTTGCGTAATCTAATTCAAAGTAATTAGGGTCTTGCGTTTTTGCTGTCCTTTCAATGTCCACCTGCTGTTTTTTTATAACGCAGCATACTACAACATGCTGCTCCTATGCGGATTGATGTAGCAAGAAGATGGAGGCCAAACTAGGTCTTTTGCAAACTACCCTTAAGGCCTCTGATAGCGTTTTGCTATATGATAACAGTATCAATAGCTTGATATGCCTTCCGAAACACAGTAGCGGGTACGAAATGTTGTCACCTATCCAACTCCTGACCACACCTGACGTTGCCTGACTTTGTAGATCAGTTACGATTTACATAAGCCATTCGTTTGACAAGTTGATAAACGCATTTTATCCATTAGTGTAAAATATAACATATTTTACTTTATTGATGAGTACTTTATTGATGAGAACTCAATCTAGAATTTAAGTTTTTGCTACTTGGAATGGATGCACAATTCCACTTTTCCAGAATATTCCATTTAGATGTGTCCTATTGAATGATTACAATACATTTACCGAGACCGTCCCAGTCGCCGACTGCCCGCAAGGCACACCTGCTCGCATCGGTGGAAATATGATGTCGCTTACAAATGCGTAGTCAGTATTACGTTGCCATATGCCATGTGAAATTCTATGTTGGCCATGGGTCCTTAAAATTTTACACTTCTCCACGAGGATGTTGTAGGCGTAGCTAAGAGATTAAATTCAGAAAATCTTCGACAACGTTCTTGTCAAGTTATATATATTTTTTTAAAGTAACAGTGGATCGGCCAGGGAGGTGTCACCATCACCCACTGATATATGAGGCGACCATTTTGAGTCTGAAGGAATGGCAACGTATCTGTGATGTTCAGGATTCAGGTAGGTATGGGTCACAAATGTTATTTTTTTTATATTATAGGAGTAGCAGATGAGCATACAGTCCACCTGATGGTAAGTGGTTACTCCCGCCCATGGACATCTGTAATCAACCCCAGATAGGATTAGATATTCCTATATAAGGTCGGCCACAGATGCGCCGCTAACTCTGAGGACTAAGCTGGAACGCCTCGGAAAAGTCTGTCTCCCTTACCACTTACCCTTCAAAACGAAGCACAACAACGCCTAACACTGCTGTTATTAGGCAGAAATAGGTGTGCCGGTGGCGCCGCCGGAGTCGAACCACAAAAGGTTCTACCACTTTAAAATATGTACACGGCCGGCTGTGTTCTTGTACCGTCTGGTGGAACTAAAGCTGGTTTGCTAGTCCAAATTATAAAAAAGAACTTCTTTCTGAAGACTGAACGCCATAAGTCACGGATTAGGTAAAACATTTTAAAACATGAACAGTAGAAACAAGGATGCACATTGCACAACACGACAAAGTTTATATTTTTTTTATTTCGCTAAAGCTGTTTATCGCTGAACCATTATGGTGGGCTCTGTACGCATTTTGGCGAATCGCCAGAGATTCCGAATACGCTTCTAACAACTTTATTATGCATTACCCAGTATCATGTTACCCTAAATAAGCAACCGTTCACTTGCCAACTTTCAGCATTACATTTTCATTACACGATGGCTTTGTCGTCACGCGTAAGCAATTAATGACCTCCGACATATTTTACATCCATTGATATAAACCAGTTATGTATTGTTCATGGAGTCATAACTAGTGACAGAGATATGTAGATATTTGGACAGAATATGAACCCGAATTAAGTTATAATTTAGTAAAAACTGAAAAGTTTGTGCGTACGGATGGAGGAATGTTTGTTACTCGTTCATGCAAAATTAAATGACCAAATTGGGATGAAAATTTGCCACAGGTAGTTTATGATTTTGATTACTATATAAATATAGGTAGGTAAAGGGATTCAGTTTCTTTATTATAATTGAATGGGTCACGGGTGTTTCATAACTTGTAGACAATCGCAAACTTGTAGCGACTATCGTCGGAAAAGTTGTAGCTCTTCAGGAATAATTACTACATTGCAATAAAATATCTAAAAATAAAAACAAGTAAATATTAGTCTGTAAATTATCTGGAAACGGACATAATGGTTTTTGCCTATATAGTACGTCATTGTATGGTCATTATACGAGGATAATGGGATTACAACCTTCGTAAAAGCTTTTTTATTTGTTTTTGGATATGCCTATGTACACCTACATATGTGGACAATGTTTTATTATTATTTTTTTATTATAAGGATAATTATAAATCATGATTTGTGATTGTCTATCTATGTGAAATATGAACAGAGGTCACCAAAATCAGACCATCTTTATTCTGAATACGAGACCAGTGGCCTTAAGGGTGGTATAATATATCTTCTTGAGCTGATGTGTTAGATTAGACGGCTCTCAGCTATGAGATTTATGACGACAAGGCTATGAACTCTATAACAATATATTGTTCGTCAGATTTACAAAAAATATCATTGTCAACACAATCTACTTACTATTCAGTACACAATTATATTATGTTTAGTTCAAGGGTTGGACTTTATTTGTTTTGAGAGTAAAAGATCCTAACGGTCTTATTCATAAAAAATGCTTATAGAAGGTTTTAAGCACTCATTAGTTAAAGTGTTCAATAAGCTTATAAAACGTTCTATAAAATTGCTTATTCATAAACGTTCCATAAACCTTCTATAACTAATGTGTCGCTAAAGTCAACTATAAATGAAAATGTTGCCATTATAGTGAAGTTCGGCGAACAAATTGACGAATATCCATAGATAAACATCATTAAATGACATTATTTCGTACTAAAAAATATTCTGTCTTGCCATTCTTGTCAATGGGTTGTCGATAAAACCAAATCACATGTCAGTGTCATTGTATTTGTAAATACCGCGAATTTAAAAATATTTTATTTGTTAAAATGGGATGTGAAGCAAAAGTTGTTAAAAGATAAAGGAGTGAAAATTGGTTGGATATTAATGTTTTATGTAATATTGATATAATTATATAAAGTTAAATTCAATTAAGTTTCGTTTTGTAAACATTCGCAATATCTTATGGCAGTAAACCCTGTATTTCACAAGGTGTACCAGGACCTCTGCGATCTAATATACAATAATTACGTACGAGATCAATTATAAAATTTACTGTCGATTTATTAAAGCGATAACGCTTCCTATAGTCTAATGAAAACAGATCACTCTTTGGTGCAATGTTCTTCGAAGTGGACGGTTTTCTAGATTTTTAATAATCTAAGCTTTGTAAAATTTGCATTGTAATTTAAAATAGTGATATAATAATGTTATTTATCGGATATTAAAATAAATTATTTCAAGTTTGTAATTTTGTATACAAAATGGACATTGACATAATTTTTTAAAAACGTATTGTCAAATTAGGTTAGTAATCACGAATCAGCTGTTGAGAGTCGGCCATCTTTGCCTTATAGCACTGTTATAGTAGGGTTCTGGCCTCTATAAGTTATAGAAGGTTTATAGAACGGTTTAGTGCCTAAAATGCGTTTATGAATAACACTTTTTGACAATCGTACTATAGCAGCGTTATAAGTGTGCTATAACTTTTTATGAATAAGACCGTAAGTCTTTTTTCTTTTTTTTCTTTTCTTTCTTTTAAGGTTATCAAGGTATCTTCACTAATTTTAAAATTACTTTTAATTTACTTTAAGATGGTAGACACTTTTGTGGTTCGTCTTAGGTGGCACTACCGCCACACCCATACTTCCCAAGCCCATACCCATGCCTAATACTGGCAGTTGCAAAATTTTAGTGACACGTTATTAGTTATTATGAGTATATAATGATGAGCTGATGAGACGTCGAAAGAAAGAAATTATAAAAAAATACAGCATAATAATAATATTATGCTGTATTTTTATAATTTTGTTTAAATCGTGAACATACATATAATGATCCTAGAAAACGTGTTTCAAGGATTGTATCAAGGTTTATTAATTATTATAACATTTAAAACATTGTATAAGAGTCTCAGCCGAAGTCAAGAATACTCATTACAACTTCAAATACAATATATTTCGCGAATTATATGACTATATTTATACTACTTTAATAACATGTTTCGTTGTAAGTTGTTCATAATGTTCATATTATAAACTTGAGACCGTATTACTAAGTAGGTAGTATTTTTATTGTGTTCGTACGCGGATGACATTTTAAGTAACAGTCCTTCTACGAATATGAAGATAGCTTTTAGCAATCTCGACAGAGAATCTGGGTGACATAAAGAGTTTTGTGCTGGTTTCATGCTGTGCATATTCTGTGATACGGTTACGCGGAGATGATACTTAGTAGGTACAGTAGCATTACCATTAGCATGAGTTGGCATAGAAACGCCGCTATAGAAATTGTAAATAGAAAACTATTGTCATATTGCTAGTGAATAACATAACTACTATCGTTACGGTATTTCTTGACAACGTCTGTCAAATTAATGACTCATGGGACCGAATTTGTATGGCAATAGATCATAATGACATTCGCTAGCGATTTGATTTCGATAGGTTTTTTACGTATCGAGTTACGTCACTACGGATTTTAGTTCTACGAGTAACCACCAGAGGCGCTGTACAATTTTTCATACATTTATTTTACGCAGTCGCTAGCGAGTAATACTTTTGTAAACTCATGGTAGTCCTACAGGTAATAGGTATATTTATGACGGCTAGTTTTTGATACCCACCAATTATTTAATAGTCATACATATTTTCATGAAATGACGTCTTATGATTTTTATCCTTATTAGATTGTAAACAATGATAGGGGCACTAAAATACTTCAACCAATGGGTTCTCCTACCAGACACGTATCATGCGCTTTTTGTTGTAACTAATTTGATTGATTGAACGAGTCGATCACGATAGTATGATAGCATAAAAACAAAAATCAAGTCTCGTGCAGGATGTACTCTATAAATAGTTAATTTGCAAAACCAGCTTTTTTGTATCTTTTTTGCCTAATTTACAAATAGGACAAAAACTTAACTAATTGTATTTCATAATGGTTGCTAGATAATTCTTAGTCTATGTTCATATTCTGAAAAAGCTGAAACGACAAAGATAAGCCGAATAGTCTGATAACAAGCTCATTTATCATTTTCTCGTGAATGCCACTGGGCAGTAGGGTTGTAATTCTTTTGCTCGCTATCGTCATAAACTTGTTGTTTTGACAGGATAACTGGATCTTAAAATGCTTTATTTTAATGTTTAAAAAAGTCGAGTATAATTTATTTCACAAAGGAGCTATTTTCAGACCTAGATATATTCTACATTTCTACTTGATGTAGGAAAATACTTTTGGTCAGCCTTTTGTACACCCAAAGGGTTGATGCCCAAATATGCTCAAGAATTTATTTATATTTTAAATTAGTAGAAGTAATAAGGGTTTATTATTTATTTAATGTTGTAGCCATAAATAAGATTTTAATCTAAAACGCCGCCTCATAAAGCTAAAGCTGACTAATTTTCTCTTTTGATGCGCGCCCTGATCAAAGGTGACCAACGATGCGGTGAGGGTATGCATCGTTGGTTCACTAAATTTATTATTTTAGGCTATACCTATATTGACCATTAACCATAATTATTAAATTTTAAAACGGGACACCTCTGCTATGTAGGAAATTTGGGGTAAGTAAAATTCGAAAATATCTATATAGGTATGGTGCATTTTATTTCAGTGACGTAGTGTGGGTTCGCATCGCCCCCACATGGAATTAGTCGACGAAAAATGGTTGTTTAGACTAAATAGTCCGCCATTATGATTTTTTAATAAGACATTTACTCGCCCCCGAGTTTTCCTAAGGACACCGGGATAGAGGAACTAAAAACGAGACAGTCCCGTTCAAAACCAGACGTATAGTCACGTTAGCTACAATTCGTGCTTAGTAGGCTTTCAGGTAATTTTTAATAAAAGAGGTAGACATCCACAGAAATAACAAAATATATAACAAAAATTATTATTGATTTGATAAACAAAATAATGTTAGCTACTAGTCTGTATAGCCACTGTCCACCACACCTATTCCAGGCGTATTGAATTAGTTTTGTAGTAGAATACAAACTCAGACTTTCCCAAGTTAGTGAGAGAAAACTACGGCATACAATAGGAACTACCGTAGGTGGATGTTCATGTTGTTTATACACATTTATGCTAAATATTATTCATTTTTAGATTACTGATGAACTTCTGCCCATTAAACAACATCATTATTTTAAAGTGATAATTCTGGGCTAAAGAGTATGTGTTAATTGTGAGTTTGTAGTAGTTATGTCATATTTTAAAATGACTGCCCTCAGTTATTTCAATTAACTTGTTTATTTTTCCCCTCAGCGTAAGGAGAATAAAAAGTTTTTACAAAGTTATAGAATAAGGTTCTTGGAATTACGGGAAAGGGAATATAAAAAATAATACTTCCGACTTTTTGCTATAAAACAACAATTTGCATAAGAAATGAGAACATCTGGTTTCATTTTGCGAGGTTAGGAAGTTTAGTTAACCACAATAATTACTTTTCGGAGTTCCGTAACAAAATTGAAAAAAACGGAACGCTTATTTATGAAATAAGTTCGGCGTCTTTGGACGTAGAAAATGTTTCTTGAAAGCCTAATTCAAAGATTAGCGTTTATTACACAAGTGGTTACCCCATATGACTAATAACAATATACATTCAATCACAAAGTGTTCAACTTAATTTTCTTGGAGAGGCACTGGATCCATCAGTTTTTATTTAAGGATAATTTCATTTTTTAAGTACCCAAAACAGGTAGACTTATTAAGTTGCTACTTTCTTAAGATAAACCAGCGCGTTAAAATTAAATAAGTACTGTTTCCTCCTATATGTAAAAGCAAATCTTTATATATATATATTTCTTATGTGCGTGTGTATGTCACTGAACTCCTCCTAAACGACTAAATTGTGAATCTAAACTATTCTCAAGTCCTCTTCAACACACACAACAAATTTCATCAAAATCAGTCCAGTCGTTTAGGAGGAGTTCAGTGACATACACACGCACATAAGAACTATATGTATTATCTACCCCCATAAAGATATGTTTGGCACACTACGCCAGACCGCGTTTGTTGTTCACTGTTTTTAATTTCAAATGTTTAAAGATAAAAAAGATGATGGAAGAATGGTTTGTAATGAAATATAGCTACTAAGTAAAAACGAAATGAGTACCTATTTGCATTTTTTACATCCGTAGGAAATGGATAAATTTTTGACACTTAATATTTGTTTAGCAGCATCTATAATAATAAAAACTGAAAGAAATTGTTGGGAAATGGCCACAGGAGAACGAGAAAATAAACTATGAAATATAATAAAATGAAATTCACTCCAAAAAGTTACTTTTTATTATATCGAATCATTGACAGAATGACAAATCAGAAGAAGTAAAATATATGTTTTTCAGCTGCCAGTTTTATCATATATAACCTACTCGAATATTATACATTATAAGAGGCTTGAGTTTTTGCTATATTCCAACAGAAATCATTTAAAAAACGCAAACTTTTCTTAAACAACTTTTAGTCGATAAGCGCGAGTAATCATTCATACGTCAATTCCAAAACCATGACAAATAGCGTAAGTTTCAGATGATTATTTATCAAATGAATAAACAAATGTATAGAACTTATGGCACAAAAGAAATTGAGAAAAGATGAATCTGTTTTAGGTTTTCGCAGCTAAACGGCGGATAACGATTGTTCGTAATGTATGCATGCCTCAATAGTTTCCTTTGTGAATCTTCACTAAATAGCTGAAAACTATATGACGAAATTTGATGTTTGATGTTTGAAGGCCAGTGCCTTACATAGTAAGAATGTTTGAATCAATTTTGTCATCTAAGTGAAAACGATGAGAATTATTCACGCTTTTCTGTGCTTCCCTTCGAAAGTGTTCAAGACACATCATCATCAACCCACTACTGTCACACTGCTGGGCACGGGTCTCCTCTCAGAATGAGAAGGATTAGGCCATAGTCCACCGCGCTGGCCAAGTGCGTATTGGTAGACTTCACATACCTTTAAGATTTTTATTTTTATAAATCTTTCAGGTATGCAGGTTTCCTCACGATGTTTTCCTCCATCGTTTAAGCAAGTATTAAATAATAGTCATCTTGAAGGTCTTGAAGGCGTATAATCTTATAGTCACATAAAAGGTACAGAGTAACGATATAATAACTATACGTAAGTAAGTTCACACTAGTGATTAGAAGTATTATAACTACACAAGTATCTCCGTTATTCGACTGTTCTTGCTGAAGTCTCCGACCAGAATGTCGCTCTCTGTTAATTCGAGCGCCGCCAAGGTGTCGTCCCCACTTCACCTACCCGCATCTGTTTTTAAACAGTAGTATTAAATGAGTCACTTATTACTTTAATGTAACGTTATAAAAATGTGATATCGTTAATATCCAAGCTTCTTATTAACGACGATAACATTCGGCCGTCCTGCTCACACGTTCGTCCTCGATCGTGTATGGTCTGATGCAAGAGCTGCAAAAGAAAACCAGTTGTTTAATGCCTAAGTCCAGAAGAGTTACACATTTTCTTTTAATACCGACTCGCACGTAAGAGGCCCGAACTGTTTATCAAAAACATGGCTTAAACTATACGCATTTTCTTGCAATACCGACTCGCATGTAAAAGGCCCGAACTGTTGATCCGAACCAAGGCTTAAACTAGGTGATGTTCATATAGAATCACACTAGTTGTGTATTACCTAGGTTATATATCTGCCCCAACAGTGTTCACCACGGATTTCTGTTGCAGGCATAGTTCATAAGGACTCTTTACATAAATGTCATATGCGCGACAGGTATTGAAGCGAATGCATTAGACCATTGTTAAATAATAAAAAACACGGTTATAACTAGGTGATGTTCATATAGGATCACTCTAGTCATGTATCACCGCAGTTTTTGTACCTTGTTTACGATAACATTCGGCCAGTGCTCAACTCAAATTTACTCCAAAAATGCAATATTCACTTAATGTCTTCCAGGTACTCGATGCCTTGGGTCAACCCAACCATATGCATCACCAAGAGACACCCGTGAACATCACATTGCTAGAGGCATCTGCACTAATCCATCTTAACTCCAGATAAATAAAAATCAAACCACAAAGTTTCCTACACCTACAGTAATGACACCATCTAACTGCCTGGATTCTAAGTCCAATAGTTAAATCTCCAACAACTATTGATTCGATAAAGTTACGCATCAGAATAACGACGTTTATCTTATTAGTCCATTTCGGAATGCTCAACAACCTGTTCAATAACTGTTATACTGATAGATAGATAGATCTATAGTTGGCCACTAAATGAATCTGTGCGACTCAAAATACTATTATAACATTATTTTATTACTACTTAGTACTTCTTTTAATTATTACAATGTTATTTTATACAAATAGTTGCCTTTCCAACGTACGTCTTTTATCAACTGATGGAGCAGTATCAGAATAATAATATATCGTTTATATTTGAAATGAATTATATCAAAGTTAAAAACTAAATAATGGTAAACAAACCATGAATTTCACACAATATAACACGTAATAAGTTGTATGAACCCAAATTTTTACGTTATTTATCACAAATTCAAATTATTTCTTTCAAAGTAGGGCCATAACCCACTTTTGAAAGTCAGAAAGAAATTTCATTACATTAAATTGAATTTATATTCAGTTATAATAATACATACTATTACATGAATTTCAAAATTTAGTTAACAAAGCAAAGGACCCATGCGTTCACGTCAGCGACATACTTGTCAATTGTGTAATAAGCTTAACTACTTAACTTTTTTTTTTATTTCACCAAAAGTTTTAAATTAAGATTCCCATAAGGAAGTTATAGTTTGGGCTATTTTATTGTAAAAGTTATGCATTATACTAAGGAAGATTTGCTAGACTTTACGTAAACGTCGTTTTTTAAAAAAAAATCAAATAATGTTATGGAAAGAATAAACACATTAAAACGGTCCGTTAATCTAAACGGAGTTTAAACAGGCCTTGTCTTACATTAAGTTCCTCGGAAGCGGATTTTTTTTTCGTAGTTATCAAACGGATAGTGTTATTGAATACATACTCGTAAACTACCTACCAAGAAAAATGACTTCAGAAACCGGCCATTATTTAACTATACTTATTTGTGTCTACAACTGATAAAATATTTTTTTACACACGCTTTTATTTTTGCCACGCTTTTATTAACTTGACCTGTATGTAACGGAATATTTGAATCCGATTTTTACCTACTTTGAACGGTCTGATTAATTTAAAATTTATGAATACTTATGACATGACATGATTTTAATAATCTTGTCCAATTCTAATTTTGTCTCATCAGGATCGTCAGATTTAAAACTATAACTGTTTTACATAACATGTGGCTCCTTATCAATCACAACCTAAAATTTCTATGACCTGAAAAAGGTATTTTAAAGTTGATCATGATTTTATACCAGCCAGCCAAACAAACAGTTAGTCAAACTATCTTATGATGCACCTTATTACCAAACAATTCATACTTATTATATATATTTCAAACGCCTCGGCTTCACCTGACTTTTATATAGTTTGTAATAAAAATTATATTAGTGCGTAATATCTGTATATATTATATTAATATAATATGTATCATTTACAACCAACACTCTCAAGGAGACGCTCGATGTTTCTATAGAGAAAACCTAGACATGACGCAATTGTGAACCGTATGAAATTTATATGAAAAGTAAATTATTGTATAAGAAAATCCCATCGAAATGTACCTATGCTTTTATTTGATTATATTATTAAACAACATTATTATTCATTTGGCTATGATATACCTATAATAAGAATGAAATCTTCACGTGTTTACATCGAATATATTTGAAAAAGAATTTTTTTCTGTCGGTTTGTATGTTTGAAAATGCATTAAAACCGAAACTACGAAGTTGATATCAAAAGTATACATTTTTTTAAACATTATATGACCAGGTAATGGAGTATTCCAAATTACCATCGTACTCCGTGGTCTTGACAGACGGCATTGTATAATTCACATTATATTTTGAATCCACATGAACAAAGTCGCAGGCAAGACTCATTTTAAATATGGTATACAAGAGACTATCTAAATTTATGTAGGCTTCAGTGACCGTTTCTCACTTAATACGTATAATAACTTAATTTCTGTTACTTGTAAATAGAACTAAGCGCAAGTTATAAAAGCATCAATTTATTATTATTATTAAAATTATTTATTCTGAGTCCCATACAAAGTGGATCCCGTTTATCATTTCGTAAGTGGCTCACA
The DNA here is from genome assembly GCA_014595695.2 of Epargyreus clarus clarus. Taxonomy (NCBI): domain Eukaryota; kingdom Metazoa; phylum Arthropoda; class Insecta; order Lepidoptera; family Hesperiidae; genus Epargyreus; species Epargyreus clarus. Next base: position 1,428,829 of record JACTTY020000006.1, read on the forward strand.
TAATTGATAATATCGATAGTCTAAGCGTCTCAACGTTTAAGGTACAAAACTTCATTTACCAGTATTTGATAGTGCCCAATTTTCAAACAAAAAGGACGTGTAATGTTTCAAATTCAAATTTAAAGTTTTCAAATTAAGAGATGTAATGAAATATTAATACAAAACGAAGCGTTGCATAATTAATTTAAAATAGACATCTAATATTCTGTATAAGTGAGTCAGTCAGAAGTAGAATGGGAGACTTTTTTTTTTTAAATATTATATTCCAAAGACCGCAGCGTATAAGTTTCTCAGTTTTCTTATAGATCATTAACTGATGTGCATTTATACTTTATGGGTGTCAAAACACAGTAGTACACAGTACTGCGCGAGATCGCCTAGAATTGATGGAAAGCTCAAATTTGGCGACGTACTCCTTGCTTCTTTCATAACAAATACGTATCAAGTATATGAAATCAAAAGGAAACTTTCATTGATGTATATTTTAAAATAAAGCCAATTTATATCCATATAAACATAAAACCTTAAACTCATTGACCATTTCCCTCGTGGGTACAATCAGCCACTCAATACGGTGGTCGTGATACTTATTTGCAGCCAGTTAAATATTTACCACGTAGATATTATATATTTCTGTACAATTATGAATAATCAAAATTTTGCAACCTAATAAACGTGTCAGTTATATCAAGTAGGTATACTGTACTCTGTAACTGCACTTGTTGTTACCGCATAGTCCCTTCCATACAATAATAACAAACGCATATACGTAAATCTAGTTGATTCAACATTAAAAGTTATCAAAAATAAATACAAGTCTAATCTGTATGCAATTTATGGCGTACATTAGCCTATATTAACAACCATTAGGTTCCCATATATGCCTCTCTATATCTATACAGCCTGACATTTAAGAATAAAGACCCTTAAAATATTTTCATAAGTTGGTGTATTTATATATACATATTTCATAAGTAGGTGTACCTTTAGACCAATTAGGATTTACTTTTCACACCACAGACTATAGCCAAATGATCAGAGTTACCACAAGAACTGCTTTGCAAAAATTTTTTTTTTTTAGACACTCACAGAAAATGAACTTATTTTGAAGTAAACTCTTCAGTTTATAATGTTAACAAGTAATTTGAGAAGATTAAAGTTTGTATTGTTTTCAGAGGGTATTAACATATCATTTAATTATTAGTTAATTTATGTAACAATTAGGACAATTCGTTCCAGTATTAAGAATTATCGGTATGCACAATTGTACTATATATATATTTTTAAATTGAGCCTCCAATTATAATAGCAACAATAATTATATTAATCAATTATATCTTGTTTTCAACATACTAGTCTCAATCTATCCATTCAAATACTTTGCCCTTACATCAAAGACATTTATCTACCTTCATTTTTACTTATTACCGAGATTGAACTCGCATATGACAAAATAATGTTTTAACTCACGGTTTTTAGTCCTGTGTCAAGGATGTTCGTACTTACGAATCGCCGTTCATGATTGCGAGCTGGATTCTTCACGAGCACTTCTGATATTAAATAATAGTCATCTTGAAGGTCTTGAAGGCGTATAATCTTATAGTCACATAAAAGGTACAGAGTAACGATATAATAACTATACGTAAGTAAGTTCACACTAGTGATTAGAAGTATTATAACTACACAAGTATCTCCGTTATTCGACTGTTCTTGCTGAAGTCTCCGACCAGAATGTCGCTCTCTGTTAATTCGAGCGCCGCCAAGGTGTCGTCCCCACTTCACCTACCCGCATCTGTTTTTAAACAGTAGTATTAAATGAGTCACTTATTACTTTAATGTAACGTTATAAAAATGTGATATCGTTAATATCCAAGCTTCTTATTAACGACGATAACACAAGTGATAATTAATTTCTAATACGCACATAAATTTGAAAATCAGAGGTGCGTGCCTGGGATTTGAACCTCAGACCCCTCGATCGAGAGGCCGCGTTTCTTAACCACTAGGCTATCACTGCTTTTTTTCAAGACACATACGTTTAAATATATAGAGCGAACCGCAGGAGCAAACCAATAAATAAACTTCACCATTTATCATTATTATAGCACATTAAGAATATTAAGAATGTATTAGAAATTCCTTTAGTACGTAACGTCACGAGAAGCCTAAATTATTTAAGCATTTACTCGAAATATTTGAGATACTGCTCGGGAGGAATGTGCTTTGTAGGTATCTTGTATAATTTCACCGAAGCCGAATATAATAAATGTTAAATAAACATTTAATTATTTACAATATTATCCTACAAAAGACGTACAAAAATAATATATAAAAAGGGTTTTAAAATCCATATGATTAAATATAATAAGTTGAAAGAAATAAACATAATAATTATCTGTAAAATTTCAAGTACCTTAATGATTTCAGATTATATTGTGATATAGGTACTAACATATTTAAACCTTGAAAATAATCCGCGAAGACTGAATGCTGTAATAGAAACAATTCATTCAAATTGTGTCTTGATGGCAAAACAAAAATTGTGTAAGTACTTAGATATTTGTTCAAGTCCGGCTACCAGGTAACACTAATGCTTATTTGAGAGTTAGCGAAGTAATTAAAAGTTTAACACCTCTTGTTTCTATCGGTAGCAGAACGGCCACGGGATGGTGAAGGGGATAGGAATGGCTTGCAGTTAGTTTAAGTTTTCATGGGAAACCACCACTCGTTGTTATAATTGTTTTCGTCGTGAGCTAATCAAAGTTAACCCATTTTAAGCTATAGTAGAATACTCGATAGTTTAATTAGATCATTAGTGTTATTATTTATGCCTATTAACAGTAGTCTCAAGTGTTGCTGTGTTCTGGTTTGAAGGGTTTAGTAAGGAAAACATACTTTTCCGAGGCGTTCCCGCTTAGTCGTCAGGGGTAGCGGCGTATTACGGACCGACCTCAGGAAGGTAACCAATCTTATGCTGCTCCTATATTACATGTATACAATGAGTATGTAAGGTTTGCAAAAGAAATATGAGACATTCACACAGGCACAAAGAATATATTTTAGACCGTATGGGACCTAAGTTTGTGAATTATATACCTAATTAGTAAGAATAAATCAGTTTATGACTCTGGAGCTAATCTATCGTAACGATCGAGACACATTCTCACTGCATATTCATACCACAACTAGACAACAATGCTCCCGAAATCACACGGATAAAGTTGCTCCATCAATCGGCATTGGATAAATGAAATATGGTTTCATCACAAAACCATTACTGTCCCACGGTTGGGCACGGGTGTCCTCTAGAGTGACAGCTTTAGGTCATAGTTCAACGCGCTGGTCAATAACAGATTTTTTTTTTTAGGATTCTCAGTATTCTCACACTTGAGAACTTTTTTTTAAAGGATTCTCCTGTATGTATTAATTCTCCTGGATGTATTAAAAATTCTCACAATATTTATTTTCACTGTTAAAGCAAGTGATGATTATTTCCTAAAACGCACATAACTTTCAAAAACCTGGGATTCAAACCTTAGATCCCATGAGATATCGAGCTACTAACTCCACTGTACATTAACTAGGTTATCACGCTAAAATACGCTTTAGGTTCCCCAACTGTGGCTAGCGACCCAGCAGCATGACGAAAAGGGCTACAGCCGTATCCGTTGACCTCAAAAACAATTTCTGCTTAGCGAACCAAGAAACTGCCGAACTCTTCAGCAAACTGCAATTCAATTTGCGAGAGCGGATGCTGTCGCTCGTGACGTTGCACTTCACCACTATCGTTCAAGAATAACTATGCTAACTCGGTCTTGTGATGTCAACGACATTTAAGTTATCCACTCAAAATATTGTTAAGTTTGCGGGAAACGTTCCTTAGTTTTAGTTAGAGTTTAGTTTAACCTAAATTTAAAGGATCAATACCCTTAGTATGAGTTTTTACGTTTTTACAAAAATGTTGTTTGGTATTTTTTTTACGTATTTGCCCATACATTTTCAATCAGCGCCCCTAGCGGATTGTATCGGAACTGATTGGAAAAATATGGGAACTGTGGCGACCTCCCGCTACTCGTCAAGAGATGGCGCCACGAGTATTCTGAATCACGCTATCGAAGTTTTCTAAACATCTGGTATACATACAAGTTCCGAACTGAGACTGTCGGAGCACGGCCGCTCCCCGGGCATGATCACCTAGCCCGGCGGGAGATCTCCCTTTGCCAAAGTGGGGACCCCTGACAAGAACACGTGTTCTTGTCAGGGGTCACCATCGAGAAGGGACGTCCCTTCTCGATGGTGGCAACCTCACTCCCTGGATGGACTGCACCCTCACATCACCAGTTTCCGCGACTGCCCGGACGGCTCGAGTAGCCCAACTCGCCGTCTCTCTTCACTTCAACCTCGAGGCATCAGTTCGTCCTTACATCTCGACTCACCGCAGACTTACGAGGGCGTTCCGAGGTACTTGTAGGCTGAACGAAGACTTCGCGGAATTCTGAAGAAATCAACGGGTATCGACCTCCGGTCTGAGCAGGGGGTGATGTGGCGACCTCCCGCTACTCGTCAAGAGATTGCGCCACGAGTATTCTGAATCACGCTATCGAAGTTTTCTAAACATCTGGTATATATACAAGTTCCGAACTGAGACTGTCGGAGCACGGCCGCTCCCCGGGCATGATCACCTAGCCCGGCGGGAGATCTCCCTTTGCCAAAGAACAATATCATTGATTGATCAAAAAGATTATTAAATAAAAAAAGCATTGGAACTGAAATAAATATAATGAAAGAGGCATTTAATTGGACTAGTACCTACTGTCTCGTAGCAAATTACCAAGTTAAGAATACAGATCTTGAAGTTGGATTCCAAAATTTACACATACACGCCTGAGAGTTTTCCATAATGTTCTGAAAGGTTTTCTTCTGAAAGGAGGTCTTCCAATCCGTACTTTTCTCATTCTAAGGGGACACCTTGGCACAGCAGTAGAGTTGATGAAGTTGGATTTTTGTTTTCATTAGAAAGGACATTAGTTCTTATGAAAAATCTATACAATTTCTGCATATCACAAATCTAAATTTAATAATATCTAGTAAGTACACCGAAATTAATATATTTTGGTATTCAATAGGCCAAATATAATACCGGGCGTAAAGGTAGCAATTAGTCACTTTATAGTTAGCAATTCCCTGAATAAATGTAACAGTTGCTTTGCATGTAGTTCATTCATGAATATTACAATCTTGAAACTGTACTAAAACTAAATTTGGGAAGTTTTCAGACCGACGACACTGCATTTAAACTTGGTTCTCGGCGATGGATTCATAATTACATTAATGAAATATTAAATGTTTCGAGAACTCGAGCAAATTATTAAAACGTTTTAAAACTTATATTTTAATTTAATAGCTGTAATATAAATATTATATATAAAATTCTCGTGTCACAATGTTAGTTACCATACTCCTCCGAAACGGCTTTACCGATTTTCACCAAATTTTATATGCATATTTAGTAGGTCTGCGAATCGGCGACTCTCTATTGTTCATACCCCTAATTGATAAGGGTTGTTCACCCTTAACATTTATTTATTTATATGGCAACACAACGTTTGCCGGGTCAGCTAGTAATCAATATAATTTTCAAAACGTAGCAACACTGAAACAACCGACATTACTTCTTTTTCAAGAAAAAAATATAAATACCTGTTTTGCTTTGAAAACATCAAAGTTTTATCTAATTAGATCCATAAAACTCTCTTCCCAACATAGATGTCACATATATGTCACACCTTCACAGAATCCTAACGAAAACAAAACTACATTTTATGTACCTTTATGGTCAGTTACGGCCATATACATAGCCCAAGATCTTAATTCATACAAATAGTGCAATATAGTACTGTAAACTCATTATTCCTGAAAGACTTTATATAATAAAAGATTCAATTACAACTCCATTAATTATTTTATCTCACAATTCATTCCATGACATGTTAGTTTTGTAAACAATATAATATCCTTCTTTCTTTTATATAGTTTCCCGCTAGATTGCAACTAAATATATTCTTATTAACATAAAATCATTAAAAAGGTATTGTAATATCCTTACCAAAAAATATACCCTTACATTACGTACTCGTACTCGCAACTCTTTAATTTATCAGGAGTTATCTTTTCCATACATTTGCGTAAACATTGCAACCATTATGCCCGAAGATTGTCACGTCAAAAATGATGTTAAATATCTCCGAGCAAGTAATGATAATTTCCCCCAGCACTCAATACGTCAATGAACTCGAAGCCGACGTAACTCAATTACTGTCACAATGCAGCGGTGATGCCAAGTGCTGCTCGGACGAGTAATTAAACCCTGTTCCGATAACGGCGTGATTTGATGATTTTTTAATTTCCCACTGACATTTTGATGATCTTATAGATCAAAATGCCTATCAATATTTTGTTATCGATTTTTTTCTCAAATGGCTCTACTTCTTGTGTATCATATTATAGGATTATCTTATGAGTTGATTGGATATTCATGATTTGAAAATGAAAAATTGTGTAGAGCGATGACAAATTAACTTATGTTTCTTTTTAGAGAACTTTTGCTAGCACATTCTTACATTATTTTTATGTAGTACATTATTATTTTTGGTAAGAAATCTTGTTGTCTTTAAACGAAGGATATTTAGCTTAGCCTAGTAGGTTTTATTTCAGACTAGTTCAAAGTGAAGAAAATTTCTTGCGTACAATGTAGAGCACAGAAATCGTGATTACAAGTGCATTGACACTAAAGGAAAACGTGGTGAGACCGATGTGACTAGTTAATTAACCCGTTACTGTGCGTCGGATTCAAATGACGTCTTTTCACGACACTGTTGGTGTAGTACGACATCAGTCGATTGGTATATGGTGTACTAGGACGATTTAGTGTGACTTAGATGCCTATCAATGTTTATAGTGAAAATTATGGTGAATATAACTCAAAGAAATTGGAGACAAGAAGTTTTATTTGTAATAAAATATGTGTAGAATGTTTACTTATGATTTATTGTTTGAAAAGAAAAAAACGTTTTTAAATATTGCGTCAAACATTTGACTTATTTTTCCGTCAAAAAAAAACCACTGTTTGTATTTTCATAGATAAAAATATGATCAATTCTCTCCTTCACATATTGAGGTTAAAGTTTGGTTTAATATTATGCTTTAAATAGGGATCTGAATAGCGAAGTTACTTAGAGATACCCCTTAAAAGTTTCAACGAACTAAGTTTCGAACGGTGAAAATTCCTTCGACTTCTGAAATATTTAAAGTTCTCTAAAAGATCAGCTGTTCGTGGTTCATTGTAGGTTTTATTAGGAGTTAAACGTGATATTTTGTTCACAGCCTAATAATTCAAAGCCTAAAGTAATCCAATAGAATATATACAAGCAATTAACAAACATAAGAACATAGGGTAAATAAGCACCAAATCGAAAATAAATTGATGAAAATAAAGTAAAATATATACCTAGTTTATTATAATTTATAATTTATGACACTAAAATTATCTGAATCGTTCTGAGCGATACACTAGTACTTATTTACTCGTGCGGAACTCAGAAACGGCGTATTTGGACGAACCTCACACAAAGAGGAAAATCTACTTGTACGAAGTAACTAGTTATATCCTGAGGGAACGCGGGGTAAGGTAAATGGGAAACGTTTAAACTTACTTTCAGCGTCTAAACTTTTAGTTGGATAAGAAATGAAACTACGTCGATACAGGCAAGCTGATGGATACAAGCAGGTACGTTATACTAACCGTTCTTTTCCACCTTCCGTCAACCTGTTACTTTACACTGCTTAGCACAGACCTCATCTCAGAGTAAAATGGATTTAGGCCGTAGGCCACTACGCTGAGCAAGTTCATATTGCTAGACTTCACAAACTTAAGAGAACTTTTTGAAGAACTATCGGTCGTGTAAGTTCCCTCGTGATCTTTTTCTTTATCGCTAAAGTAAATAATAATTAATTTCCAATTTCTCATACGCACATAACCACCAAAATTCGAATCCCAGGTACAGAGATATAGTCCGCGCCAAACTGGTAGTCCGCTCTGAAATTGTGACGAGCAGCATTATGGCGAGCATTATGGCGACGCGAATCATTTCTATATTCAGAGCGGACTAGCAGTTTTACGCGGACTATGGGTTTCGAATTTGCCCCTAAATAGAGACGCGGAGTTTCATCCATTAGACTATCACAGCTTTACGGTATCCCCTGCCTGTCGTAAGAGGCGACTAAAAGGGGGCTTCTGGGGTCGTGGGTGGCAAGAGTGGGAGCTCGAACCACCCAGCCAACGGCCCCGGGAAGGACGGCGGTATGTGTGGTCGCATACCGTCGTATGCACCAGACGGTGCGGTGAGCGATAAGCTCACCTGGGCGGAGCCCGACGGGGCAATGCGCTAAGAGGACTCCGGTTGCGTTCCTTTGGAGATCCCGGAGTCCTCTACGCAGCGCTGAGGACGGCCACCGGGGGGGTTTTAGTGCGGTAAGAGTCCCACATAACCCTGTGTCGCTCCCAAGGCATCGGGTACCTTTTGGAGGTTTCCCCCTCGTCAACAAAAAAAAAAAAAAAAAAAAAGACTATCACAGCTTACTCAGACCTATCGCAATTTAATTTAGCAATGTTTATCCGGCTCGTGCCTCATGGTCGTCAGTATCGTATCGACTGTCGAGTTTAATCGAATTTGATCACTACACTAATCGACCACAGTTCAGATCGATCGAGTTTCAATTACAGCTGCCAAAACTTAGTAGGTTATTAATGGCATTTCATTAACTTGGAGTAATTACAAGTACTGGATAAGCCTCTTCTCTGTTGTTTGTAGTACATAAATAGTAGTGTACCTGAGGTTAAGGGCTTACTACTTAATATTAAATCGTTACAACCTATCTTTATATATATATTTCTTATGTGCGTGTGTATGTCACTGAACTCCTCCTAAACGACTGGACTGATTTCGATGAAATTTGTTGTGTGTGTTTAAAGGGACTTGAGAATAGTTTAGATTCACAATTTAGTCCGTGGGAAAAGGTTTTTTTTAATTTTAGTTACCTTACTCCTCCGAAACGGCTTTACCGATTTTCACCAAATTTTGTATGCATATTCAGTAGGTCTGAGAATCTGGTACTATCTATTTACCATACCCCTAAGTGATAAGGGTTAAGCACCCTTAACATTTTTTTTATTTATATGGCAACACAACGTTTGCCGGGTCAGCTAGTAACATATATAAGTATTTTTCATACTTATATGGTAGATTTTCTAAAGATTTTTTTTATAATATAGGAGTAGCAGACGAGCATGCACTCCACCTGATGGTAAGTGGCTACTGCAGCCCATGGACATCTGTAATCAACCCCAGATGGGATTAGATATTCCTACCTGAGGTCGGCTACAGATGCCGCGTACTCCTGAGGACTAAGCTGGAACGCCTCGGAAAAGTCCGTCTCCCTTACCACACCCTTCAAAACGGAACACAGCAGCGCTTGACACTGCTGTTATTATGCAGAAATAGGTGTGGCGGTGGTGCTGCCGGAGTCGTACCACAAAGGGTTCTACCACCTTCAAAATTGGTTACATATCCAGTGTAGTCCCTGAAGATAGTTGGATGGCTTATGTACGAACGACATATATGTCTGCATATTTTAGAGTGTGTGAATTTGGAACATTATATAAAGTAAATTCCAATTTTATTTATAACAATAACTCTTTGTATTAAAATTCTTCATTAATCAACAAATCGTAATTACAATGATAATATTAGATCAATAGGCTAAGATAAAACTGTTAAGAACAAATGTATTTCTTGTTCGTTAACTAAATTTCATTTCTTTACTTTTGTTTGGTGTCAATTCAATAACCCCTCAAAATTTCTATAGTCGACCATATTCGAATCTCATTAGAAGACACAACTAGTAGGTACATATTATTTGTATCCATAATTAATCTCAAGACGCAACTTGTATCGCAAAAGGTTACAATAATGAAATTCTTTGAACCGAAAACTTCAACGAAATTGTACTTGAATGAAGGTCAATATTGCCTCTGAAATAACGACAGACCTCTTTAAACACCATTCCTTGCATTGTGTGCGTTCACTAAGGCGAATAAATTACTCGTAAACAAAATCCCGTAATTTTTCCTCGTAAATTGAAACGTGCTTTTCTTTTATTCTAAAAGCCACTTTGAGTGCCAAGAAGGGCCTCCGCTCACAATATTTAAAATTGGAAATACCACAGAAATACTTTACACGGCTGTACACAGACAGGTAGCTATTCCGAATGAGAAAGAATTTTTGTTACTATACTACGTTTTAAAATATACTTAATGTACCTTTTATTCTATTAATATCATAAGTAAAATCTAAATATATATAACTCAAAGGTGACTGACTGTCGTAGTGATCTATCAACGCACAGCCCAAACCACTGGACGGATCGGGCTGAAATATGGCATGCAGGTAGATGTTATGACGTAGGCATCCGCTAAGAAAGGATTTTGATCAATTCTACCCCCAAGGAGATAAATTAGGGAATGAAAATATATCTTCGTAACGCGAGCGAAGCCGCGGGCAAAAGCTCGTAAGTAATAAACTTGATATGTCAACATAATTTGTGGCGCTATAACAAAACATGTCGCTTTAATGAAATAATCCATTGAAAACTTAATATGTCAACATAATTTGTGGCGCTTTAACAAAACATGTCGCTTTTATGAAAATAATCCATTGAAAACTTGATATGTCAACATAATTTGTGGCGCTATAACAAAACATGTCGCTTTTATGAAAATAATCCATTACGCTCTAAGTAAAATAAAGTTAATAACGTTTTATTACAATACTTTCTGTGAATTTGATAAAATAGCTCAATATCAATTTTAACGTATTGATGGCTTTATTGTATATTGTCAGAATTAATATCATCCCATTAGGTTCATACTTAATGGTGCTCTCGAGTCAAAAATAAAACGTCTAGCTAATTTATTATTAAAAAAATAAATCTGAATATATATAGAGATATAATTTATGAATTATAAAATTCAGTGATAGCTTTGTGGTTGAAATTCACGCTAAATTATCCGTTTTAATATTCCGTTTCAATCTCAACACGGATTTTCTGAAGTTAAGAGCGTATTAGAAATAAATAATGAAATGCAACGGCGATGGAAGACATTGAGTGGAAACCTATACCTTGAGGTCCTTTAAAAATATAGAGTTCACTAAGTTGTGTGATTTCAACTGATTGGGACTTGACTAGTGAGGCGGATTTTGGTTTAGACCCTCACTCTGAGAGGAAACCCATACCCAGGAGCAGGACAGAAGGCAATTACGAGTCCACATTTGTATAGTATAATACACCATATATTAGAGGTTGGCACAATGCTTGAAATAATAATAGGTTACAGGTTAAAATGACGCGAATGTGACGCACGTACAAACAATGTCGCACCGGACCGGAAACTATACATATCCGTTTGATTTGATCAATCAAATTACACCGACATCTGATTAATCAAAACACATGGATACGATCATTGTTTCGCCGAACTAGCGTGTTTACATAGTTCTCAATCGACCAGGAATTTCTCAACCTGGTAACAATACATTGAGTAAGACTTTACCCACAACTATTTCTTGTACGTATTGTGAACGAAGTATCAAATAGGTAAATCTATTTTTTTAATTAATGTACGAAATTTGTATAGTTGGCAAATGATCATAAAGCCCACCTGATTATAACTTCTCACTGGTACCCGTCAACATATAAAACGTATTCTGAATAGAATAATGAATGTTGTACAGCCTTCTTAAAATCAATAGCAAAAGTATTTCTTCATGTAAGTTAGAACGCTATCAATCTTCATTGCATTTTGATCGACCTCAGATAATCTTTACACACTATGCTACTTATAAGGGCTAGGTAGAAGGCCATTTGAGATATTTAATACTAAATTATCTTACCGACGTAACATAACGAAAAATACCTATATGCTCATTTGCAATTTTTATTTTAAAAATTCACAAGATACTTGGGATGACCTCATTGGTATTCATAAAGGTACCGGTTTATTGAAAACCAAAAATATGGCGAAGTGGCGTGGAAGATTGCGGAAATATTGGATTATTTTTTCCCGGAACCATATATAATGTCAGAGTTTAAACGAAAAACAATTTCAGCGCTACATTTTACAATAATGTCTTTAAATGCACAATTTGCAATCTACTGATATTTTACAACGTTCAATAGTTTACTCTATTGAATGACATTTGAAATTCGTTCATAAATGCACTTAACTGATAACCTTTAACAATAAACGTATATAATGTAAATGTACGCACATTGACGTCGTGCAGTAAGTAAATATTTTAACTATTTTACGTAGTAGATAGTCGGATTATAGTAGTGTGTATTAGCGGCAGTAGCCATTTACCATTAAGTGGACAGAATGCTCGTTTGGGATCAAATAGGAAAAAAACACTGGAGTATGAATATTTTCGCATGGTCTCAACAGGTATGCTGCAATATTCGACGCTACATCAATTAGTTACCGGCGTAGCGCTGACAGACCGGCGTTCATCTATCACCGAGGATCGACGGTCGACATACGAGTGAATTGTTCGCAACATCCACGGAAACATCTCTTTTTGGAGCTAAAAAATTGTGATATATGGTGTTTGTGTGTTCTATAATGCGTATTGTGGTGCGGTATGTAATGATGGGGATACTACTGACACATACAAAAGTGTCGCGGCGCGATGCCGCAATCTAGCATGTTGACTGTAGAGTATTGTGGCAGTGCGTCCCAAAGCGAATCGTTACTCGAGAGTACTCGAGCCTATTTTCCAAGAAAACGCGGGAATACATGGCGTGTTTAACGACGGTAATTTCTGTGTCGGGACAAGGATTGTCGCTGATTTTGGCGGTGCGACATCGCAACGTTTTTATGTGCGTCGGTCCTTAAGGCCTCATGTTAGAATGCATGACGTCATTAAATCTTCATAAAGACTTCCTTCAAACAACAATTCTGACTAAAAACAGGAATGGCGATGGTCCTATTGTACTTGATTGAGGCATATTATATACATTTCCATAGGGCTACGTACATATCATATGACGACACAACCACGCAACCTTGTATACGAAGCCTTAGAATAATTATTATGGAGTATAATGCCTCAAGAGTAATTGGGTTTCTTATAATTGGCAAATATTGAATCGTGGAAATATTTTGTTTTCCTTGTCACGTAATTTATGTTAAGTAATATAATTAAATTAATTTGTTGATAAACGCTCTAGTATTACAGTATTATATGCGGAAATTAATAAGTTACCGGTATTGTGTGAAAAGATACATTTACAAATTAAACCTTTGTGGATAATACTCGTAAGGAACTTGGAATTAATTGAATACTTGAATAATGAACGTGGTAGAACTCATTGTGGTTTGACTCCAGAGATGCTTAATAACAGCTGTATTAAAAGCTCTTTCAAGGGTGTGGTAAGGGCATATACTTATCCGAGGCGCTCCAACTTAGTCCTCAGGGGTGCCTACCTTATTTGGTTATCCTTAGCTAGGACTCCAAGCTTATGTCATTGTGGAGTTAATCACAAATGTCTATGGGTGGCACAGGTCGCTTACTATTACTGAATGCTCGTTTGTTAATACTAGGTACATAGATTAGTAAAGATATCTCACTGTAAAATGGCTGACGGTTTTTCCATTACGTCTCCGACTGTCACAGTGTAATTTACAACAATGCCGACATGTGCAGTTAAGTGGTGTAAAGACAACACGAAATCGAAGAAAAACTGTGGAGAAATATCTTTTCATTCGTAAATACTCTAAAAACTACATTTTTTAATATTTATCAAACACGAAAATAGATGACAGTGACGATTTCAATTGTCAAAACTGATTACATTTTCTTGTTAGGAGTGAGTGATCTTTACTAATCTATGACTAGATATTACTAAAAAGACTAGAATAATTTGCCAGAAATAGACAACTTCCCGCACTATCGCACAAAATAGATAGAAACAGTCCACGCCACAGCTAACCTTTCTATTTCCAATTACGTTCTTGAAAGTCATGATGGAAGTGCGGTGACGGGAATCGATTAGTGAATGGCATTTCTGGCGTTCTAGACAGCGGTATCTGAGCCTAGCCGCGCCCCGCGCAGCTCGGGTCACACTGACTCAACAGTTTAAGCTAGACGGTAAAATGGGTGGTGTTCTGATATTTACATTAAAATCAGGTTATGTAAAGTTTCAGGAATATTTTTATACTGTCATGTCGTTTGCTGAAAGTTTAGCGTTTTAATATAAGGTTGACTTTATTTTAAGGTTAAAGTAAAAACGAGCAGGTGGGTAGTACCTATTGTTGGTCGACTCTGGAGGAACCACCGACGCTCTTATTTCTACTTAATATAAGTAGTGTTAAATGCTGCTTTGTTACAGTTTCAAGGGTTAGTTAAGTAAGACTTACTTATCCGAGGTGTTCCTGCTCCGTTCTTAGTGCGAGCAACATATTTGTGGCCAACCTTTGCTATGACTCTAAATTTATCTGGGGTTGATTATCTATAGTCCACGGGCTGTAATAATCCCTTACCATCACACATGGGAGTGCTGGGACCGATGGCTTAAATTGTTCGTCAAAGCACGAAAAATGCCGAAAGCACGGATGCTCTCCGAATATCGTAGCGGTCACTAATCCAACTTCTGACTGCCCCCGACATTGCTTTACATCTTAAATTACTTAAGATTAATATTAATCGCGGAGCTATGGGCACTTCAAATTCACCATTATGAAACTAGTGTTATTACACAAAACTGAAAAGTTGACGTACCTAATAAAGCTTATACCACTTTCAGAATTTAATTTAGAATTCAACGACACCTCATATAACTGTAAGTAAGACATACACAAAAAGAAAATCGTTAGACTACGCGGTCGGGTAAAAAATACTTAAAATTGAGATCTAAATCATTGTATTTGACCAAGAGTATTGAACCGATTTCCATTCAGCAATGCTAATTACAGAACTTAGAATATTTTTATTTTATTTACAATAAAATAACGCCGTACTGTAGAGCTAAAAAAAGAGGCGTTGAAATTTGAATAAGGGATTCAAGGCGCCATCGGGTCAACCGACGGTTCCAGAATACAGATGAATAAATACAAAGTGATCGTCCCCGGAGTTGACCCGGAATGGACTTTAAAACGCCTGTCACAGCTTACTCGTGTCGTCGCTCCTCCCGGGAGCTTTGTACTGCTGCCTACTTAAGCAATACCAGACCAAAAAAGAAATGTTCCGAATTTTTGTATTATGTATCCGTGAAAGGTTTTTTTATAAAGAATTTCAATTATATTTTTGTATTTGAGTGACAGCCTCTAAGGCACTTGATATATTATGGTAGCACGTCGTTTAATTAAATTATTTATTCGAAATAAGAGTACCTTGTAGAGATGGTAGGCTTTTTAATGGTTGCGTGGGCAAAAACACCTAATAGATATAAGCCTGAAATTTAGCATTGCCGTTACTTACAGATGGAATTAATTGCTGTGAATTCATATCAGCTAGACTACATGCTATACTACTACTATTTTTATATCTTACAAAAACATAGATGCACGAGCCTGCTCAATTCTCAGCCAGGCAAACATCTGTTTTACATTTCTGTTTTAGATTTCAATATTTGCGCACTCGACTTTGTATACATGTAATACGTGGTTGAATATCAACTTTGTGTAAGATGCATTCATCCGAAAATAATACCTTCTTAGGTATTTTAGAAATGTTTGAATAGAAAGAATATTTGGAAATTACA
This sequence comes from Epargyreus clarus clarus, assembly GCA_014595695.2. Lineage (NCBI taxonomy): Eukaryota > Metazoa > Arthropoda > Insecta > Lepidoptera > Hesperiidae > Epargyreus > Epargyreus clarus. The sequence continues at coordinate 1,444,705 of JACTTY020000006.1, forward strand.
GGAAATCAAAGACATGAGCTATTTATTTGTATTAATTTTCTAACGTTGATCATTATTGCCAACAAGATTACCGGTACGCAATGCTGGGCACGGATTTTCTCAGAATGAGAAAAGTTTAGGCAATGGCCTAGAGGTCGGCAACACGCAGCCCGCAGACCTTCCTAAAACCTAATTTGTCCCCCGTGTTACTTTAAATTATAATGACAATCATCATTGACGACCTCAGATCATACTTGCGTCTTATGTGGGATTACAGGTGGATTGTAGGTCCGTTTGTTAGTTCAATTTTTGAAAAATAATAAGATGTCAACCGCTACCATAGACCATCATAATAACTCTGGTTGATGGATATTCTTCTCGAATATACGGATAATATAGCTTGTCTTAACTCTAGTTTAATTGGCATTACGACTGAAGTGAGAACTTGATTAATTGTGTAGGAATATCTCATAATTATTCAAATAACGAAAATTCTCATCTCTAACTAAGCGAATTGTTCTGTCGCCTTATTGAATGCCGAATGAGCTAATGAGCCTTTTTAGCAAACAATTTTAGCTTTATTTTGAAAACTTAATTTGTAAATTCACTTGAAAGCTGAACATTGGCTTGTACAGAATTTTTAAAACTGGTTTTCTGGCTTTGGTATCGTACAAATTATAATTTGTCTAAGATAAGTATTTTAAAGCCAGCCAGTATTTACCACGCTTTTATTAGCTTGGGTTGTATGTATGTATGTATGTAACGGAATCTTTGAACTCGATTTTTACCCACTTTGATCGGTCCGATTAATTTAAAACTTGAAACAATTATCAAGAATCGATGACAATACACGATTTTAATTATTTTATCCCATTCTCCTCATCACGGTCGTCAGGAATCAGGATTAACGATTTACCTTGTGCCATTTTAGCGTGGTTTTTAGTTTTTAAACTATAATTATTTTAAATACTAAATTCAAGTGGCAAAGTTACATAGATATTCAATATAAATTCTAAAAAGATAATTGGATAATTAAATATAATATTACAAAAGGTATGTATTAAAAGTTACACAACAGCATAATACGTCTGTGCCTCTTATAACATTTCTTGAGCAGGATAATATCAAACAATTTCGTAAGAGCCGCAAAAGTTTTGATTGCTAAGTTACCTTTTTGCGGTTAGATTTGGTTACTTTGTTTCCCTCTTTGTCATAAAACTGTGAACATTTTCGTTTCATTTTAATTTAAAATATAAATTAGACAAGTGAGAAGAGTTATATATAAGATAATATTAAATCCTGCAGGTAGCGATTATTATTTTGGTGGTTTATAATAGGTTGGCAGCTTAGTTCCTGCCAATTTTTCAAATAACCTTGCAATTAAAAATCATAAATGGTCTAACAATCTATTGAAAGATTTAAAATATTAGGCCACAAACATTAATTTGATATGCGAATTATTTAAATACAAAAAATGTTGGGAACTTAGCCTATTATTGTTTACAACACTTTTAATTATGAAGTGATATTTTTAAACGTTTAGATTCAGCAGTTAGATATATAATTTTAATGGTAGGGGATTTGAAATAATAATATGAGCCTACTTTAATCAAACATTTATCTTAATCTACAAGTTCATTACTCTAAATACACGAGGGATATTCGTTTATAACATAAAATTTAATCACAACAAGGAAACATTTTCATGACGATTGGTCATTATGACGATTATGGTGACTATTAGACATAATAGCATCTCATCATTCTCATTATCACATGTTCATTCACATGCATTAATATGTAAGCCTACGAGTAATATAATTCATGGGGTTTAAAAAGTGGTTTTTAGGGTTCCATTTTACGCGGATGGAGATTAAAAAAATAATTCAATATACTTTTAATGGATTTGAGTAAATTATACTCTCGTCCGTACATTTGAGTACATCAAACAAGATTCGTAATATTAATTAATATACCTACCTAAGTATACCTAAGTACCTAAGCATAAGTAGAGAATAAGTTTATTGATCATATTATGCTCAATAAACTTATCTTCTGCAGTAGAAAAAAATATGATTTATGTAAAACTAAAATCAGACCGAAAGTTTTCTATCATAAAGTCTGAAACGGACGAATATAAAATGAGGATATCAGTATTGTTGTCACGAAGCGAGAACTCGTCTTGGCGAGCCACACGAGCACACCTCCGCAGCACCGCCAAAACAAACACTGCATTCGGTAATGAAGACAGGAGCAACAAAAGTAAAGACAAGATTCTATAAGTAGAAGTCTGCTGCATTGGAAACAGGTACTCTTTCGATTGTTAAACGTAAGTTACGTTTAGTCTTACGCAAGAAAAATAGGGAGAGAATATGGTACTCCTTTCATCAAGTGTTTCTAATTATTCTTGAACTGTTAATAAAGTATTATTTATTTATTTTTATTCTACAAAACCGAGTAATTTTAGAAAATTTTGAAAACAATTCTATAACTGAAATATGGACTTTTAATTTTAGCGCGGAAACGCTAGCAGTCATCTGTAGCACTACCATGAGTTTACAAAAGTATTACTCGCTAGCGACTGCGTAAAATAAATGTATGAAAAATTGTACAGCGCCTCTGGTGGTAACTCGTAGAACTAAAATCCGTAGTGTGCGCCACTACGTAACTCGATACGTAAAAAACCTATCGAAATCAAATCGCTAGCGAATGTCATTATGATCTATTGCCATACAAATTCGGTCCCATGAGTCATTAATTTGACAGACGTTGTCAAGAAATACCGTAACGATAGTAGTTATGTTATTCACTAGGAAATGACAATAGTTTTCTATTTACAATTTCTATAGTGGCGTTTCTATGCCAACTCATGGTAGTGCTACTGATATTTATTTGACTCGTGATCACGTTAGTAAACATACTATGACACAGCATTCCAAAAATCTTTTGTTTACTAACATCCATACCGGCGTTGAAATGGGTCACCATTTAAGTCTGAAAATAGTGATAAAAAAAATAGTAAATTTTTAAATTGGATTATACTTATCAATAGTAATACTGAATAATAGTGAATTAAAATCGACATTTCTAGTTAGTTACTATACATTTGCAAGAAAAATATTGAAAAGTACAGAAAGGATTCATAATATTTCCATTTATATTTTCGTCGTCAAGACGCCTTCGGATCTGTTTCGTCTCTATTTTACAGTAAGGTCTGCTTTAAATTTACCCATAAAGATTGCAATTTCCAAGACCTGGTATTATTTTACGCAGTTTGTGTTATATTTCTGCCTGAATAAACAGGGATGCTAAATTATTCTGGTTTGAAGAGGGAGTGTGTGAGTGAAGTTTGTGATGATGTTCCAATGTAGTATTTGCTTTCCTTAGAAGTAGTAATATAATATTTGTGATCGATAGTCTGCTGCGTATGTGTTTAGTGTGATAAGGAAAAGACAATTATATGAGACGTTTTACCATAGTTCTCAGGGGTAGCAACTGGGTTACCTACTTTGTGTTGAAAATGTTAAGGAATATAAAAACATTACAGATTAAAGTTGTTATGTCATTTCAAATGAGACAGTGTTGTTTAGGCTTTACAAATATCTATGTAATTGTCACGGAATAAATACAGATAATTATTGTAAAGTAGTCAAAGTACCCGAAATAACAATCGTTCAAAAACAAAGTTGACACATCGTATATAAATGTTTAAAAATAAAATACGACCGAATACTATCGTAGATACGTTTTTGGCTCTACGTAAAGGGTCAACATGTTTGGCATAGGATTTCAAATTACTACATGTTTAACCCTTTCCGCTCGTCTAAGCAAGACGTACGGTTAAAGCGATTTTGCTTTCGTGAATAGGGGAATAGGGGATTTAACGAGGATCGCTCTGTTTCTGGATGCCAGACTCACATAAGAGTACTTATTGCAAGTCTAACAACGTCAAATGTTACTTCAACTTTCTTTCGCTTCGATTTTTTAATGATTAAGATTTTTACCCTTTAAACAGCATACGTAGTAATTATATACTTAATAGGCTGTACTAAATTACAATGATTGCTGTTACCTATTTTTAAGTTGGTGAATATTACTATTAAAAAATCGTCAAACGATTTTTGTTGCAATGTAAAGAAAACTTAAATTATATTGTAGTTAAAAATCGTGAAGAATTTAACTGATTTTACTACAATAATATTAACGTGATTTATAAGTATAATAATTGCGATGCGGTTTTGTGATATTGCATATAATTTTAAACAGGCGTAAAAGAGACGAAGACGCAGTATAATTGTGTCGAGTTTCGCCTAAATTGGTTCAGTACTTTCCAAAGTCTCTCTTATTTTTTACATGACGTATTTTCCTGCGTGTAATTTTTTGCCATTCATAAAAGTACCTACTGCTTTTGTGCTTCTCGATAAAAAATATTTACAGAACCATTCGTTACAAGCAGTATTATTTGAAATGTCTAAGCATTAATTTAATCGTCCTGTATTATATTGATAGTAAACTGTAGAAAATTGTAGGTCTGAACATATTGATGCTTGTTATCTTGATGTCAAATACACTTCCAGTTTCTCAACAATAATACGCCCACAAATGAGTATAATAACGATGTGATTCAGCCTTCCTTGCACAGTTATAGTTCGATCAGAAAGAATACAAGTGAAAATGGAGTCGAAGCATCAAAAATTGAAATTTGAAGAAGTGTTTAGATTGACAGATCGGTGTTTGTGGATAAATGGCTCTCATCCAGCCCTCCCACGAGACATAAGATGGGCTTTGAAATCATTTGCAACCGTCTCAATTTCTTTCCTATTGCTCTGTCTTTTATTAAACTCCATAATAAACTACCGTATACCAAACAAAGAGTTTACGGATATGGTCAGGGAGACTATAGTTGCAACTTTAGCATTCACGCTTATTTGTAAATATGTTGTCGTTGTCTATAACAGGAATATAGTACGCAACTTAATTCGCTATATCAATGATGATTATGAAATCTCGGTGCACTTTCCTGAGGAGGAAAAAGAAATTATCGACAGATATATAAAGAAGAGTAAAACTGTTCTCAAGTTCTGGATACTGTCGACAGTACCGACATTCTTCGTGTTCATGTTAACATCGTTTGGTTGTACCTTTTATTATTATTGTCGGGGTACCGTTAAATTTGTTCCATTGCTTGAGATCATGTTACCGCCCGCAATGGAACAACATAAAAATGATCTCGTTGGATATACGATTATAAATACGTTAGAATCTGTCTTTGCTGTTTACGCAACATTTATTTACAATGGTTTTGAACCTCTACTTCCTTTATTTTTGTTACATTGCTGTGGTCAGTTAGAAATACTTAGTTTGCGTATGAAAAATATTTTTAAGCAGACCGAAAATCCTGAAGAAATATGCGAGAAAATTAAGGAAATCAATATAAAATTGCAATCTATTTATGAGTAAATTCTTCGAATAGTGTCTTTTATGTTGTTTTTTATTTATATTTATAGTTATTGTAAGTATTAATTTCAATTTACAGATTTGTACAGAATGTTCAGATTACATTTTTACCTTTGTCTGAATTCACGATGAAAACTACAACATTCCTATTACCATTCACCGTATTCGAAGTTGTTCAGGTAATCAAATATCATTTATGTATTTTGTATCAATGTAATTAATAGAATAAATTTAAAGTTTTTTTTATAATATAGGAGTAGCAGACGAGCATGCAGTCCACCTGATGCTAAGTGGCTACTGCCGCCCATGGACATCTGTAATCAACCCCAGATAGAATTAGATATTCCTACCTGAGGTCGACCACAGATGCGCCGCTACCCCTGAGGACTAAGCTGGAATGCCTCGGAAAAGTGTGCCTCCCTTACCACACCCTTCAAAACGGAACACAGCAGCGCTTAACACTGCTGTTATTAGGCAGAAATAGGTGTGGCGGTGGTGCCGCCCGAGTCGAACCACAAAGGGTTCTACCACCTTCGTTAAATTAGTTAGTTAAAATTTATTTATTGTTTGAGATAATTTATATATGTGCTTTTATTTCATTGTTTCAACTTTATGATTGCAGTCTTTACGGCGAAATGAAATAAATATTGAATTTCTGTCGTTGCTCTCTGGCGCCAAGTGTCAATTCTTCATGCCTTGCTACTACAGTGATTTTCTAATGGAAATGGTATGTAACAAACATCTCAAGAAAAGAAAACAACCAATTACTATATTAGGTTTGCTTTTAAACAATTATTCTGATGTATAATAAAGTAGGACATCAACTTTTCTTTCCTTAACGTGATGCACATTTGTCTTGATTTTTTTTAATCTTGAAAAAGTTTGTGTGTGTGCTTACTTCGTCGAACTCCTATACCTTTTTTTTTTTTTTTTTTTTTTTTTTTTTTTCTCGAGGGGGAAACCTTCAAAAGGTACCCGACGACGTGGGAGTGACGCCGGGTTATGTGGGATTTTTACCGCACTAAAACCCCCCCGGTGGCCGTCCTCAACGCTTGTTGGAGAACTCCGGGATCTCCAACGGAACACAACCGGAGCCCTCCAAGCGCGATGCCCAACGGGCTCTACCCTGGGGGAGCAGTTTTCGCTCCTCCCACACCATGTATGTTTACGACGGTATGCGACCACACATACCGCCGTCCTTCCCGGGGTCACTTGCTGGACGGTTCGAGCTCCCACTCTTGCCGCCCGCAACCCCGGAAGCCCCCTTTTAGTCGCCTCCTACGACAGGCAGGGGATACCGTAGCCCTATTCTAGTCCCGGAACTACAGCTACGAGTACATGTACACATTTAAGATTTCAATGTCTGAATTTAGAACAGATTTCAAAAAGAGAGTTAACGCTTGTATTAATTTCATTTCTGCTATATTTTCCACATCAGGGACCTAATATGATAATCTATTCTTAAGGAATAAACTCCAAACAATATCAGAAAAGTCACGGCATGCACGGTTCTGGAACATACACATATATTAGCAATGTATACAAAATATTTTATTTTTCCTTAAGAATGATCAAAAACACATTTTATTTGAGAAAATTGACGTGAACAGTTATGTATTTACTACATTGCTTTGATGTTTTCTGTCCAAGGAAATGGAGCATAATACAAAAATGTTGATAAAAAATAGCTGATTCCATTTGATGTGTATTTGTCTAAATAAAATTCTTATCCTAACCCTTGGTGTGGTAAGGGAGAAATACTTTTCCGAGGCGTTTCAGCTTAGACCTCAGAGGTAGCGACGCATCTTTGGCCGACTTCAGATAGGAAATCTAATCCTATCTGGGGTTGATTACAGATGTACCATCAGGTGAACTGCATGCATCCTTTCTGTGAATAACTATGATGGTACACTATTTCTGCGTATATTTTATACATCTATAGAATACTAGCTGACCCGGCAAACTTTGAGCCGCCTCAAAATCTATTTATCAAATATATTTCATATAAAATAAAACCTATGTTACTCGTGGATAATGTAGCTTTCGAACGGTGAAAGATTTTTTAAAATCGGTTCAGGAGTTTTTGAGCCTATTCATTACAATCAAACAAACAAACAAAGTTTTCCTCTTTATAATATTAGTATAGATATAGGTGTGCTGCTTAAGAGTGTTTTATATTACGCACTTATATAACGGGTGAACATTTTTAGCAAAAGACAATGCCATCAAAAACACTGCTTGTAAAAAAATCCAAGCCTCGCCATTCAGCTCTTCCACCGTAAAAAGTCGTGAGATCCATGGAATCCAAGTCTATTGGTTCATACAGACTCTATTTAAGAGACCTTCTGTCTTAAGGTATTATCTCACTGTCTAACCTAACAACATCTCATGGGACCATATCAATATTAAAAATATTTTATGTTTCATATAAATAGATTTTTTTTTTCACCATCAAAAAGTAGAGATTTCAACGAACAGAAAACATACCAACTTTTTGAAAAAAGCTGATATTTTGACGGGTGATTTTTCGATTGAAAATTAGGGTGTTTTTTCGATATTAATTCAAAATAAGGTGAAAAAATAAATATTTTTAATCAAATAAATTACAGCGTATTTGGGACATAAAAAGGTAAGGTTTCGCCAAATTTCGTTAAAAAGAAATTTTTTTTGTAAAAGATAAAAATAAAAAACCAAAAACTTGGTTTTTTGAATTTTTCACATAAATTTTGAGGTTATGTGAAAAAAGTGTAAATACAAAAGTTTTAGATCTTTTTATTACCTACAACTTTGCCATTTGACTTTTTTCGATAGGACTTTTAGTTTTGCCGGAAATCGAGAAAAACCGTTTTCTACCCTTAAAGACTCACCCCCATCCCCTCCCCGACCTCAGATCGCCCGTAAATTATTTTTCCCTTCATTTTTATAATATTCCCCTCCTTTTCTAATGGGTTTCATCCTACTACAATTTTATTTCACTTTTTATTATTTTTAAAGGCTTCTACCCTAGTCTAACTCGCTTACATCCGTCATAGCATTAGTCACATTACTTACTTTACTTGTATCTGTAACCGCAGGCACACATACACCTATATCACCTGTAACACCCGCATCAGTCATGCACTCTTTTCATTCATCACCACTTTCATTCGAACATGACAATAAATTAAATCGAAAAAGTTAATATTTTGACAACTGGAATTACTCCCGTTATCCTCAGGAAAAACATCGTCTAAAAACTTAACAACTCGACTGATTGTGATTTCACGTGTCTTCGTATTAAATAATCGATATCTTCTTATGAATATCCGACAAAAATCATTGGTTTTGACTTTGCATCCAATTTTCGTCTTTTCTGTTTGGTATAAGAGTATACGCTGCACATCCAAATAAGCATAAATAGGTAACATCTACTCGTTTCGCAGACCATTTTTGTAGTGGCACGCAGTCTTTCACTGCCTTCGTCGGACTCCGGTTTTTGATATAAATCACAGTATTTAACGCTCTTACTCAAATTCGCCGCAATTTATAATAGACTTCTCGATTTTTCGATAATAGTTCTGTTAGCTCTTTCAACCATACCATTCTGTTTGGTGGTATATACTATATATCGCCTTCTGATGTAGAATTTCATTTGTTGACAAAAAAATATCGTAAGCTCTATTACAAAACTTCGTTCCACCATCTGATCTCATACACTTGTTCGACTTGCTAGTTGCCTCAACGCGAACTTTATATTTTTTAAATTACGTAAAGTCTCACTCTTATGTTTGAGAAAATTAACACGTGTCATTTGAGTATATTCGTCGATAAATAATAACATGTACCTTGAACCGTTCAATGAAGTAGCTTCCATGGGACCACATAAACCTGTATGTACGATCTCCAGTATATCGTTCGCTCCCGTTCAAAGTTTTGGAAATGGTTTCTTACTAGTCGACATATCCGTCGTAATGTTCACATCATCAAGACGGGTCACAATATTCTTTAAAATTCGCATATATTTCGGATTAGTACGGGCTAGTCTTCTATGCCAATATATAGGTGTGCTGCTTAAGAGTGTTTTATATTACGCACTTATATAACGGGTGAACATTTTTAGCAAAAGACAATGTATGCATCTATACATAGACGACTTTGGGTATCATTGATATTTTTTATGTCCATTTAGTATTTCCAAAATATAAAAAAGTAACTATAAACTTTGATTCATTTAATGCTCCGATTTTTCACTAAAGGTCATAGGCACAGGTCGTGACAGATAAAGTATTATATTTTATTCAATATTAACAGGAACAATGTTGTATAAAACAATGTTTTGTCTGCCACGTTCCGTGTCTGACTTGTTCAATGCCTACTATGTTGCTATTTACTAATAATCGTTTTATTTGCATAAACCATCACTCAACGTCCGTAAATAATACTCTTACATACTCTTATATCTAAATAAAACTCTTTATTTTAGAGCGCGTACATGCGACAAGAGATTTACTCGTGTGGTTGGGAAAATCATTCGAACATACAAATACGCAAGTCAGTGCTTTTTATGTTGACTAGGACAATAAAGCCTGTCGTCCTCAATACATTTTTTTACCCTCTTAGCCTGCAGACTTACGCAGAGGTATATTAATCAATATATTATTATTTAAATGCTTAATATTAGGTAATTATTAATCGTAATACATTTGTGCGTTATAGGACAAACGCATTTAATAACATTTTTTTCTGTACATTTTAAGCCGTAAAATAAATAACAATTTCTCACCTTTTTCAGATGGCTCGTCAATCATACGCCATATACAGTATTTTAAACGCAGTTTGGGTTTAGGTAAAGAAGAGACCAAGAAAAACTACTTCGAATAAAAACTCCTGTTTTATTAATAAATTTTGAACTTGTGTGTGCATATGTTGCATATTCTGTACCTGTGTTCAGTGCCGTAGCGTGGATTCGCGCTCCCCAGTACCCTTACCAGGAGTTTTTACGTTTCGACAAATATGACTGTTTTGGTATTTGTTTACGTATTGGCCCATACGATCTCCTAGTTCTGACATAATCCGCTAGGGGCGCTGTTTGGAATTTGTATGGGCAAATACGTAAACAAATACCAAAACAGTCATATTTGTCGAAACGTAAAAACTCCTGGTAAGGGTACAGGACAGAAGTTGAATTTGTTGCAGAAGAGAGAAGCAAGGTAATGGGGGCACCATTACGAAATAGTCGGCGGGAACTATCAACCCCCCACGGGCACGTTACGCTGCTATGTGTGTATGTGTTAATATGTGAATGTTTTATTGAGCTTAATTAATATATAAAACAATAGTATATCGTAAAAGTAATAGTATATGAAGATATACTGGAAAGGCTATAAGTCCACGCAAAAGGCCCCTTACGAGATGTTTTTCATAATACGTTGCTCTGTATGAACTATGAAGTGTAAGTGAAAAGAACAAAATAACATGGTTCACATTTCAGTCTAAGTGCAATTATAGTTTTAATATACGTCGCGTTATATTTTTTTAAATCCGCTAATCTAAGACATTAATAATTAGGACGATCGTTTCCTGTCTCCGTCGCAAGCGTGAGTCAATCAATTCCAAGCCGCGTTTAAAACGTTAAAAATCGCATAGGATTGATGATAGACCTGAAATAAAGATTGGGATATGTGTCATTTGGCTTAATTTAGTTCAAAGTTTAAATGTTAAACAATACATGCGGATCAGTGGCGGGTTTATACAGTTGCCGCCAGTAGGCTATTTTATTTTTGCCTGCTGACCTCTATAAAACGATCCTCTAGTTCAAGGTCCAGACCAGATACGATCACAAGATAATGCCTATCACTATCTGTTTTTACCTTTGTACTTAGCGAAAGTAGTCGTCAAGATGTAATAATCTGTATATTACATGAAAATGAGTCATCCTAGATTTGAATTCTTTTAATTCTGTCACCCTACTTTAAGCCTATTCAACTAATTGGTAATTCCGTCACCGTTTATACTTACATCTGTTAATGCATCGAGAGAGACCGCTCGAAACATGGTGCGTACTGCAATAGGACGCGCAGCCCGGGATTGAAGCAGGAGTAATGTGTTTCTCAATGTTTTGTGCCGTTCCAAGTAACCTTCCCATCCACAAAAGTATATAGCAAGACGTAGGTTCTCCCCCTGGTACACATTTTGTTTTATATAATTTAAATGCCCTTGTTTCTGTTTTGATGGAATAAGTAAAGTTAACTTTCTTTATGTTCAAATTATGCTATAAGCAATTGTTATGAAATGTTATGTGAATTGTTATTATAAATTGTAGTTCCTATGTGGTTAAGATTTTCTTTGAAGCGGCCATTATACATAACATAACAAGCATTGTTTAAGTCAGTCGGCGTCCACGCAAGAACTGCTTCACTATGCTACTATACTTTTTCCACCACCGTTGACATAATCATGTGATAGTATTTAATTATTATTTTACCATATCCATAAGTTCATCGCTATAATAACAGGGAATGCTGGAAAGTGCTATGCCGCCAATAATAACTGAAATGAACTCCAATTTTATTTCACCTTTGTTGAATGACTAGAACAATATTTATTATAGTTATTAATAAATTGCGGGTTTATTATTGTTAGATATCTTCATTCATATAATATGTAACTTACCTCGATAACTTGGTAAAAACATATGGGAAGGATAACAGTTGTAGCTTTCAAAGTCAGCTCGTACAATATTTTAAAGCTCTCTTGTACACGTTCGAGAAATCTTTAAAAAATATATAATTAAAAGTGACGTGTTTAGGATCGCTATATCAATGTACAACCGTTTTACCAGTTTTACTATGTAAATGGTAGATTAATTTTCATGTATTGATGATATAGAGATGGATGGATGATCACCTGATGGTATGTGGCTACGGTCAATATTTTTTTTTTATTTTTTTTTTATTTTGTATAGGCCAACGACGGCACTTACAAATTGTCAGGTACAATATTTTTCTTAAACTACTACCGGATCGGAACGCGATCTCTACTGAGAAGATCCGATAAGAAACTCAGTGGGTTTGTCTTTTTTTTTAATAATAATTATTCTCTTTTTTTAATGCCATCATTTTTACATATAATTAATATGTAAAAACTAATATGACGACCAACTCCCGATAAGATTGTAGTAATACTTGAAGATGCGTTGCTACCCCTGAGCAATACGTTAGAACGAAACTTCAAAGAAAAAAATACAGTAGCGCTTAACATTGCTGTTATTCGGTTGAAATAGGTGTAGCGCTGGTGCCTCAGGATTTGGAACAGAGAGGACTGTATCACCTTAAAATTGTTTTTCTTTAATTTTACATCTTTTACGTTGTGAAACTGTTTACTATTGCATTGTACAACATTGCTGATATATAAGGCGGCAACTAGTCCTATATTTGTAATAAATTGGTTCTATTAAATTTAAAAATAAAAAATTAATAACGAAAGAACACACAAAAATATTACCTGTAGATTTTCTGCAATTGTTGTACAATTTCATTTAAACTTTTCAATGTTGATTTCTCAGAGTCGTTTTTGATAAATGCGTTCATGATTCGCCTCCTTACGAGTTCTAATTGGGCACAGCCATGCAGCATAAATATGGGTCCCAATGCTGCCATAGCGATATACATGACTATAGCGTAACAATCGTAAAATGAAAATAAAGCGAAAAGTACTAAATAGACACCGGGCTCGTTTTTTCTTTCCTCTACCGGGCTTGGGTAAGTAAGATCGTACAGGTGAAATAATTTAAATTCTCCTTTAATTGCATAGTACGTCATTAAAATGAACGCTTTTACGGGAAATAAACCACCAGTAATACTGGCTATCAATATCCATATTACTACCACCTTCTTTCCTCTTTTGCCATAATTGAGTACCAGATGTTGTTCTTCGATAGACAATGTTTTGGCCCGCTCATAATCAACCCTCATTTCGTCCATCAAACCCTTCAACTGATTTTGATATTTTAACATAACACCGTATTTGTACGTCACTACGCTGAAAATCACACTCAGGATGCCATTTGAACAGGCCTGACTGAAATCATTTTTCTTAAGATCGTGGGCAAACGTACTGTACATTAAAAGACAGAAAACGAAGAAGAATATTCCGTGCATCCACATGAACTGAAATAACCACTTTCTATCTCTCGGAATATCTGGATGAGATCTGTTTAATCTCATTCCAAATATCATAATTTTAAATATTTTATCAAAATTTATATCCATGGAAATGTCTTCCATTATGCTAATCAATACGACTGAATTTGTTGTTGTCTACGAAACAATAAGACATTAGTACGGTTTCTGTTACCTCCTTTATTATACACTCAAGTTGTTAACAGAGACAAAGAGTAGGTCGAATGCATTTGTATTTAATATTTCATGCCTACATATGATTGTACATTCAGAGTTTCGTGTTGGTGGTTGGTGTTGGTATTAAACTACATAATTTTAATAGTAAGTAGTAGGAAATTGGCGTGTAACTAAAGTGTCAAGTGTCATTACTTCGGTTCAATTCGTCAATGGTTAATGAATCAATAGGAATCCTATGGATCGACTTAGTTAAAACTATAGTTCTATAAGTAATTTCAGGTAAGGTCTTAATTGAACCTTTCTTAGAAATAGAAAACATTCAATTAAATATTTAGTATTGAAATATATATTTTAATTAATTTATAAATTGAGTTAGAACTGCCCTAAAATGAACATTAATGTTAACATTAATTTAAATGAACATCAATAAAATTATTCCAGAATTTCTGTTATTTATTCATCATCATTCATCTGAAATTCTGTCGCTGAAGAAAATTGTGTCCATTCTGTTTATATTTATTATGTTTGCATATTCTGTCCATTTAACGTAACAAGTACTTCAGAAACAAAGGTTTTCTTCACTATTTTGTATCTATAATCAAGGGAAATATAATTTGTAGCGAAACTACAGAGCATTAGTTACTCAGGCTTGTAATAAAATGTGTGGAGTAAACTATCCACTTAAATCAGCGAAAACAATAAGTAGAGTGTTGTGCAACATAACCATAACGTCATTTAACTTCAAAAGAAAGTATTCGCCATTATTGAAGATTCACGATTAAGTTTCAGGGTCAAAATTAATATCATAATATTGTCAGTCCTACTGTAGTATGTCTATTCTACATACCACATTATCACACCATATCCCACACGCTTTACAGTGACAATTGCACGGGTAGGTACAAATTTGTGTCCCTGTAGTCCCGGGACTAGAATAGGGCTACGGTATTCCCCGCCTGTCGTAAAAGGCGACTAAAAGGGGGCTTCCGGGGTTGCGGGCGGCAAGAGTGGGAGCTCGAACCGTCCAACAAGCAACCCCGGGAAGGACGGCGGTGTGTGTGGCCGCATACCGTCGTAAACACCAGGTGTGCGGGAGGAGCATAAATGTAGCTCTATCGTAAAGACACGTTGTACCACACTACTTATTACAGTTACCTCAAAGCTACAAGAAGCTGCAGCGATGCTAACGATAATTTTACTTCGCTAACTTTAACTAATTGCAGGCGTCTTGTCGCTGCAGTGTGGCGTGGTTATGGTACGTCGACATAGGCACTAAGTTTCATCATTATTTTTTAAAACAGAAGTCGAGTAAGATAAAATAAATATTCTTGTTTCAAAGTAACTACTATTAATACGTTAATACTATTAATACATCCAATGCATGTATTTATTTCGAGCTAAATTTCATCAGCCCAGGTAGTCCAAGTAAAGTTATGCAAGCTTGGGTGTGCTCTGGAGTCATATGAAAAGGGCACTTTCCTCGGTATCATCCGTTGTATTTCGGCTTGCAAACGTGTATTCATGTTCTCTACTAAGCGCGGATACGTTTGCGATATATCTCTCGTTTCGCATGGATCTTCTTTGATGTTGAACAAACATAATTTTCCTGAAATGAGAGAATATTTTGTTGACAAAATGAATAATGGTAGTAGGTAGATATAATGTGAAATTTAAAAAATGTGTAACATATACCTAATAATGTATGATGTGATTACTCGTAATAGTAAGAACGGTTGGAATGTATCCTTTGAGCTAATTTAAAATGTATTCATGTAAACACTGTTTTTTATGTGGGTAATCCGTTTAATAAATAAATAAATTAAAATTTTAATTGTTGGAGTCTTACACGTTATACTGCTGTTTATTTGGTTATATTGGATATTGATATCTTATTCTTATTAAACTTATTTTTATTATGACACGAGTTAATTACTTAATAGTTAGTTGTATCAGGCGTTGTTAAAGCTACTTAGCAACAATCTGTTACCAGTATGTATGATGGCAATATATGTAATATTTTAATCACTAAGTTTTATTACTTAATCACTAACCTAGTTAACGAACTTAATTAGTTAATTACTAAGATTATGGCAGCGTTTAGCAATCAGAATATATATTTTTTGTTTTTATAAAATACTAGCTGACCCGGCAATCGTTGTGTTGCCATATAAATAAAAAAATGTTAATGGTGAACAACCCTTATCACTTAGGGGTATGAAAAATAGATAGTAGCCGATTATCAGACCTACTGAATATGCGTACAAAATATGGTGAAAATCGGTAACGCCGTTTCAGAGGAGTACGGTAACTAACATTGTGACACGAGAATTTTATTTACATTTCTGGTTTTGTATATTTGATAAAAGTAGCTAATGATCGTACATCTTTATGCATCTACAAATTATTGTTTACACTTACCCTTTACTTTATCAGGATAACATATATCTTTCTTTGTGTCTTTATAACAGCTTATTTTTGTACGATTCCTAATAATTTTGTCTTCTAAAGGAATTTTAATTCCAATGTCCTTTAAAGTAGTGTATACTTTGCTGGTTTTTAAGGTATCCACATACGATGGTGCTCTACCAATGATGCCTCTAAGATTTTCTCCTTGATGGTTAGCCATGTTTTGGGGAACGTTGCCAGTTACAAGTTTGAAATCTCCAGCGATTATTGAGGCAAATCCGGTGTAGTCGTCGATTTCAAAGATGGCATCTCTTTTTGAATCAGTGTTTGAAGTTATGTTCTCCCAAAGGTCAAGACCGTCGATAGCTGAGGGTGGTTCAGTGCCAACCGCTTTGAGTAACGTTGGTACCCAATCCACTGCATGCATGTACCCATCCCACACGTGATTATTGGAATTTGTTAGATTTTTGCTCCATAAAAGCCCATTAACTCTTATACCTCCCTCAAACGGAGTCATCTTTATGCCCCTCAAGGGCCAATTTGATGCATAATTCATAAAATCTCCAGTTGTCATTCCTCCGTTATCTGATACAAACACGATTATGGTGTTGTCAAGTATTATTTTATCATGCAATGCTTTTACAATGTCACCGACGCTATCGTCAAGCTTCTTCACCATAGCTGAAAGAAAAGCAAAATAAGTTATTTGCAAAACAAAAGTCTTTTCCCCTATGAAGCAATATTAACTAACTATATTTAAATGTATGTATTTTTAATTTAAACAATGTCACCAATACATAATAATATGCAATTTTTTAAAAGTAAAATTTATATGGAATACAACCAGTTTTTATATAGATTCATCAGACAAATAGGTACCCTTGATTCTGTATGCCTTACTATGAAATAGATAATAAAGGTGACAGACATATCAAATACTTTAAAGTTTATACTCGTTATCCTGGTAAATTACAATTTTATTTATACAAATAAAATGTTGGAGCAACCTGCATAAATCCTTCTCTGTGCTGATGCAACATGGCGCATAGCTCTTACATCTTCGGGCGGCGCTTGCAGGGTAGCGCCCCGGTTACCAGCGTGTGGAGCGTTGTGGGCCACGGTCAGAAACAATGGCACTTCGGGATTGTGACTCTTTATTACTAAAAAATAAGAAAAAAACGTATAAGTATTATAAAAGAGAAACTTATAAAAATCCTTACTAATTTTATTTTACCTAATATTGTTTGATATATGCACGAAAAATTAAATCATGGTTTAAGTATGCGATTATAATTGGCATCTCATTCTCCATAGCTTGAAGGTCGTTGAACCCTTTGTCATATGACTTCAGATGTACTACCGTTACACAATTTTCTGCCTAAAAAGCAGCGTAAGGTGTGCTATGTGTTGGTTTAAAGGGCCTGGTAAGGCGTTCCAGCTTAGTCCTCAGAGGAGCGGCGCATCTGTGGCCGACCTCAAGTAGAAAATTAATCTTATCTAGGTTTGATTAAAGATGTCCATGGGCGGCAGAATCAGTGGCTACACATAAACATACAACCTGAACACACAAAAACAAACCTGATAAAGCTTCTTCAGTATAAAGATCGGTGACGTATTTATTAGAAGTCCAATCTGCATCCAGATTTCGGTGTAGATCTAATCCAGAAAGATCTCCAAAGGCAGTCTAAAAATGTAATATTCTATGAGATTGAAGGTTGCTATAAAGGTTTTAACAATTGTTTTATGTTCCATGGAATTTAATAGATTAGATAAATAGGAATATAGAGCGGACACTGATGAGACATTAACATTTGGGATTGATTAACGTTTGACTTATATTTCAGAGCAACTTATTACCAACAGTTAAAAAGTCGCGGATGACACTTTTCCCCTTGTCTGGTTGTATTGGTGCTATATAGCATATTGGTGCTATATCCATATATGAATGTTTTTGGTGTTCCATCATTATAAAAATAGCCTTACTAATTTTAAATAGTAGTTTTTGCTACTCGTAAAAATAAATTGATCTCAATTATAAGATCGCAACTACTCGATAAGTTAATTATTCAAGAGAAGTGGAAATTTTTCAATGAAAAGATGGATTAAGTGTTAAGTTAGTCTCGTTGATGAATTGTAAAGTTATTTGCTTGTCAACTTACCATGATATCTACAAAATATTCATAGTAATCAATATATCCCAATCTATGACCAAAATGTGTATCAAATCCACGAAGCGTTGGCAAAAAGGCTTTACGGGAGTGGCCAACGTGCCACTTGCCCACTAAATGTGTTGCATATCCCAAGGACTTTAAATACTGAGGTAGTAGCTTCTCTTGCAATGGTATACCTCTGTCTTCGCCGTTTGTTAAAGGGAAACCTTGCATACCTGTAAATTAACACATACGTTTACATAAATGATAAATCTTTGTCAAATTTGATAACTCGCTTGAAACAGATGATGGTAACCATACTGATCTGTCATGCAAAGAATTTCATATTGAATCTGCGGTCAGACATACATGTTTTGATGTCTGTTTTAGGTCTGGGTCTTTGTGAACTCTTACAGTAGATGTAAATGAATATCCCTTTAATAATCTTTATTTTACAGACGTAACAAACAAGTCCACCTGCTGGTAACTACCACCCAGAAACATTTATAATCAAGCTTAGATTGAATAAGATTCCTATCTGGTATCACAAATCTATTGCTATCTTTATGGATAGTAACGGTTAAAAAGATTTGTCTCGTCTTTCCTTTATCTTTCAAACAAGCACAAAAGTGCTAATTACTGTTGTTATTGGGCGGTAACAGTGGTAGAGGCCTCCGCAAACCACGGAATGTTCTGCCACAAGTATTGTTAGCGCCATTAAGTGTGTACTATGGTGTATCAGAATGTGTTTTCAAGTCATCATTGCGTTTTAATACCTAAAGCATGTGCGAATTTTCCCGTATAAAGAGCGGAGCGGGAGGGCGTGCATACACAATGAGTGTAATATCGCTCGAGCGCCACTCCGGAGTACGCCAGCAGGTCTATATTGGGCGTCATTATCTGATCCGAGCCGTGATAGCTCACATCATCCCGGCCCTGAAATTAAAAAAGCAAATGAGGCAAATGATCGCACACTGGGGTGCAATACTCATTTACATGATAATTATAACATTCAAAAATTGTACTACTTTTAAAAAATTGAAAGAAGTGAGATATTCTGAAGAGAATTTAAAGTCCTGACTTCACCTGTGAAGTGCACAAAATTTAAATTTCTGCATGTGATTTAGAGATAGAAGTATCATTTGAAAATGAATTTAGTAGTTTTAAGATTAAATCATACAGGCAGATAAAGATTTTAATAGATTATATTTCGGTGGCTTTTAAATTGCATATTTATGAAATTACAAAATCGAGATGATTTTGAATTACACATAAACGCTTGTATTTATTTATTTGTATAAATGAGTATCTCATCATTATAAGTATAGTAGATCAGCTGTATATCTCTTCTGGCACAGATAGCGCCATACATTGTTACTATGTTTGACCTGTAATAAAATCAGATATCTGAGTTTATTGACGTCGCATAGATTATTGTGTGTAATTTCTATCTAAGAGTAAAGACGTAAGGAATTTATAATCTTTTATCAAAATAAATAAAGGAAAATTGGTTATATTGAAATGAATTTTAAATTCATCTCATTCATCTATTATTTTGAATTTAAATTTTGTGGTTCAACTCCAGAGGCATCATCGCCACACCTTTTTCAGTCTTACAACAACAATAGTTTTTGGCGCTGCTGTGTTCCTGTTTGAAGGGTGTTCCAAGTTAGTCCTCAGGGGTAAGATGGTATCGAGCCGCTGTCCGATAGGGCTCTAATCGTATATGTATATTACAGACGTCCATGGACGACAGCGGGCACTTACCATCAGGTGGACTACTTCTGTGTTATAAAAAACGGGTATTCGGTGTTTTCCAGTTTATGATAGATCACTTCAATAGGCAGTCACTTTAAAATTTCACAATGTATGTACTCCTATAACTGCTACAATAATGAATATTAATATACAATATAATTTTTAATTGATAAATAGTGTTAAATATTTTTAGTTTATAGCAGTGATAGCCTAGTGGTTAAGAAACGCGGCCTCTCGATCGAGGGGTCCGAGGTTCAAATCCCAGGCACGCACCTCTGATTTTCAAATTTATGTGCGTATTACAAATTAATTATCACTTGCTTAGACGGTGAAGGAAAACATCGTGAGGAAACCTGCATACCTGAGAGATTTATAAAAAAAAATCTTAAAGGTATGTGAAGTCTACCAATACGCACTTGGCCAGCGCGGTGGACTATGGCCTAATCCTTCTCATTCTGAGAGGAGACCCGTGCCCAGCAGTGGGTCAGTAATGGGTTGATGATGATGATGATGATTTTTAGTTTACATAATTTGATATTTATGAATTGGTTAGTATTATTTCCTCAAGTAATTAATCAATGATCGTTATTACTAATAGAATAAGGGTAGGTACTCACCATATCATCTGCTATTATAACAACGATATTTGGTCTCTGTGATTTTATTATTGTAGTCTTGTTATATAGAACTACAGTTATAATAATTATTATCAATATTATAATCAGCATACCATACAAATAAACTCTAGGTTTCATTCTGAAAAATAAAGTGGTGACATTTACCAAAAAAGATTTAAGTAATTGAAATAACAGGACGGCATTTTACTAATTTATGAAAAGTAGGGATTTTTTTTTCATACGATATTATTTCTCTAATTTATGAAAATTTTCGGAAAATAAGGTAAGAATATAAATAAAATGAGTCAGAAAAGTCTACAATTTTGAAATGAAACGACATTTATAAATACTTAAGCTATTTGTCACATCGTGTTATTTTAGTCAAAGGTAAATTCGTAATAGAAAAAATCGTATAATTAATATTACAATAATGGAATAGTAAAATGCACTACAACTATTATACTGAAGTACAAATAAACTTACATTATTTATAATAAATAATATAGTGCAAACCAAACTGAACTAACAAACACGAGCGTTTACGATCGGCGTATAACTAAATGATGAACGTGATATCATACTTACTACAAGTTATATCACCTAACTACATAACGATTCTTAACCGTCACTAATTATCTTTTTAAATATATTTTATTACTTAATTTTATTACTATAGAATAATAATTATTGAAAATATATTTTGGAAGTAAGGCGCTCGAGTGGCAATTATGTTGATCCAAATAGACTTATGACCTAAATAAGTCAGTTACCTAAGTCGTTGCACTCAGAAATAATACTTCTAGTTTTTGTAGTCCATTCTATAGCTGATAGATGGTATCGATGGATCAAATAGTAGAGTAGCCAAATCTACCAAAAGAATCGATCGACGACGCTTGAGTGCATCGGTCGATAAATTACATATATTATGGCCCTAGTAGATTGGTTTTTATTCAAAATAGGTTCCTTACAGAGCACTTTTTGAATGTCAGTAAAACTACCACCACTTCACAAGGTGTTTCGTTGTGGAAAAGAAGCGGCGAAAGAAACTCCATAACACACATCTTAAAAAAAATGTTTTTTACAATGTTAAACTTAACCTAATGGTACATGTGGAGCTGGAACTACTTCAGACCACACCGTTCTAATTCGTATTCGTATTCGTAAAATACTAGTAATACTAGTCATATTACTAAATGTAGTAATAATAATTACGTTAAACTAAAAGGAAACAATTTTGATAAGCTAGAATTTAGAAGTTATGTTAATGAAATCATTTTTTGTAAGAATGCTAATTAGTTAAAGAAGTTGCAACTATAAATATTGTACTATAAAAATGGTAAGTATGTGGTTTACTCTAGTAACTGACTTGGCGGGGTACTTTACATAATACATATGTTAATATTATCATGCTTGCTTTAGATATATTAGTTAAATCCCCAAGAGTATTTAAAACAATGCATATCGATAGGTAAATATGAGAAGTAAATAATACTTAATCTTCTAGGTATGTCTCTATACAAAATAGTCATGATGAAGAGAGAGTTATGAAATTAAAAAAATATGAAAGACTAATATATAACGGCACAAACATGAATTATGTAGGCATAAAGTATGAAGCGTATCCACAGCTGCTTAAAAACAAATAAAACCAGTTGAAGTATCTGGCATTCATTGCATAATGTGTAGTATGTGTACACTGTAGTGTATATACTTATAGTATTGCAAGGTTATCCTTATCACAGGCGCATCGATTTATTGTCCTTGTAGTTCCCGGACCAGAATAGGGCTACGGTATCTCCTGCCTGTCGTAAGAGGCGACTAAAAGGGGCTTTCGGGGTTGCGGGCGACATGAGTGGGAGCTCGAACCGCCCGGCTAGCGACCCCGGCAAGGGCGGCGGTATGTGTGGTCACATTCCTCGTATACCAGACGGTGTGGTGATACAATCTCAACTGGGCGGAGTCCGACGGGGCAGTGCGCTGAGAAAACTCCGGTTGCGATCTTTTGGAGATCCCGGAGTCCACTACGCAGCGCCGAGGAGAGCCACTTGGGGTTTAGTGCGGTAATGCGGATGCAGGAAGACGGTTGGCAACGCATATGTGATCGGTTTCATTTTAAATCCCTATTCTATTTACATAGAATTGGTTACAATTGTTCATGGACGACTGTGACTACTTACCATTAAGTGGACTCTTTACTCGTTTGCTACTTCAATCCTATATATATACAGGGTGAATTTCTCAAACGGGCCTTCAGGCCCAAATCCCAAACTATAAGGATAAGGAAATGCTGAAAGGAGTTACGAGGCCGATTTTGATAAAAACTAAAACTGTATCATTAGATTAAAAAAAACTTTTATATTAAAAAAATATTTTTCCCTGACCGGGAATCGAACGAGTTCATTTTGAAAAAAAATACACCTCTGTATTATTCCACTGTCTCATAGTGTTCCTTTTAAGGATCAAATTCTGGGAAGTAAAGATAAATGACAAACTATAGTAATAGTACCGTAGTATTCCGTACCACCAAATGTTCATTATATTTTACTTATTTTTTATAAAATAACCATATTAAAATATGTTTTATTGTTCTTATTTGAATTTATTATAATACCAGTTACATTAACGCATTGCAAAATTTTTGACTGCCTTCTTAGTACAGTTTAACAGTTAGATCGAAAAATGGCCAAAAATACCGTGTTGTTTAAAAATGGTTTGTTGTATGAAGGCCCCTTTTAATACTCAATTTAATTTAATTTAAAGTTTTTCTTGTTAAAGCGGCCACCGTAATGCATCTTCTATAAAAATTTCAAGTGTATTTCTATTACGGTTCCAGAGATGACCCCTGTGATAGACGGACAGACAGCAAAGTCTTACTAATAGGGTTACGTTTTTACCCTTTGGGTGCGGAACCCTAAAAAACATATGTAAAAATATGCATAGATAGATCATTATCTGGTTATCTACAGTTGAGTTACCCTATGTTAATAAAGTTAATGGTGATCCGTGCCGTATGATGGAGCTGGGTGAGAGAGATTGGAGTGTTTCAACGATCAGTCGCGGTCACCGTCACCTCAATCCTGTTTACGACGCCTCGTAAACTGTGATACTTTCAGGCACTGAATAAATTTTCGCTCATCCCTTACATTGTGGGTTATTTTGTTAGCTTACTCCTAAAATGAACAAAACAAAATAACGTTTGCTTTCGGTCACGCCGTTAAAAGCGAGCTATTTTTAATATTGCATCGCACCGGCGACTCCAACGGTATAAAACAAAAGAAGATTTTTGTTTCAATATAAAGTTTAATATAGTAGTAAATTTTATATTTTAATTTTCATACGTACGTTTATTTTGGTATCGTGAATGTAAAGACGACCTATCCAAATACTTGTTCAAATTGTTTGGCTACAAGACATTCATAAAGTACTCTTAATGGTATCATATATTTCACAAATTATTTTAATAGCTACCGCCTACGACTTCGTTGGCGTGGACTTTAGGTTATGCTGTATATAAATAATGGTCGTAAATAAACTACAGACCTACCCTAATATATTACATTGTTATATAGGTTACAATGTTAAACTGAAATTAAAGTAAGATATGTTTTACTGTTCGATTTAATATCCTTACATTTTGTCCGAATCTTTGTTTAAATATGTTAATGACGTAATGTCAGCGTCTTTTTGTTTGGTCAAATATCATAGAAAAAATACAAAAAAAACGTGTATCAATATGTAATACGCGCTTATATTAAAACTGTTACACAAAAAAATAGTAGTAATACAAAAAAGCGACTGTTTAAGAATAACGAACTGAAAAGGCTAGTAATGTAGTAATGTTGCCAAATATAGCCTACATCACTCCTACCATTGAGAGTTATTTATTAAAATCGGTCAAATGGTATGGGTTATAGTAGGGCGTGCTCAAGAATGAGACATACTCATGGCGCGCCTAAAGGAGTTTCAATTCAATAAATAATTAAATATGAATCTACTGATATTTTTTGTAAAGTTTTGTTACATTTCCCTTCGCACAAATTACATTCATGTCATATATAACTAATTTATGTGAAATAAAAATTATTCATGACTTACATGCATTTAACTGGTTTGTAAAACGGTAATTAGCTGTGAATTGGGTTATTTTAGGATTAAGTAAACAAATTATTCCAGATTTGTGCCACAGTTAAATGACACGACGCGTGCAGAAAAATGTTTGCATGGGTGAACATAGGCAGTTTTTTTGGTGCGGTAAGCGGAGCGCTTTTTTATAACGTTATAATAGCGAAGTTTAAGCTGTATTTATATCATTCTGCACATGTTACAAAAATACTGCAGTCACTTATTATAGGAAATTATCATGTTATAAAAGTAGGATTTTTTAAAATTTCAATTTTGGAAAAGAAACTATTATAAGCTGTTGGAATTCCCAGAATAATTATTTATATGATGGTGTTATCCAACATATATTTTGTAACGTTGATTTTTATAAGCCTCGCCACCAACGCTGACGCGTATTGTTAGACTTCACACACCTTTGGAAACTTTTTTAAGAACTCTTACGTGAACAAGTTTTCTTTAGACGTTTTTCGTTCTTTGGTTCTTGTTATGCAAGTTATAATTAATTTGTAATAGCCTCATGTGTTTCATAAATCTGAGGTTTAAGCCTCGGACCTTCAATCGAGAGGATGAGTTTCTAACCACCAGGCGATCACTGTTTTAGTACAAAAAAGAATAAACAAAAGAGCTCGCGCATAGAATGTATGTAGAGTACTTTGTGCTCGATTTATCACAAAAACGGGGGAATTCATTCTGTTGTCTATCTCCAGTCTATGTTGACGTATGGGTATTCAGCTGTCAGCGCTGCGACGGGGATTAATTGAGCCGAGAAAGTTATTGCAGAAAAAATGCCGCGGTGACGTTAACAAGCAATTTAACCTAAATCAGCTTGCTCAGTGTTACACATTTAGCAAGGAACAAAGAATAATCTGTCCATAAATAGAGTTATAGTTATAACTGCCGTAGCAAAGGATGCGGAATGAACATGGTTGAAGTAAGTATCCTCTTATACTCTGGAGGCACCACGGCCATAGGTATCTCTTATAATGGCAGTGGTAAGCGCTGTTGGTTCATATAAAGGAAAGAGATGCTTGTTCAAAGCGTTTCAACTTAGTTCAAAGGAGAAGCAATCCATTGCCGACATCAGGCAGGAATCTTAGATAATCTGGTATTAATAACAGAAAGCCACGGGTGGTAATAGTCACTTACCACCAGGAAGGCTGCAAGCTCGTCTGCTATTTCTTTATTATAAAAAAAATATAGCAAAACGATATAGACCTTAAAGCTTACTGTAGGTAGGTATATGCTAGATATAGTAAAAAAGGAAATCGTAGTAATTAAAAGACGTGTTGTTATGAAAGGGAGAATCGTTCATCCGCTCGTCTATGTTTAGTCTGCTGACGGATGGGTGCTCGGTTGTCAGCGCTTCGTCGGAACTAATTGAGCTACTGCGGACATTGTGAACAGAGTTATGTAACTGTTCCTAGTGTCTTGGTATTGTTATGTCACGGTACTACGTAATTATACGCCTTTTCGAATACAGAATAGTGTTTTAAAACGAAGCTAAATTTGATTACAGATTTCCATGGGCGACAGTATCCACTTACCATTAAAAGGACTGCATGCTCGTCGCTCCTTCAATATTACAAAATTTGCGCATCTCTTCCTTCAGACCAAAACAATGTCATCCTTGAAGCTTACGGTAGCTAGGCTACGGTAGATATGCTAGATATAACAAAAGAGTAAAACGAAGTAATTAAAAGACGGGTTGATATAAAAGGGAGCATCGTTCACTCGCTTGTCTATGTTTAGTCTGCTGACGGATGGGTGCTCGGTTGTCAGCGCCTCGTCGGAACTAATTGAGCTGCGGCGGACATTGTGAACAGAGTTGTGTAACTGTTCCTAGTGTCTTGGTATTGTTATGTCACGGTACTACGTAATTATACGCCTTTTCGAATACGGAATAGTGTTTAAAAACTAAGCTGATACTATTTTTTCTACACACGCGTTTTTGTATATTGGTAATTGAGTGATTTATGAGATCCGCCTTATTTCGTAGGGGTAGAATCGCTTATGTAACTTACGTTAGGTAGTACAGAAGTTTATTTTAGTTTAGTGATTGATTGGAGATTAAATATGGGAAAACAGAAATAGCCCTTTTCTCGAAAATACCTATATGTTACCTAATGGTGAGTTAGATAAAATACAGTTACTTATATTTCTATGTTTATCAACTATTTCGATTGAACTGAATAGTGTGTACATTTTCCGAACTATTTTGTGTATAAACTCCTAAAATGGATCAGCAAACATAGTAGCAATAAATTTAAAACGAAACCGGCTTACTAGCACGAGGCGTGGACATGGATATTCTCCTATGAAATGTGGAACGTAAAAGTAGATACAAAAGCGTTGAGCGCGTGTGCAGTCATCTATTGCATGCGCTCCACTAGAACTTTTAGCAGTATAATCCTAGCACCCTCTCGGTTAAATCAGTCTTTTAATTAAAATATAAGGTTATCCAAAACGGAGTTACGAGAAAACGTGAACGTGAACGAGCTTTGGAAGGTAGAGCCCTTTGTGGTTCAATTCCGGCAGCACCACCGCCACACCTTCATGCCTCATATCAGCAGTGTTAAACGCTGTTGCGTTCTGGTTTAAAAGGTGTAGTAAGGGAGATGTACTTTTCCGAGGCATTCCAGCTTAGTCCTCAAGGATAGCGGCGTATCTGTTGCCGATTTCAGGTTGATTACAGAAGTCCCTAGGCTGTAGTAGCTACGTACACTCAGGTGGACTGCATGCTCGTCTACTACTCCTATAATACAAAAAAAAAACTAATGAACCGTTTATATAAAAAATACATTTTATTTAACGTATGTGTAATAAATAAATACAAGCCAGTTTTATAGTCAAATGAATGAATTAGTTTAGTGATATGATAAAATTAATTACAATTTACTTCTCATTAAAACAACTGATAGTAACGAATGAATGCCTAAGGCTCGCTAATTAGTCGGCGTTGTATAGAAATAATTTAGATTATTTAGATGTCTAAAGTAGAAAATTCTCATATACCTTGTATTAGGGTAAAGCGTGCACATATTTGTATGTCCGTCACGCGTCGCATTTGGATCTCTCCCTTTTATATATTATTTCAAGCAATCCTCTTGTATCGCGCGGGAATACCTTATGTAAACATAGATAAAAAGATTTATTAAAAATTTCAAATATCTGATAAGAATTTGGTAGGAATGAAGGTACGACTATTTAGGCCTCTACATTGTTATATTTCAAAGATTTTTATTTAACTATATACCCACTAGATAGGCTTCCACTAGATAGTATGTGCGTTATTCTGTTATAATAGTCATTTTCATTTCTTTAAGAAAAAGAAACGCTTTTTATACATGACAAAGATCACGCACGTATGAGTACGTATCAATGGTTCGTAACTCGCTTCGCTGAAAAAATATTGCCTTATGTGTACTTTGTAAGCGAGGCTGTCACACAAGGATGTATTTGAAAGACATTTTCAGAAGCATGTAAGACAAAATTATACTGCCATATATTGTAAGTATTCGAGAAATTTCAGACGATACAATAGACCCCATACGCCTGATAGTTATCCGGAGAATACCGAATGGAATATCATGCGTGTCTTCTGGTAAATAACACGCATATTTATACGTTCGTCACGTGTCTCACTGAACCCGTGTTACCCTTTTTCCTATGTATTATTTCGAGCTTACAACATAGGGATTTATCCTAGAGACGTTTATAGTTTGACTTGAAGGATAGGAAAACACTTCTGTAATGTGTTGACACATATTTATTTAATACGATTTAACTTTACGAGAAGTATAGTAAATAAACGATGTAAAGGTAAGGTATTTATTTGAAACAATCTCTGTAAACTCGCGTGGTATCAGAATACATCTCGCCGATTTCAGCTCATGAATAAAATATTTGCTAATTTTTATCCATTGATATTAATAAAAGTGTAACGCAATCATAAAAATTTAAGGTTTTTAATTAAATAACAAAATAATTATTCTACTCTTGTTTACTTTAAGTACGTAAGCCGTTTATTAACTACACATACAACTTTACATAAAGTACAGACGCAGTCCCTCACATGTAGACTAACTGCGATCTACGGTAGAACATAATAAATTTGAAATTAATAAAGCTGTGTTAGAATTTCTACCATATCTTTATTAATTTCAAAAGCGTCTTCAAGACACCACTATACGTATTTATTAAAACTTTACAAATTTGTTATAGTGGCGTTAAAATATTGTAAAGTTATGACTTCAAAAGCGTGTTGTAGCTTTTAAGTTGGAGCTTAAAGCACAAGAGTAGCAAGATGTATGGTGCTGACATTGTTTGCTAAAACTTTACAAGCGGGTCAACAACAACAGATGCCTTTATAGAAGCTGGCCTTGTCTTATTTTCTTGTATTACTACTATTTCTTTGTGTAGTATAAAGTGATAATACACAGAGAGAAAAATTTAAAAACAATACTACTATTAGTAATTTTACTTTTATAAAACTTATAAACTTCTAAGGTTTAAAATGCACAGTGTTTTTCATCTCTCTTCGCGCACTCACGTGAATAGCTGCTTTCTTTGATAAGGCGCACGTTCTTATTAGTGATCGAAGAGGCGCACGCATGAATTTGAAATTGTCATAAATACACCCATTATTAAAACAAGACAGATAATTTAATGCCACTTCATCACTTTGACTATAATAGTAAAGTAATGTAGAGTAGATTTGCTTATATTCCTCTGATTATCTGATCAATCGATCAATCAGAGATCGATCAGAATAAAAATAATCTTTAATTAACTTTACAGAATAAGTTGACGCCTAAACTAATTCAACCTGAAAGGTAACTTATCCGTTTGTTGTTACTTTGAAAAATGTTAATGACCTGTGTAGCAATAATACTGTTAAATTCGTTACTATCCAAGTGAATCTTAAGAGTAACTTTTTAAACAACCCAGAAAATATAATTAAAACTACGAACTTTCCGACTTCAACAATTATCGCCACTTAGCAATGTGTACAGCGTTTAACTAAATGTCGTTGGCATCGCAATACCAAGTTAGTTGTTCTTGAACGATAGTGGCGACGCTAAGATACGGGCCACAGCATCCTCTCGCAAATTGAATTGTAGTTTGCTGAAGAGTTCGGCAGTTTCTCGGTCCGCTTAGCGCAAATTGTGTTTGAAGTCAACGTATACGCGAATGCCAATTTCGAGAGGATTGTTGTCCTTATGAATATGCAGACGTTGCTCGATCGATTGCATATGCTTAACTCTGGGCGACTACACAGACAAATGTTATCTAATTGCATTACATTTTAGGGTTCAAAGGCTTTGCAAATACGTTATTTGTCTCGTCAGTCAAATGGGTTAAGTAAATGTTTATTTTAAATTAAGTATGTAGTATCCCTTCCATCAGTATATTGGAGCAGGCGGTGAAGTATGTCTTACAGAGGTGTGCAGTCAGTCATGCCGTATTATGCCATTATAAACAATTTATTTTCCAAATAATGTAATAATATGTAAATAATGTAATAGTACGTCTTGTGTTAACTGTGAAAATATTGTTTTTCTCCTTATTTAAACTTTTCTCAGGATTTCAAGGGCTTTTCTTTCAGTAAATATTAAGACAATATGTCACCTAATTTCAAACGGGTAAAAAAGTAATTGGTTTCAATTGATAATTTAATTGAACATTATACAATGCCAAAAAAGTAGTTTTTAAAAACTTTCGTACTATATCACATTATGATACATTTTTAATATGATCAAATAAAGTCGTTGAAACGAGTATTATGTGATCAATCAAAAATTTTAAAATTTGCTAGATGTTGCGGTGACATGTTTACAGCTCCACGGTTTGATTAATGAGCCATTGAGGGGTTAGTTCAGGTTTTAGCGAATAGATTTCAACGGCTCACTTATGTCACATATTTCACTACGTATGTTTTAAACTTTTATCGTTACTATGAAGGAATAATATTGTAAATAAGCTTGTAATTGTAATTAAACATAGAAACTGTCACGGTACTCGCTAATTTTATAATACTCCGAAAAAAGTAAGAAAAATAAGTTAATAATATGAATTGTTCTGTATTGAATTTTGAACCAGTGTTGATAAAAATATGTACGAGTATTAAATAATTAGTGAATGGCTTTTATATAAATTAAGTAGATGCTATTAATGGTTCGTGAACTTGTACGTATTTATTTATTGTACATACTCATATTACAATATTTTTTGTCACCAGAATAACGATACATCGTTAGATATAAAGAACTTTCAACTGAAATACAGTATTATTGAAGACAAATTAAAACGTCAAGAGCCTGGAATTCTTAGTGAGGTTGGCCACAGCTGCCTTGGTACCCAGAGGAGATGAGGACTAAACTGAAACATCTTGTGTATGTTTCCCACTTTTCAAGTAAAACTAAGTAGTGCTCAACTGTGCTGTTTTAAGACAGAAATAGGCCGAACTGTGTGGTTTGGCCGAACTGTAAAGGGTTCACAACGATTAGGTTCACATCCATGAATATCGTTTAGATAATGTTAACGTTAGCTAATGGTTCGAACGTGAAAATTGAAACTAAGTAATTTGCGAGGCATATGCCGCCGGCGACGGAAACAAGAGGTGTTAAACTTTTAATTAGTTCGACAACTCTCAAAGAAGCATTAACGTTTCCCGTTGGTTGCACACACCACTTACTTTTTAAAACAAAGCACATCCTTGCAACAATGGACCTTGATTTCGTTGCGTTCTGTAAAACTCTTTTTAAATAATCCTTTTTAAAATATAAAGGAATAAAGCGAACTATTTGGGCGTTATGTAAAACTGGGATTCAAAAGGCACAAAAATTTAAAGATTTGCTGAAAATATTCAGTCCCCAGCTGTTACGACAGACCTGCGAATAAAAATTCAGCTCATGTGTATAAAACACTATTTTTCTGAATACGGCAATATGTTTGTTTGGAAATAGTTATATAAATGTAATTTACTTTTGTTTGTGTAATTTACTTTTGTTTCTTTGAATGAAACTGATATGCAATGGATGTTATTATGTATTTATTGCTTAGACGCAATAAATTATTTATCATTACTTTGCTTACTAAACATTTATTTATTTATTTAGTATTATTACATCATATTCACTAACATGTCATTCAGTAAATGTAGTCCAATGTGTTAGTATACATATATTATTAATTACTTATTATATTCATTCATTATCGTTATATAAAAGTTTAATTGTTTTAGCATTTGTCAATATTGAGGTATACCTAAGTCAACTATAATATAAGTCAATACAAGTTAAATCAAATTATTAGTAAAGTAATTATTATTGGTAACTCACAGTCCAAAGATATTTTCTGGATTTCTTTCTTTAAACATCGAAAGATATTTTCTGTATGAGCACTACATATTGTCAAAGTTCGATCGAAATGCCGTTGATAGCTAAAATTGCGTAGTTTGATTATTAATTATAACGTACAGCCAAATATACACCAATTTTTAAAACAGCTTGTTTTATTTATTTATAAATCCCTTTTAGTACCATTTTTTGCAGATAAAAATGGTTTACGTACGTGAAACAATATTTGTGTTAACCGTATTCCTGGTATTTGCATATGCAATGAAACCGTTCCGATAAAGCTATTTTTGATTTTTTACTACGTTTTCGATAAATAAAATCCCGCAAATGGCGGGCGACCGGTTAAAAAAAGTGTTGTGTATTTGTTCTTTGAAAATAAGTATACCTATTTATTTACCACCGATTATAAAATTGACGTAAGTTGTTAAAAACGTATGCATACGCTACACGTATACCTTCAAAAATAATTATTGTATGTGGGTAGGTGGTATTTTGTCTTGTTCGCATAAGTCACTACTGTCATAGGTGAGTGTCGTGAGGCAGTTTGTGTGCGACCGTTGGCCCGAGCGGACGAGGTGGTGCGTTGGTGATTTGCATCAGTGTCAGGGATTATTATAACTCATCCCATACGTTAATTGCGTTAATTTTTTACATATTATTCTAAGGGTGGTAGAACTCTCAGTTGTTCGACTCTTTACTGTGTTGTGTTTTGAATGGTATGACATTCCTCAGGGGTAGAGCGCATCTGTGGTCAACCTCGGTAGGAATATAATCTTATCTGGGATTGATTACAGGGTGGGTGTCGGTGACCACTTTAAATAAGGTAGACTGCATATCGTTTTTCAATGCAATCTAGTAAAAAAATCACAGAATAATTATTATAGATTTATCATAACAAAGAAGTTAAAACAAGACAGGTTAACGCAATAGTCAACAATGTTTCCGAGTCAGAAATTGTTAGAACGGAGATTTATTGTTATAAAATACAGGACGTGAGTGATAATACAGTTGGTCCTGCGAGGCAAATAGTTATTTTATACGACGCGATACGGGAGATTCACGAGGAGGTTCCACTTGATATATGTGACCATTGACGTTGTTTCATTCCCGCATAGTTATGATATATTTTGCCTCTCATAAAGAATATTGTTAACCATTAAAAAGGACAGGTTTATGTTAAAATTTATTCAAAAAATGTGTTTTACGGAAGTTATGCGAATTTTATTGTAACCGCCTTAGTAGCGAATGGTTATAAGTATTTTTTTATGCCAAGGATTTGTAGAATTATTATAGCTATAAAGAATTTGAAGTGTACCTACTTAAATAATAATGCAATGTTTGAAGTCGGTAGAACCGTTTATGGTTGGACTTGGAGGCAGTACCAACACACCATTTCCACCTTTTAACAACAATACTAAGGGGTGCTAACCTTGGGCCGTCTTTAGGTACTAGATTTATCTTATGTGGGGTTGCTTACAGATATAGACAGGAAAGGCCATCACATATTTGCAAGACTTGGGATTTTGTAGGAATACATTTCTAAGAATACATAAGTAAAATAATTCCGTTTTACCTAAGATCAGTTACAGGCGAATTGCCACTAAACTTTTAGTCTTAAGTATTTCAAAAGACGTTGAAAAAAGTAATACAATTATTTATAACGTAATTTAAGTTAAATAACATCCAAGTAATTGATGTGGTTTAATTTGTAGTCTCAAAAAATCTCTCATTTCTTATGCAAAACGATGTTACTCGCTTTTTCCTGTAAGAAAATGCGTAATGAATATAAATTGTCTTTATGTTTTAATCTTAAATTTTAATTCTATTTCATCTGTAATTAATTTGTGGATGAGCACAGATACATTCCTATCATAGATATAGGAGTGGCTTTTTTTATAATATAGGAGTAGCAGACGACCATGCAGTCCACCTGATGGTAAGTGGGTACTGCCGCCCATGGACATCTGTAATCAATCCCAGATATGATTAGATATTCTTACCTGAGATCGGCCACAGATGCACCGCTACCTCTGAGGACTAAGCTGGAACGCCCCGGAAAAGTCTGTCTCCCTTACCACACCCTTCAA
This sequence comes from Epargyreus clarus clarus, assembly GCA_014595695.2. Lineage (NCBI taxonomy): Eukaryota > Metazoa > Arthropoda > Insecta > Lepidoptera > Hesperiidae > Epargyreus > Epargyreus clarus. The sequence goes on from JACTTY020000006.1 coordinate 1,478,975, forward strand.
ACCGGAACACAGCAGCACTTAACACTGCTGTTATTAGGGAGAAAAAGGTGTGGCGGTGGTGCCGTCGGAGTGAACCACAAAGGGTTCTACCACCTTCATTCATTCTTTCTGGGGCTTGTAATACATTAGGGTATGGTCCGTGCCAAACTGCTAGCCCGCTATGAACTTGTTGCGCACAACTACAAGCATATATTCCCTAGCAACGCTAACCCTAGCTATACTAACTATTTAACATAAATAAAACAAACATCTCAACAATACTACCTAATAAGCTTTCATTACAACCTTTCATTTGTAAGTCTTATTTAAATTTCAATAGGAATATGAATATTTAGTGGAAAAGTTTAGCACCGGAATGCTTGAAATAGTCGATTCATAATAGAATGTTTTCCTTGGAGCCAAAGTACGGTTTCGTGCATGGAGAAAGGCTGAGAATAGTTCTGGCTTGTTAAAACTTTGTCTCATTCAATTAACTCAAGGTGCCTACTGTTTTAATAAAGCTCCTAAATGATTATAATTACATTTGAAGACAGTATTTTAGTAATTTTCTCACAAGTTCGGCTTTGTCTCAGATAAATTCTAGGTACTCTCACACGCTTATCTACCTATATCTAAAAAGCTCAACCGATTTCAAGGAATTTTTGTGTGTATCCAAGGTGGTCCCAGCTTGGAGGATAGGGTTGTTTCCAACACCCTAAGTAGCACTATTATTGGACTTTATTTAAGTGACACACCCGGAACTAAATTCTCATTCCTAATTTACAAGTATGATACCATGAAAAGTGAATAATTTTATTTTTAAGATTATCTATTTTTATTTTTTTCTTTCACCCCTCTAAAGCATGAATTCATAAGATATAAGGGCACCAACTACGTTCATTCTATTATCCCTTCGGAAAAGCGTCCTCTCTTACATCCTTACATCTTATGAGATCTATTTAATCTCCACTCGCCCGAGCGTTGCGGCAAATAATCATATTTCCAATTTTGCTCGTATATTCTTCACAGGAAGATGCAGACCCTATGAACTCTATAAGCTTTATGGAATTTAGCTATTTTGTTTTTAAGACGTTTCTTACATCGTACATTTTATCCCTGATCAGGGTAATTATATATTTTAAAGGCATTATAAGTCTAAACAATGTTAAATTGATCTGTAACAGATCAGAGATTAGGTACTACACACCCCCTTCCACCGAAACGCAAAAACTGGAACCTGGTGGAACACGTTCTACCACATTTAACGTCCTATTACTACTACTACTACTAAATATCCCTTAATTATAATTGTATGTGTAAAATTAATAGTAAAATTTCTACGGTACTTTTTACATACTATTCGTATGCCATTTTTTCAATTTATTACAAAAGATCACGACAAAACACAAAAAAACTCATTAGCTGTTTACATTCGGGGCAGGAATTTCCAGGAACTGTCTTAAGTTACCTGTTATCTTTATGAATATTTTATTTCACTTTCAAAATATGCGGGAAATTATTTTCCCTGTGGTATTATTACGATTTGTTCCGACCCAAGAACAATAGCACAAAAACAGAAAGGATCTACCCAAAAGTTTGCAATGCCTATTATGTGTCAAACTTCTCTACAACAACACAATACGTTTCAAACTTGTACATATATTGTTTCTTTGTTCCATGTGTTAATGAGTTAGCTAAACAAATTCGTTGCTAACCCTTTACTGTCCACTGGTGGGTATGGGTCACCTCTCAGAGTGGGAGAGAACACTATGATAGTCTACCGTACTAGCAAGTGCGAATTTCTTTATATATATTATGTGCGTGTGTATGTCACTGAACTCCTCCTAAACGACTGGACTGATTTTGATGAAATTTGTTGTGTGTGTTCAAAGGGACTTGATAATGGTTTAGATTCACAATTTAGTCCGTGGGAAAAAAAAATTAATTAATTTTTAATTCGTAATTTAATTAAGTAGTTATAGAATCGGAAACTATGCATTTGATTAAGTGATGATCTTTAGCAAAGTTGTTGTCCAAGAGCCTACGAGGGTTTGGGAGTTGGTAAAACCAAGTTTCGACAGATGGCACCACTGTCATTCCAATGCAGGTACAAATTTTCCGTTTTATGTATGCATATTATTTGTTTAAAATGCGGGCGAAGCCGCGGGCACCACTAGTTATTTATAAATCAATCACACTTTTCCGTCCAAATCAACACGACGGTATTGACCACAAATTTACCACAACCACCAGAACAAGAGGCTGACCTCTCGGCCAAAAAATGACTATATTTTTTAGCGCTATATAACATTAACATTAAACATTCGAATAAAACGGGCCCGTACTTAAATAAAATTTTCCCTTTTGTCTTAGGCTATCTTAAAAATACCAAAAAAATGAAAGAAAGAGCGCTGGTTTGGGCAGCGGACTAAAATAATGAATTTAGTGAACCAACGACGTATACTGTCGCCGCTTCGGTGACCGCCTTTGATCAGGGCGCGCATCAAAAGGGAAAATTGGGCTGCTTTAGCGATCTACGTGACTGAGGGACAGTATGGGAATATCGGTTTTATGAATAATAACAAGCCGGAATTTAAAAAGACTATGTAAAGATCCGTAAACTTCGATGTTTATAACGTGTTGAAACTGAAGATGTGCGAGAATCGTAAAAATAGTTATTCGATTTAAAAGGTGGTAGAATCCTCTGTGGATGGACTCCAACGGCATCATCGCCACACTTATTTTTGCGTAATAGCAGTAGTTTTAAGTGCTGCTGTGTTCTAATTTGAAAGGTGTGGTGTGGAAAACAGAATTTTCCGAGGAATTCCAGATTAGTCCTCCGGGGTAGCGACGCATCTGTGGTCGACGCCAAGTAAGAATCTTAACCTTATCTGGGGTCCATTACAGCTGTCCCTGGGTGGAAGTAGCCAGTTATCATCAGCAGAACTGCATGCTCGTTTGCTACTCTTATATCATAAAAAAAGGTTTAATCCTATTTCGTTCTTAAATGAGACCAGCAAAGATACTGACTGATAAGTTGAACCTAGTCAATCAATAAAGAAATCATCGCTACCAATGAAAAACAACTAAAATAACCAGAACTACTTTAATCTGGAGATTAACATAAGATAAAGCTTGTGTGTCGATAAGAAACTTAATTTACTACAGCTTGACATCCTAATGCAGACTCTTCCGTAGTTTGTTCCGAGCGTAAATCCAGCATAAAAACCTTTTCCAGACTCATTTGTCGATCTCATTTAAAAGTACTCTTAAGATGGCTACTTCTGAGAAACGGTGATTTTTATGCTAATAACAATTCTATTATGATAAACCTAAAACATTTCTCACCAATTCTGAAGTTGTATTATGAAAGTAATTATAATACAATAAAATATTATACTTCACTTTACCAACTCTATAATAGTTGCTTTATATATAGTTACATGGAACGCAAGTTATTTTAAGGTATAAAAGGTTCACTGTCATAGCGAACTCGTGCAGGTATAACATTGAAAAAAGAAACTAAAAGTAAAAAAATATGGAGTTACATAAAAACTGTTATACTCAAATGATGTATCTAGAATAGAACAAAAGTACTTAAATTGGAGAGAATAGGAAATAAATCACAACATTTAACGAAAAAATAACACTATAAGGCAGAAATAGGTACGACGGTTCCCTATTCGAATAACAAAATGTTCAACAACCTTTAAACAGAATAATAGGAAAACCCAAATGTAAAAGACGTGAAAAAACTTGGTTTTCTACAAGAACCCAAATTTGACTGCTACAATGATAGTCTTATTTGTCTCGATTCCCGGGCGAATCTCTCGTAAGTATTCCATCGCAGTTCCCGTGTACTGTGTATCGGGTAGTATTGCCCTCATAAATCTTGTAGTCGTCTAATCTAACGCTCAACTCGACAAGATATATACAACCCTTGGCGACTTTTACTGCATTCTGATGAACGATTTGACTGACCATTTTGTCTATTTGAGTATTGCTTAGATATACACTTACTGTAATTTTACTGTATTTGGTAATTTAAATCAGTAATGACTAACAAATCGAAGTTAATATATTTTAAATTCACTATAGTATTTTTTGTTTTAGATCTGAAGAAAGGATGATTTCTAACAAGGTTTAGGATAATCCATTTAATATTTATTGATATTCATGCTTACATGCATTAAGAAAAATAACAAATCTTTTAGGAAAAAAAATGAGTTCTGCAAGTGAAAAAGGCTTTGGTTTAACAAGAACCCAAATTTGACTGCTACAATGATAGTCTTATTTGTCTCGATTCCCGCGCGAATCTCTCGTAAGTATTCCATCGCAGTTCCCGTGTACTGTGTATCGGGTAGCCGGTTGCCCTCATAAATCTTGTAGTCGTCTAATCTAACGCTCAACTCGACAAGATATATACAACCCTTGGCGACTTTTACTGCATTCTGACGAAAGATTTGACTGACTTTTTTGTGTGTTTGAGTATTACTCAGATATTTACTTACGGTATTATTTCTGTTCATATTTGGTATTTTAAATTAGTAATGACTATTTTTAAATTAGTAACTGACGTAAGATATCGTGATTTGACTGACCTTTTTATCTCTTTGAGTATTACTTAGATATACAATTACTGTACTTTTACTGTATTTGGTAATTTAAATCAGTAATGACTTATCAAATCGAAGTAAATATCTTTTAAATTCACTTTAATATTTTTTGTTTTACATATGAAGAAAGGATGATTTCTAACAAGGTTTAGGATAATCTATTTAATATTTATTGATATTTATGCTTACATGCATTAAGAAAAATAACAAATCTTTTAGGGAAAAAAATGAGTTCTCCAAGTGAAAAAGGCTTTGGTTTAACAAGAACCCAAATTTGACCGCTATAATGATAGTCTTATTTGTCTCGATTCCCGGGCGAATCTCTCGTAAGTATTCCATCGCAGTTCCCGTGTACTGTGTATCGGGTAGTATTGCCCTCATAAATCTTGTAGTCGTCTAATCTAAAGCTCAACTCGACAAGATATATACAACCCTTGGCGACTTTTACTGCATTCTTACGAAAGATTTGACTGACCTTTTTGTGTCTTTGAGTATTACTTAGATATTAAACGGTATTATTACTGTTCATATTTGGTATTTTCAATTAGTAATGATTTATCAAATTAAGTTAATATTTTTTAAATTCATTGAAATATTTTTGGTTTTTGATCTGAAGAAAGGACCATTTCTGATATATTTTACGATAATCTATTCTATCTTATGTGTCAAACATAATTTATATTTATACTTACACGCGGTAAGAAAAATGACAGAGCTTTTAGCAAAAAGTAGTATTGTCCTCATAAATCTTGCAGTCGTTTAATCTAACGCTCAACTCGACAAGATATATACAACCCTTGGCGACTTTTACTGCATTCTGACGAAAGATATCGTGATTTGACTGATCTTTGAGTAGGTAGTACTGAGCAAATTATCTTACTGTACTATATGTATTACTTAGCAAATGTGCCTAAAAGTTACTGTACTATATTTAAAATTAGTTATCACTTAATCAGTTATATGAATCACTGATCAAATCAAAGTTAATATTTTCACTTAAATATTTTTACTTAAATATCTGAAGAAAGGTAGATTACTGAGAAGTTTTATTTCATATTTTTTAAGATTAATATAAAAATATCTTTGGTCACAAAGCCGACTTGACCGAAAAATTTGTTATTACTAAAAAATGTATAATCTTGGCTCTCAACTTTTTGTCAACATTTTCGCCATATATCCATTTTCGTATCACAAGATTCTAAACTCCTGTAAGGTCATTAACTGTTTATGCGTCACAAGACAGAGCTATCACGTAATGAAAACGTAATGCTGAAAGTTGGGAAGTGAACTTACTTATTTAGGGTAACATGGGACTGGGTAATGCATAATAAAGTTGTTAGAAGCTAGTACAAATTCTCTAATAATCTCCGAAAATCCATGCAAAGCTATCATTAATGATTTGGTGACACGATGTCTGTTTGAAATGATAATTCCAGTTTTTATAATATAGTAAGTGGTTACTGCCGCCCATGGACATCTGTAATGAACCCCAAATATTTCTAACTGAGGTCGGCTACAAATTCGCTACCTCTGAGGACTTATCTTAAAGATACTTGGAAAATAATGTCTCCCTTACCACACCCTTCCAACCAGAACACAGCAGGGCTTAACACTGCTGTTATTGGGCAGAAATAGCTGTGGCGGTGGTGCCGCCGCAGTCGAATAGCAAAGGGTTCTATGATCTTATTAATTATTTAATGTTTCTTTTATATTGTAACAACAGCAATACCGAATCCTGTTGACATATATTATTTTATTTCTTTATGTATAAATATGGTTAAAAAGTAAGATTAGACATTATTACTATTAATTTGGGAAAAAAATATTTTAAAAAGAATAACGGACAAAGTGCTACTTTAAGAAATTACAACCGACCAATGTATGATAGATGTGAATCATATTTCAATGGAAGTATTTTCCAATAAAATGAATCTTCATACACGTGCATCTCGCACAAAACGCTTTCAATAAATAGGTACTATTCAATTGAGTTATCGTGAAATCGAATTAGATTGAGCGTTAAATTTGTGACACATTGTACATTGAAAATCGTAATTACATATTGGGAACCGAGTTTCATTATACCAAATCAGACTCGCTTAATGAGAATACTAGATGGTCGACGAAACTACGTATGGGAGTTGCATGGAGGGATCATCATCATCATATAATTTATGAATTTAAGTTAATGAAATAAGCATCAGTTTATTTTATAATGATCGTATTTGGTTTATTAGAGACTTTTCATTAAGAGATTTTCTCAACATCGAACTTCAATCATTATATAATTATAAAGAACCTATTACAAATTAGTTTTTTTAAGTTTATGCAGTTACAAACGTTCATCATTCGAAAACACAGATGAATCAAAACATTAATTAATAATCTTTCAAAAATATCCATAAATATTATTCGAGACATTCTTAGATACGAATCTTATCAGGGGTTGATTACAGTTGGGTGGATTGCATGCTCGTCAGTTAATCTGTTATAAAAAGATCCGCCAGACAGTGTTTGTGACGGAATACCTAAATGTAACTTAGTAAGTTAAATTAAAGACTTCATTATCTAGCTCTATGTAGAGATATAGTAGTCTTGGGGCCTTTCGTAGCAGACTCGGAATTACGAACTTTAAATTAGTGGTTTTCAGGTAGAGGCGGAGCTTCAACTTTACATTTAGAGTGCTAATGTGTTTAAAGTGTTCCTTACTTTATATAAACTATGTGTTTTGTTAGTAATGTTTAAATTATAAAACAAAAAGCAAAATGAATGTAAGAAGGAGACCTATTATAAATTACATGGAGTATTTCCGGTAGAAAGCAGAACGTTACGTTGGATATTTAATCGAAGAATAGTAGATCTGAAGGTGGTAGGCACATTGTCACAATCAGTTCTACCTTACAGACGTTTTAGTGAGTAATGTTGAGTATATTATAACCATAACCTTTAACCATAAAGGAATACCAAATGCCACGTTTAAGTACGTTGTTACTGATTGTCAGCATTTTATTCATATCATTTACGTGTCTCACTTTTCTCATACACTTACAGAAATCGCAAAACATCTCGGTGATCGGCTTCAGGTTGAACCTCTTTTCTAAATGTCCACAAATGTTCATGTGCGGCAGTAGCCATTTACCATCAAGTGCACTGTAAGTCTTTTGCTATTTAAATCTTATAATAAGAATTTCTAGCAATTGGATTGCTGTAGTTTTTAACCTACTAACATTCGATTAACCGTAACCATAATGGTTAGCAGTAGATTAAAAGTTACATCGTTAACTAGCGTCGTTGCAGGGCATGTCATATAGCTTTTTGATGATTAAAAACATTTTCGCTCGCATTTTAATTGACGGCAACGACCTTTTTAGGATTTTTGCTCAGTCGGTACTTAGTCGTAAAAAAAGATAATTTCAATTTTCCCCACAGACGGCGTCTGAATTGCACCCTTTCGCAATAACAATATGAGAACGGAAGGGCGGAAGGCGTCTGTTCACACGCTCGTGTTCGAGTGGGTTTGAGCTTCGCGTCTATGAAAGCACAGTTAGGACGTCTGAAAATTATTTCAGAAGCATCGTATTTTACTGTGACAATCTTCTGACAAATTTTGACTTATTTAGAGAGGAAAATGAATAATATTGGTATACATGATAGGAAGGTATTTTATCTGGGAAATGAGGTACTCGTACCTAAGCCGTCTACGCCGTATCATAGTCACTTAGTGCTCGCCTAGCGGTTAAGACAAATATTATATTTTAGTCTGTAGTTAAGACGCAGCTTCCAATCGAGAGTTCCAATGTTTGAATTCTAGACACGCACCTCTGAATTTTAAAACTTATGCGCGTAATAAAATACCACCATGATAGACACATCTTTAAAAATATATAATATGTGAAATCTATCAACCCGCATTTGGCCAACTCAGTAGATTATAGCCTAATCCTCCTCACTCTGAGGAGGCCCGTACCTAGCAGTGCGATAGTAATTTGTTGATGATGATGTCTGCCTTATATAACGTACGTAGTCTGTCTTAGTCTGGATACTCTGGATGTCTGCAATTTCCTAATATGTAAATCACAATGTCTAGTTGAAATTGTTCACAGAAGCATTGTTATTCTAAAGTGCTGAGACAGCGCGGTTCATGTATAACACTATTTTTAAATCCGAAAACAGGAATGTAAGAGTTTCTATTATTTCATTTTTTCTATTATTATTTCTATTTTTATTAGGCAGAAAAATAATGGCGGTGGTGCCTACCGACTTCTATTTTCTGAGATTCATATATTTTTATTTGATTAATTCCAGTTGAAAGGCTTATTTTATCCTAGCTGACCCGGCAAACGTTGTGTTGCCATATAAATAAAAAAATGTTAAGGGTGAACAGCCCTTATCACTCAGGGGTATGATTTCTATGATTCTTTTGTATGTAATAGTTAATACTGTTAACTTTTTTAATTAGGGATGACTGAGAGTATTATAAACGTAGGAGTAGACAAATATAATCAGAAAGCTTTGAACTGCTAAGCTATCGGGAGTTACACGTGTTATTGTGAGTCAACCATAAAAGATAGACATATGCTGTCGTGGGATAAGTTTTATATAATTTTAAGAAAAACATTTCCGTCATACATGATTTCTGTGTAGCTTTAACCATTTAGGTTGCACACGCGACGGAAGCTTAAAAAATGGAGTAACTTCTCCCGTTTTCCCAACATTTCCCTTCACTGCTCTGCTCATGTACAGAATATATATTTCATGTACAGAATTGACCTCTCTACAGATTTATTATAAGTATAGATAATATAGGAGTAGCAGACGAGCATGCAGTCCACCTGATGATAAGTGGCTACTGCCGCCCATGGACATCTGTAATCAACCTCAGATATTCCTACTTGAGGTCGGCCACAGATGCGCTGCTACCCCTGAGGATTAAGCTCAGCTGAAACGCCTCAGAAAAGTATGTCTTATGAGGCGAAAATAAGTGTGGCGGTGGTGCCGCCGGAGTCGAACCACAAAGGGTTCTACCGCCTTCAAATTAACTTGTTATTAATTTTACAATATAAATTTTAAATAAATGACAGAGCTCTTAATCAAATTGAGTTAGCTATCTTATGCGTAAGATGTAATAATCTCGTTAATAATAAATATGCTAATACATACGAACAAATTTTTCACGAACACATGAGCAGCGAAATAATGATTGATGAAGTTTCCTTGAAAACTTCATGCGAGAATTGCTTTTTCGTCGCGCAAAATTTAATTAAATCTCTTGATTATTGTCAACTTAATTGCGCCTGAGATAGCAAGTACCAATTACCTACTTTGTTTATGACACAAGGATGAATAAATATTTTAGGGTTCTTTACTCATGTAGACATGTCGCAGGCTGGTTCGAGTTAAAGGCGTGTTGATGGGTTGATGTCTTTATTATTACTGTTCTAATACTAAGCTTAACCTAACTTATATAACTAAGAGTCTTACACACACTACACTCAAAGGGTTAAGACCTTATTACTACGCCTCCGCTGTCTGTCCGTATGTTACAGGGATCTATTTCTTGTACTGTCGTAGTCTCTTGAAATGTTTACAGAACGTGTATTACTTGTGCTTTTACAAGGAGTACTAAAAATAAAAGTGTAAATATTTTAAACTGCTTTGATGAAACGAAATGCAAATTTGGTGGTACGGAACTTGTTCGACTTGCATTTGTGTAATATCAATAATACAGGACCACGTTCCTTGTAAATTGTAAAATAATAACGATAACGTTGTAATAAAATGACATAAGATATAAAAATTCACGAGAATACTTATACGTTACGAAATTACACTTCATAAAATTTACCTAGTAATAAAATTATGCCAACAATTTAAATTTACAATTTCTTTATAGGCATGTTAAAGTCTGGTTACTACAGAAAGATAATAAAATATAACATTACCAAACACGGCTTAAATAATATAAAGTAAAAACAATGAGACCACCCCTATTTTTTCTGTCTTTATTCTTCATGTTTTGAATTTATGTGTTTCCTTGTATGCACGTAAAAAGTTGTATCTATATTTTTTGGCGAGATTAATAATAAAATATTTAAAAATATGTACATATGCGCAAGAAGATAAACTCTCACAAAAAATACAAAATGATTGGTAGGTACATTTTATATCATCATCATATAGTATCATATTATATCGTATTCGTATTACATCCCATTGTATGTACATCTACACTCCATCATTACCATTTCTGTTATAAAAATCATTTCCAATATTGTTTACTCAAGGCGCACCTAAAACAATATGACTTTAAAAAATATTTAAAACTAGTTTTTGCCCGCGGCTTCGCCCGCGTTTAAAAGAAAATAATATGACATATAATGGATTATGATATGAAAATAATCGATTTTTTGGTCCAAAAGATCGATTCTCCGATTAATCGATCTTAGATCGCCATCCCCAGTTCCCGTGGGAGTTCAGGGATAAAAATTATCCTATGTCCTTTCTCGGGTCTCAGACTATCTTTGTACAAAATTTCATGAAAATCGGTTCAGTGGTTTAGGCGTGAAGAAAAGACAACCAGACAGACAGACAGAGTTACTTTCAGATTTATAATATTAGTAAGGAGTAAGGATTAGTAAGGATTCGCCTCCAGTCTTTCAAAGATAAACAGCTAGCTAGTATTTGACACCTAACCTACGCCCGATTGGCGTTGCGGTTCTGACAATTACTTTACCTCGGATATTTGATCTGACTTGGTTCGAGTCTATTAAATGCACCTTGCCATACAAACATGGCCATCAATATGAACGTAACATTAAAGTTGGAACACATTTTACCACTGACAAGTATTGTAGCAAAGGAAATTATATTGCCGCTAAACAAAATTTTTATAACGTTTTGGTAACAGAGCATCAATTTACCATTAAGGAAAGAATCAGAAAGTAACATGTTGTGCTTATAGGAGAAGAAAATTAGAAATATTCAGACTGAAAATAAACAAAAAAACATACTTTAATATCTTTACGCAACTTGTAGATATAACCACACCTATTTCGGCTCTATAATAGTTCCGACTCAGTAATGCCTCTGTGGACAGCTTAAAACGCATTAATGACCTTTTATGTCATAAAATTTATAAATCATAAGTCGACTAATAAATTTACCGGATAATTTATCAGATTTTTAATATCTTCACAAACGAGCACCTATGCGCGCTTCCTTTCTATCGGTATTGGTGTCTAGTAATGTTAGATTTCCCGTTGCCTTTAAAAATATCAGCAACAAACATACATATTCTAATATTTGGATTACGAGTAATACGTGGATTACTAATATTATAAATCCGAAAGTAACTCTGTCTGTCTGTCTGTCTGGTTGTCTCTTCTTCACGCCCAAACCACTGAACCGATTTTAATGAAATTTTATACCAAGATAGTCTGAGACCCGAGAAAGGACATAGGATAATTTTTATCCCGGAAATCCCACGGGAACTAGGGATGACGATCTTTCTTCTTCTTCATCAACCCATTACTGTCCCACTGCTGGGCACGGGTCTCCTCTCTGAATGAGAAGGATTAGGCCATAGTCTACCGCGCTGGCCAAGTGCGTATTGGTAGACTTCACATACCTTTAAGATTTTTATCTCTTAGGTATGCAGGTTTTCTCACGATGTTTTCCTTCACCGTTTTAAGCAAGTGATAATTAATTTCTAATACGCACATAAATTTGAAGATCAGAGGTGCGTGCCTGGGATTTGAACCTCGGACCCCTCGATCGAGAGGCCGCGTTTCTTAACCACTAGGCTATCACTTTAAACGCGGGCGAAGCCGCGGGCAAAAACTAGTATGGATGTATGAACGGATGGATACGAAAAATACAAGCATATTACGAAAATTAGTCCAAGATTCAAAAGATGTTTCGTGTGCGAGTCTGGTTTGCACTTGTCCGGTATTAGTTTTTAATGATGATAGATATCCAAGTAAAAAAAAAATACGTTTTAAAAATTTAACGCATTTTCTCCCAGCATTTGTTGACCTAACAAAACTGTTGGAAGCCTTACTGATTTTAAAGTCATGTTAGATTTTCGGCCCTTTTCTGACTGTTAGTCCGGGACTAACATAACTTTTGAAAATTATCTTATCTTTATTATTTATACAAGAAAAAAAAAAGATCGCCAAATTCAATCTTATATAAACACGCGATCGCAGGAGTGCAATAAAAGAAGTAAAGAATTATTCACTGATAAAAATATATTAAGGCCTCACTTTAGCTTTTAATTCGCATTCGAAACACTCGAATGGCAGGTAAGAGTATGTAAATAGAAATTTATAATAGTATTCTTTACACTTAGAACTTTCTTTCCTTCAAGCTGGGAAATATCTAAGTTACTTAAAGCTGCACTGAATAACTAACGAGGATCATTAGTATTAGTTTAAAACTAGTATTAGCTTAAGCACTGAATTCAGCGTTAAATGTCTAATACCCATATTTCTCTCACGCCGCAGAGATTTATCATCCTGTGGAACATTTTGTATGAACTACCATTCCATTAAAATTGACATTAATATAAGATAATGAAAATGTAATATGAGGAATAATTATAGAGGTAAATGTGAGCGTCGCTTGCAATTTTTTTTTAACATCTTCCTACTTACCTTTATATTGTTAATGTGTGTATAGACACAACTTTGTCCCGTTTTTAACAATGTATGTAAGCAAGCACTTATGCTTAACAAGTTAACAATAAAAGTCGTGTAAAGCTTTTAATGTAATTTTTTGTTCACATAATATTTCCGACACTGTAGGACAACGATGTTCTTTTGTTTGGTATGCCCTTTTACTAACAATGTGTACCCCATACAAGGGTGTAAAAATCTAATGTGGAGACTGATGGAGCCGAAGATTTTATACAGATAAGGAACAATGGACCATAATCTGTTCCCGTCACGTTTTGCCGAAAGGAGTAGGATTTCGTGTAGTGCAGGTAAAAATAAACGGTCACTCAGTAACCATGTTTACAGAGTAAGTTAATCTTGTTACTTATATTTATAATATAAAGGTGTTATATATTTACGGTACCTTCTTACTATCTTTGGTTATAAAATGAAAAGTCTATTTAAAATATTCTATACTATTGTCCTAATGAAATCTACTTAGAGTTCGCAATTACATAGGTTCCTACAAAATCCAGAGCATTCAAATACAGTTTCTCCAAGTAAAGTTTAGAGACTGCTGGAAGAACCTATTGTTATAGGCTTAAACTTTGATGAGTTCATCCGCAAAGCAACTGATTAGATTATAGAAGTTACTTAATAGAAGCTAAATAATAATAGAGTGCTATGTTCATCATATATTACCTATGTGGAGCTTTTGATGAAAACAAAAAATATTTGATCCATTTTTCTATAAAAATGTAGCGCTTAACCGTGTGTAAACAAACACATTGTTACAGAGGTCTTCTTATTTAGATGACTTTGCAACTTTCACTTTACTTTTGTACATTTGGACACAAAAAATAACCGCTCAACGACATTGCGGTTACAGACAGCTGGCTGCACAAGTCCGGTGTTCGTTCGGAAGCCAGTCGCAGTTCAAGTTTCAACGGAGAAGCTTTCCGTTACCTGTGTTGTAACATCGTTATTTTTTGAATGAGCCGCGTTCGTGACATTGGTTTGATGACCATTTTATCTAACCAACGGACCCGCGCGTGAGAGAGAGGGGTATATGTCTGCGTCAACGCGTCAGTGCCTCCCGCGCCCGGCATTCACTACCGCGCGCCCTCTTACTCCGCGCGTACTTGACACATCGCTTCGCAACAATCTCGCAGATGTGTTCCGCGGGTGTACGTTAGTGTACTTTAGTGGCTTTGGAAGTTTTGCGTAATCAGGAATAATGGGTGCACTCCATGTTGTGTTGTTTGTGACTTGGGCAGCCTTCGTGGCCGCGGATAACAAGCCGACCATCGCCGAAAAACTTGCAGAAGATGCGGACCTTTCTGAGGTAACTTAAAACTTTCGCTCGACTTTAAATTATTATATAACTGTCGTTTTGAGACTTTTATCGTAAATATTATATACGCAATCTAATTATCTTTTAGTGAAAGCCCCTTGTAGACAAAAGTTTCATTTATTAGGAACTTTTGAACACATTTTTTGCGATTATCGCTTTAATCGCTACGAAACTTCAAAACTCGTTTTAATGAAGAATAACTAAGCTTGTAATTTTCACTTGAAATGTAGATTATAAGTAAAGTCAGTTATTATCAAGTCTGCGTACAATAAAGTTAATATTCCTCCATAAAGCGGAACAATTTAAGGCTTTAATCTTCATTGTTAGAGCAGCTTTAAAGTTGTATTAAAGCGTACTAAGATATAAATTATAAATACTATAATACAATATGAATTCGGACCCTTAGTTTTATGTTATTTATACACTTAAGAGTGCTTTTATTTCGAAATTTTCCAATCGGCTTGTACTTTTATAAAGTAGAAGAATTGCAAGAAGTGCCCGCCTGCGCTACATAAAACCTGTTTGTTTGCTTGGTACCTACTACGAGATTTTATAACTATAGTTTTTACGTATCTCCTACTGTTTAAGTGGCTTATAAATATTCTGTTGTAGATATGTTGTAGACGTGATTCGTTTGGAAACACTTTAAGTAAAGTACAAGTACCTCATCACAGCTTTACAATAATTGAGTGATTGATGTTCAGTTTAATTTATTGTCTACTTAAATGTTATGTTTCGTACAAAAAATCCTTATTACTTTTATAAAAATACTTTTTACATCTCAACAATGGATTCTTCGTTTAAGAGTTTTATTTAGTATTTTTAGAAACTCTACCTTGACATCGCTCTTTTCTTAGAAGTTTATCGTTATTAATAAAATCTTTTTGATTACACGTTGGTGAAAATTTACGACGACGAAATATTTTGTTACTTGTCTTATCTTTTACGTTAACCGTGATGAGCCTCGATTATACTGAAATCACTTTTATTCGCGTTCAAAGGAAGGTACCGTTTTTGTAAAAAATGTGATTCTCTCCTGACAATAAAATGTCTTTATGTGAAGCCCGAGAAGGTATTCGCTTATCTTATAGCTTGAAATAAATGAAATGGTCATTACGTAACTCTTGTTCTAATACGAGGATTTCAACGTAGGTATGTTTGCTTTAAATTGCTCTGTACGTATTTCAAAAGCAAAGCAGTAATGACGATGATAGCTTAAGCATATAATCGATTTACCAATCTATATATTCCGATTTTAATCTAAAGTATTACATTTTGAAGTTGATAGAAGTCTTCGTGACTCGACTCCGGCGGCACTATCACTAAACTATTTTTGCCTTATAATAGTGTTAAGTGCTGCTGTGTTCAGATTTGATGGGTGTCGCATGGTAGACACAATTATGCTAGACGTCCCAATTTAGTCTTCAGGAATTATGACGCATTTGTGACCAACTTCAGGTAGAACTTTAATCTTATCTGCTTTCAAAATACAGCACAATGGACGGAGATGGTGGTACTTAATCTATGGTGGGCTACATGCCACCTTATATTAAGTAAAGCTTGATTATTGCTTCTGCAATCTAAAAAATCGCAAATATACCTAATATGCACTCACTTGTAATAATAATAATGTCTTGTTTTATCGATGAAGATCGTGAGGCAATTTACGCCTGAGAATTCTATAATATTACGTTTAAAATATGTGAAGTCTACACGTGACCAGCACTACGATTCCACCTATTTCCAGCAGTAGGACAGTAGATTCATCGATAAAATATTTCGCTATTTATGGAAAGTGAACATCTATTTTTTACCTCTTAGCTACTTGCACAGACTTTTTACGGCCTTGGTTTTAAAAGCTTTGCACTTTCACGAGCTTACCAGACTCCCTATATAGCTATTTTAATGAATATTACTTAAAACTTTACCTCATTATTCTGTACAGAGATGAAAGAAAGTAAAACAGTGGTATGCGAAACTCGAATTGTGTATTAAAATACATAAAATTATTTTGTAATTATGCTTTTAGGAAATAATGTTGTATCTTTTTAGTAGTATATTGGCAGCTAAGAAGTCAACGGTCTTCTTGTTGATGACTATTGCCTGAGACTATTGCAATTTCGTTTTGTTTAAATTTATAAAACTCTTTCCATGAAGAACATTCTTCGTTTTACGTATACGTATATATATCTATATATAAAGGCAGGATTTAATTTTGTCCTCTAAGTGCCAACTTAAAGGAGTGCGTCTTAATTTGACGCTGACTGTAATTGGTGTAGAAAAAGTTATCATTTACTGTTCATTCTATACTTTTCTTTATCCATCTTTTTCATTTTTTCTAATCCTTAGTACAACATATCATCCGATATCTACTGATTAGGATCGCACTGCTACACTAAATAGCATTGAGCATTTTCGCTTTTGCTTGTTCAAGGGTGGTAGAGTTTTTTATGATTCCATTCCAGAAGGACCACCGCCATGCCTGGGTATATCTGACTTATTCGTGATCAACCTAAAGTTATTCGAATCCTATCTGGGGTGGATTATTGATGTTTGCTATGGGAGTCAGTTGCCACTTACTATCAGATGGAGAGCATGCGTTTGCTACTTCTATAACAAAATAAATATAGTTTACAAAACTAAAAAACACGCTTTTCTGATAAATACAACTAAAAAGTAGAGCGCCCCCACTTCTTCCACAATTATACTATTTACTGTTCCTTAACTGATTCCTAGATTGAAAATTATTTTCTACTTTTTAGTTGATTTTATCATAAAAGCGTGTTTTTTAGTTTTTTGAACTATATTTATTTTATTAATTTTTAGTATTTGTTCTTATAGCGACCACCATATTTAAGAACATTTGAGTTATAGGGAAATAATATTATTATTTTCAAAACTAAAAATCACGCTATAACAGTTATTGAAACTAAAGTTCCTAAGTAACTTATTTTTGTTGCAATTTAGTAACTTTTGCGATGAACTTTGTCTAAGGCGCTCGAACAATCTCGTCTCGAAAATCGTTAATCCTGAGGATGTTGATAAGGACAATGGTACAAAATTATTAAAATCGTGTATTGTCATCGGTTTTTGATAATTCTTCAACATTTTAAATTAAACTAAACGTTCAAAGTGGATAGAAATCGGGTTCTTAGATTCCGTTACATAGTTACATACATACATACAACCCAAGCTAATAAAAGCGTGTTAAAAAAACATAAACCAGTTTACTCGCTGGAAATAGGTTTTTCACTAGTACGTAGGCCTTTTAATGCTAATTGTGCCACTCGTTAAAATACGTTAGAACGTGTTACATAATACTTTTTATTCAAACACAGTCCTCGGTACTCATTTTGATTAAAAAAGGTAACATCCATTGCTCACGTAACATTATTTACTGGGTGATCCATTACAGGGTGTTTAGTAAGCGTCTTGTTACTTAAAAGGGTCTTAAAATAGAAAATAAACTCTCGATACATTTACAATTATACCTACATTTTCTTTTGTTTTGTGATCGGACAATTAGAACGATAAAATCTTTGCGTCGCTGTCTTTTGGAATAGGACTTTTACAATGTATTATGTACCTACATATATTGTCTCTATTTCTGAGAGGGCAACTACTCAAATATGGACGCAATAGTTTTGATTATGTAAGTATTATATTTTTCTTGGTATCATGCTCAGTTCGTTTTCACTAGTTAACTATTAAAGTTATGTTTTCATTATAATTTGTACATAAAAAGCGTGAACTGTCCGCGGTTAATTAAATCAAATTAATTTAGTTACGAGCCTATGTTGGCATTTGACACTTTTTTACGTTCAACTTCAAACTATTCTGTAAAACTGCTTTATATTCTTAAAATCAATTCGCAATTAAATTAATATTTTTAAATCTATAGGCGTCGATGAAGTTGGTGACGTGCGCTTGAGCAGAATGGGATGGACATTTAAAGTTGAGGAATTCAGATATTATGGAGCATTGATGTACTGAACTTTAAATTTGCCATTTTGTCAGTCCTTTGTGAAACGCTACTCAACGTGAAACCTTATTTCCGTCTTGAGACTATGTATTTAGAATATTTTGTGAAACAGTATTTATACGTACTTTTGCTCGATTACTTGACAGGTTTATAAATTATATATTGTACCTATGTAATTTTTAAGTGTTTTGTATAACGTACAAGTTTAGTATAAAATCAAATCAAATCAAAAAATATTTCATCCAAAATAAATTCTTTACATAACTCTTTTTGAACGTCAATATATCGACCGCTATGCTACGAGTATAAGATTTATAATCATTTACTTCACAAATAGTACAATATAATTATTATCTCGGCATACGATATACCTATCTTACGTCGTTTACATTAATCAATATAATACCGAGAAGAATGCCATGTAACCTTACCGCAGCGGTAATAATCTTATTAGTTAATCCACTTCGCCCGGAGACCTTCGTAACTTGGTGTTACGTTGTTTTTTTCAAACCTGGCGTTAAATTTTTGGCTATCGGTTAAGTTAATTAATGGTAAGCTTTTAGCTTGATTGACAGTTTGAATTACAAGTGGGGTCCATTAATATCAGTATACATTACGAGAAAACATTGATTGAGTAATGCTCGGATGCGCTCTTGGTTACTTAATTGAGCAGACGTCTCAAATGGATACATCCGCCCGACTTCTGTTACCTTGCGATTATATTCAAACAAACGTTATTTAAAGGAAACCCTTATTTATGTCAATTTTTATTTCTGTTTCTATACTTATTCTCAAATTTTTTGGTGAGCTGATATCGTATGCCTCAGAAACCTGTAGAGTTCCTCGCTTATCATTTAATCTAGCCATCCTTCCACTCATCGTTAGCAGTGTTCGATTTTAGGCATGATATGTTAATAAGTATGACATTTCCGTCCGTCAAAACGTCCTAATTCGGGAGAAGAAAAACTTGATTTACAACCCTGTTATTTCCGATTATAGCAACATCTCGTCCTTAATAGTAAGACAAATCTTACAATCCCGTCACGTCTTACCAGGGGATGTGTGTCGCGTAAGTGTCAAACATATAAATAGCTAATTTAAATATGAATAAAGCAATTTGGCTACCAGAAGTGACCGGCAAGTTCTTGGGTAACGTCAACTGTTATCATATTACCGGCTTCCTCTAAGTAGTGATTATTATGGACAACGGGTCCCTTCGTCATTCGACGGACAGCTTAATTTCATTTGAGCATCCTCGTGAAGGTTACGACTTATAGCTGATATCATGTTACATTATGGGGAACTCGTATCATATATTAAATTACTCGGAATTATTCATTGCGTTCTGAAATTCAATAAAACAAGCGTAATTGTGTAGCTAAAATAAGAATTTGTGAAAGCTAACAAAAATATTTACGAACGTATTTTTCGAAATCATTGAATGAAAAGTATCGCGTACAGTATGTCATTTATTTTGTTCAAATTGAGCGTGATATGCATTGTTCTGTGTAGAAGGAATTCGAAGTATTTTAATAACACTTTGCCCGCCGAATCCAAATAAGCGTAAGGATTGAGGATATGAATTATTTCAAAATTAAATTCTGCGAGGTCTATTCGGTTCCTTTATCGCAATCAACTTTGATGTGAAATTTATTTATACGAATATTGAGCTCCTAAATTTGTTAAAATTGGATTTCTCTTGCCTTTTAGTACATAGTTCATATAGGTAATATCTGACTACTAAAACCAAATATTACGTGACTTAAATGAGTATAAAAAGTTTCCCCTTTTATGGTAGAAAGTAATTATATAAGCCAAAGTCATAAACACTGTTTCTGCCTATAAACGTAATCACTTTTTACCGGATATACCCACAGATTGCGAAACATTTATTGTAATATCGTTTCGCGTTTTATTTACGAAACGAATTGCCACATCATATTTTCTAATTTAAGGACTTTTACTTTAAATGTGGTAGAACTCTCAGTGGTTCGACTCCTGGGGCACCACCGTCACACCTATTCTTGCCTAATAACAGCAACGTTAAACACTGTTGTGTTGTGGTTTGAATGACATGTTGGTTGGTTGGTTGGATGTGGTAAGGGAGATATACTTTTTCGAGGCATTCAAGCTTAGTTCTCAAGGGTAGAGGCACATCAGTAGTCGGCGCACCTATGTATGGACACTGAAAGGCAAAAATATACGCCAAAGGACTGCCTTTATTATCACTGGATAATATGATTTTGTCTAAAAGGCCATAAAAGGCCAAAAGGACAGCGCAATAATACTATATTTTGAATTACTCATATTTTGAAGACAAACTCAATTAAAGCAACAAATATGATGTGGGTACAACTTATCTGGCATCTTTGCGTTTATCTTTGCTGTAGATAATGAGCAAGGGTAAACGGAAGTGGAGTTACTTAAGTTTGGGGCTTTCTGTTTGAATTCACTGAACCTCGAAATCCCTGTTAATGTGGTTTGAAGATATCTCAATTTAGTGGTCAACTTCATTAAATAGTAAGGACCCTAATTAAAAGGGAATGGAATTAAACATAAGGGTATTTTCTCATTTTGTTCGAGTACGGACCCATATTAGTTATTTACGTACGAGTTGAAGGTTAATTTAAAGCCATAGAGACTATTTTTATAGCTACCTAGTACCTAACCTTGAATAATTTATGAATTTAAGACGACCCCCGGGTCCCGGGTTCGATCCCTGGCCAGACAGATATCTAAATGATTAATTTGGATTTCTGTTTCTGGGTTTGGGTGTTTGTGTATTTGTCTATGTGTGTGTCCATGGCACCCACGACAGGGAATCCAAGTGTGGGGCTGTGAGTGTAGAAAGCGTTTTATTTATTGTTTATTTATGAAGTCTGCTATGAAGGATAAAGACAAAAAGTGTGTGTGATAACAAAAACTAAAAATGTATTATTTTAATAAAATAATTCGTTAAAAAAATGTATTTGTATTTTAAATTTTTGTTATATAAAATGGTTTTCTTATATTTAAAATGTTTCATAAACGTGTATTAAATCAAGTTGCTATAAATAAATAAGAAGAAGTAGGGTTTCTATAAATGAATTTGTATAAAAGTTGCGTACCCAAACATCAATCTTAAATAATGGTTGCTACCTACTTCGTCGAGATCAAGTATGACTAACTCAGGTCAATTACAGTAACACTTCATGTTATGAATATTGGTAGTTATAAATCGTTTCCATGCGGGTCGTTGATACGTTTCTTATATTTCTACAGTACTTAAATATTAGTTAGTTATAAGAGGGAAAAAAGTTTGGTGAATTGTTTTTTGTAACGTTACGTTATGTTAAATAATGTTTAATTATTATTATCGATTTAATATAATGTAGTTATATGATTATCAACATTTTTTTATATTTTTATTTACCTATAGGAACATGTGTTTTTTTTATTATTAAGGAGAAATGTATGATTTATAAGGCAAATTATTTAATCGTAAATAAGAAATACAGAAGCATTATTATTATCGTATCTTTACTGTAAAATACGTATTCCATAAAACGTTTTGCACATAATTGACTACTTGTCAAAGTTCTAGTAAGTTTAAAATACGTTAAAAGACGTTTGAACGGATAATAATACGTGCGACAATGATCCGAACAACTTCGGAATACGTAAGTGGGAATGCGTCACGCCCGAAGCCCGCATCCAACGCCTATATTGAATTCCAGCCAATTGTTCCTCACCTCCAGGAACTACGAAAATCGAAGGAAAAAGTTGACTAATTTTGTAATAACACCGTATGAATAAATAATAATTTATCATCGTTTAATTTACACCGCAAGAATCTTAATAGAAATGAAAAAGAAGACAATTTTGAACTATTGAATAAATTATGTAATAACCACGATATTATACAATAGACCTTGAACCATCTTGATCAATATTCAATGGACTATTAAAATATTAATCAAATCTATGTTACTATATAATTAATTATTGTTTTACATGTTTTAATAACAACTATAAAACAAACTATAACAATAGATATAAAATATACACACTAAATAAATAGTTATGTTATTTCTTCTTTTATTATTTCGAGTATGTTCATAAACTTCACTTCCGAACGTATGCTTGGAAGTCATTTGTGGTTTAACAGTTACAGAAACTTTAAAACGATCTGCACTCAGCTTATTACTCTAGCGAAATAGAGCTCTGATTTTCACTTTAGCTTTAGTAGTTCCATTAATTCGCACTTATGAACTTTTGATGGTAGACCTGTGGTTCGACTCCGGAAGCACCAGCGATACATCTATCTGCTTAATAACAGCAATGTTAAGCGCTGTTGTGTTCTGGTTTGACCGGTGTGGCTATTTCTGCCGAATAACAGCAAAGTTAAGCGCTGCTGTGTTCTGGTTTGACCGGTGTGGCTATTTCTGCCGAATAACAGCAAAGTTAATCGCTGCTGTGTTCTGGTTGATGATGATACTTTTCTAAGGCTATTCTAGCTTCTTTTTTGGGGTAGCAACGCAAGTGTGGTCGACCCCAGCTAGGAATCTAATCATATCTGCGTTTGGTTACAGATGTACAACAGAGATTACAGAGGTACAACATATAGTAACAGTTTGAGGGTAACCTAGTATCTAAGACAAACTTACATAGGGTTTATATGGATACTTTTCAATTGTAAACCAATATCTTTTATTGTAATAAATTAATAAATGTCCATGGGCGGTAGTACCTACCCACTTAATATCCGGCGGGTTGCATGCTTGTTTGGTACACCTATATTATTAAAACTTTATTTATAACACTATGTTTTCCAAAGCATTTCATAACAGTCACGTAATTTTTCACCTCCTCGCAACGAAGTAATCCAATGTGATCGGATCCGCAAATCGCATTCGAAGGCTTTACTATATAGGTCAGGGCATTATCTATTTGTCGTGTGGTATCTAAGGTGTCACGCAAAATCTTTATCGATTTCTTGTAAAAAGATCAGGTGATCAATTTAGTAAAAGCACTTAGTTTCAGTTACGTTATAACTATTTATTAATCTGTGGTTTCAGTAGGTAAAGGAAATTAAATTTTGTAATTACTAATATTGTTACTGAAAATTTGTAAATTTCAAATATTTGTCCTATTACTCTATGTATAGATCATTCTTGGAAATTTATTGTGTTTCTTATTCCTTTCTTTTTTCTTTTATGAATGGAGAAATGACTTGATTTATTACTTCTCTGGGTATTTGGCGCTAATGTATCCGCGAATGATATGTTGTCATGTTATGGTAACATACAGTATCGTCGACCTTTATAAAGTAAACCTGGTAAATGATTATGAATATTTCCATCCTCGGTATTTGAACGGGCTAAAAAAATAAAGATACAATACAATACAAACATTATTTATTGTACACCAACTAATACATGAAAAATATACATAAACATAATGAAAAGTACAACAGGTGGTCTTATCACTTAAAAGCGATCTCTTCCAGAAAACCATAGAGTTGATGAAAGAAAACATTTAAGATGCAAGAAATACAGCGTAGGGTTGTACAAATGTAATACATACCGACCGTAAGATTAACTTATTTAATTCTGTTTGTCAATAATTCATATCTCCAATGTGGACTACGTTGGAGATATGAATTTGACCGTAGCTCAGAATAAAACCTAAATGGGTTGCAGTAAAAATATTTTGGTTCCAGTTTTCAAATTTACGACATGCTGTGTATTTCTAGCGCTCTGACACAGGCTATCTCCTTCCGTTCACTGGGTCGACCTAGTAATATCTCAGCTTCACGCTAAGAATCATTCTCATGAATAAAACAACAGTAAAAATAGATAGTACGATATAAATGTGACGTATGATTAAATTTCATTGAAGCCCAGTTATTGAATGAGCGGTGATTCATTCTCATGAAGATTGACTGCAATTTGAAAGGTCACTTTTGCAGCTGGTCTAATTCATTAAATCATTTAAGATTGTACGAGCTGTGCTTTTAGTTTATTTTTAATTAGGTGAGAACAAAGATAGATTAGTGGAATGAATTTCGCATCGTCTTCCATCACATATATGATTTCCGGTAGTCGTGTGCGTATTAGCGTTGTAAAAGAAAGCCTCATAATACTATCCCTATTCGGTCAATGAGACTTTGGCTTATAACCTTCTTGTTCTAAAATAATATCTATGCTCTACAATACTCTACATTTATTAGGATAATAATTAGGTACTTCATTAATAAATAATAAAGATTAAAATATTTCTTCAAATGGTTTCAAATAAAAATCTGAAGATATACCTATATGTTATCGATCCATGATGCTCAGTTATATAAATATTTTGACCAAGATATTTTGTCATTGTTTAAAAACTATTATATAAATGATGCCTCTTATAATAAAAGAATTTCTTATTGTCTCTAGAGCTTATTATCAACAAAAATGTAAAAATATTTTAAGAGGCGTCCTCATCAAAAGCTACTTAAGTCATATTATACGCCTACCAAGGCATTTTTATTATTTTCACTATTCTACTATTTATAAATAATATTTCTTTTTCATTCTAATGTTTTTATTACAAATACGTACTTACGTGTAACGTGTATTTTCGTATTTTTTATGATGTAGGCGTTTCTTAAGCCCATAAGTTATTTCATTGAAAGAAACCTGTAGAGTTAGGCCGTAGATAGTACATTATGCAATACAAGTATGACGGGGATGGAGGTTCTACCATTATAATAATGAACATTCATCCATCAATCTTTGTAACCACCTAATGGTAAGTCATTGCTGTACATTAAAATTTGTTACCAACTTAATACAAAACAGTGGTTCTACCTGAAGCCGATCAGAAATCTGTTGCAACTACTAGCACTACTAATCGTCGTGACATATAAATGTGCGAACCGAAACGTAAGAATTGCTTCATGTAACAAATATATGTGGCGGTAGTACCACCCGGTCGAAATTTGCTACGTGCACCTTTACATAATTGTTATAATGAACATTCATTCATCAAACTTTAGAAGTCTATCGTATTTCTATGCTCCTAGTATTTCAATCGTAAAGTTGTTCCAATTAGCATTGTTATATTAATGGGGAGGATATAAAGGGCATTTCAGAGTAGGATATGTATGTATGTTCGGTGGTCGGTACACAATGGACGAGTGAGCCCGATAATGGTTAAGTGGAACATACACTGTTCTTGGCATATGTCCGTTGCAGGCGACACAGACCCTTGTGCGCACTTCCTTGTCTGTCATAAGCTTATTTCGAAGGGTTGATTAAGGTATCCGAAAATATAATACTATTTCCTTAAATAGTTTCAATTAGTATTAATTCGGAATCTATTGTAATAAGCATTATATTTAATTTTGTTTCATGGGAATAAATAATACATTACAAGATAGCATTAGTTACATCAGTGATAGCCTAGTGGTTAAGAAACGCGGCCTCTCGATCGAAGGTCCGAGGTTCAAATCGAGGTTGATGATGATGATGATGATGATTAGTTACATTGTAAATTTAGATTGTAGTTACATCAGTGATAGCCTAGTGGTTAAGAAACGCGGCCTCTCGATCGAGGGGTCCGAGGTTCAAATCGAGGTTGATGATGATGATGATGATTAGTTACATTGTAAATTTAGATTGTAGTTACATCAGTGATAGCCTAGTGGTTAAGAAACGCGGCCTCTCGATCGAGGGGTCCGAGGTTCAAATCGAGGTTGATGATGATGATGATGATGATTAGTTACATTGTAAATTTAGATTGTAGTTACATCAGTGATAGCCTAGTGGTTAAGAAACGCGGCCTCTCGATCGAGGGGTCCGAGGTTCAAATCGAGGTTGATGATGATGATGATGATGATTAGTTACATTGTAAATTTAGATTGTCATAGGCATGCAAAAAACATTTAAATTTTACTCGAATGCTTTATTTGCACAGTAGTTTACATTTTGAAACTCCTTATGTTACTAGTTTTCTGCATACTAGAAATTGTCGAATTTCGCTGTCGGTAGGCAAAACTTCGATAGATTGAATAATAATAACGGGCGGTTGTCGAAACGGATATTGAAGTCAACTGTCGTTCCGAAAAAGCTGAAAATATCGGGATACGAGGATTAATCGTATATTGGTTCGAGTCATATCTCTGTGAGCGGCCGTGGTGCGTGCAGCTGCAATCCAATTCTTTGACGCCGCTTCATCATGCATACCAAAAAATCATTGGAAATAGAATTTGTAACGACTATTTCCTATTTCTGCCTAATAATAGCGATGTTAAGCGTTGCTGTGTTCTGGTTTCAAGGGTGCGGTAAGGGAGACATTCGTCTCAGGTGAGAAACTAATCTTATCTGGGGTTGATTATAGATATCCATGGGCGGCAGTAGCCGCTTACCATTTGTTAGGCTGCAACTTCATGTGCTACTCCTATATTATAAAATAGGTATTTTCTATAAAAATAACAAAATTGAATCTGTTAACATTGTATCCTTGTTATGAATTCAAATTGATATCAATATCAATTGGTAAACGGTTATAAAAATAAAACGTTGCGAAACGAATAGTGATAATGTAGGTGTCAGGATACTTCGCTGCCTTGATTGAATGAAGCCACAAACGGCTTATTTGTCAGTTATTTTTTTTAATTCTTAACATAAAAATTTAGGAATAATTGACTAATACTGCGTAATTTAAATAATAAATAAATAAGTATTTGAAATATTTTAGGGACATTTTAGAACGGAGACGTGGCAAAAACTTTTTTACGCAATTATTTCAATTCTTAAATTTGGTTACGTTTTTTATTAGGAGTTAGTTAATCTTTACTAATCTATGAGGTATCCCTTATTTTGTTGTGCTGAATAACCACGCCCCATAACGAAAAGATGTGAACAAATATACGACCATAGTAGACTATCTTTTAGGATCGACGATTTGCGTTTTTGCGATTGCGTTCTACTGCATTACGTTTTGGTGACTAGCTGCGGTCAGTCGCGGTATCGAAGATGTGCGTTTTAGCAATAGCATTACTACTGCAATGCTTTTCACGTTCAATTGTTGCATCGAGCGTCCAAATATAGCAACGACTGGGACACAAATGTGTGTGGAATGTAGCGTTTGATCGCTACATGTAGCTTCTGAAAAAGCAGCTTAACCGTCAAGTGCCGATGCTAAAAGTCTGCTACTTTTTGGTAAATTTCATATGTGGTAAAATAATAATAGGTTTGATGGTCGCAAACAGTCATTAATCAAGATTAAAGACAAAAGAAAAATAAAGTAAAGTATGTCAAGGGATTAAATGAACCCACCTGTAAATAATTGTGTGTGGCAAAACTTCCCTACGTCTTATAAAGTTGAAAACGTACATTCATATTCAGAGTTTGTTTCAAAGACATACATTTTATAATGAACTAGTTTTGTATCACGACTACCAAGATCCATGAGGTCTACGGTTATAACACAATATATTTCAAAACATCCTTTATTTTCTGAAGTATTAAAAATGGAAAGTTTTATAAAAATAGTCTTAAAGGCGATAAGATTTAAACACATGCCCTCTAAAAACTATATAAAAGTAGTTTCCGATTTAAAAATTATAATATAAAAGAGTATTATATAAAACCAGTTATTTAGGTTCTGAAACTCTTGGTATCCCCATTTTAACTGGAGATCTGTTGATAGATATGACATAAAAACAGTACTCAAGCTTCGCATAGTAATAATTTCCTGTATTGCGCTACACTTCACGTACTTAGGGCTACAGCTACTTAATTATTATGCAACGTTTTCGAATATGTGTACAAAATCTGCGAATAAACACGTACTAAGTACACAGTACGCCGAGGGAGTCTTGTCACGATGTACGTGACAAGTTGGGCGCGTGGCTCCATTGTCTAAGGCGTCGCTGGCCTTATCGCGTTACCCCACCTCACTCTTTTATATGGCTGCAGGTAAAGTACGTGTATAATGCGTTAGACTTGTAAATTGTTGCTAAGTCATTGGAATATTGGTTTTGAAGAGTAGTATCAAAACAAACATGATTTTGAAACAAGAAAACCACAGTGTCAACGGGTTTCTATATTCTAACGTAGTTTTGAGTTAATTGAAAAAGTATCAGTCATCGGTAAATTCTGATCAAAATTAAATAGAAACTTTGTTTGAACACATACAACAATAAATAAAATGTTAAATTGATTGTTTCCTTAGAAAACATTTTGTATTATATTTACGAACTTTCTGTGGTCATTTTATTATGTTTGGAGTAAAATTAAAATATGTAGTCTGATGGAATAATTTTATACCTTCAGTCTCCTGAAAACAATATCAAAAATAAAGGCACCAAAGAAATAAATTAAATATTCCATTTAATAGATTGACAGGACAACAGTAGCCACTTTGTAAATAATTTTGAGCGACAAAATTTCGCTACACCTCTCGCGTTGAAAACGTGATTTAATATTCAATTTGGTTTAAAGACATTGATTCCATATTGAAATAACTGATATGCGCGTGATATCGTGAACAGTTATAATTAACACATCATCATCATCAACCGCGCTAGACAACTGCGTATTGGTAGACTTCACATACCTTCGAGATTTCTTTTTTTTTATTCTCTCAGGTATGCAGGTTATTCTTAACCACTAGGCTATCACTGCCTTTAATTAACACATCATAATTAACACATTTTGATAAAATTCGTATACCAGCTAGAACCTCTTTCGAATGAATATAATGAAAATCTTAATAAACAATTCTTCCTAAAATACAGTTTTGTTTAAGTATACATTTACCATAATAAATTAAACGTATCCTAATATTTTATATGTATTATTATGCGTATGAAATATGTATATCAGTATAATAAATAACATAGTATAACTGTACAATTACAGGTATTTAACGAGCGTTATGTAATAGTTGCTACCTATATTTATAATATTTATATATATGTGCACACCTATATATGTGCATTATCAAATCCATGAAGTCAAATAAAACCTGAGCAAAATACTACGATTTTATCTCGTAGACTCGAAAGAAAGGAAGATAAACCGAAAAATAATTCTTCAATACCGTTGAAATGTTTCAGAAAGAGCTACAAGCTACAACGGTAGTTATTAAAAGATTAATATCACGTATCGCAAATATTATTCTTTAATATCGCAAGACATAATCTCGTTATATTTCCTTCATCTTACAAGTTAACCCAGACTTCTAAGTCAATAGTTGCAAGAAGGAAGTACATTTGACTTTACTTTCCCCTGCAATTCGAATTAATTTTAAAACATGCTCATACAGTCGATTTAATCCGTCATCGTACTTTATTTATTGTCTCCCTTTGCCCTTACCAATAAAAATAGATGAGCCGTGGTCTGTTTGCGAAAACTTCCACAATAGAATTATATATTAGGACCATTATGGATAAGTAACGTTTCCTGCGCATCCCCAAATTGCTTGTCAAGGTGCATAAAGCATGTTTTGTTACAGGAAATAAATGCTATTAATACAGTAATTCTTTATGTAGGACGGATTTTTTTTTTAATTCTTAGTGCCTATAGTTTAATTCAAGAGAGTTGTTTGAAGTAGCAAAGGGACATTCAGCTGAACCAATGATGTTAAATTAAATTTAATTATTTATTAGCTGTAGCTTGATGACCAATTAATTATTTATAAATAATAATTGCATGAGTAATGAAAATATTAATGGTAATTTTCACAACAAAAAAGGTTTCCTAATTTTGAGTTTTTTTAATTGATTTTAGATACTTCAATATTAAATATTAATAAAAATGTATAAGACATACGAAAATTTAAGCTTGTACTTTTTACTGCAATATCTATTATGCTAGCGATTTTGTTTTCCTATGAAGATATCATATTTTTTACATGTTATTTAAGTTTATGTACTGATTGGAGTATTACTTATACTTTGCATTAAAGTGTATAAAACGCAAATTATTATATATGTCGGAGCAAATATGGCAGTTCTCCTATTATAAAATGAAATTATTAAACACCTGAGGTAAAACTACCTGCATCTTGAATAGGAAAACTAGTGCACGTGCGCCGGTCCTATAAAAAGGGCCGTACTGGCGACATCGGGACATTACTGCTCGAGCTGTGGAACAGTGCGGACCTCCTTAGGACGTCGTTATGCTGCCCGAAGAATAAACTAAGCTCAACAATTCTCGTGTGGTTTGCTTTCGAAGGTTTCATCGCGTCATTCATCAACATCATAACAATAATTATGACGTCAGCGGTGCTGACGTCACGCCTTTTTAAACTGTTACTCCGTTATCAGAATTGGGATCGGAACAAGCTCCAATCTCGCCTACATCCTCATCAGCTGCGGCATCCTTCCACCTGTCATACCAGGATCATCACCAGATAGCACCACATTGCGAGGTGCTATTACAATAGGCACTTCACATCTACTACCTGGCACATCGGTAGAGGGCGTCCCAGAAAAGTGGCCTATGATCAGCTTCATTGTTGCATACGGGCGACACGTTTGATACTTGAGTGGTCTATTGGTTCAATTTTATAATGTTCACCTAATGTTTGAGTGTTCACAGGATAAGAAACTACTATAGCTGCTTATTGGTGTTATTGCAACTACACTGGACTTGTGTTGACCGCAAACGGAATGGGTGGCCTAAGATACGGGTGGCCATAAGGCAGGATACTTTTTGACTGTGGTAAAACCAAGGCGGTGAGTTAGTAAGTGCATTTTCGGTAAGTGACTTTGGGCTCTTAAAAGATTAACGTACTTGGGGTACTTCACAGTTCAAGAATTAAGCCACTAAAATGTGATCACTATTTAATGAGAATTATTTAGTGTTTGAATGAACTTGCGGGTACACTCTATTTCTTGTAAATTTTTTTGTGAAGGTTATCATATTTCTAAATCAATTTTGATAGTTTACACTTTACTCAATGGAGATACTGGTGTAACTGTTCAATAAAGGTGTTTCCAATGTAGAGATACGATACCGTAGTGTTCGGTAGCGAATAATCTTAATACGAGTTAATCAGGATTAGCCGAGTAGAAATTTTAATATTCGGTTTGTTTATCTGACTTACAGGAACAGCACACGAGGACGTGTGACTCGTCACGATGGCCGAGTCGGAGATAGTCACCAGTAATAACAGCTTTGAAAAGAAAAGAGAAGAAAAGAAAAAAAAAAAAAAAAACAAAAGAAAAAAGTTTTTGCTTTCGTGTTCTAACGATTTATTGAAATGTGCTTACAGATACCTACTACAAGTAAATGGTGAAGGAAGCACGTAATCCAAGTGGTCCACGACAAGGAGCCCTCATCAACGGATTAAAGAATACCTACTACAAGTGAATGGTCGTGGAAGCACGTAGTCAGTGGTCCACGACAAGAAGCATTCGTCATCTGAACAAAGTGTGAGTCGAAAACAATTTATTTGCTTTCTCTGAATATCTACAGAGTGTTATCTCTGAATTAGTCATGTGCTACGCTTGTGCTAAAATATGGGTTTTCAATGCCGCGTCACACCGTCTTGAGAGTGGTACCTCTGAGCTCGTCATGTGTTACCCCTGAGCTATACCGCGGGTCCTTGATGTATCCACAAGAGAACCTTGAGACACTGATGGATAGCCGGGTATAACCGTGACCAGACACGTACACACCATAATCTGGAGAGTGATACCTCTGAGCTATCCACGCGTTACCCCTGTGCTAACCATGGGTCCATGATGTATCCACAAAGGAACCATGTGATACCATTGGGACCCCTTGTGGAGCCGTGGTAGACACGTATTCACCACAGATCGCCGAGAAACTTTAAATAACCTAAACATCATGACAGTTCTGTGGATAGAACTCATAAAAACTACCCATATTTATTTACAAGACAGGTGCATGGGAAATGTCTTAATTGTGCCGCTTTTATAACACCATCTGTAACCTGTAATGGCAACATGTGTTGCTTACAGATACCTGCCTCAAAGAAATTACTTTCTTTCAGAGTTTGAACTTCACACGCAGGCAGGCGCAGAGCACGCGCCGCCTGTCAGAATGGCCGTGTCGGAGCAAATATGGCAGTTCTCCTATTATAAAATGAAATTATTAAACACCTGAGGTAAAACTACCTGCATCTTGAATAGGAAAACTAGTGCACGTGCGCCGGTCCTATAAAAAGGGCCGTACTGGCGACATCGGGACATTACTGCTCGAGCTGTGGAACAGTGCGGACCTCCTTAGGACGTCGTTATGCTGCCCGAAGAATAAACTAAGCTCAACAATTCTCGTGTGGTTTGCTTTCGAAGGTTTCATCGCGTCATTCATCAACATCATAACAATAATTATGACGTCAGCGGTGCTGACGTCACGCCCTTTTAAACTGTTACTCCGTTATATATATTTATGTTCCTAAGGAAAATCAGGCTATATGGGAACCACAAGCTTGCGGTTTCTTTTCGTTAAGCGTCGGCGGTTGGGATGTTTGCAATTCAAATGAATCGCTTGCAGCTAACGTGGCTTCGGAT
Organism: Epargyreus clarus clarus; assembly: GCA_014595695.2. Taxonomy (NCBI): domain Eukaryota; kingdom Metazoa; phylum Arthropoda; class Insecta; order Lepidoptera; family Hesperiidae; genus Epargyreus; species Epargyreus clarus. Next base: position 1,512,075 of record JACTTY020000006.1, read on the forward strand.
AAGCCAGATAAGCGCTGTGGTAAACATGACTTTAACGTATTTCGACCCAGGATTGTTTAGTTTTCAACAAACTGTCTTTTATTCAGTACCCTTAGTATAAGGTTTTACGTTTTTCTAAAAATGACTGTTTTGGTATTTGTTTACGTATTTGTCCATAAATTTCCAAACAGCGCCCCTAGCGGATTGTATCAGAACTGATTGACAATGTATGGGACACGTAAACAAAAATAAAAACAGTCATTTTTGTCAAAACGTAAAAACTCATACTAAGGGTACAGGTCTACTGTTTGACTTAAGTATCATTAGAAAAGAAAGTTTTCTTGAATTCACTGAAATGGCTGTGCGTGTAATAACTGCAGTAGGTTAACTTCACTTGATAATGTCGCTTATCTGATGGATAGAACCGTTAATTAAAAGTTAAATTAAACTTATTAAGCATCTCGCCTGTAATTATCGTAGCACTCATGACATACCAGATCGAAGAGTACAATGTTGTTTTAATGGTGTTCTAAACCTATAGGTATATCTATATGTTATTTTTGTTATCTAAAGACCTTCTTTATTAAAATACTAGCTGGCAAACGTTGTGTTGCCATATAGGTAAAAAAATGTTCAGGGTGAACAACCCTTATCACTTAGGAGTATGAAAAATAGATAGTAGCCGATTCTCAGACCTACTGAATATGCATATAAAAATTGGTGAAAAACGGTAAAGCCCTTCCGGAGGAGTACGGTAACTAACATAGTGACACGAAAATTTGACTAGTTTAAGTCCTCCTTCCTTATTTACCTTAAACGAGTTAGTTCTAATCCTAATAGGAACTGTTACATTCCATTCTAGTCATCACTTAGTTATTAATCTTTTTACCATCCATATAAGTACTACTACGAACTCTATTTTAGAACTTTATACATAAATGTAAATATTTAAGATAATTATGTTGCTCAAAACATTCTCGTCCATACCCCTGGTATAGTTTTCCCTAGTCGACGTTAGCCCTTCGTAAATTTTCTAAATATTTCTACTCTGTAGGGTATGTTAAGCAGAAAGGTACATTGGAGTCGTCCTCTTTGTACATTTAGTAAATTTGTATCTCTAAAAGTGTGATTAACCCTCTCAAGTCCCGCCAATGAAGGGCCCATACCAGTTATGCCAAATATTTAATAAAGAATTGATCTTAGGAACATAGAAGTTATCATCAGAAATTTATAGAAAACTCAAACATTCATACCGTTGAAATAATAATACGTGCTCAGAACTTCAAAACTTGTTACCCTTTCATTACTTAGTTTCTATTCCAAGTTAGGAATGGTTATTACTTATTACTTACATATTTTTACAATTTTAGTGTAAAATCCCAGAGAGCCTGTTTTCCGAACAAATAAGTAAGCTAGTACAGCCCGCGCCTAACTGTAGTCCGCTCTGAAGTTGTTCCGAGCAGGTGTAGTCATACAATTTGCTATGGCGACGTGATTTATTTCTATATTCAGAGTGGACTAGCAGTTTTACGCGGACTATACATTTTTTTATTAACATAATAGCGAAATATACAGAAACACTTATCTTATGAAAATGGAGAAAGAAAAAGATATTATATGTTGGCTATGAACTTTTAGAACAGTAGAAATGTACCTATAACATAATATTTATGTTATAGATATAGAGATTTTTATCGTCATAAATATGTAGGTACATATGTCTGCGGAAATAATATCACACCGAAATATAGCAGTAAAAGGGTGACATATCGTTTTATTTCTAGTTTTTGATTTCAAGATTATAATTAGCAAAACCACTATAAAACTAATTTATAGCCCTTAGGGATGTTCGTAACCCTCAAGTAATTATCATGTTTGATCTGTTGTCGCGGTCAACAATTATCATTTTCCGTACTCAAAGGGTAAAATTGACCCTATTATTAAGCCTTCCACTGGCTGTCCGAATGGGCATTGGTTACAGGGGTATCTCTTGAAGCGTTATAAAAATACACAGATGTTTTTCACAGAGAGTTTAAATAGGTATGCTATGGCCGCTCTAACAATAAAAACTAATAATAAAAAAGTTAAAAATAAAAGCTAAAAAAGTTTATAATAAAATAAAATTAGCATGCAAGAAAACTGGCATTTTGCGAACCAACTATTGAGCCGTAATAAGAAGACAGTGTAATTTTTTTACAATACTTGCCATAATAACAAAATTGGCAATTTAAAAAAAATGCTACATTATTACGTAGAACACAAGAATTGTACTGTTGTTTTTTATATATTCCTGTACGTACTTAACATTAATTTAATTGTCTTTACAATAAGGACTGAAAACACAGTACGATTATTATATTACAATTTATAATTAAAGTTAACTATGTAAAGTTATAGAAACCGCGACCAAAGGCGTCTAATTAACACTTAATTACATAGAGAACGTCGTGTAGAGTGAAAAGCTAGAAGTGATAGTGATTCAAGCAAAGGACTAGGTATTAAATTGATAAGCTTTTAATCTTTATTGAGATTATTAATTATCTAGCGATATTTTTGAGCTATATTATTGTTGTTTCGTATTTAGCATCCCGCAAAGACATGACTAAAAACGCGCGTTTAGCAAATGTGAAATATGGAAATGTTTTTATACGAATATACTTTATTAAATAACGAAATATGGCTGCCATGTTAATCGTAGTAACAATCTTTGGAAAAATATATCGTAACATAACGAACAAGATGTTTTTTACATTTTTAAGTATTTTTTTTTGCAATAATAATATTTGAAACTATTATTACTTTTATTAAATCTTTATTAATAAACAGTCGCTGCGTCCTAGCGTCGCTACGCCAACAACCGGATTGACCCGCCGTGACGTTTCACGTCAAAACGCTTTCATAATTTCATGTCTTTGTCTTTATAGAGTAGGTACTTAAAGCTCACTACAACTACGAGTACTATACTTACATTACACGTTGGTGGTGAAACTGCTGAATCTTATAGATATTCACAAAAACGTAGGATAGAGTAACAATACAGAACTTTTTAATTAATTTACTACAAAAAATATTGATACCTAGAAGTAACAAACTTTGATCATTAAACTAGTCACAATTAGAAAGACATTTTAGGGTAAAGCAAAAAGGTCGCGATCAACATTAATGAGACTTCTGAACAAACTTTTTGATTTAAAAAGTACTTCTACATTGGTCCTCTGAGTTAAAACTGCTCAATTAATTTAAAACTACGCTTTTTCCTGAAAGGGTAGTAAAAGGGTTGTGTATAAATATATAACAAGTCGTAATATAACTTCTGAGTATGGATACTTTTTGAAAATGAATAAAATGCACCCACTTTTGTATACATGTTACTTTAAATCAACACTTTTCAATGTAATGTTGCGAAAATAAAACTTTTACTCGAACACTTGAATGCAGGATTCGTAATTTGTATGGAGCACCGAAATTTCTTTTGTAATTATTAAAACTCATAGAACAAAAGTTTCTGTTTTTAAATAAAAAAGCAGCCTCAACGGGGTTACGTGTTTTCATGGAGCAAATTAAATTCCATAAATCTTACCATAGTTATGCAATTATGCATATAGGGTTATTAAATGTTATTAGCTTTCTGTATTACACTCTGTCTACATTTCGAGTCGAGGTTAGCTGATTCTGATGAATACTAGATTTAATCCAAATAAGACGTTAGTCGGTATAACATCTGCATTAGGTAATTCAGTGTGTATTTGTTTTACTAGTACTTTTAATTTCTTTGTTGTGTTGCATGTTAAAAATATTCTCAAAAAAGAAATCTAAAACGTCTTCAATCTGTCGTATTAAATATTTACACATTCATCGTTATTTACTACAAACTAATCCGTTAAAAACCCGAGGTATTGTATAGTAAACAATAATTCGGGGTTTTACGACAAATACGATGTTAGACTATAAATCATGTAAATGCAGAGATTAATTTCTGGGGAGCCATCAGTACGCGCCATTAAACAAATGCGCAAACAAGCTGGTGCAGTAACAAGAGAATGTTTATAGGGAACGTAATTCGGGTGTAATCCAGCAAGTTATTTGTCAGACAATAGCATTGTGCATTAATCTCCCGTTTTTCGGTGCGTCTGGGGCATAATAACACTACGGATGTTGTGTAACACGCCATTGTTGGCCTAAGCACAGCGCGGATGACTTTGACAAAGCTCGTCTCTATTGTGACGTATAAATATGCGGGTACAATCGATATTTCAACCAAAAAATGTGGATTACTTTACTAACCCAGTTATATGAATTTCGCCGTATGACATTGACAGTTCTAAGCGCCCCATTACGATTTCGAAACGAAGTCGTGAACGTATTACAACTAAATAATTACAACTACCAGGGTTTTATCGACGGTGTGTGAAATCTATCATCCGCACTTGATCAGCAATATGGATTTTTAAACTTTCTTCATTACGATACGACAGGATAGGCACAGGCACAAGTCGCATAAGACAAGTGGAAGAATTAAATATTAAAATGGTTTTAAAAACAAGGATTTGATAATTAAGATAATTTTGTTTTTCGCATTTTTATCAGAATACCTTTCATTTAATACCCATGCTATGCATATAAAAATCTTGAGGCGTCCGCCATATTTTATTCACAATGACGTCACTAACCCAATCATGCATTGTCATTCGAACAAACATGTTTGTAAAAATCACCTAAATCGGTTGACGTCTGGTTCAAAATTTAGTTGCAAGATTTCTCCCTCAAATACTTACAAACATAAATTAACTTAAAAAAGATTATAATAAGTAAAAGCTTGTAAAGAGCTTTTAATAATAAATGGTGGATGTTCGCGATAACCTTTATTACCTGGTAAAGATTTTGCTTGTAAACAATTACCTTTAAACGTTGCTGGCACACCGCCAGCCGAACGTCCCGTTTCTAATTTGCATGAATTGAATTTAAGACTAGTCGTAGAAACCCTCTATCTAAGTTGCAAATGCGTACAAAGCATTCATGCAAATAAGCGAACATCGCTGTGTTCCAATGTAATCTTGTAAGTATACGTAATGCACATTGCTATGCAGAAAAGCGACGTACACGCGCAATAGGATTTGGTTCATATATCAGCAACGTCGAGTTTGTATTTGTATGTGAAGTTTTCTGTGTTTGTATATGAAGTTACGTGTGTGATGGTGCTCTATTAAAATGTGGGTGAATTGAAGGAAACCCCGCAAGCGCGTGTTCCGGTTTCGAGCGAAATGCCCGCCGGTCGCAGTATGGCTTCCACTGCCGATGACCGCATCATTGTAGCTTACTCCATACATCCTTAATGAACAGGTGAACTAATGGGATAAACTCCTTGTCTCCATGTCCTTAACTTTAAGTGAATTAATGTGAAAAATTGCTTTGATACTAATCATAGCCTAATATTGAAACTTGGCTCCTTAATCGGGGGGTTGAATCTCAAGCACGTGCCTGTAATTTTTCAAAGAAACGTGCGACTTAGAAATTAGTTAACACTTCCTTGAACATAATTTTATTATCACTTCGGCCTAATTTCCCTTCATTTTGAGAGGGGGTTTGTGCCTTGTAGTGGAGCAATAATGGGTTAACGACTAATGATATAGATACTTATTTTAAGAATAAATTAGAAAACTCAAAATCTTGAATCTCGTAAAGTACATATACGTACGATAAATCCGGACAAAGTTCGAATACTGTCTTAAATATATGAAAATATCAATAACTTTTGTTATAATGTAGCATTACCACGATTTAATGAATTTCCTCGTAAGAGGTCAGGATCCGTCGGAATTAATGAACTCGATCAACAATGGGGCTTGTCTTGCCTCATACTGAATGCACTGCAGCGCTTACATAGCATCGGCGCATCAAAAGCTCGCCTCGGCAGGAAACGCTCTCGGTGGTCCCATATTCATGCCGCGGATAACGAGCCAACGAAGAGTTTTTATACTTCATTAAGTCAGTCAACCCTTATGTAAAGCCCTAACTGGCTATATTTTGACCTACTTCGGATTTTATTTTCGATTTTTAATGTTTTAACGAGTTGAATTTAAAAATCGGGTCAAAAGCAATGCAAATTAATAATAATTGTAGCGAACATTTGGATGATAAATTATAATTATACGATACTTATATTTATTATCAATGGCTACTTTCTTTTGCTCAACTTCCTTAAGTTATAACTACTATAGTACTGCTATCTTTAACCAACCACTATAGATTAGCTTTAAATCGATTAATTGTTCGTTTAGGCTTCACATGAGGAATGGAAGTCACATTTCTATTTAAATAAATAAAATAGTACATTACGATACGCGTGGCCAAAGTAGCCTATTTTTGCACGGCGTGAAGTTAGCGCCCGAGCGTAGCGAGGGTGCTAAACGCCGTGCAGATAATAGGCTACTTTTGTCACAAGTATCGTATACTATTTTATAGCTCGTGTGACATAAACCCGCTTATACTTGTGAAGAAATATGAAAAAATATGATAATTATTTTGAAACTTATAAATGGTTGAAACTAAAAATGATGAACGAAAAAAGCAATAAAAATGTGACACAACCAAAACCATTGAAATTTAGAAAATTTAGTAATTATTCTGCACTTGTGATAAAGACAAATCTAACACCACACATACGTCGAAATCTATCAAGCCATTTAGGCTACATACAGGCGTATTAAAGAAACATATGATAAGCAATCACATAATGTACTAATACATAACTAATACTAGTGATACAGTAGAAAATCGATTATCCGGAACTTAGTTATAAATATTCGCGATTGTTCGGATTGTGAAACGTGAACAAGTACCTAACTTTGTAATAACCCTTACAGATCAGCCACATTTTGTGTGACTTGTGCATTTAAATTCCGGAAAGTCGCCAAATCGCAACAAATTAGCTACTATAAAAAACAAAAACCCGATTGCTAAAAATATAACCTATGTTATCGCCACAATTTAGACGAATTCAGCGACACATCATGTATCAAAATTAATGAAGTCGTTTGAGTTTGCCAAATAATGAAAAATACATACGTAACAAACATATAGTCGAAAAACATCACCTTTCTAAATCGGTTTAAATAGCTTTTCTTCATAAACTCAATTATCCAAATTTTCTATAATCCGAATGCCACAAATACGACAACAAATAGGTCGCTTAGTCGAGATTCTACTGGAGTAGTATTATGGCTAATTTTGATAACGATTCCTAATTTAAATATCTCCTACTATGGTGTGTAGCGAAAATAAAACAAACACAGTCAAAACAAACAATAAAATTCGATAAAGCCCAATAGTTAGTCTTATAGTGATGCTATTGCTTAGTATATACACAATGGCAAAAACATTTATAAATACGTCCAAAATAAAATATTAAAATAATTATAGCTTTAAACAAAATGCTCATTACTCACTTTTAAATTTAAATGGCATTTAAAAGTATGAAACGTTCATAGCTATGTTTATTTTTTTCAACTGTGAGGGTAGTGTATTAATATTCGTACGGTGTAAAAATCGGCTACTTTGGACACAGAAATGCGTGGCTAAAATGCGGGTTTAGGTCACAGAGTGCTATAAAAATGATTACATTAATTACCTAACTATGACAAATACATTACTATAAGTATGTAACTGAAATTACATGCAATTATTGTGTGTACCCTGTATGCGATTTTTATATTTTGGAAACAGATCTAAATAAAATATTTTTGTTACAGGTAACCAAACTACAAATCGGAGAAAGGTTTGATTTTCGATACGTAATAATAGACAAGGTCCTCGGCCCCATGAATTATAATAGCAAACGGATTGTAGCAATCATTTAGTAAGCTGATCATAAATTCAAATCTAATAAGGTACACGGCTCATGAGTATCGCGAAATTATATCCAGTCACGCAATATCAATATTCCATTTTTATAATGTTGTATTAAATCCGTCTTGTGGGTTCCTTTTGTTGTGATGACCCAATATACATTTTTATCAGGAGCTTCCTAGTAGATGAAATATGGACCTAATAAGTTATGTCTGCTACATTGGTTGATATTATTATTATTTGCTCTTCAAGTGAGTATACCGGTTTGTCAGTTTTCTCAATTTAGATTTCTATCAGGTTTTTTATACGTCGGAAAAGCCCTTATGGTTCTTCTCTGTGGTGGGGGCGACTGATCTTAACAACTAAAACCCAACTGTGGTTCATTGGACGTCCTTTGACAGAGCTCATCTCGTATAAAGCTGCAGTAACTTCATACCGTTGTCAATTTATGTAGGCAGAAATACGTTTCTAGTACGTGGAAATTGTCAAAGATTTTTGGATAGATGGATTATTAATAATGGGCGTTAGTTAATAAATAAATAGACATTATTATTGGTAATTATTTTAATTGTCATTTCTCATATTGAATCTAAATAGATTATTTCTATACTTGGTTTAAATTATAAGTTATATGTCCTCGTCGTTGTTCGTGTTTGTATGTGACGAATTTATAATTCTAAATTATTTCCTAAATATTATATTTAATCAGTTCCATATACTCGCAGTACATTTATTACTGACAGTTAAAAAAGAAAACATTATAAAAATAATACGAAAAATAAAAACAAAGGCCATCTGCAGACCGGTCTCTTTTTAACACGATTTTATTTCAAATAAGTTTTGCATCTCGGAGTCTATACCATTAAATCATAATATCGGTGAGTGTTTTTACGTTAAGATACTTTCTATCGTTAAAACCTAACCGCTTGAAATATGTTTTCATTACAGTAGCTACATTAATAACACGTGCATGCACAGTAGCAGGTTTTTGTTAAGCACCTAAGCGAAGTTTGTTGTTTCAAATTAACCATACGAGGGCGTAACAGCGTTGCAAAATTCCGTAATATTTCGTGTAATGTTGGAACAGGGGTGTGTGGACGCATTCGGGGCGCTTATGAAATATTTAATTCACCAGCTGTCTGTGTACTCATACGTGCAAATCACGAGATGGTTCATGATCATGCTTTAAAATGTGGAATTGTGAGATAAAACTCAGTGATTTTAAACAGTAAAATAGTGGCATAAAAAAGATTTAATATTTTTTTAATGGTTGAGTTTAGCATACTTGTTTACTTTATCCCGAAATCATTGTTTTAGAACCACATACTAATGAACATATTGCTTAGAATGATTCTATACTGACTTATGGCAGAATTGCAAGCACTTTTGTATGCATACCCCGCATATGGATAAGGTGGACAATTGAACATAAGTATTCTAAGTATAAAAAACTTTTAAGTCCTTCGGAGTAACAAGGAGTAACTAACTTACTTCAGGTACAATTTTGGTTTTATTTAGGGTCAAGTACAAATCCACGAGTAATAATAATAATCATACACTATCAGATAGACTGTAACAACCTTTACTATTCACTATCTTAAAAAATATTTTCTCACCAAAACAAAGGCAAGCGTTGATAAATAAGTCCCTTTATATATTACGAAGAATTTATTTACCTTTAAAAGCGACAACAATAGGAATTTTTCAAATAAAGATAACAAAGGTTTATCGGGTAAAGTCAGTGCAAGGTAAACTTATGTTTCATTCAGGGCGGAAGCACAGGCCAGCTTTGACGAACAAGGCCCGGACGATTGCCCTTGCAATATTAATCAGAGTAGAGTTGGGCGCGTCCAAAATGAATTCGAATTACGAGTTTGCAAGTATTCGCCGTATTTTAATCGGGCTTATGACGTTTTAAGGGATACTGAATATAAATAAATCACAGATATAAAAAAGTAAAGAAACCAGATACAAAATATAAGTAAATCACAGAGCCGAGAAATGTGAAGAGTTACCGAAATAAATGTTCGTGTGTACTTATATAGAAGGGAAAGCTTATAAGCTCTCAAATGAGGTGTTCGCCTGACTAACATTCTATGCAATAATTTAACGAAATTGATTGACATAATGTATCATATTATTAAATTTTTATATAACCATATATAACTATCCATACGGCGGATCCCCATTCTTGACTGACATGCAGTGGGTACCGGATTCGATGACTTCCACGATATAGGGAATCCAAGCCTTACAATACAATACTTACAATCATAGCCTAAATTATCTCCATAAAATGTCAATTCTATTAACACTATAAACATCACCTATTCGATTAAAACATGGCATTCAACCCAATTCTAATTAGCGCCCATTTCACCTAACAATTTGCACCGAGGAATTAGCTGTGCAAATATACCAGAGATTCAATAATATTCGCATTGTTGTCGCAAATTTGGACATATCTGGCATATTTATTTTTGAACCATGATTGGGATGTGTTTGTCAAACAAACGTTTAATACATATGGAACATGGTTTAATGAGAGCTACAAATGCAGATGACGTAACATGACGAAATAAATATTGCGATTCAGTTTCTGTGCAGTATTTCACACGTGCTGCCCCTAAGGACTAAGAACTGGAACCAATTTCAAGCAGAACAGAATTTCTATCTGAAATTGATGACGCAATCCCCGCTGACTAAGTTAGAATGCTTCATATAAGCAGATCTGCCTAACGCCCTCCAGATTAGTTGGTATATATCAGCTTTATACCACTAAAATAATTCAGAAAGTTGCCATAAGAATAGTAATTTTTGAAGATGGTAGAACCCTTTGTGGTTCGACTCCGGCGGCACCACCGCCACACCTATTTCTGCCTAATAATAGCAGTGTTAAGCGCTGCTGTGTTCCGTTTTGAAGGGTGTGGTAAGGGAGACATATTTCCGAGGCGTTCCAGCTTAGTCCTCAGGTAACGGTGCATCTGTGGCCGACCTCAGGTAGGGATATCTAATCCTATCTGGGGTTGATTACAGATGTCCATGGGCAGCAGTAGCCACTTACCATGCTGGTCTGCTACTCCTATATTATAGAAAAAGTTATATATATACTTTTAGTAACACACATGACTGCATCACAGGGTGTAAACATTTTGATTAGCCTTTCTTAGAAGCCAGGAAAACATGTTTACTGCTACTGACTCTTATCAAGCCCATATGCATTCTAGGAAATCTTAGACTAGCATTTTGTAGCAAAATATCACGAGACCCTTTGAGAGCTTCATATATGATTGGACTAGAAACAGCTAACCATTTTTTTTTGTTTTGAGTAAAATGATGGAGCATGCTTCAGGGTTACCTCTTTTGTGGAAAGAGATAGGTTCACAACAATTGTACATGAATTTCAAGTATTAAAAGTTTTGTTGAAAAGAGTCAATTTTAAAAAGAGTTGGAAAACCCAGTAAAGTTTAACCGAGGTAACTCCTCGTATGGTTACTAATGTCGAAGGGTGACAATGATTACTTACCGTTAAGTGAACTGCATGCTCGTTTGCGACCTACATAAAACACTGTAAACTACTACATTTTACCATAGAAATACATTCTCCACATGTAGTATTGAATTGAAACGTGACTCAAAGTAAACATTTCTTACGTAAAAAGTTTGGCAGACAGTGCCAAATACAAGTGGAAGTTCTTGATTGCTGATTTGTTTTGGTTATAAGAGTTTGGCCCTGATTTCGCTGTGATAAATTGTTTTTGGAAGCTGTGCCCGTGGCGTCTTTGTTATTCGTCGAGGCAATGTCCAATTCACTCTTGAAGTGACTGACCTTTTTTCGGAGAAAGTTCTTACAATGATCGATAATTGTATTTTGCTCGCAAAGTAATAAATACACGCAGATTGCATTGCAGACGATTATTGTTAAGAAGAAATATTAGTGATTCAATTGTTATTCTTTTTTTTTGTCTAACTTTGCGTCAGAACTGCCTAACTTTGCAAAAGTAATGAACCGATTTTGTCTGCACATTTTATCTTAAATATAATATGATTTATGCATAAAAATAGTAAAATGGTACACACGGCCATGAATATGAAAAGAGCCAAGTTTCTAAAACGCAAATGTCTGTCCGAATAATCTCGGGTTATTTTTGTGAAGATTTTCGGATTTAAATCGCAAACAATTCATATTTACGATACTGGTTCAGTGTTACGTGAAATTGTACTTAAGTACTTCCATTTTTACATTCTTTTCAAATATGATCCCCCTATAGTCCCAAAATGTGACTTTTTGTCTTTTCAACAAAGGGTAGCATTAAATACCCCAAAGCCGGAACTAGGGGTGGTATAGAGTTCGTAGCCCCGTGCAAACAGTCTCCTTGGAGCCGGCGCCAGAGTGACTGCCGCTCGTCGCGACGCCCCGGCGCCCCATTGCCACTGCAAATGCGAATCTTGAACTTGACGATTTACTCTTATTTTATTTTCACCTGCAACATGTTATTCTTTCTTATTGGAGAACATGTTACTCATATAACAGTGGGTAAACAAAAAACTCAGTTAAGTATTAAAAGTTTTAATTTAAAACGGATCAATAATGTTAAAATTTCAAGGAAATTTCCATATTTTTCGTTGATACTTTAATATGTTTCATCTATAAAATCAATGCAGGTCCGCCATAAATGATAAAAGTAGGTATACTTAACATGATAATTTTAAGTAATCAGTCATCAAATACACTTTAGTTATTATTAATCTTAACCAATTTTTACCTACCTAAATTATCATATTTCGAAATGTGGTAGGAAAAAGTTTGCTTGTTATGTTTTATGAATATTTCTATGAAGTACCCATAAATCTGTAACGCACATATCAGCTGATGTCAGATTAGTTGCTCGGAATGTGGTTAAGACTTGAATGGGTGAATTAACGACAAGTTTAACAATTGGTTTTAGTTAAACCTAAATAAAATAACAGCCTTTAAAGTCAATTGAGAGTCTCTCAATGGTTTGTAACGTTCGATTCAGTATGCATTAGTCTAATGTTTCAGATTCCTCATAGTTACAGGAAGACTACAAATGTTGTAATTTGCAGACATTCCTAGATAATTTGAATACATACCTCATAGATAAGAAAAGATACTTCGCCGCCTTGAATTTGAATGAACCCAAAACGGCTTAGTAGTAAGTTCTTTTAATAAATAACTTTTTTACGCAAATATTTCAATTCTCAAAACTGGTTACATTTTCTTGTTAGGAGTTATCTTTACTAATCTATGACATACCTATACTTAACATAATCTGCCCGTATAAGTCTATAAATGGTAGATGTTTACTACTTGAGGGACTAAATAGTTCTACCTCGGGACTAAGGGTGAAACAGGGGTGAAACGAGAGCACGAACCCCATGTAACTATATCTTATGCGGCGCCGGAGAGACGAACCGTCGCGTCTGCTTGGCGCCAGCGGAATCGCGATTCTTACTCGTACATTTATTACGCTAATCATGTCCAGATGTTAAGCATTCGTCTTAAATCCCCTTTAACCTTCGTACAGATAATTATAAATACATTTATTTACTGATAATGAATAGTTTGCGCATAATTCTTTTAAGTTAATGAAAGATTATATGTATTTAAAATTGTCAAAGTTATATTTTAATATAATGAATATGTTCATAGTCACTCCTCTTAAATTTAAGGTACTTACTACAAGTAGATTACATTTTGCCAAAAAAAAAAGTTAATATCGATGATACAGATCATTATATTTATATAAGACAAAAATGATTACAGCAGCAGGCAAGCTTGCAGTACACACGTTATAAGTTGTTATTGCTATCTGCACATCTGCCACCTTCAAATAAAACAGGTTGTACCAGAAGCCCATGAGAAGTAAAATGGTCGCCTCATGTATACGTCACTTTGTAATCACGAACTCGATAAATACATAAACAGATATTCGTATCATTCTCAACTATGGCACTAAAATGAACAACTTGTGCCCATAGTCATAGTAGCGCCAAAAGTCCAATAACATCAAGAAAGAAGCGATACGGTAACATTTCGTATAAAGTAAGGGATGCGTAGAACAATATTGGGGATAGAACAGAGAATAGAGAAATATTTCTGTTAATAAAAGTTTTTGTGTACGAGCTCAACCCTTATCTGATATTTATAGTATCTTGTACGAAGCTCACTTTTGTAAGCGAGCCTGTCCTAATGTTGCTACAATGTGATCGATTATTACCCTCAATGAAAGGGAAAATGGCCATTTCAGTACTAATAGTATGATTTTTATTCATAGTAGTAAATTAATGGCTATAATTGACAGAAAATTATTATAACTATATTTAACATATTGAGATTCGTATGTATTTAAACTTGCTGCTCCTTGTAGATCTTTATTCTTGTTTGAATGAAAAGTTATATAAAATGACTCTATTTCATCATCTTAACATTTTATTCGTGATCACTATTTGCGAAAAATACTAAAAAAAAACATTATTAATGATATGAAATAATCTCCCTATGTTGTGAGCCCGCGATTAAATTCTAGGCCGGCATCTCTGATTTTTGCCTGAAATAAAAAAAACAATTGCTTTTACAGTAAGATACACCTGAAACATCTATGAATAATTGTACAATATTTTTGAAAATGTGACTGTATTTTCCTAACGGTAGTACGGTAGTACAAGGAGAGACAGAGATGTTCCTGAAGTCTTTAGTCTGTTCAAAAACAGTTTTGAACCGTACAGTTATTGGAAATTCCCGTCAACTGAAAACAAACTAATCTCCTTAATCAAATTTGGTTGATCTTTGAAAGCCTAACATCTATTGACTTGTATAAATACGAATCAAGTTATCCGTTTAATTAAATCGGCATCAAACCTCTAGCCTTCGCTTATTCAAATCATGAAAATTATTAATTATATTAATAATCCACCCTCATGGTATAAAGTCTCATGAAATTAAAGTCTGGATTAGTAATTAATTCAATAGGCTTATCTAAGCCAATGTAAATAGGCAGAAAATTAATTTTGTATACGAAGTATTACGAAGCTATACAAAGTCATATTAATTAGCATGATTTATTACTAAAACCTTCCATATTTGTCAATATTTCTGGTGAAACATTTTAACGCAATAAAAATTAAACAACGTAGATGTATACAATTTTATTATTATGTTAGTAATTTAAAGGAATAGCCACAGAGCCTGCATATGACCCGGTAGCTACCGCTGCCCCTGGACATTTATAATCATCCCCAGATACCTGAGATGGGGCATAAATTGCTACCCTTCAGGACTAAGTTGGAATGCCTCGGAAAAATGTGTCTCCCTTACTTATTTAGGCATTTCCTTGAGCTCTACACTGTTCAGTCGTTTTTTTCGTTCTCTTGTTTTCTATTTTCATAAGCGTAATCACCTTGTGTCTGAAAGCTTAACCCTTTACACCCGAGATGATATGAGCGTGAGTTTCACTTTAAAAAAATTCCCACGTGATAGCTTCTTATTTTTCGAAACGCAACCGATGCCGATCGATCGTGAGGAGAGTATCGCACGTGATACCGGCTAAGTGAGCGGGGTGCAGGCGGTCATTTGTGCTAGGGACTCGTCCAAAGATGGCAGATTTTTTCGACCCGCGCACAGTCACAGGTATATAATTATTTTTGGTATTAAATGTTTAGTATCTATCATTAATTATAGCTAATTTGAAAGCTAAAAGAACACTAAATACATGGAATTTAGTAGTTTATTCGATTAACTTGCAATTTAGATACAATTAGGTTGCAAATTTCAACTGTTACGATCGTGTGCCTACGGTTGTTGGTGCAGAATAACGTTTGATGAAAATGCTTTTATTGCTATTACCAGTTATGTTTAAGTTTCGTCAATATCAATTTTGTTTGTTTCAATTTTAGGGGTACATTTAAATTATGATCAGATTTTGCCAGTGCGGGGTGAGGAGAAATGTATCGGACATTGAAGATCTTCATGAAAGTGAAGAGCTTCAACCAAATAGATTAGAAGAGTTTCAATTTGAAAAATTGTGCCCTGAAACAGATCCAGAAGCACATGCAGACCCTCAAATAGAAACTGACCTAGAATTAGATTTGAAACTTGAGCCTGAACCTCAACCATCTACTTTAAAATCATCCCTAGAAATTTCTCGCCGCCGAGCATCTTCACGTCCAACACATCGAAAAAAAGCTAGGAAAAGAATACGTTTTCTGTCTTAAAAACGTCTATACATCCCTTCCAACATCTCCAGTAAAGTTTCCAAAGAAATATTTTTCTTAATATTTTAATTATGAGGCTCTTGATATGTAACCAGATGCACAAATTTATATTATCTAAGAAGAACCGGTCGAAAACTTAATTTAATTGCAATAGATATGGCTAAAGTTTTCTCCATCTGCATTATCATTGGATGTATTCCCTAGTCAAGAATACCTACGCCTTGGAGACCTGGATTGAAGACGGAGGCAATAACGGAAGAAAGAAGAATGTTGATTTTCATAGAATTACGTAGTTTAGGTTTTATTGCCAAGACAGATTTTTTATAAAGACTAATGAAAATAAAGACAGTGATGTTAAATATCTCCAAATTGTTTTAATTTTCTAATATTTTTTGATAAAAATCTAATTTTTTTTGCAATTTTCACGATCGTGAGTGTGACAGTTCCCACCGGAGACTCACGATCGTGCGGGTCGATTTCTGGATTAAGTATAAACTCTGGATTTTTTTTCGTATTTTTTGTGGATCCCTTAAGCTATATAAAAAGCCATAATAAACGTTTTGAATCGGAAATTGCGAAAAAAAATCTTCGGGTGTAAAGGGTTAATGATAATTAACCCGATGTGTACCTTAATTAGTAATGTGTTTGAATATCTCCTTCCCAAACATTCAATTAGATCAAATTATCAGACTTGGTAAACTTATTTAACGTAATTCCCTAAGGCTTCTTTGAAAATCTTCGGCAGACTTTCAAGTAGTCTAAATTGAATTCGACTGTTTGTCATTTTGTTACGGTATTTAAAGTATGATTACCCCCGTTACGTGAACGTAACTCATTATATGGTATTAAGTGTAATTAAAATAATAATTAAAATGAAATATTTGCCCAATGTTCGAAATACATACGAACAAAAACATATTTATAAGGAAAACATATGAATTGGCATGTTTTAAACATGGATCTTTGTAAAGAAATATTGAGTTTCTAGTATTAATTATACAAAGGTCTATCTATCAAAGTAAAACTAGAGACTACTCAAGAATATCTTGTGAAATTTAGACGAATCTAAGAACACCTCGTATTTTAAAATCTTTCAAGGGGTTTGGGTTGTAGAGCGTGCAAAGAATGAGACATATCTACATTAATGCATACCTATATACATAAATATGCTCGAAAAACAATAGCATCTGGAGTTGAATAAAAACATAAAGGATCGTTTTGTCCTTGGATATAAATATGGATTTATATAATCGTCATATTAATATTTGCAGGCATTATATAAATTTATTAAATTTTAGAAAGTTATTATAGTTATACTTATAAAATTTTATAAAACCCAAAATCGCTTACGTGTAAAGTCGTAAGCGATTATGGGCTCACATATTAAAACTGTTAAAAAAACTTGGAACTAAATTTGCATTTATATAGATAAAGCAAGGCGGCGGACTAGTATTGTCTAAGTAGGCATTAAAGCGCTGTTTGTATTGGCATCACGGATACCTTTGTGTCGAAGCTTACACGCTCATACCCCTTGGGAATACATTTTAATCAGATTAACAGCTTTTCACGGACAAGATACACGATCATGCCGGTCCTTTGTACAATTACACTTAAGTATCTTACTAAGCAGTGAGAGCTTAGTGGTTGAAATTTGGATCGAGATTTTTCATTTATATGCGTAGCAGACGTTAATTAGCATTTGATTAAGAGGTTAAGGAAATATGACAATTAATATGTAATGTAACTTATAAGAAATTTGTGATATTTCTAATGACAATGAGTGCATTATTTTGCAAAATTTTTCGTTCTTCGGATTTGATGCCTGGACCATATACCAAAGAAAATACCACTAGGCTATCACAGCTCTTGTCATAACACATTTAATGGAACGAAAATAATTTGATCCTGCAAATAATTTATATGAACAATAATTCATGAATAATGGGAAAATAAAATATGTCCATAGAACCGAGACGGTAACCTTACACCGAATTAAGCTAACAAGCCAGAAAAACTCTCGTTTTATTCTTAATTAAAACACATAAATTAGGGCTATGAGTATTGCAGAGGTTTCGGCTGATGAGATTTTTTATGGATATCTGTTACGAGTTTTTAGCGTCCTGTGATGAGTTTGTAAGTACCAGATTTTCTGTTTTAATGATCATTAATGCTCAATTTTCCAGGATAAATTAAAACTTTAATAATTAACGAATAGCATTGCGCAACGGTCATCATGGCATGGTACAATTAACTTAAAACACGAGATTAAGAAATAGTAAAATTGTTATAATAACGATTTTATGTCAAACTACCTTACGTAAAGGTAGGAAAGTTAGGTATCACACATCTAGCGTAACAGCTTGGCGTTTTGGAGAATGCTGGCTGACTTACATATGAGGCGGCCTTCTTAGACCTCAAGAGATCTATGATTGGCTTCCGGTAGCATCTGCTCTATATAAAGTTGATCACAGACCTATGTATATGGGCGGCAGTGACCACTTACCATTACCAGTTGACTGCAAGTTCATTTGTTGGAGTAGTCCAACCTTTAAAAAAGTTCCCTTACAGGCATATAAAAACGCAGATTATTCATAAGGTGCATATTTTTATCCTTGATTCCATAATCAGATTTATGTTTAAGAAGCGTCACTCGTACGCGCCCTTACCGTACATTTCAGAGGCATATTTCCATAAGAATTTCAGGTGAATTCGCCAAAAGAAATATTTGAAGGTGAATTTTTATCCTTTTAATGTAGAGGAAAGAGCTCAAAGAATTTATAACAAGTTACCTTAAAATGCTATCGTCTAAGTCTCTGTTAAGAATTCATGAACATGAATTTGAATAGTTCCGTAACAGGGAATATTAGCGAGCCCGGGAAAAGGAAAATTGCTTCTTAAATGATACGACTACGATTATAGTGCTTTTTATTGAAGGATCAAAAATCTTTGGTCTGGAGGTACTATTACTATAAGAGTAATGTATTCGTTAATGTTACAGTAATTTTCATCGTGTTATTATGTAACATGATAAATAAGTGATGAATTGATGATAAACTGTGTATGTACAATTGTACACTATGTATTCAGAGATGAATAAATCAACGTTAAAATTTATTAATTTGAAGAGGCATTAACTAATGATCAATAGGTACTAAAATCGTTTCTATTTTTACTATTAACAGAAATGTATATTAAAATAGAAACTTTGAAAGTAAATTAATTTAAACTAGTAGGACACCAAGAAAATTTTAAACGTAGAAAAATGGAAATCATTTATTGCCTAATTTTCATTTATTATTATAACTGTACTTCTTAAAGGAGAATTGGCCAGGGTATAAGTAAATTGGCTCACGTAGTTATAGTCAGTGATAATTCATTTCTATTATGTTACTATCGAGTATTAGCATTCTTCGACGCCATATAAGTTAAAAGGTTAAGAAAATAAAATTACCGAATGCATGTATTACGCCTTGAGGTTACGCTCTTCTAACTGTTATTAAAGTTTTAATTATAAGTTTGATTCTACAACCTTCGGGCGCAGGTGTAGCACCTGCTGTGCAGGGGTGGTTCATACTGATGATCTTCCGATAAGACAATGAGGAGCATTATTTCAATCAAACTACACTTGGTAACTTTAATTTTAGAATGTATGGAAATTTATGAATCTAGGTTTTGAACTCAGAACTCGCGTAGTAGGAAGTCAGAAAACATACCACGAGATTATCACTGCAATTTTCATTACAAACGCGAAATAACGTTAATTATGCGACGAGCATTTCATAAATATTTTAACAGGCATTCGCTCCAAAGCTAATCTACACTCATTTGGACGGACACTCGTTCGTAATTTGCGTTTCGGGGCTTATGGAAATTTCTAGTAATAACATTTCGTTGAGTTGAGACCGGAATTGCGAACTCTTTCCAATTATAAATTAAAATCTTGTCCTAAGAAAAATTACGTGAAATTCGTTAAGTTGCAACAGCTTACCGCGAGCTCATAAAATTTAAACGTAACATTGCATTTTATTGTTTTCAGGGTTCCGTAAAAAAGACCCTATGTCTAAGCCGCCGGTGTTTATCCATCTATCATAGAGCTCTGTCTCTCTTGAACCATAATAGATTAAAATGTTTACATAGTGTACCTACTGCTAGAAATAAAACAAGTCAAAAATAAAGGCGCAGCCCGTCCAATAAACCAGTACTTTTCGCTGTTTAAGTTTTATTGAACACATATATATACATTCCTGAAATTTTCACAAAGCATACGCACTTATATGTTGTTATGACAACAAATACAAAAAAATAAAAATATATAGATCATAAAATATTGAACAAATATTTTATATTTAAGGTTTAATGAAACCCTCTGTATGCGAGTTCGACTCGCACTTGCCTATTTTTATGATGATTTAACGGTTGTAGTCAATATTAATCCAGAAAATCCCATAGTTAATGCTTGGGAGAATATTTTTTGCTATTAAAACCGGACCCCCCTTGTACCGTTAAATGTCACTTAGACCCCTCGCTGTGTAACACAAAATTAAATCCGATTAACACTTAGTTGCATACAATTTTATATTGGGTTTTTTAAAAAGCTTCTTATCAAGATTAGGGGGATTACGATGTAGTTTATAACATTTGAAACGAACAAAAGAAGTGTGATTCTCTGGACTGTAATAATAATGCAACTATTTTTATTACTACAACTCTGTGTATTTAAAGATCCTATCAAAGCGTCCTATGTAAACGCACTGAATACAATAGATACGAATGAGATTATTTACCTTCCGAAGCGGTGTTTTGACGTATTTTATTCAAAAATAATGCTTTTAAAATCCTCATGGACGTTAGATACTATATTTTTACAAATTTGTATTGAATCGACTATATTACATCAGGCTCTAGTGGGAAATAACAGTTAACACAACAGTTGTAATCACATGCAAAATTGACTTCACAGTCAAATGTAACTTAGCGCTTTTATCGCTATCGCTATATAGCTTTGGTCTCTTAATTAAAGTAAACTAATAATTTTTTAAAGATTAATTTTAAAATGTTTGCATGTTGTCGGATTATTTTATTCCCTTTTATGTTTCGAAATTTACATACTCACAAATCAGAATATTACGAGAGTATTGTGGTTGTGTTAGCATAATATAAAGCTAGCTTCGTATTATTTTTTCTTGATCGAGGTTCATGTGTGAGTAAGTCAAACATTTACATAATAAGCATCTTCGCAACTGCACAATAATTATTAGCGTTGTATCAAAGATAACCCACATAGAAATAGAGTTTTTTAAAGTCTTTGCAATTGCACTCATCACCGATCATAGGGAATGAGAAAGGTGGAAACATAATTCCAGTGGAATCAATGAAATTAAAAAGTAAATGCAAAATGAATGGAGTTAGGAAGTTTAAGATGATCTAAAACATTTCTGAGAAGACCGTTCGACGTATTTTATTTATTGAAGCACCAAGCACTTCCTCCTCATAAATAAGGCATAAGATGGGGATTGACCAAACATCTTTTGGTTATTTTATCACATACTTAACTCTTGTCTTATGGGTTATTACGTACTTGGGACAGTAATGGCAAATCATGTTCTCCCTATTGAATCATATGCAATAATAGATTTCAAAGTAATCGATTGATTACTTTCATAAAATATTTCCTTTCGCGCAAAACTTACTTTTATATATGTAGTGTTTTTGTAGTACGTATATTATTTCTAACTACATTAAAATCAGAATTACCTTAATGATTCAATACACCTTCATTTTCATTCATGAACATCCAAACTCAAGGCACTAGATATTATCACTAGCTTTAAAATTAAATTTCTGTAGTTATTTTACATTAGTTCACAAAGCTACAATAATATCAGTAGAGATGAGTCGCTCAGCTTCCATTCCTGTGAGTCACTGTGCATACGATTGAATGAAGTTACCGTCGACTAAATTAAGACTGAGGCCGCTTGTTTTCTAACCGGATTCTGTTCGAGACACGTTGAACGATTAAGTTTAATTATATTGCAATGCGAATGCTAAATACATTTGCAATCTCTAGGGTATTGAAGTGAAGTTATGATGCATTATAAACTGATCGATGCTAGATAGTTAATTGTATCAGGCGTTACTTTGCGGAAATCCATGCTATTAAGTTAAGATTAAAACTACTTCTACTACTATATACTATTATAAAAGGCATGCATTAGGTTGACAGCGTCACTTAGCGATTAACCGTCGTAGAGTCAACTTACCCTGATGATGCTCCGTTTTGGAGCGAAACACGTGTTGGTGGTGGTATGTATGGTGGTGTATATTTTTAATTTTTGCATCTGCATGTATCCTTTGAGGGAGGGAGGGTGGTACATACTGCATGGTTTATAATATATACCATCATACATATTTGTAGCGGATTGTTGCGAAGTAGTTTTAATCTTAACTTGATCGATGCTAACCTATTGGTGCTCCAATGTTGGATAAGAGTCGACTCAGAATGGGCTTTACCACTGCTGGGCAATGGCCACGCGTCTCCTCTCAGAGTAACAGGAGCTTAGGCAATAGTCCACCGCGCTGACCAAGTATAAATCCGTGGACTTCACACACCACTGAAAACTTTTTTTAATTCTCATGTATATAGGTTTCCTTACGATGTTTTATTTCACTAAGCAAGTAATAAATAAGTACTAATGTATGTAACTTTGAAAATCACAGGTGCCTGGAATTTGAACTTCGAACCTCTCGAAGCTGATTTTCTAACCTCATTATCATTCCTATCACTTCTTTTTTACCCAATTCGTACTCTGATTAATACTAATACAAATCAAAAATTCCGGTTTTAAGAGTTTAGGTTCTAATAGTTCCAACAAAACAGGTCACTAATTATCGAAAATTATTATTAAGAGGAATTGTTGTTTACACGAAGTGAGTTCAACCTTGTTCAATATAATGATGCTATAATTCAATGAATATGACTTTATTAATATGAATTTATTTACAACTATTTATTTATATGTTCCATTTTATTTCCATTAAAATTTAATTACTCTCATTGGATACATTCAAAAGCTTTCGATAAATTAAACAAATGAGAAAATGTGATGTTGTAATATAAATTCATGAATTCTTCAGCAAAGTCATTACTATAATATTATGGAGAATTACTCGCCGGGGATCGGTGGTAATTGTTAGCGCTTGTTACTGTGCTGTTCTGTGGATTAACCTGATTTCATTCAATTATAATTCATCTGGGTTCGTTAGTAAGATTATGCAATGTTAATTTTCATTGAGTGAAGTAATTTACTTAACAAAATATTGAATTGTTAAATTTTAGAAGTGGTAGTATATACGTAAACGAGCATGCAGTTGACCTGCCGCCCATGGACATTTATAATCAACCCCAGATAGAGTTAGAGGTCCTATGCTTTCCTTCCTCAGAGGACTAAGATGGAAGCGTTGTATAAGTGTCCCTTACCAAACTCTTTAAGACAAACCACAGCAACTTATAACATACACCGAAATAACCCCCTAACACCTATTTCTGCTTATTAACAGTAGTGTCAAGCGCTGCTGTGTTCTGGTTTGAAGGGTGTGGTAAGGGAGATATACTTTTCCGGGGCGTTCCAGCTTAGACTTCAGAGGTAGCGGCGTATCTTTGGCTGACCTCAGGTAAGAATATCTAATCCAATCTGGGGTTTATTAAAGATGTCCGCGGGCGGCAGTAGCCACTTACCATCAGGTGCACTGTATGCTCGTCTGCTACTCTATATTATAAAAAAAATTGATTGGCGTGATTACAAAACTTCAGAGGATGGGTGTCAGTCACCGCTCACCATAATAGTGTACCATGGTCCTTTGCTGTTTCAATCCTATGAAATTTCGAATGATATTGGGTATGCGTAGACATGTGTTGTTATTTGTTTAATTACGCATTATTTTATACGAACATCTATTAGTAATTAGCTATACGTGTGCACTTATTATTTGCTCAAATATTGACAATGCTCTGATGTGGATGAATTTGGTTGCAATCAATATCTAACGAGGTCACCATCCCTGGTGACCTCGTTAGTGGAAATGTAGAGTTATGGCGATGCATATGTTGCATATGTGCATTAACTAGATTAAACTATTGTTATGGTAACGTCCATTTTCCATACTAATTTACTATAATACTCCTTAAAATAAGAGGCGATTTCAATATGATGGTATTTAATATGGATGATGGATAGTTTTCTGAGGGTTCACTAAGTAGTTTAAGGTATTCGAAAAATATACTAGAACTATTTTATTTATAAAATCGTGGTAAATAATAAAGTATGTTATAGTAAAATCATATGGAGCTTCAACATATTCATTCAAATCAATTTGTAGTATTTGACTTTTATTAGATTGAAGTAGCATACGTGCATCCTTCCCAGTCATCAACCCATTACTGTCCCACTGCTGGGCACGGGTCTCCTCTCAGAATGAGAAGATTAGGCCATAGTCCACCGCGCTGGCCAAGTGCGTGTTGGTAGACTTCACACATATTTGAGATTTTTTCTATAAATCTCTCAGGTAGGTTTCCTCACGATGTTTTCCTTCACCGTTTTAAGTAAGTGATAATTAATTTCCAATTTTTAATACGCACATATTTTTTGTAAAATCAGAGGTGCGTGCCTGGGATTTGAACCTCGGACCTCCCAATCGAGGAGCCGAGTTTCTTAACCACTAGGCTTTCACTGCTATATCCTTCCCAGGATATCCTTTCCAGTATTATGTGGAAATTGCCACCATGGACATATATGACCAGCTCAATTCAAAGGGCTTTTAACCAAATAATCTATTTTTACACTGGAAGTAGGTTTCCATATGTATTAAAATATGAAACACATGCACGGTTGCGGGATGCATGCGGTTTGTACTGCGCGCAAAACTTCATAAAAGCTCACAATATATTTGAAGGTAAATAAACGCTAATAAAGAAGCTCTTTATTAAAAAAGCTCATTGTGGGTAAAATTCGTAAGGTCACGATTATTAGCGAAGAGGTATTTGCAATCGTTCTGGCTTTTTTATTTTTATTTACTTTTTTATAATATGGGAGTAGCAGACGAGCATACAGTCCATCTGATGGTACCTGGCTACTGCCGCCCATGGACATCTGTAATCAACCCCAGATAGGATTGGATATTCCTGCCTGAGGTCGGCCACGGTGGCCTGAGGACTTAGCTGGTACGCCTCGAAGAAGTATGTCTCCATTACCACACCCTTCAAACCAGAATACAGAAGCGCTTAACGCTGCTGTTATGAGGCAGGAATAGATGTGGTGGTGGTGCCGCCGGAGTCGACCTACAAAGGGTCGACTCCACCCTACCAGGTCACTACCCTCCACCTTATTACCAGGTCACGATTATTAGCGAAAAGGTGTTTTCAAATCGTTCTGGCTTTTTAAATGATGTCAAAAAAATATTAAGTTGGTTTCGGTAAAAGCGTTGGCGATGACATTAGTTTTCAGAGCGTGAATGTGGACAGTGAATATTAGGCACATTATTTTCTCTCTTTTGTCATGAGGATAATTGTTTTTATTTTCTATATGATTCAATTAGGAAACGAACATGTAGTCTGCCTGATTGTAAGTAGTTACAGCCGCCCACATATATCTGTAACCACTTCTACATGGAACGGAGGTTCTATTTAAAGCCGATCATAGAAGCGATGCCACACCAGATGACTAAGATGTTCGTCTGATATGTAAGCTAGTCTGCATCCACGCCTCTTGGCTGGAATGCAGAACTGGCTTCATGCTAGCAATTGGCAAGGCGGTGCCATCTTAGACCTCAGGAGTTCCTCTTGTGCAACCAGAGGACTTCAGGGATGCAGTGCAGTACAGTCTATTTATAAAAAATGTTGGAGAGATTATTAACCGTGATGCACCAATGCTAATTAAGTGAGAAAAGTACGGATTACCTTGCTTATTACATGAGCTTCCCATTTAATAAAATCACCATACAAGGCTGTAAAACGTAGCCGATTGTACAACGTAAATGTTTTTTAATCACGTGCCCATCAAATGACATTTTGATTGTGGTGTTATTTGCGTTTCATTTGTGTGTAATACGGTACGGATACATGGATACAGAACCTTTAAACGATTTGAGTTATAAGGCCCGGTACGGAAATTTTATGAGGAGTAAAATCAAGTGTAACACGAAAAGTTGAGGCGTAACGGTAACCAAAATATGAATCAAGAGTGCTTTTATTAATTTAAAATACAGTAAGTTCAAATCCCATATGAAAGTAATTATTACAATAAAAATAATTAGCAATATATAAAACATTAAAACGTCATTAACTAATTTGTTTACATTTTTGCATAAATTAAGTTATAGGTTTGATCATTTATAAACACTGTGAAAAATATGAACATTGGCGCCATAATATTATTAACAATCTTTTATGAACGTTTTTAAAGAAGAGTAACATATAAAATCAGTAAGCAATTGAATAAGATATAATATTAGCAAAATAAGTTTTTAACATAAAGAGGCTTTTGTAACTTACTGATATATTAATTTAACTTATAAAAATGGATGCATTATTGATCAGCACCATCTATCAACGATAAACGGGCAAAATTAGAAATATATTATTTAATATTTATTACAGAATTATTGCTAATGAATTATGTTCAAAATAAGTTATATAAAATTAGCAATACGTTTTAAATGAATTCTAGAATTATAAAACATTCAGAAACAATCCAAATTACATATAATAACATGTTTATTGAGTCTCATATAAATTGCATCCGTAAATTGCAACAAGGATATTTTATAGATGGCAAAGAAATTATAATTATTAAGTTTTAAGCAGGGAAGCCTACTTTTTCGAGGCGTTCCAGCTTAGTCCTCAGGGGTAGCGCCACATCTGTGGCCGACCTCAGGTAGGAATATCTAATCCTATCTGGGGTTGATACAGATGTCTATGGGCGGCAGTACCCACTTACCATTAGGTGTACTGCATGCTCGTCTGCTACTCCTATATTATAAAAAAAAATAAAGAATATGCGTTCATTATACAATAAATCGTACATGCTACGTGAAAACGATTAATACAATATCCACTATCGTTCCTTTTTTGGAGGGAAAGCCAAAACGAGGCGCCGCCAGTAGTAAATACTCTTAGGTAGTAGGAACCTTATTAGACGCCGGCTATTGTTCCTAACGTTGTAAGTACCATTGCGGTAACCCTTATGTGGCCACATACTGTAGCTATTTGCACTCCCTAATTAGAAGGGCTTGCTGCCATTACTAATGTATGAGGGCGTGAAGTGATACAATCTCGTATGAGCAATTTATGATTCATACTAATTAAACAAAGAAGTATTTGATTGAATTGTAATTACAAACCCTAAAATATATGTAAAATCTATAATTTTGGTAATGAGCTGATAAAATCATTAATTTACTATAGTCCGATTCATAATTAGGTGTCCAAAATGTAAACAAAGGTGTTGACCTATCAAGAAAATACCTTTCAGATGATAGTTGATTATTTTTAACGATATTAAAGTAATACAATGATAATAAAATAATAATCTAAACAAATTAGGATCAATTCACATTTTCAAATATTTATATTAACTCAATTTCATTCCATACAGTAATAATAAAAAAATCTAGTTTATGGTAGAAAATTAAAATATGATAATGGTAACACAATCGGGATTCAAAACATTTTTTTGTGCCGCCATTTTTAAGTTTCGTAGCCGAAGTTAATTTGTAAACGTTTACAATATCTGTAATCGTATTTTGACACTGACATTTCTTTGTTTACATTTTGGACACCTAATTATGAATCAGACTAAAAGTTATTTTTTTGTAAAAAAATACAAGACTCCTATAGATTGAGTTAGTTTATCAGTAATCCAATAGATATGAGTAATAGTTGTGAACAAAAATTGATTTAGGTCGTCGTGAACTGTAGCATGCAAAATTTTCAATTTATATTCCTCTGCATTATTATTATATCTAAATTTATTCTCCCATCGCAGGCTCTATTGCGAAGTATGAAGCTGAAAAATTCAATTTTTACAAGAAAGCAGCAAGTCTACCTCATTATTACTTCCAGCATAAAAACGTTGCATCAAACTTGGAAACGTACTTTTTCATTTGTTACGCAACCTACCCCAGGGGATAGAAATTTAAATACAATTTTAAGTATCCTTTTACTTTATGCATAACATACCATCAGCATAATTTTAAAGCTCTTGTCATAGATTAGTAAAGATACTTCGCCGCCTTGAAATTGAATGAAGCCACAAACGGCTTATTACTAAGTTATTTTTTTGAATTCTTGATAAATAAAATCATTTTTAGAGAAAATTTACGAATAAATGGCTAATACTGCGTAACTTACATAATAAATAAATAATTATTTCAAATATTTTAGGGACATTTTAGCACGGAGACGTGGCAAAACTTTTTTACGCAACTATTTCAATTCTCAAAACTGCGTACATTTTCTTGTTCATCATCAACCCATTACTGTCCCACTGCTGGGCACGGGTCTCCTCTCAGAATGAGAAGGATTAGGCCATAGTCCACCGCGCTGGCCAAGTGCGTATTGGTAGACTTCACATACCTTTAAGATTTTTTTTTTTATAAATCTCTCAGGTATGCAGGTTTCCTCACGATGTTTTCCTTCACCGTTTAAGCAAGTGATAATTTTTTTTTTTTTTTTTTTCTTGTTAGGAGTGAGTAATCTTTACTTATCTATGGCTCTTGTGTGAATATTATACCTACTCATATTCATCAACCTATTTTTACCCTTTTCTGGGCACGAGTCTCCTCTGAGAATGAGAAGAGTTTAGTAGGTGTTATTTAAGGGTTTTCACGATAATTTCCATTACAAATGAAATATCAGACGTGCGTGGGATTCGGAGCACAGACACTCAGACTGAGAAACCAAAAATCGAATGTACCATTATCATTGGTATACTCATAACAGTATGTCTTAAATATAAGTCCAACAAATTACTTATATTAACAGTGTGTTCTCGATTACATTTTGTATTGCGTAATATTTTCAGGAAACATTGCTGCAGGGGCCATTTTACGCGCAGGTCGTTGCCAAATTTTGGCTGTGTTAGGATAAAATATGGAGGCAGCAAACAAGTCCTCAATGTGTAAGGCAACGGGTTGCCCTGAATCGTGGCTGTAGTTGCATTCCACGCCAAATCCATTCTCGACTCGCCGGCGTCACTCTAATCGACAGGATTTTTTACAATTTGTAACCTACAAATATGTACATTACTTTTTATATACATTAATGTTATTGCAACAAAAAACACAGCGACTTAAATTATAATATAATTACAACACAAATTTTGAATTGTAATTTTCGATTAAATACATTTATATATTTAAAGGATTTTGTAGAGTTATCAGTTATCATAATCTCAATTATATTTACGCTTGTTTCAAATAAACAAATTATTTTCAGAATATTAAATTTTCTAAACATTTTTTAAACGGAGAAAAAGTTCGCTGCATCTAAGTTGAGTGGATGCTGTTACTCAATATATCAGGGTACTCTCCCGAACATTTTCTTCAAGACTTTATTTCGCCTCGGTGCAAACATGTGCTAGAAATACTTCGAAAGCAGAACTGTATTATCCCTATTATACGTTAAACAACGCAAATGCTTGCCAAACAGCTTACTTAATAAAATATGGGGTCAATGAACTACGAGGTAACAATACAAAAATGTGTATGTTAAGCGTGTTCTCCTGAAACAAGGGTAGTTCTGCCAAAAATGTATGTCGACCACATGCGCCGCCACGCCGGCGCCTCCGCCAGACTGGGGTCAAGTCTGTCGTGTCTGACGTCCTAAATATTTTTGCCAAATATATAATAAAATTGGGTTATGGATTACCTAGTGGTAATGACCGGGATACCAATAAATCTGATGGAGCCCGTTTTATTAAAGTACCTTTTCATATTTATTTGCCAAAGATGTAATCAATGCGTTGAGTGTTTTGTTGTATCAACTACCCCTACGTTCATTTTTGTTGTATTAAATTTAAGCAGCAAATGTGCAGTCTAACTATTAATAAGACTACCTTTTAGTAATAGTCAATTTCCAATAAAATAAGGGTCTTGTCAAATACGGCTACAAATATGTCGCTCCTGAGGACTATGTTAAGAATCATCACGCATGTAAATGTAACCTTAAAAGAGTTTAATATGGTAACGAGTTTTGCCCGTGGCTTTGCTCGCGTTACGAAGTAATATTTTCATCCCCTATTTTATCCCCTTGGGGGTAGAATTGATCAAAATCCTTTCTTAGCGGATGCCTACGTCATAACATCTACCTGCATGCCACATTTCAGCCCGATCCGTCCAGTGGTTTGGGCTGTGCGTTGATAGATCACTATTTCAGTCAGTCACCTTTGAGTTATATATATTTAGATAGTATTTAATATGTATGATGGATGGATTCCATCCCTGACGACACCATTAAGAAGCTTAAGGTATTAGAAAAATATTATTATGGAACTATTTTGCTTATAAGACCGTGGTAAATAACAAAGAATGTTATAGTAAACTAGGGTCTCAAGAAACAAATCCTTACATAAAAGCAAGATTGGATTCTTTTAAACTTGGGCGGTTTTCGACCCAGACGCGAAATCTATGCCGATCGTGTTCGCGGCATTACTGACATTGTTAGCGAGGGTTAAACATTGTTTCTTCCAGACGTTGTCCTATAAAGTTGTTGCCAAATATCGGGAAATATATTTAGCACACATTTTATTTTACTGCTTTTGGAAACTTACACTAAGCGTCTGTAACATAATGTAGTGGCTCCGAATTCAGACACTATGTTATTTAAAGTATATCAGATGTTTACAACTACGATAGCTAGGTATTTATAAACATCGGAGGCCTTATAGTTCAAGTACGCTAACGCAAAGCAGAGTTACACCCGTCAAAATAGCGACTTATATTTAAACAAATATCTTTATAGATTTTTTTTCACAAATTAACAATAGTATTCGTTATGTTTATTCTAAGGCTAGAAGACTATAAGAAATTTCTGTGAATTAGTCTACTAATAAATGTACTAACATTCCTCTATCAAACATACGCATACAATTATAATAACATTAAGTTCTAGGTTATGTAAATTAGCGCTTAGTGATGTATGAAGAATTCGTTACACAATCAGTACGATCGTGAGACGAGACTTTTAATTACGGTCATCGCTACCAGCAGATATAGCACCCGTAAACAACGTTCGATTTCCCAGTTTCAGAAATCAAATCTCTGCGGTTGAGGTGCGGGCAGAAATATACCGGCATATATACGGATTGCACGTGATACTAGTACAGCTGAAAAATCGACTATCGGTCTATCGACTATCAAACTCGCAGAATATTCCTGGTATTAGCGTATCGATATATATTGCATTTGCTTATTATTTTCTTATGACCACATTATCGAAAATTTTAACTACTACTCAGCAGCTACTCATCCCATGCTGTGTGTTCATCGGATTTGTTGACATTCTGCGACCCATTCGCTATCTACATTCTATTTAATTTAAAACACATATTTTCAACGGTAAACGGCTAAGAAAACACACCTCTATTTTAGTTTTACCTTTATCATCTAGCGAATAGTGATATCGGGAATTCTGTCTTTTAGAAGATAAATCTTAAATTTAACACTATACTAACATAGCACTATAACATAACACTATACTATCGACACTATTATATATTTGTCCTATATTTACAACAAATACAAATTTTATGAGCGCTTTGAGTCGCATCGATAAACCACTTTTACTAATATCGATAGGACCACAATATCAATTTTCCGACACCAGCACTATACGAATAATAGCCGGGAAAAGCTTGCGAAGATTTTCCATTTCATGTTTGCAGACACGTCGACAGCCAATTTGCTGGATCCGGTGAGATATATTGCAATAAATAAGCCAGGTGCCAATATAAATTGTTATCGCTTATTGAAATGGATATCCACACGAAAAGGTTAAAGCGTTTAGGGTAAAAAGTGTTCCACACAAATCCTGATTTTAGATAATCGCTAGATTGAAATAACCGGTACTATGTTACGGAGTAAAGACGGATCGCTTTTTCCTTTTTGAGATGTTTGGTCTGGTGTATTGCATGTAACGTTATAATATTATAAGCTGAGCACCAAACACTGGAGCAAAATATGTCAATCACATTAATTCTGTTAGTTTATTTATATAATTTCCTCCTTCAATTATTTGATATATAGGCGTAACTAGGTATATCACTTGATAAATTATATTCTGTCAAATCTGTCTGTGTATTATAATAATACATTACATCAGTACAATATATTATTTATAATACATAGCATGTAATATATCTATGTTTTGAAATAGTTATAATAATTAAAACTTATTCAGGTTTTTGTAGAAATATTAAAGAGTAAAATGTTACCTTCGCTAGTTTTTAATTGTCTGAAATTCATTGCCGTAAGCACTTTTAATTATGTGTTATACACCACCACATATACAGGTGAGTAAGGTTACAAAACAGTGGTACAGAAATCATAGGCAGATAGAACATCGGCAATTTAGCCCTCAGGGGTAGCAATGCATCTGTGGCCGACCTCAGTTAGGATTACAGTCTTATCTGGCGTTGATTACAGATGTCAATGGGTAGCAGTGGTCACTTACCATCAAATGCATTGCATGATCGTTTGCTTCTTCTATGTTATTATTTCATAGGATAATATTTGTCGGGGGCAGGTCTAGGCGTTGAAAGCGGATGACGTAATACCTGATGCTGGCGGCACCTGCACCGGACAACATTCCTTGTCGCCCCTACCTTCCTATTTCATTTACCTGCTCTTCCTATAAAAACGTTCGTAACATTGGATCATGACGCAATTGATTTGGATGCATCTTGGTGCACGGATCGCTGTCTGTTTCAATAGACTGTCCTAGCCCTCGCTATGGTTATTTTGCCATATAGTAGACTTACTGACTATGATAACTAATTTTATTAAATTATGTGAATGTGATGCCATATACTTGACCGACTGACTATGATAACTAATTTTATTATTAATGAATCACTGACTAACGTGTCCCTTTAATGTCCTAATCGGCTTTTCCCCACATATTCTTTAAATCGTACGTAATCTGTGTCACGCTTCGAATACAAATAAATAAAAAGTTTCACGACTTAGATCCTTGTTTGCACGGCA
Source organism: Epargyreus clarus clarus (assembly GCA_014595695.2). Lineage (NCBI taxonomy): Eukaryota > Metazoa > Arthropoda > Insecta > Lepidoptera > Hesperiidae > Epargyreus > Epargyreus clarus. The sequence goes on from JACTTY020000006.1 coordinate 1,545,390, forward strand.
CACCCGGACTTAATAAGTCGACTGCATATACAGTAGCTTCGTAATGAAGCAGCGAGGTGTTTGAAGCGTCCCTAAAGCGTACTCTCTTGTTTATTTTGCATAGAACCTTGTTTATCTTCCATTTCTACCGGATTGTTCTGCTTTTCTAGTGTTCTGCAGCTTCAGCCAGTGCTTACTTTGCAGATTATGCTACAAAAGTTAAAATCATTTTAATCCACTTAAACTATATTTGTATTTTGAAAGGTCGATGAGGTACCGATGTCACACGTATTTTTTGCATTTCGGTGGAAGAGTGTGAATGCCAGTTGGCTTATATATCAGGTGACCATCTCCTCCGGAGTGGCAAGGCCTCTATGATCAGCATCAAAGAGAACCCCTGTTCCATATAGAGTTGGTTACAGGTGTCAATGGGAGACCTGCAATGGTCATTTATCAACAGGTGAAATGAGTATCAATTTGCTACTTCAATACGAATGCGCCACAAAGGCAGCGCGCGTGCTGCACGCTTATTTAACTACAACTCACGTGTGGCTCGCAGAATGCACGAGAGCTGCGCGCACGCAAATCACGAGCATATACGAGTATCATTCAGTGCTAGCGACGTTCGCGTGGGACGCTAAGCTTGCGCGGTGCATAGCAGCGGCGCATAAATAGAATGCATTACAATATTTTGAAGATGGCAGAACCCTTTGTGGCCACTGCCACACACACATTTCTGCCTAATAACAGCAATGTTAAACGCTGCTGTGTTCTGGTTTGATGGGTGTGGTAAGGGAGACATACTTTGTCGAGGCGTTCCTGATTGGTTCTTCGTGGTAGCGGCGCATCTGTGGCATGCTCGTCCTCAGGTAGGAATACCTAATCCTATCTGGGGTTGATTATAGATGTCCATGGGCGGCAGTAGCCACTTACCATCAGGTAGACTGCATGATCGTCTGCTACTCCTATATTATTTTTAAAATTCCACACGTGCAGATTCATACATACAAATTGTCCCTACTTATGCACTATGTTATACATTTAACGACCCTTAGTTTAAATGGTCGTATTATCAATATCAATCAACGAGATAATGGCCCCTCTCGTGATAAATCGCTGGATAAACATTTTGTTTTCATTACCTATTAATGAAGCTTTTAATTGGGCAGATACAAAGTGGTATGAATTTTAAATTGTCTCTGGGGGCCTGTAGTATTAGCTCGCATGCCCGGGCAGTAGTTCACCGCGCATAAATCCCGCTTCCATTTCGTTATTACTTGGTTTCATGTACGGTATTACATCTGTTGTAACGTGTGAAAATATTCAGTATGTATTACCCGACACCGGGGGGGTAATATTTTTCGAACGTGTTTATGTAGGCATATCCCATTTTTTGGCACGTCCAAACGGTTTGACGGATTCAACATAATTACGTGATGTTGTATCCGTCCAAATTGTGGAAGATATTTTAAGTAGGTCTTTTGTTTTTTTAGAAAAAATAGAAAATAAAAAATAGAGAATTAAAAGAAATTATGAAAATTATAATTCATTGGAACTTGTTCAATTAATGTTGCATAGTGCTGACCAGAAGTGACCTTTATTTCTCTAGATGTAGCCGTAGAAGGTTACAAAGGGATTAAGTTCAGAAGGGCAGCATCGTTATTTATCTACTGCTATTAACAATCGCGCTGACTGGGACAAAAGCTATTTTTTACAAGAGGCCTATGTCCAGCCGTGATCTAAGGGTCCATAGATTCATGGATATTATCTCATTCAGCATGAATACAATCTTCATCTGTTAATAGACTCTTCATCTGTTAATAGAGGGTTTTGTTTAGAATTACCTACAGAATTTATTTATATATATTCATTTTAATTAAGTAACAATTATACATAATATATCTATCTATTTACAAACTTAAAATCTATATACAATATACACAAAAAATATAATTTAAACAAAAAAAGAAATATTAAAACTTAAATAATTAAATATAAAACAGTAAGTCCAAATCACTGCCTCCCGGTAGAGTCCCAAGAATGCTGGCTGCGTTGCCGCGTTGTATGGCCAAACTTAATCTTTGGCCAAAGTACGCACCAGCTCTTGGGTCTCCAGAAACGTCAACCAGACGCGACGACATTTCTTTGAAGAACCGTCGTGCTTCTGGCCCCCACGGACCCAGAGTCTCTACCGCAAACGGCACAAATATGTAGCCATCCCCCAAGGCTGCATATTTGTTTAGATACGTATTATTTATCTAGATCTGTGTAATCTGTTTTATACATTTAAGAAATACTATTACAAAGGTAATAACAGTGCAAGAGTCCTCATTCAACTAACACTTAAATTATAAGCATATATAATATATTTTAAATAAAAAAAATGTAACGACAAAAGAAAAAAACTACTTTATTTAAGAAAATACCAACACACAGTACAATTGCAACCAGAGAAAATAAATTATTTACCAAACATTTTTGCATAATTTAGTAGACAATCGCTTTTACCTATTATTATACAATCTTATTATGAAAATAAACAAATATAAAAGCACTACACAAATGAGTTTTAAATTGCAGCAGACGCTTGTGGCTTCAGCTGAGACCTGGTAAAAAGTCCATGACAATGTTATTTTTCTAGGAACTACTTGTTTAAGTTGTTTAGTTTAAATCATATTTATCTACTAACTTAGTTTAAACAGTGATAAATAAGAAAGTGGTGGAAACTCGACCTATCTATGGGGGAAGGGTCCAAGTTTTAAATCTCTGATCCGATTTTTCAAAGATATGTTTGTAGTACCAATTCATTATCACTTGTTATGAAGGAAAACATCGTGAGGAAAATAATACGCCTGAGTTCCTTAAAGGAATTGTCAAAGATGTGTGAAATCTGCCAATTCTACCACCTCAGCCCTCTCGTTCTGAAGGGAGACTTGTGCCCAGCAGGACAGTGATGGGTGGACGAAAGCTCATATTAAAATACGAGTTCACTTTTTTAGAATTACGAAATCTTTGGTACCAATGGATTGGAGCTCTCCAATCATTCAACATAGCCCATGAAAAATTCGTTTTCTTTAAAAGAAGTAGTACCTACAGGAAAAAATGTTGTAATTGTCAATTGGTGAGTGCCTCCTACACAACATATATTTTGTGCGATATTTTTTTAATACTTACAAATAAAAAACAACAAACTACTTACAAGTAAAATATTATTTTCATCCATTAGGCGAATAGGGAAGGTCGTCCCTAATTTGGACCTTAAACCATGAAGTACGGACACACGTCCTAACTTGGAGTAACTACCTATATGACTTGATAAATTATATTCTGTCAACTACGCCCAACGCTAAGTGCCAAACGCAAACTTTTACAACAGTCAGTATTACGCTATACAAAACTACTTTCGCACATCACAAATAAACCGTCCAAAATATGTCAATTAATTAAATTTTGTTAGTTAATTTGGTCCTTCTGAGAGGAGACCCGTGCCCAGCAGTGGGACAATAATGGGTTGATGAATGAATTAATTTGGTATAATTAACTCCTTAAGTTAATTGGTACATTTATGACGAGTTACAGGATAAAACGAAAATCAAATATAACTTTGATTCTTAACAAAAAAGTACATAAAAATATCTAAGCAGATAAAAGCTCATTAACGTACGGATAATTTATGCAGTCAACTCATTTCCGCTAGTCTTTTGCGGTCTTACTTATTATTCATCATCATCATCATCATCAACCCATTACTGTCCCACTGCTGGGCACGGGTCTCCTCTCAGAATGAGAAGGATTAGGCCATAGTCCACCGCGCTGGCCAAGTGCGTATTGGTAGACTTCACATACCTTTAAGATTTTTTATAAATCTCTCAGATATGCAGGTTTCCTCACGATGTTTTCCTTCACCGTTTAAGCAAGTGATAATTAATTTCTAATACGCACATAAATTTGAAAATCAGAGGTGCGTGCCTGGGATTTGAACCTCGGACCCCTCGATCGAGAGGCCGCGTTTCTTAACCACTAGGCTATCACTGCTGCTACTTATTATTGTAAAGTGACAAATAAGGATTTAATAGAGAAAACGGCCTTTAGTGTCTTAGTTTTAAACTCTCTACGAAGAAAGTCCCTAGAGGTTTTGATATTAGCTCCTGTATTTATAATGCATTGCGGGCGCCGAGTGCCGGCTTTGTATTATCTGACTCTCCAAGCAATTGGTTAAAGAAGTCGCTTATGAAAATGGGAATGGAAATGGAATCAGTCTTCATCTGTTTTCTTTTTTAACTGGATGTTATTTCAAATCTTCAGTAGTAATATAATCATCATACCAAAACCGACGCTCAATGTTCATTTGTTTTGGAAAAAAACCGGAAAAAGGTGTTGGTAGATACAGAAAAGAATTTATGTTTTGTAGGTTTACGTAAAGTATTTTAGATAAAACCATAAAAAAACGAAATTGCCTTCTAACACTTGCGTTCACGAAAGCTAAATTATACTTACTGTAATAATAATTACCTACTTATAGAAATTATACCCTTTCTACCATTTTAATTAATAGTAGATACATTTTGAAATTCAGCATGGAAAAATAACAGTCACGAATTTGAAAAAGTAAATTTGCAAGGCATTCGTCACATTGAAAATGTTACGCGGAGAACTATTTCATGGTAAAAGAATGAAAAATGTTATTTATATCAATATACAGTATTTCTTAGAGAAATAATGAGACACGTTTCACTTGTCTATCCCAGTGACAGTCTATCTCAGTGTCTCTGTGACTGAGAAAAATTAGAACTGAGATAAAACGAATTGTCAAATATATCTTAGATCTCACTGGCGAGATATATAATATCGTACTCGTCTGTGTTTTCGTTATTTGTTATTATGAATGTATCAAGGTGGTTTTGATAATTGATAGAACCTGAGTTAATCGGGGAGGTACCACCGCCGAACTGCTTCAAGTTGGAAATAAGTGTTTATGTGTTCCAACTTGAAGCAATTCTTGGGTTTCGGTGAATGGGTGCGTATATCGGCTCTCTAGATCCCCCAAACTTTCTTCTTATAGATGCCCATGCTGCATGGGCTTCTCTATTTCTTTCTTGATGGCATTTATGGACATACAGAAGATGGTATGGTATACAAGTATTACTTAATGTGATTATTTTAAATTTTATCTTCTATACACTGGTGGTTGTATAAATCCGCGGACATGTTGATAACAACTGACATTCTGCACGATAGACTTCACTTACACATAAAAATACTTTTTACATAGGGTCCAATCGCCATATAACCCTCTACGAATTATGTCAATTTAAACATTTTGTTGGTGTTTTTATGATTATTTTTATAAACAGACAAATAGTTATTATACATTTTTTCATAGATTCCTAAAGTTATAAAGATTTTCTATTATTGAGACAACATTGTTCCGTATTTATAATCATCGTCGCAATGTTATAGATGTCTTCACAGACCTGTATTTGTTTTGTAAGTAACGGGTCTGTGGTTGTCTTAGTTTCTATTCAAAATTGTAATTTACTGTCCTTTGTTCGCAGTTCCTGGGGCTGCTACAAAGTAATATGGTAGCCAACATGAGCCTGCAATACCGGCAGGTGACATTGTTCGCGCCCACTAACCAGGCGTTCCAGACATTCCACGGGAAGAAGGATGACTCTCTGGTCCTGTATCACATATGTAAGTAACAAGGAATTATTTTCTGCATTTTGAACCTAAAACACACGACACGACACGACATTTACGATGCGACATCCTAGTACGACACACGCCACTGCGTCGTGTCGTGAAAACTGTTGATCGATCCCAACAGAACTGAATGGACTCAGTATTTTCTGCATTTCTATTTCTTATTACGTATCTTCTTGATTCTGTATTTCAATCGCTCAATTTCTAGCCGTCTTTTCCTCTTACTGTAATTTATTTCTTAAATTTTAACGACATCGTATCGAAAACATCATGGAACATTGTGTAGTATTTTAGGATGCACGCCAGACAACGTAAGGAACCTATGTTTTAGCTTTTATATGATATATTTAGCTATATAATTAATCATTCCCATATAATATTCATCATGCAATTTCTGATGACTTGAACAATGGAAATCGTATTCACACATTTTTGTTCCTTAAGCAGATCGTACGCGGCTGTGCTATGGTTTGATATGTGGCGCCGTCATCAACTTAAGTGCCAAACTTGTAGAGCCCGCACAGCCAAATAAACTTGTAATATTCGACTGTGTACTGATATACGTTTGTTCAACAGCAAATCTAGCCACATCACTGACAAATTTGGACTACGCGATATCCTCCGAGCTGGAGGGGAACCCGCCCCTGTGGATAACACGTCGTCGTGATGCCATGCACGACGATATCTACGTCAACAACGCTAAGGTCCTCATCGCCAGGTCATACCAGGCCTCCAACAGGAATGGGAAACTTCAGGTGAGGAAAGTGTTCAATTTAAATTGAATAGTACTATCAATACCTACAGTGAAGGAAAACATCGTAAGGAAACCTGCATACCTAAGAATTGAACCATTAAGGGGTTATTTTAAAGGCAATCATACAATTAGCATTGAAAAAGAATTCAAAAAATAATCAAAAAGTTAATGCTACGAAGACACACAAGTACTATTTAAATTGAAAATTATCGGATTTTTCCAATGTTCTTATTCCGATGAGTTTATCGGAATTCTGGTTTTTAAAACTAACGATTTTATAACACATTCCTGATTATTTTAAAAATAAAAACATCTTGATCACAAATCCAATCAGTGCAAAATATATTAAGAACATTGATCTCGAGTGCAGTGGAAAATGCAATTAGCATACGCGAACTAAAATAGAAACACGTTGATTAATTAAAAGGAAAGCTGGGTACTAACCGAGTTTATTCGTACACGATGATTACTTAACGCCCCTCGTCGACGGCACTACAACGTTGCATTACCGGTACGCCGCATTACTCACAAAGTTGTACGAGTGGCTGTGAGAGCTATGTTTTTGATATTTGCAAATGAATTCACCCCAAGCATATTATTCATGGCACGTGACCACACGTCATTTTTGGACGGGACAGTCCTGATTTAAGGTTAAATGTACCGCTAACTCTAACGAAGACAAAAATCAAACACATCTGCTCCACAAACTGACGAGACCGAATAGTATAAAAACACTGTCCCGATGTCACATTACATAATTATTACGTACCTAAAGAAGCTATCAGTTATACTAGTTTTCGCTAGAAACATGTTGATTAATTAAAAGGAAAGCTGGGTACTAATCGAGTTTATTCGTACACGATGATTACTTAACGCCTCTCGAGTCGACGGCACTACAACGTTGCATTACCGGTACGCCGCATTACTCACAAAGTTGTACGAGTGGCTGTGAGAGCTATGTTTTTGATATTTGCAAATGAATTCACCCCAAGCATATGAATCATGGTACGTGACCATACGCCGTCTTTAGGCGGGACAGTCCCGCTTTCAGGTTACATGTCCCGTTATCCCCAACGAAGGCAAAAATGTCCCGTTTTCTCATATACATCAATGTTATCACCTAATTCCGTACTTTATTGAAATCGATTTTCTAGAAGCTGAAACTATCAGCAAATATAAAACCATACTTAAATTTTAAATTTCACATGTTTCGAAGGTCCCCAATAAACATACTAAAAATAGCTTATCTGCTAGTGTCCTAAATCGTTATTAAGTACCTACTTAAGAAATAGCTCCTTTCTTTTTAACAAAGAGTAGTCAAATACCAATACATGTTTTTCTGTTACATTCTGAAAGTGTCCTGAAGAAATAACTCCTTCCTTTTTAACAAAGAGTAGTCAAATACCAATAACTTTTTTTTTCTACAACATTCTGCAGGCGTCCTGTTCTAGTGATAAAAATACATGGTCACTTTATGCATAGCATAAGTCTGCTTTTAACATGAAATATTTCCTAGAAACCTACAAGCCTACTGACGTAAGCTGGTTTCATACACGGATGCTAATTAGCAGGATGTTTTCAGTTTGTAGGTATTTATGTGTATGTGGAATAACAAATACCCAATTTATGTAAGGTAATTATGTCGTATGCCAGGGTAAAAGATAGAGGTTTAGAATATTGTGCAATAAATGTATTCTGCAATAAATGTGACTGGTTATGATAACGTAATTATTTATTTTGTAAGATCGAAGTACTAAATAAGTAAGCCATCTAAGTCCATCTAAGTAAGTGGTTTTCCTAAAACCTAGAAAGGTTTGATAATGGGAATTAAGATTATCACCTCTCATGTAATTCAGCTGGTATTCACACCCTTCAACCGTGTTCCAAGAACTTTTTTTAGACTAAAATTAAATTTGTGACAAAGCTTCTATTTAACATTGTTATATATAGGATGCATTTTTGTGGGCAATTTATTCTAAATTATTACTCGTACCTACAAAATAATTGTATATATCATATAATCAGACGTAGCTTTCTCAATGACAACTAATCTTTTAACTTTCATATGTTGTTCAGTATCCTTAGTATGAGTTTTTACGTTTTTACAAAAATGATTGTTTTTATATTTGTTAACGTATTTCCCATACCTTTCCAATCAGTTCTGATACAGTCCGCTGAGGGCGCTGATTGGAAATGTATGGGAAATACGTAAACAAATACAAAAACAATCATTCATAAGTCATCATTTCTCATACAGTCCGCTGGGGGCGCTGATTGGCAAGATTGAAATGTAAAGGCAAATACGTAAACAAAAACCAAAACAGTCATTTTTGTTACAACGTAAAAACTCATACTAAGGGTCCAATTCTATCATTGCATTTTGTTTCAGGTGTTGCACGTAATTGACCAAGTGTTGCAGCCTCTCCAGCCACACGGGCCCAGCGCCATTGGCACGCCAGTGTACAACCCTAATGCATTTCAATTTCTGGAACATTCCGACGTGTTCGATATAGGACCACACAGATTGAGGTAAACGGATTAACCAACCTAGTTTGCATGGTAATGGCGTCTTAAGGTTCAAACAATCTGATATTCCAACATGCCCTGATTGCGTTTTAAAGGTAGAGTTCAAAGGGTTATTAAAAGATAATATTTTAAGCGATTACTCGATTCAATCGAAATTCAACTATAATTATATTTTTTTTATTGAATACCTCTTGAATATCTCTTAATAGCTATGAAACGAATTAAATCGATACCAAACAAAAGAAAATAATAAATTGAACTCTTCTCTTTGTCTATTGATAAGGAAGGATTTAATTGTTTTGCTAATTAATTTTAATCTCCAATACTCCAATACGATAATTCAATAAATAATCGACCTGAAACGCTCTCCGGAGGACTGAATTAAAATATCTAGAAGATAAGTAATCATTTAAGCAATTCACCGTAATCTCTGGGGCTTCGCGATATAAAAATCTCATAAAATATCTCGTTAACTGGCAAGTGACTCCAGGGCTATGAAAATTGAAGATAATCTTAACGTCATTTCTGTAGAATAAGGTAAAAAACAATGGCCACTTTGCTGGAAATGAAGTTTGTGGGTCTTTATCGTTATTAACAGGTAAAATTGTAAGAGAATCACTCTAAGGGTTCAACTAGAGATGGGCGAGGAAGCTGACAAATAGACCAATAAGATCGCTTCATTTTTATTGTTGCAAAGCTTCGCTACTTCGCACATGTCTAATAGAAATAAACCATTGTGTCTTGATCTAGTAAGAAAGCTTACTGTAATAAGATGTGCTTAGTACTTTTACCTCACGTCATAAAAATATAATTTTAACTTTGTTTTTAAGGACATATAAAATTTACGCACAGATATGTGACGAGATATTTTTTAGGATAATATTCTAAATTATAAAATTCTCTCACTCAGAGAGTAGACCCGTAGAACAATAATTGGTTAACTACCCCCTATAAACTACAATCGAGTACTAAGATCTCCATACTGAAATTCTAATAACAGTGGAATGTTTGTATAATTAGGTGTTCGCGTGTTCAATTAGATTGGCGCAACTATAAAATTAGCAGCCATTCAGCTGCAAAGCTTAACTGAATAGCAATGCACTTTACTACCCCCGAGAGTCGTCGGGAGTCGATAATGGCCGGCCTGTAATCAGTTTATGTAGTTTAACGCTTTCTACACTCACAGCCCCACACTAGGATTCCCTGTATCGTGGGTGCTATGGACACACACAGAGACAAATACACAAACACCCAGACCCAGAAACAGAAATCTAAATTCATCATTTAGGAATCTGTCTGGCCGGGGATCGAACCCGAGACCCTCTGCGCGTCAGACCGACATGGTGACCGCTCCGCCACGCGGGTCGTCAATGTTGTCCGTGATTTAGGAGCTGCAAATAAGGCTTTATCAACTACATAACACTTTATGTTCACTTCTGTACCTATATACTTATAACTGAAGCATTGATTCTAAGCTTTACCATACTAATTTCATCAATAAATACTCATTTTTTTCGTTCTTCTTAGTTTATGTAAAACGAAAATTTTATCCTTATTATAAAATGTACACCAATGAACTATTTATTAGTAGAAATCAATAAAACAAATTTTAAAAATTACTCAAATTATTTTCTTCTTTCTCAGTAACTACATCTACGTATTATATTTTAAACAATTGCGTGCACTATTTTAAATGCAGTGAAATAAATTGCTTATAATATTCTATACAAGATCTCTAAGAATGTTAACATAATTATATGTTCGCGTGTTTCAATCACAACGGTTCAACTTTAAAATAAATTACAGCTAATGAGGCTCGGCACTTAACTGAATGGCTAACTCTCTAACGATATGGCTACTCGATGGCTATGGTGTTATCGGCTACCATTATTAGTAATTTAGAACTTCTATATAGCAACTTTATTTTGTCACGCGGGTTCGTGCCCGCGTGCGTGTTTTATCTGCATGCGTGAATTAACTCATTGTAGTCTTTCCGCACCCCGCGTGTGTTTTATTTAGACGACAGGAAAAGTATCTGTCAAACTATAGTTTACGAGTGGCATACATGCGGACCAACCGCTGGAGAGTAGAAACTCTCGTGACAGGAAAAGACATTTTTAGACATACCTATATCGCCTAATATACCTTAGATATCGCGTAATATATCTCCTATGTATTTTCGATCTTAATATAATATTCTTAAAACTTTAATATCGAATATGTAGATTTTGGTTATATTATTATGTATATTATAAAATGTTGAATAGGTATGTACAAAGTACACATTTATCATGAGATATCAACCACATTTGCCGTCATCGTACCTCACGACTAACGCCTTTATAAATAAAATACATAAATCGGGACTCCAAAAACCTATTATGCTAAAATTGATTATGATTTTTATGAACAGTCTTAAGTACCTAAATTCAAAAATGTCTGTAAAATTAACAAAATATTAGCAGTAATGGAAAAGCGATTGTGCGATAAAGAATTTTAGCAAACTCATATTTTAAGTCAACTAAACTTCGTTAAGCACACTAAACCTTATCTGAAAATTGTAATGAATTTACATTAACTTAATAGAATTCTTAGGAAGAATGTAGATTAATCTTTTAAGTGGACCATTTTGCTCACTTTGCATTACGGTTCATAGATTAAATATCGTTCGTATTTTTTTTACCAAGGTTCATATTTTAGATTTGTCTTTACCTTATTAATATAGGTATATTTTTTACTCATTCATAAACATACTACTCAGAAACAATTTCAATTACTTAGGAGACCATAAGTAATATTAATTGTGAAAAACTTCCGTATTTAACTTGAAAATAAATCCTTTAAAGTAGGAATGGGTAATGCCATAAAATATGACTAAATATATACCATAAATAATATTTAAATATACAGTCATATCTTATGAATATGTAGATGGCGTGTATTATTAATTATACGTACAATACTATTGTGCCAAAATAATGCGAAATTAATATTAAACTTACGTAAAGTAGAACACATTTCCACTGCCTATATACCTACATGAGCAATGAAGGAATAGTTTACTCCATTCCTTTCACATACGAAATATGATAGAAAGGGACCGTTTTGGATAAGACGGTTGATGTGATAATAATAAATTACATCTTAGTGTAATATTACAGGTCGTTCCGTCAGAAGGTAAACCAACTACAAAAGAAGGAAGTTTTTAATGCGGATGGCAGGCACACGTTCTTCATCCCAGTTGACGAGGGTTTTAAGGTAAACTTGTATATCGACTGAAATGAAATATCGGTGCTATTAAGGATTTGCAATGAGAAATGAAGGAGGCGAAATATTTTTCATTTAAGTTTAAGGCGTGGGATGAGAGAACAATAATACTGCGACAGAAATAAATAAAATCATTGCTATCTTTACTTTAATCTTTAATCTTAGTTGCGTATTATCAAAACACAAAGATCAGTCGAAAGTTTTATACGTAAGAATGTCTGCCTTTTGTCAAAACAGAATTAGACATTTTGAAAACTACTTAAGCTTTATGGACTTTAGGGACTTTTACGAAAATACGCAGGACCTTACAAGGACTGACAATTTGGATTATTATTATTTTGCTCATTTATAATAAGAAATATATTTTCACAGCCGAGAACAAGATCCGACTTAATAGACGGGAAGGTGATCGACGGTCACGTGATCCCACAACACGTCTTGTTCACTCAGGCCACCGACGACGCAGATGAGTTCGAATCAATGGCATTCAGCGATAATGTCAAAGTCATCATATCCTTCAGCACCACTAAGAACGGAAAAGAAGAGATTAGTAAGTAATCTTAAATAATAAATTATCATTCGACAGGGTACAGTTGCAAGGCACCATGGCATATGTAAAGTAATACAAAACAAATCTGCTATAGTTACAAGGTTCATGGCAAGAACGATGGTGATGGTGATAAACAATGAAGTCAATTAATTTATTAAATTTCACAATATCTCATAAAGTTAAAATGCAATGAATATAAAGTAAGACCAATCTTGCCTGAAACAACAAAATTGAGTTAACCGAAGCACTAGAAGCAATTGCAAATACAAAAGGTGAAGTACAAAATTATGAGAAAAGTAGGTATGATGCAGGTAAAACTAGCTAAGTTGAGGCCACGTAATTTAATATTCTAGAAGGGCAGCTAAGCTTAGACATTTTACAATAGTCTTACCCTTTTAGGATCTAATCACATTCGCGATTTGCGAAGCGCAGTCGAACGCTAGTTTATTTAAAACTTGCAATATTGCACGACGGCAGCGGATTTACACATTTGCCGCCCGTAGTAAATTTTTTTTAGCCAGACCAAATACGATCGCGGGTCAATACAATCCCTAATTGCCGTACCGTATTGTCAGCAAGGTCGTTAACATTTTAATTTTTCTCTGGAATTTATTGGCGAAAAAAAAGACCGTCCAAGTTTTGCCGGACCTAAAATCTACCGCCCTAGGCTCCAGCTTACTCAGGCTATTAGCAAATGTGACTCCATGAAGGTGAATGCGATAGTAATACGAGAACGTGGTCAAAAGGTAATCCGGTTTAAACTAGGAAGATAAAAGAACTGGGAACTTTGGAGACTTATCACAGTCGTGATTTGCAGCGTATTTCATTGGAGATGACCAGTATACGTGCCCGCAGCGAAAACGTCGCGGTTGCGCAACTCATCGTATAGGTACACTGATTATTTTCTAATCATCTACAATAGTTGCAGGTAGATACTTAGTGGAGAGCGTGTTATTAAGCCTGCGACATATACATTCAGGTGTTTTTCACTGCCCGCCTCATCCTAAAGTTATCCAAAATTAAAATTTATTAAGTAGCAAAAAAGATTCATTAAGTCAATAAGATTTCAAATTAAAATAAGCTGAGAAATAAATACATCCCATTGTGTAATTAATTTCTCTAAATTATTCAATTACAAATATAACGATAATTCAAATTGTGTACCCTTTGTTAAAATAATTTCTCTTAAAATATGTCTGAAAGTATGTTTCTTGCGATGGGTTCAGCCTTTAGACGTTGGAAATGCCATTATAATTATGAAAACAAAGGGTTGTTTTAATTAGTACCAACATTTACGGACTCTTAAAAGCATTCGTACTAAATGAAATCATTTATGCTGATTCATATCTGGTCTTCTGCATACAGTCCTTTTATACGGTGGTGCAATAGAAGATTTCCTTTGCTCAGAAACCGAGTCCCGTGTGACATTAAATACATGTATAGCGTTGCAACCTCTCTTGATAATTTAAACATGTACGTCGATTTAATCACGGAATATTCCCGTGAGTCTATTCTGTACTCGTTACTCAATAATTCTGTACTGTTTCGTTTACTTTCAATTGCAACATCAGTATTTAGGACAAAAATATGGTTCTTCGACAGATTTGACTTGGCTGTTACCTATATTGTATGCCACAGCTGGGAAAAATCTCTTTGCAATTCGAGTAAGACTAGAATGTACTCCAACATGACGGTTTAACGAATAGCACGTATTAACTGTCAATCCGATAGACTCGCCTATAGAATTCTTTTAGGCCTCTAACGAGGACTATTCGAATTCGGTGCTACGAAATATGTACGTACAATATCTTTGTCCTGCACAGCTACGAATATGTCAAAAATACGAAATGTCGCCATTGTATAAAAGATTTCGATGTTGCCAAATTCGTTACATATAGAGATTTTTTGGTATATTCGATATATTTATATTTAAATATAATATAATATATATATATAATATATAATAAAATTGTAATATGTACGTATGTAGTAATTTAAATATGTACGTTGTGTTACGTATTAAATTATTTTAAATTGGAGACAGTCACCTGTTTAAAATAGATATACAAACAGAAACATTTGAATTTGGCCAACTCATTGCATGTTTCATACAGTCGATTTTCTCGTAGACTTACGCCAGGATGCTTGTTACTTCGAAGAGTTTCGGAGGAACTTACTTTAGAGTTAAGAGTAAAGTTTTGCGAATAATAAGACTGGGGCAATTGTTACTTAACGGTGTTTTTATGTACGCAAATATTTTCATAACATGGTAAAGGTCATTCACATAGAACAAGTACACAAACTGAAAAATCTAAAGTTCCAATTCGTTGCAGAATAAAACAGAGCGCATCAATTGTTCCAAAAGGTCCATGAAGTAGCATCCTGAGAATGTTTCAAACGAGAGCTATTCTCATATTTTGTACTAGCTCTTACACCTGTGCGTTTAGATCTCACTCTTTGCACATTCATATGTAATGTCGTATTATTTGTGTTAATATGAAATCATGTATTTCTCATCGTTCTAATGGTCAAATATTTAACAGCTTACGTGAAATCCAACACTGTTGCTGGCGACGCAAAGCACAGTCGGGGAGTGGTGCTGGCTGACATTGTGAGAGCCAACATACCCGTGAAGAACGGCGTGGTCCATCTCATCCAACGGCCCCTCATGGTGGTCGACACCACTGTCATTGATTTCTTAAAGGTGAGTTCGATCTGAAAAAGTCTCTTCTTAGACAATTAATATAATTTGAGAAAAGCCTAGGTTTAAATTTTGTTTAATAAAACTTTTATTATTATATTGACATCGAAACTTACGTCTACATTATGATGTTATTCTAATAGTCTGCATGACTCTATTTTAGTTTTTCTATTTAAAATACTACTTTAACATCAATAGGATTTATTTCTAATTTATATAAAATCTCATCAAAATTAGGTAAGTACTATTCTAGTACAAAACTTCTCAGGATTTCGATTAAGTGAGAAAAATTACATAGACACTTTATTATGTGTAATGGCTTCGTCTAGCCGAGCTAAATGATCTTGTCCTGTGCCAATATTCCGAGTTAAATCTAATTGGGTTTAGTGGCTTGCTATGATATCATTTACCACAAAGTTTCAACTTACATAACTTAACAGAAATGAACTTTTGCGAGTATGTAGATCATTTTTAAGATATCTGTTGACGTGAAAACGTCTAATCGCTCTTTAAGTACAGTGATGGCCATTCGAACTTGTCAACGAAATCGTCAGCTTTAATATAAGAAAGATACTAAAATTATAATAATGCGTACACATCGTTTAAATCTACCCTTTTACAAAGGTAAAAAATGAGAGAGAATCTTAACGAATTCCTCATGCAGCATTTGGTTATACACAATATTTAAGTTCTAATTCCGATTCTCTACACTTTTGTCTTAGGTAGGACCTTGCTTTATTTTTCTTAATAAACACGACAAAACTAATTACCTAAATTATATTTTGAATCCTGACATTAACTTTTTGCTCCATTTATATGGGAACCAGGCTATGAAGGTAAAATTAAAGTGCTTTTAATTTCGTTTTACTATTTTTTCATATTCTGTGATCGTCTCTTTCTTGTTAAGTAAAATTTTCGGTATTGTTTTCCTTTTAATACGAGCAATGTCACCGTTTTGTCTTTTACTTCTTTATTAACATTTGGTTCTTTTTCTAGACTATTATAATGATACTTACAATATTTATTTTGTTTCAAAAGTATGTATATATCAGCATCATCGAGTATTGTACTTTTGGTAAAGTTGAGTAAATTAGCAACCCATACATCACACTACCTTAACATCAATTGCTTCATTAAGGTATTTAGGTTGTTACCTATATAATGAAGGGAAATTTTATTTCAATAAATTAAGTTATGGTTAGTATATTATCTATTATATTTCATGATTTATATTAAAGTTATGCATTTGTATCAACTTATTACTAGAACACAGGTTTTATCAAAACATTTTTTAATGTATTGTTTGATTTTATATAGGAACAATATTTACCTGTTTGTAATCTGTGTATTTAATTTTTTACTTAAATTGAAATCCATAAATTATCTATTATGACTGTATTTTTATTGTATTGTACTCAAATGTTAGTTTTTTTCTTTAAAGTTCATGAAAAGTTAAAATAGCTCTTTAAGATCGGCTCTACTGTTGCGAATTTAGGTAGTATCTAATAGCCAATATAAATACAAGTAATATTATTTATATTTATGTACATTATGTACAGAGTCTATTTATATAAAGTAGTAGAAATAAAATTAAAATTTTTTTAGGAATAAAATAAATGTAGATAAAGAGTTTAGCTCTCTAGATTTCATTATTATTTTAATTAAACAATATATATAAATGTACGTATATAATATATGCATCATATACTCGTATATATTCTCCTTGATTGTTTTCTACTTTTTTATGTTTCTGCGCCCCTCCCATGGATCCTGCATGAATTCTCAACTTTAGGGGATTGTAAGTATATCATAAAATGCACGAATATAAATCATCTATAGAAATAAATGTACTCGTATCGAACATTTCATTTATGTGTATGTATTGTTATTTGCTCAAACTTAATTATTGTGTGTTTAGCTAGCTACTTTCTTTTAATTCTAACTTTTAAGCTGCGAAAGGTATAGTATAAATGTATCGCTTTCATTTATTTAATTGTTATTTGTGACTAATGTTAAGCACTTGAAATCTTTTGCACTTTTTTCGGTATTTTGGTAAGTACTAAAACTTGATATGTTAGTAAGTGTGATATTTAAATTATGAAGTTGCAATTTTCAAAGGATTATTTTATATTCATGCGGAACGTCAGGTAAAGTGTTTTTGGAATTCTTATTGTATTTTGATTCGACACATACACGGTACAAATATTCGCGGTTTCCCGGATATGGTATATGGAAGTGACGTAACACTCCATAAACCCAATAAAGGCAACGTGCTCGAATCACACGCCAAATACAGGCGTCCGCAGCGTTTTTGGAATTTTCATCGCAAAACCGACGCGTGTACATTTCGCAGTTGCCAGCAGTTAATTAAATCCGACAGTTCCCATTCTAAGCTTATCCTTTGATAGGCGTCCATATCTTCCATTGATTTGTACGTAAAGGTTTGCAAAAAACATAAAACAGACATATGCATTAGAGTTGCTAAAACCTTTAGATTAAATGAAACCTACCTATACGGCATACGCCTAGATATCATTTTAAACTACCGTCATACCGTAAACATTCTGACGATGTTATAAAAATATATTCTGCATTACGCTCTACAAAAACAAAATAATGAAGGTAAAAAACGCAACGCATCAACTAAAGAGTGTCAGACGGGCGCCAAACAATAGTTAAAACGACACATAAACATAAAAAGCAGACGTTCTAAACACTGCGCGATGGAGATGTGTATGTTCATATAAACCAGAGGTTCTCAAACTTATTACGTCTATCTTTTAGGATCAGCTATTTTTAGCGTGCCCCGTTTTTCACTCTTTGGGAATAGTTCCGTGAAAAATAGATTATGATCTAAAAATTTCCGTCTCTGCAAAAAGGCGCCCAAAAATGTTTCTCTTATTTCTAGGCAATTTACTTCGCAAAATCAAACACAAACCAACCCTAAACTGCTTTAACACCCCTAGTTGTAAGTGGGCCCACAAGAAAATACAATCGCTCACTTTGAGAAACACTGATATAAACCCTTCGACTTGTTTCCAGTTTTTTGACAATGAGGCAGACAGCTTTAAATTTCATGCCTGTGCCTACTAAAATTGATGTCAGTTCTCCACTTCAATATTTCGCTGTATTTCGAACATTTAGTATTCAGATTGATCAACGTTAAGCGTAGTATGTGATAGGTACGAGTATGTGTCCAGATATAACCGCAAACAGTGATACTCGAAGCGAATAATCTGTTCCGAATAGAGTTTCAATTTAACAATGCGTGTCATTTAGGTATCAATTTCACGTTTTCACGCTTTTATATAACATGTTTATTATACTACTATTATATTTTACGTTATCTTTATTAAATTCTTTGAAAACAAGTCACTGATACGAGGACAATAAATAAGTGACTACAAAACATAATGACAATTATATTTGATTCAAATGGATATAAATGTTTGTAGTACATATTTAATTATATAAATATGTAAGTCAATAAAATGACATAAAATAAAAAAACTGCAACGCAATTCTCGTAATCCATATTTACGAGCCAAACGTTTTTACACATAAATAATGTTTAATTTTAGGTGCAACTTCCCTTTTACATTGATATACGGGTATTATTCCGAGAAAATACGAAAAAATACAAAAGGCACACAATGGTCGCATCGAAAACAGAAACATAGCGATTCTGTATATACAGGATAAGAGAAACTGCAGCCCATTCTGCGGAAAACTACAAACGACGATTGAAATTCTAGTGATTCTTCCGTTCAGTTGTCTGTGACAACATTGTACATCAACAGCCAATGACATCTAACACAACAGTTTTAAATTGCTAAAATCTGTATTCCAAAGTCATTTGCGACTGACAAAAATTACCTTTTTATTACAGAGCTATATTATTTAGGATCGAATGATGCCATGATGTTTAAATAAAGCCTTTGTCGATATAAAGTAAACATATTTTTTAAATTTTGAGATATACTTCGTTGTCTATCGTAAAGTAGTCAGATTATTTCAGATGTTCTAACAAATTACTAAAATCGCAACTTCATAATATAAAACGATTAATATGTGAAAATTTGTTTAGTCCTAACCCGTATATGACGTTTTGTAATTCGGAGGAGTAGTAGAGACATTTTTCGGAAATTTCAAGTATCCGAATATCTCCGAATGCCTACGGTACCATGAAAATCAAGGCCGGCCCCGGGAACCCTCCACAGTCCGTCTATAATACTCATTGGACCGCATATAATTTTTCATAAATGTCACTCGCGAACGTTAACAATGTTACGGCCCAAGCAGACATGCTACTTTTAGCACAGGTGATTTAGGTTTTGTTGATTGCATCGACGTTGTTTTGGCGACTTCCTACTTTAGATCGAAGTGAAAACGCGTTTTTAGAGACTCCATTAAAGGCCTAATGCTGCCATAGATTAGTAAAGATTACTCACTCCTAACAAGAAAATGTACCCAGTTTTGAGAATTGAAATAGTTGCGTAAAAAAGTCTTGCCACGTCTCCGTGCTAAAATGTCCCTAAAATATTTGAAATAATTATTTATTTATTACGTAAATTACGCAATATTAGTTATTTATTCGTAAATTTTCTCTAAAAATGTTTTTATTTCTCAAGAATTCAAAAAAAGAACTTACTAAAATAAGCCGTTTGTGGCTTCATTCAATTTCAAGGCGGCGAAGTATCTTTACTAATCTATGAATGCTGCATGAAAATTTCCGCGTTCAGTTGCTGCATTGAAGCTCCAATAGTAGCTGCGACAGGCGCTCAAACGTGCGTAGGTTGTAGTATTTGATCTCTGCATCTAACTTTCAAAGAGCGGCAAAATAGATCGCCGATGCTAAAAGCAGTATATCTGCTGAGGCCCTAAAAGTGTATATTAAAAATAACAGGCATGAATAGTCGTCTGCATAAGCCCATTCATACTAAATATCCAATAGAGTTTTCCAATCAATTCCCTTTTCATACTTAACAATAGCACTTTTTCTTAATAAATTATTCTTGCAATCAGGAAAAAGAGGACGGTCCTTTGTGCAAGTTCTACGAGGTGATCATGGATCTGGGGTCAAACAATGAATTCCTTAATGAACTTACGTTGGCTAAGGACATTACTTTGTTTGCTCCGGCTAATGAAGCCTGGAATGACCACAGCGTGCAGAACGTTATCAGGTAACAACGTCTTTAATTTTTAATCACTTTAAAATGTTCTTTCTAGTTAACAAAGGAAACAATCGTGAAAGACGGCATTTATGATGCCTTTGTTTTTGTAAAACTTACTGTTTGCTGTAAATTATAAAATTTCTATAATTTTGAAAGGTAGCTCCACTGTGGTACGACCGGTAATGTGTCACCGCCACAGCTATTTCTAATATGAAACAATTCTTTCCTTTCGATAGAAGGATATGGATGCCGGCTGACAGATATATAAGGCGACCATTTTAGTCCTTGGGAGTTACATCTCATCTGTGATCGGCTTTAGGTAGAGCCCCTATAATATATAAAGTTAGTTATAAATTCCCATGGTTGTCAGAATCGTTTTCTACTCTTTAATGTTATAAAAAAGTTAAACTAAAAATCAGGTTGAGAATAAAAAACTAAAGTTACGTAAATTTACTAAAACGATTGAAGCGAAATTCAAATATACTCGTCACAGAAATGATATAAAATCATGACATCGTTGTATGCTTCGGTTTGTTGTAATTACGAAACCGCAAATCCGCAAAATGCTGTTTGCCACGCGTTTGTTACGGACACGTCGAGTATTCCCCATTTTGAAATGTTACAATTAAAAAGGGTGCATTCAAATGAATCCATTCGAATTATTTTCAAAACTTTAGTACTTTATATGGCGTGGGTAACGAACACTTTTAAATGTAACATTTGAAATGTATTTTAATTGCTATCGTATGACGTTTACGTATGCATATTTCTATACAGAACTAAAAAAATCTTGCTTCTTCATTATTTTTGAAATGATATTTATAGACCTTTATTATTCGTTTGCGACGCTACCTCACCTGCTTCTATTTTGATTTTTGATATGAAGGTTAATATGGAACATAATATTACAATGAACACAATTATTATCATTTGATACTGCAATTGCATTCTCGGGGATAGGGACCTGTCTTTGATAAACTTCAGGAATGTTGTTTAAAATAAACGATTAACTTTAAGTTAACTTTTCCTTTAACTAAAGGTAAGTAGCTACCATCAGCTATAGAAATCTTTAGCTAACTCCATGTAGAACAGTCGATCACATGAAGTCGATCATAGATGAGTTACTTACTACTTAGGACTATAATGGCCGCCCATATATAAGTCCACACCCTGCCGTCAAAATGCAGAATAACTCGTAATTCACGTTATAAAATAGATAAGGCAGTATCTACCAGGCCGAACATTGTTTCTAAGTACCACCTTTTGGACTACATGTCTATTTGGTACTTCTATAACACATTATTTATAAAATTATTTATAAAATTGTAATATATCAATTATCGTTTTTTTTTTTTACTTATCACAGCAATCACCAGAAGCTGTTAGAAATTTTGAATTTGCATTTGGTGCGAGATAGACTGCCACTGGATGTAATTATACAGCACAACATGGACCAGGTATGTATCGTTAAATATTTTAATTATTCTGAAATTAATTATTATCTATAGATTGATAGTCTTGCGTAGGAGCAGAAAAGATCAGTTAAATGGCATATAATAATATTATTTTATATCTCTTTATATATTGGAGTAAAATTAAGTTTTCGCCGTTTTGAGAAAGGTGCTGCACAACATTTAGGTTAAAATTGACAAATGAAAGAGATCAAAGTAAATTTGGTCAGTAAATTATAACGCAACCTTAAAATTTTATTGACTTCATATCAGCGTCATATATTTTTTCCATCCGAAAATATATAGATTTGTGACAAATACGCATAATTTGCTTACTTATTACTTATTATACCTAGCTTAACATTTAAATCAGGCCAAAAACTTTATTTTTATAATGTTAAGTAATCACTTTAAGTTTTTGATCACTTACTAATTTACTTATTGTAATATTTAAAACTAGGCGTGTGGTGATTACTTGTGGCATGTGTATGAATTCAAAAAGCTTTTATAAATAGATACACATAGAAATGTCTAATAGAAATCACTCTTGACTTTATCTATGTTAGCAAAATTTAAACAAAAATATTAAAATTAATTAATTTACTGCTTTATATAGTAAATATCTTCTGCACACTGATTTAACTATCTTAAGGCCACGCCTTTTTTGTAAATAGCTTTCTATAAAACTTTTTCTTCGTTATATATTTATGAAAATATTAAATAATATTTTTTTATCGTAACAAAGCCGCGCAGGTGCCGACAGACACATTGTATACAAAAACATTAATTTGTCTGCCACGAGCCGTGCCTGACACGTTCAATATATGTAGACATAACCGAACCTTAAATTGTGCAAATTAGACGCCAGTAAAAATATACTGAATTAAAATATCGTGGATAATCGGATTTATTGAATCCTTTCAACGTAAGCGCCTTTCGAAGTACCTTTGTAGCAATTTCGAGGGAAATTAATTTTGTGCGTTGACTTCCACTCCGGTTCGCTGCTTATCGGAACCAGATCCCCGGAACTGTATGTTAATCCAATTTAAAACGAATTATTTACGACAAAAATCCTTTTTCATTTTCAATCTTTTGTTTCGTCGATTTATGTGTGGGATAGTCTACCGGGTAACGTTGGAATGTCATATCATTTTATATCCACCAAGAAGCGTAAATTGGACATTAAAAATTACGTGAACTTGTTGCTCAATGTTGATTTATACTGCGCTGCTTGATTCATTTATACCCATTTTTAAAAATCCATGTTAGTCAATTTGTATCAATTTGAAATTTGACAGTTTTTACCTTTGTTCGAAATATAAATTTGAAATTTGACAGTTTTTACCTTTGTTCGAAATATAAAATTTACAAATGTGATAAGCAAACATTAATTAAGATTGATATTAATATGGGTTAGGGTTCGTACACAAAACTGCGATGCGACGTCGCATCGCAAAAATCTGCGAGCTCCCTCGACGCATCGCAAGAACTTGCGAATTGATTCGCATCGCACAGTGGTTGTTGTTGTTGGTCACCCCGAGAGACGCTACGCCGCACGATATCGCATCGCAGCAATTCGCATCGCAATATTCTGCGTTGCGAATTCGCATCGCGTCGCATCGCAGTTTTGTGTTCGAGCCCTTACACAAGCTATTTCATCAATATATAAAATTGGATTGATGTGAAACTGTGGAACATAAATATGTTGAATCTTGTAAGTTGAATTTAACCTAAGGCAATGACTATTTTTTGGCTGAGACCCATTAAGAGAGTGGACGAACGTGGAAAAGTCCTTAATAGTATTAATCTCGTTGGCGCAATTAGCATTAATGTAAGAGATCCTTACGACAAGTTTATTTCGACGCACATATTCGTATCTCGTACTTAGATGATGATGATGACAATGATGATGATGATGATGATTTGTGTGTATGTATCAATTTTTTATAAAAATACACAATGACTTCTTATTCGCCGCAGACCACGCACAACGTTACCCGGAAGTCTATCATTATGTAATTTACTCTTTCTCAATTAGTCGTCATTTACACATAACTTATTCTTATCAGGCATGCAGTGTATAAATGTTTTTAAACAACCGTTC
Organism: Epargyreus clarus clarus; assembly: GCA_014595695.2. Taxonomy (NCBI): domain Eukaryota; kingdom Metazoa; phylum Arthropoda; class Insecta; order Lepidoptera; family Hesperiidae; genus Epargyreus; species Epargyreus clarus. The sequence goes on from JACTTY020000006.1 coordinate 1,569,599, forward strand.
GTTGTGCTCGTGTAGTCGTTTGTCCAACAATGCATGAGTCAATTATGCAGGTTATCGTTCATGTGCTAGTAAAGGTATTTCTTCGAGTTTCCATTGTATGTAATAAGCATGATTCGATCATATCAAACCTTGTTGTATTTGAGCAAAAATCGGGAGTTAGAAATAAATTTCTTAAACTATAAAGATAATAATTACTTATTTTCCGTTATTAATAATCAATCCATACAATGTTTTGCCTGCCAAAGATCGGCATTTGACTTTTTGCATACTCGAAATGGTCAAAACTTGATCTTCAGTTGCAAATTTTGCCTACCAAAGATCAGTATTTGACTTTTTGCATACTCGAAATCTGCATAGATTGCGTATTAGTAACGGGCGTATCATGTCACGTTACTGTGGAGATATTTTTTCATTATTGGTTTTCGTGGATTTAGAATTCTCTTGCAAACTTATTTCAATATAAAAATTTACACAACTCCAATTTTTGCTCATACATATCATACACACACAATAACATTTTTATTATTTTAGATTTATCAAGCTGCAACCGCCGCCCCTCGTAAATACCTATACTTCAATGTTCTGAACTTCGACAACAACCAAACATTGACGGTAGAGGGCGGTGGGGTGAACGCTACCGTCACACAGACGAACATAGCCGCGACTAACGGCTTCGTTCATATCATCGACCGGGTACTTGGAGTTCCTTATGTCACTATTTATGAGAAGATGAAGACGGATCCGATGCTCAAGTGAGTTTCATTAACTTTTTAATGTTTTAAGACCACAGGGAGAGGTTTAATGGAATGTGTGCCTTATGTACTCGTAGGTGTAAAAAAATATTAAAGAGTATTTGTGCAATCTGTAAGTTCAATTGAGTAACGACATTTATTAATTGTTTCTTAATTTGTTGAGGGAAATATACCTATCCGTGGGTTAATAAATATTAAAAAATGTTTAAGCATTCTTACGGGATTTCCTACAAATGGAGTACTTTACAGGGAGTGACATAACCTACATGTTATCTAGAAAATTGCTAGTTCTTGTGTAAAAATTGAACAATCCTGCACATGGGTCTATGCGGGTAGAGCCGTGAGTGGCAGGTCTGTAATAGAATTTGATACGTGTTTCGTGTAGTAAGAAATGATTGATTGTAATATGATCGTGATTACAATATGATTAATAAAACAAAGGTAGAGAATAATTATAAGTGTTGCGTACGTAGGTACGAGTATAATAGGACTCGTTAGGTAGTTAAGTCAGATAAGTAATTTGAAATCAAATAGACTTTTGTAATTAATTTTGGTTAAAACACATCATTAATTTAACAAAATTTGTAAATTAAGATTGTAAAAATAGAAGTAAAAATTGTAAATTATGTAAAATATGTATTGTTGTAAAAATTGTAAAATAGAAGTAAAAATTGTAAATTGTAATAATGTGTAAAAATGCAAAAATGATGATAATTTCTAAAGATGTTTCTGAACGAATAAATAATACCAAGATCATAGATAGGGATAGGGCACATGCCCAAATTTTAAAATTCCATTTAATTACTTAATACTTATTAATTACTTATTACTTACTTTATAGACTTTTTTTTCTTATAGCATTACCTACAATCTTGGAAAGCGTCAAATGTTCAATCACCAGCTGAACGAAATGGAGCATCGGTACACTTACTTCGTACCGCGGGATCACGCTTGGCTCAAATTCCAAACTCGACATCCTTCTGCTTTCAAGGCATTGTTCAAGCACGATTTCGGTTATTACGTAAGTTTATTTAAAGATAAGATTTTTTTACATACGAATAAGTTAAGTGTCAAGGCAAAAATATTTTACGACATACTTAGTCTAAATCAGTGATATTTATTCGATATTATGTTTCTCAGTGCTCTACTCTGTGTTAACCTGCATTTTGGTTCATTAGGAATATACAATTTGTATGTTTTTTTTTTATTCTTATTCACAATTAGATGTGTTAAGTACATAATTAAGGGTCTGAAACGGTCACATCCTACGTAGAGTACGTAGTTTAATTATCAAGCTTTTAATTAACATTTTCTTGGTTAAAATGTACTTAATTTTTGAACGATACATTATTATTTTTATCTCTTTTTACGGTATCTTTGACCCCCACCAAACCATTATAAAAGCTTTGACCCACTTAGAGATTCGAAACCCACACTTTGAAAAACACCTATCTAAATTATGCCTGTATTCTATCAACGTTTCAGTATTAAACTTTTTAACTCTATTATCCTAAGAATCTTTAATGCATATATTAAATTTTATTAAAACCTACTTCTTTATTCTTCTATAATATTTTCAGACGAAGCAAATTTTAGAACGCCATATGATAAGAGCCAGTCGGTCCTACACAGTTTCTGACTTGAAACTGCTCGCCAACGAAACACACCCCTTCGTGCTGCCGACCTCCCGCGACCCCCTCAAGCTGCGAGTGAAAGAATCCGATAAAAGTAAGTTTACTTTCATATTAAATTCCTCAATTAGTAACTTAGACGTGTGACTTATTCAAAAGCTTAAGTATAAAGTTCCTTCACTTATTGAAAGGTATTAATAAAAGAGTAAAGGAAAATTCATAAAAGGAGTTTCAATAAATGTGTAAATAACAGAGGCAAATACATTTATGAGTAATTTGATAGCTATTAATTTTTATTAAAATACATCTACACAATTTGGCAGTATTAGCTGCCAAACTATATTATGCCTTTATATTTTACATGAAAATATACATGTATACAACACTAATATAAAAATCTGCATGCGAAAATCAATACCGATGTTATTCTATCCTTTCATTTATAAAATAAAAATCACTCGTACATAAACAAGTACGTTCATGAATAAATTAATAATATTTACGGAAAATTCTTGTATAACTTTTCCGAGTATCGATATTACAAGCATTGAGTACACTATTGTTGATACAATTGCCTGTTTTGTTAATATGGGTACTCTCACTCACTCTCACTCACACTACTCAATAACGATATTCTATTTGAATTATTGCGTCATAAACTCAATATAAAATTACCGACCTCCCGCGACCCCCTCAAGCTGCGAGTGAAAGAATCCGATAAAAGTAAGTTTACTTTCTTATTAAATTCCTCAATTAGTAACTTAGCCGTGTGACTTATTCAAAAGCTTAAGTATAAAGTTTCTTCACTTATTGAAAGGGAGTATTAAAGGAGTAAGGGAAAATTCATAAAGGAGTAATAATAAGTTAAGTAAACCAAACGTAATAAAGTGTTAAAGAAACTACTTTGGTTTGTATTGTATAAATTTCATTAATATTTTATACATTATGTAAGAAATAATTGTTAAAGTTATTACAATGAATTGAAGTATAAATTAATAGTAGTTGAATACACACTTAACTAACAACAATACAAATAAATATTTAATATAATATAGTTTCGTTACTGTTTGTCGTTAGTGATGTGATTATTTTACTAAAATTGATCTGTCAGTAACATTCATTCTGTACCTTACAGTACAGAATAGAGACGGAAAGTTGATAAATATACTTTTATTTAGTTCTATGGTTCCTGTTAATTTCATTTATTACTGAGAGAAAAATCTTTTTCGTTTTAGTGTTGTAATGAGCCAAATCACGCAGTTATGAATTTTATATTGAGTTCATGACGTAATAATTCAAATAGAATATCGCCATTGGTTAGCCACATATTAACAAAAAAGGCAATTGTATCAACAATGGTGCAATAATTATAGTATCGCTACCCGCAAAACATAAATGAGATTTTCCCGGAGTTATTGTGAGTTTATTCATGAACAATGAACATACCATGTAATCTACGAGTGATTTTTATTTTATAAATGAATGCTGAAATACCAAAAATATTGATTTTTGGGTACGGATTTTTATGTTACTGTTGTAAACATGTGTATTTTAATGTAAAATATGAAGGCATTATAATATAGGTTGGCAGCAAAAACTCGGCAATTTGTTAAGAAGTACATTAATAAAGATAACGCCTAATTACTTTAACAATTTACACCTTTTTTCGAACGCTTAGTGGTTAATGGTTTTCAATACGGCTATAGTATTCATTCGACCAAATTATCATTTTTGCATCATATTCATGCAACTTAAGATTTCATTTAAATTATTTTAAAATTATCCAGAATTAACTCGAGAAATAAAAAATCGTCTATTCATCCATTCTCTTAATGATTTAAAACATTACACCCAAAAGATTTGATGACATACAAAACATCGCTGCCAATCTAATATAATCGCCACACAATATGACATCACACTGCTTGTTAATCATATTGGACATAAACCCACTCACTGGAACAATTGTTTGACAGATTACTACGTGGAATGGAACGGGCACTGGATCCACGTGTTCAGGCCGGACGTTGAGTGTACGAATGGAATCATTCACGTCATAGATGAACCCTTTGTGCTCGAGAGCGATATTAGAGCCACCGGCAGCGCCGACAGAACACATGCCGCTTACACATTCTTTCTGTTTTTCATTTCCTACGCTTTTGTTCGAATTTTGGAAAACTAAGCCATGAAATAAATGTTCGGTCTCATTGTTTATTGGCTTCGGCGGTAAGGTTTGCTGCAATAGGTAAAAGCCCCAGTTACAATAATTATAGCGTAGCTAACGAATTATTGATGTAATGGTTGAATTGAATTGATGGTGGAGTGCTTACGGTTAAATTTACGAAATTTTAATTGGTATAGTGTAAACTTTTTCGTTCTTATCGAGATGCGTGCTATGTTAAGAATATATTGTAGGAGAATTTATGAGCGACATTGGAAAAAAAATAACGCGCATTCATAAAGGTTGCCAATTATAGAAGTAAAAATTGAGTTCACATTTGTAGGAGTTCTTTATGTGTAAAAAAATATAAATACGCACTTCTCTAAAGAGGTAAAACGGAATCAAATCAAAATATCCAATATTCTTAAGCTAAAATACACTACCTATAAAATGTGTCGTTAATCTGTGGTGCGTAATGCGAAATAGGTACACGAACGGTTCGTGATTGATTCAGAGTCGTTATTATTCATCGAACAACAATCCCCGCAGGCTACGAGTATGTCGATATGAGAAATGTTCATCCACACTGAATGGCGCGGAATAATTAGTTGTGACGTTTCATTACACGGTCGTATTATGACCGGGTTTCGACAGATTACGATTCATGAAATAGAAGTAGTTCATTTAAATCCTGTACCTTATGAAAAAACATCAATATTTCTAGCCTAATTTACAAAAACCACCCAGATTGATAAGTATTTCACGTTGATAAAGCAAAACACGTTCAGAACACATGGTCGATGAAATTAAAATATGAATAACGTCGTTTTTAATGTACTTTGACAGTGTCGTACCGTACAATAAAGTACGCAATAACCTGATGTTTTTAATATATGAAAATAATGAACAAAATATATTACCTTCTTTTACCTATTTTTTAATAAATATTAAACGGAAAATAACAGGTAATATTCTTGAAGTTTTTTTGAGATTGAAGTCTTCGGTCGGGCTTAATGCTGGAACTAATTTTTCGAGAAGAATTTGCTGTGTATTTTCCCATTATATTTTAATACCTTGTTAGATTCATTTTAAAATATTTGAAATAATGAAATGTTTCATATTACAACTATTACAATTAAATACGTTTCTTAATAACGATAACTAATAAACTTTAACAGGACATCCCTATGCTATGATTTTAAAAACCGAATTTAATTTTAAATTAAAATTCCTCGTGCGAAATGATTTTTACTAAAGTTATACTTAGTAATAATCTACCATTTAGTTATAATATTTTAAAATAACATTATACCTACGACAAATATTTAAAACGGTTAAGTTATTAGATAGTTACCAAGAATATTTGGTTGTATATTTTTTGTAGATCCTCATCGTTTTATTTCTTTTATATCGATAATTGTAACAGTAACACAAGTCACTGCCAGTGATTTTTCAAGTTCGATAAATCATAGTTATTAAGTTTAATTTCTAAAATACTAAATAATAACATTAATATGGTAGTTGCGGTTTTTGCTATGAAGTATATCCAGTTTTGATAAAATATAATACTAGGCTATATTTGATGACAGGCGGTGAAAAACAAGTATTCATATGGAAATGATTCGTATTTAATATTATGTAAATGTGCTGAGTAGTAAGATATGTAATTGTTATCGACGTACCTATAATGCTAGGTTCATATTATATTAGGTACATTCTTCATTGTTTGGAAGTAACTTAGTCTCTAAATATTTAAGCAAATTAAAAATATATCAAACGGAGTACTATAATTGCTTATTTCGTTAACTCTTTCTATCGCGATTGAAACGTTTTAAAGATTTACAGTACGCGAAATAAATAAGCTTCTTGTACCTTTTATTTCTAAAATCCTCCGATGATCGTCACTTTGATATCATTTTAGTCATTTTGGCGATGATTTTTCTGTCTTTATAGTAAAGTTAGCTGGGATATTATCGGAGCTGGGATCATAGTATGATTAATGTCGCAGAAATAAATCGGTCATGAATTTTAAAGTTGCCGACATTCTACACCACGACATAAAAATATTATACCGTATATTAAAATGTCACCAAATTAAAAAAAAAACAGGAGCTAAATCAGTCTTAAATTTCTATTGTACGATTTTATCCCAGTTCCAATATTAGCCCACCTAACCCTATATGATGTGTACAACGTAGTGTAGTGTGCCTTTGTTTTAAAATATACTATATATCTATTTAAAATAATCAAAAATCAATTTCTAAATGATTTATAGACATATTCTAACTTATTACAGAAGTACATTCCATATTTATATCTTTATAAAACATATTTTGAACTATACGAGTATTTGAAATTTACGAATGTTACCTATTCAAAAATATTTAATTGTGAATACCTATGTACGTAGTTCATTTAATTTTATTTAAAAGATCTTTTGAATATTTCATAGAAATATGTACGTATGTTTTTCATAGAATTTTCTTAGTTTAATTTGTGTAATTCGTATAGAACATGACTTTATATGACACTATTTATTGAAATGTTTTCAACTGGAAGGAAATGATAATTTTAATTGTGTATATAGGAATGAATGTGCTTATAAATTGTGGTACATTTGCGACTGTCAGAATTATTCATTAAGTACATGTAAATAATTTATGTAAGTTATTCTAGTTGGTTATAGTTGTGGTATATTTTAGCAGCGATTACTTAAAAGCGACTGATCATTTATCAACGGAATCTCTATTTGCTGTATGGTTTGAGTTATGATTTTTTGGGAATGAAATGCTGCTTTCCGTGCGCCTGCGCTTTGCCGTATACCTGTGTTTTTCGATAACAATATTTTATACAACTACTAATTTACGAGGTCCTAAAATTTGAGCAGTTTTATACAAGTGTGTTTTGAAAGCCAGATTAAATCAGCATTTCTTTCCCAGTTTCATATTACGCAAAAATATTCATATCTATTATATAAATCAGTAGTTTGACGCGAGATCGCTAAGTGTATAAGTAGATACATTGGATCTTTCTGTACCAAAGTTATCCACTATTCACGTCATATTATTAGATAAGGTTTAACTTTACAATAGACATTCTATGTAGTCCATTAATTAATGATAGCTTTTCCATTAAAATCTCATAAAATGTACTGTTTTAATGTAGATTATGGAATGTTAAGATCAAGACAATATCATTTTGACCAAATGTTAAGCCAAATATTTGGTTTAGTGTGTGACAATGAAATTCCATTAATTAGCATATATTTCATAATCATTGTCAAATTAACTACAGTTAATGATAAACAATGTATGTGTTTATTAAATAAATAATTAAATTGAATTAAAGAACTTTCTATTTACTTGGTAAAACAAGGTATAAACAAGAATTACTGCAGAAAAGTATTACCGCTGTTATGTTTATAACTTTAATAACGTTGTTAATAACGCAATCATTTTCTACACTCATTGGCCTACACTAGTGTTATTTCTGTGTTATTGGACGGTTTCCGAAGCCGTTTGATTTCCAGCAAAATATAAATTATATTTTTGCATAAAAAACTGCGTTTGTTTAACGGATCAGTCTTGTGTACTAAAAATAAAAAATAAATGAAAAAACATGAATAAAAATGCAAAGTTCTTACAAAACCACCCAAAGATAAAGACTGTATCATGAAAGAAAATAAACATATACCTAATAAACGTATTAACCTAGTAACGTAGTAAAATGTGGATACCATAATTCGTTGGTAAAATAAATCAAAAGACGTTTACCCTTTCAATTCAATAAAAAAGGATTTAAAGCCAGGTAAACATTGTATACCAGTGTGAGGCTCTGGCGAACAATATTGAGTTACGCACAAATGAGTGTACGTGACTGTTTTAACACATGAAGGGTCTCAACCTTTCATGTGACCCTCTGGCCACGAAGTCAACAATGTTAGAAACGTGTAAGTGTAATTTTCTTATATTTTGACAGGGTATAACAAAACGCATCATCATCAACCACATTGCTGTCAACTGCTGGGCACGAGTCTCCTCTCAGAAATAGAAGGATTTAGCCATAGTCCCCCGCTTGCCTACGCGGATTGGTAGACTTCACATACCTTTGTGAACTTTTTTTGAACCTGTCATACAAAACAACTGTCCCTATCCACGGGAACACTGCCGACAAACTTTTACAGTTTGGCAGATTGGCAGACAAGTGATAAATTGCCAAACGTACATAACATAAAATCAAACGTGCGTACCTTGTATTCGGACCCCCTGTTTGAGTGGTCATGTTTCAACCACCAGACTATCACACTATAACTGTCAGACTATCACACAAAACAGACATATAGATAACAATTGTCAAATTTCCCAGTTTTTGTGTAAAATTTTGATACACGCTTCATCATCATCATCAACCCATTACTGTCCCACTGCTGGGCACGGGTCTCCTCTCAGAATGAGAAGGATTAGGCCATAGTCCACCGCGCTGGCCAAGTGCGTATTGGTAGACTTCACATACCTTTAAGATTATTTTTTTTTATAAATCTCTCAGGTATGCAGGTTTCCTCACGATGTTTTCCTTCACCGTTTAAGCAAGTGATAATTAATATCTAATACGCACCGCACATAAATTTGAAAATCAGAGGTGCGTACCTGGGATTTGAACCTTGGACCCCTCGATCGACAGGCCGCGTTTCTTAACCACTAGGCTATCACTGCTACACGCTTAATTTTACGCATAAAAGGATTGTGTAAACTACCCATTAAAGGAATAATTACGTAAAAACATAATATTATGTTAACATTAGCGAGCAGTGAAGTTTTTAAAATAATAGGCATAGTAAGGCGAGGTTGAGTGAGGAATTATATTTTAATGTTTCATTATAAACCCACACATGCCCTTAGGGACTAACTATGACCTTTTGGAACATAACAATAAAGTTTCACGCGTAGGTCACCATTGAAGTTCAGTTTTACGACGAATCCGCAAGCTAGTCTATTATTTAACCGCCCACCCTATCTCCATAACAAAAGCTACCGCCATACACCAATACACCTTATATTTTAGTAGGAGTTCGCGAAATATTCAAGGAAGCATGAGGTCCATCTAAATATTTCACGTAATAAATGCAAGCTGTTACCTACAAGGCTTTTCATGGCAGGAATAAAAAGTTTCCAGGGAGTCGATTTATCTGCACGTCAGAGAACCTCAGCATTTGGGATGGTAATGTATGGTACTTTTTATTATTATGATCTGACTAATGTTATGTGGTGTTGTGTTAAATCTGTGAATGAACGAGTATGTACGATATTCGATTTGTATACAATATACATGTATTGGATTAAGATTAAAATTATCGAAGGGCATTTCAAAGCAATGCCATATCTTTTGCCAAGTGTTTAACTTCGAATTTTAATTGAAAATATTCGTTGTGATAACATCGGCTAGTGAAATACTCTGCGTGCTAAAATTATTTTATTTTATTCAGTCAGATTCTCCATAGTCGCCGTATAACTTTTAAGAATACTTCCAAAAAGAAGAATCGTTAAAAGTTCAATCCGATTCACTTACAAAGGGTCCAATTTCGTTTTAAATAAAGAAATCAACAGTATCTATGAATGAAAAGAATTGACAGACATTTACAATTCAAACGAAATCTGGGACGAAGTTATCTTGATTTCATTTTTAATGAAAGAAGATGTTATCGATATTTGATTGATTTTGATGAAGGAACAAGGAAAGAAATATTTACAGGAAGTCCATATTCTTTACAATTACCGTTGCTAGATTGAGATAGATTTTTACTCTGTTGCAATATTTAAGTTGCAAACCTGAGCACAATGTGGTAACAACCCTTTGTGGTTTGACTAGGGTGGCACCATCACCACATTTATTTCAGCCTAATAACATCAGTGTTTAAGCGCTGCTTTCTTATGGTTTCAAGGGTGTGGTAAGAAAGACATACTTTACCGAGGCATTCCGGCGTAGTCCGTAGGGGTAGCGGCGCATCTGTGGCCGAGTTCATGTAGGAATCTATTCATATTTGGGGAAGATCATAGATGTTCATGGGCGGCAGTAGCCACCTACCATGGACAGTAGCCTACCCATGGACTGCATGCTCGTCTGCTACTCTCATAAAAATATCTGAAAATCAGTTAACACATTGTGAGGTGTTCCGTCAATGAACGAACATACATGCTACCCAAAATCATAACCAACCTTTTTGCTTCGTTGTACTCGTGTAATAAAAGCCTGGTCTGTTAACAAATACGTAATATTAAGTAAACGAGTTAAGTGAGTAAACACCGGCGGGATAACGAGCACGTTCGTCGCCGCTGTCCCTCGATTCGTTAACTATTAAGCGATTGTCCAGTGGTAAGCCCTGATTTTCTAGTGGATTAATACCAGCTTCATACGTAGAATTTTGAGATTCGATTCTGAAACATGTAACTCTGATTTTTCAAAGTAATGTGCGTATCTATTAAAAATCAATTATTAATTACTTCAACAGCAAAAAAACATCATGAAGAATTTACAATCCTGAGGATTACAAGAGTATTCTTTTATAATTTATATTTCTGCATAAAACTATAATGTTGTTGGAGTCAAAACCTAAGCAGTGTTTGTTCAACGTTATCTGAATATAGAAATGAATTGCGACGCCATAGTAAATTGTATGACTACAGCTGCTCGTAACAACTTCAGAGCGGACTAGCAGTTTGGCGCGGACTAAAAATCCTCCCATAAATCGAAGCAGGGAACGCAGTAACACACACAGAACGAGTGTTTTCCTGGCAATCAATCATCCGAAAAAGTGTCAAAGATAGTATAATTTCCCGTTAATTTATCTATATCATCACCTAGATTAATGCTGCAAGTAAGACCTTACTAATGCCCAACTAATTCTTTACTAATGCTTGATAAAACGTCTTTATTTTATAATTAGACATTATATAACATACACATAGTTATTTATATAAGATATAATTGTATAATAAATATAGTTAGCTGTTTTCGAGTCACGTAAATACAAGCGACAATAACGAACGTCGAGTCCTTCGGGAACGAGACCACTTTGCCCGCAATCTGTTGTTCCGCGGCTCACGCCCAGATTTTAAGCCATAACAACAGGATTTGTCAACTCAAATTGTAATGTGTTCTTTTAACCCGTGGAAATATGGGCTACACAGATGCATTAGGAAAACTTTTGGATTTGTCGGCATTAACAAAGTTTTAGTATTCATTCTAATGTAATATTTAGATATAGGTACGCGAACTATTCGAATAATGACGAGTATCTTAACGCCGTGGACGAATACAGACAAATATTCGTTCGTATTGCCAAAAATTGTCACCATGCGGAGAACGGATAGTATTTGTGGCGAGAACCGAATACCCCCGATAATACTTACTGACTGGTATTCGCATCTATTTATATGTACTCTAACAAGTAACTACATGTCGATTTTAGGTTACAAACAAAAATAAGTGTAACGTTACGCCGACTACCACTCGTAACGTTAACTATCATTCATAGTAGACAAACGCGATCAGCCTTAAACATAGCCAGCGTAAATTATAGGTGAATCCATGTTATCATTCCAAAACACGTCAGAAACGTACAATGTATCCGATTTTGCATTCAATTTGTAAGTGACACAATTTCCACCCACAATCTGACGGCGCGGTGCGATGTGGCAGATATTGTTATGCTACGGAAATGTTGCTGACGGAAGCAAGTTACTACCGGGGAAGCCTTCTACGTCTGTTTACTAATACCATGTAGCTATGCAATACGTTGGTAATGCATATCTACTTAGATACAGAAGTTTGGCAACTAAGTTTCTGCCATTTTTAAAGATAATTTCAATACCTACTTATTGCCAAATAATAATCATACCTACTCGTATTGTTTTCAATTTTTTCCGATGTACAGGTTGAAAACACTTCATTGAACCAAATTGTCAATTTTACATCATTATTCAACGTTAGTTCAACCTTTTTTTTAACGAGGGGGAAACCTTGAAAACGTACCCGGTGCCGTGGGAGCGACACAGGGTCATGTGGGATTTTTACCGCACTAAAATCCCCCCCAGTGGCCGTCCTCGGCGCTGCGTAGAGTACTCCGGGATCTCCAAAGGAACCCGACCGGAGTCCTCTCAGCGCACTACCCCGTCGGGCTCCGCCCAGGTGAGTTTATATTACCACACCGTCTAGTGTACCTATACGACGGAATGCGACCACACATACCGCCGTCCTTCCCGGGGTCGCTAGCCGGGCAGTTCGAGCTCCCACTCTTGCCGCCCGCAACCCCGAAAGCCCCTTTTAGGCGCCTCTTACGACAGGCAGGGGATACCGTAGCCCTATTCTGGTCCCGGAACTACGGGGACACGTTAGTTATACCTTTTTGGAGTTTACTCCTTAAGAAACGATTTGAGTTATAAGGCCCGGTACGGAAATTTTATGAGGAGTAAAATCAAGTGTAACACGAAAAGTTGAGGCGTAACGGTAACCAAAATATGAATCAAGAGTGCTTTTATTAATTTAAAATACAGTAAGTTCAAATCCCATATGAAAGTAATTATTACAATAAAAATAATTAGCAATATATAAAACATTAAAACGTTATTAACTAATTTGTTTACATTTTTGCATAAATTAAGTTATAGGTTTGATCATTTATAAACACTGTGAAAAATATGAACATTGGCGCCATAATATGATTAACAATCTTTTATGAACGTTTTTAAAGAAGAGTAACATATAAAATCAGTAAGCAATTGAATAAGATATAATATTAGCAAAATAAGTTTTTAACATAAAGAGGCTTTTGTAAGTTACTGATATATTAATTTAACTTATAAAAATGGATGCATTATTGATCAGCACCATCTATCAACGATAAACGGGCAAAATCAAAACAGTATTATTTAATATTTATTACAGAATTATTTCTAATGAATTATGTTCAAAATAAGTTATATAAAATTAGCAATACGTTTTAAATGAATTCTAGAATTATAAAACATTCAGAAACAATCCAAATTACATATAATAACATGTTTATTGAGTCTCATATAAATTTCATCCGTAAATTGCAACAAGGATATTTTATAGATGGCAAAGAAATTATAATTATTAAGTTTTAAGTTATAAAACGTTTAACATTGTTTTAAATATAAATAATTATATTATATTAAAATTCACTTTAATATAAACAATTATATTAAGTTACCATTATAATATTTGGAACCAAAATACATAGATTGATAAACTTGCAAACTTACAATTTATAAAACTTGCCACTAGATGGCGCTATTTTATATTATTTTGTAACATACTTTATGTAATACGCATTATTGAAGTAATATAAATAATCCGAATAATTACAGATATATGTTTGTTTCTCTTATCATTTAAGCAGATGCGTTCATTTACCTACCCTTTTTTCTATTCGATATATATCATAATTATCATTCGTAAGGAGTAAACTCCAATCGTGCGTCGTAGCTGACACACACACTTTTTTTTTTTGTTGACGAGGGGGAAACCTTCAAGAGGTACCCTATGCCATGGGAGCGGCACGGGGTTATGTGGGATTCTTACGTTAGTTATACCTAGAGCCACCTTAACATTTCCCTTTCAATCATTTGAAAGTTAACCTAAATTAATTTAAACAAAAAAAAATATAAAAAAAACATAAATCCTAAAAGAACAAAATATCCTCTATCGAATGATTTAAAAAAATTTGAATACTATCAAAATGTTTAAATTACTCATATAAAATGGTAGTAACTTAACTAATAGTTAAGGTGATTAGCCTAATGTATCAAGGAATATTTGCTACACACCATAGATTAGTAAAGATACTTCGCCGCCTTGAAATTGAATGAAGCCGCAAATGGCTTATTATAGTAAGTTCTTTTTTTGAATTCTTGACAAATAAAAACATTTTTAGAGAAAATTTACGAATAAATAACTAATACTGCGTAATTTTCATGATAATTAAATAATTTATAATAATAATTTCAAATATTTTAGGGACATTTTAGCACGGAGACGTGGCAAAAATTTTTTACGCAACTGTTTCAATTCTCAAAACTGGGTACATTTTCTTGTTAGGAGTGAGTAATCTTTACTAATCTATGCTACACACAGGCATACTTTCCACCTGAAGTCGATTCACTGCAACCCTATTATGAATCTCAATTAGCTTAGAAGCCTTACATGAGTCATGAGGCTAGTCACATATGTAGCTTCTCATTAGGAGTAAGTGAAACATCTCATATTAGTTAGCAAACAACAAAAAACTATACCTATATAGTGTAAGGTCACATTTATTATAATAGTTTATTGCGTTAGTTCGTCATTATAAAAATAAATAAAATTCAAAATAGTTTTAAACCTTTCACTCGAAAAAATATGCTGGCCACATATTTAATTGGCGGTAACGCTGTAATATTTGTTAAAAAAAAAGAAACATAAAGGGGATTTATGGCGGGAAATAGCAGATGTCATGGATGACGTATGTGGAGGTCTGGAAATTAATTAAAAACAACTGAATTCAAGTCTTTAAATAGCTGCATAGAAATAGAAATAGCTGGATTCGAGTCTTTCATTGGAGATACCCCTTACCTTACCTTAATAGCATAGCAGTTGTTACATTTAATTAAAGTTAAACTGTTATTCTTAATCGTGTTTAAAGTGGATACAATTTTACATTTTAAATTCATTCTCTATGGGCAAAACTTTTGAAAATAAGTAGAGCATTGAAATGGGGCAAACACAGTTTCACGTTCACTTTGAGCTGGCTATGACTTTGATGCCCCAACTGAATGTGTTTTAGGAGTTTGCCACATAGCAGAAACCTAGTGGTAAACCTATTGCATTTCTCTTGCTCGAGATCACTGTTTGTAGCAGGATAAAAACTAGTTTTATGATGATGCGCTTAAAGATATTGTTGGCCAAAGTACATAATGATGTTGAACATCGCTTTTCTGGATAATTGATGTCAGGCCGCGCCTTTTTTAAATATTATGTTCAAGAATCATGAATTTAGATTTCTATTTCTGGGTCTGGGTGTTTGTGTATTTGTCTCTGTGTGTGTCCATAGCATCCACGATACAGGGAATCCTAGTGTGGGGCTGTGAGTGTATAAAGCGTCTTTCTCCTACATAAAGTTCGCAAGTAGTAAAATCCTTTATGATTGAACTGTAGGCAGCATCGCACACCTACTTGTGGCGATGCTTCGTTTCTTACCTACTTATATAAGATGTTTGCCACAACACGCGTCTTGATCTAAATCTGTCGAAAAAGGTCTAAATTTGGGAATTGTGTATATTTTGTGGTGGTAATTTCTAGACGTAGCTATTCTTGACAATCATGATAATTTAAGCTATTTATTAATTTTAAACTTGGTAATTAACATAACATAATTAAGATTAGGTAACATTAATTAAGATTGGCCAGTAATTGGTAATTTTAACATATAACGACGTTTATTCCATTCTTTACTAATTTTAGTACAAATTTTGTTGAGTGTCTTGTGCATACAGCATACTACTTTGTATATGTACGAGTATTGGGCAATCTGGATCTGTTCATCGACTTTTGATGTTGACTGTACAATGTTTTTTATCGTAATTCTATAGTTATAGTCATCAAATTTACGTAATAACTTACATCGCAAAGCACTTTTATATGATACGTGTTCCAAATCACATTAAACACGAATGTGACAAAGTTGTGGCCGTAATTCGTGTAGCAGATGTCATCTCGGCGGATGTGCTCGCCACCGGAACTTCCAGGATGAGCACAGCATCCGCTGCAACACGCAGTTTGTCTGAAATTACATATCTCGTAACCCTAAACGATACGTGTTGTACACGAAATGTAATGACGATGACTTACTTATAATTTTTTACAATTTACTTCAATATACTTTTCAAATTCTATATTCCTTAAGAACCCCTATTAAAATGCACCGAAGTATTTTTTCTGTAAGATGATCTATATTCATTATTAACTTTAGCCAAAATTGTAGATAATTCAATTTGAGACTCTTATTGTTCATACATTTTTTTGTGCGATGAATGAAAGAGCGTGAAAACCTTTTTCAAGATGGCGGCCGAGGGACAAGAGTTCTTGCTTATCTCTTCTATGGTTGCGACACCCACAAATTAGGATTTAGTTGATACTTTGGACATTCAAATAATAGAACTGCATCATTCTGGTAATTGCAATACAAATTCATTTCAATGGATTAAATAGCCAAGAGCAAGAGACAAATTTTTGAAACATACACATACATACAATCATGGCATTTCGTTGATATAACAAATGCACACATCAAATTTAGTCGTAGTTTAAGAATATTGAACGGAATTTTTCACATTCGCATCATCATTTGACGTCAGCAACCTAGTTTGCATTATAAAGAAAATAAGACACAAAAATATTATTGAATATCAAAATTACAGAGAATAAGCTGTAATTAGTTCAATGTTTTGTTAAAATATTCCAAATTGCCTTTATCTTGCAAACAGGCTTGTTTGTTCAAGTGAATCCATGAGAGGACAGCATTACAGTGTTTAATGAAGTTGACTATACCAGTTTAACCATAACATTCGTAAGGAAAACTTGGGTTTAAAATTTGTGTTAAATATGATTTACAAACAAACAATCATTGTATTTTTTTTGACGGCCTTTACGCGTTTTACATGGTGCAATAAGAGTAAGTTTTATTTTTATAAATAAAAATTAAAACGTAATTAATGTTCGAAATTAAGTTTTTTTTTTTATAATATGGGAGTAGCAGACGAGCATGCAGTCCACACCTGATGGTAAGTGGCTACTGCCACCCTTGAACATCTGTAATCAACCCCAGATAGGATTAGATATTCCTACCTGAGGTTGGCCACAGATGCGCCGCTACCCCTGAGGACTAAGCTGGAACGCCTCGGAAAAGTATGTCTCCCTTACAACACCCTTCAAAACGGAACACAACAGCGCCTAACACTGCTGTTATTAGGCAGAAATAGGCGTGGCGGTGGTGCCGCCGGAGTCGAACCATAAAGGGTTCTACCCATGTTCTACCACCTAATAAATATATGCAAGTATAGTATAGTATATGCAAGTATCGGCAAATCAATAGCTATAATGGTCTGAGAAATCCCTTATGAGTCCACTACTATGTCATTTTTTCTCTAAAAACGGGGAATGTTTATAAACCGGCAAATAAATGAACAACTTTCCAGCAACACTGCTTGAAATCTCATCAATTTTATCCTCTAGTTATATAATATTATCATATGATATATCCTGGCAAGAAAAAGAGAAGTTCTAGACTACCACTGTTACATGCTATAATCTAAGGATTATATAAGTATATCCCAAATGAGTGTTACATAGTTACGTATAAGAGGTGTTCCAAATTGCTTTCTGCACTCACAGCCCCACACTAGGATTCCCTGTATAGTGGAAGCTATAGACAAATACACAAACACCCAGACCCAGAAACTGAAACCTAAATTCATCAATTAGAAATCTGCCTGGCCGGGGATCGAACCCGGGACCCTCTGCGCGTCAGACCGGATGGTGACCGCTTAGCCACGCGGGTCGTCAATTAGTAATCATGCGTAGACGGCTGTAGACGACTTCAATTAGGACTCAACTATTTTATCCTCTATTTAATATGTAAATTATAAATGCTTAAAGTAAATTTGTTATCAATACAATGTACCTACAGCATAGCACTTATATCAATGACAAAGGGAATGATGTAGAAGGAAATAGTACTTCATTAGAATACCGTACCTCTAAACCTTCATATTAACATAATTATGTATTTAAAACTAGTTACCTACATATTTCATACGTGTAAGATGCCTTATGAAAACTAATGACTCATTGGAGGTGATAAAAGGAGTATGGATTACTGAGGAAGCACACCACACCTATTGCTAGCGTGAAGGAGTTCTGTGTTGGGATGGAAAGATGGTATAAATCTATATAACGGACCCATACTTCTCAGATGCTACTTTGTAACTTTGAGACGTTTTCCATATTACATTTAATATCACTAGCATTGTCATCTAAACCAAGATGTACTCAAGGTACATCTTCATCACTTCGTTAAATTTTCAATTAATTGTAATTCGGTTGGTTAACTGGTTTAAAATTCACGTGCATGGTTGAACCCTCAGTCTTAGATGAGTAAAATACATTACTCTACTTATCAAAACCCTCGGTCCTCACATACGAACTAAAAAACAAGTTAAACAGAAGCTTGTAAAAACATAGTATATTATTTTATATTCGTAATAAAAAACGTTGTATTCTTGGCAGTTGACTGCTGAGCTATTTATACTGAACTGTCTGTTTACTGTTCATATTCATAACTCCTCAAACAATTTTAAATGAATACAAAGGCAGACTTCCCCAAAGCGAAAATTTATTCAAGCTGACCTTTGAGTTGCGAAGTGTTTATGGAATAGTTGGCCTGGAAATATTGTACTGAGAAATATTTTATGTACCGTTTTCGTTTAAAAATTAAAATTTGTTTAATTTACATTGGTATATTTTTTGTTAGCTCCTTTAGAAATTAGAAGGCAGAATTGAGTTCGATGTTACCAAGCCACCCTTTTTTGTATTTTATACTTTTTGTATTGTGTGTAAAGGGTTTATCTTAAGGTACCTAGCCTTAAGTCCTCATAGTAACATCTTTGTCATTAATTTTACATACTTTACATTTGTCTCTTTAACTACAAATGTGCCACTTTCATAGCCTTGTTCATAAATGCTAGATAGTGTGCATAAAATTATTAAATGCTGATTGATCATTTTTTAAAGTATCATATTTGGTTACTTATTTTAATAACTTCTTATTACTAAATGTTACAAATAATAATAACGTACGACCAATGACCGTCATGGACCTATCATTCGTATAATTACAATAATTTTATTTCTCGTTACAGCTGTGACGCAAAAATAGCAAGATATTGTTTTTGCTTTTATATTTTTCTTAAATTTCTCCACGTAGCTAAGTACCCATTTATAATTCGACGTAGACAAATCTTTATTTCACTTTTCTAGACCACAGGGACTCGTAATATTTCTAAACATACACGCTGAGCAGATGTTCAAAGTTTTGAAACAAATTACATGGTCGTTTATAAAGGTATCTCTACAATATTAAAATGAATAATGAATACAAATATGTCCGCCGCTCAGAAATTAAAAATGCCTTTATTAGAAAACGTAAAACAAAATATGAATGTTCAGCGTATTACTAAATTATTCTTATATTCTATGACAAATTATATGAGAAAAAATTGTAAGTCTATGGTTCCACCATTAAAGCAACTTGTGTTAAATTTTGTGCAAAATTTTGGTAGTACGGAATCCTCCATGTGCGAGTTCGACTTGCACTTGGCCAATTTGACGACCCGCGTGGCGGAGCGGTCACCATATCGGTCTGACGCGCAGAGGGTCCCGGGTTCGATCCCCGGCCAGACAGAAATCTGAATGATGAATTTAGATTTCTGTTTCTGGGTCTGGGTGTTTGTGTATTTGTCTATGTGTGTCTCCATGGTACCCACGATACAAGGAATCCTAGTGTAGGGCTGTGAGTGTACAAAGCGTTTTATTTAAGAACGCCAACATCGGTTTCATATTTATGAAAAACACAGTCGAAACTGTTTAAGAAAGAATTTATTCATCATGATCATGTATCTCATAATATTTTAAAACGAAAATAATAAAACATATTTAATGTGAATGTCAAAGCTCCTTTACAAATTGGGTCACCTAGTTAAGCCAACGTGCAAATACAAAAGCCAGAATAGTTATGCAGGAGTCTTTGACGTATTTTGGCAGATGGCAGTCAACACTCCCATTTTTGCAAATTACGCTTTTCATAGACACTTGACATAATCTTTAAAAATAAAAATGCTAATATTGACATTAGAAATTTAATTGTTATTAAAGTAAATTATGCATTCAATAATTTATTTCATGTATGCAACATCACACGCTAATACGATATGATTGAAGGCAACATATAAACAATTTGATTAGCTCAGCTCATTGGCCCCGAACGTCGCTCCAACATGTACGAGACCCATAAGATGTTGATAAACCATCTCCTAAAATATTCATAGCGGCATCCCTTTTCGTGAATCCACATACGATTTACTCTGAGTGGAGAGAAAAAGTGGCTTGCGAACGGACCAAAGCTCGGAATGGTTACTTTCCGTGATACATTTAGCCATCTACTCGCCAATTCTCACTTTGTGCCGAAACCATCTACTCAGATTCGTCTGTACGGGCAACGCCGTAAATATGCAATTTTAAAGCCCCTTAGGCTACCTTCACATTGTACTGCACATTTTCGTATTTGATTTCAAACACCCAATTACAATCGGACTTTTTCACTTTGGTCACTTCTGTCATAGTCCACGCGTTAATGTATTTTGATCACCTGTGTCAGAAGGATTCGTGTCTGCAAACTATTCCTAACTAAAAACTTGCCTGCAGTTTTCGTATGACAGTATAACGTAGTTTGACTATTTGGATATATAAAAGCGTGTGGCATCGAGACGTGTGAACGAGAGGACACAATGCGCCCCTTCAAACTATTCTCATAATGCGATTTGTATAAACTTTGCGGCAGTATTCGACCAAAGTGTTTAGCTGCGTACATATATTTGCAATATAAACGTTATGTGAATGGTACTACGCATAATGTACATCAGTGTCAATTCGATAAGATTTGTCCTACAAAAATGTGCCGTGTGAACGTAGCATTACTTGAATCTACTGAAGCTGGCGCTTATTTATTCGATTTATTCGTAGTACTTAGTATTACTAATACTTATTAATACGTACTTTTCGATAAGATAATGATTATCGACTTGGCTTATGTACAATTCGACTTTTTTGTTATTGTTGATTATTAACAAGGACAATATGGGTTTGCAGGTTTCAGGTTTTATTCTTATTTCAATATCAAATAAGTGTTTATTCAAGCAAGTTCAAACCTACCCCAGTCTATAGCCGCCTAGTTTTGTCGCTACAAATTCTAATACATAGTAGGTACCCGATTTCAAACTGTTATGAAACTCATCACAATATAAATAGAACATTGCTTTGTAGAATATTAATTTGTCTATTTTTACAGTAAAGCGTAACCGCTAACCCTAACTTCATCAAAGGGTCGCTATCATCAATTTTATCAAGAACAGATTATCCAACCCTTAGATATGAACAAACATCTGAAAAATAAAGAAACCTTTTAAAAAAATTAAAGTGTCACTATACTTAAGTGAACTTTGGTTAAATATTCTATACTGTATATTAAGACAAAACAGTTAAGAACATTTTACCCTTTTGTTTGTCATAAATATTAATAAAAATGAAAATAAATATAGTTTAAAAAACTACAAAACACGCTAACAACTTCAGTTATAGTTTCAATAACTAAAAAGCAATAATTGTTGCAATCTAGTAACTTTGCGATGAAATTTATCTAAGGCGCTCGAACAATCTCGCCTCGAAAATCGTTAATCCTGAGGATGTTGATAAGGACAATGGTACAAAATTATTAAAATTGTATATTGTCATCGGTTTTTGATAATTCTTCAAAATTTGGAATTATACTGAACGTTCACAGTGGATAAAAATCGAGTTCAAAAATTCCGTTACATAGTTATATACATACATACTCGTACATACAATCCAAGCTAATAAAAGCGTGTTAAAAAAAGACATGATATGAAACAATAGACTACAAGTTAAACTTCAACATAAATATTTCAACGTTGTTAATGCTGTAAGTTTTTGCTTTCTCCGCCGATTTTCTTTTTGTTTGTAAGTTGGGTTTTGCCATTTAGTTTTATCAATTAAAAAAAGTATATAATTTTTCTATCGTGGTTAGGGTCGAATTTTGAGCACCAGACTAAACTATTTAATATACATTTGACGTAGAACGTGGGTATATCGCAGGGTTCTCGTCTCACATGTAGTTTGTTGTTTCACTGCAACTCCGCACAAACAGACGAGGTAGCCGAGTAATCTAATAACTTGTGTATACAACAAACGAGTAGACATAACTTTTCAGTAGGTAAGTATTAGATTTAATTAATGCATTTAATAATATATACGTTCTGCGGTAAATTCTGTGTTGTCGACGTATAGTAGGTTTTAAAGAAGCTTGCGTGGTTCAACTTCACATGTTTCATGCCTCGTAACATCGTCACATAAGACTGGTTTGCAGGGTATCACATGAGAGGGACTCCTAAACGAGGTGTTGTGACGTATTCCTCAGGGGAACAACCCGTTTGTGGCTAATCCCATATAGTATTATAATTCTGATTATGTGGTGGGTAAGCACCTGATCTTGTATTGATTACATATGTCCATAGGCCTCAGCTTCCACTTAACATCAAATCACTATTTGTACGTTAAAAAAATATATAACGCTAGAAGCAAAAACAAGCTTCAGATCCCTTTTAGCATGTTTTATTTAGCCAAGCATCAAACCAGGTAGCACAGTACTACAAGCACCACAAGCGCTGTATACAAATATGTCTATAACAAAACCGGTCAATAAATGACATATAATATGATTGATCATTGGTTTATTTATCGCATGTGTTGTGTCCTTAGGGGTGAATTTGTCATGCGCGCAGATCAGGGCGTTCGTAGACGGCCACAACTTTCGGCGGTGGACCGTCGCCCAGGGGGTCGTGTTGGGGCAGCCCGCTACCGACGACATGTTATATATGGTAACTACGGAGATATATTCTTACAACCCCATTTTACAAGCTTTACCTTAATTTAACTTGAACGTGATTTATTATTGTCATACGATTTTGTTTCGTATATTTTATCTTTGAGTATTATTTTTATCCGTGTGATAGAAATTAATTATCATATATTTTAATGGTGACAGAAAATATCGTAAGGAAACCTTTGAAGGAACCTTCATTTCTAAGAGATCTGCTATAAAATGACCCTAAAGTTATGGTCTAATCATGCTCATTCTGAGACAAGAATCGCCAGCACTGGGACATTAGATAACGATTATTTTTAAACTAATAAAATAACTTTGCATTTTTTTGTTTCTCATTCGTGCGAATCAACGCCCGTAAAACGCTATCTAGAAAACCTCTTTAGCTTATACATAGCAGTGAGTGTATCACGTTTGTCATCGTTAGTTTTATAGCAACCCGCAAACTGCCCGCAAAGCGGAAATGATTTGCAAGGGCACTTTACTACATTGAAAGCAGGATACACGTAATATACTCGTAAGTGTATGAGATGGGGAATGAGCGTACAAATATTTATGCATGGAAAGTTGTGTTTTCATAATAGCGTACATTTAGGTACTTTTACTTTTGAAGTAGGATTTGTAGGTACCACCTAGGAGGCACCAGCGTCACACAAATTTTCAGCGTGATGCACTTTTTTCCGTTTCAGTGGAAATGGATGCCGGTTTACTTTCATCTTAGGTAACCATCTTAATCTTTAGGAGTCGATCCTTAATACCTAGCCGATCACTCCGCTTCAGATAAAATCCCTGTTCGAAGGTTCGAAGGTTGCAAATATCCATGGACGGTAGTGACCACCTACCATCAGTTGGAAATCATGTTCATATCATCAATTTCACACAAAAAGACTTGTGAAATGATAACTGAACAAATATTAGCATGAAAAGAAAGTTCTGTTTTCATAATAAAGTTCATAATATTGTAACGTATGTAGGAAATTATAACAATAAACAGAGACCTTAGAGTTATACAGTTTGTTATCATGAAGTGTTGAGAGTTGAGTCAGCCCCTTGTCGACATAGTTGACATTAATATATGCAAATATGCGTGATCCTGGGAAATTATGGCAGACATGAGCACATAATATATAATACTGTGTAAACTGGTACCTGTAATTATGGCAACATCAAAATTTAATACAGTTTTTATGTACACTTCCGAGGCTAGGAGGAGGAATACTTTTTCGAGGCGTTCCAGCTTAGCCTTCAGGGGTAGCGGCGCATCTGTGGCCGACCTCAGGTAGGAATATAATCCTATCTGGGTTTGATTACAGATGAGCATTGGCGACAGTCTGCTACATCTACATTATAATAAAGAAAATATGTGACTACATCTTAGTCCTCAAGAGTAACAAGCTCGACATTATATAAAATTCCTCTTTTATATGTGTTACAGGTATTCAGAGGTTCAACTTAATTGAACTATTAAATTTAGTAACATTTCGTTTATTACTACTACTTATTTAAAACTCGTATATTTTTGATTTATTCACTTAATTAATTAAATAATCAATAGACTTCGAAGTATAAATCTCACCGTCGTATCGTCAACTGACAACTAATTATACATTTGG
Organism: Epargyreus clarus clarus; assembly: GCA_014595695.2. Classification (NCBI taxonomy): domain Eukaryota; kingdom Metazoa; phylum Arthropoda; class Insecta; order Lepidoptera; family Hesperiidae; genus Epargyreus; species Epargyreus clarus. Next base: position 1,594,543 of record JACTTY020000006.1, read on the forward strand.
TATGCTTCCTACTATGTCAATTCTACGCTTGGTATATTTACCCATTAATGTCCCACTACTGGACACGAGTCTCCGCTCAGAATGAGATGGGTTAGGCCATAGTCCACCGTGCTGGCCAAGTGCGTATTGGTAGGCTTCACATACCTTTGAGAACTTTGTTGAAATCTCTCAGATATGCAAGTTTCCTCGTGATCTTTTTATTCACCGGGAAAGCAAGTGATAATGCATGTCTAATAAGTACTTTAAAAATCAGAGGTGCGTCCTATGATTAGAACTTCGGACTCCTCGATCGAGAGACAGAGTTTCAACCACGAGGCTACCATTTCATGACTCAAAGATGAATCGTTATCACGGTAAACTTACGACCTAAAATAGTATTCTATAATCCTATCTTAGATTGATTATAGATGTCCGTGGGCGGCAATTACTTAAGTGTCATTTTATAGTTTCCCAGTAACACCCTGGGGATCCACGTAAACCTGTAACATCATTTATAATTACGATCAAATAATTTTATAAAGCATAAAATATGTTTTTGAGGTGTGGGACGAAGAGTTAGCTGAAAAGGCGGCGCAGTGGGCGGAGAATGGTATTTTTGGTCACAACCCTAACAGGACAATAGGTAATGAAAAATATTATCCATATTACATGCTAACTTGTGGAACCCACTTCTTATTTTTTATATAAAAGATTTTGTGTATCTATATCTCTTTCTGTTAAGACATTAGTTGTCTTGTTTTAAATATTGTAATACAACAAATGTGTAATGTCTATTAATCTGTAAATCACGTAGATATGTAAAGATATAAGACTAATGAGCCGTTTGAAAAATCTAGACTATTTTCTTTTATTATATATTTTTTTTAGAATCTAATTTAAACCTTGCAATTTGGTTTAGGATCTCAAAGGTGGGAATTAGTGGGTGAAAACGTGTATTTTTCAAAATTCCTGGGATGGGGTACGCTTGCCAACGTGGAGGTTGTACCAAACATAGAAGAGGCTCTTGCTTCCTGGTATAATGAGTATACGGACTACGGGTTCTTTCCATTTTGTCTGGGAACCAAGAAGGCCATTGGCCATTATACGCAGGTACGTTACGTCATCTTCCTATTTCTAAGATATATAAAAAAATGGATAATAATGAATAAAATGAATATTTTGCCAAGTAGCTTAATTAGGATTTCAATTAAAAGCCTAGCCTTTTGAATAATCATTGCTGTTTAATGTATCTCTGAGAAAATTAAATTTAATTTAGCCATAGCTAATTAAGGTACGAGTAGTTACGAATTTTAAAGGAAATTAATAATTACTTTGATTTGATTCAAAATGGAAAATAAATTGGACACGTAACTTCCAATTGAAAAACTTGTGAACACTAACGAATGTACACTTTTTTGATTGAAAAAATCTCAAAGACAACGTCCGGAAGCGTTGATGTTTTAATTGGAAAATGATAGTCCTTGTACCAATTGTATTTTAACATGGAGTCCCAATAAATGTAAAGCGGACATGAAATAAAAAGGTTTTTTTTCATCTATTTAATATAACCGCTCCTAATAAGGTAGTTACGAGTAGTTGTCTAAGAGGCCGCGTAAACGGTCAATTATATTGTGCAATATTGCAAATTGTGCAATATGATTAACCGTTAAGGGTTAATGATAAGAATTGCGCAAAGATTGACCGAAAGTTTGAGCGAGATTAATTTTTATTGCACCATATTTTTATTGGTTCGTGTGGGTTCAATATTGCGCAATATTTTTACTCAAATCAAATCAAAACATTTTTTTTAATAAAAATAGATTCTTTACAGAGCACTTTTTGAATATCAATAAATCTACCGCTACTTCAAACGGTATTTAGCTATGAAGAGAACTATTCTCAGACTGAACACGAGTTAAAAACATTGTGCAGTTCTTATTTTTGTGCAATATAATTGCTCGTTTGAAGTCAGAGAGCCCTTCAATCTACTGTACATTAAAAAGTATTGTACAATGTTATTGTAGGTCCTAGGGGCGAGCATGTTAGACAGGTGAATATTTTTCTACCCGATTCCCAAAGAAGGGTTATTATAATATGTATGTATATATAGAAGTAACAAAAAAACTTGCAGTCCTATTGATGTTATGTGACCACTGCCGCCCATAGACATCAACTCCAATACCCTTAGTATGGGTTTTTACGTTTTTACAAAAAATACTGTTTTTGTTTTTGTTTACGTATTTGCCCATACATTTCCAATCAGCCCCCTATCGGATTGTTTTAGAACTGATTGGAATTGTATGGGAAATACGTAAACAAATACCAAAAACAGTCAGTTTTGTAAAAACGTAAAAACTCATACTAAGGGTTCAGACGAGATCACAATTGGTTGTTCTCAATTCCCGTTAAAATATTATTCATAAAATATTATGAATTTCAGTTGGTATGGGCGAATACCCACCGTGTCGGGTGCGGTATTTCACAGAAGAAGCAGACTGGTGAAACATTTACCCTGTTTGTGTGTAACTACGGACCCACGTACGTTTTAATTGCAAAATTAATTTTGCTTATTTTTTTTTCTGTAAACCTAAGAGTTCATTGGCATTTTAAAACAGCATAGATGAAAACATTTAAAATATAAATATATGTATGCGTTGTTCCCCCAAAAATTAAAAAGAAACTTATCTCTAGATCGACTAACTTACAACATTATGTTTGTCATCCGGTTGGGCATAGGCTTCCCCTCAGTATGAGGGGTTTACCGTACTGGCCAATTTGTAGACTTCACCCATCTTTGAGATTTTTTTTAAGAATTATCAGATGTGTAGTCTTCCTCACAATGTTTCCTCCATCCTCCGTTATAGCAAGGGATAATTAATTTATCATACACACATATCTTTTAAAAAACAGAGGTGCCTGAGATTTGAACCTCGGACACTCCTCTCACTAGACCATCATTTCTTTAGGATGCCCCTGAGGATTGCTACCACGACGAATGTTTATTACCTTTAAATATATTTACACTTATTTAACTTTTCAAAAAAAAATATAGAAATGCTATATTAAAATGAAAATTTTGTTATTTTTTTCAGGGGTAATTATTTAGGACAGCTGCCATATAAGCCAAGCAAATTTCCGGGTCGTCTTCATTGGGCGCAAGAGCAAAATATAAAGCCCTACGGAATAGCGTGTTCATTCTAACCTTACATTAATGTAATCCACCAAAACATATAAATTAACAATTTAAGAGTTATTTATTTATATTTCGCCCATAAACTTGCGTTTAATCTTTCGTAAACGTTGCAGTCGATAGGCCTATATGTTTTTTTGATCACTTAATGGCAAATAACAATGCCTAAAATTCATGACTTAAGATAAAACACATTAATATTTTTTAAAAATTTGAATCAAACCACCGCAGTGAGTACCATGAACTAGATGTGACAAAAAGCAAAAGTATCTCCTCCGATTCAAGACAGCCAAGTGAATCGGATAAGATTTATTCTACCGATAAACAATAAATATTATTCTACGTTTTTGTCACAAAAGCATGCTACGTCTGTAAGTCTGTCTTCGTTGAATAAAGTATATGCTATGCAAATTCTGTTTTTATTTATTCCTAGAAAGAAGCTCTCCACTAGACGTTTTACTTAGTTTTATTCACAAGTACCACATCCACATCATCACCCCACTGCTGGGCACGGGTCTCTTCTCAGAGTGAGAGTTTAGGCCATAATCTATCGCGCTGTACCTTTAGTATGAGTTTTTACGTTTTTACATAATGACTGTTTTGGTATTATTTTACGGATTTGCCCATACATTTTTCAATCAGCGCCCCTAGCGGATTGTATCAGAACTGATTGGAAATATATGGAAAACTAGTTTTTGCCCGCGGCTTCGCCCGCGTTTTACAAGAAAATAATATGACATATAATCGATTATGACATGAATATAATCGATTTTTTTGGTCCAAAAGATCGATTCTCCGATTAATCGATCTCATGGGATTTCCGGGATAAAAACTATCCTATGTCCTTTCTCGGGTCTCAGACTATCTTCGTACAAAATTTCATTAAAATCGGTTCAGTGGTTTAGGCATGAAGAAGTGACAACCAGACAGACAGACAGAGTTACTTTCGGATTTATAATATTTTCGGATTTTTAAAATTATAAGGATAAGGATACGTAAACAAAAACAGACATTTTTGTCAATCTGTAAAAACTCATACTGAGGGTACTGGTCAAGTACGAATTAGTACACTTTACACACCCTTGAAAAGTTTTTTAGAACTCTTAGAGATTTGAAGATTTTCTTACCTTCACAGTCATAATGTTTGCCTTCACCGTTTAAGCTTTAGTTAATTTATAGTACTGTATCGAAAAGCGCTTCCTGCGAAAATGCATAGTTTTACTCACACAGACAACATTAAGGCTTCAAATCAACAGTGTGGATGATACTGACCACATCGCATTCAATACAACTGCAAGTGACATCGCATATGAGAGGCCGGCCGTTTTATCGCAAAAACGTTTTTATAGTTACCACAACTCAGCTACGAGGAACGGCACACACACATTAACGCGTAACCACTGCTTGTTGTAGTATGTGTGAATAGGCATTTAATGCCGCTCCATCGGATCTCACGCTTTCTAAATCAAGCAATGTATAAACAATGTATAAGCTATGTATCAAATATAAATAAAACAGAAAATTCCTAATTATACTCTAAAACACTATTAAATCAAAACAAGATGATTAAAGCAAATTATAGTAATTATGGAAATAGGGACGTTATCCCCTGACCTTGGTTTACTTAGGGGACATAAAACCCTGAGTTACGATCCAAGAGTTGCTAATTCAGAGAACCTTTAAAAACGTGTATCAAAAAACTGTCAACTTAATTAAGACAATACAGAGCTTAAGTGAGGTCATTACCTTTTTTTGTTTACGAGGGGGAAACCTTCAAATGGTACCCGACGACGTGGAAGCGACGCCAGGTTATGTGGGATTTTTACTGCACTAAAGCCCCCCCGATGGCCATCCTCAACACTTGTTGTAGAACTCCGGGATCTCCGACGGAACACAACCGGAATCTTCCAAGCGTGATGCCCCTATCGCCCTATGCCCTGGGAGAGCATTCGATCCTCCCACAACATCATATGTTTACGACGGTAAGCGACCACACATACCACCGTCCTTCCCGGGGTCGCTTACTGGACGGTTCGAGCTCCCACTCTTGCCGCCCGCAAACCCTGAAGCGCCCTTTTAGTCAGATTAATATTAAAGTTCCTATAAGTTTATTTACACATTTCCTGTATGTTACATGATAGGTTCGACCCATCTCAGGCTTTCATCACAGCTTATTTCGAATTCAGGACACATAGCATACGCAATGGAATATTAAATGTGTTGATATAAAAGAAATGTTAAGGCTTTTGACGAATAAATAAATGTATAATATTATTTGTACACCATCTCTCTAGACTCTACTACTCTCTAGTCTCTACTAGAAACTTCTATAATATTTAGCGAGGAGTGGTGCATTTTTATAATAAAACACGGAAACGTTATTTACACCGCACATCGCAAAAGGCCGGCCTGCGGGCCGAACGAGGTCCGCAGGCCACTAAAATCGGGCCCATGGAACATTTAAGGGGAAGCAAAATTTTATACATGGAGACCGTCATGGAACCATTTTACAATTCTTGTCTTATTTGGGCCATTTTACTGTTTTATATTTTAATATTTAAGTTTTTACTATACACAATTGCTTAGAGACATATTCTTATAATTATTTATTTGGTTTTGAATCTCATAATAAAGTCCTTGCAAAAATAAGCAAGTAAAAGTATAGCACCGATTGCAAACTAGTAAGTAATACATGTAAAATAGTTCATGTTCATGTAGAATAGTAAGTTCATAGGTACATGTAAAAGCTTTACGTTTGTTTTCATCAAAAATACGATAACATGAGGATGGATGCTATATTTCAGGAAAAATAGTTTTTAAAGCGGATATGAATATGCAAATCGACTCTCAATGCGTCAGCGGTACATTTGGGTGATAAATTAAATTTTAAAGTGTCAGGTACCAAAAAAAGGTCTGAAAGAGTGATTTATTGATACAAATGCCTATTATTATAGCTTGTACAATGTACAATTGCCACATTCAGTAAGTAAGTAACTATTAAGTTGAATTATTTTCTACCCCACTCCGGAGGGCACCATCTACAGGCCATTTGGTCTGTGGAGTGTGCCAAATGATGCCAAGAGAATAATATTTTTATAATAAGTACCATCTTTGATTAGCTATAATTGTAAACAAAGATCTAATAAACATACACTAAACAAGGACCAATTTAAATGAAAATGAATAATAAAGAAAGACAAACATATTAGATACGCGCGAAAAACATAACCCTTCCATGGCAGTCGGGTAAATAAGCAAATAGTTTTTCGTGTTTCGACTTCGATCAATCATATTATACTAATAGGTAAACGTAGCTTCTTTGCGACTTTCTAAAAAAATGCACAACATTTTTATAAAAAAAATATATTATTTTATCTGATGCCGCCTTTTAGACGAAACGTTACGAGATTCGAGAGCGTGAACTGATTTACAAACTCGCCTTCTCAAGTGTGTAGAGGGTCTTCAACAAAACAATTCGGATCAAGACCTCGTTAGGAGTTTTATATTGTTTGTTCTCAAGTTGTATTAAGTGTGCTCATCGATTTGTGAATGAACGAATTTCGTGTCAGAAGTTAAAGTTAGTTCAAGCGAAATGATGTTGCCACTTTGTAGGAGACGGAGTATCGAACGGCGTAGCATTTGCAGAGTTTGTAAGTTGTAATGAGAAGTTTCACTTCACTTGTTTTTGATTTATAGTAATGAAGCAAACGAGCCTGCAATCCACGTGTTAGTAAGCGGCTACTGCCGCCCAACATTTCTAAGCAAACCCGGATAAGATTAGAGCCGTACTTGAGGTCGGCTACAATTCCTTAGGAAGGATTCCTTATTCAAAGTCTTCAGTGCTAGGAGCACTGAAGACTTTGAATAAATATGTCCCCCTTACACTCTAAACCCTATGTGGAGGTGGCCTCTGGAGTTGAACCACAAACCACTCTAACTTAATATAATTTAAATAAAGATAAACAAACGGGCATAGATATGACATTGCAAACTTCCTTCTACACATACAAGTAATTCTGAATTGAATCGAATAAAACTGGATTCGCATATAAAGGGCCGATCACAGATGTTCTAATATCCCTGAAGAGTAGTTAAAAAGAACCCTCATATAAATCCTCTCATAAAATTATACATTCTTCCAACTAGAACTACCGCACTTAACTACTTCTATAAAACAAAAACAGATTTGGCAACATTGCTGCTGGCAATTACCAGTCATTAAAAGGCAAGAAATTATGTTCTAACATTAATCATTCTGACATATTGTTATAATCATTGACAATTTTTATTTGGTACAAATTGTCATGTTTCGATGTTGATTGTGCAAAACGTTGGATGGATTAATTATTAATAATGGTCGTTGGTGCCTTTTGGTTTATGCAACACACTCTCTATTACGTTCTTTGCTATAGCGAACTGTGAAACAAATATTTTTCTCCTTACTCATTCACGACTTAACAAAAAACCATGTAATGACAACAATGTTTGGCAAAGGGAGATCTCCCGCCGGGCTAGGTGATCAAGCCCGAGGAGTGGCCGTGCTCCGACATGCAGTTCGAAACTTGTATATATTATGCAAAATATTTAGAAAACTTCGATGGCGTGATTCAGAATATTCGTGGCGCCATCTCTTGTCGAGTAGCGGGAAGTCGCCACAAATGAAACAATTTGATAAATTAACAATTTATACCCTAAAATACCATATGTTTTCCAAATTGACGTCTTTTATGAGCGACAGTCGCCAACTATCGTTGTTTCTCACCATCAGCGAAATGTCGAATGTGTACCTTACCTTTACCTTTACCTCCCTAAGAAAAACATACGTTATTTAAGGAAAAATCGGCACAACATTTAAAACGTATACACAACACACATATATCTACTATTCATAGCCGTCAATACAGCAGAAGCATAAGACCAATAACGGAGCACAGTTTGCGTTCAAATGTATTTCTGGGAACTGACCCGATAGTAATCCTCTCAGCGGTTAGCCTTTACCTCTTACCTTTGACGAATTCCTTGAAAGATTTTAGCTCAATCGTGTTACTCAGAAATGCTATTACAAAATGGTACCTCTGATAGAAACAAATAAAACTTATTGAATAAAGATATCCACTTCAATAGCAAAAAGCGGCCAAGTGCTATGTAGGACCGCGCAAACAGAAGAGGCCCGCAGTCGGGAATATTCATTTTTTGAATTATGCATTTGAAGTATTCAAGTCCGAAAGATTAGGCTTTTGTTAAAACTAGAAAAAAACCTGTTTATTCAATAGGTAACCTATTGACTGCATCCAATAGAAACCTGTAATAGCTTTATATAGAACATGGGTTCCACCTGAAGCCGCTCACAGACGCGCTGCCACTCCTGAGGATTGATTAGGGCACCTCATTTGTAATGCATAAAGTTATTCAGTTTAATTTTATTTTGTTTCTGTTATAATAGCTGTTATCACGTAAGTACGTGCGAGCTATCAATTGTATAATACTTTACGGATAAGGTTAAGCTATTTTGCAAATTCCGGTAAATGATATACACAGATACGAGAAAGCCAAATGAATATGGATCTAAAATGAAGACGGAAATACTCAATTGAGATAGCAGATAAATTTTGATGTATTTTACATAATTGTTATACGTAAGTGTATTTGAAAATAAATTTCATAAAATTCCTTGGGTATTCTTGAATAAAACCTTTCGTGGTTCGAGGCATTACTGCCAGACCTATTTCTGCCTCATTAATATTGCCTTGCTTTTAAATTTTGCTGCTTTTTAACACGCTTTTATTAGTTTGGGTTGTATCTATGTATGTATCGGAATCTTTGAGCATAATTTTTGATTTAAAGGATGTGGTAAGCGAAATACATTTTTTTTTTTGTTTACGAGGAGAAAACCTTCAAAAGGTACCCAGTGTCGTAGGAGCGACACGGGGTTATGTGGGATTCTTACCGCACTAAACCCCCCCGGTGGCCGTCCTCAGCGTTGCCAAGAGGACTACGGGATCTCCTACGGAACGCAACCGGAGTCCTCTGAACGCGTTGCCCCTTCGGGCTCCTCCTAGGTGAACTTCAGGACTCACCGCACCGTCTGGTGTTTACGACGGTATGCGACCACACATACCGCCGTCCTTCCCGGAGTTGCTTGCTGGACGACTCGATCTCCCAATCTTGCCGCCCGCAACCCCAGAATCCCCCTTTTAGTCGCCTCTTACGACAGGCAGGGGATACCATAGCCCTATTCTAGTCCCGGGACTACAGGGACAAAGCGAAAGACACCTATGTGACGCTTCAACTTAGTTCTCAATGTAAGCGACGTATCTGTGGCCAACCATAGCAGAATTTGGTCAAGCTCCTTTAAGCTTAACCAGGTGGACCTCATGCTTATTTTTTACTTCAAAATTTCAAAAAAACAACACCCGCAGAAACTTTTTAACTCTTTTCATTGTAACCCGTTTGTTTTTGACAAAAGTATTTCCCCGAGTACGTAAAATAATGTTAATAATATTTGTTTCATTATAATTTATTATAGAAAAAACCTTTTCACAGGTCAGTAAAACTACCAAGCCCTCAAGGCCTTTCCTTGGTAAAACTACCAATTATTGCTCAAATCACCAAAAACAACTCACACAATATATTTAAGCCTCACTGCCACAAACAGTAGCAGTTCCGAGTGTAATATATTTGTTCAAACATCAACCCTTTCTGTGTGACTGGAGAAGATAGGGAATTACGAGTACGTTTGATGTGATGTCGTCCGTAAATTAAAGCCAAAAGGAAAATGGTCTAACAAGTGAGCAGCTATAACAGAAAGATCCTTTCTGAAATAATTGCCGATGATAAAATGTGCTCGTTTGCTTTATAAAGTCCCGGATACAATGTTTTGTTTTTTTATTTATGCATGATATCCTTCATGTATATTGAACGATGTTTTAACGCCTTGAACACAGAGAGTCATATTTATTATATGGCTTTTCGATGAAACATACATACATACATACGCTCGCCTCTAGCGGACTAAGGAGGGGCGGAATGGGTGGTCAGCCCCGGGCCCAGGACCTAAGGGCCCCCAATTAGTTTGCCATTACCTAAAAACCCTTCTTACGTTAATACTAACAGGCAGCACTCAAGGCCTTTACTTGGTAAAACTACCAATGATTGCTTAAATCACCAAAAAAACTCACAATATATTTAAGCTTCATTGCCACAAACAGTAGCAGTTCCGAGTGTAATATATTTGTTCAAACATCAACCCTTTCTGTGTGACTGGAGAAGATAGGGAATTACGTTTGATGTGATGTCGTCCGTAAATTTAAGCCAAAAGGAAAATGGTCTAACAAGTGAGCAGCTATAACAGAAAGATCCTTTCTGAAATAATTGCCGATGATAAAACGGGCTCGTTTGCTTTATAAAGTGCCGGATACAATGTTTTGCTTTTTTATTTTTGCATGATATCTTTGAATACTGAGAGCCATACTTATTATATGGTTATTCTTTGATGCAACATACTAACATACTTCCGAAGAATATTACCCTCCTGCAGTCGGGTAAAAAGTCGCTTTCTACCTCCAAACTAGTATTCCCTGTGTCGTGGGTGCCATGGATCCACATAAAGAATACACAAACACAAAGACAACAACATAAATTAGCCGGAATCGAACCCGTGGCGTGACAGACGGTTAAGTTGTCCGCTCTGCCACATGGATTAATGTAAAACCTTGCTTTATTTTCCATTTTACTGTTTAATTAAATTTCGCTGCGTACCCAACCGGAGTAAACCGTTTTAACTATATAGTGGCTACTGTTATCTCAATAAATTTGGCACAATAACCTCGTATATAAGAGGGTTTTGGCTAACAGATTACAGCGCTATTTTAAATAAATATAGTTCAAAAAACTAAAAAACACGCTTTTATGATAAAATTAACTAAAAAGTACAAAATCTAAATGAATCTAGGAATCAATTAAGGAACAGTAAATAGTATAATTGTGAAATAAATCTACAAAGTTTGAACGAAATCTGGCCGTTTAAAGTGGGTCAAAATCGCGCCCAAAGAAGTCGGTTACAAACATACAAACATACAGGTGAAGCTAATAAAAAGCGTGTAAAAAGGCAGCCGTTCTTTGTCATTTTGTTCAAATTGCAGACTGATACCGAAATGTGTGCCAAATTGCTCGTATCGGCATATGTATGGTACATATTCTCGTATTATATGTATTTTTTTTATTTTATCGGAGTAACAGACGAGCATGCAGTCCACCTGTAAAAGTGGTTACTGCCGCCCATGGACATCTGTAATAAACCCCAGATAAGATTAGATATTCCTACCTGAGGTCGGCCTCAGATGCGCCGCTACCCCTGATGACCAAGATGGAACGCCTCTGAAAAGTATTACTCCCTTACCCCACCCTTCAAAACAGCACACAGCGGCGTTTAACACTGCTGTTATGAAGCAGAAATAGGTGGCGGTGATGCCGCCGGAGTCGAACCATAAGGGGTTCTACCAGCTTCAAATACATAGGTAGTAGGTACATATGTTTGTGTGATTTTACAATGAAATCAAAATAAAAATAGGTAATATATTACCTACTCATAAAAGTCAATTAGATTGGTACCTGGACTAAAGATTTCGTAATGATATCCCAAACATAAATACGAGTCAAGATATTGTGTATGTAATGTATTTACATTATGTAAATACGTAATTTATTTACGTGAATATATTTGACCTTACACTTTATCATTTCTATTTAAATTTTAATAAATTTATTTAATTGAAACTAATGTTATGCTATACCGAAAACAATTAATTATATAATTATTAATGATATGTTATACCCACTCGTGTATTAAACACATAAATCTAAGAAGCTTGTAAGTGGAATATTGTTTGAGAGGTTTGTAAGAGACAAGGGTTACGATGGCATCTGTGATATATTTCAGTTTATGGAACGTATATGTATTCCTATGTACTGTCTCACTACCTTATATAGTTGAAATCTTAAATATAATAGTGATGTACATTCAAACATATTTGTCTATCAGTACAAAATGTAATTTCAGAAAATCAGAATCAGAATTTTTTTAAAGATTTTATTGAAACTGACTGATTGTAACTTCAAAACACTACATTTTTGAAAACAGATTCAGCTAAGAAATAATGAAAACTGTATCGGTACTTTTTGTTACATTCTCCAATTAATAGAACATACTTAAGAATTAAGCGGAAATGGTGAAACGTGGAAAGTCCATCAGAAATATTTCAGCCATTTTCACATCCAATATTTTATTTACGCATGTACATTTTGTAATAAAGAATATTAGGTAATTACGTTTTATAACTTATGTTATATCCACATGCGTATTTTATTCATAATCGCGAGTCATAAACATCAGCCGTAACTTTTTCGCATACATTGCTATCAAAACACAAATATTATAAAGTGGATTTGGGAGTTTCACCGTACTTAGTTAAAGTGTTTTCACACTAGTTTCCGGTCTCTAAATAGTAAAGAGTCTAAAGAGGTCTAAAGAGTAGACCAATTTTAAATTTCATTTCTGGTTGGTTATACACTGGGATGTATAGCTAATAGCTATATAAGGTACTAGTGCTTATTTAATAGTAGATACTAGGCTTTGCCCACGTTTTGAAAAATATAACATGAAATACTTATAACTCAAAATTTGTACCTTCATTGAATGACAGTGGTGTCAACTGTCGAAAAATGGATCGTACCAATTTAGAAAACTGAAAACTAATGCACAAATTTGCTAAAGATCAAATGCATAGTGTACGATTCTATAAAGAACATACAGACAAACATTCATTTTTTATATATAGATATGATGCTTAGTTGCGGTCGGGGTTGAATCATCCCCAAACTGATTAGGTAATCTCTATTAAGTCGAATTGTAGTCCTACGTTGAATTAGGCACAGATGTTACCCTTATAGAATAAGTTGGAGCAACTCTCTTGCAGGCATCGTTTACATAACTCAAACAGAAGAGCTGTTGTTTAGCGAGCTTTAAAATAAGTAAATATAATAGAATGTATTTAATAATACTTTTGGAAGAAGAGGTAAGTTAGAAACATAATTTTAAAAAAATCCCGACTGGTTCAAAATATAGCCTGTTATTTCCACAATTTAAACGAATACAATTTACTTTACGTTAAAATCCCCGAAGCTTGAAGGATTTTCATTAGCATGCCTTAAAGCAATTAATATTACATACATAATATTTTCGAAAAATATTACCTACCGTCCTCAATCGGGTAAATTTACGAGTATAAGTAGGTGACGAACAGGAACTTGAAGTAGGTCATAGATGGATTGCTAAACCAGTGGACTTACTTTATTTTACTTACTTACTTACTTACTATGCGATCATACGCAAGAGGACCGCATCACTGATGCGACGTGTGACTGGCAGCACCAACAGCCTCGTAAGCGTCATCAGTCATAAGATCAACAGCCCAATAATGAGCCACTGTAATATGGTGCACGTGATCTCCGTGGGAATGTCGCGTAGAAAATAATTTTAGTTGTATTGTTCTCTTTGTTATTTATTATTTTTATTTATATCTTTTTAATGATGATAAATTCTACTAACATAGGTTTTTTTAAGTACAATGTAAATACTAACAAAATACGGACTATGTCTGAATTAAATGGAAATAAATAAGTAAAAAAAAATATTTATCACCCTTCAAACTATAATAATACATTATAGTATCGTATTATCTGGAACAACTATGCCCAAGACCTTTAGAAATTCCACCTAAGCGGACAGTTTATTGGACGTACAATATAAATCTGGCCTTTCTTCGCTGGCATTACAAAGATTACCTACTGCCAAAATGTGGCCCTTTCCGTTCGATTACACAAATAGTGTGTGTTGAGTACGGCCTAAACATTTGTTTGTTTCACATTTGTACATCTAGCTATACAAATACTGAAACTGAGTATATATGTATAATTTACGTACCTATACTTATTTTAAAGAACTTTTTCAAACCAACATATAAAAAGCCGTATTTGACGTTTCTTCTTCAACGAATGAGTTCGTTAATGTCAATAAAATAATCTATTTAAAAAAATATTTACAGGAATATGACAGTTAATTCAATTAATATCAATGATCACATGTTACTAAAAGTGTTGGTAACTCTGCTTGTCTACTTTACATTTTAAATCGAAAAACGAAGAAAAACGATTAATACAGCTGCTATAAAATAAGACATACGAGAGTCGGTAATGCTCTCGTAGCGAATAGCGAAGAGTTACCTATGCATAAAACATGATTTTTAATCTAAACTTAAGTACTATTGCTAAGTACATGTAGTACTATACTGTTAGGTTAATGAAATTATATTTACGTATTTTATAGTAATTACAATTATATAGATATGTTGAAGGTTTTGGGTAAAGTGATAGATAACAACATCTCTGAAGGCTTCTGAGTAATACAAGACGAAGCTTAGATGTCAAAACATTATTTTACATTCTATAAGTATTATATAAGCTATAAATCTAAATTTTTTACAGCATTTTTTAAGGTAAATGAACTCGCAGTACACTTGATAGTAAGTTATTACTGCCGTCTATGGACATTTGTAACAAACTTCATATTAGAAGAGAGCTTCCATCTGAAATTCAATCATAAAAGCGTTCCCACTTCTGAGGACTGACGATCGCCTCATATAGGTATGTTTAAGTTTGCCTTACGCAAGAAATAGATATAATATTTATCTGTAATGTAATATTTCTCATTATTTGATTTTGTAGCGACTTCCCGCTACTCGTCAAGAGATGGCGCTGCTGAATCACGCTATCGAAGTTTTCTAAACATCTTGCATATATACAAGCTCCGAACTAAGACTGTTGGAGCGCGCCCGCTCCCCGGGCATGATCACCTAGCCCGGCGGGAGATCTTCCTTTGCCAAAATTTCATGAAAATCCATGATATTTTTTTAATTCACGTGTGAATTATCTTTATGTGTTAGTACATGTCATACGCGAAATCCTTATTGCTTGCGAAGGTTTAAGATAACAAACAGTATAGATAACAAGAGAATGCTAGTCTTATACGTTATATTATTGTGAGCACAAACATATACACATCCCTGTGTCATATATGTGAGCCTAATATTTTTTAGGGTTCCGTACCTTAAGGGTAAAATCGAAACCCTATTACTCTTACTTCGCTGTCTGTCCGTCTGTCACAAGGCTCTTTCTCTGCAACCATAATAGACAGACACTTGAATTTTTTAAAGAAAACAGTGGCCGCTATAACAAAAAAATAAAAAACTTGAATACAAAAATGGGTCCCCATATAACAAACTGCTATTCAATATTTTTCCAATTAAATTTTGAACCGTTAGAGGTAGACCGTTCAAATTTTCACAATGTATGTATGTTCTTTAATGGCTGCCATAATAATACTGGAAATTAAAAAGAATGAAAATTTTGGTTGTACGGAACACTCCAGGAAAGGGTTTAACTTGCACTTGGCCAATTTTTTAAATTAAACCTATCTTTTGAACCGAACGCTCCCGCGCGCCACATTGAACAGATTTGCATATTCATTCGTTCCGCTTTAAAAATGTTTTTGCCGAAAACTCCATTCACTTGTTAAACGTTCATTATAGGTACATCAAATATGACTTTTATTTTTACTGTAGCTTTCGTAATTGTGTATGAAAGCAATAATAATTGAAGTTGAATTTAAATTCGAGATTTTTTAAATCATATTTTTGGTACTCGTGTATGAAAAGTATTCAATATATTTTTTGTATACCTATTGAATTGTATTCAGAAAAACTTTTTGCTTTCATTAAACGTTCGTCTAGCCATTGTTATACAAGGCTAGTTTTGAATATTTTTTCAGCGCTTCAAAAATAATAAAAAATATTTTATCGATATAAAAACGCAAACACAGAGATGAATAGTTCAGTACGTTTTGCTCTCTTTTTGTCAAGCGATTTTATATTGTTGTGTATATGTAATATGAATGTTCATAGAATGTATTTGGCAGATATGCTCATGTGCGAATTGTAAGCTTATGTAAGTATATACATATGTATATACTTGTGATATAATACGACAACGTTAAGACATAACAAAAACGCCCGATCATATTTTTTTAAAACAGAAGTAGGAAGCGAGCGTGCAGTCTACCTGATGGTAAGTAGCCACTGCCGCCCATGGAATCTGTCATCAAACAGATAAAATTGGAGTCTTGGCTGTGCTCCACCACAGATGCATGAAGACTAAGTTGGAACGCCTTGGTTGAGTACGTCTTTACAAACCACAGCTGCGCTTAACATTACTGTTATTAGGCAGCAATAGTGGCGGTGGTGGTTCAGAAGTCCCACCACAAAGGGTTCTACCACCTTCAAGCATGAATGGACCGGACTTGATAAGCACTACCTTGTGTCGAATGTATTCACTGCGAGAGGTTAAATTTCTATCCACAGAGCTTCCTAAGCTAACAAGAAATTGTAGAGCCAAGTATTCCATCGGTCATTTTCGCAATTCGGGAATACGGAACAGAGTTACGTAGTTCATCCAATAGTGTGAATGGTAACACAGTTACCTTATCGACTTTGAGAAGTGTTAAACCTTAACAATACTTCAATAAATTATTGTTAAAATAATACATTTTAAAAATAAATATTAGGGTGTCACAACAGAGAAAATAACTATTAGTCCTTTTAATTTTTTAAGCTATTGTATAGCTTCTATCGCGGGCCTTGAGCGTGGAGACCGAATCCAGAAATTTCGTAACGAAAAAAACCTAACACCCCCCACTCCGACCGGCACAGCGGTGATACTTTTTAGTAGCGATCTGTGCGCACACGCCAGTTGACGGGTTAATGACTTTTTGCTTTTTACTGCATAAATAAAATAAATATATAATTGTAATTGCATAAGTTGATAAAAAATGCTATGCAATAGCTTTACCGCGGCAGTCTCCGAGTGCCACACGTATTATGTTATTTAATCTTAATTGTTGTAGAGTGTAGCCTGTTATATCAAGAAATACCATGATACATGCTACTCAACTATTGTTTTGTTAGTAAATATTGTTTAAAATGTTATGTATTTACAAAAACTTGTTATGTTATAAAAAGTAAAAATAAAAATGCTGATCACATTATTTCGTTGTTTGAACTAAACTATTTCTATATAAATACTACTGTACATTGATTTCAAAAAAATTTTTTTCGATTTAATAGGAAGATTTTAGGCTATGTACTCGTAACATCACGGTACAGTCGTTTACTAACACTGATTACAAGCGGGAGTAAAACCACGGGTCGTAGTTATGTTAAGTAGACTGGAATTCATAGAGCATAATTTAAACTTCGTAGCGCTTCATATCAATATTTTATTGCCGTATCAAAACTTTCATAACTCTATGTAGTTGTTGATAGTAGGTATCTATCTATCTTTACCACAAGGGATTATAGTCATTAATAATAATAGATTTACTTCTCTACTATGTATTTTCCGAAATATTTTTTTAATTGGAACAGAGACGAAAGAAATCATTATCTATAATTGATCCGGGGGAATAGAACCGCCGCATGGAAGCCGGCTAATCCTTAGTGTCCTACCATTTAGTTCTCAGCAGTGGTAACATATCTGAGTGGTTTTAATTGGAACTCCTGTTCTATATAAATTGGTTACAGATGTCCATGGGCAGCTGTTACCACTTATCGTAAGGTAGACTGCATGCTCGTTTGAAAGAAAGAAAGAAACATTTTATCCGGATAATTGTAACACAAATAAATTGACAGAAAGAGACAAAAAACAATAACAAAATATATTGCTACTTTGTACTTTATCCTTTGAATAATGAGTTGCAACCATAATATCGACAAATCAGCGTATGTATATCAAAGATATGACTAAATTCGATAAACCTTTACAGACTTATTTATTCAACAGTTTTTGACCGCGGCTTCGCCCGCGATTAAAAGAAAATAATATGACATACTAACATACATAAAACTGAAAATTCGTACCTATATCCTAATGACAGTGGCGCCATCTGGCGAATATTGGTCGTACCAACTCTGAAATCTTGGGGGCTCATGGACAACAACTTTTAAAGACAAAGATCATCTTCACACTTGATCAAATGCATAGTTTACGATTCAATCCTTACTAATATGGATTAAAATAATCGACTTTTTGGTCCAAATTGGATTGATTCTCCGATTAATCGATCTTATATCGCCATCCTTGGTTCCCGTGGGATTTCCAGGATAAAAACTATCCTATATCCTTTCGCGGGTCTCAGACAATCTTTGTACAAAATTTCATTAAAATCGGTTCAGTGGTTTAGGCGTGAAGAAGAAACACACAGACAGACAGACAGACAGAGTTACTTTCGGATTTATAATATTAGTAAGGATAATCTTATTTTTTCTTCCTTTTCTGATCTGATCCCTAATAAAATGTCAGTGTCGTAATACGCCAAATTTACAGGAGGTCCCTCCGGAACTGTGCAATATCGCAAATGTCTTTTCAACCCTTATCACAATATTTATTACATTGTTATGAAGATCATTAAACTATTATTTATATATGATTTATTACAATAATACTTATATTATGAATGTTATTTAATATTTTAAAAAATCAACACATTAATTGTGTTTTATTATCAGTTTTTATTTAATTTCGCTTGTTAGTATGTGTGGAATTTTTGCAACTGAGTTTTAAGACAATTACACATAATAATTATATAGTAAAGTTCTTCCAAATCCAATATGCCGGAGGCCTTAAAAGACAGATCAATTATTATTGATATTTTATTATTTTCTAAGAAAAATACGAAAAAATCAAAACCAAAATTCCATTTTTTTTTTGTACATCAAGGCATTTTTAAATATAAATTTATTCTCTGCTTAAGAGGAAGTTTGTAGAGCGACAAGTCGAATAGGTACTTCGATGTGTTTCGTCCGGAAGTGTACTGTAATATCGCAGAGGGCTCGACCCTCATCACTCGCCCAGCGCTCAAACTCACTGTTTGTCTGCCTTCCAGGCTGGCTTTGAAGATTCATGTTTCCAACTAAATTACAACTCGTAATAACACCTGAATAATTTATCACTTGACGAGATACTTTGTGAACAGCAATCATACTCATCCTTCATTGGTATGCTAAATAAATCTTCAATTACTGCAAATGCTTTGAAACTAAAGTTTGTAGAACTATCTATGGGTCTACTGAGTGACATACATGCCCGCTCGCTAATAAACAGACCTTAGTATAAGGAGTGGTTGGTTTGAAACTTGGCCCCTCAATCAGCGAGTTTCGGGATGGGATGTAATGTGCGCATTAGAAATTAATTTTATCACTTGCTTTAACGGCAAAGGAAAATATCGTTAGAAATCCTGCTCGACTGAAGCCTCTTAAAAACGTTCTCAAGGGCTTGTGAAGTCTACTAATTCACACTTGGCCAAGGTCTTAACCCTTCCCACTACGATATGAAATGAGAAAACGAGATGAAAGTAATAGAATAGCGACAAATACTACTTGGGAACTACTAAAACAATTTCAATAATTGGCATGTGTCTAAAAGACGAATACTATAGTTTTACCTAATTATAAATTTATAATAACATCATAAGGTAACCCTGTATAAGGGACGTGCCATATTATTATTATCATTATTGCTTCACACGTCGTAATCACGAAAAGATCACACTATCACGCTGTTTTATCTGTAATAATTCCCTTGCACACACTTTTATTACCCTTATTGATAAAAATTATAGTAATATCGACGTAATTAATCAGGCTTCATATGTAATTTATGTTTTATAGCTACAAGCTTTTATTTAACTAACATCAGTACCCTTAGTATGAGATTTTACGTTTTTACAAAAATGACTGTTTTGCACGACTCATGATGCGAAGCATCAGAGAGTGCTTTACGATCGAAAAATTTTTTTCGCTTCATTTTGGCGGCTATTTTTATTATTATAGCCTTGATAGTTCACGGAATCAAGATATTTTGCATACTATTGTGGAGATAATTTAATGGAGATTAATTCCATACTTTTCAAAAAATTGATTTACTGCAATAGAATTGGAAAAAAACACCAAAATAGGTCAAAAAATTTTCCTGTCCGTCATGTGTGAAACCTGAAAACACTGTAACTTGTGAAAAAATCCATCATTTGAGTTATTTTTTTTTTTAAATTCTAATCGACGATTGTAGGTCACTGAATGCGAATGATTAATTAATTCAGTGTCGTTTAATTGCAATTAATAAAAAACGAAAACTACAAGACTGTATATCTATAGATATTATGTACATTTATTCCGCTTGTGCAGTACCTTCTTCCTACTACAGCTGTTTTTTCGGCAATTAATTTTGAACGACTTAAGTTTTTTTTTTTTTATATATTTCATAATTAAATGAGCATTATGAGTCGTGCACTTTTGGATTTTCCAAACTTTTTGTATTTGTTTACGTATTGGCCCATACAATTTCCAAGTTCTGACACCATCCGCCAGGGGCGCTGATTAGAAATTGTATGGGCCAATACGTACACAAATACCAAAACAGTCATATTTGTCAAAACGTAAAAACTCATGGTAAGGGCACAGATCACGTGTATAAAGTTAATTGGTGCAACTTTAAAACCAGTTAGCCCCAACCGACTGATCTGAAATCATGCACACCTGTGGTTTGGTGTAGATGACAATGTATGATAAATTGATTTAGTGACGTCATTTTAAATCCAATATGGCCGATACCCTAGCATGTTTTTAGATATTTTCTTAAAAAAAACTATTTCTTAAGCTATTTGCGCAACGGACTCCACTGTGGGGAGTCCACTGTGGTCCACTCATATTGAAGCGCATTGCACACACGCACTGATGTACCAATAAGCAGTTTATAACTTAACTATATATAGTTTCGGTTACTTTCGCGACCGACTAGTATAATGACAGTATGGGAATAACAGATATGAGATACATATCTGTGATGGAAATAGTGATAATTTTTTTTACGTAACAACTTTTTGGAATTACTTTCGCGACCGACTAGTATAATAACAGTATGGGAATAACAGATATGAGATACACATCTGTGATGGAAATAGTGATAATTCATTACGTAATAACTACTTGAAAAATATGTTTTTGCATCATTTTAATCTCCACGTCATTGATTGATGTCAATTTTAAGCATCCTATAAATATATTTGCACGTACATTCTACGTAATGTCGGGTTTTTCTCACAGATAATTTACTCAAGATAAGTAGAGATAGAATTAAAAAGTAATATTTTTACTGTATGATATTTTCAGAGCAGCAGTAAATATTTATCAAGAAGCATTATAAGATGCCACTTCCATTCAACAGTGAATTAATATCATTAGTTGATAATGAAGATAAAATACAAGTGCAATATTCGCTATGTGGGTACGCGCCTATTATATTTTAAAGATGGTAGAACCGGGTCGTCGATCTCAGATGTAGCATCATACCTTACCGGGATCGGCTTCAGATAATATTAGATAGAAAGATAGATATTCAGATAAATCAGAAATCCTGTCTTGTATGGAATCAGTTACACATATCAATTGAAGGCAATGTCCACTACCCAGTCTTGTATATTTTTGGCAAAGATCGTCCCATCTGGTGGACTGCATCTTCGTTTGCTACTTCTATGTAATAAAAACAAAAACAATATTCTTTATTTAACAAAATAAAATCCAATATCGAATAGATCAGCAAAACGTCAGCCTTAAGCTGCAATCTGCTTCAAGTCTTGTAATCTCTTTCGATCGCAGCAATACGAGCATTTGCTTTTAGAATTCGCGATTGATTTCCATTGGGAGTCATCGGAAAATCAATAGATAAACTCCCATTAAATGATTGAGAGTGTTACCGCAGACTAGACTACATTCCTGTTGTAAGCTCTCCCTGTTCCCCGGACACCTGGCTGCATTAATTTAAAGTTTACTAAATACGAGTGTTTTGTGATAGTCTAGTGGTTTGAAACTCGACCTATCAATCAGAAGGTCCGAGGTACGTTTTCCAGACGCGAACTGATGATTATTGAGCTATATGAGTTTTAATTATTTTTAACTCTTACTTTAATGATAGACACTTAGATGGTATACAATTTACAAATGGAACATATTGATTTGGACTTTAGTATTTTTTGTTTATATTTAAGGCTCAAGAGTTACCTGACATTTGGTGAAAAAAAAGAAGTAATTTAATGAAATGTAAATAAATGAATAATTGCAATTTTAAAATCTCATGTTAATTTTTGAAAAATACACCACACATACTAATTGAGATATTTTAATAATGTGTTTGTAATGACTAATGTTTTAAACTTTTTTTTTTTCAATTTTAACGAGACCTTCATATAAATATAACGCATTTCGATAACCATATTAAAGCTTCCTGAATGGATTCTTAGGTGAAAAACAGTATGTGTTTTAAGCTATTTTCACATCAGACTTAATAATGTTTAATTTAATCTTGTGTGTCTTATAGTTTATAAGTCCTAGCGTGTCTGCACCTCGATTCCAATTGTCAAATTTTACAATAACGATAAGATAAAAGTGATAAATATATTAATCTTTATCTATGAGATAGAAATTCACGTGTCAAATTGAATGAACATATGGAAACCATTACGTAATACTTTATGAGTGTCAGATATTTTTATGGCAGATTTAAATTAGGGTTGCCACTCGTACTATATTTATGTCAATTGAACTATATATTATAGCACAAAAGATTAATGATTTTCATTATTTCTATCGCTAATTCACATTTTTCCTAAATTTCTCAAAATAACCATATTTTACATTTATTTAAAGAAACACTATTTATCCAAGAAAAAAGGTGGCAACCCTGATTTAAATCCATAGCTTTAACTTTTCAAAACATCAAGTGCATGATAACAAAATGCAAATACCTATTACATCCGTTGTCTCTACATATACACATAGATTAGTAATGATTACTCACTCCTAACAAGAAAATATAACCAGTTTTGACAATTGATATACGAGTAGTTGCGTAAAAAAGTTTTGCCACGTCTCCGTGCTAAAATGTCCCTAAAATATTTGAAATATTAGTTACTATTATTATATTATTAGTATTTGTATTTATTCGTAAATTTTCCCTAAAATTCTTTTTTATTTGTGAAGAATTCAAAAAAAATAACTGACAAATCAGCCTTTTGTGGTTTCATTTAATTTCAAGTCGGCGAACTATCTTTACTAATCTACGCATATACACAGTATGAAGTGCATCTCATATCATACAATGTAAACATGAACAAGATAACCACCTTTTCGAAAACCTGTTACTTGAGGTCATTCAAGTACTCATACATTCGTGGCACGGATACCTTGTTTTGAGGAAAAGTTAATACACACTTGGTACATCCAAGAGAAGATCCTCTTTGTTTAATAAACAATTGAATTCCTTGTAGATGTTTCCTCTGTGCCACCTGATGTTGAACAATGGCGTATATTTTGTTACACTTTCCGGGTTATAGCATAACATTTTAAAAATCAGAGACGCATGCCTGGGATTTAAACGGACTCCTCAATCATCTTGAGTTTTAATCACAAATTTGAAACTTATGTAATGCTATTGTAGTGACGTCACATCATGCCAATAATAATAACTTTAGTTGAATATAATCTTGACACGATAATAAAATAACTATTTTGTTGAAGATATGTACTCTTCTATTCAAAGTCTCGAAATCTACTCGATCAGGCGATAATGTTTATTATGATTATTAGTATTAAAACTTTAAGTACTTATTGTGTACGTGTTATATACTTGTTTTGGTCCGCGCCAAACTTCTAGTCCGCTCTGAAGTTGTTGCGCGCAGGTTTAGTTAACATATACTCCGTAACGTAGGGCACACTAACGCAGCTGCTGTCTTCGTCCCGTTAATATCTAAAATTTGCTATTGCGATGCGACTCGTTTCTATATTCGGAGCAGACTAGCAGTTTGGCGCGGACTCGACCTAACACTATTTAGATAGATAGATAGATAGATAGATATTCTTTATTGCACACTTCAATAGAACATAACAATAGTACACAATTATATTAGTTAATAATTGTATGCAATAGGCGGCCTTATCGCTAAGCAGCGATCTCTTCCAGACAACCTATGCATGGAAAAGGTAAGGTAGTGAGGAAAGTGGGAAGTGTGTATCAAGTTAGGGAAGGAATATTAAACATAGTATAGTTAATATAGTACACTAACAACAATAGGAGAAATAAACACAAACACATGAAGCAAATGACAGGATAATAAATATTGATAGTAGAAAGCGAACATAATATCTTTGACATATATACAAATGACGATAGCGAAAAGGAAAGTCATGGATTTGAATATAATTTTATAACTTCCTTTTTAAACGTATCAAGAGATTTAGCACGACGTATGGAGAGGGTATTATATGGTATTTAGCTAAGCATCAATAGTTTATTCTGTATAGAATGCTCATTAATCGTTCTGTTTACTGGTTTAGTATGTAGCTACGAGTAAACATATTCTTGTGTGTACCTACGAGCGAATGTAAGACCAGTTTGCTTGTTATATAAACAATTGTTCCTTCACTCCAGCTCCCCCTCATTATAATTTTCACGTATCACAAAACATTGGTACCGACTTACGATGATTAGCAAACAATTTTTTGATGAAATCTTTGTTTAATAATATTAAATCATATAAAAATATAATTTAGTTTAATATTATTAAACAAAGATTTCATTATGTCTGTTAAAGTAGTAGATTCTTTGTAATTTTACATCCATGACCTATGCTACCCCATGATCCTATCTACTTATTATATTTAACAGAAACGAACTTCGAATTCGTCTTTATATCCTTGTCTGTGAACAAGCTTTTCGAAATGTATAAGTGGACAGCAAACATTTTTCCTCATTATATTTCTTAAAAATAGTAACAAAACCTATTATTAAGGTAAACCAATTTACAATAAATATTTCAAATAATGTATTAATGGGCAGCCTCTAAGGTTTATCCGAGAGTGACACGGAATCCAATTATAGAAGGAATAAAAAACTAACAGCCGCGGTGCTCTTAACTCCGGAGCACGCAAATTCATCTCACTGTTGACTTAACGTCCCATTATCGGCACCTTAATGGAAAACAGCAATACGAGCTAGCATTTCAGCATCTTAAACCAGAATTTGTATAGTGTTCATTATGTAATTTCAAACCTGTTGTAAGGTTAATTACAAATTCATCTATAGATTAAGAAGAATCGCGTGTGTACTTATGTATGGTCGATAGAAGTTATGTAAATATATATAACTCAAAGGTGACTGACTGACATAGTGATCTATCAACGCACAGCCCAAACCACTGGACGGATCGGGCTGAAATTTGGGATGCAGGTAGATGTTATGACGTAGGCATCCTCTAAGAAGGATTTTGCTCAATTATACCCCCATGGGGATAAAATAGGGGATGAAAATATTACTTTATAACGCGAGCAAAGCCGCGGGCCAAAGCTCGTGAAGTATAAAATTCGTCGTATTCAATAAAATAAAACTTTTCTACTGTCTTATATTATTTATCGTGGAACTATTTGTGGTATAGTATCATATTATGTCTATAAACAATGATTTATTTTTTGTATTTTAATGAACAGTATGACAGTATTTTTGAGTACCTATATTCTTCTTTAGTGCATAAAGAAATGATTTTGTTACAGAAACCCACAATTCCGAATCTGAACCCAAATCTGGAATCTGCGTTGGCAAATTTGGTGAATGTCCATATAGTAACTGAGAAAAAAACGTAAACTTAATTCATATTCTAAGCACTAACATAGCACTGTTTAAAACTAATTTTGAACTTCTGCCAAGAAATTCGTCCATTCATAGATCTGTGAGTGCACTTACAACTTGAGAACAAGGTTCAGAACTGTTAACAAGGACAGGACAGCTTACTAAACCAGTTGTATGTATGTTTGGGAGAAATCGCGCACAGAGTTCTCTCGCTTTTTTATACAGCAGTTATTTACTCGCCGAGCACAGACGAAGTTTTGAATGTGTGTTTTTGCACGACGTTTACATAGGTGCTATTGTTCGGCGAATGACTAGGTGGATTGGTCGCAAATAGCCAAATATTACACCAAAGTGTGTTAAAGATATTTTCATAATAAGTTTGCAACTTTGTCCACTTTCGAGTTAGACTTCTATCGCCCTTGACATCTATAACCTATGGATTAATCCTTAATAATAATAAATACTAAATATCAAGAAAACTACACCATTTTAAGCATCATTAAAGAGTGGGTAGGTGTGAAAATACTGACAGACGTTTTTTTTTCTACTTCCGAGTGAAATTTAATATTTAAAAATAGTTAAAACAGTTATACATGGTATTTAACTGTATGTGAGGACTAAGTACCTACCAGTGTTAACTCCTTTCACATATTTTGCACACTCACTGCACTAAAATATGGATTCTGTTAAGGAATCACTCGCAGAAATGACTGAGCTCTTCAACAGCAGGATGAATGAGTTCCAAAAAGAACTGAAAAAAACCAGTCCCACTGCTGTATCCACCACATCCTTGGCATCAGAATTTACAGCATTCAAGACATTTATCATGTCGGCTTTAAGCACTCTTCAACGCCAAGTTGAGTATCTGGGACGTGAGATGGATCGTGCAGAAACAAGAACTCGCCGAAAAATGTTACTGCTGCATGGTGTTCCTGAGGTGGAGTCTGAAGACACTGCAAGTGTTGTTGCTGGGATAGTACAGGACAAACTCGGCATAGCTGGGTTTTCATCAGCCTCCCTAAGTCGCTGTCACCGGTTGGGACGCCCCACAGACAAGAAGCCACGACCAGTCATTGTGAAGTTCCGTGAGGCGCCCCTGCGTGACAAGGTTTGGTTTACTAAAACCAAACTCAGGGGCACGGGCATAACACTGTCAGAATTCTTGACACGAACAAGACATGCTCTGTTCATGGAGGCCCGTCGGCGGCATGGTGTCAAGCAATGCTGGACTCGCGACGGCGTCATCCATGTTCTGGCGTCGGATGGCTCTCGTCACCAGGTTGATAGCTTGGTGAGTCTTGATGCCGTACCCAAAGCGCCGGTTGCGGTTTCCCCAGCCCAGGCTTCGACCGATGCACATAAGCAGGATCGAATGGCTTCACGCCTTAAAAGAACCCAAAAGAAGTGAGAATCTTGTTTTGTTGTTGTGCCATATTCTTCTTTTTAGTTTTTCATCTTTTCTTTAAATGAAGACTTCGAATCCAACAAAATGTCCATAGTTTACTTGTTATTGTCACTATTACTATTTAATGGTCACCAGTTTCTATTTTCACTACTTATATATGTTCAATTGTTCAGTATCAGTGTTTTGTTACTTTCTCCTTAATTGTTTTATTAATAATTGTAATACAGGGTAATATAACAAAAGTTTTAATCATAGTGAAAACTCAAAGTTAATGTTTACACTTCAATTCGTGACAATGACAAGTGACAGATGATGACGGCAGGACTGTCAGTCTGAAGTCTGTTCTGAATTTCTGACGTTTGTGTTCAAACCAGTAGATTGCGTTTCGTTTCTTTGTAATTAAGTATAGGAATATTTCAGATGAATGTTTAGTTTAATAATATTGTTAATTATTATAATAATTTTCTTTTCACGAGTGGCTGGTAGGTGTTAGACCTATTAATTTTGTTAATTTTTATTTTTTGTTTATTATTATTATTTTTTGTTTATTTTTAATTTATTTTTTTTGTTCTATTCTTATTTAAAATATGTCAGCAACTAGTAGTAATGATAGTTTACCTTATGTATCCTTTTCTTCAACATCCGATGGGTTAAGCAGCGACGACAGTTTTCAAAGCACTTCTTCCCTTCATGCAACGTTAGAGACTCATTTTTGTAATTCGCAGAAAAATTTCAATGTTTGTCATATTAATGCACAGAGTATTCCAGCACATTACCCCGATCTTCTTAGTTCTTTCGATAGCAAAAATATTCATGCCGTTCTGGTTTCTGAGTCTTGGTTAAAACCTTGCCTCCCATCTACATCTTTCTCACTTCCAGGATTTCATTTGATTCGCAATGATCGCACTGGCCGGGGCGGTGGCGGTGTTGCTATTTACTTACGTTCACACATCCCCTTTTCAATTTTACAAATGTCAACTTTGAGCCAACCTGGAAGTGAAGCGGAGTTTCTCTTTGTCGAAATTTTATTCTCCAAAGCAAAGTTACTCTTAGGAGTCTTTTATAGTCCCTCTTCAAATGTAGACTTCTTCTCCACTTTGGAAAAAAATCTCGAAGACCTTTGTCCTATTTATTCTCATTCCATACTTATGGGAGATTTCAATACTTGCCTTCTGAAAAACGACATAAGAGCAACTCGATTAAAATCTTTAGCTGAAGCAGCCAACTTACATATTCTTCCTCTCTCTGCGACTCACTTATTTCCCAATTCCATTCCGTCACTACTTGACTTAATATTTGTCTCCTCTACTGAACATGTTGCTAAGCATGGTCAGTGTGCTGCTGATGCGTTTTCTTATCATGATCTTCTTTTCCTATCTTACAAATTAAAACCTCCTAAAGCTAAGTCAAGGATACTACTACGGCGTAATTTCACCAACATGGATATAGACGCTTTTCGTGCTGATGTTGCTAAAGCCGACTGGAGTACCATCTACAGTGCAGACACAGTCGACGAACAGGTAGCGATCTTTAATTCCCTTCTCGTGCAGATTTTAGATTTGCATGCCCCAGTTCGTCCTGTTCGTATCCGACATCTTCCTGCTCCCTGGTTGACTGAGGACATTAAAGTATTAATCACCAAGAAGAACAACGCCAAGTCGAGATATAAGTCAGATCCGAGCAATAAAAATCATCTAAAATATAAAACTATCAGGAATCGTTGCAATAAGGTGTGTAGAGATGCACAACGACGCTATATCCACAATTCCGTACAAAATAAAGATCCGGCGAAAGTTTGGAAATTTCTTAGGTCGCTAGGAGTTGGGAAAACGCGTAACAGTCTCTCCCCTATTAATATCAACCTCAACTGTCTTAATCAGTTTTTCTCAAGTCTTTCTTGCATTGATAGTAATTCAAAGCAAACTACTTTAAACGCTCTTTCTCTGAATCCCACTCCCGATATTCCCGCTTTTTCATTTAGTCAATTCGACAGTTGTGATGTTAAGAAAAGCATTCTCTCTATTCATTCGGATTCCGCTGGCAGCGATGGCATTAGTCGTAATATGATCATTCCCATCCTCGATCTTATAGCACCTGTAATCACACATATCCTCAATTTTTCTATTTCCTGTAGCTCTTTCCCCTCAGCATGGAAAGACGCTCAAATCATTCCCTTACCCAAAAAGTCTAATCCTGTTTGTTGTTCTGATTTCCGCCCAATATCTATCCTCCCTTTCATATCTAAAGTTTTTGAGCGTCTTATATATAACCAGCTAAGTTCCTTTCTCTCCTCACATAATCTCTTGAATCCCTACCAATCTGGCTTCCGATCTGGTCACAGTACGACTACTGCCCTGCTAAAAGTCACGGACTACATCCGTTTAGGAATGGATAAAAGAGAGGTAACAGTGTTGACTTTGCTTGACTTCAGTAACGCATTTAACACTGTTGATTATGACATCTTGCTTGCTATTTTACGTTCTCTTAACATATCTCCAACTGTGGTTGGCTGGTTTCAGAGTTACTTGTATGGGCGCCGTCAGCGAATAATGCATAACGACGAGTATCCAACTTGGTCTAACGTTGCTGCTGGCGTACCACAAGGTGGCGTGTTGTCTCCTCTTCTCTTTTCTATTTATATCAATTCGATAACTGCTCACTTATCTTCACTCTACCACCTTTATGCCGATGACCTACAAATATATTATAAATGTCCACTTGAGGACTTACCAAAAGCCATCGGTGTAATTAATAACGATTTGATTTGTATCTCGAACTGGTGTCAGTTGCATGGATTGAAGGTAAATCCACAGAAAACCCAAGCCATTGTCATTGGTAGTTCAAGGTTATTAAACAAGGTCGATTATGATAACCTACCTGGAATCTTATTTGATGGTGTCCATGTACCATTGACAGAAACAATAAAAAACCTGGGTATCCACATGGATAGATATTTCTCTTGGGTTCCTCAAGTCAATGAAGTGAGCAGGAAAGTTTTTTCGGCTATGGGATCTCTTCGAAGGCTTCGCAACTTTCTACCAATTGCAACGAAAATCTCACTGTCACTGTCATTACTGCATCCTATCCTTGACTATGCAGATGTTTGCTATCTAGATCTAACAGAGGAGCAACTGAATAAACTTGAGCGCATCCAAAACTTATTCATTAGATTCATATTTGGTATTCGCAAATATGATCATATCTCCGAGTATCGTATTAAGCTCAAGTGGCTCCCAATCCGTCTTCGTCGGAATACTCATATTCTGTCTGCTTTGTACTGCGTCTTGTTTAACTCAAACAGTCCCTGTTATTTAAAGGAGCGTTTTCACTACCTTCATTTATCTCACAATTCTCGCTTACTTCGTTCTAATGAAAATCTTTCCCTCGCAACTCCTTCTTCTTCTTCATCCTTCTACGGTAAATCCTTCACTGCAGTGGCTGTGCGCCTATGGAATTCCTTACCGATTGTTATCCGACGTGCACAGTCATTGGACTCTTTTAAAAAGCAAGTGAAGGAATATTACCTAACCCTTTAATCTCTCCCTCTTTGATCTTTTATTTTCCTTTTACCTTTTCCTCTTTTCCTCTTCTCATTTTGCTATTTTGTTGTTCTATACAAGCTGCTGACATATTAAAGTTGGTATATACATTTTGTACACCCTACCCTGTTTCACTTGCTACTGTATTTTGTTGTCTTAAAATCAATGGTTGTCTGGAAGAGATCGCTATTTTAGTGATAAGACCGCCGGTTGTACGCTTAATTACTTGTAATTGTTGTTTATTTTATTTTGTCTTTGGTGTGCAATAAAGAATTTTTGTATTGTATTGTATTAAATAAAAAACTGACATTAGAAAAGCGGTGATTACAAATCCACGTAGCAGCCTCTATTCTCAAATGAGTATGAGACGTCGTCAACTAATTACATTCCCACTGCTGGGCATAGGTCGCGCCTCAGAGTGAATGGAGATTACTCTTTAGTCATCGCACTGACCACGTGTAAATTAATAATGTTTCCACACCTTCTAGAACTTTTATCCTGTTTATTACTCACACTCAAGTGTTTTTGATGTTTAAAAAACATGACTATGAACAATTATAAATGACAAAAAGGCTAGTCATAGCATTAAGATAATAATATAAATGTGGTTAAACTCGATATAGAGCAAGATACAAGATATAGAGCTTGTACTATATAAATATACCAATCAGATATCTTCGTTATGATACCTTAATTACCTGCGAAATATTTTAGATCTTTGATAACGCTATCTAACAAGGATTCTTCGAGATTGTCTACAAACTGCTTATATCTTATAAAAATTATCAAAATAATGAGAAACACGCATATTTTATCTTCTTTTATGATGACATTAACAAAAAATACTCCGAGTTTTTATATTTATTTTATTTTTTAACTACTCTTAAAAATATACAAATAAATATTGAATTATTTATTTATTACCATATATCACTAGACGGTGTAACAGTCTTAACAAATTACAAGTAATTTTAGTAAAAAATATAACAATTTATTTAAAATGCTTCAATTTCAAATTAACATATGGAAATACTTGCTTATAAACTTTACACTGCCAATTACGGATTTGCGTAAAACAAATTGTAATTGCAGCGTAACCTTGGAAATATATTTTTGTGTTTGAAATGAATTAATTCACATTTTTAATTCAAAAAACTTATCATGATATTAACATATTCACATAACAATACATAAGAGTTATCTTGAATTTCGTATGTCATATTAATAAATTTATTTCAAACATTTATAAGCTACAGGCAATAAATATATCTAAAATATAAAAAGTTTTTAAAAACGTTGATAATCACCTATCTTTTGGATTAAATTTAAAGCTTGTGCCTTATTGAAGTCAATCAAACATTGAGATCAATTGATTTAAAAATATAACTTCAATTTTACTAATAGTAAAATACAGCTATGACAAATATTTTCATAAAAATACACATCAACAAGTCCCGCGAGATTATGACATACGTGTAAAATAAAAACATGATAGTATTCCTATGATAAAAGATATCAAAGTAATTTGTCCGCCCAGTAAATATGTATAATCAGCAATGATAAGCCGATAACTTCCCGTTTTGACATCATTTACAATGAAAGATAATATTTAGTGTAAATGCATTGTATTGCAAAGCTGCAAATATTTAAACACACATCTTTTATCAGTAAAATATCATTAAATCTGGTATCAGCTACTAAATACTGATTATTTATACATACTTTATTCCTTATATAAATCCTTTAGTCACAATTATAACAATTCACGTACTAAAATATTTCTACAGATACATTAGTAGTACATGATGTTCTAACAACATTTAAGGACTAATTATTATTTGCCATATTTATCCTAAGACTATTTTTACCACGGAACAATAAAAACTTATTTTTTACTATATCTTATAGGATTAAATAGTTTTGACTTAAATGATACACAGTTATAAACTGACACACTTTTTGGTGACCATTTCAATTATGAACATACGACTAGGTAAATGTATTTCTTTATTAAGCTTATCTTTTGGGTTTTTCCATCATTTATTGATTATTTAATCGAATTAATTAGCCCAGCCGATTAAGCTAATAATTATTTATTTCTTCAATCCACGACCGTAACTTTGCGTAATTCGGTGTTTTCAATCTACAGGATTAGTTCTAGTGGATTATGTGTCGAAATCAATCGATAACACTTCAAAAGCAGTACTACGAAGTCAGTACATAGTTTTTTGGAATAAAGACTATATTTATAGCCTTTCATTTAATCTTTGCACTTCAAAATCCTTCGCTTCTGATTTACCAAGCCAAACATACTTGTAGAGTAAGCCGGCGAGCCCACCACCAATCATGGGCCCCACCCAGTATATCCAATGGCCGTTCCACGTCCAGGTCCATAACGCAGGCGCGAACGATCTCGCTGGGTTCATGCTGGCACCAGTCAGCGGTCCTCCAACAATCGACAGTCCAGCAATAGTTAAACCAAACTTTATAGGATTCGAGTCCTGTTTATCATCATTCACTGGGTCCCATACAGCGCAATTGATAAAACCAAGCGCAGCTGACAGGAATATTTCTATAATAAGAGCTTGGTAAATGTAATGATTAGGGTGAGGCTGGGTAGTGCATACTCCGTCTGCCACCATCTCCACAGGAGTAACTCCAAGCAAAATTCCGTACCCTGCTATCGCACCGAGGCACTGCGCAATAACATACGCTATTCCGAGAACTATTGACATCTTTCCCCACAAAACGGCGGTAAAGGTGACCGATGGGTTCATATGCGCTCCGGAGATATGGCCGAATGATTGAATATTGAACAGGACCATTAATCCAAATCCAAAAGGCGAGTACATGGGCGGATGCGGGCTAATTCCATCTATGGGTATGCACGACATACATCCCAGTAGCAGTAAAAACATAGTAGATACAAACTCGGCCAGAATCGGCTTCCAATTAAGGGCACACCATGTTGCGACTCCCTTTTTCTTCACCTCAATGCTCTCGACAAACTGGGAACTCGGCGGCACTGTCATTTTTTCAACCATTAAATCGGATTGTTGTTTAAATTAACACAAATCACTCGGAACGGAGGTTGTTGACCTCTAAACGTATATGGCTACAATTTTGCCATTATTCTGCGCATAAGTAAACACTATTAGAGTTCAGCGTAACACAGGTATAGTTAGTAAGGTTCTTACAGAAACGCTTCGCGAACACGTCTGCCCCTCGGTGCAGTCTAACAAAATATTGATGTCTCTCTGTGAGACGATTACAAGTTCTGAGTATAAATAAAGATATGCTACCGTTATCTCGTATTAAAGCCTAGTATTAAACGGATTTCTGGGTACATGTTATGTTTTTTGCTGTGTTTGAATATACTGACTTTACTAAGACTTTATAATGTTTATATAAGTTTATGGTTTAAGATCAATATTAGTTCTAAATATGATTTAGTGTAAGAAATAATAAATATATTATGTAAATTATTAACGTATAATATAAAGTGAAAGTGTAAGTGAAAGTAAAGAAGTATCGAGATTAAATTATTAAGTGCATCAACAACAAAAGAAGATTATTTCTTACAAATATATTTCACTCTCTATTCTTTTGATATTATATAAAACATTATTTACATACATATTAAAACAATTCACAACTGTCGATGAACCTTGTCGTCGACTTATTACTGTTCCACTACGGGTCTCCTCTCAGAGCTCAGTGGTCATAGCTCAGACGTTGACCTTGTAATGTTTTTCTTTTCCTTTATAGTAAATATAATTTCTAATACGTAATGATACGTACTTTATAAAATTAGAGGTGCGTACCTGGGAATCGAACCTAGAATCCCGGTTGAGATTCCAAGTCTTAAGCACTATGTTATTAGTGTACCTAATAAAATGTCTTAAACAAAGTTATGTACATCCTTTCCCATTTTTTGCAAAACATCATACCCATATAAAGCAGACATTCAAAATATATAATTTAAAAATAAATGGAGATATCAGTATAATCTTAATTAATTTCACTGCACTTAATCCTAATTTAAGCTTAATCTTATCATTTGACATGATGGTGCACTCAATCACAAATGAATTAACAATTGCGTCAATCGGATAATTGTTGATAAGTTTTTTTGTTCAAAATTAACTGACACAAAAGATGACCCACAAAACCTACAAACCTTATTATGGCTAAAGGATTCTTATCACTTTAATCCTCTTTTCTTCAAGACAAGTGACTTTCTTTATAATAATGAGTATTGCGAAATCTTCGTGCTTATGATTAAAAGTAATATGCGTATACAGGAGATAATGACTAATAAACAAATTTCGTATATATAAATAAACTATATCAACGTAATTACGACTTATTGTATTAAAATATAGAGCGTTGAACAAATGAATATTTAATTCAATATTTCCTTCACAACAACTCACTTCGGAGAAACAATCTCGAATAATTACTCAATTTAATTTGTACTTAAGTTTTTAAAGGAAAATAGCCGTACCAGATAATGTAGGTATACTATACAACAACTAGAATTAATTAGTAGTTTCGTTTTTAGACTGCAATTTTCATAACCTGTTATTTTATCCTTGTATTACTCATTATACCTCCGTTTCACAGGTGTTTTATAAGCATAAGTCCGAAAAATCGACATCTGTTGAAATAATTCAAATAATAGGTACTAGAATAAATAACTAGCAAAAAGCGCAGCTTTATAAGGGCTCGCGTAACGTGAATGGTATATTCAGTTTAAGATCCTATATCAAGGATAATGTGGTCACTTATTAATTAACAATAAATTATTAAATCTACCTTTCGTCAGAAGACCTATGAAGAGCAAAGCTACCTTTGATCCAAAACCAGAACCACTTTAAATGCTTGTGGTGGATAACTTATATTAGATCCATTTTTTGGGATTGTAATTTTTTTGCGATTTATCCTTGGTATCTTTTTACTCTTGAATTTAAACTCCGCCATACTTATAAAATTATTGCGTCTGATTTGCAAAAAATATTTTTTAAGTATATATAGGTATAAGCTATTGTGGATGTCTGAAACGCAGTACATTATAAGCTAATCTGGGGTCTGTTACCAATCAACAAGATGGTGAATGACCTTTATTATTCTCCTCATGTCGATTTGGGTCATTTATCAGTGAATGTTGAATTCACCACGACTTCTTTAATTTACTAAAGCTCCGAGGGATACATTCCGTAAAGCTGCGAATGAGCTACTAATTAATTCTATTAAATAACATTTTTATCAATTGTTAAATTAACTATTAAATTTATGAATTAAATTAATGAATTATGTGTGTGGCCTGCTCAATTAGTTTTGTATTTTCTTTTATGTTTCTACCTAACCTAACCAATTCTATACAATACAGGAACGAATTTCCGTAAACACAATGTTATAGTCGCTAAATTGTAAATTTGTCACTGGGCTTTTTGTCACAAAAAAAGTATTTTTTGACGATGGAAATGAAATTTGCGGATGGATTCTAAACGGGTAGTATTTAAACGAGTGACTGCAAATAAAAGTTTTGAATGACAAAAATAATGAATTTTGGTTATAGTATTACTAAGGGAGCAACTGGCTGCGAGTGACGAGAAATCAACAGAACAGCAACTTACAAACATTAATTTGAGCGACCTAATATTTTTCTAAGTGTATACATTACGTCCTGCGTTTTATTCAATATTTAGCAAATGTTTTCTTTTTTAATACTGAGCAGCATTTTATTTTAAATGAAGTGTTTCGAATACAAAAATCACTTTGAAAAATATTATAATAAGTAGAATATTGTGTGCTCATGTCATTGATCATGAATAAAGGTAAGGTCTGAATTCATACAGATTGGGCCCACCCGCTCGCTGGGCGCTGTCGCGCCCTGCTCGCTTCTTTTTATATTGTCTTATATGTTCCAACCTAACCTAACCAATTCAATTACAAAAACCTAATCTATCTTAATACTAAAGTTGCCTCTCTATATTTCCAGTCGCTCACTTAGTAATGTAGTCGCTCACTTAGTAAAGTAGTCGCACAAGTTATTAAAACAGTATGTCATTATCAGTCGCTAAGTTTTTTTTTATTTGATCGTTTTATAATTTCCCACTGTAAACAAAAACTTAGATTAATCGGATATGTGGAGTTTTTGAAACTGCACTGCGTCAAAACATTTATAATATCCAACGAATATTATAAAGACGAAAGTTTGTGAGTATGGATGGATGTTTGTGCCTTATATTAATCGGATTTGAATGAAACTTTACAGTATTACAGTCTATTAGTACACCAGTATAACCTGGAGAATACAATTCATAAAGATATGGCTATACTATACTTAGTTGTCAGAGCTATATTGATGTACCTACCATACGATGATACGTAAATTTTATATGAATGGATTAATAGTAATTAATTAGATACCTTTTTGGGTACGCATATTGTAAATAGATTAACTTTTTCTTTGACACTAAATAAATCGGACGGATAGTTTAAATTAAGGTGGTAGAACCCTATGTGGTTCGACTCCGGCGGCACCACCGCCACACCTAGTTCTGCCTCATAACAGCAGCGCTGTGTTCTGGTTCGAAAAGTGTGGTAAGGGAAACATGGTTTTTCGAGGCGTTCCAGCTTAGTCCAGTTTAGTCCAGGGGTAATGGCGCATCTGTGGCCGACCTCAGGTAGGAATATGCAATCCTATCTGGGTTTGATTGCAGATGTCCATGGACGGCTGTAGCCACTTACTACAGGTGGACTGCATGCTCGTCTGCTACTCATATATTATTAAAAAAAACTTATCTGAGACGTTCCAGTTTAGTCCTCAGGGGAGCGGCGCTTCTGTGGCCGACCTCTGTTAATTACAGATGTCCATGGGCGGCAGTAGCCACTTACCATCATATGGACTGTATGCTCGTCGGCTACTCCTATATTATAAAACTTATCCTTGAAACAAAACGCTTTTAAAATACACCGGTGAAACCTCGGTGAAACGCTGCCACCTTAGCATTTTTATATTTTTGATTGACATAATTATGTCATAAATGTCTGCATTCATCATGACGTTTTTTTTATTCTGCCATTATTTAAACAAAAATAATCCAAGTCATACAGCCATCAATGTTACACTAAATTTAAATTTGATAATAAAGTGTTTTTTTTTTGTGTACAAAACCTTATTTCAATCGTGTTGGTCCAATCTAGACATGACCTTAAGTAACTATGTTAAGTTTCAAATTTATACGCCCTGTAGTTTTTTCAAAAAAGGGATGGAAAGCTTGCAAGATTTTCGAATTATAGAGGACTCGCTTCGCTCGCCCTAATTAATTTAATGCCGTAAATAATTTGAGTGATAACGTCCACCTGCTTTAAATATCTACATTACAACAACTAAGGCTCGGACCTCACGGAGCGTTTATAGCCACTTGTAAATTGAAGCGGCTGTAAAATAAGCTGAAAATA
Source organism: Epargyreus clarus clarus (assembly GCA_014595695.2). Lineage (NCBI taxonomy): Eukaryota > Metazoa > Arthropoda > Insecta > Lepidoptera > Hesperiidae > Epargyreus > Epargyreus clarus. Next base: position 1,632,965 of record JACTTY020000006.1, read on the forward strand.
TGAGTTATAATATCCCAACTAATATATATGTGAATGTCAGTTTGTTTAAAACTGTAACATACTATGTTTATTTGACATCGGCATTTAATTGTATGTATTTAAGACAGGGCTCAGTAGCATGCCTTGAAAGAGACCTATGTCCAACAGTAGACTAACATGGGCTAAAGATGATGATGATGATATTTAATTGTATTAACCTCTAAACTTTGTATCCATTGGGTTGTATGCATCCTTTATATCCATCTTTTAAACTTTGTAGGCAATGTCTTTCTTCCTTATGTTGCCTATTGCTACTATATCACATCAATTAATTTTCCAACATTGTAACAACCCGCGTTACAAAAATGTTAATTACAATACGGTAGCGACTTTCTTAATGAACATTCGTATTTAATCACGAACTCATGCTTATTTTCTCATTATGAGCATAAAACCGGCTAAATATCATTTTAACCGACTTCATGAAACGAGAAAGTTATACGTTTGTCTGTAATTCTGTTATTTTTTTATTTTGTTCATTGATGGTTAGAATATTCAAAATTAAATTTTACTTGTATTACTAAAATGTATATATGTGTAAAATTTATTGAGATTTTATGATTATAATATTAACAATATTTCAATTTTTTAAGATTTATATGGTTATATCTATATGCTTTACAAACATACTCATACCATAGATTAGTAAAGAATGGAGTAGCAGACGAGCATGCAGTCCACCTGATGGTAAGGGGCTACTGCCGCCCATGGACATCTGTAATCAACCCCAGATAGGATTAGTTATTCCTACCTGAGGTTGGCCACAGATGCGCCGCTACCCCTGAGGACTAAGTTGGAACGCCTCGGAAAAGTATGTCTCCCTTACCACACCCTTCAAAACGGACACAGCAGCGCGTAACACTGCTGTTATTAGGTAGAAATAGGTGTGGCGGTGGTGCCGCCGGAGTCGAACCACAAAGGGTTCTACCACCTTCAAAATGAACATTTACGAATGAAACGATATTTTCCGCACTTTATCTTCGATTTCGTGTTGTTTTCGCGCCACTTAACTGGACTCGACGTAATAGGAAAACAGTCAGCCATTTTACGTATGTGTCAACCATTTGTGGCTTCCTTCAATTGCAAGGCGGTAAGATATCTATACTAATACACTATCTAAGACTTATACAACATACTCGTAGCTGATAGAAGCGATAAATGTTTCTAAAATTTTCAAATTTGGTTTGTGTTTCTTTAAAAGAGACATTATTTAAAAAAAAAAGCAACCAGCCCTGATAAGGGTAAATATTGGTCTGCCTATATTCTAAAACACTGGGTTAAGATGCATTTAAATCAGTACCTAATTTGCTCTCACGTCTCAAATCAAAAAGTTGTATTCTATTACATTGCATCTAACAATTACCAACTTTGGAAAAATGACATCGCCAATAGCAAATTCCATTATTTATTATGTCATCCGAAGAAAATAATGGTGCAATATTTATATTGAATCAATTTTCCAAGTTAAGAGCGTTAATTTGTAAGACGTCGATCGCAAGGCGCTTGTGGCAAGAAAATGGTTAGAAAAAATAAGAAGGAAAATGTTGGAATGGCCGCGATAAATTCCGTGTTAAAATCTAAGGAAAGACGACGGAACTTGTTCGTGTCTAATCCAAGCCATTTACTATGATCCTAGTTGGGAAAAGTGTCTGCTTGATTAATTACAACGTGGGTTTCAGCGGGAATGCCCATTTATTATCTATAGCTCGTCTCGCTCCACAGGGAGTTGAGATTTCTAATGCAGTTAGGTTTAAAGCTTTATTTATACCCAGCTGAGAGCATCTAAGAGTAGTTATATCTGATAAAGTGAAAGTGATATCAAATTCAGCTTCTCAATACAAGGTACGACCTTCGAATCCCTGAGTTTTCGGAGTTACATGCGAATTAGAAATTAGATAAGAAGCGATAATGTTTCCTTTAACTCAGTTATTCTTTTTTTGGTTATGACGGGCGGTGACGCTGATTTTGACGACGCTGCAAACTATTATATGTGGCAGACAAATAAAACGTAATAATAGTAATAAAAACTTATAATGATTACCCGTTTTAGAAACGCAACATGTATCTTTTGTTGTTTTCATTATATAGCAGTGATAGCCTAGTGGTTAAGAAACTCGGCCTCTCGATCGAGGGGTCCGAGGTTCAAATCCCAGGCACGCACCTCTGATTTTTCAAAGTTATATGCGTATTAGAAATTAATTATCACTTGCTAAACGGTGAAGGAAAAACATCGTGAGGAAACCTGCATACCTGAGATTTATAAAAAAAAAAAAAAAATCTCAAAGGTATGTGAAGTCTACCAATACGCACTTGGCCAGCGCGGTGGACTATGGCCTAATCCTTCTCATTATGAGAGGAGACCCGTGCCCAGCAGTGGGCCAGTAATGGGTTGTTGTCGACAATAATAACAACAATAACAAAGAAAAGTAACAACTACCCAAATAAAATGAGATTGCTTCTTTTTCTGGATATAAGATATTCCCAAGGTACGCCATTATTTCTTTTCTCAGCTCTCCATATTTATTTATTTTTCAACGACCTATAAACGTCACCCTATCTGAAAAAAGGATGTACCTGTTTCCCTTAGGGCTAATGATGGTAACTAGCAAAAAGATCAACTGTATAGCACCATCGGATATTAATTTAGATTTTCATTCAGAGACTTTCATCATACTTACTGATAACGTTTCTGATTGGTTGACAGTTGATATATACTTCAATAATTTTGAAGTGGTTTGTGGTTCGACTCCGACGGCACCACCGCCACACCTCAGACAGCTTAGACCTCAGGGCTAGCGGCGCATTTGTATCTATCTGGGGTTGATTACAGATGTCCATGGGCGACAGTAGCCACTTACCATCAGGTGGACTGCATGCTAGCCTGCTACTCCTATATTATAAAAAAATACATACAATTAATACCAATTGGTAACAAGTTATGGACACATTACCTGTTTGAATTTAAATATATTCTTAAGTCTTTATCACCTAGTCCAAAATAAACTTAAGTCGACAAAAGTAAAAGTTTTGTTTTAAACGGCGCTAAGATATCATTATAGATTAAAATAACAATATAAGTACGAGTATATGCTGAAATTACCTCTAAAATTTGTAGCTTGATAGGAACCTATGATTAAGTTAGCGACATAAGGTTAATGCGCGAAGCATATTTCCCTGGCACTTTAAACCACTCAAGACCCGTCAGTGTTTGATAGAGTGCTTAGTGCAGCCGACAGGTAGATTTTTAAATATATTAAAATTCGTTTTAGCACTTTTACCAACAAATACTTTGTGTTTATGTAATACTTTACTGTTTACTTTACGGTATAACGGAAAAAAACTGTTTATAAAGCTCCTGTTTGTTTATCAACATTTTTAATCGAATTGATCTGAATGACGAATTCAGTTTTAGCCTTTTTAGCTGTCTGAGAATCGAATCCGAACTCTCGGCAACAATGTTTCACAGTCACTATTATGTCTGGATTTAACTTACTTAATCCTATTTTTGACTCTTACAACCGGGAAAGTCCTGATAATAATTAATTAAATATCTATACACAATATTACATACGAAACATATAACCTAAGTGACTGAATAACATTACAACTTTGTTTAATCTCGTTGGCTGTCAATCTCACACCGTGGAATGTCTAATGAAATACCTGTGTTCAAACCGTGTACATATTAGTCCTTTTGCTTTGTAAGTTCACTAAAGTATGACAATTTAACTTGGAATACAGTTAAGACTGAAGCAACTAGATATTAATAACGGAAACGCTAGTTCTAATTATATTCATATTATTTTGCCAAAATTACTGGGATGATCAATCTGTCTAAGTCTACGTGGCATTTGTACGTGACACGCGTATTATTTTCTTGATTATGTGAAGTAAAATAAATCATTTACTTAAGTTAAATTAATTAACTTTGAATTTTACTGACTATTTGACTTTGAATAAGCTACTTACAATCGGTATCCTAATTTAGCCCGCATGTATAAAGGAACACTAAACATGCAGATTGTGGGCCAATCTCTACTGAGACCCGTCTTATTTGCTGTCAGTTAAAGATATCCTAGTACCATATTTGTATGGGTTACGGGCGGCAAGAGTGGGAGCTCGAACCGCCCGGGTAGCAACCCCGGGAAGGACGACGATATGTGTGGTCGCATTCCGTCGTATACACCAGACGGTGTGGTGACACAAAGTCACCTGGGCGGAGCCCGACGGGGCAGTGCGCTGAGAGGACTCCGGTCGCGTTCCTTTGGAGATCCCGGAGTCCTCTACGGAGCGCCGAGGACGGCCACCGGGGGGGTTTTAGTGCGGTAAAAGGCCCACATAACCCCTAGTCGCTCCCACGGCACCGGGTACCTTTTGAAGGTTTCCCCCTCGAGAAGAAAAAAAAAGAGTACCATAGTTGTTATAGTTATACCATACTATAGACTATACTTCTTCGGTACATTGTCCAAATAAATATAGTTCAAAAAACTAAAAAACACCAAACGCCAAAACGCAAATCACTAATGCTACGAGCAGCAAATCTGATAGACCCGTAAAACAAATATTACAAGCTAGCAAGAATACTGCATAATGAACAATACAATTTATTCACATTCGAATTTATAATCAAAATATAAAAAATGTCTTGAATAATAGTCGCGCCAGTAATACAGTACAATTGATGCTAATATATGATAAAATATTCAGTTTTAATTGACTTGAGATAATCGTGGGAAATTTGTTTATTTCCTTTTATCGTGGTTATGAATAAGGTCAACGAAATAAAAAATATAGGAATAATTAATTAATAGAGTAGAGTGGAGACAATAACAACATTTGTTCGTTAGTATATAGCAAATATACGCTTGCTTTTATTATAATTGTACTATTATGCGCGCTTATTGAAACAACGCATCACACTGAATACCTATACAATTTAAAATACTAGTTAGGACTATTAGAGATACCCAGATATTAGAGATACCTTTTTTTTTTGTTGACGAGGAGGAAACCTTCAAAAGGTATGGGACCGACGCCATGGGAGTCATGCCGGGTTATGTGGGATTTTTACCGCACTAAACCTGGTCGTGGTCGTCCTCAGCGTTTGGTGGAGAACTCCGGAATCTCCAACGGAACACAACCGAGGTCCTCCTAAAGCGATGCCCTTCTATCGAGCTCTGCCCTGGGGGGAAACAATTTACGCTCCTCTCACATCCCCTGGCTATTACATTGATATGCGACCAAAAAAACCGCTGTCATTCCCGGGGTCGCTTGCTGGACGGTTTGAGCTCCCACTCTTGCCGCCCGCAACACCGGAAAACTCCTTTTAGTCGCCTCTTACGACAGGCAGGGGATACCGTAGCCCTATTCTGGTCCCGGTACTACAGGGACAAGGTATTAGAGATACCTAGTACGAGTATAACAATATAGAAAAAAAAATATATAAATAGGTTTATGTACCTATAATATATTGCAGGCTACACAGTGTATCAACATACATACATCGATTAGATTCGGAACGCTGATCTTTTGGATGTGCGCATTAAAAATTATTTAATAAGTAAACATTGTGAGACAATAATATTTGCAATGACTATATTTGCATTTTTGCCGACTGTGACGTAACTACTCGTATGACCTTTTCAGTTTAAGAAAAACCCGTGGGTAATAGGATATTAATTTGAAAATAAAACCCTTTAAAAACTTATCTTTAATTTTCTTAACAATTACAGGTTTAAAAGCGTACTATAAACTAAATTATTATTTTACTGATAAAACGGTGTGGTCTAAAGTAGCTCGAGCTTCATATGTACCATTAGGTTAAGTTTGCCATTGTAAAAAAAGATGTGTGTTATGGAGTTTCGTTCGCCGCTTCTTCTCCATAACGAAACACCTTGTGAAGTGGTGACATTCAAAAAGTGCTCTGTAAATAACCTATTTTGAATAAGAAAAAAAATTCATTTGATTTAATTCTCAGGTATATTTAAAATCAGGAATCCTCTAGTTAGCTGCCGTATTGGTGTTTTTCTTGCACTACAAACAAATACCCAATGAAAAGTTCGATTGCGGATATAAATTACAGATGAATTCAATGCACGTTCGAAACTCTGATAGTTATAGTAAAATACGCAACGAGCTTTAAAATTGAGCAAGTAATAATTGATACAGTAAATAACAACAATATACCAAATTTTGTCTCTTCAGAATTGTGTTGATAAATATTGCAAAAACTAAGTTGTATTGTTTACAATATGTTATGTTATGAATTGAATAATCAATAAATACACTACGGGTACCGTTAGTTCTGAGACCATGTCAGGGAACCTTCTGGATCTATTGTTAGACCTTGAATGTAATCCTGTCATAGAGTGGCAATCGAAAGAGGCATATTAGTCATTGTTAGAGACTTTTATTAAAATTGCTAAGTTTGTTTGTAAATATGTGCTGGTCAAATCTTTAATTTGATTGAGCTGAAATTTTTTATACACGTTTAGTTTGTATTGTTATCCATTCACTGTACATGACTGGCTTGTGACTCCTCCTTAATCCAATATCGTTGACATACTTATTTATTTATTTATTTATTTATTTATGGATTACCAACATAAGACACAGATGACACAATTATAAGGTATACATTGAATCTTTTTGGCATAGGTAACTGTTCTTATAATTAAAGGTAATCACAGCATGCTATGTGTTACAAACTATGATTTTTAAATACAATTTATAGTAAAAGATGGTTACAAATGAGTATGAGTATACGATAGGAGTGATTAGTAATATAAGGCTAAGCTAACGTTGTACAATATATATTATATTTTAAATTGAAAGTACGTCACACTTGACAAGTTTGGATTGAAATTTGGCGCGTCCGTCGAAATTAATGTCGATGTCGGGATTTTTTTTTGTATATTCATTATACAAGCGTGATATGCGAACTACGGGTGAATAATGGCCGAGGTTAGTTTTGCAGGGCTTAGGAATAAAGAGGTTGCATTTGTGACGTGGTGCTCTAGTAGGAACTTTAAATTTAAATTTATTTAGTAGAGATGGACAGTCAATGTCACCATTCAATAATTTATGAAGGAATATAACGTCGAAGTCGATTGGGATTCTTTACCGTTAACGACAACTCTTAAGGATCGGTTTGTAAGGTAAGATGCACACCACTTCAGCAAATTATCCGTTATTCCAAATGCATACAATTTCTTTACAAGAATTTTATGATTAACTTTATCAAACGCTTTGGAGAAGTCTGTGTAGACTGCATCCACCTGAAAATTTAGGTCTACTGTTTCTTTTAACTCTGACGTAAACAATGTTAGATTGGTATTAGTCGATCTTTTTGCCATGAATCCATGCTGCTTTGTAGTTATGTATTTTTGCACATGTGAGTAGATAACAGTATGTACTAGCGATTCGAATAGTTTAGATATAACAGATATGATAGAAATTGGCCGATAGTTAATTATTTGATCCTTCATTCCACTTTTGAATATTGGCACTACTCTTGCTACCTTCCATGCATCTGGGAAAATTCCTTCTTGGAGTGAATGATTAAACAAATATGCAAGTGGAAAACATAGAATATTAGCGCAGTTAACCAAAAATAGTGGATGTATGTTATCTGGGCCACTGCCTTTTGTGGTGTCCATCTTTCCAAGTAATATTCTTATTTCCTCGGGAGAAAATTGAAAAGTTCCTATGGTATCTAGTGGTTCAGTATATGATATTAAACTGTGAGTGGTGTCATTGCTTTCGTTATCTTTTTCATAAAGTGAGGCGAAATGATTACCGAACATGTTTGGAATATCGTGAGGGTTAGATGATGTATTGTCATTTAATGTCATAGTGTCTGGATAGGACGAGCTATTCCTACGCATGTTTTTTACATGTGTCCAGAATCGTTTCGGATTCTTCAAAAGTTCGTTTTCCAGTCCATGTATATACCTATTATAACAAACTTTACTTAACCTATTACAGTCGTCTCTTAAGTATTCGAACTCAATTACGTCCAGGGGATTTTTATATTTTTTTATTTTTTCGTGATACTTATTCTTCTGCTTAAATAAATATATAAGATGTTGAGAGAACCATGCGGGATATTTTCGGTTTTTTGATTTAGTCATGGGCACATATTGTACGATAGCACGATGTAATATTTCGTAGAATCTCTCTACCATCTCGTTTATACTACGACATGTACTGAATTCTTCCCCCCATGTAATGGATTCTAAATATTCATTTATTGATAGGTAATCGGCTTTATAGAAATTGTGTCGACAGGTGGGTGGTATAATTTTACTGATTTTTCTGAGTTCCAACACAATTTCAAGAGGGGGATGAAACTGATCGATATTTCGTATAGGGTGGGAACATTCAGAAATTTGTAATTTACCTGCATGACAAAGTACCAAATCCAGCACTTTATTTTGCTTGTTAGTTACATTATTAAATTGTTTGAGGTCGTTAAATGTCAAAAAATCTATGAATTTACAAAGTAACTCACGGTTTTCATATCCTGAGGGTTTCATAGAATTTCCAGTTTCATCAATTTCATTTGCGATCCAAGTTATGCCACTCATGTTAAAATCTCCTACAATTAACGAGCACTGACAATCAATGCATGATCCTAGATTTTACCTGGCTTTATCAATAAAAACTTTTAGACTATTATTAGTTACTGGTGGTGGTAAATATACAGCACACAAGTTAATAGAGGAGACTTTTGAACCTAGTCCAATGCTAACGGTAGCAATTGACACCCAAAGATCTTCACAGTCACTTTCCCACTCTAAGATCCGTTTCGAAAACAGTTTATCGGATACTGCTATTAGCACTCCTCCTCCCCTTGAGAAATTTGAAATAGAAGAAGTCTCGCGATCACGCCTGTATATTGTATAACCCTGTTCAAAAATTTCAGAGTCAAAACATCCGCTATTAAGCCAAGTCTCCGTAAAGACGTAGACATCGTAGTTATTATTAAGAATTTGTTGACGTACCTCAACTGCTTTTGACATTAGACCTCTTACATTCTGGTAGTAAATAGTAATGTTATTCGTTGACATACAAGTAATATAATAATAATAACAAAAATAAATTAAAAGTTAAAAAAAAAAAAAAAAAAAAAGAACAGCTAAACAAAACAAACAACTGCAGATATATTCAGTTCCTATATGAAATTGCAATGTAGATTAGTTAAAATATTAATTTAATCGAGATAAATCTTCACTACTTTTAATTATCCTGTATTCAGATGTTTCGGTTTTGCGCATAAATATCCTACTTCCTTTTACCCAAACAAACCTGTAATTCAGTTCTTTAGCTCTAATTCGTGTTGCTGCGTGTAGGGCCTTTTGTGATGGTGAAAGATGTTCAACGACGAAGATAGGTTTTTTGGGACCACTAATTCCGAGGTGGGATGTGTTCAGCTTTTCAGATGCGGAACTTGCGTTCTTATTGAATCTGCGTGTCGCTGCAAGAAACTCGTCTCTAATTCTTGGCGTGGTGAACTTGATGATTACGGACCTTGGACGCAGGCTATCACTATTTAATTTAGCAACTCTTGTGCACAGATGTATATCAGACTCGTTCAATTTAAAATTTGCAACGGCAGCAACTTTTTTTGTTAAAGTGATTAGATTTTCAGACTTGTTTTCAGGAACGTTTTGTACTTCTAAGTTGCTGGCTCGAGAGTGTTGTTCAATGCGAGCAATTCTTGAATTAAGGTCCGTTACCGTATTTCGCAGGGCTGCGTTTTCGGTCTCTAGCTGTGATATTTGCGATGTGTTAATTTCTTGTTGTTTTTCAATTGCACTTAAGGAATCTGAAACTCTATTAAAACTATCGAGAAGTTCTTTGGTTTGAAGCTCAAACTGTTTAAATATATTACTTTTGAAATCTTCTAGTATATTTTGAAGTTCTTCCCTGACTAATTGACGAATGCTGTCGATTGGCACTTCTGATGTGGAGTTCAGTGCAATGTTACCCCGCCTCCTGGTATTAATGTTAATTAACGACTCTGGCGATTGGTTATGTTCGGCTGATCGGATGGGCGTATTAGTATTATCCGATTTAGGCTGTTTATTATGGCAGCATGGGCACATCCATTGGGACTTAAAATCCTCCGATAAGTCTTTTAATCCTTTCTTAATATTAACACAGTTAAGATGATATTTAAGTTTGCAAAATGCACAGTTAAGGTAGCTTGTCGATGCGGTCTGGCGTTCACAACAACCAAATTTAATTTTCAATTGCGACATAGTAATTCGTGTGATTTGTTAGATAGCAATTTATATCCACTCGCACATAACACGGTTTCAAACGGAGCACGGTGACAGGCAAGTGCACTTGTTCGCTTGAACGCGGCATTTCGTTGCAACGATGACTCATGCACGAGTATCACGTCGGTTGCGCTCGAGCGATTGTTTTGACGATGCTCGTTAATTACTACCGATTTTTGAAATTAAAACACTTGTAACTTTTTAATTATTAAGAGTATGTAAGAACTATTAGCACCAAAAGATAACTCGTATTGTTAGCTACTCGAGGATGTATAGTTTATCACTGTGCACTTGTTTTTGACTACTATTTTACAATTAAATTAGCGGAGCAAAAAGTAACAGGTCACTGTCGTAATGATGCGCGTACGCCACTCAAAGATGAAGGATCAATTATATTTTATGCGCCCCATAATATGAGTATCAAGTGAAAGGGTTTGCTTAGAAAAAAACGAAAATACATGTTTTTTTTTAAATATCATTCATTTTATGATCTGCAACCATCATCACTATTTTCATTTAAAATTGCCTTTTGTAATCCGTATTACATTGCAGCACCAAAACAACTATAATGAAATTATTTTATTCAAGAAAGGTATAGTGTACAAATATATATGTGTACCTGTACACCTACATACGAGTTCTCCTTGTATAAGATATAAACAGTTTTCAGAGCACGAAAAACATTGCATGCACGTTCGCGAACTACTGATATAGAGTACACAGATGGAATTTGTGGAAATGTCGACCGTTGTGTTAAAGTAAAAAGCAGATAAGTGCGTGTAGGAGAAAATAGAGCGAAGGGTTTCGCCGGTAGGTAGGTCAGAAAGGGTCAGTTTATTTCATAGTATTTTTTAAAGAGACTAATTTATGTTGTCGTTAAGCTCTAAATAAGCTGTAATTATGGATAGTCCCTGAGTAAAATACTTGTAACATACTTACGAATAAATTAACAGTAGAAAAATACCACCGTAGTATTTTCCCACCCTAAAAAGTGGGCGCTATTAAGTGCTCTCCCGGGTAGCGCCCGACAGAGGCACCGCGCTCAGAGGACTCCGTTAGCGTTCAGATGATGATCCCAAAATCCTTCACGGCTGATGGCGTATGATGATTTATCGTAGCGCCGATGACGGCCATCGAGAAGGTTTTAGTGAGTAAAAATCCCACATATCTGGTGAGCATTATAATTTTCAGGGGTAATTTTTAATTTGCTTAAACGTAAATTCTTAAGTAGAATTCTAATTTTAATTGGAATTCATTATAAATGTGTAAAAGTGGTAACATGTCAAACCGTTTTTTTTCTATTACGTAAAAATCTAAAACAACAACTATTACAAAACATGGTGTTTCATAGATAGATAAAGCAATCTCGAGATCTGAGAGGCACTATCTGCATTTATGATCTTATCTGAGTGAGATAATTTTCCTGAAAGATATATTGAAGTCAATAAAATTATTGATTATACTTGTGTTTATATAAACAAGATACCTATGACAATAGGTATATGTTTTACTTATCTCAATCTTACTATCATCTCCATCGTATGTTTAAATGTCTATCTGGAAGAATAATGTAAAAAGCTATAATAAAATTAGATTGTGTCATTATGTTTAAAAATATGAATCCTATTTCTACTACTTAGCAAATTAAGGTTGCCCAGGTAATCTTAACTAATCTAAATGAGGTCCAACGACAGAGGCCTAGCTTCCCGAGGGAGCGTTTTTTGTCGACCTATTTTCTGGGCGGCAAACATAACTTGTACTGCCAGCATGTACTAAGGGACAAAAATTTGTAGGAGGATATTTCATGCTCATAACCGCGCTACAACAATCTCTGCAACCTCTACAGGATATCCTTGAAGTACAGTTTGAAGGTGGTAAAACCCATTGTGGTTCGACTCCAGCGGCACCACCGCCACACCTATTTCTACCTAATAACAGCAGTGTTAGGCGCTCCTGTGTTCCGTTTTGAAGGGTGTGGTAAGGGAGACAGACTTTTCCGAGGCGTCCCAGCTTAGTCCTCGGGGGTAGCGGCGCATCTGTGGCCGACCTCAGGTGGGATAACTAATCCTATCTGGGGTTTATTACAGATGTCCATGGGCGGCAGTAGCCACTTACCATCAGCTGGAATGCATGCTCGTCTGCTACTAATATAATATAAAAAAAATCTCTAAAATAAAAAAAACACTGTCAATGAAAGTCGAAGACGTAAAGAAGATCGAACTATTCTTTAGGTCTGTGATACACTTTGTCTAAAAATAACCTGCGCTCAGTTTTGTCTGACCGTTCCTTAAGTGATCCAATTGAATTACACTATCATACTTATTTGTTTATTCCCTATTTTCTGTAGAAAACACTAAATGCAGTAAATAGCTTATTTCTGTGAATTTAACCTGAATTTTATTGTAAACGTACAAACAAAACATCAGAATGTTGACAATGTGTAGGTAGGTATGTTTAGCTCGCGTACTCTAAGTGCAGCCTTCTGAACTCTTGCCGAAAACTCATTGCAGTAAAGTTTTTTTAAAAACTAAAAACGTGTTGTTAATTTCGTTATCAATGTAATGTACAAACCCTGTTGTTTATTGTTATGTGATACTTAATTATAAAAATAAATACGATTAAAATTATTAATAAATTAAAATATGGACGACAATTACATATTGACAATCCGTGTAAAAGACCCATCTGATACGAGGTATGTTTGGGATTCGAATCGAAACATATACCTCGTATCTTAATGATTTTTACATTCGTTCGTAACTTCCGTGCCGTGCCGAAAAATCTTAGCTTAGGGGTATGAGAGAAAATGTGTTATAATTGATAAGCAGGTGCACTAAACGATTGTATGAGGCCGAAAAAATAATGGCAAGCCCACTTCAATTGAACCAAAAGAATATTAAATAAATATATTTTTTATTTTTAAAAACAGTGTGTTGTATTGTACCTACCAAGCTACTGAAATATTTCAGGTGTATTTAATTAGCAAGTGAAATAGCTAAAAGCCGTACCAAGTTTGAACAGCAACAAAGAGTGTACTGTAGCTAAGGTGTGCAGAATGTAAACAATGTGCTGCCAACAGAGTGCAGTCGCGCCAGCTTTTAGGGTCTCTCCATACTTGTCGAAGTTAAATCTGTTTTAGGCGGTGAAAAAAAATTGTAAGAGCGACGGTTTTCTCACGATGTCGCGTTGTCCGATCCTGGACCATGGATAGTTTTCTAAAAAATTGAAGTAGCAGATAATTATTAAGACTGTTAGACTAATGGTAAGAGATCACTACACGCTAAGGACACCTATACGTGCAGTGCAATAACCAGTTCCATATAGAACAAAGATTCTTCCTGATCACAGATCTTTGCCTCTTCTGAAGAGTATGTTTTTCGTCTTATAAGTAAGTCAGCCAACATTCATACCAAAGCGAAAGAAATGCTTTATGCTAAAAACGAGCTTTTGCCCGCGGCTTCGCTCGCGTTACGAAGTATTATTTTTAATCCCCTATTTTATCCCCTTGGGGGTAGAATTGATCAAAATACTTTCTTAGCGGATGCCTACGTCATAACATCTACCTGCATGCCAAATTTCAGCCCGATCCGTCCAGTGGTTTGAGCTGTGCGTTGATAGATCGCTATGTCAGTCAGTCACCTTTGAGTTATATATATTTAGATAGGTTTCTGGCATACAATAGTTTCTTAATTTCTGGATACATACTAGTTTTACCACGTTTTTATTTTAATCTTCTCTTGATACGAACGACGTCGTTCCGCCTCGACGTGTGTGGGGAAGCCGTTGACAGACGCACTGCATTCTCCGCGTTTCATTAGAAAGTAAAATATCCGCCGTACGCCCGCCGCCATTGCAGATACATATTCAACGTTTAAAAGAAAACTGTGTCTAAATTCAACGTATACAAGTATTGGTCGTAAATACCAAGGGTATGAAGAAGAGTATGAAATAATGCCAACAGATGTCTTGAGTAATTATATTTCCGCCTGGCCGGAAATTGAACCCGGACCTCTCTGCTGGCGGCACAATATTTTGAAGATACGCTACAGGCCAATCGGCTGGCCGGATTTTATCATAATTATGTAAATTTTAACTATTAAACAGTCAGAGTTTTCATGTTTTTACAATAATTCCCTAGAACCATAATTATGTGCATCGACAACCTAAAAATATTCATCAACATACTCGTATCAAACATAGAGTTCCAAGTAAACTAAATATGACATATAGTTTAAAATACAGAATATTTGTGGGACTAAAATCTTGAAAATTAGTGTGTAAGTACCTTTATTTTATGTTTTTAAGAAGGGGATGTGCTAGTTAATTAAAATTAATCATTTATACGTTACTACTATAAGCAGTAAAAAGCTATTCTCATTTCATTTTAAATTCATCACTATTGTCATTCTTTACGTAACAAACAGGAATACCGTAGTCTTGCTACGTTAAGCGGTCATAAACACTAACGAACGTCTGTGACCAATTCTAAATTGAATAAGTTTTCCAACCGAAAGGTCGTCGGTCGATCTTAGATGCGCAGCTACCCCAGTGGCCTAAGGGGTAAAGCCATCAATCATCTTAATATACCATACACGAATTATATATCCTTGTATCATTTAACAAAGAAAGCTAGACTGTCATAAGACAGAAATGAAACAGGTGAACTAATGCCACCTATAACACTTATTTTTAGAATGAAAATTTTCTTCGTTTCGATTAAAGGGTGTATGCGGGACGTTTAGCATTATGTTTATGCAACCACCGTAGTTCTCAGGACGTCCAATGCGTCTATGAGTTTCAGGTAGAAGCCATGGTGACAATAAGGAGTTGATTACAAACATCGTGAGGCGACAGTGATTACTTAACATCCAAGCCATGTAAAATATATTGCCATATATATTAAACACACCTCATTTAAAGAAGTTCATCCGTTCAAAGAAACGTTGTTATAAAATACTCAGACATGATAAATATTTCTTTACAATTCAAATCAGTTCAAACCTCCTGTCTTTTTCAAAGAATCGACTAGAACATTTAGTTCGGTACAGCGCAAGGACGGACCCTCATTAAAGTTTAACAGATATATCTAACTTTAATGTGCGCTATGCATAGCACGCTGTCAACTAACAGACATAGTTGTACTTTGCTAAATATTAGGGATGGCCATTCATTATAACAAAGGTCCATTTAGAAATAAAGTCGAGTTAAAGTTTGAAGATAAAAACGTATTTATATAAAGTCTTATATTTGACTATCGAGATTGACATTTGTTATCACATACATTGTACATGTTCAGCAACAACAACAATGTGTCACACAGAATATTTTAATGACACGGAAAAAGTTAAACATCTGTTCAACGGGCATTTATTTTACACTGTACCTTCGAGTACATTACATAAGAAATATCATTTAAAAGCAATACTGTATCTGCCTATTAGGCAGTGAAATGCTCACAGACCTGAATTAGGTACAAAACAAACACAGGTCTGTGGAAATGCTACAGTTTGATTTGAAGGATGTGGTAAGACAGATACATGTACGACATGAACTCAGAGGTAGCAACTCATCGGTGGTCACTTTAAGTATAATGGACGGTTTGTGGTGGCGGTTTTTCTTTCAAATATCCATAGGCAAGCGAGCAATTATAATTAGTACCCTTAGTATGAGTGTTTACGTTTTTACAAAAATGACTGTTTTTGTATTTGTTTACATATTTGCCCATACATTTCCAATCAGCGCCCCTAGCGGACTGTATCAGAACTGATTGGAAATGTATGGGAAATACGTAGGCACATACAAAAACAGTCATTTTTGTAAAACGTAAAAACTCATACTAAGGGTACAAGTAGTGCATGCTCGTCAACTGTTTCTCCTGAAAAGTATTATTATAAAACGTATTCAACTATTCAGTACGAGTTGTGTGCGATCATAAACAATTCTTTTTTACTGCGCTCCAAGTACTCCGCACAAAGCTTCGCATTTGACTTCGCTTCCTCATTAAACTTTAACCGAGGCATCTAAACGGTGGCCTTGTGACCCACAACCTTGAGAAATAACACTGAATCTTTTATTTTTGAAACTCGGCTGTTTCTTGCAAAAAATAAATAATGTGTTTGTTCAGTGTAGCGGTACTCTTACAATTGTTTCGTACTTATGACCTCTATGTTTTGTATGTTTTTTGCTTGTAATGTTTTCTTTTATACAATATTTAGCGAGTTTAATGTACAAATAATTGGTGTGGATTTTTTTCCTCCAAACATAGATCATTGCAATGTGTGTAATTTTAATATTATATTTATGATGTATTTATGTAACCATACACGTTGTGTATTAGACTATTATACTTTATTGTCGAAATACCGCTTAAGTACCGAACAATAATAATACCTACAGCTGAAGAAAATAAAGGTAATAAACTTATTTTTACTTTCATATACATGGTGCCATAAAGTATAATATGTTATTATACTGCATACTAAGTTGTGTGACTATGTAATGTTTATGTACCTAACATATGCAAGACGAAGGCTTCATCTGTGTATGTATATTAGTATAAGCCTGTTTTGGTATACCAAGCCACAACTCTCATCAAATATTAACGAAGATGCCCAAACAAGCTCCTTGTACCACCTTGTGACCACAGAGGTTTGGTTTAATACACATTACAGTATTATATACTATATATTACAGTATTATATACATTACACATCAATGCCTTACTAAGATTTGTATCGATAATTTAACATTAGGGTGAAAGTCAAACTAAATCTACTATTCATATTGATTGATAGGAGTCGAACTCCGAGGCCGCTTCTATTTCTGCCTCATAAAACTAAAGACTGAGTGTATAATAGGGAGAACTAATGTGTTCTTGTCTCGTCTACGAGCGGCAGGTTGCTACTCATCATCAGTGAACTGCATGGTGATTTGCTATTTCTATGTCTAAAAACAAAAACAATAGACTGAGTGTATAGTAGGTATCATAGATAAGTTCTTGTTTCGACTAGTTCTAGAGGTCTGCCACATACATACGTCATCAAAGTTTGGAATCCGTCCGAAAGTTCTCTGCTATTTCCAATGCGAAATGCGGCACAGCTATACAATAAAACAACTGTGAAATTCCATTTTTCCAACGGCCTTAAAGTAGAGTAGGATAATGGGTTTTATCTTCATCAAGCCCGTCCGAAACGGATATCCGTAAATGCATTCGAGTTGAACTTTGGAGAAAATTACGGATTTCATTCAAAAGTGTAGTAGAAACATGACTATCGTCTTCGTAAACCTATTAATGTCCAACTGCTGGACACGGGTCTCCTCTCAGAGTAAGTGGGGCTTCATAGTTCACCGCGCTAGTCCAGTACGTATTGGTAGACTTCACACATCGTTGAGAACTTATTTTTTAATGAACTCTCAGGCGTGCAGGCTTTTCCCTCCACTATTAAAACTAGTAGTAACTATTTTCTAATATTCACATAACATTTAAAAATCAGGTAAGGCCTTGTATTCGAATCTCGGACCCGCGACCTAGAGGTGGAGTTTCTTACCACTAGGCTATCACTGCCAAGGTTGAGGAAGATATAATTATCTTCATAATTTCAAATTAGTAGCAAGCCTGGCCTACTAAGTGTTTTATATGGATAGTCTCTTAAATTAATTACATAGAACGTCGATTGAAGATGTGACAGCTTTAATTGCCTATTTCTCTAAAATAACATCCTTAATTAGAAATCTCTGAAACCGACGCCGTGTACCAAGATAGATTACAATTAATGAATTTTAACTAGAATATAGTAATTTACATATTCAGTCGAACTTATACTTAGTTATGCCCTGAAAGAGTTTCAAGTATTATAAGGTTACCTCTTAGCTAATAGTTTCATTATAAATTAGGTACAAGTTGTAAGTATTACTTACATAATATACATTGGATTATTGCTTTAAGGTAGATAGGCCCATTGTCAGGCTAACTCATTTCTCCATTGTTTTTTATTATAACTTACTTCCATAGAAAAAAATAGAGCAAAAACGTAAAAACGTGTAAATAATAAAGTAATACTTCGTTAATTTTCTAACTATTGCATTGTTTAAGAGTATTTTACTTTTTAGCCTAACCACTCGTCTAAACTAATGTTAAAACTCGTATAAAAAAGTAAACAACAATTAACATAGCGAAGTACTTACCACTTGAATGTAAAAAACGAGATTGCAAACTGGAATATGCTCTTCTACTCGAGTAAGAATAATTGTTGTTATAATGGGACAGTGGGGAAAATGAAATAGAAACATTTTTCATGTTTAATTTCAGCGCAATGTTCCTTTGTCCTACTCGTACCTCGAAACCTACTTTGTCGTCAATGTTGATGCATAAACAATAAATGAAGCTAATTTTGCTTATATATGAATTACACCTGTGGTTTTTAAAGGTATTTTTCGAAAAAGCTTTAGAGAAGTTTGTTTATTTATAGATTGAAATGTAATTTTGCACAAGAGACTAATAGTGACCGCGTTAGTATATATATGTATAGTATATATATAGTATATATATATATATATATATATATATATATATATATATATATATACTATATATATATATATATATATATACTATATATATATATAATATATATAGATTAGGTAGATTTGACCCGTTCATGATTTTAAGGCGGCTAGAAATGAAATAATTATTAAGTACTTTTACTAAATCGAGTATGTAGATGATATATGTATGTCGAGTAGTATACAGGGTAAACTTTTTAAATAGGTGTGGTGAAGGCTTAAAGTTAACCATCTCGCTACACCTCATATTAAATAGGAAACACCAAGTACTTTGCATTTCTGCACATGTGCATTTTGTGCATGATAAGCATGAGCATGATTTGTGTTTATTTTTTCTTTTCACAAAGATAAGTTTTATATATGACCGAACGACCGGTCATGATGCCATACAAATTTGTCCAATCTCCATTAAAATCAAGACTTTTCCTTATATTTCATAATCTATAGGTACTTAATAATACACAATAGGTATTTGTTCGTTTGATCATTACACAAAAAACGACTGGACAGACTTTTGATTATTTTTTTGGCTAAGAAAGTGGTATTGTATTTAACCTCACTACAATGTCTGGAGCTGGAGTAAATAAATATTAAACCATTTCTCTTACAACTTTTAACCAAATTTATTTTATGTCAAGACATTTAGGTATAGAAGCAATAGACGAGATATGAGGAGGAAAAGTGTAATCCAAGGCTAATTACCAATCCTTATTAATATTATAAATCCAAAAGTCTGTCTGTCTGGTTGTCTCTTCTTCACGTCCAAACCACTGAACCGATTTTAATGAACTTTTGTACAAAAATAATCTGAGACCCGAGAAAGGACAGGATAGTTTTTATCCTGGAAATCCCGCGAGAGCTAGGGATGGAGATCTAAGATCGATTAATCGGAGAATCGATCTTTTGGACCCAAAACATCGATTATTTTAATCGATATTAGTAAAGATTGAATCGTAAACTGTGCATTTGATCAAGTGATGATCTTTAGCAAAGTTGAAGGTACGAATTTTCAGTTTTATGTATGTTAGTATGTTATATTATTTTCTTTAAAACGCGGGCGAAGCCGCGGGCAAAAACTAGTTGGTAATAAAGTGTTGTGAAATATATGTCAAGCATCAATCAATCGCGATGGAAGTTTTGTTAGAAAATTTTGAAAATGTCCACTTTAAAGCCCTATAGGAATATTATTTTTCTCTTTGTTTGAAACACATACTGAATATAAGTAATAAGCCAGTAAGTAATTAAAATACATTATAGATTCTGATATGACCCACATTTAGAAAAACGAGTATTTCATAAATTTACAATTTATTTAATTTTAACTTTTAATCAAAATCAGTATGACATATGGAAACAAAGTCCTGGGCAAAAACTAGTTGCTAATCAATTCTTCTAAACTCTTTAGATAGGCACAACTAATTACAACCGCTTTCGCCCAGACATGACCTTTATTTAAACGCGTAAGCCTGGTTAATTAACTTTGGTCATTACTAAAATTCCTTAAAATATATATATTCGTATTAAAAATAATGTTCAAGAATCTGGTATAGTGAATTCATATTTAATTACTGTTCCATCGTGCTCGTTCTTTATAGAATTAAAATGGTTTAATTAGTGACCACAAATTCACCAGCATGATGGTCAAATACTCCAAGTTTAGCAATGGTCTTCACATAACTTTAATAATATGACCAGACATACAAACCACAAAGTTTTCCGTCAAATAATTCCAAAGTTTTAGAAGGTCCTTTCTAGGATTTGAACCCAGATGACCAACATAGAAAACACAAATACTAGAATATCATATAAATATTAATGCAATTATATGTAAAGTTAAAACATCTAACACATTAGGTATATCATATATTTAAAAGTCGTAACCAAATTACCGTCCGTTTCCATTTTAGTCAGGATAAGCTGCACAACTTGGCTCTAAATCAGCTCTGCACACTTTGAACGGGAGAGATCCATCGAAAGATTTATCGTAATTCCACAACACCGTTACACTGCCGCTCACGTAGGGGTTCTCCGAGTCATTCTTCAGCTCAATCGATTGACAGTACACCTCGTCCGATATCAGCATCGCATTCACCACGGTCTCTTTGTCATTTATCTTCACTTTACACTTCCACGGAGTGAACGCCATGTATAAGTATATTTGTGTTATTTTTACAACGAAACCCTCCTTATGTCCACTTTTGAAGATGGTCTCCTTCTTTTCAATGACTCGCGGACAAAACTGGGCTCCGGACATCAAGGCTTTGATGTGTTTCGGGTAGATGACGTTGTCATTCCCACAGGACTGTTGTGTGCACCGGCTTTTAGTGACGCACCACGTACAGTATTTTTTGTCTAAGCACATAGCACATGAACTAAAGCTTCTACATTTGTCTTCGTGAGATTCCGATATATCACTCGGAAAACCAGTCACCAAAATTAATGTGAGAAGATAAAATGTAAGTAGCACCGCGTTTACCATTTTTAATTTACATAAATCTTCGGCGGTTTTTCTTAATTTGAAGAACACTTCTAATTTTATTAATCTGAAAAACATACAGCGAGTTTAAATTTATAATTATTTGAAATAATTTAAAAATGTATTAATTATCTTTAAATACTTACCAAGTAAATAGTTTACTAACTTTATTATACTACTAGTAGTGTATATGGTCTATAGGGTTGTGATTTACGTAAAACTAGAGTCAGTATATAAATATTGAACTGTTAAAGGTTATCGACAAATGATTGCGAATAGCATTAACTGATTGGAAAATTTATACAATTATTATTTGTATGTTTATTGTAATGTAATTGTAGCAACAATTTTTTTCAGTTACAACTTTTTAGCAATCACAAAAACAAACAAGTAAAAAGCTTAAAAGAACGTAAATATTTCAAACTGTAAAGTAACGTGTAGATAAATAAGTATATTCATTATCCTTACTAATATTATAAATCCGAAAGTAACTCTGTCTGTCTGTGTGTCTGTCTGTCTGTCTGGTTGTCTCTTCTTCACGCCCAAACCACTGAACCGATTTTAATGAAATTTTGTACAAAGATAGTCTGAGACCCGAGAAAGGACATAGGATAGTTTTTATCCCGGAAATCCCATGGGAACTAGGGATGGCAATCTAAGATCGATTAATCGAAGAATCGATCTTTCGGACCCAAAACATCGATTAATCGATATTAGTAAGGATTGAATCGTAAACAATATATTTAATCAAGTGATGATCTATAGCAAAGTTGAAGGTACGAATTTACAGTTTTATGGATGTTAGTATGTTATATTATTTTCTTTAAAACGCGGGCGAAGCCGCGGGCAAAAACTAGTATTAAATAATTTATTTGGTAAGGAATCTACAATTACAATGTATATTTGCTGGTACTTAACAGGCAGTAAAGATAATGGTTATTACATGATAGAATACTAGAATCATACGATTACATTTTGTGTAAGTTATCTATTAATATGTAGGTATCAGCTGTGTGTAGAGCGAGAAATTATATTATATATTATATGTATCTGTTTATTAAGGCATTTAAAACTTGACATTAAATATATTAATTCTATTCATAATACATCGTGAGCTGCAAGTCATAACAGCGTGTACATAATATCCTTTTAGAATACAAAAAAAATATTTCTTTACATGAAAACATTTTTCATTGTTTCCTCAAAGAATAATTTTTACGATCCATTGAGAGATGATGCATTGACAAATTTGGAAAGGAATGATGTAATAAAACAAAATAGTTTTATACGTCCTTACGGTTTGGATCCCGCGATGTGGCTGCAATTATTTAAACTTCGAGTATAGGATACGGGCTTCTTTCTATAACTGAGGTATGTATGGCTTTCGAGTATATTTCAACACGCTGTTCCAATGTTGGTAGAGGTTGTACAATTTGACCAACAGCTGCCACTTGCCACAACCGGTTCCCGACAGCACCCAACGATGTTTAATTTTGTCGGTCGATTATCGTCAACGTATAATAAGCCACAGTGATGTACTCGTATTTATTATTTCCTTACTTCCTGACGTTTCAAACCGGAACATGGCGAAAACTCAGGTGTCAGGATAAAACCACGAACAGGTCTGCAAACTTCAACTATATTTCAATACATTTCCCTCTTAGATTTAGAGAAAACTACTGAAAAGTAAAACCCAGTTAGAGTTCGGCTTAAATGGAACCTATTGAATATGCTTAACTGGAACCTATTGAAAGGCGTATTCATTGTGTCTGTTCCCAGAAACGCTGATTTTCACTTCGTATTATTAAAAGTGAATACGTCATAACTTGTATATTCTGTCTCCATTTCAGCAGTAATTCCACAGTTAATGGATTTTGAGTGGTTATCAAGCTTTCACTGCCAATTAGGACGTTCCTTAAGCAAGATTTTCGTGCATTAATCATCTTGAAACATAGCTGAGCTGGTAGGAAATTCTAGTTAGCAATGAAAATTATACACTGAGTTATAGCGCGCTGCGAGTAATTTACTCGTCGTTACCAATTTATACATTATTTAATTGAATTATAAACTGTATTACTAAGCTAAGCTAATTTGGTAGTACAATTATATTAATGCAATAAATGTGTAACTTCTTTCAACATTTATTTTTAAATTTTTGGGCACAAATGCCATATGTGTACGTTCTATTAACGACCAACAAGTAAATGGTAGGAATTTTTGTATTTGTGGACTATTGGAAGTTTGAGCTGCGAGTCAATGTCTACTATAAAATATTCATTGTACATCCACGAGTAAATCGTTTCTTACGGAATACACGAGCCGCATCTCATTTTAACAATCGTCGTCGGTTATCGCCGCCTGTCGTCAGCAACTGTCTTCTACTTACGCTGTTAGTCTGCGAACTTCGCCTTCTGTCATCAGCGACAGCCGACGGATTGTCACGGTGGCTCGTGTGTATCCTCTCTTAAAGCGTATGTCAGAATAGCCAGCTAGTGCACATAAATATTTTAATGTCCTAAAATAGTCAACGCACGCCTTTATTGTTATTATGTAAAAAGTAACAAAGTTCTTTACCTGAAATATTACCTAAAGATAGAAATGAATAAATAATTTTCAATACCAAATACAAATGTCTCGGAGCCCACAAGAGGTTACACTTAAAAGATGTAAGGTATTTGTTCTGTTTCGCAAGGTTCTCTCGGGGGACTACAGAAAGAAAGGCCATTGCAGAATTCTTATGACTCTTTATCTTGTCTTAACGTGTATAAAATATGCATATGACGTTGTACAGTTATCTTGTAGTGCTATTCAAATGAAACATCCTGACAGTTTTAATTTGACTGCGGAAGACAGCCTCGAACTCAGAAATTGCTCAGATAGGACTGGATCATTCGACGTCACTTTGTTTGAAGGGTATAGGGTTAGAATAGCTGATAAACTTCCAGATTTTCTTCACCTAAAGTGGTCAGTACTAACATATGTGACCATCTCTATATAGAATAGGTTCTTCCTGTACCCTTACCATGAGTTTTTACGTTTTGACAAATATGTCTGTTTTGGTATTTGTTTACGTATTTATTTTGCTCATATTAATACCAACCAGCGCTCCTAGCGGATTCTGTCAGAACTTGGAATTTGTATGGGCCAATACGTAAACAAATACCAAAACAGTAATATTTGTCGAAACTTAAAAACTCATGGTAAGGGTACTGAAGTCGATCAAAATTTGCACAGCCACTTCTTTACACTAGATATAGGTGTGATAGGACCTTCCCTGTTGAACCATACTGGCTCTACCACCTTTCAAGTTATTCTTGTTTTTTAATTACAAAAATGAAACAAACAACAATAACCTAAATTATATTCTATTTTGTAGTATTTTACAATACCTATTATATTTATTCTTATCTAATAATAATGTCTCCCCAGTGTGCAAGCAACAGCGGTTAGATGTTATCTGAGTTTGCGACCCGACAAATGAAGTGACTGCTTTGTTCACTTTGTGAACATTTTTAAATTTCAGAGAGAATGTACATTTGCGTACTAGATAACATCGCTTTGCTGTCCAGAAAAATTATGAAGTCCAATTATCTTTACTTTGATTTTATTTTTAACGAGGTTTTAATTTTCGCCGTCAACTCGTTACTATAACAGTGCTGGACATTCATCATCTCGCAGACTAAAAGGGAAATCCCTTTAGTTATGCTATACTCCACCGTGTTCTTGGTTCGTCACCACAGGCCTACCAACAACACCACCTACATACCACCACTTATCCACACCAGCCCACAAATGCCACCCTGCATTATAAAAACAATTTTAAACGCCGTTGTGTAATTTTAAACGGTTTGGTTTTGAAGGGTAAGTTGATCAGAGAAACATTAAGGCTTTCCAATTTAAATTCCAAGGCTTCCAATCCTCAGGGGTAGCAATGCATCTACCAGCCGACATCAGGTAGGCAAAATCTTATCTGGGGTTGATTACAGACATGCATGTGAGGCAGTGGCCACTTGCCATCGTGTGGTGTACTCGTTTCTTACTTCTATATTAAAAACTAGCTGACCCGGCAAACTTTGTACCGCCTCAAAATCTATTTATCAAATATATTTCATATAAAATATAGCCTATGTTACTCGTAGATAATGTAGCTTTCGAATGGTGAAAGAATTTTTAAAATCGGTCCAGTAGTTTTTGAGCCTATTCATTACAACCAAACAAACAAACAAAGTTTTCCTCTTTATAATATTAGTGTAGACAAAGTAAAATGGCTCCTACTTCTACATAATAGATTTCATTAGACTTTTGTTATGTATTATTTAAACCATGCTAATGTAGACGATATATACAAATACAAATCTACCCATACTGTAGTGAAAGGAAATTGCCATCAGCCGCAGTTTGGGTCGGAGGAAACTCCGCCGGTATTACGGTTGGGTCGTATCCGTTCACATTAACATACGTATGATGTTTATTATTTATTATACATATTAACATACGAATAAACTATTTAATCATGATCACCGGCCAAGAAAACTTAATACGAAATAAAGCATAAATTCTGGTTCGTGTTTTGACTCGCCAGAATACTTAAGGAATGGCCGAAATATATGTAGTTCAATGTAATATTTGAAATACTGATATTTCGATATTACACGCCAAAAACAGACAACAATTTTGGTATTCCCAAAAACGAGTAAATCTAGTCAAAGGACCGTGAAAGTGGAAAAGTGTAAAGTGCATCGTAGCTGACCGCTCGCCAAGGCACTAGAAGTCGGCAATTTCATATATTATTTACCTGTACGTCCTTAGCAGTACACAAGTATTGAAACTTACTAGATCCAAAATTAGCGACCCAAAATTAATACAGATGGTAAGATGGAAAACAATTAACAGTATTGGCATCAAAGTTAACAAACATAAAGGTAATCTAAAGGTATTCTGGTTGTAATATTTGGAACTAACACAATAATTACCTCCGAATCACTGCAAAGGTCGAATCCAAATGAAAGGCTCACTAACAAATGTTAATATGATTTTACTCACATTCACATTAGTTTCTGGTATTTCGACATACTGACTGTTATATAGTTAGATCAATACAACATGATTATTTATTATAAGTATTAATATCTAATAATAAAATTCAAAGTTGATTCAGCTTAAAAATAAACGGAGGTAAACAAAATATATTTATTTTGTATACGCCAACGGTATTTTCAAACACACGGGAAAAAACAAAAGTTTTCTGTTACATTGTTATTGCTTTATATTACATACAAGTCACTTTTCGAATTTCACAATAGCTGGAAAATACTCTGAAACTTTAGAAATAAATACACCTTTTTTATACAAATAACTTTATACTATCTATACAAATATTTTACAATACATGCTACTGAAAGCCAAAAGTTCTCGCTAAAGTTCAACAGGTTCAAATTGTCATTTAATTTGTACCCTTTATAACTCTAGTTTCGGATGAAAAGAATTCCGTATCTAAAAATAAAAACAAAACACTGTTATAGGTATTACGAAAAGTAGAAATGGAACCCAAAATAGCTTTTATTGTAGTTTTTTCTATTGTTTAAATTAAGCAGACGTTAAGTTATTAAGCGGACGTGCTGCCTGATAGAATGTAGGCATCGCCACCTATGGACATTTGCAATACCAGAGGAGTCGCCAAGTGTCATCGGCTTTGGATGAAAGCTCTTTATTACACCATTTTTGAAGAGCCCCATGTCATAGCGCTCCGGGAATACCTCAGAAGGAAATTCATTACACATCGTGCACGTTCGTGGCAAGAACGTTTTATTTGTAGGTAGCTATGAAATCACTAATATTCCGTAAGTATGATAGAATCTTCAGTGTACGTGTTGGTGACCAGATAAATTTCATTGGAAACTCTTTTAATCGCGTCCTGCGAACATCCACACAGGTATTTACTATGCTCTAGATTGCTTCTAAGTATAAATTGTAATATAGAGTTACATAGGTATGTTAGATATCGTTGCATAGTTTTCAAGAGAGGCATCTGCAATCAAACACGTAGCATATATTAATTTAGCGTTTCCGTAAGATGAAATGAATGCCTATTTACTAATTCATATACTTACAATTTCTGTAATAACGTCGTATAAATTCGTGATAATATCTTTACAGTATACCTAAACTCAAGTAAATAAGACACATTTTATACATAAAAGTAATATATCGTACCCTAAAGTAAACTTCAAATGTATTTGAAACTGACTTGCTACGAACTCCAAAGGGAATAACATTTTGTAAAAGTACTCTGATTTATTATGTTCTACGTTTCACGGAACTATGTAGATTGCACATTTCCTTCTCACTATTAGATACTGGGAATTTGTATGACTTCAGCAGGTAAGTTAATTTAAAATTCTATGAACTGTGGATATTATCGTTCAGATTTTCTGATATAAGTATTAAAAAAAAAGTTATAATTTGAGAACTAAATAAAAGTTCAAATGAAAACCAATTTTCAATCGTACCCATAATTTAAAATAGATTTCTCTAAGAAAAAAAAATGTAATGAGATGAATTGCATATTTTATAAGTCAAGAGATCACTGAACTGCAACTCAAGTGCATCATTATAAATACATAGGATTGGAGCCCCAATGAAATCAAGTAGCAATTGTGAGGAAGATAGTTTGCTGACTCTAAGAAGTATCTAAGTTGCAATGTGACATATAAGATTTTCTTTATAACACCCATAAGAAGGACAAAGATAATCGTGAAGACAGAAGACCTAGCTGCGCTAAGGAAAATATTTGTAGCGTTGGTACTTTCTCGACACCTAGAGAAGAGAAAAGCAAGTTTCTGTTTTATGCCGGTACCTAAGTGATAGTAAAGTTTCACTCGATATAGAGTCCCGTGCCCAACAGAGTACGATTATGGGCTAACGTTTTACCCAGCTAAACTAAATACGGTAATTTATGTTCCATCTTCAATAATAATTAATCCAAATCACAGACAAGTTGTTTTTTACTCACTTCGATATCCATGATTATAAATTACTGAGCCTCTGCCGAGCATATATCTTCGGTATTTTAGTGTTATTATATTCAGAGGGGATGCAGTAAGTCAGCAGGATTTAACAAACGCAAGCTCGCAAACTCCGGGCAGTGTTCAAGTACTTAGAGTTGGCTTCGGAAGCACGACATCGGCACCGCTGGCTTAATCGATGTTCCACTTAGCTCAAGCCTTTTGCTATTTACGAAACTATCTCGACCAACTACAAGTGTACCTAGTATGTAAGTTGGCTATGACAATGTTTTCATTAAAAGTTTTTTATTTATTTATTTACAAGTAGGAAACGAGCATGAAGTGGACATGAAGGTCCATTGCCACCCATCCACATCGACATCTCATAGATAACCCTGATAGAATTGGAGTTCTAACTGAGGTTAGCAGATGCCTTGCTATCCTTACCAAATTGAAATTCTTCTTCTTCTTAGTCGTTCCTTCATGGCTGAAGTTCGTGCCTGCTTTGGAAGTCTTTTATGCAGGTGTGCTGCATATCCAGCCAGTGTGCTCGGTCGTCTGCTTTTCTAAAGCACTCCGTAACAGACATCTTGGCGAGGCCTTTGATCTGGTCAGACCACCTAGTTGGTGATCTTCCCCGAGGTCTTTTTTTTAAATACCCTACTAAATTGAAATATCCTGTACAAATTCAATGTCTCTCTTACCACACGTTACCACACTTTTGTAGAACCATCAGATATAGGAGGTATGTAAGATTTCCTCACGATATTTTTCTTCACCGTTTGCAAGTAATAGGTAATTATCTTTTTAATACTCATATAACTTCCAAAATTCAGACGTTTGTAATTGGGATTCGAATCTCGCCCTTGAGAATGAGAGACATTAAATTATTGCCATAAAATTATAATCAATGTTTAAAAAACATCATTAATTCAATAAATCTTCATACATTTAATTTAAAAGGATTATAACACAAAAGAAGGAGATTTGCCTGTTTTACAAAATTAATCTGTTCGTTCAAACTCATTGTACTGCAATTTATCGCTTAACATTTTATTGAAGTTTCCGCCAATTACGCAAACGTAATGCAGTAATTTTAACTGAAAACCGATTCAATCAATGGCCCTCATTTGCGTGGCATTTATTTATTAATCTATTTATAAACTCTGATTGGAAGGCAGATATATGTATATTTTTATATTTTAACGATAAGGCAGACGGGCTACCTGAAAGAAGTAGGCACCGTCGCCTATGGACATTTGCAACACCGGAGGAGACGCCAATGCATCGCCGGCTAAATTTTTTAAAATATCTGTAATTTATTTTAAAATATCTATATATAATGTAATTTTTAAAAAGCTGTAAAAATAAATGCACCAGACTTATTCGCAATGATTTATAATAATACGTCATTTATACTTTAATAAAACAGAAAATTTTCTATTTGATTTTAGAAATATAACAATGGTATTATTTTCATTTAAAGTGTTTCACATTAACTACATAGTCAATTAAGATTAAGTAAACACACCATATCATCGTTGATTATGCACTCATCGTAAGATTAAACCCTATAATTAACGTAGTATTCCAGGAGATCCTGAAATAAATGTGTACCTGCAAAAACGAGTCTATTTACAAGTCTTTTTATTTCTATTACAAGCTTTATAAGTCTCTTAAAGCTGTAAACCTTCGGTAGATGTACGATGTTTCTCGGAAGTTCGAAAATATCTTCCTTAGAAGCTCACAACTTTTTGAATAACTCCCATATTCCTTCAGGAACTCGCGTTTAACAAATTCTTAGAAGATCAAGTAACATGAAACGACATCGTTCTTCATTCACATAATATCATATAAGTACACATTATAATATCATATCCATTATTATCCCTACAAATAAGATTGAAGTAATTGCCGTTATGTTAAAATTGATATCGGTTAAAAGCTGTTTTTTTCTTAAAATTAATTAAGTTGTAACAATATTTACCTACTTATAAAATATTGTCTACTATGTTCTTAAATTTTTAGGCAAAACTGTTTTAATTACAAATACAATCTCAATTAACTTCATGTCACACTGAATGATACGATCATGTAGAATATATTCTGTAAATCAAATTTTGTTACATACCATATGGCTCGGTTTAGGTATATGTAAAAAAAATACATATCGCCAGGTAACCTTTAGACAAACGGGTTAAAGGTCGGAAATATAAACTAAAGGTTAAGCCAAAAGAGTCCACAAACAAGTAGTTTAAAATAGGTGACACTGCTACAATACATATACATAACAACTTGGAAAACATAAATATGTACTCGTAGATAAACTTTAAAAGTATTTTAAAAGATTTCCACGTAAACTACTTACAGTGCCGCTTTTGTTTGACATATTACTGAGATCCGTCTTTACGCTTGAATGAAGAGTAAAAACATCTCAGGAGTGTAGAGAGTAAAGCATCAGAATCTCGACGCTAGGCGTAAGTAATAAACTTATAATAAGAATATTGCCCCTCGGCTTGTCTCCTTAGTTCCCACTTAAGCGGCTCTCTTAGAAACACAGTTAGACGTTATTAAAAGAAATACGAGTTACTATCATATTTCCTCATTTTCTTTATTAAGCTGATGGAAAATTATACAAACTTAATTTTTATTTCAAGCGGATTTTTCATTATACAGGACATTTAATAATATAGAAACTACTGAAAAGAAGCTTTATTCTATAAAGCGTTTGGTATTTAAAAATATTTTTACGTCGCAGCTAAATTAAGGAAAGTTACAAAGACTACATCTTTCGTGTTTACACTTGCATAAAAATCAACAAGCGAAAAAATTTCAAAGTTGGGGCGATTTACCTACTAAGGTTTCTTTGCATCCTGTTTTTTTGTATGTATTGAAAAGAAAGTTATTTAACCTTTTTCATTACTAAAAAAATTATGTTTAAGTTACAGCTAATAATAAATATTTTTACGGAGTTACTGTTTTTACCATTAACATTAACCTTACCATTGAGAAATTCAATAAATGTTTATTTCAGTTTTTTATAAGTGTAACATAACTTAATTTATTTATCATTGAACTATTGCGACCAAATTCAAACATTCTAACCAGGCCAGTTGCCTTACACTTGCAGAACCACATTAACTACCTATATCTAAAATACAAACATTTTCTAATTAAACGTTGCTCATCCGAAAAGCATTAGATACTCGAAAACTCTTTAGAGCGAAGTGTAAAAACAAAACAAAACAGTGTGAAGCAAAGTATCTTAGAACTTGTTCAGAGCAAATAAATAGAAGCGGCAAGCTGCCTGCGCGTTACACCCAAGCTTAATGCTTTATTTGTTCCAAGTTACACGATGCAGTAGCAATTGGCTGTTAAGTAATTAAAATCTAGAGCAGACCATTTTCTTATTGAAAAGGAATTCCATCTGTATACACTCTAGTAAATGGCTATTTGTAGCGAAGAACGGCGCTATTTTTTTATAATATAGTTGTAGCAAACGTAGTCATGTAGTCCACCTTATGGTAAGTGACTATTGTCATACGGACATCTATAATTAACCCCTGATAAGGAAGAGTACTGTCTGAGGTCGGTTCCAGACCCGTTACCGCCGAGGATTAAGTTGAAACGCCTCGGATAAGCATACTCCTTACAACACAAGTTAAAGCGGAACACAGCAGCACTAACACTACTGTTAATGCTTATCTGGTGGTGGTGCCTTGAAATCAAACCACAAACTATTCTGTTACCTTCAAAATGCTAAAAATCCTATTTAAAAAAATAGCTACAAAATAGTCAATCTGCAACGAGAACTAAATACACAGCTTGGCGTCCAGGGCTGGATTTAGAAGCCTATAGGCCTTGGGGCAACCCCCAAATTATTTTCCGAATAAAATGAATAATTTTTTCAGTTGAGTTATTCAATTCTTCTAGTATTCATGTTTGTACAAAGTACTGCAGATAAAGGTAAAACAGCGAAAAAAAAATATCAAAGGAAAAGCTATTTTGTTTCTTTACTAGTGTTTACTAGTCGGAATTAAAAAAATATCCGACGTCTCCATTGTGGGGGCTCCTCTGGCCCTGTTGGCGTCATCTTAAGACTAAGTTAAGATACACCATGTATATGCCGAAACACAACACAATTGTTAACAATCTCTCCAGAACAAAAACGGCGCGAGCATTGCTGCCAAAACACAATAGAGATTGGTGCTTCCCTTGTTTAACTGAGTTCAACCCACTCCATTCTAATTTAATTGTAGTTTACAATTAGTTGTACCTTACTTCATGACCTGGAATATGTTTAAATTTAATAGTGAATTGTTCCTTCCTCACTCTGTTAGCTTCGCGGTTGTTTAGTTTAGTTAGGTGATAACGTAAGTTGCCACCAGACTAAACTAAACAACAATTTTATTGATTTAGATTGTTTTTCGCGCGTATATTGTAGGTTTGTAAATTTCTTAATAACCTCATATCTTCCAAATGACTGGAAGAATTATAACTATTGTATTCGTCCTGAAAACCGAAGGGACCTGGGAATCAAACCCCGAGCTCACTTAATTTGCGTAAAGCACTTCTCATTATGTACTGTTCGCCTAAATACATCTGTCATTTAGATATCTGTCTGTTATTTAGATATCTGTCTAGGCGGGGATCGAACCCGAAACCCTTTGCGCGTCACACCGGTATGGTGTCCGTTCCGCCCATGGAACAGAAAAAACAAGCTTCTATGGTTCCGACTTCCGCTACACGTTTTCGTATATGCTACGCTGTTGTCTAAAAATTGGCCAACCATGGACGCTCACGCGAGCGTTGATAAAAGCCTCCTTTCGACCTTTCGTTAATAATGTTTTGTCAGACCAATAATTCTGAGGTGTTTGTCCTGTGTCTTATGAAACTTGGGCTGCGTGATAAGATTTTAATAATGGATGGGAGCGAGAGGTGTCGCTTTCGGGGACATATTATATTTCCTTATATTAACTCTGAGCATGAAATGTACGTTTTCAAATCAAAATTTATATGTGAAATGCTTAATATATGTACATGTTTAAATACAATACCATTATGCATTTTGTCATCACTGACGTACACAATTATTATAAGGTTAAGATATTATTTATTATTAATACCTTAATTACTTTGTTCAATTTTAATAATTTCTGATCGAAAAGAAATATCTTTAAAACGGAATCCGATATTTTTAATCGGTATGAATTATCTAAAGTTACTACATTTAATTTCTGCATGTTTACAGATGCCCATGGTATGATATGTGCTTGATGATTTATTATCATTTATCAATGCAATTATATTGATAAGGTTATCGTCCATTATTGAAAGTCAAAGTTTAAGCACCTCGTATGTGCATATCACATGTACAATAATGTATATGCACATAATTATATTAAGATTTATGAGTGAGTTGAAAAGGTGATAATTATACTTAATCTTCTATTTCACGCTATGAGACAGGTTTTATTATTTAAAAGAAATAAAATTAAACGGTTGTTATTAGGTTTCGATGTATATATATGATTAATAATCATGTATCTTGTAATCAATGTTGGATATTGTTAAATTTAATTACACTTGTAACAATTCAATACTTGCGTTACTTTTTAATACAATTTAATAAAGTGATCACTCACACAATTTTATAGATGTCATCTTAAATACGTACCAGATGATCCAGGACATGGATATTAACAAAAATAAAATAAAAATAAAAAATAGAGTTGGGCGGTTCTCATTGATTACCGAATAAAAATTAAAGTGGCAATAAAACAAAGAACACAGGTGAATTATTTATCTGTATAACCTATAGTATGTATACATAAAATACATAATTATTAGTTAAATCACTGCTTATAAAGTGCAAAGTTATGTAGAGAATAAAGTCATGACTTTATTCCAAACTTAACACCAACTAAACTCAAAAATAATAACTTAAGAAATTTTGCAGATGGCTTTCTAAGATCTATTATAAAACTTGATAATCTGCATAAAACCTATTTACGTGCGTAATGTTCGTGTTGGATTTGGTTAGAGTTTAATATTTCCAAACTATTTCTGACTTATCATTTCTTCAGACATCTATAAATATGTTTTCCCAGAGACATTTATTGAATAAAATATAACCGTAGTTATTCGGCCTCTTTTAATCAAACCCAATTTGAGTAATTATAATCAGTCTCTAGGGAGCCCCAGCTTTGCTAATATCCTAAGATGTCAGCAACTGAGCAACATTATTACAAATAAAACTATTGCTTCTTTTAAACATAAATATTTTTAATAAACCGAAATAGCTTTTTTTACGTTCGATAAATTAATCGTACTTATAGTAATTTTCAAAATATGGCTCCGTTTATAACCGCTGCCCACGGATCTCCACTTAAAATAGAATTAGAAGAGTTTAATGTCATGAATTACCGTACTGGTCAAGTAGTCTTAACAGAATTAAGCATTTTGAATTCGGGCTCACCAGCGAAATTTACCAGAATCACTTAAAACATCTCAGGAAGACATAACTCTAGCATAAATATGTTTCAAGAATAATTTATATTTTATTTTTTACATAACTAAATTAAACTAAATATACCTTATACTATTCAGATATCTGACATGTG
This sequence comes from Epargyreus clarus clarus, assembly GCA_014595695.2. Classification (NCBI taxonomy): domain Eukaryota; kingdom Metazoa; phylum Arthropoda; class Insecta; order Lepidoptera; family Hesperiidae; genus Epargyreus; species Epargyreus clarus. The sequence continues at coordinate 1,667,955 of JACTTY020000006.1, forward strand.
CGAACTGTAACAATTGTTTTGTTACGACACTGCGCTAAGTGTCGACACGTTAACTACACTTTCCATTGTCTAATAATTAGTTGCTATCAGTATGTAGGTATAGGAATAGGTTTCCAATGTATGTGCGATTTGTTGCGATTTGTTTTTTTTAATATATTTTGGTTTGATGATGATAAATAAAAAAAAAACTAACGGAATCACACTTTTTTAATGTTCAACGCAAGTCGATAGGTAAAAACAGATATTTGAAAGATTATGACTACGCTATATTAATGCTACTTCATCCTGAAATGTATTATTTTATTTTGCTCACTCTGGAAAGATAATACAAATTTTCGCGTAGCTTATGACTGGGAATGAAACAAGTCCTTAATAGAAAATGTCATAAAAATGGTTAAGTATAGCCACTTGTGCCATTTGAATTTGTTATCGCTTCCGTACCAACATGTTTAGAACATTATGGATAGAGTATCATGAATTCGAGCATATATAAAATGTATGAACGGTAGCTAAGCACAGTGCGTAAGAAGAAAATAATAGAATTATGTTTAAAATATTGACTATAGCTACGATTGTTTTATTAATAATCGACAAGTCAAGTTCAGAAGAAGATAATTGCATACAAGATGATAATGGAGATTGTGAGTTTAAGCTAATTTATTTCTTATAGGCGAGTTTAAGAACAATTAATATCTAATTATTTTTAAAGTTGAGCCTAACGATAAAGCAGGCGTGGTACCTGATGGAAATTAGTCAACGTCGCCTATCGACATTTGCAACACCATAGGAGTCGCCAATGAATCGCAGGCTATGAAGGAGAGCTCTTTTTGCTTTTTGAAGACCCCCATGTCATAGCACTCCGGGAATTTGCGTGCAAATAAACTTTCACAATTATTTTTTTAAGCTCACTCGTGGACGCTTGATATTTTTTTTAAATATTACATACTATACTTGACACATAATACTTCTAAAATGGAGTTGAAGAACAAGAACAATAGCCTGATATTGGAATAGGCATGGACATCAATTGAGGTCAGTATGCACAATCGCAGTTTATTGCCACATTGTAACAGTCTCTCTATCGGGTAACAATGCTTGAGGAGACTGGAGATATTTGTGGAGTGAGTAGCAGTGCAGTGAATTGCCGTAATCACGATCAATTGCGATCCAATCAATCGTGGTATGTGGAGAGATGAATTCAAATAACTGTATTTGAATCTATTCCCTGAATTGAATCACTTGTCGTATAATATTCAGTGTAAGAGAGATTGATGGTATTTAGATTAAGTTAGATGAAATTCCCGATACAAATATCGAAAATTATATCAGACTAAAGCTGTCGATAATCGATTATATCGAAGTTTCAACACTATACTATTGATATATACATAATTATTTAAATAGGAGGACCATTTTTTCGCCACCGTCCTTACATATATATCTTGTCTTCCCTCGATATTATTATTTCATTAATTTCGATATCTAAACCTAATATTATCATGTCGGCAATCTTTGATATTTTAAATTTTACTATCATTGTATTATCTATGGGACAATAGTTATGAACCGCAGTAAAATGCACCCCACGCTTCTTACCCTGAATTAAACCTGAAAACTATTTACTCTTAAACTCTTTGTCATTAAAAAATATTTTCTAGTTTATAGTTCCATTAGTAGGTAATAGAAACTGAAATTTTAAGTTTTAGTTTGGTGTTTTTAAGTTTTTTAACCATTCTTTATTTTTCATTTTTAATCAGTGACAAACTGATAAATTGGGGAATTTATTAATCTAATAAGGATAATGGGAAACAGTTATCAAATTATTGCATTGTCATCGGTTGATACGTGTGAAATTGGTGAAAATTATGCTCAAAGATTCTGTTACATACATATGTACATACATACATAGATACAACCCAAGCTAATAAAAGCGTTTTACAAGTATAATAGTTGCATCGCTTACCATAAGCCATAATTTTGTCACAGGTTTAGAGTCCTGTCCTCCAGGCACAATGACGTACAACCCCTCGTGCGAAGAAGCGCTGTCGCAGCGGACGTGTCGCGACCCAGTCGCGCGACCGATCCGCGTTGGCTGCGACTACTCCCGTTGCGACTGTCCCGAAACGCTGCTGTGGGACGAAGCTACGGAAACATGCGTCCCTCTTGACAAATGCACAAAATCATAAAATACATCAAATATTTCATCAATGGTTCTGAGTAGTGAAAAAATCTACTTATTGTTAAGGTAAAGTCACCTATTTCCGCGGTATTTTCACCAAAACTAGAAAAAGCGTCAGATATTAAGCATTTGCTACGGCTTAATAATGAATTAGATAATTTTATCAGAAGCTTTATTATCTGTACTCTTGAAATAGACTCGACATTTTACGATTAAATATTGATTTAAATGTGTATTTTAAATAAATATTAACCAAGTCAGAAAACCCTAATTCCGATGTAAAAATCCTTATTCCGATGTATTTGGTTCCTAATTCCGAGTATACTAAATAAGGGAGAGAAGGAGATAGAACGACTGCTACATGGTGTATAAAAATAAATGTTATTTATTGAATTTAGTTTCAATTTCGATTGGTTTTTTTTTATTAGTTAAAGAGTAGCTTTATCAAAAGTGTTCTTAGCTATGATTAAAGGGAAGCTGCCGAAATAAAACTTTTTATAGTATATTTTCTTGATTGGTTAATTTTACTAATTTATATCATGTATTTTTTTTTTAAACTGCAGTCAGTTCGTGTATCTGCAATACAATTTTGGACATTCTTCTTTGTGTACTTTACTAAGGTTTATTATCGTACACCATAAATAATAATAATATGGAATACCGTCATGAGGTTTATAGAATTATTTCATTTTGAATAATTTAATCAAATGAATACGTCGTAAAATGTTTTAGTTCTTATTTAAATATCCATTAAAATCGTATAACAATGTTAATTCTTCATTAATTAGGATTAAACGAATTACTGATACAAATAATAGAAATGTTCTTAAAAACCGATGAAAACTTTAAACACCCTGTATAGTATTTTATGGTTATGCCGCGGATTAATGTGCCCATATAACCTAATTCCGACTTATATACATCGGAATAGCGTTTCATAACTAAAAATCACGTTTCCAAATTCCGATTATTAAATAATAACAGACTTTTACACAATTTATAGGCAGAAAGATGCTTTATTAAAATATGTACTTAATAATATACAATACTTGTTCAATATTACATTCATATCTGGATGAACTTCATTTTCTCTCCTTAGTTGTCCCATAGAAGAAACTAGGAAAGTACATAGATAGGTCATCTTTGACATTATATAATTAGGTAATGCAGTATAATGCAGTACCACGGAAAATGATTTCGATATTAATTGAGTATTAAATTTGTCAAATTCGAAGCAAGACGTGCTTATTCATGAAAACAACTACAAAAATTGAAATTAAAAACAAGTCTATGAAATTGCTATTCCGTGGTATACCTCGGTTTAAGGGACAGCCCGAAATATTTGGCACCTAATGCCGCAGTATTTTTAAACTCATTTTTACTCTTATCTGTTAAGAAATAAGCACAATATTTAAATGTTATCGATTCCATATATAATCAATATAATGTTTTCATCGAAACACTATCACACGCATGCAAATTTATTGAAAAAATCACTATTTGAGAAATCGTGACATTCACATGCAAAAGGCCCAAAATGTATGAAGCACACGTTTGATGGAGGCTTAAATGCAAAACTATGCGATTACTTAAAAAACCATACACATAATACTATTACGATAGCCATATGACAATAGAGTGATAAATTATCTATTGAATAACATACCTTTTATTAAAAATGAGTTGGTAAATAGTTTATAAAAGCCGTTTTTGTAAATACCACGGAATATGGTGCCAATTTCAGAACCACTCGGCATTAGGTGACTTTACTTTAATTATACGAAGATTCTAAAGTATTGAATTTTCTTGTTAAGCTTTCTTCTACATTCCGTCTTTAAGAGATTTAAAACATCTATTAACATTGCATGTTTCGTTTTGTAAATTTCGTGTAATTTTCATTCATGTTGTAGTTTTAAAAGTACCTAACTTTAATCCAATTAAGTTATAAAAAAATCTAGCGTATTCTATATTAGAAAGCGCTCTACTCATTCTAAACGTATAAAAAAAATAAAAATAAGTCACAAGTAAAGTATTAGGACTTTTCAAATGTGTCTAAATTTTAAAATGTCATTAATAAATTTGCAGCAAAAGCAATCTAATAGATCCCCAATTCTGAGCTATGAATAAACGAAAGCAAAATTGCTCCCCAAGTCCCAAAAAACGACTGCTCTCTAGTCCGCATCCATTATTAAAATCTTATTAGCGCGTGCCAGTCTGATGAGACGGGACAAAGACCTTGCAATCATTTGCACGCGAAATTGTAATGAACAAACAAACGCTTTTACTCCTTTGCCTTAGGATTTTATTAAAAACAAAGTCTCGTTTTCATTTGTTTTATTAGAAGACGTTATGTGTATGGTTCGGTTCAATCAACTTACTATTCACACACTTTGCTATTCTACACTTTTCACACTTGTATACCAATAATCGATAATAATAATTGAAAATTAGACGAGCTTACCTGTAAGCGAAGTCTGATTATAATTTTATGAATGGTGATCTGAAATATAATTGAGAATTACAATGTAGTATCCTTCTTCCCACTCGTCGGCATCGCGATTGTTTAGCCTTTAAAAACAAAAAAAGTTTAAAGACCACTGACACTGCGTATGACAGTGACAGCTCTGGATTCCTCACTTAATTTAGAGTCTATCATTTCCAACTTAGTCTCCTTGATAATATGCATGCTGTCTATATCTAGGAGACTCTTGTTCTTATTGTTGCAGTATGGGTTTTGATTTTGGGAGGGTGGGTAATTATATTTCAGATCACCATTCATAAAATTATAATCAGACTTCGCTTACAGGTAAGCTCGTCTAATTTTCAATTTTATTTCATGGTGATCTGAAATATAATTGAGAATTACAATGTAGATGTTTAGAGACAACTGCAACAATGGGACATGTAATTAAATTAAAGATTTATTACCATACATATATATTATTATATGGATTTAATTACATTGCTGAATATTTATTCGTTCTGCATCATATGGATGAGATGTTGTGAAATCCATAGTGCTTAGTGAGATTTATTCTCAATAATAAAATATATATAAAAATACAACATGAAAATATCATATTAATAGGAAATTTTATCTTAATTAGGTATAATTATAAAATATACATAATTATTAGGATTGCTAACTGAATATTTACTCTTACTGTATAATATGGATGAAATGTTCTGAAACACATAGTACTAAGTGAGATTCCCTCTGAATTAGATGAAATAATATTCAGTGCAATAATAATGCAATATTTTTCTCTAAATATATTATTACTAATTTAGTCAACTTAGTAATTTAGTCAGTATTAATGATTATTCAATTCAAGCTTTTGCACCTTGCAAAAAATAAATACATACAAGGTCGAAAATATGTTTTCTACCCTCCATAGTATGTCATAATTATGTGTAGAATTAATTACTTGGTCAATTTTATTGACACAAATAATACTATTTCCTTTGCTATGTAGCAATATATGTATAAATATGTTTCATATGTGATGTGCATACATATAATAATGTACTTTTATATAATACTATACTTATATGAACCAGTAGGTACATTGTATGTATTCCAATATTATTAAAATAGGAAGCCATCCCATGTTGAATATTTAGGAATTAATACCATTATTTATTGACAAATTATGATTGGGTATTTGATTTGATCTTGGGATGATGTATGCCCCATGCGAGATAAATTTATATTTTATGTTGTAGGTATACCCGGTATAATATTGGGTGTTATACCTACTTTGTTTCTTTATATTAGTGTGCATGTTCAAGAGGGACATGATCATTCTTAGATCAATGAAACATTTTAGTTTTATATAACTTCCTGTTTTTGTAGGTATGTATGGGATTTGCAAAAGTTACTTATACTTTTTGCTGTACCATGCTTATGCATGCCCTCTGTAAAGTTACATATCTATATGGTTGGTTGGAAAGCTTATGATGCGTTTCCTTTTGAAATCCAATCTGACTTTCGATCTAACATCTTTTCCTAAAAATGTGTGTAACTATCATTTATGTGTATGTATAAGTTGATATCAGTTTTCATAACAGTATTTATGTATATGATTATTTCAAACCCCATTCATGACTAGACCAGAAGCTTATCTTTACTCAAAAGTATTTATGCTGAGCATTTCCAGGATTAATTCAGTTTTAATAAGTCAAATATTTTATAATTTCCATGGGGTTCTGGCTTACTTAGCCTGTAATGATTACTAACACAACTGGTTCTAGTTACAGCTCTGCCAGTGATAAATTATAAAGTTATTACCCACATTTTTCTCCATCTTAATTCTTTAAGAAAAGGAAAGTAGATAAATCTTCTATATATAATAATTATAATAATAATTTGTATATATAATATAGTTTTCTTTGTTCCAGGTAAGATGTCTGTCATGCGTGTCCTATATAGTAATGTTAGAGTCCTATATAGTAACGTTCATCACACATACCCCTAAGGAATTCCTATTAATTCTAGGGATGCTAGATTTACATTTGAGAATTGATTGGACATGCAGCTTACTTTCTTTGTTTTATGTTTTATAAGAGCATCTAGGTATACACACTAGGCATAAAAGACCCAAAGAAGATATCATATTAATGGCTGGCCATTCACATGATATAACAATATTGTTATTACTTTTATATCATTAATGTGTCACATATTACCATGGTGGACATTATTAAATTTCATTATGAAATGATAACAATTTCAGTTTTAGTGTAACTAACATAGACATTATAAAGACTTAAGTGCAATAGCAATTCTCATATTATGCTTGTCTTTATTCCAGGGTTAATGGGCTGCTGTGTTATTTGTTGACCTGATGACTGGTGTATAAATGTATGATGCATGTTTCTATATAAACCCAGTGTTGCTAAAGGAAATGTTTAAGCAACAATATAAATAATATATTATTATTTGATTGCATTTTGTAATGTTGGGAGTACCAGGCTTCTGTTGTAAAACATTACATAGGTACTACCAATCTTTAGTCAATTTTTTCATGATGATCAACCTCATATTTTAAGCAGTTATGTACAGTAAAAGTGAAAAATATGTGCAGATATTTAATAATTAACCATATGTTTCTGGACTGAACTTCCAAACCTTTAATTATTACTGTATTTATTCCTATTGAGTCACTGAAAGGTAAGTGTAACGAAATCCAAAATGTTAATTTTGTATAAATTCTCCCATTTGTACATAAATTTCACTCTTGACATTCACATATTTGCATTTATGTCACATATGCCACATAAATAAGTAATACTAAACAAGGTTTTTGAATTATTTACAAGTATGGACATTTATTATTTAGCACATTTGTATTGTTATAGTATTGCAGGTATTGTTATAGTACCTGGCCTTAGAATAAATCATAAAGGTATTTGTGTCCAAAGACAACTCCAGACTTCTGGATTGATTTTATCACTGTAAACCAGTGTATTAAATAGATAATTTAAAAACTTCAATTCTAGTTACATCTATATATAATAGAGTTATATATATTATGTAAGCTCAATGACTTTAAGTAGGTACTCTGTACCAGTAGTTAAGTGGTGCATTATAGTTCTGATTGTACTCCTTGATACAAATCTCCTTAGAGTTATACCTTAATAATACGAGTATTTCCTGAAATCCGCAATATCTTGAAATACACCTAATCTGGATGTTAGGATATTCATATATACCTAGCCCAAAAGATATCAAATCAAACAGCTTTATATAGCTGGTAACTGATTAACTTTTATTATACATAATTAGTATATATGTGAGTAAGAGGTACTACAATATAACCCATGTAATATTGTTTACTTTGAGCCATGTATAGGTACCTGTTATTTGCTTATAAAACAGCTGAAATTGAGTAGGAACTATAGAGTATCCATAACAAATCAATGAACTCTGCTCGATTGTGTTGAGGTATTAACACAGAATGCTACTATCAAAGCTAGGACTTCAGACGCTGGATCCAATATATGGGATACTTATAGTATTCTTTTCTTGATGTGACTAAAAATATATTGGACAGATATGTGTCAGTATCAATAAGCCGGAGTCTTGTTTGCTTAATCATTGTCCTCCTGAGGTGGTTCTTTTGAGAGAACATGCCTTCTGTTCTATATCAGGTTAACATGAAACAGTTGTCATGTATATACACCAGTGTGTATGTGATGATGTGAAGAGCACATCTATTACCATTTGAGATCGAGCATTGGATTAACTAGTATACAAAAATAATTTTGTCATCAGTGTTGTAAGATTTTTATCTTGACGCCATATATTAAATTTTAATATCATATAACACAATTGATTTGTGTGGAACAACCAATCTCAACCAATTTAAAATTGGCAATGGGGTGCTGCATAAAACATTTATGTCACAAATGTCTATTTGAGCCATTGTTTTCTGATAAGATAGCTAGTCTTCTATCATTTGTAATGCAGCTAAGTGAGTTTCAATGTCTTCAGTATGATTCCGTTACATGAGCTCATGAGCATCATGCTGTGCAGTGAATCCTGATAAGATTCTTATATGCACGGGGTTATATTTGTTTTGGGTTAGCGCACCAGCAATGTGATGATTCCTATTTTCTGTTCTCCACCATGTATTGCACATATTTTTATCATGTGTATTGTGGTGGAGCATAAATGACCTATTATGACCTTTATAGGTAGCACTAGTTAAAGTGTTATTCTGAGAAGAGCATCAAAATGTACCAGGTTGATTTCCTCAGTTCTCATTGGAATATGTCATTCATCCAGTTGCTTTACACATACCTCCCAATTTTAGAGAACTCTGATGATATTATTGTATTCACTCGTTGTCCCAGTATGTTGACATAATATTTTCCATTTCTGTTAGGACACTGTTTTGTCATATAGTTACAAATATGTTTTGCTATTTGCAATAACTCCATGAATGATTCCTGAAATTATAGCTGGTTCTGTAAATTATTTTGTCAGAGTTGGTATAACAGGGTTGGCATAACCTTGTGTTGTAGCAGCTCTAGCTTGGTGCTTATAAATCATTCATGCTTTATACTGTGTATTGTTAGTGCAATAGCTAGTGATGGAAGCATTCAAGCCATTTGCCACATATAAATGTTAGCGCAGGTATCTCGTACTCAATGGCGAATGAGTGAAACGTTTAGTGTCAACAAAGTAACACTTGGAGTATCTCGTACTCGAGGGTTCTGATGCTTTGTATATTCGACCACTTGCCACATACAATTGTTAGCGCGAGTATCTCGTACTCAATGGCGAATGAGTGAAACGTTTAGTGTCAACAAAGTAACACTTGGAGTATCTCGTACTCGACGGTTCTGATGCTTTGTATATTCGACCACTTGCCACATAGAAATGTTAGCGCGAGTATCTCGTACTCAATGGCCAAAAAGTGAACCGTTTAGTGTCAACAAAGTAAAACTAGGAGTATCTCGTACTCGACGGTTGTGACTCTTTGACTATTCGAACATTTGTCACATATAAATGTTAGGGCCAGCATCTCGTGCTTAATGGTGAACACGGGAACCATTTAGTGTCGACAAAGCGACGCCACGAGTATCTCGTACTCGGGTGGGTGGTACTCGTGGCTCGGGTGCATTTTATATTTGGACCATTAATTGCTAAATTATATGCATAAAAATGCAAGCATCTTACGGTTAATGGCGAATATGAGCACCGTTTGGTGTCTGTAATGTGCAACAGCGAGATTGGCGTGCATGAATAGTTTTGAAGTTGTAGATACGAGAAAGTTTTTCGAACAATATAGTTTCTTTCTGAGAATATGTTAGTTATTTAGGCATTTTTATAGTCGTGCACACATACTGTAAAAGGTGAATAATGCATTATTTTCTTACATACCTGGTAAGTAATTTGTACATAACCTCCGAACCGGTGATCCAATCCGAAGAATTGCTTCGTAAATTCCTGCTACTGCGACTACAACTACGCGGACGTGATTCTTCATTCCTAGTTTCCATTTTCTTCATTTTTCCACTAGCTTTGCTTCACTATACACGTTTAACAAAACTTTGAAAAAATAGTATCACGATGCCTTGGAAGCGCGAAAAAGAAGTGAGGAATCCAGAGCTGTCACTGTCATACGCAGTGTCAGTGGTCTTTAAACTTTTTTTGTTTTTAAAGGCTAAACAATCGCGATGCCGACGAGTGGGAAGAAGGATACTACATTGTAATTCTCAATTATATTTCAGATCACCATGAAATAAAATTATTATTATTGCAAGCAAAATGTTTCCTTTATTACTATATTATTGTACTGGGACTCAGTGTTATTATATTTACACGAGCTTGTGTTCTTCGTTGCTTAGAAATGGATCGAGCAGGAATAACACCATTTTGCTCGTGCATGTTTCCCGTGATATGCAAAATCGCAAGCGAGAAACTACATACACTTGTGCAAATGATTTGAGTCACAGTACTCAACCCGATATAGAGAATAATACTATCATCACAGTATAAGATACCAAAAGTTAAATAAACCAAAGTAGTGAATCAAATTGTTTTTTATAAAAAAAAAAAAAATAAAATTAGTATCTAAATAATAATACAAGATTTCAGAGTAGGTATGTGGAGTAATATAGGAAGATTAATCGTTTATCAGTATTATCAAGCAATTTATGTTGCTTCAAAATATACGTGTGGTCAAAGAAAACATTTAAGAGGATTAGCTGCAGAGTAATTGCGCCAGGCACACGGCACACCGGATGTTACGTACATGGCTATACCCACATCCGGTGCTTTGCCGGCTACTTCCTGTTTAACGTTTTCGTACCGAGTACTGACCAAACATATTAGTGGAAATTATATTATATTATTACTAAGCCACCACTTTCTGTCAGGCTGTCTGAATTTTTTGCAGAGTATTTATAACCGTATAACGGTTGATTCAATAACAACAAATACTAAAAATAAAAAAAGAATGAACATTTGGTGGTACGGAACCCTCCCTGTGCGAGTTCGACTTGCTTGTACTACCGCAGTGTCTATAGCTCCAAAGTCCATACGTACGATATTTAAATCTATCTATCTATTTTATCCTACCTATTTTATCTAAATATAAGATAGACTAGGCCTCTACATTACCTGATTTTAATACCTTTAAATATATTTTGAAATAATAATATGAACAATTAAGACCAATTAAAATCGTTTATGTTACACCCGAAAAATCCGAATACCTAAATTAAAAACAAATCCTTACTTTATTCTGTTACATGCCAACAAACTAATTTAAATAATTCATTTAACAGCATTTCACACAAATATTAAATTGTTTTTGCTTGCAACAGAGAAAACTTGGCTTTTGAAAACATGAAACAATCTCAATTTTCTCATTTAGGAATCCTCATTGCTAACCGCTTGCAACGTTTCGCGCTTCTGAGCTCCGTTCAGAAGGGAACTAAAGAAAACTATTTTTAGTTTAGCTTTTTATGAATTAAAACAAAAATGTATCCCTTTGTATCCTTTTGTGTCAATTTATACAGAAAGAAGTAATTTAGATCATTAGGATTTTTAATTCATTCATGGGTTTGACAAACATGAAATGAAGTGTTTTGAAATACATAGGTATATTATGAAAATATTAATATGATATCTAAAAATAGCTATGCTTGCAAAACCAAATTAATCATTTTTTATACACAAAATGTTCAACAATTTTAGTTTGATTTGTAGTAGACTGATAAAATAACATCCCTTTTAAAGTGGCTTAATAAAAAGAGATTGTAAAAGCGTTATTATTTTCAACTACGAGTTCTTTGTGACTTAATTATTTTTCCTTGCTTGAGCAGCTTAGCGGAGAAGACAGAAAGCAATACTTGCTACTTCCACTTCATTACTCATTACTTTTCCTTAACGTCGAGTTAGTCGGATTTACACGTCCTCTAGACCACGCTATACTTATAGCGTCATACTGACGACTACACTAAAACTTTCCTACTGTAAGAGTATAACGTTAAAAGACGTGTCGTCTAATGATAACGGGGTAACGGTCCAAATAACATACAGTTAACTTTATAACATGTAAAGAATTTAAAGATTTTTTATTTTATTTATTATTTATTTATTTATTTTTGTACACCTTAAACTAAGGGTTACAAAGGGTAAACTTAATGCTTAATGGCATTCTCTGCCAGTCGACCCTGGGTGATGGCGATAGCATGTGGTAGGCATAAACATAAGCAGTAATGATTTATGTCAAGAATAACTGTGACGACATGCGTGGCATTGCGTGGCGGAGCGGACACTGTGGCAGTCTGACACGTAGTGGGTTACAGGTTTAATTCCTGGCAAGACGGATATCTAATTGTGAATTTGGATATTTGTTCTGGGTCTGGGCGCTTGTGTACTTGTGTTAGAGTCTTGGTGTCCATGGCACCAACAATACAGGAAATATCATAATGTAGAGCTCTGAGCAGCATCATACTTCAAAAAGTCTGCAGTGATTGACAGAGATACCCGTATTATATATACAGAGTATATATATACAGAGATACATTACTGGTATTCAGGTCTTCAGGTTGTTATTACTGATTTCTTATAACGGTACAATGGTAATCAACTCTGACTATAAACTAGAATCTTTCCCTGCATTCAACACGTATCCGCTCTTACCGCCCGAGTAACTAAACTTCCACATCATTTCTCATTATGTACCCTTAACGTCGAGTCAGTTAGATATTCACGCCTCTTAGAACTAAGAATATTATAACGAAACTTAACGTGAGTTTTACAATTGTCAAATCCAAAAATGTAAGTAATACCAAAAATGTTCAAAGAAATGTAATAATAGTAGAAATTATGAAATATTCCCAAATGGACATGTTTCAATATACTTGCTAAGTAATAATATTATAAATGCGAATGTGAGTTTGTTTGTATGTTTGATACATTTTCACGCCTAAACTACATAACTGATTGTCATGAAATTTTATACACACGTTATCAGGGTTTTTAAAAAGGACAACGGGTACTTTTATCCCGAATAAAAATACCGGTCCCGAGTGATTTATTTGTAACTTCTGAATGCAAGCAAAGCCGCAGGTAAAAGCTAGTTTCTTATATTCTTGGGCCAACATTAATACAAACTGAAACTAATCACACAGTTTCAATTCTTATCAAAATCGACCGTAACTCCTTTCAGTATTATTCCCCATTATTAAAACTTTTGGACAGCATAATTCGTCATTCCTTAAACTTTTATTCACCCATGTCGAGTAGGAAAGTTCACCCTGTACATTATGTTCATCCTCACTGAAAGACATGTCCACTAATAATGTCAAGCACGGTACAAGAGTATGCACTAAATACATACATTAAAGTTGACGGCGTCCTGAAATTTGAAGCTTAATATTAGGTATAATTTCGTGGATGTCACTAAAGTATCGTAAGCTAAAGTTAAGAGAAGTAGTTGCTCAAATAATTTGAAGAAGAAGATAAAGAGGAAAACGCTAAATAATTTGAATAAGTTTTGCGTCTAGATAGTGATTTGTTTTTTTAATATTACCAAGATTATTATTATTCAGTACTAGTTTTTGCCCGCGGCTTCGGCCGCGTTTAAAAGAAAATATACATAAAACATACATAAAACTGAAAATGCATACCTTCATTGGAATGGCAGTGGCCCCACCTGGCGAAAATTGGTCGTACCAACTCTGAAACCTTCGTGGGCTCATGGACAACAACTTTGCTAAAGATCATCATTTGATCAAATGCATAGTTTACGTTTCAATTCCTACTAATATCGATTAAAATAATCGATTTTTTGGTTCAAAAGATCGATTCTCCGATTTATCGATCTTAGATCGTCATCCCTATTTCCCGTGGGATTTCCGGGATAAAAACTATCCTATGTCTATGTCTATGTGTGTAATTAAGTATATATTTGTATGTATATATTATTGTATATATTATGTGTATTTAATTGTATACGAAATTATATGTATATGTATACGAAATCTATCTTACCTATCTATTTTGTGCACACTGTATTTGCATATCATATAAATTTTCTGACCATAGGGGCTGCTGGAAGAAATTCCAGGTTGGAATAAGTAGTCCTTTGTACTATATTTCTTTTTAATGCTCTATTTCTTTGTTATGTTTCTGTGTACACAAATTTGTAAATAAATAAATAAAAAAGATAGGTATTATATTTTTTTTTGCTAAAATATCAAGCTTAATTATTATTCACGAGAAGAAAAATCTTAGTCGTTTTAATACTTTGAATGAATAAGTAAACAAGTGGTATCCTATACAGTAAAGGAAATTATTGACCTGAATTAATGGAAAACCAGCTCTATCGCTAACGAACTACCCGCTATTGATTTGAAAGTTACGTGAATAACGATCTGTTTATGGAAATGAATTGAGGACCTTTGAATTTAGCATTTCAATATCCAAGGGCAAAAGTGAGGAGACATTATTGAAATCCGGCCCGTTGTTTCTATAGAAACACAAATTTAACTAAATCACCGATTCTCGAGCCTTCTTAGGGTATACACACACTTACGTTTTTGTACTTGCGGTTTCTATTTTTACTACAACACTGTAACAATGTAATGTCCGTGTATGGAAGTTGCTTTATTCAATTTTAATGTGCACGGATATGGTTAAGCAAGCGTGCGTTCAATTTAAAATTACAGTGTAATTTCTTCGCCAACAAAAGTTACAAAATAATTAGTACATTTTCAAAATATTTCACATTACATAAAAATCGGTCGCCGTAAAACGCATTGCAGTGTAACCTTTATACAAAATTCTACCACTATCTATACTCTTCGTTCATTTGTTACATTGAAACATTGCCGATGTAATCAATTAATGTTCTTCTCGGAATACGTTTTAAATATTTACAGCGGCAATATTTCATGGAGATACCGCGTGAAATATCGGCAGATTTTTCACAAAATAAAATGCTCCATTAACTTCTGAACCGTGGATGTTCCAAGTGGAAGAATGCGTATATTGCTTACGTTTAATGATTGTATATCAAACACATGCGCTAGAAATTAATTTGAAGGTGTTAGAAACCTTTGTGGTTCGACTCCGGCGGCACCACCGCCACACCTATTTCTACCTAATAACTGCAGTGTTAGGTGCTGCTGTGTTCCGGTTTGAAGGGTGTGGTAAGGGAGAAAGACTTTTCCGAGGCATTCCAGCTTAGTCCTCAGGGGTAGCGGCGCATCTGTGGCCGACCTCAGATAGGAATATCTAATCCTATCTGGGGTTTATTACAGATGTCCATGGGCGGCAGTAGCACCTTACCATCAGGTGGACTGCATGCTCGTCTGCTACTCTTATATTATAAAAAAAAAAAAACTACATACCTATTAATATATTGGCAATGTTATGTAACGTATTTGTAATGTGGTGTATATGCAAATTCACTCAATACTTGTGATGTAAATGAGCACATTATAATTGAGCGTGTTCAATTAGATCGAATTCAATTATACGAGTAAATCATTGCCACGAGTTTCGTGCGGTTGTGGGAGAGATGGACATTCAATTGACAAACCACATAACAATTTGAGCTTAAACTTCACTCAAATATCCTATATTTCTAGTTTGGATTAAATAGAATCAATTTTCTATTCATTTAACTAGTTTTCTAAATCATTAAAGAACTCATAGTTTGTCAAATGCATTTAGGTAGATATATTGTAATTATTTTTTTTGTTCGCGTTCACGACTAAACAGTTCTTCGTAGTTTCTATGTTATAATTTTTATTGAAAATATGCATACAAAAAATAAGTAACGTTATGTATATAAAATATGGACCGTTCAAATAAGCTTAGAAATACTTAGGAAGTAGGAATACAAACACGTCCGTCGTCCATTAATTAGGTATTTAATTTGTATATTTTGATTAATTTTCGTCCGTTGTGGTAATTTTCGTATAATTTATACAATTAATAAATTTAAAATTACTTAACTAATAATAAATTATACCCAGTTCCGTAAAAGAAAAAAAAATATTTGCACATCTTTAAAACAACAAGAATGTACATACCTAGTTTAATTTTCTAACCGAACTTGTACCTATCTACCGAGTATTTCACAGACGTACAAGTAACTTGATTTTCCTGAAGTTATCTACTATCAAAATATGTTACAATATTGAATAACACAAAATTCCAGGAATGGAAAACGGTAGGCACCTGAATTGTGATCCTAAAATAACTTACATACAATAGAGGCCTCACAAGATACCCTACCCTAATACCCCAATTATGAATTGGGTTTAGCTTTTGATTTATATGGAATCCTGAAGGTAGTACGGTGTCTAAAATGGTGGCTTTGTATCCTATTGATTTAAAGTAAACATTTACATAAAACGAGCGGGGATTTTGATATTGAATTACAGATTTTGAAGGTGGTAGAACCCTTTGTGGTTCGACTCCGGCGGCACCACCGCCACACCTATTTCTACCTAATAACAGCAGTGTTAGGTGCTGCTGTGTTACGTTTTGAAGGGTGTTGTAAGGGAGACAGACTTTTCCGAGGCGTTCCAGCTTAGTCCTCAAGGATAGCGACGCATCTGTGGCCAACCTCAGGTAGGAATATTTAATCCTATCTGGGGTTGATTACATATGTCCATGAGCGGCAGTAGCCACTTACCATCAGGTTGACTGCACGCTCGTCGGCTAGTCCTATGTTATAAAAAAAAAGATACACCAATATAAGTATAGAACGCGCGTAGATAATACTTCTGAAATAACTCCATTATGTTGTCCTATTACAATTTAATATGTTACAAGGACCTTTAATCTGAAACAAACATAACTACAATGAGGTTAATTTTACATTTGCTGAAACAGAGGAATATTTATTTCATAGGTAGGTTCGCATCTAGTCTCATTTTAATTATCCCAGATGCTAGCGAGAAAAAGCAAGCAAATTGTATAAATAACAAATTCCTCCTGTTCTTTATGAATTAAACAAATGTACTTTTATTATGTAAGGAAGGTAACACACGAGTGACAGTAAGTATTTACAAGTTTACAAGTATCGGCAATAGTCTTCGGGCGTGTCGGTGACAGGTGGTGATTGTCGACGGCAGCCGCTGACTCGACAACCGTCCGCCAGCGACCACTGAGGTCTGCTGCCGCCCGCAACGGTCGCCGGCGCAAGTTGTGTCGGGTATTAGCTTACTACCGCACATGTGTTCCCGCCCTTAAGTGTAAGTAGCAAAATAACAGTGGAATTCAAAACAATTTTGATGTGAAACATCTATAGCCGCACGTAAAACCGATTTCTGGCGCATGCCGTAGCGACGCGTCGCCACGCTATACGATGGTATATATACATATACAGTATATATGCAGTAGTGTGTACGGTGTGGCGACGCGTCGCCATGCGCAATCGAATTCAATAAATAGTCATCGTTATCTCGAAAAAAATCGTAATATTTTATTTTATCATTATGACATATTTAGTTCCTATCACAATATGTTATTTTCTGCATATTACTTTTACAAAATAATGTCGATGTTTCACATCTGCCAGGCATCCCGTGACGGCTCACATTTTTTTTAATATACTCGTAGTTTATACTACAGTATCGACCGAGCGTGGTATCTGACAGGGCTACAAAAGGCATACGTGGAGTTGCAGATAACATCAAACCGCTGTTCCTGACATTCCCTTGTGGCTCTGTATAATTACAATACAGAGATCAACTTTAACTATGTTGGAGTAAGACTAACAAAGGTAATAGCTTTGTTACAAAGCATACAATTAAATATCTCTAATCTTATATGAACGGCTTTGAACTACCTACACACGTACCTACGTGAAAATAATAAAACCAGTGCAGCCATATACGAGTCGAAAACGTGTACGAAGGGCTTTGTGCTACCACGTGAATTATATTTTTATGCTATATTTAGGTCATAGGTATACCAAAAATTTGTTTACCTTTGTTCACTTCGAGCTTTCTAGCGAAAGCCCTACTTACACTTCGTCGATTTTTATTATTTGTTGTTTTGCTTTAGAACTTGCGCTATAATTACACCAAGTTTGACGCTTTGAGCATAAACAAAACACAAAAAATACGCTACCTGTACAGGGAGCCTCTCGTTTCACGTTCGCTTTTTATATTTCTAGAATAGCTACCATATTATCAGATACTCAATGGCAATTTTAACTGGCTGCATATCGGGTTAAAGTATGGTGACTTTCCGAAACTCGTGAAAAGATGGCGCCTCTAGCATGTCTATATCATGCTATCAAAGTGTCCTCAGCATAATGTATATACATGGTCCCAACTGAGGGGCCGATCTTATCTTCGGGGCCGGCATGTTCACTAACCATGCAAGATCTCCCTGTCCCTAACATAGAACCCGGGACTCTATTAGCAAACTATGCCGGTGAGCACTATACCACGACGGTTGTAATTAAAACTAATGTATTAATATCAGATTCATATACAGCACTAGCTGACCCGGCAAACTTTGTACCGCGTCAAAATCTATTTGTCAAATATATTTCATATAAAATATAGCATATGTTACTCGTGGATAATGTAGCTTTCGAATGGTGAAAGAATTTTTAGAATCGGTCCAGTAGTTTTTGAGCCTATTCATTATAACCAAACAAACAAACAAAGTTTTCCTCTTTATAATATTAGTAGATAAACATAGTCAAGTTATTATAATCAATTGATATGTTTGAACACTCGATGCAGCAGAATCATATTTCACGAAGATATCGCATGAAATACGGCCTGATTTTTCACGCAAAATAAAACCATAAAGTACTAACTTCGTCTACCTGATTTGTTGAACGCAACTTAATGTTTGAAGTTGGAAGAATGGTAAATTATTGCTAGGGTACATAAGTTTGTTACTTAAATCTGTTATTCCTATCAAGAATGTAAGTCGCGGCAGTAAAAACTCATTCATTATTGATATAAATCTAATATTATAAAATCCTGCAAACATAATGATAAATTATAATGATGATTAATTATTGAAATTGATCATGATGCACGAAATAAATTATCTGCGGCGTGAAGATGGTATCGTATGATAAAACATTTATCTAAACGACAGTCAATTAGGCGAGGATGAATCATTGTTTATTTTTAAAAGAATTTGAATACTATCCTAAATCAAAAAGACAGCGAATTGAAATAAGATAAGAATAAATAAAGTTTATTTTTCTAAAACCTTTATACATTAGGTATACTTAATTTAATTTATACTTCATGGAAAATCAATTTTAGTAGTGACATTAGTTGTAAAAATAATAATAAAAATACAGTTTTAAAATTTACATCGATGGGCACTTAGATGTGTCCGTAATTATTTACTATTTTGTTTTTACTGAATCAACTTATGTTAAAATAGTCTTAAAACAAGTGAAAATGCATTCAAAAATCGTGTAAGCTCCTTTATTATATCCTTTATAATCGTGTGAGTTCCTTTATTATAATTTCCGGCTTAATTAGTAGTAGGTAGGTACATAATTTAAGCCGTAACACCATTACTAAAAAATAATAAAAGCGATTTTGTCAGGATATACTACTAGGATTTTAATGTATTATATCTAAGTAGGTATATAAAACGTTTTATATTAGTGTAATTAACTAACAGTGACGCTAGGTACAAAATTTTCATCATTCACTCAGCTGACGGGTAAAGAATGTCTTTAGTTTTTGAGTTTATATCGTGAATATTTATGCAGCTATGCCGAATATTAATAGTCTTCTCGTCGTCTCGGTACAAGTTCTTTGTGACGTAGCGTCAAAGAGAAATTGCAATCTACGAGCAAACCGTGGAAACGTAATAAATCAGGGCACTTTTAAGTAAATTAATTGCTTTGCCTTTATATAAACATAATATTCAAAGTAATATAAAAATGTGAGGCAAAAAAGATGTCTTTTTATACGCAATAGCATTAGAAATAAGAAGAACAGAATATGTTTAACAATGTAGTGTAAAGTAACGCATGATAAGATACAATATAAAAATACGTAGGTAATTGCCTAAATTTCCCACTAAATAAAATTTGATAAATAGTCCTACATTGAGCATATACGCAATAACTAACACATAATTTCAACTGCTTTCTATATAGAAACAAAGTAATTAAACGAAAAATCATAACATGCATTCTACATTTCACAAAAACATATTCATTTCGCACGCACAGCCATTTGAATCAAAAACCGTTTTTGCGGGAGCGTACGCCGTACGTGCCAGCGGAATCGCTAAGCTCTTTCCCACTCAAATAGTTAGCATCGCTTCAATTCTGGGATAATCTCAAATTCATGTTGGTAATGAATTTATACTACATTTTATTTCGGTAATCCGATACTTGTTTCTGTGATAGGTAACTACAATGTTATATGTTGTATGCTTACAATAATAGAGGTTCTCTACATGTTCTCTACAATAATACCTACTTTCCTCTAAGATTCGTAACATGAGCACTATGATGTGATTATTTTGTCTAGAATATTTTATAAGTGTTTGTATTTGTGTGATGTAGCCATAGATTAGTAAAGATACTTCGCCGCCTTGAAATTGAATGAAGCCACAAATGGCTTATTATCGTAAGTTCTTTTTTTGAATTCTTGAAAAATAAAAACATTTTTAGAGAAAATTTACGAATAAATAACTAATACTGCGTAATTTACATGAATTTACATAATAAATAAATAATTATTTCAAATATTTTAGGGATATTTTAGCACGGAGACGTGGCACAACTTTTATACGCAAGTATTTCAATTCTCAAAACTGGGCACATTTTCTAGTTAGGAGTGAGTAATCTTTACTAATCTATGGATGTAGCTCATTAATATAACAAAATTTACAACATTTTCCAGTACAACTTTCCTTAAGTCTACAGTTTGTGGATGTTCGAAAAAAAGATTGCTCAAAACACAAAGCACCGACTATTCTTTATTCTAACAAGTAAATAATGAAGGAAAGTAGCTCCTTCCTCATTTTCTGCCGAAGATTAATAAACCCAGACCTTATTTACAAGCGAGTAGTTATGTTCAAATTAAGTATTATGCTTTATTCCGTTTTAATTTAATTTAAAATCACGTGATATGCAAATTTAATGGAATACATTTCCCTACTACAACTTGCAGATTATCCATTAACTTCGTAATGGGATTTTAATGCATTACCTACGTTTTATATTGAATTCTATAAAAAGGTGTCAAGAAAATTTAATATAAAATAGAAGTGGATGTATAAATAATCAATGACCCTATATTTTTTGTAACTTCAGCTTACAATTTTGTAAAATTGAAAGTAGATTTGTAAAACTAGTGAAATATTTTCTACACGTTGACTTCCTGTAAAACCTAAAGTCTTAGTCACGAAACAATTTGTCGTCTTTACAACACCGACTTTATGCTTACAGAGGCAACGTTTACATGAAGTTTCACAAAGAAAACTTACTTTGATAATGTTTTGTGCACTTTTAGTGTCAAATATTTGCCATGCATTGATCCTGGTATGTATGCACACAGTGTGTTACACTGTGTCGTTACCTCTTTAAATACGTTTAATATACTTCAATAATATGTCACAGCTCTTTCCACTCGTGGACAATATAACGCGTATCGCGATCCTCAAAATCGGATTAGTGGTTAACGGCAAATGTACCTATGTGTAGTGAGTTCAAGGTTTTGACGCTAAACAATGAGTTCACTTAACTATAGGGAAAAATTGGAGCACAGAAATGTATGCAAAATTTTTCAGTATTCTCCATTCAATGACAAAAAGAGCTCGGTATATAGATCCTAGCCTTAATTTTTTTCGGTACTCTGTACACCTAGACACTTAACCTAATATATAGTTGCACCGGCGTCAGAGCGACACAGAGCTATAAGTACTTCATCCATTAAGTAGCTTTTAGTAAAATGGGGTAACATGCGATTAGTTATAGCGCATCAGTATCGACGCTGAAACTTTCGTCGTTTACTAGGTATTAGCATAGTTCCCTGGTACGTGTTTACTGCTATACTCAGATTTTTAGTTTATTAATTATATAACTTTTTTTATTAAAATATAGCTAATACGTATTTCTAAAGGTTTAAGTACAAACAATGGTGTAATGATAGATATTACAAGAAAATGAAAACCTGATCTCAAATACAGGAAGTTACTGATAGATCTAAGTAACACCAATTATATGTACCTACAGTTACCTAATCCGACTATGTAATACATACTTCATGCCATAGCATAAAATGTCTCAGACATAGTCGTTTTTGTAACATTCAGGTTCAATCAAATTACAAAACTAAGTAACATCAAATAGAAACAGGCAAATTAGTCGCAAACACGAGCGCTGCACCGTAAAAGTTAATGAGATTATTATTGAAAGTCCTGACTGAAACATGTTGTGCGCAGGCAGGATGCCATTAAAAGTGCCATCAAACTCATTTGCAAGCAATTATAAGTCTGTAGCTTCAGGGTTATACCTACTGTAATCAATAACATTCTTCAGGGTTCGCCTGATTAATGAATACCGTGATAAATATTCATTTTGTAGTTTTATTAGAGCGCTACAAACTAATGATGAGTTAAAGACATTCAACTATAGTAATTATTGGACTTGGGTAGGAAAAGTATCATACACGATTTATTACCAATAAGTATTACATTGATCTCAAATATATGTCAACCGGCAATCCGTCTGAGAACTATCTCGGATGTTAGAGTGAAGTGGGATGAAATACTTCGTATGCAAATCTTGACATGACTTACGAGTATGTACATTGTATACTTTGTAATGCGTGAAAAACCATTATAGTGGACGCCGTAAAATACAGCACCACTTATATTTTATGCAACCAGGTATGAAATGAAAGGGTTTTCTAAGAATAATACGATAACAGCTTGTTTTAAAAATACTTTTTTTTTTAATTTCGTAACTTTTATCCGACTCAAAGCAAAGCAAATCAAAATCGACGAAGATGTACCGGCAAGTTCAATTAATTTCAAACTTCCATAAGGCGTAAAATTTTAAAGGTTGAAAACTTGAATAACTAAGTTAACCATATTTTCATTGAAAACTGCGACGTCTTTGGTACAAAAAGTACTCAAACTTTAAATTAAGTTTAAGTGGCACGGGTACTGAAACTCTATGAAAAGCTACTTTTACCTTTTACGACTTTCGACACGCCGCACCGTCGTCTCGAAATTTAGTCTAGAATTTTTATATAACATATAAGTATGTAAGTATAATACTTATTGCATAACGACCTCCAATTGAAATAGTTGTGAAAGATTTCGTAGTTCATGTGCAGTTTATTATATTATTCTCCTCTGATTTCTCCTCCTTAAGTAAGTATACCAAATAAGTATTTGACATAATGTGGCAGTATAAAATTTGTGATCGGCGTTAGATACATAGATACTTCTTCCCCTAATACCACACTCTATTCTACAGGTTACCAGGGTTACATGCATTGCAACTTTTAGCTAGAACTCAAATATTTATTTATTTAATTATAAGACTTTCGATATTCGGATAAAAAGACAAATTACAGATAGCTTCTGCTTTTTTTCTGAAAAAAAATCTTAAAATTCCTGTTCTCAAACTGACATTTCCTTTTCCTTTTACAAAAAAAGTTGTATAACCCTGAAGATGTACCGGAGTGATTAAACACGGCCATTTAATCGCTATTAGGAATGCCGAAGAAGTTGGCTCAAATTTCTGTAATTACACCCGCGGACCAGACCACTAGACGCCACAATGTCGATTAAACGTTTAATTATCACAAGCAAAACGAAAGCCTCGAGGAAGAAAGTTTTCCTTTTATTTTCTTGCTGTCTTGTTATTGTTTTCATACTATCTTTGCATAGAGTATATCCATTTGTTATTTTAACACGTTCCCTGTCCCAGAAAAAAAGTAAAAAAAAATTAGTACGTCCATTAACTATTTTTTATAAGTTATCAATTTAAGTCATAAAGGTTTACATTTATACTAATATCAGTTAAAAACCTATATATTTTTTTTGATCAAAATATTAAAAAAAAATATTTATGACTCCATAAGGAGTCATGGACGTGTGAACTAAAATTATAAAATCTAAAAACTAAAACTAACTAAAAACCGACAGTCTAATGAATGTCAACTTTCATCCCGTGTGGATAAACACACCTTGGAGAAAATTACCAAACAACCAAGTCGTAAGACAAATAAAAAACGATGCAAAGGTTGCTACAACAAACATATTTCAGAGGGACAATCTTCAAAATTTGCTGCTACAAAGGCGTCAAAAGTGATAACGTGGTGCGCCCGAAGTATAAAATAGTACTCTGTCGCCCATGTTATAATGATTCATTGATTTTATTTCAATAAACTGTAATTTTTACTAAAAAAATATTTTATTTGACCATCTTTATAATAAGAAAATTGCGACATTTTACGGCAGCTCTTTACATATTTTTGTAACCTTGTTATCTAACCATACTTCCATGATAATGTTTTCACTTTTAGTCGCACGTTCAACGAAATAAAAAGCATAATATTTATCTTTGAAGTATGACTCCAACTGGAGTCATAGACGCAAAAATTCGGCACAAACGTCACTCCTTTGGAGTCATTGGACAGGGAACGTGTTAATTACTGTGCAATAGATAATTAATTACTCATTTGTATTAGCATAATAACATTTCAAGAAAATGGATTAACCGATTAACTTAAACAGCTTTCAAACCAATAAAGACATGCCTGAGACCTGTTCTAGGAGAAAGATAATAAACAAAAAAGAAATAAGTACTTCATATAGATTATAATAATACTGATTTCACTGTGAATTTAATTTCTGTCACGAATTAAATTGATTCTCATAAAAGTTTTCTGCTCACTTCGCGATATCGGAAGTGCGGGGCTAATCTAAAAATCCTCTAAGAGGATTAACTAGCTTGGCATTTTTCAAGACAGGTTGTATGGTGCACGATGCCTTTCACAAAAGAAGCTAAGACGTGAGCGACGCTATAAGTAAAAGCTTAACCTTCTTTTTACCAAGACTATAGTATAGTCTATTACAGTATACATAGATACCAACGAGTACTCATTTGTAAATACTAGGATATTTTATGTTTAAAATTGTACATGACAGCAATTTAATCCGTGGGAAATAACAATTGTTGATAAGTGTAGGTAGGTACAATTTATCTTTAAAAACCGCGCAATTTACGAAGTATTAATTCCATATATGTGGCAGAATAGCAGTGGTTCTTTCAGCGATATTTCAATTGCACCTATATAGACGGTATTCGTTCTAAACTTTTCATGTCATTTACCTACATATATGGTTTAATATTAGGTATGGAAAATACAGACTAAAAATATAAGTATGATTACGATATCAAAGGCTCAATATTAATAAAAGCTACAGTTAATTTTCTGAATTGAAAAGAAAACTCAAAACAATAGGAGAAATAAATTTAATGTCGAGCGGGGGATACTCTCTTGTGGAGATGCGCCGAGCGGAGTCAAGGGTCAATAGCGTCCTCACAGTGCAGAGAGACAATAAGCAAATTAATATATATTTTGTCTTTTGACATAATTTTAAGTAACTTTTACAGATTAACAATTCATCTCAGTAATTCTCATATCTACGAGTAGATATACCTGTGATAGAGTAGTAGTTAAAACTTGGTCTCTCAATCGAGGAGATCTAAATTCCAGGCCACCTAAGACTTTTCAAATTTATGTGCTTACCTATAGGAAATTAATTAGGTACCTACCACATAAAGGCGAATGAAAATATCGAGAGAAAACCTGCACGACTGATTTCTTTAATAAATTCCCAAAGTGTGTGAAGTCTAGCAATTCACACTCGGCTAGTACGGTGGACTATTACATACCTTAAACGACTGTCACTCTGAGAGGAAACCTGTGCCCAGCAGTGTGACAGTAATGAGTTGACGATTATAATATAGAAGAACCAACGCCACACCTATTTATCTTTTAACAATGACGCAAAGAAATAGAAACGACGTACCTTATACCAGGTAGAGTACCTTTTTTTCTCGAGTGGGAAACATTCAAAAGGTACCCGACGACGTGGGAGCGACGCCGGGTTATGTGGGATTTTTACCGCACTAAAACCCCCCCGGTGACCGTCCTCAACGCTTGTTGGAGAACTCCGGGATCTCCAAAGGAACACAACCGGAACCCTCCAAGCGTGATGCCCAACGGGCTCTACCCTGGGGGTAGAGCCGTTTTCGCTCCTGCCACACCATGTAGTGTTTACGACGGTATGCGACCACACATACCGCTGTCCTTCCCGGGGTCGCTTGCTGGACGGTTCGAGCTCCCACTCTTGCCGCCCGCAACCCCGGAAGCCCCCTTTAAGTCGCCTCCTACGACAGGCAGGGGATACAGTAGTCCTATTCTACTCCCGGAACTACAGGGACACCAGGTAGAGTACCAGGTAGAGTAGAGTATCTACACTAAATTTACTTAGGTACGCGTTGGCAGTTCATTACATAAAGTAAACTCATTTAAAGTTAAATTTCTCCACTTACCTAGACTGCAGCAGCGTGGTTTTCAACATTTCCAAAATAAATGCTGTTAACCGCAAGCTATTGATAATTTATAAATTTAGCATAAAAATATTTGTGATAATAATTTTATTTTTAAATGATTTCATAAAATAAAATGCAGATACAGTACACAGAGCACTATGAGCGGGGAATTTAATAATCGAGAACGGAGCAGTATAACGAGCTTTAGCGAGTGGAGTCAAGAGTCAATTGGGAGGTGCGCTCGCCTTCGACCGATTGATCTTAAAAATGAAATTAATAAGAGCTGCATTTTTATTGACGGTCCACGTGGAGAAGGTTACCATACCGTACAGACGCGCAATAGTGTCTAGGTTCGATCTTCGGCCAGACAGACATTTAAATAACGAATTAAAATTTCCGTTTTGGATCTGGGTGTCTATGTACTCGTCTTTGAGTTTTTACAGCAACCACGACACAGAAAACATCCTACTTTACGGCTATGAGTGTATAAAGTGTTATAAGTTTACAGGTTACGGTACTTCAAGTTTACGTTTATAATATTGGAAGCTAATATCGTAATATGTATTAGCTTCTAATATTAACAAAATACAAACCGAATTAAATTTAACCATTGATCATAATTTATTTACTAAATATTTTACTTACCAAGTACCTACGTACATTTGTTTCTCTTTCTGTACTATTCCTTTTATTTATAAATAATATAGTGCAATAAAGAAAATTATATCAACTATCTTGCTCAAGCTAAGCTCAATGCTTAGGCAAAAAATACTTCTATTTCCTACAAACGGGAGTTGAGTACAAAATTCTCTTTTAAAACTGATTTCACACTGCACGTCCAGCTCTCTACATTTTAAAGAGCTCTTTTATTCGCCCGTACAGACACTGACAGAATCGATTATCAATTTAACAGACAAGATGAGTGCTCATTCAAGTTGCATGGTGCCGGCGTACAGCTGTGGTGCCTAATTACATCACTTTTCACTTTTCTTTTATAATACTCCCTTAAGTTGACAATATACCTACCTACTGTTAACTACTTAATTTACGTTACTTAGTTAACAGAATTTGCATTTAATTTTTCACAAATAATTAGGTACAGCAGTAGCATTCATGGTCTAGTGATTGAATCAAGAAGTCCGAGGTTCGAATCCCAAACACGCACTTCTGATTTTCAAAGAATTATCTTAACTTGCTTTAACGGTCCCGTTAAACATTGTGAGGAAACCGACAAAATTGCATAGGTACCTTAGAATTATTTTTTTAAAGTTTGTTATAGTAATAAAATTGATATAACAAAAAATAAAAATGCCCAAATATAGGTAGGTACCTTCACTATGCGAGTTCGTTTCATACTTGACCGATTTATTTGCCAAAGGTGAGAAATATCTCAGATTCACTTTATAAGAATGGACAGCAAAATATTTACCTCGGTATTCGTAAATATTGAATAGGACGAAGGAAATGGAAAGCAAATTGTATAGAATAACCAATAGGTTACACAGGGAACAATGTTTGTATTTGGTACAAGTACAAAAAAGGCAACAAATATTACTTACTTATTTATAACTTATAGATCGATCGAGGAAAACTAGTATGGGCCATACGAGATTTCCTTCATTAGCTCCACTTACATTCATCTTATACCCTCTATTGACTTACTTAATAACTAATTACTTATGTATACCAATTTTACAACATATGTACCTACCTACCTACTTATCTAGACAACACACACTTTACATTTATCCTATTCTTTACCTAAACATACCTTACATTTAAAGTTAGATACATAATAGAAACCATTTGGCTATTCAGCACCTGACACTCGTGTTTCTCTAGCATTAGATAAAAGATTTTGAGATGGCGCAAGAATTCCGGATTTTCAAATCTAAAGCGTCGGGAAATGTTAGCGCAATCTCGTTGCAAATATGGCGCTAGGGAAAGAGGACCAAAACAAAGATATCGTCATTTCTAGCTCAAACTGTAACGCGTCGTTCCACTTGCAGTCGTAGGCAGCATATGGAAACCTACAAATGAAAACAGTTTTGTTTTATTTCCCCTCCCTTTCCGCTCAACCGGGGAAGCTTGATTAACAAATAGGAAACATCTAGCATCATCCACTTTGGTAGGTACGAGTTATTTCGGCTTTCGAGTGAATATTCTACTGTTAAATCACACTGCTGATAAAATGCCAGTCCAGTATATCTACCAATCCACGGTTGAACAGCATTTTAGTACCTATATTGGTAATGTTTCTTTTCAAATCTTGTCTTTCCTGAATTTACGAGAGAACCTCGAGGCGTAACACTTTAGGCGTCGCATGGTGTTAAATAAGTCAATAAAGTAACTTTTAATACTTAAATAATATTTATTATTCTTTTACGGAACAACCTGTGGACGGCTACAACCAATCCTTATCTGTCTAGCAATCTAGCTAGCACTTCTCTTTCTGGTCGGAAGCAGACGGCCATGGGTGGTAGAAACAAAATCAGATGAGCTGCGTGACTGCATGGCCATTGGTTAAATTTATTACTAAAATTATACCTACTCTGTTTAATGCCTACAATGTACTTTACCGAATCCTAGATACAATTATTAACAGAGATTATGTAGTTAAACTTTGTTAAGGTACTTAATGAAATATGTTGTGGAGAATATACAAACTTTGAGCAGAATTTACGAGGTGAAATAATTGGAAGGAGCGCAGAGCATTCAGTAAAGACATTATGCAGTTGTTCTAAGTTTGTTGGGAATACGGAACAAACTTGTGGTGTGAGTGGTGCGTAGTTAACAATCACTTGCCCTTACAACAGGTATTTCCACATGTTAAACATGCAATGTGCTGGAACTTTATAAAGTTTCTAAGATTGTTTAACGCTTGAACTACGGAGTTGATAGTTGGTTCTACACCTATTAATTTGAGCACGGAGTTCCTACTATTGTGATAGGATGTGGTAAGTTAATAATAATATACGCAAACCTAAAATAATGCCAGTTTTGGTTATTAAATCCAATCATACCTATTTTTAAAACACATTATTTTACTGTTTCATCTTAGGATGAAATAATAACAAGTATGTATATGTAATATAGGTACCTATTTATAATCGCGAGATATTTACTCAGTGGAATAACAATTTAATGCCTTTTGATATGTCCCAGTTTATTGTTTGTGTGTGTGTGTTTGTGTGTGTGTGTGAGTGTGTGTAATCTTAATCATTTTCTAGGTTTACGTTGGGATATGTAACGCTACTAGACCTCCTCAAGTCTATCTATCAAGCTTTAAAAGTCCACTGTTGGACATAGGCCTCCCCTAGTCTTCGCCACTCCGACCGGTCTTGAGCCGTCTGCATCCAGCGATTACCCGCCGTCCGCTTCAGGTCATGTTCTTCTCAACTATTTCATATAGGGGACTTATGTGCCACGTTAGTCATTTTACTGAACATAACTTGATTTTTTATATAGATACATCTGGTTATGTACGTACTTTACTACTTACAGGGTACTGATTTCCATTAGAGCCCCCGCAAATTAGTCTTTCTGACGAACGATAATATACTCGGGCCTTTAATCAGAGTAAGGAAGTAACGACCCATGCAAGTGCGCATTAGACGATTAGGTATCGGCCGATACTCGTACTGATTAAAGATCCGAGCAAACTATTGCTCGATAAAAAGTCTGTAGTTTACGGGGCCTCGTATATACGACATAAGCGACTAATTACTTCAATATTTCCAACCTTTTCAAGTACCAAACTAAAACTCAACTCAACATCTTATTGAATTAATTAATTCAAGTTAATCGTCTTAAAACAAGATTCGCAT
Source organism: Epargyreus clarus clarus (assembly GCA_014595695.2). NCBI lineage: Eukaryota > Metazoa > Arthropoda > Insecta > Lepidoptera > Hesperiidae > Epargyreus > Epargyreus clarus. The sequence goes on from JACTTY020000006.1 coordinate 1,698,527, forward strand.
CCAAAGTAGCACAAAGCACACTCCAGCTCAGCAAGTGATAATTTTGTCATTGGCCAAAGTTGTGGTTCAACAAAGAACATAAGTTTGGGAGTAAGTTTTCCCCCTCACTCGAACTTTCGTGTAAGTTATACTTGAATTTGTTCGTGCAGCCAATTTGCTAACTTATTCAGCTTTTGCCGTTCACCGTTTGAAGGCTTTCAATCTGCAGTTCTAATATTAACTCAAAGACAAAGTTCGGCCGCCGGGCGCTGTAGGTATTTACAGGAACCAGTGCAAGCACTTTTTCTCAAATTCACGAGTTTAAACCCATTAAAATATTGCGATGCAAAATTTTACCACTTCAATCTCGGATCCTATATACGTAGCTTTCTAGCTCTATATAATAAAGATAAGAGAGACGATGGACTATGTATAGTATTATTGTCACTATTAATGTTCAAAGTTACGTTAAGTTAACCAAAGCTTAGAGGACCAAGATCTAAACCTTTAACCTTTTCACTCCTTAACAATGGAAGATATAAAAATATTATACTAATAAATTTATTATAATTAAGTATAATTCGACATATTCGACATAATATATAGGAATTCGATATAAGTAGGTATGTATATCGAAGATAAATAAAATAGGATTTCTCTTCAAAATATCTTTATTACGTTTTACATTTCAGTCACTACGTCCTGTAAAGATACCATGAATGTAATTAATATAATAATTAATTAATATTTTAATTGCATATTATTCTGCAATACTATGACATAATTTTAAAAACGTTAACACTTGTTTGCTACTACACATTAAAATGTATTTCGAAAAAGTAATACATAAATAGACATTGATTTATATTCATAACTCTAATAATAGTAACAGGGCATTTAAAAAAAGCTCTTTCAAAAATATTAAAGCAGTCTAGCACTGCTGATAAGCACTGTTCATCCCCAGCATTGTCCATTCACCTTTATATCGGCTTTTCCATAATAAATATAATGAATGTGCATATATGTGCACCTACAGTAAAAAGCTGTATAAGTAGCTACTATATAACTTTCTTAAAATATCTTTATTATAATAGTTTAAACCTTATCAACCTAAAGTCCTCACTCTGAGAGAAAACCCGTGCCCAGCAGTGGGAACATAATGAGTTATGTTACACATCTTTATGTGAGCAGACACGAAATTTTCTCTCAATAACGAATTTTATTTTACGCCATGGGAATCCTATATTAACGAATAATACTTCCTTGAGCATTAAAACTACTTTTTATACTTAGTATTTACGTATATTTAAAAAGTAATATTAAAAACATTAATATAACAACGTCTATGACTAGGTATAATAAATAAATAATATGACTAGAATTTTCAAAATTGTGGTTACATCACTACATAATATAGAAGCTACGACTTGCTCCTTAACTGTTAATATAGAAGTTAATATAAATATATTAATGTTCAAGCCTTCTAATGCAATAAATGCAAATTGTCTGATTAATAACGTACATTTTTATTTAAAAAAGATAGACGTAAGTAGTTCCAGTTTTAATATCATATCCGTAGACTACAGTGACTAGAAACTAAGTACTAATAACGATGCGATCGTGACTCGGGTTAACCGCTCAATTATCCTCCAAATCCTGTAAACAAGGTATTCTACGGGTTTACACGTGATAATACGTCATATATTATGTACAACAATAGGGTACTTGACAGTTTTTGGGAAAGAGTTTTATTATTTGCGTATACGTACCATGAGCCCATATCACCGGTTTTTTTTTTTACAAAATAAGGGTTAATTATTTGTATAATAAAAAGAACATGTTTTACTACTTAAAACGAAACGCTGCACTAAAACGGTCACTTGACAAGCGTCGTATGATACGTGATGTCACGAATTATTTAACAAAATTAACTAAGAAGCTACGATAGCGATAGGCATTCTTCAGAGGATAAAAAATGACACTTATTTAGCTTTTATAATGTTTCAACAAATATAAACTTATTAAAAGTAGAAAAATAAACACTGAGGCACCAAAATATATTCGGCACACTGATAATACCCAGATGACGTCACTTTAGCTTCAGCCAATCCCGTGCGTTTTTAATTAAGTGATCGAACATGAAATTAAATTATTTTATTAAAAATATCACAAATATTTTTAAATATTTTTGGGAATTGGCTAATAAAATATTTACAATTTTAAGCTAACCAGATTTCGATCGATATTTTCATTATAGTCAAATACCCTATTATATAACAATTCATACAAATTTTAATGACATTTTTATGAGGATGAAACATGAGGATGAAACTTATACAAAATGAAACTCGAATAGTTCTAATTCACATAATATACAGACGTAATCAAATTATGTTACTTTATACAACTATTATTCTAGTTTGTCGCTATTAAAACTACATCTGTATATGTCTTAAATTCAGTACATTTTTTTTAAATTGCAAGATATACAATATTCATTATACAAAGCATTATTTTTTTAATTTAGATTTTAAGGTAACATTTTTCAAATATTCAATAAAAATAAAATAATGTTGTTTCAATAATAATAGCACTAGTTTCCTTAGCATGAATGATGAATTATTGCTCGTTTCGCTGCAATGATTTTGTGATTACAATAAAATACATTTCAAATATCCTAACTACCTGGCAGAATCTAAAAAATATTGGACATGCATCTAAATCGTCTTCTCATAGACATTTTTGTTAGTGCTTTAAACCTAAATGCTAAGTTAAAAACAATATTTACACACCTCACTGGTTAAGTCAGCGTTAAACTATGAAATTGTTAGTATATTTACCTCACTATAACACATATATAACTTACGGTAGGATCACAGTCCGCACAGTGCCACGAGTAGCCGCGCTTCTTGGGGTTCTTGTTCAGCGGCGGCTCCAAGCACTTGAAGTGGTACACCTTCGAGCACTCGTCGCATCTAAATGATACAATACAAAAGAATAAAGTGGAATAGGAAAATATTAATATTGTCAAAAATAACGCCTGTAAAGGTATTGTTTTAAAAAAAGTTTTATTTTAATATAGGAGTAGCAGACGAGCATGAAGCCCAATTGATGGTAAGTGGCTACTGCCGCCCATGGACATCTGCAATCAACCCCAGATAGGATTAGATATTTCTACCTGATGTCCGCCACAGATGCACCGATACCCCTGAGGACTAAGCCTGAGGAGGAAGCCTGGGATAAGTATGTCTTCCTAGTATTTTGTTTTTGTTGATATTTAATAATTATGCAATTATTTATATAACTATTTATTTAAGTAATTTGTCTCATCGCCGCACGCATCTGACATTTTTTTATGTTTGTACCAGGGTTGTTGCTGATGCAGGTTTTTACTAGATCAGCGGATGCTGATGCTGATTTTTTCAGATTAATATCAGCTGATGCTGATGCTGATGCTGATATTTAAAAATACTAAATATAAATATATTTTATACTGAGGTATTTGTACGTCCCTTACGAGAATAGTCTTTTTTAACCAACTTCACAAAATGAGTCGGTTTCTCAATTCTACCGTATATATGTCTTTTTTAAGAATATGTTCACAATTGTGAATTAGTACCTATTTATGTTTGTTCGCGGATAACTTCGTCGTTTATGAACCGAACTGGATGATTTTTATTTTGTTGCAAAAAAAGATATTTCCAAAGTAGTTCCATTATAAGAAAATAAGGGTCTGATGATGGCAGACCAGAGAAATCGAGGGGAACTTTCAAAATCGTAAGGGCGACTAGTGCATTTGTAAGATTTTTAGTATGTCATCACTAAAAAAGGTGAAAAAAAATTAATTAAAAAATACAATCGACTTCCATGTCACTATAAAGCAAAAATCAACTGAAACAAATTTTGGCTCAGCACATATCTCCGAAGCCGGCGCTCATATTGAATCAATCCAACGAAATATATTTAGCACCGACTTCAAAACCATGTACCAAACCAACATCCACTTCAGCTACCCTCCACTCTGCAGTGACACAGAAGTCGGCATTTATTTGTTATTTTTTTTACAAAAACTACACTGTGTCGTATCTTTGTTCAATAACGAAATATTTAGTCATATTGCACTTTTCACTGGATGTGGCATTATGAATTGAATACATAATTCTGTTATTGATTGATTGAACTATGATCGAAAGTTGTTGATGTCTGACCGAATTACGTTGTCAATAGCACAGTATAATAGTCCAGGAGGAATTGGCGCATGAGTACCGAAAACTATTCCACCTCAATTTTTTTATGCGATCCTCTTTAAATTGTCCTACTGGTGATATAAATGCATGTTGCCATGGGGCAACCCCGTGCCATATTGTTTAAACTGAAATTGTTTAAACAATTGCAAGGAATTGTTATTTTTCAACCGGACAAATTTTTTTTATATTCTTTATTGAAATACGAATAAAAAAAGTCCTATGACTTTTCACGATAAAGTTAATTTTTTTAGAGATATGAATTTTTAAAGTTTGGAAAAATCTCAAATTTGGGTACTTTTGACCCATGAAAAATATATTAAAAAAAAAAAAAATACAAATAATATTTTTTTTTTAATTCTTTATACAATAGTTAATAATATTCTTAATAGAGACTTTTAAAAATTTTATTGTTTATACCTGTTTTATAATTGTTAATTTCACGCGCTCACAAGTATGCGCCGCTTACCTTTAAGTATCGCGGTCTCTCTCTATGATAATAACTATGATAATAACAAAAAAATAATATAAACTGATAAAAAAGTAATTTTATTTACATGTTCCGATTCATGCTTAAATAACTTTCGTAAAATTGATTTCAGAAAAAAATTTATGAGAAACAAATTGTAGACAATTTAATTATTAATAACATTGCTCTCTTTAACAATCTTGATAAAGTTAATAGTTTTTAAGATAAATGATAAAAAATGATTCAGGACATAGAGAGGCCGATGCAGCGCATGAGTCAGAGAGAGACGGCGATACTTAAAGGTAAGCGGCGCATACTTGTGAGCGAGTGAAATTAACAATTATAAAACAGGTATAAACAATAAAAATTTTAAAAGTCTCTATTAAGAATATTATTAACTATTGTATAAAGAATTAAAAAAAATATATTATTTATATTTTTTTTTTTTTAATATATTTTTCATGGGTCAAAAGTACCCAAATTTGAGATTTTTCGAACCTTTAAAAATTCATATCTCTAAAAATAAAAAACTTTATCGTGAAAAGTCATAGGACTTTTTTTATTCGTATTTCAATAAAGAATATAAAAAAAAATTGTCCGGTTGAAAAATAACAATTCCTTGCAATTGTTTAAACAATTTCAGTTTAAACAATATGGCACGGGGTTGCCCCATGGCAACATGCATTTATATCACCAGTAGGACAATTTAAAGAGGATCGCATAAAAAAATTGAGGTGGAATAGTTTTCGGTACTCATGCGCCAATTCCTCCTGGACTATAAGGATATACAGTATTTTATATTCATACAAACGCACGAAACGCAAGCCACGCCTACTCGCCTCGAGGTAAGTAATCACTTGGTATACGCACTGTCGTGAATGTGCCACGGTGACGAGCGGGTGATGTGACGGTTTTTTAAGAAGTATATTTTTTTGTTTCAAGAATAATATGGCGAAGAAAAGTTATAGACTATATTGTGCTGTGTTCTTTTTTTGGGTTGCTTCAATTCATCAATAACACATCCAGATATAACATTTTTTAAACTGCCTGGAAACTCCGAAAGGTAAGACAATTACAATGTTTTTTATGTTAATACTAGATACTTAGTCTACTAGGTACTACTACTACTAAATTAGATTAGTTTTTAATGAATATAATTCGATATTTTAAAAAAATACGTATGATTGTTGTAATTTTGGTTCAGTAGACAGGTGTTAGTTTGTTATTTGAGGTTATCCCTCTTCTGAATTAATAGAATAAAACTGTTTCTTCGACCAATTTACAACTTTTATTATTCCCGCGCAAAATAAAACTCGAAATTGTTGATAAATGAAGGGCTTGCTTGCACAACGCACGCGTCGTATTTATTCGGCGTCGCGCGGCGCAACAAAGGCTGAGGGCGTGGCTTAGCAGCCTTTCGTTACCCGTTTGTTCGCGCGATATGCCGCCGAGGGACTATTCTGAATGAGGTAATATAAATATTACAAAATGAGAATTGATCTTAATTTATTTAGATCAATATTTTATTATCGTTGTATTATTTTAAGATCGTCAAAAATAAGAAACTACCATTTGAAAGGTATTTTCTTGATAGGTCAACACCTTTGTTTACATTTTGGACATCCAATTATGAATATTCGTTTGGTATTCGGTTTTCGGCGTATTCGGCATCTTTTTTGCTATTTGTATTCGGCCGAATTATTCGGTTTTGGTGCCGAATATATTCGGTTCGAGTAGGTATGTCTATTTTCGTGTATACACGACACGGTACATAACTAAAACACAAAACTTCTTATGTAAGATTTATGTTATATTTTAAGTCAAAGACATCCTATGACAAATTTAATAACATAAAGCAATTAAACTTCAAATCAACATTTATTTTGAAACCTCAAAAGAACATATTTATTACTTACGAGCTGTGCCCCGCAGTTTCACCCGCGTTAAAAGTGTAAATACTCTGAAGTTTTCATGGGATTTAACTTTTTTGCGCTTATCCCTAATTCTTTTTCCAAAATTAATGTAGCCTATGTTACTGTCTATAACATCAGCTAATTGCCAGTGAAAGTCCCATCAAAATCAGTACAGCCATTTTAAAGATTAGCCGGAACAAACCAAAATTTAAATAATATTTTTTTCGTTATAAGTACCGTATATACCGTATATTTTATATTTTCCTTTTATGTTATATGCTCTTAGTAAAATGTTGTTATTTTGACATTACAAACAGACATTTAAATTTTAATTATTTGTATAGATTCTATAGTTAGTAGAGTCAACATTTATTTTAAACCTCAAATCAGTATTTCTTTTTACAGCTTAAATCAAAGTTTTAATGAACACAGGTAACTGGCAAATTGACAATAATGGACACTATAAAAGAAATATTAGAACCTGTTTACGCGGCAAAACAATGAATTGGTAAACCGAATAATTCGGCCGAATATCCGGTTCGGTAAAAGTTAAACCGAATAATATTCGGTATTCGGTTATTCGCTGAAACCACTATTCGGCGCATCTCTAATTAAAATTATTATTAAATATTGTATTAAAAATTAAACGAAATATTGCATAATTTATGTTAATTTATAAGCTATCATGTCGAACATATTTCATATTTTATTGTTGTAACTGTCAAGTACCCAATTATAAGAATAGATTTTATTACGTTATTTTATTACATATTAAAAAACATAACATGCATTTTCATTCAACACTTTCTATATAATTAACTATAACATTCATTTGTTTAAATAAAAAAATACAACATTTACAATCAAAAAATTAAAAAGAAAGTCAAGTATGCAGATGTAATTAAAAAACTGTAGGCAGGCAGCCCTAACGCGTAACCTTGCCCAGCGCAACCGTAGGTATCTAATTCAAGGTCAGGGCCGAGTTAAAATACTGTATATCCTTATACTGTGTCAATACAATCGAATGATTGTTTGATGACAACTTGTGTTTATAAACTTCTGTGATTGGCTAAAACTCCACGTGATTTAAGCTCGGTCCCGCCTTCAACGAACACATTACAATTTCAATATCAGCATTAAATATCAGCATTTTTGTTGCGGATGCGGATGCTGATGCTGATATTTAAAAGAAAGCTGATAATCAGCGGATGCTGATGCTGATGCTGATATTCGCAACAACCCTAGTTTGTACAGTAAATGAACCCAAATACGAGACTTTCGGATATTGAAATAACGCTGCTCCTTGTTTTTTTCGCTTTTGGCATTAGTACCTATTGTACCTAAGTCGTATCAAAATTCATCGTTCATTGCTTATTAAAGATCGATTTATTCATCATCCCAGCTTACTGAATAACGAAATAGGGATGATAGCGGTTACCTGACGAGGTTGGTGGTGTGTCCGGGCTGCGAGCACACGTCGCAGTGCGTCATGGGCGGCGCGGCCGGCGACGACACCACGCACACGCTGTGCCGCACCGCGCGCGACCGTATACTCTGCACGGAGATATAAATTGTATTTAAAAGTCGTACAAATAATATATCCATCCATTAGCCTTATAATAATAAGCCAAATAATATAATTGGACCCGAAAAGTACCACCTGCTCATGTAGGATAGAAAATTGAGTTAGACGTCATCTAACTTACATATGCGACCACCTTATTCCTGAGGTGTCATCGGCTTCATGCTTAATCCCAGTCTTTTTAAACGATAATTAAGGCTATGTCCAGCAGTTACCATATAGTATCAGGTGAGCTGTACTTAAGGAAGTTTTAATACACGCTACAACTTAGTATAAAAATATATTTTCTATTCTTGAGGGGTATATTAGAATACCTCGTCTGTACATTCTGGACACAGAAACGCAACTACTGCTGTTAAATTATAGAAATTGTTAAAAATATGTTACCTGTGGTTTCACCCATGTCGTTGGTGTCGATAGTTTAGGCAGTTCCTTCAGCCGCTTGCATAAAAATGGTAATACCACATAAAATTGAATAAAACCTGCTTACAACCAGAATAATTATTACATGCAATATAAAATCATTCATTTATCACAACTTTAATAAAACCTACATCTAATAAAGAAATGTCATAAATAATATAAGTCGAATGTGTAGTAATTTCACAACTTTATATAAAACAGGTATTTTTTTCTTATATATCATTTCAACGGCTGTGATAAAACACAATCGATTAAAAGGTAAATAAATAGAAATTGAAAATTCCATGGCGTGTATAGCCTATATTTGAGCTCGATTTTTGAGATTTTTTGTTTGTAACACAGCTATATGTATAGACTTACAGATGTAGAAGTCGATGGAGTTGCAAATCCTGCAGGATTCTGACTCGGATCCGGTAGCGCCGACGGCGCGGGCGGTGGTGGGGGTTTCAACAACTGATTATCCGTTTTCTGTTAAATAAACGCAACACGTAACACATAATAATAACGGTAATAATCACAAAAACGAAAATAAGACAAACTATAGATGATATCTATTGGCAAATAACAGTCAATTATTGCCCCTACATCTGAAATTAATAATGTAGTCTGCACACAGCTTCAGCGGTTTTTTTAATACAACAACTAGTCATATTTTAATTTTAGAGTTATTTGACCCTATTCTGACGGAAATAAATAGAGTTAGAGAGAAAAAGTTAAAACATGTTTTTATGTACTGATTTCGCGCAAATAAACGATAGATATAAGAAAATAACGGTTCTTTAAATTAAAAACACTTCACATTTATGACGACCTCACTGCTAATTTTATTAATTTTAAAGTTCGGCGTTTACCTTTGGCATCTTCTTGATCACAACAAGCGGCCCTTTGCTGTCCGGCACGACGAACTTTGACGTATCTAAAGATCCTTCGCGTTTACGACCAGACTTGCGCTATAAAATAAATAAATCAATGTTTTAGGTCATTTCAAATATAATAATATACAATAATGATGAACAGCTATAGTTGGCAGATTCGGGCTTAGATTTACCTGTATAAAGTACGAAAATCGAAGCAATATTACGACTAATTTTTATCACACGATTAGTAAAGCATTTACACTGGCACAATGTCAGAAATGTTATCTCCAGTTAAGCAACGTTGAATTGAGCGCGGTTAGTTTGTATGGACTGTAGGAGCCTAGTTTCTTATCATCCATATTTCGGATACTAAAAAGTAGTTACTATAATAAGAACGTTCTTTAATTTTGAAGACGTTCCTGTACTAAGTAAAATATTTTATACTATTTGCCTCCCTATTATTTTATATGCCTAACGACCGTCGTTCGGCTTATAATTTTTTAACTAATCGTATAAAACTAATTTATTAACTAACCTAAATTATGAACAACAATTTTTAAATAAAATCTTATATGTATTGGAACCACGTTCTCATTTACTTTAAAATGTATTTATTTCTATTTTATACTGACAGATAGAATTTCATATGATTTTTATATCTTATATTATTATGTCTTACACACTTTTAATTTCTACGTGTAAATGTTAATTAGTTAGTATAATAATAATCGTCGCTGTTTCGTAACAAGTGACAATTTGTGAGAAAAGCGCAAACTAACTCAGAAGTGATGAGGAATTCGGTCTTTCAGCGAACTTGTTCGGTCGAACAAAGAACGTACAAATTTTGAAAGGAAACTTTTCCCCTTTAAGGAACTTCCATGTGTGTAAGTTATACTTACTTAAATTGATTCTGCTCGCTTACTTTTCACCGTATACATTTTCATGGCTTTGAATATAATATTATTGGTTGTATTAGTTTACTACATATTTGCCACACGTAAATATTTTTGCGGAGAGGCCTGAATAAATAAATATTTTTACTTACATATTGCTTAAAAGGATTTAGATCATAAGAATAATAATAAGTATTACAAAAATTAAATTGCACCTATAAAGCTTGCATTTGCAAAAATTTTGTTTCCAAATATAAACAAAGTTCAGAACTTATGTTTCAACGTGCGGTACTTACTTAACTTCAATACTTAAGTTTAGCTTCACAACCTATCTTACTTATACAATATTAAATTAAAATTAAGTAAATTAAATAGAAACCTTTTACTTTATATTAAAAACTTAGAACACTTGGCCATGTTTAAAAACGTTGAATATACTAAAATAAATTGGCAAAAATTTATACAAGCATCTCATAATAAACAGCTGAAACTCAGAAATTGTTCGCATCGATGTATTGTTAATTTTCACTCAACCGACTTTTACAACATTGCTTAACTAAAGCTCTTAACAACTACCGTCACCGAAGTAAAATTAGAAATGTTCATTAAACTTTACCATTTGTTATGGAGTATTTGCAGTACAAGGACGTGCGATTTGTTAAGAGTGGCAAATTCCTGGTACGCGCACTCTAACTCCTCCGCAAGTCCTCGCATTATTCTGCCATCCGCTGAAGTTCAAACTCGAACAAAGAACGTGCAAGTTTGGGGGTAGTTTACGCCCGCGCACTCGTACTTTTACTGTACTGGATTTATTCACGAGTTACAAATGGATTTAAGCGATTGGACGATATAAAATATATCGTTAAAAAATCGTGGGTAGAAATAAAAAAAAAACCTGCTCGACTCTCCATAACACGTTTATTATGTAATACATTCATTTTTGCAATGACAAACTTTGACGTTTCACAGTGTAAATTTAATTTAATATATTACTGTTTTATATTTCGACGGCGTTTCAGAGAATACTGACTGCAACAAAGGATTTATAGTTTTTAGATGAAAATGGTAATATGTATAAAAAGTGATTAAAAAATATACTACCTATGTGGCAGTTATAAATGACAGTGTCAGTTCAATAATATGATGATAACCAAAAATAGGTACGAAAATCCACCACAAAAAGCAGATCTCACATTTTTTCTATTGATGCATGCACATAATCATGTTTACATTATGTGAATAAAACTTTTTAATGATCTCATTATCCATTTAAACCATACATACTCTCCCCGCCCTTTCCGTCTTGATTAAAGTGATACAAACATACATGAAATTTTGACAACACAATTGAATGAAACATGTATGATTTAAATGGATATTATCAAAGTTTCGTAGGTCCACGGGCTTAATTTATGTAAAAAATATCAACCATATTTCATTAAAAACTGAGTTATTATTTCGTTGTTGCCTCTAAGTGATATTAAAAAAATAACGTGAATACTGAAAATGAAATATTTCTAAAGGTGTTTACCTAAATAAATGATCTTCAAAAAGCTGCATTTACCAACAATAATGAAGCACACCATACAAGTAGTAAGCATAACTTACTTATTTTGAGCTTACCGATAGTTTTACTACTATCTACTATTACTGACATTTTTTATGCTGATGAAGTAGCCTACTTTAGACGGTAACAGGCACCTGATCCCACTCGATGATTTAAACAACCTTGGTCACAATTAATATTAATTAGTGCTATCCTTCATGAATCCTTCATGCCCAGTGGATGCTAATATCATCTTTCAAAATGACAGCATGATTTAGCAACGTAAGCCTCAATTCCCATACCATAAAGCCATAAATGTTATACGGCAATACTTTGCTATAGAAATTAGTAAAGCTTCAAATGCCGTAGCAATGCTATGCGGTGAAATCATTAACGAGAATGCCACCGCAATAGAACCCTACACTGACCTTCCACGTTATATGTATTTCACGTATTTACTGCAATTACCATCAAATATTTCCGAACTAAATGTAAGAATTAATACTCAAGTAGAAATCTTACAATCTTTAGGCAAAAGACTATAATCAAGCTAGTGGCTAGCACTACTAAAGATAAATTATTGGAAACTTAATAGTTAATGATCATTTGATTCGCGGCTGTCAGGTTTACCGCTCAGTTGTTATCCTCCAAATCCTGTAAACAACGTACTTTTAATATAAACGGTTATAATATTTATTTACAGCTTAATGTAAAGTTTTTAGCTTTTTAAGTAATTATTACACGTTTTTCAATCTCATATGTGATGAGATTAAAAATATATAAAGAAGGAATTCGATGATAACAGATTTTTCTTAAGTAAAAATTAAGTTTGCGAATGTGTAGATTTAGTTTGATTGAATAGTCTGCTTTAAAATATTATGACGTCATATTTCATATTCCGTATACTTTTCTGCACGTTTACTAAAATATAAAGTAAAGTAATTTGAGAGCTTCCCCACCAGACGTCACTTTCGAGCGTGGTGCGACGTGTGGAGGAGATTTATCTTTTATTTTTATGCAAGCCAAAGCCATGAGCCAAATATATTAGTCGTCAACCCATAACTGTCTCACTGCATGCATAACGGCTCATGTCTAATTCTCAGAGGTTTAAAACATTATGTAATATTCTGTAAAATTCTATATAGTACTGTGCTTAGTAAATTGGCAGATAAAATAAATTGACAGTAATTTATCTAATAGACAATTGTTCTAATAGACAGACACAAAAAATTAAGGGACTTGTACGTTTTCGTATCGGACCATTTTCTAAGCTTATTTCTTTAGAAAATGGTAATTTTGGGACACATGAAATTACAGGCAGACGCTTAAATTTTATAGACGTCGAGACAACCTTTCGTACAATTCGATACAATTGTATACATTTTTATTTTTCTATTTTAAAATTCGTTATGTAAACTTTATACACATACATACATACATTTGAGGACACAGACATTATATTATTCTCTGTGTTTAACATCAAGATTTATTAAAACCGGTGGCCACTGTCATGTTTATAAATTTTCTTATACACCGTGTCCACATATCGTTTTCTGTTAAATATTATTGCTATAGAGGCCTGTTTTTTCCTTTCTATGCAAATTTAAGAGTAAGCAAGTCGAAACTATTACTTACTGTCCTTGTAGTTATTTTATTGTAAAACTTCTTAATACACCTTCTATATGGTACCAATAGCTAATAATATATAATTAAAAGCGACACTGCCACATCAAGAAATATAAAAGGAATACCGCTTTTAAGAGGCCAATAATTCATGCATATGAGAGATTTACATAAAAAACTATTGATATTATATGGAACTTCATAAGGTGATGGATTGTAGAATGCTTATAATGATAACTTAAGAATATTTCCTACTTAAATATATTTATTAATAAAAAAGACCACATCATCGATAATCGGCTTGATCACTTTAATTTTTATTAATTAAAGCAACTACAGTTTTAAAAAGCTTTGTGACATGCCACCAATAGGGTCATACGCATCATGTTTGGAAAAATCTAAAAGTATATGACATTTACATTTATGTTCATAACAATTCAGTATACATTTTATAATTAACTTTTTGAATTTTATTATTTACCACTTTAGTCTTGCTTTGCTTTGCACTTCGATGTGTGATATCACAATATTTACTACGCTATGTATTAACCAGTTAAATAGAAAAAACGGGTAAATAGAACATCGGTAAATTTTCTGCGCAAAAATTCGAAATCATAAATTACATTAATTTGTAGGGCACTTTTCGGCTTAATAAAATTGAATTCAATTCTAATATAATACTAACACTGAGAATCATTCAAAACATTCACATTAAAACGGACCGTAATACCCTATTAGTGATGTTATTCGTTCACAAACGTTACATGAGTACAAAAAGAGTGAATGTGATAAATGTGTTCTCAAAGAGATAGCTCGTTTTTTTAAACAATCTGTAACATTACTTTTAGCAACACCTTATAATATAAATCCAAAAGAATCCCTGTTATCTATTCCAATTGACCTGATGTATCGGGTATATTCCGTTAATATTAACTGAAAACGATATGGACGCGACGTATATCAGAAATACAAAAACTAAAACCAACCTGAATTGACAGTGTTTCTATAAATCCTTTCACCAAACACCAATCACTGATTGACGCGTTAAAACTCAACGGGTATTAACTTTTACACAGTATTCATATGAGACACTGTGTGTTGAGTACGACAGTGCCACAAACCAAGTCAAACTCGCACAGTCCACTTTAAAAAGTAGCTTTTTGCATCAAGACTATATAATGTATATATAAATGTATAACTTACGGTAGGATCACAGTCCGCACAGTGCCACGAGTAGCCGCGCTTCTTGGGGTTCTTGTTCAGCGGCGGCTCCAAGCACTTGAAGTGGTACACCTTCGAGCACTCGTCGCATCTAAACAATAGAAAACAAAAAAATAAAAGATTTTAAAATCGTTTTTTTATAATATACAGGTAGCAAACGAGCGTACGGTCCACTTAAATGTAAGTGGTCACCGCCGTCCATTACCAACTCTAATCAAACCCAGATAAGATTGATACTCTGTCTCAGATTGGCCTCATATCATTGATATCCCTGGAAGTAAGTTAGAATTCCTCATTTATATTATTCGCCCTGACCACACCCTTCAAACCAAGAAACAGTAGCGTAGAGAAGTGTTAAGATTCTCTGAAATATGTGTAGCCATTGTGCTTCCGGTGTGAAACCATCAAGGGTTTTAGCACACACAAATTTATTTTTTTCTTATTGTAAGAAAATAATACACAACTGGTTACTATTTCTCCAGTTACAATTCAAAATTAACAGTGCAATATAATTTTAAATGTTCACACAGAGTCCGCGCCAAACTACTAATTCGCTCCGAATATAGATACGAATCACGTCGCAACAGCAAATTGTAGACATTAGCGGGACGAAGACAGCGCGGGAACAGGCACCCTCCGCTGCCTGCTCTCGTAAAGGGTGCATAGCTGCGTTAGTGTGCTCTTACGTTGCTACGGAGTATATGCCTGTAGTTTTGTTCGACTTCATTGGCTCTGATTACACCAGCGCGCAACATCTTCAAAGCGGACTAGAAGTTTGGCGCGGAGTATATGTGTATGTATTGAGTATAGTAACCTGACGAGGTTGGAGGCGTCGCCGGGCTGCGCGCACACGTCGCAGCGCGACAGCGCGGGCGCGGCCGGCGCCGACACCACGCACACGCTGTGCCGCACCGCGCGCGACCGGATCCGCTAACACACGTACACACGTTACGTATATTTATTTACTAGCTTTACACTTCTTAAAAATATACTGTAACGAAATATAATAAACATTCAACGTTTTTATTACGAGTACTTCAATTTCAAGAAACAATGAAACTTAATATCAAATCAGTTTAAATATGTTTTTAATGGAATTTTGATAAAATTAAGTAATTAATCGAGTAAATTGGCCATCTTGAGTTGTTAATACCTACACCGAAACTTGATCTGTCATTTTTTCTAAACCAATTTGTTCGAGACTTCCAAGTAAAAGTCTTTTAAAAAAAACTTTCATTTACCCAGATTCTTTAAACCCAAACTCACATGTATATAACAATATACATAAAGCAGTGTAGCAAGATAATAAAATTCTCAATGACAATCTTTCAACATTAACAAAGTTACCTTAGGCTTCGTCCACGTTGGTGGAGGTAGCTCAGGAAGATCCTTTAGCCGCTTGCACAGAATTATTATAAGCGTTCTAGATAGTAATAGTAATAAATAGTAAAAATACTTACAATAAAGTATTAAGGTCTTTGCAAGAACCGAAACATTGTTTTGCTTATTTTAACATTAGTAATGATGTCTGTGTTTTTAAGTATCGTTATAGTAATCCTTTTCTTAATATTTTTCTTATAAGTGGAAACTGCAATGTTTCGGACATCTATCAAATTAATGAAACGAGTCCTACGCTTACGATATATTTAAAACGAATATGAGATATGAGTAATACTCGCTTGGATAATGAGATATGAGTAAAAATTTTACTACGACTGAGTTGAGTAAATTTAAATTATGAATGTAATTAAAAAAGTATTTTATGTGTTAGCTTACACATTATACAGAACAATGGTGACGTGCTTATAAACACTCATTTGAATCATCTTCATTAAAATATATCATATCAGACTATGCAACAGAGTTAAACAGATATAAAGATGCTTACAGATCCGGAAGCAGCTGCGGACGTTGAGGCTACAGGACTGGGCTCCGGCGGCGGAGGTAGAACCGGCCGAGGGGGAGATTTCAATGGCTCCTCCGCTTGCTACAGTCACCAACATTAATATGTATTGTTTAAATAATTATGTTCTCACAACAGTACATTAAATCTAAATGAAATATTAGAGGTTTAGAATTTTAAAGAAATCGATTCCTGAGCAGATGATTATCTAAATAATTATGAACCTCCACTAATTATAAAAAATAAAATGTATTGTATTGATATACAACCAGATTTAAAATAATGGATGAACTTTTGTTTTAACTGCTATAAGAACATAGTCAAGAAAAACATATGCAAAAATGTAACAAGGTACAACCAGAGTAAGTAGTAGGTTTGTCTTATATTTTAATTATTTTTTATTCTTTAACATAATTATCTCGTTGCACGATTGGTCTCAGATTCTATGAAAAGTAGATTAATTTCCCAGTCAAGTAACATCGTTTATTCGATTTGTGTGGCATTTAACTGAAGAATCTTAAACATCCATGTACAATAAATAATTAATAACAAAATACCTTTGATATTTTCTTCATTACTGCAGGCGGCGGACCGTCATTGCTGTCCGTAGGAACGTAAAACATTTGCGTGTCCAAAGATCCATCGGGCTTCGGAATAGGCTTGATCTACATATAAAATTAATTATTATTAAAAATTATGTTCACACCAGCCATATATAATAATATATTGCTATGTTTTCATTTGTTCTGGATTTAAAATAGCTAATAATAATAAAAAAATACTTCTTTGTAGTATGATAAGTGCAAATATTTTAAAATTTACTTATTAGATATGATATTGGAAATTGAATTTGTAACCTTTATGGTGATTCGAGGATGAGGCGGCTCTGGATTCTCCATATCCTGCGTCTTCTTCTTTCTTTTGTGTTTATGAGACTTTGACGGCGAGCGCAGCAAATCAGGAGAATATCTCGACCGATGCTTCTCCTTTCTACGTTTTCTGTTTGCTTTGTATGTAGCGATATCAGAGGATAGATTCGCTAAGGTGTTCTCTATCGAACTCTCTATCGTCTTACTATCCCTCTCCTTCGATTCGTTTAGAAGAGCTGAGAACGATAAGTTTTGTGTATATGAGTCTTCTTTTTTCGTCAGCAACACGTTGTTAGAGTCAGTCGAGTTTTCATTTTGAGAATCGTACGGGCTATCTGCAACGATAGGTGTTATTGACATTAACGGCGTGTTAGTGAGTATTGGTGACGTGAAGCTACGTTTATGGAGCTTCTTCGATTCATTCGTGACCGGAGTAGAGGTGTGATCTTTCTTCACTTTTCCTTTCTTATCTTTTTTGGACTTTACATCCGCACCGTCGGTCCCGTCGCTGCTGAACTCAAACGGTTTAATCGTTACTTTTATTGGTGATAGATTTTCGGAGGACAGGGTTGTGTCCAGTTTCAATTTGCTATCTTTTTTATTTTTTAATTTAGGTGGAGGAGAGTCCGCTAAAGAGCCGAGGCTGCGCGGCCCGCATATGATAGCGCCGTCTTTGCTGTAGCGGATGCGTGATCGACGCGGCACTTTCTTCTCTAACACTTCTGGCTCAGAATCTGAAGTCTTGTCACACTCAGAACATTGCCTGTGAACAGATAGAGAATTATATGAGCAAAATATGATATTACTAAATGTGTATATTTTAAAGGTGTTTCAGATTAAATAATCTGTATTGAGCCACAGGGATTGGTTATGTCTTAATTTCTTTTCAATCTGAGGGGAGATATATAAATAGGATAGACTATAAAGTATTTTTTAATAATATTAAAGGAGATGAACCATAAAGTATGTTGCAATCCTCAATTACTCCACTCATGTAAATACCTTGATAAACTATGTCTCACAACCGTCTCGTCCTTAGTGGAGACCTATGCGTCACTAAAACAATAGTATATACGTATTGATGGACGATCTATGCATTATGCGGTGATGCGATGCAATAGTAACAAACTAGGAGAACATAGAGTGTGGAAGTGTTGATGATATATACTGTAGATAATACATTTAGTATAGTGTAATTGGTGTGGCATCGTTGGTCAGAGTTGCACGACGTATAGGGCCGCACTGAAAACCAGTCGCCGGAGTCTGTTATTTCTCACAGGCATCGGCAGACTGAGTGCGACCATTTTGCTGCTATACCGTATCGATTACGTCACGTGTTTTTTTTTTTTTTTTTTTTTATTGTATCTCTTCCATTGTTATAATTTTCTTTTGTATGTTGTAACTTGTATGGCATGTAAAATAAATGTATTCTTTCTTTTATTACTATATACGAACTACGCGATAGTAAAAATTGTATGTTTGTCTCACCATCCGTAGAGCTTGCTCTTCTTGGGCGGGCGCTGCAGCGGCGGGTTGAGGCAGTGCAGGTGGTAGTGCTGGCGGCACGTGTCGCACGCCGCCATCAGGTGGCGCTCGCTGCGGCGCCCGCACACCGCGCACGCGCGCCCCAGCTCCGCTGCGACACACCCACACTGCCAGTACTCGCCGCGGACACGGGCACGCACGGTATACGTGATGAGGGTGTGTGGCTACACACTACGTACCGACCTAACAACCTCAACTAGATCTTGTTTTCTGGTACAGTCCTTTCAGACTCGATCACGAGATCATCCCTCGCCCTGGATACGTACTATAATCCTTGCTAAGGTTTTTGAAGGAGTTTGATCCCCCGACTAGAACTATGAACTGCCAGTCGCCTATGGCTAATCTCTTACGTTGCCTATAAGCATTTTTGTTCATTCACGTGAATTTCACCCGTACATTGAACCATTTTTAATTTTGCCCAGTGACTAAACCATAACCAAGTGATGAATCAATGGTACGAAATTTATTTTTCCAAAAAAAAATCCTTGTCATATAAGCAGTTACTTATTTTAATAACATACAAAACCCACAATAAAATGACTTAGAAATGGTAGCACTTGTCAGTGGTGCCATTGTTGCTGTTGCAATAACTAGTAGTCATTCTCATTCCCACGTAACGCTTTATTTATAAAACGCTGTCGTATTATAATAAGTAAACGACCTGCTTTTGGATAATAGACATCTAGTAACCAATGCTAGATAGAAAAAATACAAATAAATAACAATACATAAGCTTGAACACTGCTAAAAGATGTTTTGTTACAACCCTAGGACATTTGTAATAGAAATAAAAAACTAATAATATAAAGCTGCCACTGACCTTCCATCGAAGTTGACAAAACTTTTCCTTGGCGTGCGTCCGGGTTGTCGCTAAGAGGAAAACCAACGCCCATCTTAAGTGCGGCCGCGGTGGGCACAGACATACACCTGCTGGTCCACTCATACATACAGTTTGATACCATACTAGCTTCAATACATTGACAAAGTAATCAAATAGATTCCAGTAGGGAATTGTTTTGCAAGGTTGGATAAAATAACAACATGACTTTATAGATATGCAATGACAGATCCAGGCTTTTCTTTTGGTGGGACTAAACCCAGACAATGGTAGGCTGATGGTAAGTGATAAGTGGTAAATTATAGTTAATGAAGTCTTTTTAGAGAAAGGAACACAAGAATACAGTAATTAAATACATAATTTTAGAACTCCTAAGGCCCCCAGCTTAGGAGTTAAATTTTTTGTCTGAATTTTGAGTCCTATCATCGTCCGAGTTTGAGTCCGTCACTGATAATACATATCTTTAAAATGTGCTATATAAAATTATAAAGCGACTTCCCTCCCAAATGCATGCAAGGAATCAATTTATACACCACCACCACGTCTTATAATGTAATTTTATGCTACCTTACATAACACGTATTTTCACAAAGTTACACATAAAAATCATTGTACCAGGTACAATATTTTTGGAGTTTACTCCTTAAGAAACGATTTGAGTTATAAGGCCTGGTACGGAAATTTTATGAGGAGTAAAATCAAGTGTAACACGAAAAGTTGAGGCGTAACGTAGAAAGAGACAAACATATATATCTGTAGGATTGAACGTGTAAAAGAATGAGGTGGAATACATTACACAGCGTATCTCATTCTCGGGGTCTCCTCTTTGCGCGATACTTCGTAGTCTCACTGTATAGTTCACTACCTCCAGTCTGAGAGTTGAATGTGTGCGTATTTTTGTACGTGTGTGTTGCGCGCCTGCGCATTACGAAGTTCTGCCACAACTTGTGTACTGCTGCCGAGTACAGGGTATGCATGCTGTATAATAAATGCATATAGTAGCATCTATTGTATACATCTATATACAACGTACATAAACAGCAACCTAATCATCAAGTTTTAATGTTTTTATTATTATTATTATTTATATTATTTTGTAACATACTTTATGTAATACGCATTATTGAAGTAATATAAATAATCCGAATAATTACAGATATGTTTGTTTCTCTTATCATTTTAGCAGATGCGTTCATTTACCCTTTTTTTCTATTCGATATATATCATAATTATCGTTCGTAAGGAGTAAACTCCAATCGTGCGTCGTAGCTGACACACACACACACACTTTTTTTATGTGTATAAATCTGTTAACTTAAAAAACTATAATAAAATGACACTCGAGTGTCTATCTGATTACTTTGTCTCATTATATAGATGGTATTTGAGCAGTAGCCCATAAGCTGTTATATCCACCACCAAGATATTTTATTTTTATTTTATCATTGTATTCAAACTTCTTTTCAATATTATAAATTGCAGTATCAATATACAGTAAGTATATGATATATATAGCTAGTGTGTTTAAAACTGTAAACAGTTGTCTACTTTTACAGATACATTTTGCAAACTACTGATTTGAATGGAAATTTTACTCAAATAAAAATTTTCAATTGCAGTAAGAACTTGAGCAGGCGATCCCCCCTCAAGGCATAAAGCGGTTCATATTAAATTTCAAATATGTATTTAGAATTAGATGCATTTTATGTACAACAACATGGAAAAAAATTCAATTAATATTGCCAGATAAATATAATATGCCAGATAGATAATAAGGTTATAATTTCTTTTTTTGTAGTGCTATCACATTATGAAGCTTTCACGTTTCGAAACAAAATTCTTTTCATTAAGACTGATACCTATTTTTTGCATACCCTATCTAATAAATTTGGGAAGCACAACATTGTCTATTTACACAACTAGTAAAATTACCATCCAAATTGTTAGTTATTTCATAGATACTTCTTCATTGCTTATTAAAGCATAGATATTACTTAAATATTGCATATTATACATACTATAACACATTACATACCGCTTCTGCAACTGTTGTGGAGTGACTTTGGGAGTAGAGCGGGGTATGACGGCCGGTAATAGAGGTTTATCTTCCATTATCGGCGGTATAGCTTTTTTGGGACTGAGAGCCACGATGACATCATATATCTTCTTGAGAGCTTCCTTTGTAGATGCTAATTGCGCAAGAGCCTCAGCATTTTCTTTGGCCGCCTGGAACAACATTATGTTTCAAGCCCTTATATTAATAAATCACTTATAATTTGCATGGAATTTGTTTCAAAACCAACTGATTAAAAAGTACTGTACTAAAAAGTACATGTCCAATGTATACTTTTAAGGTTTCACATTTAGTATGGAAAAAAATTACTATTCGAACCTGAACCTCCAGTTAGACACCACACACAATGATTTACTTGCCTCATCATAATCCGTCCTGAGATTCTCTTCCCCAGCTAGGTACTGCTCGTTCTCTTTCGTGAGGCGTTCGAGAGATTTCCTCAGGGAGGACACACGCGAGTTCCGCTCGAGGTAGTAGCCGACAAACTCTACGGAGAAAGCCGGAGGGACATGCCAGCGGCGGGAAACGTCTTTCAAGGCTGCCATCTGGGGAGTTAGGACCAGAGTTACATATCGGACGTTGGAACTTAGGGTTTAAAGGTTGCAACACATCTGTGATTAGCTCCACTTATTATTATTATCAAAAAACTCTCGAAAAAAAAATTTGTTTTTTGGACACGATTTTATTTTTACATTTTCTGCAGGAGTATCCACTAGAAATAAATATTTATGCGTTTTGTTATTTCATGTAAAACATTCGCATTGGTATTATTGCACCTACTGTAGTTAGAGTAGACAGAGTGTAGACTACCATTCACCTCCATGTTCATTACAGCAACCAGCAAATTACAAAATCGGTCTATATTTCTTATATTAACGAACGAACGAAGTAATGGAACCCTCATATGATCACTTGTGTCTGTCTATTCGTAACAGTAAATTTACTCCGAATCTTCTCGACCAATATTTAAAACTACAATAAAATGATAGGTAAATAGCTTGCCTGAGCATCTTGAAACTCCAAAGCGTGTGTGTCGATGCCCATACATTCTGCTTTATGTTGAAATTTCCGCATGGCAGAAGCACTACTATACAGCATCCGCGCCATTTTCTGAGTTGGTACTGTCGAATAATCATTTTAACACTATAATGTATGCTCATATGGTAATATAATACCGTTTATATATGCTACTTCAATTGTAATATTTCATCTTCATTTCTACTTAATTTTGGAAACAAAGCCACAAGAATTAGTACAACTAACACTAAATTTTCCAGAAAGTGATCACTTGCCATTTGACAACTTATTACAGTATTAACCAAAAACATTTACCATTAACTGACAAAATTATGAGGACTATATAAATATCTGATAAATATTGTGCTTACCCCAAGGAGGATTTCTGTTTTCTTTCTGCTGGGCGTACTTCTTCCTGTATCGTACCAGCTTTCGTTGTATTCGGAGCTCCTCTGCTGTCCCAATTTTTTGCACTAACTCTTCTTTCCTAAATAGTAACGAAAAAATATAATGGTAATTTAGTCATGTTATTATTGTGAAAATGACATAAATAATAAGTGAAAATAATATTTTGAAGGCGGTAGGACCCTTTGATGTTCGAATCGGGCGGCACCAGCGCCACACCTATTTCTGGTTCCAGTTTCAAGGGTGCGGTAAGGGAGATATAATTTTTCGTCGCGTACCAGTTTTCCTCAGGGGTAAGATTTAATCCTATCTGGGGTTGATTACAGTTGTCCATGGGTGGCAGTAGTCACTTACCATCAGGTGGACCGCATGTTCGTCTGCTACATTATAAGAACAGTAAAATTTTCAATTAAAAAAATATGGCAGATTTTTTCTCATATTTGGTCAATGTTATAACAGATCATATTATGTGTGAAAAATCTTTTTATCATTTCCATCTCACCTCTTAGCAGTCCTCAGTTGTAACGCCAGCCAACTCCGTTTACGTTTCTTCACCAGAGTCTTGTCTGAATGGAGTCTGCAGTGTGCATAAAATGGATCTGCTTGCTCCACTTCATCCGAATGCGCTTCTGCCAGAAGCCCTTCCCGCTGGCCACTACAAAATATATAAAAAAGGTTTTATTCTTTAAATAATGTTTAATTTTTTTTGTTATAGTAATAATTACTTTTGCTACCAGTTTTTACCAAGCCTCTGACTGAATAATATAAATTAACGATAATACATACATTTCGTCACTGGAAAGGCTAGAAGTCTAACACACAAGCGGCCACTTTGCATGTAAGACTTTTAGCCTTTCCAGTGACAATGTATTAGTTTTCTGCTTTAATAATGATGAAAAACATTTTGCGAGAACATAAATGCCTCAAAAATCGCAAGAAAATAATTCAACAGTGTATAAAATCTATCAATCTGCAGTTGTCCAGAGTAGCAGAGTGTGGCCTGAACTCCTAATATTGCATATTGTATGACAAACACTTGAGAAATCCTTACCAAGTTACATGAAAGAAGGTCTTGCAAAGACCGGCATCGCAGCCAACGCAAACGCCGGTGCGGGCGAGCGTGGTGTCCTCGCACATAGAACACGAACGCGCACCCCACCGGGAATACGCCATTTCGAACAGTGTGACTCCTGATAACTTCTCCACCTGTTTATTAAAAAAATATATGTTAATAAACTACACATATATTTCTTTTACATCTTTAATATTATATGGCATAGAAGCATTCTATTTTTTTAAATATCCCTTTCATAACCCGAAAATAATCCCATCAAAGAAACATATTTGATAGGAGTATTCTTTTTTCACTTTTGTAGTGATTAGTTTACTATTAACTGTTTTTCATTTAGTACTTTTTTTTTATTATTAAAAATCAATGGAAATTATATATTTTTAAACCACTGGATAAAAAACAGTTAAAACTATCAAATGTCTAATCTATATTGCTTACCTCAGAAAATGCCACTCCGGGAACATAAAGAGCACAGACAAGGTGCACCCAGGCACCAACTTCTGTCTCCTTAAATATGCCTCCTAAAATAAATATGTACATATTAGAAGGATGTGATAACTGTTAACATGTAGAGCATGATGTCATCATAGCTTTGATCACTTAGCACAGTCAGAGATCCCCTTTTCTGATTTAGCCATGAATAAAAAATTTTGGTAATTACCTTTATTAGGACATAGTTCACAATTAGGATCAGTGACTCCAGCCTTGCAAGCTTCACAGAACCAGGGCTCTGTGGAGGCCGAGCTAAAAGTGCTCGACTCACTGGTAACATCAGACACTCCATAGCAACCTACAAGAAAAAAATAGAATTTCATACATTTTACAAAAAAAAAATATCATTTCTGTTTATAGAATTTATGCTATTAATGTTCTACTTACCTTCATGTACAGTGACCCCACACCCATCACATTCCACTATTTCATTGTAGTCATCACTTCTAGAACCCAGGCAGCCAGCACATATCAGAATGTTGGCTAATTCACCTGGAAACTAAAAAAAAGATTTCTATTTATTACTAGCTGACCCGGCAAACGTTGTGTTGCCATATAAATAAAAAAAAATGTTAAGAGTGAACAATCCTTGTCACTTAGGGGTATGAAAAATAGATAGTAGCCAATTCTCAAACCTACTGAATATGCATCTAAAATTTAAAAAGGTAAAGCTGTTTCGGAGGAGTATGGAACAAATTCTGACACAAAAATTATATATTATATATGATTTATTTTAATAATTAAACAGTGAAGTTAAGAGCATAAAAATATCAAACAAAATTTTATTAACTATGATGGAAGTAGGTAATGAAATTAAACAAACCTTAAATTGTTGTTGTTTAGCTTTTTCCAGTAGATTATTGACAGAGACATCTTCACCGATTTTAGTAGTGTTTTTGAACCCTTCCTCCATGTCTGACCCGGACTGTTCGTCCGAACTAGAATGTTTTGCACCTCCTTCTATATAAAAAAATAAATAAACAACAATTTCCTAATATAAATAAAATCCTATAACTAAGACAGCTCATAAAGAGAGTTCATATAGAAAATTAGTATACTCATCAGTAGTATACTCATCAGTTAGTCAAATTGTTGGAATAATCGATCTCAAACTGCAGCTAGACTAAGTTACAATCTAGTATCGATTAAAAGTTTGCGGGTGTTTATTTATAAATGCACGTCATTCCATCCAATTCAAGCAATGTAAATTTTAAGTTTATAAATAGTTAACAAATCTAGAGCGTACTTTTTTCATCATCATCTGAATTTATCGAGTAATCGTCACTTTCTTCGGGGTGGTCTTCGATCCTAAAATCAGAGTCGTCAGAACTCTCTCCTTCGCCAAGATCAAAATCAAGCAATGACTGAGGCTCCACTGGTTTCACTTTTCGCTTCGCGGTTGCCCTGCCCTCTGTAAATTTTAATAATCACAACTACACTTTAAAACTACACCCAATATAACCAAAGTAATAACTTAAAACCATCTAAAATCCACCTACGATTACTCATTTTGATATATGAACTTTTTTAATTGTCCTTTACTAGACGAACATTACATTACATAGACTTTACGGAATACACTATGCAAAAACTTTGCACGTCTCCACAAACACCGGTATAGCATTCACTGTTTTTTTTTTTATTTATATTTGTTTTTAACACATCTTTTGGTGTTTCATTTCCCTTTGATGTAGTGATTTATAAAAAGATGCAATTGTTTGGTTAGTAAACGTTTATTGCATTTATTTTTTATCTGTGGTAAAATTGAATCGCGTCATATAGAAAAAAACTGCATAACATAATCGATAATATCGATATTTCAATATGTTTCTTTTATAAGTATTTGTACCCGGTAAAGTGATATAAAAGAATATAAGTAATACAATTTTAAAGCATTATTATTATTATACTATACAGTACTAATATTATAAATTTTAATTTTTGTTGCAACTGTATATTATGTTTTTATGTGCAAATTTTATCTTTGGTCTAATGATTCACAATTAATTTGCAGTTAATATGTCAACTGTATGAGGACAGTTTTGGACACACAATTGCAATTAACAGAAAACTAGGTGACATTAGCAATAGTATATGAGTGACATACGTTTTAATCATTTAAATCTTTTATGGCGTTTTCACCACATTCTTCCCCGCTGATATTATTATGTTGCATAATCTTAAAATCCGCTGGAAGATGGAAAGTTGGCAAGAGAAAGAAGTCGTGATTACGTAACATCCGAAAGTGGACCGGAATAGCCAGCGCCGCTGAGCTATTTCGCAGAGCTAAAAGCAAAGAGGGTAGCAAGAAGCTGATAGCCAACCTTCAATAGTATGGAGAGGCACTTTAAGAAGCAGAAGAATAATCTTAAAAATAGAATGGCGGGCGCCTTATTATTCCTGATTTTCTTACTATAGGTTCTTGAGGTGAACTCAAAGGAGATGAATATACTGAATGCGGAGAGGAGTGTGGTGATGATAATTCAACTTCTTCTTCTATTTCATAACCTGTTGGTGCAAAGTTTCTATTAGACGTTGTTACCTCTCGTCCATCCGGAAAACGTACTCTACTGTATAAAGAATTAGGTTCTATTAATTCAACTTCATCCACTGTTGGGTCATACTTAGATTTTGGTGTAGGATTTCGTCTGTATACTTTATTCCCTGGGCATAACCAGGAGGGAAACATTTGATCAGGAGAATAACGCCTTGCACGATTAAACATCCTTTCATGGGGAGTTGCGTTTGTCGCTGTACAAAGTAATGATCTCATGTTTAACAAGGATTCAGGTAACACGGTTTCCCAGTCTGCAATAGATAGACTTCTGGATCTCAGAACAAGACGAATCGTAAGCCATAGCGTACCATTCAGACGTTCAATTTGACCATTCCCTCTAGGATTATACGGTGCGGAATGACTTACAGCGATTCTTTTTTTGTTTAAAAATTCTCTTAACTGCGTCGAGATAAAACCTAAACCTCGGTCAGTATGGATGTATGAAGGTATTCCAAAAATAGAGAATAAATCTTTTAAACAATTTATAAAGGTTTCACTGCTCATATCTGAGCATGGATATGCGAAGGGAAATCTCGAGTATTCATCAATAATGGTTAGAAGATACTTATTTTTACCCTTCGACGGCAATGGCCCCTTAAAATCAAGTGCTAACCTTTCCAATGGAGTTGTTGCTTTAATAAGTGTTCCAGTACACTTTAAGAATCTGGGTTTGATTTCTGCACAAATTCTACATTGTGATACAATCCTCTTAATATCATCTGTTGAATATGGTAAGTTCTTACTTCGTACATAGTGTGTTAAGCGAGTTATTATTATAACAGGATGACCCAGATCATTATGGAGTGTAGATAGCTCATTCTCTCTGATTGAAGCACATGTTTGCCTTGACAAAGCATCAGCTACAATATTTTCTGATCCCGGCCGATACATATATCAAAATTATAATTCGATAGCTCTAACCTCCATCTGTGTATCTTTTCGTTTTTAATCTTGCTTGCATTATTCTGTAACATGTAGGCTACCGATTTTTGATCTGTTATTAAATAAAATCGACGGCCAAGGAGATAATGTCTTCATTTCTCAAGTATAACTTTCGCCGATAGCACAAGCTTCCTTCTCTATAATAGGATATTTTTTTCACTATCACTCAGTGATCTAGAGAAAAATGCCACAGGTCTTCCATTTTGTGTAAGAGTGGCTGCGATAGAGACATCAGAAGCATCAGTTTCAACTGTTAAAGGAAATTTAGGGTCAATTACAGTTAAAGATGATTTTGCTATGAGTTCCTTAAGCGATTCAAAAGCAGCTTTTTGATTTTCATCAAGAGGAAATCGTTCAGTTATGACAAGAGTTTATTAGAAAAATCTGGTATCCACTTCGAATAATGCGCAAACAACCCTATAGCACGCTTCAAAGATGCTGAATCTTGAGGAACAGGCATGTCTAGAAGTGATTTAAGCCTATCTGGGTCGGGTTTGATTGTCCCATCAGCAATGTTGTAAACAAGAATATTGATACTCTGTTTTGAAAATTCAGATTTGTCTTGGTTAACAGTTAATGAATATGTATCAACTGCTTCCATTATTTTTTTTAGTTTCTTATCATGATCAACTTGATCATATCCACATATTGTAATATCATCCAAATACGCAAATACTCCTTCTAGTTTACATTTTTCGATGATCTTATCAATTGCCCGTTGGAAACAAGCTACTCCATTAGTTACTCCAAAGGGAATACGACAGAACTGATACAAGTGTCCACACGATTCAAACGCCGTATATGGCCTGTTACTTTTAAGAATAGGAATTCGATACGCTGACTTAAGATCTATTTTTGAAAAAAATCCGTATTTGGATATTCTGGAAACTATATCTTCTATATTTGGCAAAGGATAAGCATCAAGTTGTGTGAATTTATTAATTGTTTGAGAATAATCAATACACATACGTTTCTTGTGATACGTTCCAGACGTCACGATGGCTTGAGCTCTCCATGGAGAATTACTTTCTTCTATAATTCCATCGGACAATAATTTTCGGACTTCATTTTTTATGAATGCAAAAACATCAGGGGCAATATTTCTAGATTTTATAGCTATTGGTTTGCAGTCAGAAGTCAAATGAGGAAATAGATTCACTGGCTCTATTACTGCTTCTTTAAGAACCGCTACACGTAGGGCTGGTCTTGGTCCGTTAAATTTAATTTCCACTGACGAACATTGTTCTAGAACATCATGACCCAATATAATATCTGAACATAATTTTTTCATTACTCGCAGAGGTGTAGAAAAAGATTCATTATATATTGTAATAGTTGCGATGCATACTGATTCAATATCAAAACGAAATGATGAGTTTGCCATTGAAACAGCTTGATGCCAAGGATGTACAGGAAAATTGTTAAGTTTGACTATACTCTCATTAATAAAACTTGCTGTGCTACCTGTATCAATTAAGGCCTTAAGAGGTAAGCCATTTACTGTGACCAAAACAGTGCACTTCTTCAAGCCTACTGAAGCTGATATTAAACATGAAGTCATTTCATCTGTGTCGTTTACTGTGGCCACAGGAGGCAAACTTCTGCATACTTTAGCAAAATGTCCTTGTTTGCCACATTTTAAACAAGTAGTATTTGAAGCAAGGCAGAACCGACGAGCATGTAAGGAACCACCGCAAAAATAGCATTTATTATTTTTATTAATATCAGGTTTGACTGATGGCTACTTTGCCTAGTGTTATTTCTGATAGAAATAGACTTATTCACGGCGACAACATGTGGAAAAGTGAAGCTTTCAGATTGTACTTGAGCCGACTCTAGTGCGCGTGCTTTGTTATGAGCTTCATCTAAGGTCAAATTTAAATTTTCTAATAATCTCTGTCTTATATGTGATGAAGACATTCCAGCAATAAAAGCTCCATGAATAGAATCTTTTTAATTTTCTTCTGCAGAAACAGACTTAAAATTGCATTCTTTCGATAATAGCTTCAAATCCTGAATAAATTTATCAATGGATTCTCCTGGTTGCTGAGTTCGAGTAGATAGTTTGTGGCGTGCAAATATTTCACTTTTAAGTTTAACGTAAATTGATTCTAAAGTGGATAAAGCTGAAGTGTACGTACTGCATGATGAGATATAGTCGTATATAGCTGGCGAGATGTGATTTATCAATAGTTTTAATTTTACTTCTTCGGAAAATTTTGTTTCAGTGTCTGACGTACTTCTTTGAGATTCTTCTAAAAAATTCCCGAACGTTCTTTTCCAATGTATGCACTGCGATGATGCATTTCGAGACGACGTTGGATCAATATCAAATCTGTCCAGTTTTAGGAATCGATACATATTGTATAATCATTGATAATTTCTGTTTAATAAATTGTAATAATAGTACAGGATCCCTAGTATAGTTTTCATCATTTATTAATAACAAGCTGATTTTTCGTGAGTAGCTTCGTTTCGACAAGACGCCCAACATTTTTCCTTACAGCAATGTTGGTAAATGGTAGCTTGATGGGGCAGCAAGGATAAAATATGTTGACCGGACGAATTCTAAAAAATTATTACTAACCAAATTTTTCTTTGTTAATTATCAAGATAATTATTTAAATAACGTGAAAAAATTTTTGTCCTACAAAATATAAGGTTTTTATTAAGGCGTCCCCCCTCTCCAACATGTATCATAAACAAGGTCATGAAAAATAATTACTAACCAGCTGATTTTTTTTTTATTGGCTGTCTACCATTTACATAGTCTACCATGCACATTGTCCTACAAATTAAATGGTATGTCATCTCGGACCTACACTTAAAAGTTGTAGTACTAATACTTAATGTAAAAATAATTAGTATCAAGCTGAGTGTTCCAGAATAGCTTCGTTTCAATGAGACGCCCAACAAATTCTCGTACGAAAGTTCTCGATTGTGGTTTATAACTAAAATAATAGGGATGAAATATGTTGATTTGACGAATCAAAAAAAAATATTACTAACCGAATTTTTTTTTATTAATTATCGAGACAATTATCTAAATAACGTGAAAAAATATTTGTCCTACAAAATATAAGGTTTTTTTTAAGGCGTCCCCCGTCTCCAACATGTATCATAAACAAGGTCATGAAAATAATTACTAACCAGCTGATTTTTTTTTTATTAGCTGTCTAACATTTACACAGCTTACTACCCACATTGTCCTACAAATTGCGAAGTACGTTATTCCAGTCCGCCAGTTTTATAGTTTATTTATATTATATTATAGTTAAATTACAAATCTTGTAGGATTAATAAAAGTTACCCTTTTTTTTGTAGGACATTGTTTTATTTAGATAAAAAATATATTATCCTATCACGTGATACCTTTGTCCTACAGTTACTAATAAAAAAAATAATCCTGCGGAATTAACATCTTTTCAGCGTAGGTCCGAGATGACATACCATGCAATTTGTAGGACAATGTGCATGGTAGACTATGTAAATGGTAGACAGCCAATAAAAAAAAAATCAGCTGGTTAGTAATTATTTTTCATGACCTTGTTTATGATACATGTTGGAGAGGGGGGACGCCTTAATAAAAACCTTATATTTTGTAGGACAAAAATTTTTTCACGTTATTTAAATAATTATCTTGATAATTAACAAAGAAAAATTTGGTTAGTAATAAATTTTTAGAATTCGTCCGGTCAACATATTTTATCCTTGCTGCCCCATCAAGCTACCATTTACCAACATTGCTGTAAGGAAAAATGTTGGGCGTCTTGTCGAAACGAAGCTACTCACGAAAAATCAGCTTGTTAGTAATAAATGATGAAAACTATACTAGGGATCCTGTACCATAAGATAAACCCGAATATTAAAGGTTTTATTAAACAGAAAACTAGGTGACGTTAGCAATAGTATATGAGTGACATACGTTTTAATCATTTAAATCTTTTATGGCGTTTTCACCACATTTATTTTTGTTTTTGAAATCGCGCCAAACCAATACTATTGGTCTATGTTGAATTCAATGGATTAACAATCTATTCATAATTCCTATGTCGAATTAACATGATTGTAGACTTTATTTCATTGAAATCGAAAGGAATCGGAAAAAATCGGAAGGAAAAATTTAAATTACAGGATTTGTTGATAGGTGGCGTTGTACAATCGGCGTCATATAACGTTCATCATTCATCACGATTAAAATATTGCATCACGCAAATTGGCATAATTAAAAAAATACTGATTTATATTCTCCATAAAAAAACATGGGAAAATGTACTAACAGTACTTGAATGATCTCAATTAACATAGATGGTGTATATTCTTTATAAAATTATTAAATATATTTATCGATAATCAACAACTCGATAATTGACAACTCTATAAATGATAACATAACTTACAGAGTGAAATATATAAAAAAAAAATATTTATAATAAAAGTAGCAGTAATTTTGTAAATTTAAATCTTAACAAGCAGCTTAAATAAGTTTTGATAATGTATTAAACAATTAATTTGAACTTTTAAAAACATAGACTACTAAAGAAACGTTAAGTGTTTTTTAGAAAAGAATTGCACTGACATTGACTTTAGTGACTGAGTCGATGTCAGTCAATTTTAAGTTAAAACTATAATATCATTCGTTTATATTTTGGTGTTCTGAATCATTACTATCAATTATTATTACTGTTCTACTATATTTCAATATTTTAAATACTAACAATAATAGAGGAAGTGTCCATTACTGAATTTTACGGAATAATATTAAATAAAACAAAAAATGGTAGGGCTCGATACTGACATGAACCGGGATGACGACTGCGACAATATCGGCCTGGGGTGTGCTCTGGAACACTTCTCCGAAGTCGAGGAGGTGTTGAACATGATTGACAACGTGAAAAACATCTATAACACACCGGTATTTGAAGTGGAATATGACCGACTGTATAATATTCTGAAGCAGTATTATGAGCAGCCACATTTACTCGATCCTCATTTGGATAAGATTTTAGGGAAGTTCTTCTCTATAATCAAACATGAAGATTCGAGTTTTGAACTCAAACACGCGGTATTTAACTACATGTACCAAATCATTAGAGTGAGAGGATATAAAGTAGTTGTGAGACATCTGCCTCATGAGGTAAGATTTTTGCTTGTAATCACTGAAATTTTCAAGATAATTTTGAAGCCTATGATCATCAATTCAAATAAGAAGGAGTAAATCTATTTTAGCATACCAAATCTTAATTATAACAACAACATAATAAGGTCTCATATCATTTAATGTCTGGTTACTCATCAAACAGTTTCTTAGCTTAATATTTCATTAGGAAAAGAGGATTCCAACTTTCCTAATAATTACCCATAACATTTTGAAAGCAATGTTAAGTCTACCAACATGCTTCCCTTGTGGTAAATTTTAGACATAGCTTTTCCTACATAGAGAGACTAGTACTGCATCCTGAATAGAGATAATCTCTACTTTTGTGTTTCATTTAGGTATCTGACTTGTTGATGGTCATAACATTGATTGAGCAACAGAATCCAGATGACAAGGAGACATGGCGGAGCCGATTTGTGCTCCTCCTGTGGCTGTCCATTGTTGTAATCATTCCTTTCCACATGAGTCGCTTAGATGGATTTGCTCCGGAAGCTCCAGGTTTGTTACCTATTTCCATAATATAATATTTATATATTTTATAATTATAAAATTATTAATATAAATAGGGATTTAAACAATACCTAGATTTATTTTTTGGCTGAATATCCCAGAATGAGGGTAATGTTTTTTATATATAAATGAATTTTTTCATTTAGCTGTAGCTTAACTGATCTTTGTAACTTTAAATTATGATTGGATTTTAAACAACTGAAAATTATTGATGGAATAGTTGTTTATCATTTTGTAAACATTTTTTGTGAAACCTGTTTTATTAATTATATTACATTAGTTTATATTTATGTGTGTGTTTATCTTGTTTTCCAGGCGCATCATCTGGCAATCCTGCTAAAGTGACAGTTATGAGTAGAATATTTGACATTTGCAAGGCATATGCGTTAAGCAAAGACACTTGTGCTGAAGCCAGCGCTTACTTAGCATCTAAGTTTTTGACAAGGTAATTGTAACAGTAATAAAGTATGGTGACAAGGTAATTGTAATGGTAATAAAATGTGATGACAAGGTAATTGTAATGGTAATAAAATATGATGGATAATAGAAAATTTTTCAATTATAATTTCTGTTATATATTTTTTACAAAAACAATAAACATTTATTATGTCTACAAGGGATATACAGAGAAACAGAATGATATTTTTGTAAATTAGAAAAAGCTATCAGTTCATCAGGAATTCATAATTCTTTTTCACAAAATTATAAAGCATTTAAACTTTGAAGACAAAATAGAATATTTCCCTAATATTTTTAACATTCCTTCAGGTCAGATGTAAAAGAGTTGTACATGGGCGCTTTTTTTGACTGGGCCTGTGAGCTACATTCCAATTTACAAGAGGAGGAGACTATTTACTATGGTGTGTTGGCTGCAGTAGCTGCTGTACTGAAACATGGGAAGAGAGATGACTTGCTGCCATTTGCACCAAAATTACTTGATTGGGTGACCAAGCAGAATTACCAGCAACATAAGGCAATGTTGGTTAGGAAGTATGGTGTGAAAATCGTGCAAAGAATAGGTAAGAGTCTTTAAGGTTCTATCAAACAGTACAGCCAAGTCGTGATGTAAGAGAATCGAGGTGGAGGTATCATGGCAGGTCATTTGTCTACACATCATTTGTCACATTGGTATATAATAAAGTTAAAGAAAAAGGCATGTTTAAGAATATGAAGTCAACCAATCCAGTATTCGCTAGCATAGTGGACTCTCAAACTGAAGTGAGACTTATGTCCAGCAGTAGCCCCAATAATCTATTAAAAAATATAAGAATTAAAAAACACTTTCTTTACAAAATAAATTTGTCTTGCAGTATTTTCAATTCGCTTTGTTTGACAGATGCCTTTATTATTTTTACATATATCATGTTTTGTATAGACTACAATCAATTGTATATTCAGATTGCATAATTATTTCAAGGGTTGACATTCCTCCGACCTCGAGTGGCGACATGGCGCTACACGCGCGGTTCTCGCTCCCTCGCGGCGACTCTGGGTGGCACAGCGGCGGCCGGCGACACGGAGCCAGCAGTCACGTGCCTGCCTGATGATGATGACCAGGACATTCCACAAGAGGTAAAAAAGTATAATATTGAGTTACCAGGCTATTACAATGGTCTTCATCGTTTCCCAGGTATGGAAATGTATTTGATATGTTTGTGCATTTATAGATTTTTTTTGATTATTTATTTATTTAAATGTTATTGTTATTTCACTACAGTAACGCCAAAAACAAAGTTACGATGTTAGCTCGTATGTGCACTATCTTTCTTTTTGTTTTTATATTACTAATCATAAGTAGTATTTTCTTTTTACATCCATGGACATCTGTAATCAACCCCAGATAAGATTAGATATTCCTACCTGAGGTCGGCCACAGATGCGCCGCTACCCCTAAGGACTAAGCTGGAACGCCTCGGAAAAGTTTGTCTCCTTTACCACACCCTTCAAACCGGAACACATCAGCGCCTAACACTGCTGTTATTAGGTAGAAATAGATGTGGCAGTGGTGTCGCCGGAGTCGAACTACAAAGGGTTCTACCACCTTCTTTAGTTTGTGGACTTTCAAAAAGTATTCTATATGAATCAATTTTGAATAAATGAGATTTGAATTTGAATTAATAACCAGTAAAGATGTACGTAAAGCTATACTATAGTAACTTCTGATAACTTTTAGATGAATAATATCTTTTATTATTTAGTAAGTAATAGTAGTGGTAGTTAATAAGCTTCCCTGTTTTCAGGTGGAAGACGTAGTGGAGTTGTTATTGTGTTCTCTCCGTGACGACGACACCGTAGTGCGATGGTCCGCCGCTAAAGGTGTAGGGCGGATCGGTGCGCGCTTGCCCGCGTTGGCTGCGGCCGATGTTTGTGAGAGCGTGCTCACACTGTTCGCTGAACACGAGCGGGATACCGCTTGGCACGGTGGTTGTATGGCTTTGGCAGAGTTAGGTGAGTTAAAATTATATGTGATGTTTATGTTACATTTTGTCCATTCATTTCATTCAAAGGATAATTGTGCTATATAGAAATGTTAATGGTAACAATAAAAAAGGGTTGCATATAAAATTCAGATTGTATTTGCATATACAAGCAAGCAATTTACTTGACAGTAAGTGTACTCTGGTGTTCATGGACAAATGTAATCAACTCCAAATATCATTGCATTGTTGCCCGAGTTCAGCTACAAATTTATTGCTATCCTCTGGGTATTAAATTGGTATACCGTATAATCTTATTTGTGCTCACTAGCAATATAATATAGGTATGTAAATAATAAAAAAAGGCTCGTTGATATTTTCAAATTTAACTATAAAATAATTACTATAAAAAGTGTCTCAGGCGGCGCAAACTTAACATTTCAACGGAGGTGCAAAATTCAAATCATGCTAGGAGTGCTCGTGCCCTGAGAACTAGATAAATGAAGGTTTGGGTCAAGTATCGAAACGTATTTGGGTTTGCCATAGATAAGTAAAAAATACTCACTCTTAACAAGAAAACGTACCCAGTTTTGAGAATTGAAATAGTTGCGTAAGAAAGTTTTGCCACGTCTCCGTGCAAAAATGTCCCTAAAATATTTGTAATAATTATTTATTTATGATGTAAATTACGCAGTATTAATTATTTATTCGTAAACTTTATCTAAAAATGTTTTTATTTGTCAAGGATTAAAAAAAAAAAGAACTTACTAATAAGCCGTTTGTGGCTTCATCCAATTTCAAGACGGCGATGTATCTTTACTAATCTATGGGGCTTGTATGTCAGCTCGCCGCGGGCTGCTGTCCCCGCGGCAGCTGGGCGCGGCGGTGCGCAGCGTGGCGGCGGCGCTCGAGCGGGACGAGGCGCGCGCGGGCGGCGGCGCGGGCGGCGGCCGCGCGGCGCGCGACTCGGCCTGCCACGCCGCCTGGGCCATCGCGCGCGCGTACGATGCTACGGCGTTGGCGCCCCACGCGCAACTGTTGGCTACGAGTCTGATAGCTACTGCTTGCTTCGATCGAGAGGTTTGTTTCATTATCATTAATTATGTACTAATAAGAAAATATAAACAGTTTGGTACATGGTGCTCGCGCGGAACAAGCTGTATGAAGTGGTGGAATAGTAGCGCCACACGCGCATCTCCTGGCTACAAGTCTTATTGCCACTGCGTGTTTTGATCGAGAGGTTTGAATAATTATCATTATTTACATACAAATAAACAAAAGAACAATTCAGCACATGGTGCTCGCGCGGGACAGCTGTGTGAGGTGGTGTAGGTAGTGGTATAGTAGCGTGACGCGGCCTGCCACGCCGCCTGGGCCATCGCGCCGGCGTATGATGCTACTGTACTAGCGCCGTACGCGCATCTGTTGGCCACAAGTCTTATTGCCACTGCGTGTTTTGATCGAGAGGTTTGTTTCATTGTCATTATTTACATACAAAATAGTAAAAAAAATAGTTCAGTACATGGTGCTCGCGCGGGACAAGCTGTGTAGGTGGTGGGATAGTAGAGTGACGCGGCCGGCGGTTACATGGCTTTCTCCCTTGAATCGTAATAGATAGGAACTGTAATTTTTGGAATAGTCAGTACTATGGCCATTATCATAGCAAATACAAAAATAAAAGGGAGTTTCCATACAAGGAAAAGCCATCTAACAGCGTTTTTATTTATCTATTGCTAATAATAACGTATAGATTTTTCTAAATTGACCGCTCAATAATTATTTCAGTAAAAATATTTTAAATTAATGTAAAATAGTAGTAGTTAAACGTACACTGTATTTGTCAACAGATAAACTGTCGCCGTGCTGCCTCAGCCGCGTACCAAGAGAACGTCGGTCGGCACGGCATGTTCCCGCACGGCATCGACGTGCTCACCACCGCCGACTTCCAATCCGTCGGGCCGCGGAACAACGCCTACTTGGTCATAGCGCCCCAGATAGCCGACTATCCGGAGTACACCCAACCCTTGGTCGATCATCTCGTCGACTTGAAGGTGCAGCATTGGGACTGCGCTATACGAGAACTGGCCGCCAAAGCGTTGAACAAACTTACAGAAAAAGTGAGTAATTATTGGATATTTTTCGTATATAAACTTCACATATAAAGAGACACTGGCATCTTATTTTGATAATTCTGATATTTGATACACATTTAAAATTGGAAATTGGAATTCTTACTTGATACATATCTTGTCATTAAATCTTTGACAGGCATGTCAGTAGGTTAACCTAGGTTAAGTAGGTTAATTTTTAGATTATTTTATGTTTTATCCGTTTTCATAATAGAAATAAACGTTTAGAAGTATACCAAAATGTCTGAAGTAAGTGCAAAATTTCTTGTAATGCCCGGTCTAATATTATATGCTATGCAAAAATATTTTATCATTACAATCTGTGTACTAGTAGAATAAAACTAGTCCTAAATCAGTAATTTGTAGTCCTTATTCACTTTAATTACGTGTATTTTTATAGATTCCGGAGTACGTAGCGACAACCGTGCTTCCCAAGCTGATAAAGAATACGGAATCTATAGATCTGAACGTGCGACATGGCGCCATACTTGCGATCGGGGAAGTTATATACGCTTTGTCGCAAACCAAGTTATCTAATGGTATGTGTTAAAATATAGGATCGTTAATACTTTAAATAATAAAATCTTATTTTCTTAGCTCAGACACATCTTTATTTCTCTAAATATTTGACAAGAAGTAATAACTCAGAAAACATTACCAAAGAGTTTAGTAACCTAT
Organism: Epargyreus clarus clarus; assembly: GCA_014595695.2. Taxonomy (NCBI): domain Eukaryota; kingdom Metazoa; phylum Arthropoda; class Insecta; order Lepidoptera; family Hesperiidae; genus Epargyreus; species Epargyreus clarus. The sequence continues at coordinate 1,737,883 of JACTTY020000006.1, forward strand.
AACAATACTTTTTGGATATAAAGATTATAATATTTACTTATTTACAACAGTATGTATTTTCTTATATTTACAATTGTCGTGTATGGTACTAAAATTGTAAAATCATATTAGTAGCTTTTTAACATATATTGAAAATTCATAGATGAATATTATGCATATAATTGTATTAATTAGGGAAAAGTATTGGTAAGATTGTGGTAATAAGAATAACTTCAAATAGGTAAAAGTGATTTAAAGACTGGCCAATTTTGTCGTACTTTAAAATGTATTAAGTCATTTAAATATACTTTTGTCAATAAATACAATGTAATGTACCCGCGCGCAGACACATACATATGCGCGGACACACACACACGTACGCACACACCCACATAAACGCACGCACACATCCTCCGGAACAATTTAGTAAAACAAAACACTGTTACAGGCAAGACCGCGGACAGTTTGATTTCGGAGGAGGTGTCAGTATCGGTCCGCGGGCTGGTGGCGCGGCTGCGCGCGCGGCAGCAGCTGCGCGGGCTGGGCGGCGAGCTCATGCGCCAGGCCTGCTGCCACGCCATCGCGCGCCTGGCCGAGGCCGCCGCGCCCTACCACCAGCACCCCACCGTCGGTGAGTGTGACGTCAGCGTCGGTCCGCGGGCCGGCGGCGCGGCTGCATAACCCACGAAATGTACAATAGTGTAATGTATAATCTGTGACCGAAATCAATCTTGAAGGTGATGAGGCGAAATCATTATTTTTCATAACTCAAACATACGAGTATACAAACTTTCCTTTTAATGGATACTGATATGAGTTATTTCTATTCACAGATGAATGGTTAAACCTCATTGAAGAGTGTCTCGCCCATGAAGTACAAGTTATACGCGAAAAGGCGATAGTCGCATTGCCGCTTGTGTTCGAAGAATACTTACGCAACGACAGTTTCATGTATGGTGAGCTGACGGCGAGGGAAAAACGAACTCAACTTATGGAGAAGTACTGCGAGCAGCTGAGCAGTACTAGCGTTAATGGATTGGTGCTGCGGATGGGATACGCTCGCGCTGTGGGTAAGTTCTTACGTATCTATAAAATGTTCTTCTAATATTTTAATATAGGTATTTCAAAAGAAGTGCCTTTATGTAAGCCAGTGTCTTTCTCGGCGTTTTGTAATATTTGCACTCCATAAGTACGTAACAGTTTTAGAAATGAGGAAATGGATTTCGATTGCAGTTTCACACGAAATGCACGATTTGGAATCAGTGATACAGGATATTCATATGTGAATGTACCCATATTTTTTCATACCTTTTCAAGTATCATATTTTTATCACTACAGGTTCTTTACCAAAATTCGTTCTCACCGAGCACCTCCAAACGGTCATCCATTCGCTAATAGAATGCACGAAGGTGAAGGAAGGAACACAAAAATGGGCGGAGTCTCGTCGTGACGCTGTTATAGGGCTGACTGAAGTGTGCCAAACGATGGGCGTTGTCAATGGGGTGGATAAATACGTGGGGGAGATACTGCAAGCCCTGCTGGAGTGTCTCTCAGAGTATACCATTGACATGAGAGGCGATATTGGTGCGTGGGTTCGGGAGGCTAGTATGACTGGTGAGTTATTGTTTTTTTTAGTTACCTATTTTTCTTACTGGTAGGTAATTTAAACATTCGATGTGATACGATTAAAAAGCTGTTGCCTAAAATTTGAACTCTTTCATATGACATATCTTATTTGTAACTCGGAGTTGTTGATTAAAGGTGCTCACCTAATATTCATACCTGGGACCTTTAACGTGAGAAATCAATATTCATACCATTGCCATACCATTAGAGCTCGTTAATGTGTCAGTGTATTGCCGGCAGGTTTGCTGTCCATCTGTCGTCAGTGTACAGTCGAGGCGCCCCGGCTGATCTCGGCGGAAATTATGGCAGACATAATGTGCGGCATCGCGCAGCAAGCTGTGGAGAAGATTGACCGCACGCGGGCCCACGCAGGCAGAATCTTCACTTCATTGATTTACAAGTGAGTCGATTGTTTTATAGTAGTGAACGAGAATGTAATCTATGTGGTGTGTACGATGGTAAGTAATTGTCGCTCATGGACATAACCAACAGAGATTCTACCTAAAGCCGATCACAAATGAATTGCCACTCTTATAAAGGGCGTCCGTTGAAACTGACGCGGGTATATTCTCGCGTGTTTGTGTTGAATTCATATTCAAATTCTTTATTTGCTAGAACACAGTTATTACACAGATATTATGTACATACTACAGTTCAGTGTGGTCTACCCCGTATAAGGTTTGCAAAATTCATCAACTTTTTTATAAATTAAAATATGTTGCTAATTAAATTATGTTGGCATTACTTGCATGGCATGGCATTACTTAACTAATAATAATAATTACATAAGCATCAAGTCAATAATAATAAGAAATAGTATGAGCTGCATCAAAAACCTATGCGCGTACGACGCGTTTTTATACGCGTGGATTTGAAGCCGTACAGAGCGAACGCTTTAAAGTTCTCGAAAGTTTATTTTGTAAGTTTACTTGTCTTTCAATCATAAGTGTGAGTACATAATTCTTTATATAAAATACATCTATATTGCTTTTTTTATGTGAAACATCTATAGCCGCACGTAAAACCGATTTCTGTCGTGGCGACGCATGCCGTGGCGACACGTCGCCACGCTATACGATGGTATATATATACAGTATATATGCAGTAGTGTGTACGGTGTGGCGACACGTCGCCATGCGCAATCGAATTCAATAGTCATCGTTATCTGGAAAAAAAACCGTAATATTTTATTTTATCATTATGACATACTTAGTTCCTTTCACAATATGTTCTTTTCTGCATATTACTTTTACAAAATAATGTCGATGTTTCACATCTGCCAGGCGTCCCGTGACGGCTCACATTTTTTTGTATAAAATCTCAATACGATTTAAAACAAGGATTACGTTTAATTCGACGTAAAAAAATAATTATTACCATAACTATTAAGAAGACTAAACAAATATAGTAATCATTCCAACAAGTCTCCCAAATTAATAATTAACCATAAGGCTGAACATGATAATTTCTATTAACAGCGAACCTCAAATAATGAACATACCGCACCACGAAGCGTTGAAGCGCATCTTCCCTGCCGAGGAAGTGGAGTTGCGGCCGTCGCGCGAGGAGGACGAGTGCGAGGCGAGCGAGAGCTCGCACGTGGTGCTGTGGCTGTTCCCCGGACACACTATGCCGCGGTTTGTGCAACTGCTCGAGCATGAGGCGTACCGGTATCACGTGCTCAAGGGGCTCGTTGTTAGCGCTGGGGAGCTTACTGAGAGCTTGGTGAGTTATGGATGGAATTTTGTTCTATTTGGTACTAAAGATGTAGGATTTATCCCGGTTTGCCTCTAGAGGAACCACCGCCACACTTATTTCTGTCTAATACCGAGAGTGTTAAACGCTGCTGTATTTTGATTTAAAGAATGTGGTACGGGATTTTTTTCGACTAAGTCCACAGATATAGCAAAGAATCTATCTCCTATCTCGGATTGGACTATGTAGCGAGTTGCAGGGTAGACAATATAATTGAATCTAGAGTTGATTATTATCATTAAAATTGGGTCTCTATGCTACATGTACGTAGCGTAATACGTATATATGTATTATGGTTTCTCTGAAGTACTTTGGACACAAAAAGGGTCAGAAAAACTCTAAAACGAAATATTTTCTAAATCACTCTTTAACATTTTCCAATCAAGAATAAATATGGGGTTACACCGACGGCCAGCAGTCCTACGGAAGTACAATGCATCAATCAATGCATTTATCGGTCGCTCAGTACATTAAGATTATACAAATCAATTCGCATTTTTATGTAACTGTCAATAATTTTAATTGATTATTCAATAGATTGAATCATCTCTATCTCTAAAATTAAACAAAGACTGATATTTCATATATTTGGAAAAAGTAATTTTACGAAAAAAAAAAATTTGATATACGCCTCCAATTTCCTGAAATGTGGCTCAATTTCATCTTCCAAAGAGTCATAAAATGACGAAACTATGAAAAAACTTTGATACTTTATCTTATCTATGTTTTTTAGCAATATTGTTGGAGTAATCATGACTGTTATGTCATTATTATGGTCTTTCTAATAATTTATATTAAGGTCTCGTTTCTTCGTTCCAGGTAAAACACACTACTCAGTCATTATATTCTTATCTGAATACGTTGCACGAAGACAAAGAAACGCTCAAATCTATATGCGACACCATCATCAAAATATTCGCGGATAACTTACATGTGAAGAGAATCACTGGTCCCATGTTTAATTTCTTAGATAGGCTTCTAAGTTCAGGTAATACTTCTCTGACTATGTATACAGTATTTGAAAAAGATACCGAGATATTTCGCACAATATTCTATTCTATTAGCCTAATCTTTTCTCTATTCCCTGTTCATACTCGAATATTAATATATTGCTTTTTGCCTTCTATAAATGCTTTTATATTCAAAACGGATTTCTTTAATTGTAACATACCTAAAATAGTCCCAAACACCTTATACAAATTCATATGACTTTATTGTTCTTCAGATTCTAATTTACTTAATCATTTTGTAGGTTCAATTTCTCCCATCTTAGAAGATAAGGAGTCTACATTTGCAATGGATGTATTGAAATATTTGCAATTGGAGCTTCGAGGAGGGAAGAATATTTATAAACTCTTAGATTCCATCAATGTTTTATGTCAATTGATACAGGTAAGTTTTCCATTTTAATGTAGAACATGGTTCTACCCCTAACCCCTAAACCATGTGCGATTCGACACTGGCGGCACCACCACCACCACACTTATTTGTACCTAATAATAGCAGTCTTAAGCGTTACTGTGTTCTGGTTTGAAGGATGTGATAAGGAAGACATACATTTCCGAGGCGTTCTAGCTTAGACTTCAGGTTCAGGAGTTAGTTGCGCATCTGTGGCTGACCTTAGGTGGGAATCTAATCCTATCTGGGGTTGATGACAGATATGCATGGGTGGTAGTAACTACTTACCATCGGGTGGGCTGCATGCTCGCCTGCTACTCCAATATTATAAAAAAATCTATGGTGAAATCCTATCGCGCCTAATATGTCGCATAATGTATGTGTATATGTATGTATATTTATACTAATATTATAAGGAGGAAAACTTTGTTTGTTTGATTGTAATGAATAGGCTCAAAAACTACTGGACCGATTTTAAAAATTCTTTCACCATTCGATCGCTACATTATCCACGAGTAACATAGGCTATATTTTATATGAAATGCATTTGATAAATAGATTTTGAAGCGGTACAAAGTTTGCCGGGTCAGCTCGTATAATATATATGTATACTAGTGGGGCCCGCGGCTTCGCCCGCATTTTAAAGAAATAATATGATATACATAAAACGGAAAATGTGTACCTATATAGATATATACATTGGAATGACAGTAGTGCCATCCGTCGAAAATTGGTCTTACCAACTCCCAAACCCTCGTGGGCTCTTGGACAACAACTTTGTTAAAGATCATCACTTGATCAAATGCATAGTTTCCGATTCTATAACTACTTACGAATTAAAAATTAATTAAAAAAACCTTTTCCCACGGACACGCACATACGCGTGTGTATGTCACTGAACTCGTACACGTGCGCGTTTAGGTGGGCGCGGCGGTGTGCGCGCGCGCGCTGGGGCAGCTGGTGATCTACCTGTGCTACGCGGACCGCTACGTGCGCCGCTGCGCCGCCGCGCGCCTGTACGAGGCGCTCACGCTCTACGGCGACGTGTGCGCGCTGCCGCAGGAGGACCTCGATCAGGTACGCTAGCGTCGTCCTGCGTTTGGGGCATTTAGGGAGAATGGGCTAGGATGACCTAGGTAGGGGGTTACTATCATATCTTAAAACAATATTATTTTAATCATACTTTAACTTTTTTTTGCAGGAAATTTAACTTTTTAAGCAAAATATGACAATTTCAGTTGGTTTTATACAATGGATAAGGGAAAAATTAATAAGGGTTTGAGTTTGTTCAACTGTGTATAACGGACTATGATGGTTTTTAAAAGATGGTGCTAGGCCCCCAGACCACACTCGGTTCTTGCGTAGAGAACCCAATCCCTCCAGTCCCCCCATCATTATCACTGATACTTATTCATCCTTTTGGGCGTTTTGAGAGAATGGGCTCGAATCCCTGACCAGCAAGAGAAGACCGTCGACCCACTTGAGTCTTGTGTGAAGACCCCTCCCCTACCATTATCCCAGATTTCTCACCCAACGGCGGTACATTGCACCGAGGTTGTTAAATCCTTGAGTATTGACCGTGTAAGAAGGGATACCTCATAGCCCGTACTATTACTAGAGAGAGGCGGTTGGGAAAAATAATGGAAAATATTTTTTGCCAACATACAAATGAAATGGACATCACAATGTTAACTAGTAATATTTTACAAAATTAGTAATGTTTACTTCCAACTTCAGTCAGCAACTTCAAACCGTTGACACGCATTTATTTATTGAAGTTATACCTTTTTAGCCGAACCATGACTGAGAGATAAATTATTGGTGAAACAGTTTTTGTAACAGTATTGTTAAGTTACAATAATAATGTGTGAGACACTCGCATTGCATATAAATATTAACAATCGCGGAAAGAGATTATTATTTTATTTTAGGCCTACCTATCTCACCTTCAATCATTCAATCAATATTAGTGCCAAATTAATTTAAAACTCACAGATTATAAAAAAACAGATACACAAATATTTGTTATTAATCTGCCGAGGTAAGAACTGTTAACATAATGTTTTTATTAATAGCACTTTTTGCATACAAAACCATTAAAATTTTAATGAAGTTGACATTTTATATGTGCGGAGCCACAACCAAAATAATTATGTACAAATATTTTAGTGTGTTATATAGGGTTTTTTTTTCAACTGGCATGAATGTCGAAATCCGAAAGAAAAAATCTATCATGTTAACCGGTAATTTAACCAATGAATTTACTAAAAAAATACACGGTTATTACGTTACCCTACCAGTGTCGTTTATAAAAATAATTCTTAAAAGTAAGGATAGAAGATTAAGGTGTTTACTGTAAACATTAAAATGTTCATTTTAAGAAAGTATTATTTTCTTATTTCGTATATTGTAGAAGCCATCCATGCCCAAATGAACGAAATCCCAATACTTGCTTTTTTTTAGGTCATGTCGGTGCTCGCAGACACTGATTGGGAGCGAGACGTGAATGAACTGAGGCCTATACGTAATGAAATTTGTGATCTCATGAACATCAAACGTCCGGTGATGAAACAGAAGGCGCCTTGAAGACTCCGCTTAGCAATTAGTGGCTTAACATATCCTTCGCTTAAGGCGCTTGTTAAGAACATATATTTATTCCAGTGATATCTCATAATGTAATACATTTATTTCTTATTTTTTTATACACTAGTATTAACAAATTGCATTATGTATGTACGTGATAAGATGATATAATACACGGAATCGAAAAAATGTTTTAAGATTCCACTAAATTTCACAATGTGTGCTACTATTCTTTTTTGTGAAAGAATGCATTTATGTTTTTTACGCAAGCAAATAATATACTCATTTTTACTATTTCAATTGTTTTATTTACATTAAAGGTGTTACTTTGTGACGATAAAAATATTACCTAAAATCCTTAAGCCTAATAATACCTTTTTAATGTGATTATTTCTCTCTTATAAATATGAGAAAAACCCTTACACCATTAATTGGACGACAAAATTGTAACCATTCTTTTCCTTAAAAAAAAGAAGAAAAAATCTGAACAAATGCATGAGCAAATATTTTTTTCTCTACAATTCTCTATTTTCGTATTATCAAAAGCTTTTAGCTTTTTGTAGCTTTATTTTGTTGCCTTTAATAATTTAGCCGACAATTTGTAGTTGAGCGGGATCTTGCGGTGCCTCAGCGATCAGATTTGCCCAGAAAGTACCGTAGTTCTTCAAAACCGTGCCACTGTAAAACAAAATATAATTTTTATAAGAATTATTCTTTTATGGTGTAACTAGGGTTTCTAAAAAATCAATATTCACTTAAGTCATAAAAGCCATTACTATAAATCAATTTAAGGAGAAGATTTAAAGTCCGAATCGTTATTCTATTAGCATTCGATGAAAGTAACATCCAGTTTCTTTTATCTTCAGAACACGAGACGTTACTCTCGTACATTAACTACACGCAGTTTATCTAAGGTCACTGCGTTAAGCACTTATGATTACTCGTATGTTACACAACATTAAATGGGTCGAAGTGAAAGGAGTCTGTCTTTAGGGTACGGAGCAACGACACCAATATTTCGTATCGGAGTCCACATATGGAAATCAATTTGGACCAATTACAGTGAGACTAATGTTTGGAAAACGGATGATGAAATATTTTGTATGGATATAGTAACTTTATGTCAATGTATATATATTGCATGGTAGGTATGCACAGAACAAAAAGACGTTTGTATGGTAACTACTATTTATTTTTATTTTTTTTATAATTATACCTAAACGATGAGGCAGACGGGCTACCTGATGGAAAGTAGTCACCGTCGCCTATGGACATTTGCAACACCAGAGGAGTCGCCAATGCATCGCCGGCTTTGAAGGAGAGCTCTTTTTACACCTTTTATGAAGAGCCCCATGTCATAGCGCTCCGGGAATACCTCAGAAGGAAGTTCATTCCACATCTTGCACGTCCGAGGCAAGAACGTCCGTACTAGACATAACTAGGTACATAGTGCGTCCTAAACTACCCTAAAACTCGTAAAACAACAATGTGTGATCGCCGGCCATACATGCAACTTGTACATGAACACCACGAGTGTAGCACGTGGATAAATGTATATTAACATCACATCATTATCTTACTTAATTTGCGATAAAATACTAATTAAACAGAACAAAAGTCCCAGTACTTGCTTTAGTTTATAAGACGCCCACACATACATTTGAATTTTTATCTAAGTTTTAACTTATTCAACTCTCATGGATGACAAAATTAATAATTAAAGTATTGGTCTGATAGATCTCATCGCTAGTAGCATTTAATACGATGAGGATTCCCATCTTATACATTACATAATAGGTTAGTAGCTTAGGTAGGATATTCATGGCTTTTTGGGCGTTACCTAGGCTTAGCCGTTAACCATTTTACGATAACGATATCAGATTGAAAGTTCCAGTAACCAAAAGAAAGCTCCTTCAAATACAAATATCATAACTTTCGAATGTTGATTTTTTGTTGATACTCAATAGTCTCGATACCTACAGCAGGCTCTGAAGGCTAGGGTTCACATATCAAGGTACTATTACTTACGTAAAATATACTCTGCCGTGCGAGTCCGGTGGCGCCTTCCATAATAGCGTTGCTCTTGTTTTCTCCCGCGGGTCGGCGTGAGTAATGGACGCGCACTCGGGGTGAATGGTGGTGTTAGGAGCTTCCTCCCACGCGCCGAGCCATTCATTCGTCTCCGCTGAGCGAGCTTGGATGAAGAAACCTTTGAATGGCTCCGCCCCTTCTATTGTGACTGGAAATATTACGTTACGATTCAAACGTGAATTAGTAATATTAGGTTGTCATATCACGGCCCACGCGTCAGTTATTATTGTTGTTTAGACCTACAGTGATGTCAAGGACGTTTTAGGGAAAGCCGAGGCCCCTAGGCTTGTAAAATTTTGGGGCCCCATTAAAAAGTAATGATAATAAATATTACTCTGCAGTTATTTACAGAAAGGGAATCAATTTATTTATTTGAGTAAATTACAAAAAGGTATAATGGCTTTTCCTCTTGGAGGACCTCTTGAGGTCGAGACCCTGGGCACGGTCCCCACGTGCTCTTATTGTAAAACTGGTAGATAATGGACACGAGCCAGCCAAAGTCAATTATTGTGGTTAACAAAAAATATTAGACTGCGAAACAACATTGCCTCTTTCAATCCTATAGGTACATCAACCAAGTTTCGGGTCGTTGAAATTTCAAAATACAAAAGTGCATGAGCAATAAATATGTGAATTTGAATTACTTCTCTATTATTGCAACACGGTCGGAGAGTATGCATTAAAAAGTGTTAAATTTTTTTCGAACGAGCTTAAAGCCAAAAACAGTTAAATTTAGTATTCGCCCAGCCGTTTGACGGGTTTCCGCAACTTCGGAGGAGGAAATTCTCGTAAACCCTTAAATATGCACCATAATGATTAACGCGTAAATAATTACGATAACAATGTTCTAAGTAGGTACGCGTACCAGATATAATAAATCCACATCATTTCATATATTTCGCAGCTACAAGTTAACTAACATTTACTTGAACTAATTTTGTTCTCAAAATTAAATCATTATATGGTAAAAAATGTTCAATTCGTTGCTCGTTAATTAACCGAGCAAGCAACCAAGTAATGCCATAAGAAGTATGACCTACAATAACATCAGATTGGGTATTGCATAACCAGTGAGCGGCGTATTACACACCGATAGTAGAGCAAGATTTTATCAATGAATTTGTTTTTACTAACTACTGAACTAACTTGACATTGAAAATATAATAAAAGTAGATATGTAAATATTGTTATATCATTTTATACGGTTTAACGTATACGAAATTAAGTCATGTTTTACGTACATCTATATGAATTAACTGTTGTATATTATGTAGACAATTGTACATAACCTCAGGTAGGAATATCTCATCCTATCTGAGGTTAATCACAGATGGCCATGGGCGGTAGTAGCCACTTACCATCAAGTGGGCTGCATACTCGTCTGCTCCAAAAAAAAACATATTTCTGTATTAACATCATTTCAAGCCAGAACAAAGCAAAGAGGTAATAGTAATAGTACTAATCAAAACAGGCTTTAGGTAATAGAATCTAATTATGGTAATTATATAAATTAAGAAATTTTATCAGAGGGTAATGTTTTACAAGCACCTGCGAAAATGAGACATACATTCATTTTTATTTTAGCATATTGGATTCGTTTTAATTTTGATAATTCTTAAGCAGTAATTTTTGTTGTTATAATATTTAGGTAGAGTAGGTATATTGTATAGTAGCTATATTATCTAGTATTACTAGTAAAAATAAAGTTATTTAAATGTTTTGGCCTACGTATCGTGACTAGAACGAATCAATTTTTTATCATTGCGATTTTTGAGCAAACATCTCGAGCACGAATGAAATTATGAAGTTAGTTTTATTTTGCGTTTTTGCAATAGACATTTGCAATAACTGTATTCAGCATGTTGCTGCAATTTGATTATATTGGAGATTACACACTCGGGAGATGGAGTATCTACTTAATTGCGAAATCAGCTTACAATGAACATCATACTTAGACCAAAGTTTTTTTGATTTAACATCAACATCGTATAGGTATTTTAAACTCGCTCTCTCTCAGGTGCGCCCAGGGCCCGATTTAGGGAACGGCAGGCGGGACTACTGCTGCGGGGCCTCCATAAGAAAGGGGCCCCAATATAGAGAAAAACTAACCAAATTTGTACGTGTCGATAAGTTACCTATAGGTACTATGTTTTCCAAACAGTATTAAAGCGTGTGATTTTCCAAACAGTGAAATAATTTTATTTTGTGGACATTAAAAATTTGAAAGACTATTTTCCCCAGGACCTCGACACCTCTAAATGCGGCCCTGGATTCAACTTGGTGGAAAGTTTATATTTTATGCAGAAACCCATTTTCTAGGCAAAAATACACTATTTCAATTAGTTATTACTAAAAATCTACTTTGGGTTGGGGTGTATATTATGAGCAAATCCCCAATAACGAGTAAGTACAAAAATTGAAGAGTGTGACTGAATTTTTATTTTTATGGTCATTGCTTTTTTACGTACAACTAAAACATGTGTACGAGTTAATCTTGCTAAAATTGCTAAACTATTAAATTGAATATTTAGTATTCTTTGAAAACATTTAACAGACATTAACAACCGGATTTTTTGCCTCAAACCTATTTCTCATAAACTTCAGAATTTCGTAAAATACAGAATTGAACAAACCTGTAATCTGGCTGTTGGGCGCGTAATGAGCTGAAGAAGCCACCACTCTGTAGGGGAGGGAAGACGGCGGCTGGGTCCGGTGCTGGCCGTGGTTGGGCTGGTTCGCGCGGTCCTTCACACATGCATCTATTGGCGCACCGTCGGGGAAACTTTGCACGCATACACTACATACCAACACTACTAGAACTTTCGATAACATTGTTAACTCAATTTTACTCGAAAACTATTTTATTTTCTTTTTAATTTACCCTTAAATTTAATTTATGTTTAAGCTACTTTTTTGGAGATAACTAGTCGAACATCCAACTTGGACTGTGCGTGTCCCACATGTTACGCTCACTTTTGTATGCGTTCGAATTCGAAAGGATCTAGATTTATCCGATTAAAGCGCCAGCCAGTTAGATGTATAAAAATCTCAAACTAATTACTTAAATATACATTGCTAATAAAATCAAGATAGGTTACTTACTATACACAATTAATGTTTTTCACTACAACTTTGAAAGGTGACAATTGCGTAAAGTGGCTTATCTTTTTGTCCAATTTTATGTTCAGGAAATTAAGTATCTTGACATTATCAGTACAAGGGTGTTAAATTAATGTAATGATTTAAATTGATACATTTTATTAAAAATAATAAGTTAGAGCAGAACGAAAAACAATTAAAAGCATTATAATAAAATATTTCCACACGATTTTTTAAAATCTTTCACAATTGTTTTTAATGTCAGTTCATAACAGTGTACTACATATTATCAAACGAATAATAAGATTACTCTTCCACGAAAATAATCTTATCTTCCTCTTTTCTGTTCGGTGAGAGAAGTTCAGGATTTAAGACCACGTCTTTATTATCATTGGTTTCAATATATTGCATTATTTCGTCAAACATATTTTCACAATCTTCGTACTCAGAATCAACATCTGTTGTATTGCCTTTAGGTTTCTCGGGGTCTATATCATTAGTTTGTTTTTTTACCTCTTCTATATTGTTATGTTCTGGATTAATAGGGACTTGGTTGTTATCAATATCCGGCTCTTTTGTTTCAATAGACGTTTCATTATTGTTGAACGGTCTTATCTCATAGCCCTCCACAGAATTATTGTAAATGGTCCCTGCTGGTGAAGAGATCCAATCTGGACAACCTATTGATACACTAGACACGTTAGTAAACCCATAATAATCATCAACTTTAGATTGTCTGTTTGCTATGAATCCAGAATCATTATCCACATCTGATCTTTCTAGGCAATCGTAGCCTTCGTTACAATACCCATGTTCAATAGTTTCATACACAGGGTCTAAGATATCTGCCAATCTTTCACTGGCCTGAATAGAAATTATTTCAGCGACATGTAGTTTCGGTTTCATTGTAGCGTACTGATGTTTCCCGTCTTCGGTATTTTGTGATTGTATACCGGTGCTATAAGTAAGTCTTCTATCTGAATTTGGTTCTACGCTCATACGTGGATAGTTTGATCCTCGAACGCGTGATACTACTGCATTTTCTGTTTTTTTATACGTTGCTTTGACTAGAGAATGGACCTGAAAAGAATGGTACTTTGTAAATATTGTTATTGATCTCAGTAAACTTTTCTCTAGGACTTCTAAGTAATGTGTTTACCTCTTTGTTGACATAGCAGAATAACATCGCCACAACGAATCCTTGCAGACCTTCGATTGAGTAAGATATGTAGTAGTATATTTGTTCCCCCATGCAATTTGTTGTATTTGGACGAATAGCAGTAAATATGAATTGTATTCCAAATATCGGCATCAGAAATAGAGACGCTTTGACAGTGTTTCTAAAAAAGATATTATTATTATTTATATGAAGGCAAGACTAAGAGATAAACCTAATAGGCGACCTGATGAGAAGTAGACAACATCAGAACATTTGTAACACCAGAGGATTGACCAAATACATGATAGCTCCAAGTAAATTATGCCCGATTTGAAGTGTCCTATATCGTAAGGCTCTGGCAAATTTTGAACAGGACATTTTAATGTCAGTTCTTGGCTAGCGGTGATTAAAAGACGGTGAGTTTGGGGCACAAGACAAAACAGTTTCTCGGAGCTTTCACCAAAAAGCTAGAACTTGCAGAAAAAACATTGGTATTATGGCGTTTGTTTGGTTATAATTGTATACGTATTTAGTATATTTTAACTTTATTTAATACAAGTAAAATTATAATCGACTTTATAGAAATAATACGGTTTATCTTACAATTGATTAACGTTCTCGGAATTCCTTATCTTCGTGAGCAAGACTCTCAGAACATCGATAAATAATGCTGTATTGACAACCAGTATAGCAATCCTCGGAGCGTCTAAGGCCCATTGAATGTTCTCTATAGTGTACACCACCCAACAAGAGTGATCGTTGAGTTGACCCATCACTACTGCCCATGTCACTACGGGCAATACAGCTACAACTGTAAATAATTGAAGAAAATATTAAAACTTGATACAGTAAAAGTATAATCAATTGCATATGATGTTAAAATATTACAAGTCATAATCATAATCATCAACCCAATACTGTCCACAGTTGAGCACATATCTACAACCGCAGAAGGCACTAAAAGCAGTTTTTAAGGGAATTGCAGGGTTATCACTTATAATTATATACATTTTAGAGATATTTTTAATAAGTTTTCACGGATGTGGAACTCTATTAATTCGCACTTCACCAGGATGGTAGAATACGGCCTAAACTCTTCTCAGCCTGAGACTCTCAGACTACGAGTCCATAGTAACGGGTTAGACCACGGATCTCCACGCAGCCAGGGAGACAATGGGTTGACGACTTACAGGGAATATCTACGCGTATTTCGTTCTAACCTGCGCCAATCCCATACAGCCAAATCACCTTCAGTTTCTGCCTGAACACGGCCACAATCAGCCTGTGCAAGTACACTCCCTCCACGGACATACAGACAAACACCGCGTTGGCAGCGATCCTCTCCGCCACAGCCAGAGTGCGGCAAGCGATGCTATGGCGAGCCATCGCTGTGTCCCCGGCATTTGTTAGCTCGTCGATGTACACCTAGAAAAATGTCCCTTAAATTAAATGAATTGTTAGATGATTTCGTGGTCCGATTGAGAGTAGCCACTGCCATGCTCATTTCTTCCTTATGATGGCAGGATTAAGCGTTACTTTGGTCCGATGGAAAAGGTGTGGCAAAGATTCGCAACAGAATATTTAGTAAATAAATAATGTTTAAATTTAAACCATAAAGTAATGGTCTATTAGTGTTTTAGTCCTTTATAAATTGATATGGCAATTTTTCGTTTCTTCTTAATGTAATCAGCATCATCATCATCATCAACCCATTAACATCCCACTGCTGGGCATGGGTCTCCTCTCATAATGAGAAGGATTAGGCCATAGTCCACCGCGCTGGCCAAGTGCGTATTGGTAGACTTCTCATACCTTTTTTTTTCATAAATCTCTCAGGTATGCAGGTTTCCTCACGATGTTTACCTTCACCGTTTACCAAGTGATAATTAATTTCTAATACGCACATAACTTTGAAAAATCAGAGGTGCGTCGTGCCTGGGATTTGAACCTCGGACCCCTCGATCGAGAGGACAAGTTTCTTAACCACTAGGCTATCACTGCCTCACTGTGGCTTTATGTAATAGACATGTACAATGTGTGTACCAAAATATGTAAGACAATCAATTTAAGCATTATTTTTACTTATGTACCTGATTATGCTTTATCAAAATATTTACTGTATTGAACATTAATGTAGCTCAGTTAATTTTCATGCAAATGCATTGATAAGCGCTGCTGTTTTTTTTTAAAGGTAAGGTATAGTAAGGGAGACATGCTTATTGGAGCGTTACAACTTAGTCCGTAGATAGCAACGCGTTTTAGATTAACCTTACGAAGGATTGTAATCTTGTCCGGGTTTGATTACAGATGTCTATGGTCAGCAGTTGCTACTGACCACTAAGTAGACTGCATGCTCCTGTTCTACTTCTATCACATACAAATACAACTTACCACAGTCCTGCTAACGATCACTAGAGCATTTCTCACGACGATTGCAATGAGTAGGTTTCTGTGCAACGCTACCCTCGTGACCCGAAGTCGCTTGTAGAAGAAGAACACGAATATAGCTGGCAAGCAGGACGCGATGGAGAAAGACAGCACGGCGATGTAGAACCGGTATCTCCGGAGCAGACGAGGTGTGATGCTGCAGGTGCTGTAGTCCGTCTGTATCTCCCATGTTCCATTCGCGTAACACTCTTTACTGCTAAAATCTATAAACAAAAAGAGGTGGTAGAGTCCTCTATAGTTCGACTCGGGCGGCACCACCGTAAGACTTATTCTGCCTAATAACAGCAGTGTTAAGCGCTATTGTGTCCCGGATTGAAGGGTGTGGTAAGAGAGACATACTTTTTCGAGGCGTTCCAGCTTAGTCCTCAGGGGTAGCGGCGCATCTTTGGCCGACCTCAGGAAGGAATTTGATTACAGATGTCCATGGACGGCAATAGCCACTTACTATCAGATGGACTGCATGCTCGTCTGCTACTTCTATATTACAAACAAGTGATTTAATTTAAAAATCAAAAACCCGACTGCACTAAAAAGGCCTAAGTAGAATTTCCAAAAACAGTGAAATAGGCATTTCATTATTTTTATCCAGAAAGCCAAATACAAAGTTTCAGAATAGGTATCTGCTTCAAAATCAAAATATGTTCAAAAAATATTATCCTATTTTATCCTCGTAATGCTAATTTACGCTATATAAAGAAGCTATGTGTAAAATTACAGCACGCGTTCAGCGGTTTCCCTTTGGGTTGATCTATGGCACAGCAACTTACTCATTTAGTCAGACAGTCACCTCGACGTGTTATACATGTACATTTTACATGTATATATTATATAATGTATGTGTAATCTCCCTTTAGTTTCCTTTGTTTTTATACCCTACTCGATAGGTTTGGTTAACTTTTTTTAAAATGTGTTACTATCTCGCATAAAGTTCACAATTTACGCTCTATAAAATATTTACCTAAAGTAATACAAAGTTCCAGTAATTATTTTGCCTCGTTAGGGATAGAATTTCTTTATTTTTATCCATCAAGCCAGATACAAAATTTCATAGTGTTTGCTTCAAAATTGACTGATGGTCAAATAAACTTTTAACCCTTATTTTACCCTCTACGGGTTGATTTTCGGAAGGGGATAAATAAGTGTGTACTTGTTCCTATCCAGAAAGCCAAATACGAAATTTTATAGTAGTTGCTTCAAAAATAAAGGATTTCAAAAAAACTGACATCCCTTATTTTACCCTTTTAGGAGTAGAATTTCCAAAAGGCCTTTCTTAGTACTTATTCACGCTATATACCGAATCTATGTGAAAAATTTCAGAACTCTAAATTGAGCGGTTTTGGCTGTACGTTGATTTCTGAAAAACGAAAAAGTCATTTAGTTTGTCAGTCAGTCAGTCACCTTGCTATTTTATATATATACAAATATGTTTTTATAATCTCCGTTTAATTTACTTTCATTTGATACCCTACTCGATAAGTTCTGGTAACATTTTTTTTTAAATATGTTCGTATTTCGCGCCAAAAATCCGCCATTTTGAATTTTTTCTTCTAACACCTATCTAAGGACACTCGGGTCATTGATACGAATATAATGACACATTAATTGTCGAAATTCATCCAGCCGTTTGTTAGATCGGATCAAATAAAGAAAGACAAACACACAAGATACGCGCGAAAAACATAACCCTTCCTTGGCAGTCGGGTAAAAAGGTATGTAACTTAGCTCTTTACTTCATAATACAAATTTTCCGTTGCATATAAGGTCGTCAAAATGAAAGCAATGTCAGTGCAGGTGCGCTGTGTAAAATAATCGCCTCGATAAATTGAAAGAAATATTCTGATTTATGATCTACTGTTTCGACTACTGACCAATCAACTATAAATAATATGAGCCCTGTCAGATATCTATAACTCAGCAGCATAAAAAATATACAGAGGACTCCATTGAATGGTGTGGTGGTGCTTCAATAGCAATTTTATATTACTGTTATGTACTCAATACCTTTATAAAGTCGCAATAACAATTTAATGAAATTATCAAAAATTAGGATATTAAGTAAAATTAAATGGCTAAAAGGATTGATCAACTATTTAAGGGCTTTATGCTTAGCCTATCGGGAGGTCCAAGGTTCCAATCCCAGTCGCTATAGCGATGAACGGAACCATCGTGAGAAACCTACTTGCATAAGAGTTCGTAAAAAAAGATCTAAAAGATGTGTCTACTAATTCCCATTTGGACAGATTACTTTAAATTACGGCCAATCCCTCTCTACGAATCTTTAGTCTTAAGAAAAGCCGAAACATCAATTTTAAAATTTATCATCTCTCTTTGTTAATTGTAAATCATTAATAAATGTAAAATATAGCATTTTTCATCAAACATGACAAATACCTAAACCAGACCTACTTTCGCATTGCATACTTTTCACGAAAGACATAGGTCTCGCAAAGACCTCCCGCCCGGAGCCTCGCAATGGGTAAGGCTGCTCCGAAGTGACCCGTGACCAACAGTGGAACAGTAATGGATTGCAAATGAAATCGGGCAGAGACAAAATAATATTGAGTCAGATACATACGATGGCACGATGGTCCCACATTAGAGTAGGCGAACTCAGAACAAACTTCGTTAGCGATATAACCAGCTTCAGTGGAGTGCCAGCACGTCCATCCATCGAAAGTAGTTTCACATTTCTCTGTATCTGAAAAAAATAGGCAAAAATAGTGATACAATAATTATTTATTTAAATCGTACATTTACGACAGATAAGTTTTCTTAACAGTGCTTTTTAGGGTTCCGTACCCAAAGGGTAAAAACGGAACCCTATTACTAAGACTTCGCTGTCTGTCCGTCTGTCCGTCTGTCACAGGGCCTTACCGCTTAAACCGTAATAGATAGATACATGAAATTTTGACAGAGGAGGCTTAACGGTGGCAGCTATAACAACAAATACTAAAAATAAAATAAAGTTGAATTTTAAAGGGGGTCTCCATACAACAAACCGGATTTGTTCGGCATTTTTCGATCTAACTGTTAAACTGTACTAGGAAAACGGTTGAAATTTTTACAATACGTTTACTACTTTAACTGGTATTATAATAAATACAAATAAGAACCATAAAACATATTTTAATATACTTATTTTAATTTTATTATACGATGATTACGTATAATCGTCGTCCCATCGTCACCCCAACGCCATCTATTTGTGTGTTATATAACTAAGTATTGTTGAAAATTTACGTATCATTCACCCCAACGCCAACTATTGTTGTTTCATATGACTAAGTATTGTTGAAAATCATAAAATGAATAAAAATAATGAACATTCGGTAGTACGGAAGCCTCCATGTGCGAGTTCGACTCGTACTTGGCGAATTATTATATAAACGACAATGAAAGATACACGAGGAAGGAAAACGTACAAAACATTTTCATACTTTATTTTTATGAAGTCAAAACATTTAAAACTGATTTTTTCCTGTTTGTGGTCGACAAATATTTGCATTTAAAGTTATTTCTTGAAGACAAAGTCTTTTTTCGACTGCAGAGGGTAATGTTTTCGAGTACTTATATGTATATATGCATATATAGGTAAGTTTCATTCTTTGGCACGCGCTACGCCTTAAAGAGTTTTAACATTATGTGGTTTCGTTGGATTCGTCTAAATTGTAGCAGTAACATAGTTTTTTTTTTATATAATATAGAAGTAGCAGACAAGCATGCAGTCCACCTGATGGTAAGTGGCTACTGCCACCCATGGACATTTGTAATCAACCCAGATAGGATTAGATATTCCTACCTGAGGTCGGCCACAGATGCGCCGCTACCCCTGAGGACTAAGCTGGAACGCCTCGAAAAAGTCTGTCTCCCTTACCACACCCGTCAAACCGGAACACAGCAGCGCCTAACACTGCTGTTATTAGGCAGAAGTAGGTGTGGCGGTGGTGCCGCCGGAGTCGAACCACAAAGGGTTTACCACCTTAATAATAGTGTATACATTTAAGCAATCAGGTTTTTCGTTTTTATAATAATTTAGCCGAGTATAATTTGAATACCGAGGGACGCACCTGTAACATTAGTTTCCTGTGCCATATAATGGCTACAGCAGTCGCTTGCTTGGTGGAAGCATCTTTCCCATCGTCCACGAGCTGATGACACGAGTGAATCTCGTATCGCGCGAGTTACTTCTACGAAGCCAGGGTCGAATGGGTAGCATCCACATGTACCATCTGGTTTAGCCTGGAACATTAAATATACAATCTACATTAATTACCTGTCTTAATAAACTGCTAAAATTCGTACTTAAATCGTTCAAAATCTTGAGGATTCTTACAAAAGTGAGGTGTATCAAGTCTAATAATCCGCATTGACCAGTGTAATGAATTATAACCCTCACACTCTGTGAGGAGACCCGTGAATAGAAGTGGATTGACGACGACTACACGTACGTCTATATAAATATGACTTACGTGTATAAATACAAAACCATTTATTTACATTGTCTACAATAAGGACTAAGGCCTATTCCATTCTAAGAGAAGAGCAGTACCCGACAGTGATGGTTTCACGACTAGGTATCTATTATACAGTTCCCTAGTAAAAAAAAAAACTTTTCTACATTCACTCAAACTTAAGCTAAGAAGAATACAATTATTGTACTATGTACAGCTGTAAAGGTAGAATTTGTGCAGCAGTGTCATTGACTGTAGATTAGCTGTTTTATCTGTTATGTACTGTCAGTAAATAATCCATTTGATGGATTAAAGCACATCGATTTTATGTGCATCATTAATCAAATCAATTATTAATTATATGCACATATCTATAAACTGTACTCTATGTACTTTGTTCTGGGCACATTATTTTGTTTATAGATGTACTATTTAGATGCTCCAGTGTAAAGAGTAGAGGCACATTGTTTCATCACAGCTAAAAGGTTAATAAACCAAGTAATAATATGTTGATGGAGTATGGAGATTTCTAATTTGTATCTCATGCAATGACAAGATTCGCAAAGGGAGCAGAGAGAGAAGTTTGCACTTGGTACATCGCACAAAGGGTAATAAGTAAATAGTAGATCTAGAGTGCAGTAAAGTTGACCACCCAAATAACTGATCTACTGAAATAACTGAGTAAATGATTAAAAATGTAATAAGCGACAGAGAAAATCTAACGAAACATGAATGAGGCAACAATTTGTGGGACCTTATGTTAAAAAAGTTGTACAAGCATAGTATAAATTTAGTACAAGCATGTGACTACGTATGTGTTACAAATGGTACTGACGATCTCTAAACAAGGCGCGAACCAGTTTTCATAGATGCAGTTAGCGCTCAACGTGATGTTGTTGTAACCAGCGACATAGAGAAAATCCGGTGTAAAGCGCAGGCAACCCCTGCCTGCTACCCAGCGGTACACTTGCTCGTGGTACCTCGTATTCCTGTAATCGCAAGTCTTCCCTAAACCAGCAGGGATGATGTTGGTGGTTCCTGAAATATACGTGTTTTATACATGTTAAAAATAGCAAGAGTAGATATGCATTATGCACCTGATAAGTGGCAACTATCGCCTATGATTCTATAATCTATACTATATTATAAAGAGGAAAACTTTGTTTGTTTGTTTGATTGTAATGAATAGGCTCAAAAACTAATGGATCGATTTTAAAAATTCTTTCACCATTCGAAAGCTACATTATCCACGAGTAACATAAGCTATTTTATATGAAATATATTTGATAAATAGATTTTGAGGCGGTACAAAGTTGGCCGGGTGAGCTAGTCTTAAATAAGAATAGAATTCTACCTTAGGTCGGCAACAGATAATTTGTTGTGTATTAGGAATAATTTGAAAGACGTCGAATAAGTTTATCTCCTTTACCAAAACCTTCAAACCAAAACACAGTAGCGCTTATCTCTGGAGTTATTACGCAAATATAGATTGATGGTGCCCCCGGAGTGGAATCACGAAAGGATCTACCATTTTTTAATTTAGTTACCTTTATAACTAAGTTATTAATTACATATTAATGTGAGATTCTTAGTAAGGAAATACATACCCATATTTCAATAATGATTCAATTAAAAGATATGACTGTATGTTTTGTGAAAATTTAACGA
The DNA here is from genome assembly GCA_014595695.2 of Epargyreus clarus clarus. NCBI lineage: Eukaryota > Metazoa > Arthropoda > Insecta > Lepidoptera > Hesperiidae > Epargyreus > Epargyreus clarus. Next base: position 1,760,141 of record JACTTY020000006.1, read on the forward strand.
TAGTAAATGTTATCAATTTCCAATTATTTAGACTTAGATATAACGACTATAATCTTTGTTGAATGAGAAGTTATTTTAATATACATAATTATCATATTATATAGAATAATTACAAAGAGAAGTACGTAATACAATTAATTACCTGCGTATCTAATTCATTTGATTTAGTCTCTAATTGTAATCGCGATTAATATATTTTTATAGGTACGAGTTTATATATATAGGTACTAAGTAGAGTTATGGCAGTGATAGCCTAGTGGTTAAGAAACTCGGCCTCTCGATCGAGGGGTCCGAGGTTCAAATCCCAGGCACGCACCTCTGATTTTTCAAAGTTATGTGCGTATTAGAAATTAATTATCACTTGCTAAACGCTGAAGGAAAACATCGTGAGGAAACCTGCATACCTGAGAGATTTATAAAAAAAAAAGTCTCACAGGTATGTGAAGTCTTCAAGTCTACCAATACGCACTTGGCCAGCGCGGTGGACTATGGCCTATCCTTCTCATTATGAGAGGAGACCCGTGCCCAGCAGTGGGACAGTAATGGGTTGACGATAAAGTAGAGCAATTTAGTGGATACAGCCGTTAGCCGTCGGAATAATAAGCCCTTGGTTCAACTTTCGACTGTGGCAGGACAGCGATCAATACAGTCGAGACTTTGATACTTATAGTACAGACATACTGCATTAATGTTATCGGAAGGCATCCGGATAATCGAAATTCGGATAATTGAATGTATGAAGCTATTTTGGGCTTTTATTAAGAACTCAGCAAGTATGATATAACTGCTTTTCGCAAGCTAACTCATCAATTCAATCGCCAAAACACAAATAAACTCTACTGAAAGTAGCTAGTTCGTTGGACCCTCTCTCTTATAATCTCTTATAATTGAATTCTACTGTTATACCTATTTCAAATTTATATCAATATACAAGAGAGCACCAGATGTTTGTGTCGTTTTAAAAGTGAATAATATAATTACATGCAAACTTTGAATTCGTAAAAACCAAAATGCATGAGTGATCGATTTCAAGATTAAGAAATTACTCTAAATGAGTATGCAGACCACCAGAAGCTGTCTCTATTGCTTGTAGACATTGTAATCTGGCTCTACCTGAGAAATGAGGATGACGATATCTACATGCACTGCTACATATTATAGTGCGTGTAAGACTCCTAGTTATATAAGTTAGGTTAGGTTAGTATTAAGACAGTAATAATAAAGATCCATGTAGTGATGTGCAGGTTCTTGGGTATTGAAAGGCGTGTTATGTGTTGAAGTCTTTATTATTACCGTCATGTTTCTGCCTTGGTACAAACTAAATTGAATAAAGATAGCGCTTAACATTTCTGTTAAATTTCAGAAATCTAAAAATTTACTATCACAAAATAATAATAAAATGTAGCATCTAATTACAAGTCTATAACCATTATAATGAAAAGAAGGAAAGTCTATGGAATGAATGATGGATATACCTCGCATATGTAAATATTTGGTCTCTCCCATTGTAGTTGTTCGTTGGTGCCAGTTGCAAGCCTCGTGTTACGCTTCTGCCAAACACTCAAATCGACTTTGACTGGATTGAGCCCGTCATTGATGAAGGCTCCCACCTAAAATGTGATATTTATATCTATGTTTAAAACTCATCAAAAATATGTCTTAAATAAGTCGATCTTTTCAGACGGTATTTATTTTTGTATATGTGAATTATACAGTTGGTTATAAGAGAGTTAATGGAACCGACTACAATTTTAAGTGACTTTTGATAATGCCGGTTTAAATACATATATTTAAAAACAAAATAAACATGATTCATTGGGGAAATATTATAATAAACGTATATATTATTTTACTGCGTACTTATCAAAAGTTACTAATTTTCATGTGCCGTATACAATTTCCTTGTATAAGATCAACGCAAATATTAAATTTAGCATTTACATAATGACTTGCTATTAATCTCGCGATATTATGTCGTAATCGTAACTCATAAAATAAAAATCAATGTGTTAGTTAATTGCATTCACCTTGCGGGTTATTTATTTAAGTTTAATCATTGGAATTACTAATCCACACCTGTAATACCTGTGTTCCGAGACCGTTAAGAGTTATCCAAATCCACTGGTAGTAAATAGGCACAATCCACAACTTATAAGGCCAGTACATGATTAAACGTAACACTTAGCACTCAGTACAACCATTATTCGTCATTTAATTCACTCATCTTTGATAATTACGTACAATAAAGTAATGTACATTTTCATGCTGAATTTCCAACAAATGCTACAGCATCACACGATTCGATAATACTGGCATCAAACATTCCAGCGTGAGCCAAAACCATAACAGCTTTTGTTGTTGTACCGGACTCACAATATATTTTCTTTGCGACCACGACAGCGCTTATTGTGCTAAACACCAGTGTTTATAAATTATCTGCGTCCACAATCAATTGTTATCGCATGTTAATCACTAAATATGCTGTGATTCCATTACTAATGCTTAAAACGTTATCTAAAATTCGAGCAACTGTAAAAATAATGTGTATGTAGTAGTACGTAATGTATTTCTAGAACTATTTAATTTGAATATACCCAAACAACCTTTCAACCTGCAATTTTATGAATTTTACATTTACTACAATACTTACTATTGAATATTTATTGAATATTACTGTTGAAATGATTCTTCCAGTCACACAACGAAATTTATAAAATCTACTTGACCCATGACCACTCTTCACGCATCACACAAACAACATGCCAGAACATTAAGAGTCGACAAAACTGTCCGTGGATTCGGACTAAATGACCACAACCACACGTCCTTCTGTTTTCATTATCATCTTCTGCCATTATAGATAGGTATGATTGCTGACCTTGTTGTGATTTGGAGAGTGATTTGTAATATCAGCATACATTCCCGCATATAAATCTTTTCCTCCTAGTCCCATCCGATCTAACATTTCCAGATAACAATTTAAACATTCTTAAAATTATTAGACTTTGACATTATAGGATTTCATAAAAATATATAAACCTACATCTTCTAGCCCTTATTAAAACAGTTCATTTTTAAACTCTTGTAATTATCATAGTGATTTACCTGCCTACATTTGCACCTGACTGATGCTCTCTTACTATATAATACGCAATATACGCATAGCTTTGAAGTGTACATGTACGTCTACAGGGCTATCGAATCTGGATTTGGTCTCTATTGGTGGTTCTTAAAGAAAATTCACATCTCCTTTCGTCCACCATGAAATTTTCATTTCTGTATAAATATTTGTTTTCTTTGTCCTGCTTCATTCCAAGCATAATTAGGTTATTGACTTATTAACAAATTTGATGATAACGCAGTTAATAATTAGGCAATGTGTAAAATAATACTACTTACTCCTATTACTAAACGTGTTCTTCGACACGAGAAATTGAAATGCTATTTCAAACAACAAGGCGTGAAATTACAACCAAACACGTGTATGCACCTATTCTTTATTTAGATAGAGAAGAGAGATTAAGTAAATATCCCTTATCATTGTACTATTTTAGCAAAAAGTCTTGTTTAATCTTTCATGATCCAATATATTTTTATTTATTCTAATGCTTTTGAGCATAAATAATAGGTAATTGATAAAAATGACTTCGGCAAAAGACGATAAAGAAAAAGAAATTACTGTTATTTGATTCATTTTAGATTTTTTTTTTAATATTAATAAGATCGGATACGATACGGAAATCATAAAGTTATCACTGTAATTATTATTGCTGTAATGCAAACCAGTATTACATTTCTGCGTTACAATTTATATAATTTAAATATAAAGCTACGACCGTGATCTGTGTAAGGCGAACCATTACCATAACAATATTGTTCGTGATTTCTCCTAGATAAGATTTATTTCTGGCGCTACTTTTGATGCCAAAGTTCATGTGTCATAGAATGGGTTCTAATTACACGAGTATAGAATATATTAAATACAATAAGCTATGACGCATTAACCATGACATTGAATAAGATTCTTACGAATCATGCATAAACCATACGCTAGGAAGAAGTTAATTTTGTTAGTTATTTTTGATCTATTTTGATGAATTTATGTCTGTCTACCGCTCAAGCCAATTTGCTCCGAATCAGACCTGTAAGGTAAAATGCGAACTTTGTGAACACATTCGATTAGATACAACAAGCAACAAAAATCTCACGTAATAAATATAAACTTCCTGTCTGCACAAAATGTGACAATTTATTTGTTATTGAAATTGTAAGCACGGGAATGACACGTGATGAGCCGTTTAAAGTCACGTTGCAATAAGCTGTATCCGCTTTGGCTGATACAATTAAGCTGAATGACTACTGATTTTCTGGAAATAAACATTTTTGCCCAGTATTCTAAATTGTAGCCATCCACTTCAGTTTCAAACCCTAGACAGTTTCAGACGTACCTAGGTAGTTTTATTTGTGACATTATTAAAAGCGTTCTTGGTCACTTTGGTGGACTAGTGTCAATTTGAGAAGCAAACATGGATGGGCGTATCGTTGTGTTTCAGGAGAAGCATGTGACTTAGACCTCAAGAGTAGCAACGTATTTGGCTTCAGGTGGAATCATGGTATGCATGGAGTAGATTACAGATGACTATGGGCAGTACCGTCCATATACCATCATTCGGACTGTATGCTTGTTTGCTACATAGATTAGTAAAGATCACTCACTCCTAACAAGAAAATGTAACCAGTTTTAAGAATTGAAATAGTTGCGTAAAAAAGTTTTGCCACGTCTCCGTGCTATAATATCCCTGAAATATTTGAAATACTTATTTATTCGTTATGTAAATTACGGAGTATTAGTTATTTATGCGTAAATTTTCTCTAAAAGTATTTTTATTTGCCAAGAATTCAAAAAAATAACAGAAAAATCAGCCTTTTGTGGCTTTATTCAATTGCAAGGCGACGAAGTATCTTTACTTATCAAAGGTGTGCTACTACAATCTTAGAAAGAAAAACCCTTATCCTCCAAGACTCTCCCCTAAATTTTAGAACATACTGTCATTACAGTGGGGCATAAAAAGGTTGTCAGTTAAACCGACGCTGTTTTTAATGTTTTTCTCTACTTGTTTTCATTCATGACTTAGAAATGTGTAGACAGTCGTAGAGAGATAAAAACAAGAGACACGTGTCGTCGTGTATATCTAAGTTGACCTTATAACATTTGATGAGTAAGTAGTAGGAGTTTGTTGAACATTGATGACGTATTGACTCTGTTTACTAGATATCATTATTGGACACTTTCTTACTAAGATATCAGTAATGATATTAAGATATTATTATCTACAATAATCTACAGTATCCTTAATGAAAATAAGTTTACCTAAAAATATTTAACCCTACAATTGTCTATCGATCTAAAATAGAGATCCCCTGTTGTTTTAGCTTCAGCAATTGTGGCTGCTTTTTGAAAATTAAGTACATACTTAGACCAAATTGCTGTGATCAAATGCACGTTTGAGACGTAGATGCTAAACACGCGTTTTTTACAGACTTCGATAAACGAGTTTAATTATGTTTGGTTGTGCCTATGTATTTATTGCATCAATGTTTCATCACCAAACGAAAATGAAACATCAATGCAATCGCCAAAATGCGAATCGCCGATGCTAGAAAAATCTACAGAAAATCTGAGCGACTTCTACGTCACAGTAAAACATAATTTAGACAAACCACATTTTTAAGCTGGTTTATAAATGACTTAGTTCTGACTCCTGAAGATGGCGCTCGACATCTTGTTTCAGCTGATGACTGGTAAAGTATATTCAAAAAGAACGCCGCCTTTTTAATGATTCATTATTTGTAATTTTTATTGGTGCTTTTAAAAAAAATTGGTACTGAAGTACTAGAATTATTTTAGTTCCAATAATATAACACACCTACTTAAGTATTTGTGAAGTCGGAATATGGAATAAAACGAATACATCTACAAAAATGGCGAATCTGCGCATAAAAACAGATCAAGGAGACTTAAATGTTATACATATCTCAATATACAAAACAAAAATATCGCAATCATATATTTTCACTAACTTCAATGTTTATATAATAAATTCAGTTAATATTGTGATTGTTATTACAACATTTCTTGCAAAAGATAACCGTTTATTAAAACAAAATATTATGTACGGACACGCAGTTCTAAAGATTTGTTCACATTATCTAAAAAGCTTCAAAATTATATAACAAGTGTATCTATGTAGGCCAATTAGATAGCTTCTACAAATACAAAAGTAAACATGAAAAAAGTAAAAGTAGAAAACTCTTGGAGAGGAAATAGGAGAGGAAAAATTAAAAAGATGGAAAAAATCGTACGAGTGAAATGGGGTAAATCTTTACAGGTGAAAATAGATTATTCTGAAAGGTGGATCCCACTCCACTCTTACCTAAGTATATCTCGTATGGAGTTTATTTTTCTCGTAATTTGAGCTATATTTTTTAAGCTTTTCAACTGTTTTCGTGTAGTTCTTAATTATTTTTTTTAGAAATCAGTTACTGTACTCATCTAATAAGATAAAACATAATTATTTATGCTGTTGAGATCAGGTGTAGGGAAAAACTATTAAATATTCAAAAAGTTTGTTGTATGACACCACTCATCCTACATACCTAATATAAAATATGTGAATAAATCTTATTGAATATTGCATAATAATACATATTATAAAGGAAAAGTAGTGTCAAGATATTAAATGTCAACGAAATGATAGCTTTTATGTGTAATTACCGACTAATTAACAAAATTAAAATCATTTAATCACAATGCACAAGACTTGTGACCTTTTTGAGATAAAAAGATAAACAGTCTAGACCCAACCAGATTTTTCAGTTTCTATGGCGCAGCAAGTACTATTTCATACCTTACTATTTCATTTATTATTAACTACACTGGGAAAAAAAAGTCCCATAAGTCCTACGGTAGAACTATTCAGTACAACAGGTGGGAATAATCCGTTTTTGCCCGCGGCTTCGCCCGCGTTTAAAAGAAAATAATATGACATACTAACACACATAAAACTGAAAATTCGTACCTTCATTGGAATACCAGTGGCGCCGTCTGGCGAAAATTGGTCGTACCTACTCTGAAACCTTCGTGGGCTCATGGACAACAATTTTGCTAAAGATCATCACTTGATCAAATGCAAAGTTTACAATTAAATCCTTACTAACATTGATTAACATAATTGATTTTTTAGTCCAAAAGATCGATTCTCCGATTAATCGATCTTAGATCGCCATCCCTAGTTCCCGTGGGATTTCCGGGATAAAAACTATCCTATGTCCTTTTTCGGGTCTCAGACTGTCAGACTGTCAGATTTCAGCCAGTAACACAAATGCTTGATCCTAAACTAGGATAATAATCCCACTCTTGGGCAGGGGTTTGCGGTTATGATTAATTATTCTTGAATTATAATAAAGTAGGTAGTTAATACGTTAATACTTTTTAATATTTAGTAGTACTTACCCAGTCAATTAATAAATAATTACATCAGCAATGACACGACACTGTTTTCTTGTTTTATTCGATGTTGAAATGAAATTATAAAACTTCATTCTCTGTACAAATATTATTGTAACAGTTATCTTTTCTAAGAATTTTATAAACATAAGTTGGAGTCGTTTAAAAACATCGTACATAATTGTGTAACTAATTTTATTTAAGGTAAAGTCACCTATTTCCGCGGTATTTTCACCAAAACTAGAAAGAGCGTCAGATATTAAGCATTTACTACGGCTTAATAAGGAATTAGATAATTTTATCAGAAGCTTCATTATCTGTACTCTTGAAATAGACTCGACATTTTAGATTAAATATTGATTTAAATTTGTATTTAAAATAAATATGAACCAAGTCAGAAAACCCTAATTCCGATGTAAAAATCCTTATTCCGATGTATTTGGCTCCTAATTCCGAGTATACAAAATAAGGGAGTGAAAGAGATAGAACGACTGCTACATGGTGTATAAAAATAAATGTTATTTATTGAATTTAGTTTAAATTTTTATTTAATTTTTTTTTATTATTAAAAGAGTAGCTTTATCAAAAGTGTTCTTAGCTATGATTAAAGGGAAGCTGCCGAAATAAAACTTTTTTACAGTATAGTTTCTTGACTGGTTAATTTTACTAATGTAGGTATATCATGTATTTTTTAAACTGCAGTAGATTCGTGTATCTGCAATACAATTTTGGACATTCTTCTTCGTGTACTTTATACTAGGGTTTATTATCGTACACCAGAAATAATAATAATATGGAATATCGTCATCAGGTTTATAGAATTATTTCGTTTTGAGTAATTTAACCAAATGAAAACGTCGTAAAATGTTCTAGTTCTTATTTAAATAGCTATTAAAATCGTATGACAATGTTAATTCTTCATTAATTAGGATTAAGTGAATTACTGATACAAACGATATATGTGTTCTTAAAAACCGATGAAAACTTTAAACACCCTGTATAGTATTTTGCGACTATGCCGCGGATTAATGTGCCCATATAACCTAATTCCGATTTATATACATCGGAATAGCGTTGCATAACTAAAAATCACGTTTCCAAATTCCGATTATTAAATAATAACAGACTTTTACACAATTTAGAGGCAGAAAGATGCTTTATTGAAATATGTATATAATAATATACAATACTTATTCAATATTCCATTGATATCTGGATAAACTTCATTTTCTCTCCTTAGTTGTCCCATAGAAGAAATTAGGAAAGTACATAAATAGGTCATCTTTGATATTATATAATTAGGTAATGCAGTACAATGCTGTACCTCGGAAAATGATTTCGATATTAATTGAGTATTAAATTTATGAAATTCGAAGCAAGACGTGCTTATTCATAAAAACAACTACAAAAATTGAAATTAAATACAAGTCTATGAAATTGCTATTCCGTGGTATACCTCGGTTTTAGGGACAGCCCAAAATATTTGGCACCTAATGCCGCTGTATTTTTAAACTTATTTTTACTATTATCTGTTAAGAAATAAGCAAAATATTTAAATGTTATCGATTCCATATATAATCAATATAATGTTTTCATTGAAACACTATCCCACACATGCATATTTATTGAAAAAATCACTATTTGAGAAATCGTGACATTCACGTGCAAGAGGCCCAAAATGTATGAAGCATGCGTTTGATGGAGGCACTAATGCAAAACTATGCGATTATTTAAAAAACCATACACATAATACTATTACGGTAGCCATATGACGATAGAGAGATAAATTATCTATTAAATAACATACCTTTCAGTAAAAATGATTTTGTAAATAGTTTATAAAAGCCGTTTTTGTAAATACCACGGAATTTGGTGCCAATTTCAGAACCCCTCGGCATTAGGTGACTTTACCTTAAGTATTTTAAATAAAATTTGATTGCTGTAAATTATATAATATTATTCAGGGTATCCGGTCAATGTTATTGATAAATTATCTCTATTTATATTTTTTCTCCAACCATTATGAAATGGCAGCCATTTTCATTTTATGTTATAGCTATAATTTTAATGCTAATTTAATTTTAATGACAGCACATATCCCGTACAATATAGAAATACTAAATACTCTTGATATTATTAAATTATCGTTAGGTTAACCGGAAAAATCAAAATTCACTTTATATAAACCAATAATAATATTTGTACCTATATCTCCATATTCATAAATGTCTTAGCATGGTGGTTTCCTTTTAACGTATTATGAAAATGTATCTCCGGAAGCGTCAATTGCAACTCGCGAGGGAATCGTGGGATTGTCAGGACCAGGATGCTCTTCATTACTGCACAGCTAGATTGTCTGTCTGTTCTTACGTCCTGTCCGGCTGCCAACGCTAAGATATATCCTCTTTCTGGACTCGTCTTGGGTCAGAATGGAAATAATAGTTTTACGCCATAAAAATGCAGGAGTTACTTATTTTTAATCCAACTATGCCTATGCCACATCGTCCATAGCAGCAGAGTGTAGCACAACATTTGTGTTTTATATTTATTTTTTAACCGACTTCAAAAAGGAGGTGGTTATCAATTCGGCCGGTATCTTTTTTTTTCTATGTATGTACACGAATTACTCCGCCGTTAGTGGACCGATTTTAATAATTCTTTTTTTATTGTGTAGAGACGAGCTGGAAGTTGGTCCCATTTAAATATGGTTAGGATCTATCGATGGGTTCTGGAGAAAAGGAGGAACTCCTCCACCCATGTAAATATAACAGCCATAACTTCGCCGTTTATGAACCTATTTTAATGCCTTTAATTTCGTGTGTGGACAATTGCTACAAGTTGGTCCCATTTAAATATGATGAGGATCAGAGTGGGTTGTGGAGACAAAATATATAACTCCTCAACCAATGGGTATAATTGAGTTTTGTTTGAAGATATTTAGTGTAGGTTCTAATGAAATTGCAAAACCAGTTTATCATCATTTAAGGGTCTGATAATGTGGCTCGAAGTCAAAATATGTAACTCCTCAACCGATGGGAATAATTGAGTTGTGTTTGAAGATATTTGGTGTAGATTCTAATGAAATTACAAAGCCAGTCCATCATTGCCTATTTAAGGGTCTGATAATGTGGCTCGGAGACAAAATATGTAACTCCTCAACCGATGGGAATAATTGAGTTGTGTTTGAAGATATTTGGTGTAGGTTCTAATGAAATTGCGAAGCCAGTTCATCATTGACTATTTGAGGATCTGATAATGTGGCTCGGAGACAAAATATGTAACTCCTCAACCGATGGGAATAATTGAGTTGTGTTTGAAAATATTTGGTGTAGGTTCTAATGAAATTGCAAAACCAGTTTATCATTGACTATTTAAGGGTCTGATAATGTGGCTCGAAATCAAAATATGTAACTCCTCAACCGATGGGAATAATTGAGTTGTGTTCTAATGAAATTGCGAAGCCAGTTCATCATTGACTATTTAAGGGTCTGATAATGTGGCTCGGAGACAAAATATGTAACTCCTCAACCGATGGGTATAATTGAGTTTTTTTTGAAGATATTTGGTGTAGGTTCTAATGAAATTGTAAAACCAGTTTATCATTGACTATTTAAGGGTCTGATAATGTGGCTCGAAGACAAAATTTGTAACTCCTCAACCGATGGGAATAATTGAGTTGTGTTTGAAGATATTTGGTGTAGGTTCTAACGAAATTGCAAAGCCAGTTCATCATTGACTATTTAAGGGTCTGATAATGTGGCTCGGAGACAAAATATGTAACTCCTCAACCGATGGGAATAATTGAGTTGTGTTTGAAGATATTTGGTGTAGGTTCTAATGAAATTGCAAAGCCAGTTCATCATTGACTATTTGAGGATCTGATAATGTGGCTCGGAGACAAAATATGTAACTCCTCAACCGATGGGAATAATTGAGTTGTGTTTGAAAATATTTGGTGTAGGTTCTAATGACATTGCAAAACCAGTTTATCATTGACTATTTAAGGGTCTGATAATGTGGCTCGAAATCAAAATATGTAACTCCTCAACCGATGGGAATAATTGAGTTGTGTTTGAAGATATTTGGTGTAGGTTCTAATGAAATTGCGAAGCCAGTTCATCATTGACTATTTAAGGGTCTGATAATGTGGCTCGGAGACAAAATATGTAACTCCTCAACCGATGGGTATAATTGAGTTTTTTTTTGAAGATATTTGGTGTAGGTTCTAATGAAATTGTAAAACCAGTTTATCATTGACTATTTAAGGGTCTGATAATGTGGCTCGAAGACAAAATTTGTAACTCCTCAACCGATGGGAATAATTGAGTTGTGTTTGAAGATATTTGGTGTAGGTTCTAACGAAATTGCAAAGCCAGTTCATCATTGACTATTTAAGGGTCTGATAATGTGGCTCGGAGACAATATATGTAACTCCTCAACCGATGGGAATAATTGAGTTGTGTTTGAAGATATTTGGTGTAGGTTCTAATGAAATTGCAAAGCAAGTTCATCATTGACTATTTAGTTAGGTTAGGTTGGAACATATAAGACAATTTAAAAAGGCGGTTCCAATCAATGTAAATTCAGACTTTACCTTAATTCATGATCACGTCTATACAATTTTATATTGATATTATTTTATATTGATGAGTCGGCGCTCATATTAGACAAGCTGTTTACATGGTTATCCAACGAAATATAGATATTAAGCGCCGACTTCAGAAATATGTACTAAACCAACATTTATTTGAACTATTTTTTACTTTGTAGTGACATAGAAGTCGGTTGTATTTTGTGGTAAAAATTTTTTGGGACTATACTGTAGTATACGGTAGTCAAAAAATTCAAGTACCTAATGCATTATATGTTGATTTAGTTAATTTCATATTTGTCGGATTAGGTATTCGTAGGTAATATATTCTTCATTTCAAATACTTACTTAATACCTACGTACTAAAAGCGACGGAGAATTTACTATGGTACCTACCTATATTTAACGTGTAAATTGCAACTCATCGTCAACTATCAATTTACTAGTATCCCTGACCTGAGGATCATATCACGATGATCCTATCGTTCTTTACTAGTTTTAGGGGATTAACACTTTGTTTCTGTAGTTCCGGGACCAGACAAGTCGCGTGGGAGCTGAAACCGTCCAGCAAGCGACTTCGGTAAGGACGGCGGTACCTATGTGTGGTCACATACCGTACACATCAGACATCTGGGCGGAGCCTGATGGGATAGCATTCAGAAGACTCTGATTGCATTCCGTTGGAGATCCCGAAGTCCCCGCAGCGCTGAGGATGGCCACCGGAGGGTTTTAGTGGGGTAATAACCGCATATAGCCCCGTTTCGATTTCACGATACTGGGTACCTCTTGAAGATTTCCTTCTTAATAAGAAAAAAAGGGTATTAACACTTAATTCCTGCAGCATCTTTAAACCGGTAAGTAGCAAACTTATTTTTTTAAATAGGGAGTTTGATTGCGTTACTATATTATCCTTATAACAGTTTGCTTTTATCGCATTATCTTGAGACCTCTAACCTAATATATTATCAATAGGTTTGATTTTTATTGTTATCGGCTAAAAATATTAAACTACGATAGCGTCAGCATCCCTGATATTACATATTCATTCATTTATGACGTAAGTAGTTCAATGAAATTATCCGGCCTATAATCTTTTAACCTATGCACTTCTTACATTAAAACTGTTGTATTTTTTATTAAAACTGTTGTTGACCTACATAGGCATTAATTACTTCAGACTATTTTATTTAAGAGCGGTTAGGGAGTCCATTAACAGCCCCTTTCCCCCTTTTGTTTATTATAGTGCTGTCATGGCAAGTTGGGATAATCATATTAAACTCTTGTAAAAAACAATCTTGGACGTTTCTCTCAATATAATTACCTACCTAGTTACCTACTAAGATGGACATTTAAATTTTATCAAAGTTTTGTTGAGCTTGACAAATTACTTACGTTTATGTATATAACTTAATGCTTTCAAACATATTTAAAATTAACACATTTCAAGGATTCGTAGCTTGACAAATTTTATTACAGCCATTTTTCATCAGTCTGTAGTCTATACTTCCGTAAACTTCGGCTAAATAAACAATTTTCAAAATGTTGGTCTCAGTATGTACGTAATTGTATGTGCTTCTGAGGTCCTAGTTAATATCTTTTTTTTATAATATAGGAGTAGCAGACGATCATGCAGTCCACCTGATGGTAAGTGGCTACTGCCGCCCATGGACATCTGTAATCAACCCCAGATAGGATTAATTATTCCTACCTGAGGTCGGCCACAGATGCGCCGCTACCCCTGAGGACTAATTGGAACGCCTGGGAAAAGTATGTTTCCCTTACCACACCCTTCAAAACAGAACACAGCAGCGCCTAACACGGCTGTTATTAGGCAGAAATAGGTGTGGCGGCGGTGCTGCCGGAGTCAACCCACAAAGGGTTCTACCACCTTAAAACCTGCCTACTCATGATGCGTAAATAATTATGCTATAAATTTGATACCATGTTCAATTACATCATAATTACATGGATACTTTAACTTTTCTGATAATGTAATTTTAAAACATTGAACTTGATAAGCTTAGGTCATTTAAGTAACCTCGCGTTCCTGACCTTTAGCCTTAGGTTCATAGATTAGTTAATAATCATAATGATAATTTTAAGCAAGTAAAAACAGCATAGTAAGTAAACCAGGGATATTAAAGCACAAATATGCGGAAAAGTAGATTATTTTAATAACAAGTAATACCTTATTTCGTCCGAGGAACTATTTGTCCTGGTAGCTAAGTCAACCTTACCACCACCCTGACCAGTTTCACATTAATGACAATTACAACGGTTCTGTTTGCACGACCGTTTTGGCCATGAACGTGCAATGGATGAATTTAATTTCTGATATTCGTGGAGTACCGTCATATAAAGCTCTTTAACAGCCAGTGATATATTGGCGAGAACTCTGGCGAAATGTCAGCAGACGACGATCATTACTGTCTTACTTATTAAAAATACTTACCTATTAAAAATCTACTTTATTATTGAGAGTCAATTAGGATTGAAATAATATATTATTATGATTTACCATATTAGCATACTGTCAAACTTTGATAACACCACCAGTCCACCACCTGCACATCACATTGGCTCACATGTGGCTTATGGTGTTTTTTATTCATTGTTATATTTTTCATAAATATTTCCGTACTAAGGGCATGATAAGGTTATCAGATTCGGCCTTCGATATTTTTCTCGGTTAGTTTTTTATAAAAGTCGAGCATCATAAATTAGTTAATTCTCGTAATTTAGGTCACTGATAAGTTTTTCAGGAATTTGTCAATCATAAATCAAGTAATAGAATAGATCTGATAAGAAGAAATGTTTCATAATATTTTAAGTATTACGACATGTCATATGTTAGAACCACAGATTAGAATATTATCCCGAATGTGTGGATACATAGACTTTTATAATGACTCATTTACGAGTTACGTTCTAAATACGTGTAAACTTTTGCTTTCTACGCCTCCATGTAATCTAGTAAAAGTCGATGTAAACGAAATTAATTATTATTAATCTATAGTATACAAATAAACACAATTTTGTAGTGTACATTATTACAAAATATTAATTCTAATGTTTTTCTTACGTAGTACCTACTATGTACATTATTTATTACTAAGTACTTATTGTCATTAATAGTTTTTTTGTCTGTACGTACTAGTCATGAAAACTATTTAATCGAAATACAGGATTAACAGGCAGTAACATCGGCTTGCTCTCGATTTATCTCCAAGTTATTCAGTGAGAAACCGTACACAGTCGGAGTATCTACATACCGACAAACTCAAACTACCTATCACTATTATAGTATTTTTTGAGCGCTTTCCCTTTTTTGCAAGAATATTTGCAATTAAATGTGTTTCTACTTCGAGTGTCACGCTCAAAGACTGTTGAAATAAAGTTGTTAACGACCATCGAGATGCTACTGCTTTATCTGCCATAATTTTCCTTTTACAGACATGAATCAGTTACGCCCTATTAATATATTTACTTCAGTAGAACAGAATTGCTAAGATATTGCGTCAGGATGATAACGTGAATATGAGGATCGAATTTCTATTATCACACTCGCGTGTTGTATTAAAAGTTGAGAGTTTATCACTTTTTCATAACACGATAAATGTAATGTTTTGATGATGATGTAATCGTTAAGTTACAAATAAATCATATTGTACTTAACTATATTCTAATATAACTAATACTTTTAGCCACTGATGATTAAAAAAAAACTAGTTGCTTATAAATATAGTCACTACAATTTAGTCGAATTCAAAGATACCTCATATGTTGAAATCCGTCAAGCCGAATGGGCTGCAGTGTGTGCCATAGAATGAAATATACTTACATACATAACAAAGATTACCCTCCGCAGTAGGGTAAACGTATCCGAATCTGTTTTATAACGTTTATAAAACAACCACAACACCCTATTAAATGTGCATTATTTCGTTAATCATGAAAATACACGTTAGTTATCGTAAATATCTAAAAACACACTAAAAATTAAAATGTAAGAGTCAAGATATTTCCTAAATAAATAAATTTAATAAGGTAGTAAATAAATCTAATAGAAAGTATCTTTTGTTCATTATATTTTATTACTATTTTTATTTTTATTTAATTATTTGACATCTTTAATTAACTAGGTAATGAGGTGGGTAGGGCTGTGTGTATAGAATATACCACGATCAAAACAGGAATGTATATAAAACTTCATGTAAACAATTATTTATCATATTATAAACATTTAATTTGAGAAAAACATTGGAATGTTATAGGTTCATCTTATTCTTTATCAAAAGACTATTATATCATACTTATAGCCCAGGAGAGATAGTAATTATTTGCCCTTCTCAATTTTGACTAATGTTATGAAAGCAAAATAAAATAACCAATACAATATGAAGGTGATATTGTTTCGAGGTTTGAATACGGTACCACGACTGACACCCTGACATTAATGGTATATAAGAGGTCCTGAGCCACCATATACCCCATAGCGAGGTACCCCAGACCTATCTGTAGGTAAAAATGGAATAGGAGGACTTGCCAAAGAGGATTTGCTAAAAGATAAGTTCCCTATATATATATATATATATATATATATATATATATATAGGGATATATATATATATATATATATATATATATATATATATATATATATATATATATATTATTTTTAATAAAGAAGTATCGAACACACATGCAGTCCATCTGATAGTTAGAGGCTACTGCTACTACAGTTGCTAACCCTTCAGAACTAAAAAGCAATAGCGGATTTATTCATATGTGTACATAATGTGTAAATCTGTGGAAATTAGCGAAAAAAAATGGACGCCAGAATCAAACCATCACTGAAATACGTATTTGTCGGTGAATAAGCCTATGAGACCATTTGTAATTTTGTAGAATCACATCAACTTTTTAGACTGTGCGCCTCCATTCTACTTTCCTCACCGGGCCTCTGGCGACCTTAGTCCTCCACTGTCCCTTACCAAACTATGACATTACAGTAAGGAGGGAAAAACAGATGTAGCTGTGGTGCACATACATAACACAAAGGATTCTACCATCTTCAAAACTTAAAGTTAAATAAAAAAGCCTAGACTGCCTACGTTACATCTAAATGTCATTGATGAGATGCGTCGCTGTAGCCCTAAAAATAAATTTTGCATGGAGTACCCACATTTAAATATTATAACATTGACACTATATTAGTATCTAAAAAAAAAGTCAGCTCTTGTACTAATACGACGATTAAAATAAAGTAAGTTTTGCATAGAAGATATAATCTTTAAGTAAACAGATTCCGCAGAATTTCGTTCAGTTCACGAAGAGTGTTGGTATAGATTACATGTTCTTATCCGAGTGTTGCACATACTTATTACTTATTTCTTAAATCAAATTGTGATCACAGTGACTCCATTCAAGTGGATATTATATAAAGTAATTGAAAGGTAATAATTTTCAGTTTACATTCAATGTTGTCTAAAAAGGAGGAATGACGATGATAGAAAATTAATAAAAAATAAACCTTTATCTATTTTTATGTAAATTTTATAATATTATCATTTATCTTGCGTGCAAGTTAATTAAGAACTTATCATCTCGAATGCAAATCTATACGAATATATTCGCAATATTAAAATCAAGTTGAATAAACAGGTTTTTCTAAGATTTACCCCAAAATCGAAACATTCGTTAATTATTGCATAATAATAGCATCTAATAAATTATCTCACCGTAAATTTAGTTATTAGGTACTTTGCGGTTCTATGATAGGTTTCATGTTATAAAGTTATAATAAAAATTACTTCACAACACGTCCACATTACGTCCTTTGTCCTCAAATTTTTGTATGAACGTGGAAAGGCAATAGGCATTATATAGACTAGCTGGATTGGATAGGAAGATTTAATATATTTTATTTTTCCTTGTTTTCACTTGAACATGAAAGAAAATTAAATTTACTAGCCTATTTCGGCTTGTTCATAATTGATAAGCAATAGAGTAGACTGCAGGTATATTTCTCATTGCAGTTTTCTACATTTAAAATTTTAAAATTATAAAATGAGTCTTTATTACTATAAATAAATAATAATGAATAATAATTTCAAATACAATAACTAAATTTGTATTTTTTATATCTGTAATTTCTATTGCCTATTAATAAGTTACTTAATTAGACCGGTGTCTATTGTCATTTTCTCGTAAAAACAGAAAATATAAATATCATAAATCATAAATTACTTGGTTTTTTTTTGGACAACTTATTAAAAATATTTTATTATGTTAAGGTTATTATTATAGGTTATTAAATTTTAAATTAAGCACATACATAATTTATTATGAATTTATTAGATAAATTAGTATTTTTCTTCTGATGAACGACATTTCAGAATTCAAAACCATACTTTTTTTGTAGGTTATATCAGAATCAAAACAAAATAATTCAACCAATCACAAGAGCACTGTGAATGAAGACTTCAGCACAAGGTGATTCTGATTGGCTACAATTCACTGCGCGGTAGCGCTGCTCCGATCTTATAAATATCAGTGCGAGCGCGCGCAAGGCCTCTTTTCCACAGTATTAATTCGAGGGGACTTTGTCGGGTTATTTTAGTGAGCTAACTCTAAATTCAGAATGCCGGAGACATCAAAAATGAATGGATATGCGAAAACAAATGGACACAGTTATGATATGGAAGATTTATCAGTGTTCCTGTTCACATCAGAATCCGTCGGCGAAGGCCATCCAGGTTAGTTCTTCAATGCAGCAGGAATCGTATAATATTTAACGAAAGATGGCCGCCTCACACATGTGCGCAGATATTACACCATTCAAGCTTTGTTATTGTTATTATTTACATACTGTGACACTGATCCTCGGTGTCATGTACTTCATTACATCTCTGATCACCTCAGCAAAGCAAGATCGTTACATTACATCATGATAGTGATCTTGGTTGCGGTCAGGTATTTAAACATTGACATAATACTTAAGAAACACGTGGTTTCGTCCTGTGTAACAAAATTGTCATGTAAGCTAAACGTGAAAGATATTGTTTATTTCTAACGTTCATTATAATTTTCAGACAAAATGTGCGATCAAATAAGCGATGCTATATTAGACGCGCACCTGACACAAGATCCTGACGCCAAAGTGGCCTGCGGTGAGTTCACATTTCACATTGTCTGGTGACTTTGTTTTTAATTATGTCGCTGTAACACGTTTTCTTAATCAACAGAGACTATTACAAAGACCGGAATGATAATGCTATGCGGCGAAATTACTTCCAAAGCCAATGTGGATTATCAGAAAGTCGTCAGAGAGACAGTAAAGCACATTGGATATGATGACTCCTCGAAAGGTGAGTGATAGAAATAGTAGCAATATTTGCACCAGCTGATAATGTGAATTAGTGTAACTGGCTATAAGCCAAGTTAAAATTCCTAGTTAGCATTTTGTGAGTATCCACGGTGTTACTGAACAATTGTTTCATACATACTAGGTTTTGATTGGCGTACACTAAACTTACTAGTGGCTATTGAGCAGCAAAGCCCGAACATAGCACAAGGGGTATATGCAGACAGAGATGAAATTGATATTGGGGCTGGAGATCAGGTATAGATTCTGTTTAGGCTTGCTGCACGAATAATGTCAACACGGGTACACTATTGCATGTTAGGATTTGGGATAACTAGGTACCAATTTGTAGGAAAATTACACTTTTCATTTGACGGGCTTCTCAGTTCTTCAGAATATCATATTCTGATCATTACCAAATTGATATACATTGGGAGAAA
Source organism: Epargyreus clarus clarus (assembly GCA_014595695.2). Taxonomy (NCBI): domain Eukaryota; kingdom Metazoa; phylum Arthropoda; class Insecta; order Lepidoptera; family Hesperiidae; genus Epargyreus; species Epargyreus clarus. Next base: position 1,780,045 of record JACTTY020000006.1, read on the forward strand.
AACATGATGAAAAACTTGCATGAATTGGTATACATCTGAAGGGTCATTTTTGAACTCATAAAATTAAAGATCATGTTTAATGACAATAAATTCATAAGTAGGGGAAATTTTCCATGGGTATGGAAAATAGGAGAAGTTCAGTGAATAATATCTTTTCTCATGTTCACATATTAACAATGTGCATGTCTCGGGCCAGGTTTTGATTACAAAACTTGCAGCGTGATGCTAGCGTTGGACCAGCAGTCACCCAACATTGCAGCGGGAGTGCATGAGAATAGGAATGAAGAGGAAGTTGGTGCTGGTGACCAGGTAGGACGGTGTAAACACATTTATATAGAATTATTATTCCCCATTTTTTTTTGATGTTGTCTATACCAACCAAACAGAAAAGAGCATATCTTCTAGTCACCCATCAAAATTCTTTCAAAATCTGAAGTTTTTAAAATATATATTTTTTAATTGTGTTTATTACTTAGCAAACAAAAACAAACAATAAAAAATAAAGGAGAAAATGCTCTTAAATTCTTTGTCTTTGCTTATTAATATACTCTCAATATGATCTATTTATGATATAAACAGTAAAAAATGGCAAAATAATTTGATCTGATATAAATCAGAAATAACTACAATACATAATCAATGTAAGTAATGTAAATTCATAGAATCCATATTCTCAGTGAATGAATCTTGTAATCAATAAGTATATGATACCTAGAATTTGGTACAACATCACTTTCCTTATTATTCATATTTTCTGTATTAACATAATTTATAACGTACATCATAATAATTTTATTTACCTCATACAAATTCCAGTAAATCATGTATTGCTTTATATAATTTACGTATTGCCTTAAATTATATTAAAATAACAAATACAGTTACCTATTTCAAATCAACATTCAATGTACATTTGACCTCTTCATCTTGTATCTTATGCCAAATATTTTTTATTTTTATATTTTATATTTTGTAATGAACAAACAACTGATATAATATATTGTTTTTCTCAGGGCTTAATGTTTGGATATGCAACAGATGAAACTGACGAATGCATGCCTTTGACTGTAGTGCTTGCACACAAACTTAACCAGAAAATAGCAGAATTGCGACGAAACGGCGAGTTCTGGTGGGCTCGCCCTGACTCCAAGACACAGGTATATTAAACTATTTTTATTAATAACTTTAACTATTGATTTATTTTAGAGGTGCTACATACCTTCTTGGTTCGAATCCCGGATGCAACACTACTACACCCATTATGTTCTTATCCAAATTAGTCCATAGAGGTAGTAACATATCTCTAATTAATATCTTGTGCGAATCATCCCACCTACTCACCATCATCAGGTGTACTAGCAAATAAGCTACTTTACTGAAAAAATGTTTTATTCTAAATATATTTTGCATAATTAAATGCTTCCTATTAAATTTTTCATGGAATACCTACAATGTGTTTACCCATATGCAATGTCGTGTTTCCTTATTAAGGAAAAAGATTTTACCCGTATACCTACTATATGATTCATTTTCATGCCACATGGTGTAATATTTGATCAATATATTTATCATTTTGTTGTTGGAAATGTATGTATCACACACAAAAAAAGTGATATTTATAGAAATAGCACCTATGTAATGTAAGAACTTATTCTTTGTTAGAAGAGTGTAATAAAACATACTTAAATTACTTTATTGAATATGCTTCTCTTGCAACTCTGGTCATATTTCAATAGCAATACTCTGAAAATTATAGGATTAGAATAATAGATTCAGTCCAGGATATAGAATACTAATTTCCATTATCTCTGAGTGGTCTCTAACAATTCTTATTGGAGAATTTTAGTGGGGAATATTCCTGGTCTCCCCCACTTATGGGAAGTGGCCCATACCCAGCAGTAGGACATAAAAGGGCGGCAAACAACGAGTAGCAACACTTACAATCATTACAGAAGTAATTATTACAGTTGTAAGGAATTTGGAAGGATTTTTTAAATAATATAATTGTTTTCAGGTGACTTGCGAATACGTTTTCGAGGGTGGCGCTACAGTTCCTCAAAGAGTACACACTGTAGTCGTATCGCTCCAGCATTCTGAAAAGGTCAGTGTAACTGCATCTTTCTATTTCTACAATTAAAATTGTCCAAGAAATAATAGCTATAACATTTTCTTTGTGATATTGTTAACTATTCATTAAATTATGTTTGTCATGGTGCATTTACCACTGTCACTTATTAATTTTGAATATCATAAGCATGATGGAAATTTAAATGTTATTGGATAAAAGTAACTACAGAATTTCTTAATTAATTATACTTATGTTTCTATACAACATGAAAAATTCCAGTTGAATCATTTAAATTATTAATAATTTATAGCGGAATAATTGGCTATTGTTATGAAATAACAATAAGTACATTTACCCAATTTTAGTAGTATTATAAACATAAATAATATTTAAATAAAGGGGTGCTTGAATTCATTATTATATTTAATCTTGATTATATTAAAATTACCAACTTTAGCAGTTTTGTAGTTTTTAAATAATATTAATATAATATATGTGTATATTATATACCTTTTATGATAATAGCCTATTTATATACAGTGCCTGCCATAAAATGGGTACTCTATTTAAATTAAATGTGAATAAATATAATTATTTTAATTTTATTTAATGTAATAATAGTAAATTGCTTTATTAATGTTTAGTTAAGTACACTTGCAAATTACATTAATTTTCATGTATTCAAATGAAATTACGTATAATAATTCATAAACAGTTTAGCCTATTAACCTTTATTGTTCCATGGTTTGGATAAAATAGTACATTACAATACGAGGACGAAAAATTTTTTTCTGACAAGTGTGAGTTTGCAGGCCGAGCCGCAGGCGAGGACTGCAATCACACGAGTCAGAAAAACATTTTTCGTCCGCGTGTTGTATAAAATTTTATATTACGGGGTCGGAAATGGGGGTTTTGCGCACGCGAAGCGTGCGTAAAACGTCCATTTACGCACGCCGTGATATAAAATATGTTTTATTACCACTTTATGACTTACAGCTTTGAGTATTTTGATAATACATGCTGTTGTGACGATCATGCTCTATAGTGCCGAGTTTTCTGAAAGTCAAAATTGCCGCTAAATAAATATATCAAAGGATTCTCAACGTACAATATACTTCATATACAAAAATCGACAGAAACTCTGACTTATGTTTTAATATCGTGCAAATAAGCGTAATAAACGTTTGAAATTACAAACGCTCAAATATTATTCATTTGTTTCAATAACAGTATAAAATATTCAAAGAAATAACATGTTACATTGCACTATGTTGACATGCGTATGTGTTAACAAGCTTTAAATGACGAAAGGTTTAATAATATTACGCCTAATCTGCACTTGCGTAACAAGTGCAATAGGACACCGAGATCAATATTAGAACACGTGCGTTATGTTTATATTTACATCATATTTTATAGATTGAGACATTGGTTAATAATAACATTCACGCTTACTCACGTATTGTTAGTGCTTGAGTAGCAGATTTCTTTTACATACTTAAAAATGTATTAGCTGACTACTCTGCTCATTTGTGGATATTTATTTGTCATTCTCGTACTATTAAGGCCTCATTATTAATAATCTGGTATACCACTTTGTGGTACGACTCCGGCGGCACCACCGCCACACCTATTTCTGCCTCATAACACCAGCATTAAGCGCTGCTGTGTTCTGGTTTGAAGGATTGTGGCTAGGGATACATACTTTTTCGAGGCGTTTCAGCTCAGTCCTCAGAGTTAGCGGCGCATTTGTGGGCGACCTCAGGTATGAATTTCTGGGGTTGATTACAGATGTCCATGGGCGGCAGTAGCCACTTACCATCAGGTGGACTACATGTTCCTTTGTTACTCCTATATTAAAAAAAAATCTATCCAATATTGGCCTACCAAAGATTGAAATTAGACAGTTTCTGCCTACAAGAAATCATGTGTACATTTAAATGTACCCTAAGGCCCCACTTACATCTACATACATTGAACATACAAATTATTTTATGTGTAATATTTTGACAGGCACGGCTTGTGTCAGCACGGTCGCGTTACAAAAGCTATAAATACCTCTTTATCTACATAGACATTGTGTAGAATTATCTTTTTTGTCACGTTGTCTGGTACGTAGACATGTTACATTTTTTTGTATTATGTCAGACAGATATAATGGAGCTTAATGCGGAAAAATCGGGGTGTTTATCATGTATCATACGAGACTTCTCGTTAACTAAACAATTTATTTTTAACTTAATACGCAAATGTAAATGTCTCATAATGAAATTACAAGATAAGGAGTAAAAATAATACAAGCTTAACCTTTCATAGATATCTGTCATAAAAGAGACACTTTAATTATTTGTTTGTGTTTCTATTAACACCGGATATACCTGCATTACGCATCGTGGGAATTCCTTTCTATCTCTTATCAGTGAATCACTATTTATAGAGAATTTACGTGTCGACTCATTTTACAGTTAAACACGTGTTTGATTTATTTCCAGATCACATTGGAGACACTGCGGGATGAGATCAAGGAGAAAGTGATTAAGGAAGTGATTCCGGCGCAATATCTTGACGACAAAACTGTGATTCACATCAATCCGTGCGGCCTGTTCATCATTGGTGGACCGCAGGTGATTATATATAAACATCAAAATACTTATACAAACATAATTACAAATAGGGATAACCTATTGGTTCAAACTTCGTTCAAATTGGTTGGTGAAAAAACATCGTAATTTACGTCCCTAAAATTGATGAAAATATGACTCGTAGTTCTCAAATATGAGTGAAATCTATCAATACGCATTTAACTATATAGCATAGTGGAGTTATGGCCTAAGAATCTTTTGTCGAGATGGGACCCATTCCCGCCTGTGGCACAATAATGGGTGGTAGAAAAAAGCAACAATAATACTATTGTACAAACTGGTTCTAAGACAGCAGAACTGGAAAAACGTATTTTTTAGAAGGGGCGAAAACCAGTTCCTATTTGCAGTTATTGGTATGGTGCTTATCAGTATAATGAAATTAATTTCCGGTTTGGCAAAAAATATTTGTGCGATGCTAAATTCTTTATAAACGGCAATTTTTTTTAGCATGAATATTTATAAAACCTTTAAATACTATTTAATATTGTGCGTATACTTTGCGGAATACGCGTTAGAAATTCATGACGCGTTAGAAAGACATTTCTTAGGCAAAACTATGAATGGAAGAAACTGTGTTTTTGTTGTTCATTGTGTTGTTATAAAAAAGGATATCACATTTTGCAGAGTTATGTGCATATTAAAAATTAGCCACCACTTGAGATAAAGAGTGAAGGAAAATATCGTGAGGAACAACTTGCCTGAGAGTTCTTTAAAAAAAAATGTTTAGAATTATGTGTGAAGTCTACCAATTTATAAGTGGAACAATTATGGGTCGACCAAAAAATAGCGATTGAAGGAGGTACAACCCTTTGTGGTCCGAATTTTAATCGCAGCTGTCTTTTGCTTTGATAAAGGGTTTTGTAATGGGAACATACTTATTCTAACTTAGTCTTTCAGGGTAGCAACGCATCCGTTATCAGTCTCTAAAATAGGAGTCTAATCTTATCTGGGGATAGACAATAGACATTAACGTGTGGGCGAAAGTAGCCACTTACCACCAGGTGGACTATCTGTTCGTTTGCCACTTCTATATTTGATGGCCTGCATAGCAGAGTGATTCGAGTTCGATCCTCGGCTAGATGAATTTCTGTTCTAGGTCTGGTTGTTTGAGTATTCGTCTATTGAAACAGGGTATCTTAGAGTGGGCCTTTGAGCGTAGAAAGCGGTTTTTCATATTAAAGATGGGGAATAAAATTGACAAGTAATCAAAGAAACGTTGCACCCCACAGTCTGACGCGGGCCTGACGGGGCGCAAGATCATAGTGGACACGTACGGCGGTTGGGGCGCGCACGGCGGCGGCGCGTTCTCCGGCAAGGACTTCACCAAGGTGGACCGCTCCGCCGCGTACGCCGCGCGCTGGGTCGCCAAGTCGCTCGTCAAGGCGGGCCTCTGCCGCCGCTGCATGGTCCAGGTTGGTACCTCCTGAATTAAATCGAATTTAGCTTCCATCGCATGCCAGCAGATACATGTTTGTCTTTCCATCAAAGCCAATATTCTACCAAACATGTAGGTAGCTTAAATATGGCTATTAAATCCATCAATAACATAACATGATTTTCATTCAATGAAAATTTACTGGGTGAAATTTAACCAAGGTGACCCACATCTAACTCACAGTCCGGGTGGTAAAACAGCCTTAGGATGAGAGCTATTGGAAAATAAAAATTACCCTAAGGACATTTTTCCACCACAGATATGCAAAAAGTGATGAAGGTCTTAGCTAGGCTATGAAACTATTTGATGGTGTCTACCAAAGGAAATATGATCAAGGCTTACTACTTTGTACGCCGTTACTTACTAATTAGTACGCCGTCTACTTTGACATAACATTAACCATAACTTTTTGTCTAGGTGGCATATGCCATCGGTGTAGCTGAGCCGCTCTCCATCACCGTGTTCGATTATGGCACTTCCCACAAGAGACAACAGGAGCTTCTGAACATCGTAAAGAAGAACTTCGATCTCCGACCGGGAAAAATTGTCAAGTGAGTATGGAGTACCATAAAGTAATTATTGTCACAAGATTGAGGTACCAAACGAGCATGCAGTCCCCATATATTGGTACGTGGTCTCTGTCGCCCATAGACAACAGACATGTGCTTTGCCATTCCTAAAGACAAAGATAAAAATGTCATTCAGGCGAAACCTTTGAACCAAACCAGCAAATCTGAAAGTAATCAATTATTATCATTGCATCATATAGTAGGTATGATTCATTTGGAATCTATGATTAGTTTCCGAAAATAAAATGGCATACTATATCGTATCAAAAAGAGTATTCGTCATTCTTTGTTTTTAATTAATCGTTTATCGTCATACATTAATTTAAATTAACGTTTGTCGATAAAAAATGTATGCAAGTAATATAATAAATTTAAGTTTTTAAAATGGTTTTCTTTTTTTGTTTTCAGGGAACTCAACCTCAGAGCGCCAATTTATCAGAAAACAAGCACCTACGGACATTTCGGCCGAGTAGGGTTTCCATGGGAGAACCCCAAGCCACTCGTCGTAGATTGACTTTGATGTCGTTCAACTAGAATTTTGTAAATATTCCATCAGTATATTTTAAACACTTCTCTGTGTGTAGCGAGAGATGAGATATTGCCCAATGTCTCTCTATAGACATGTGTACTATTGCCACGACTAATCCCGCCAATGAAACTGACTGCTTTGCGGTCGGGCAGCCAGCTTAGGTTGAAATTAAAGGTACTCCCTATCGTAGTGTGACAAATGACATGACACCTTATAATTCAGTGACTTCACTTAATATAGGTTGTTATTTTAATAGCAAATGCATGAAAGAGAAAGTAATGCTGCAATTTCAATATGACAAAAAGAGATGAAAGTAATATCTTTCGTTTAATATAACGTTATGCCACAATTCTATTAGAGTGCTTCGATATTTTCAGTCCTTGGCCGCCAGCCGACGGTTGCATTTGCGTGATTCAGTGTAATTGTTAAGTATTCGTTAGTTTAGGTGCATAGGCGTAACTTCAGCCGACATTTTTGAATTTGAGTTAGTTCAGGGGTTCAAGCGGCAGTCCTATCATTTAATATTAAACATTTTTTCTCGTTAAGTGATATCGATTTTAAGTCTCGTACATTTATTAGTAATAGGCGAAAACAATAATTATGCATGAATTTTTATATAACGTTCACGCGTGTTAATTAATTATTATTTTGTTGAATGTATCATCGACATGAATTATTTACTAGCCACTTTAAATGATGGACTGCCAATAATCTCGTTTTTTTATCGTGAGCTTTATGAAGTAAGTGCTATGACTGTTTGGCATAGTAGACTACTTCTGTGGTCGCGTCACAGTGGAGCGAGTGCGAGCGAGATCGTGCGTCTCACTCTTTCTCGTTTGACTGCAAATATAGTGCTGTGTGGTGAGGCGTGACAACCCTGCTATAAATTTTATAAATGTCAATGTCGTCTTTTTGAATGTTGTATAATAGTTTGTTAAGCACTTTTATATCTACGACGCCTCCCGTGCAGTACAATTTGTGTTGTGTTTCCGAAAAGGATCAAAGTGGAAAAGAGCCATTTTGAAAACACACCGACTCGCCCCTAGCAGTAGTGTACTGTGCATTTACACACACGTTAATTATAATTATTCCGCCAGTTACTAGGCGCAATGATAACTAAAATATATATGAAATTAGGAAATAACTTAGTAATTTGATTATGGTTAGGGCGGGTAGTGATTATTGTGATTATATTTTTCGATCTGTTTCGACCCGTTAAAGTTTCTAATGAACTTGCTGTGGATTTTCAATTTGTCAGAATGTGGAATTTTGAACTAATAATAAATAATTGTGTGTTCCCGAAACCGAATCGGGAGTACATTATGAATAAGTGTTGTTTTTTTTCATTCCAATCCACCTCACCACTAGACAATATTTGTGAACAAAATACATCCTTATATTTTAGTTATACTGCAGTAAATCAATGTTTTTATTGATTAAAGTTACTTTTTAAACACTTTTTACACTCACAGCCCCACACTAGGATTCCCTGTGTCGTGGGTGCCATGGACACACACATAGACAAATACACAAACACCCAGACCCAGAAACAGAAATCTAAATTCATCATTTAGATATGTGTCTGGCCGGGGATCGAACCCGGGACCCTTTGCGCGTCAGACCGGTACAGTGACCGCCCCGCCACGCGGGTCGTCACATATGATATTATAGTTAAGTTATTATGCACATATTATTTTAAACAAGAATTATTAACTAAATGCACTGAATACTGGTTTACTAATATAACATAAACGTACCTATTTTGTGACATTAATAATGTTATATAACAACATTATATACAACTATTTTATTAGCCAAGACTAAAAATGTAAAAGCCATAATTCAATTATTCAGAGAGCCAAGATGCAACTAGTCTTCTTGCTGTTTGCTGTGCATTTGTCATCTGAATGGTGTCCGTGGTCAACCAACCTTGCATATCGAAACAATGCGATGCTCTGTAAATAAATAACATTATTTAAAACGTTAAAAACTACGCTTTTAGTCAATTTAACTAAAAAATAATATTGTTGCAATCTAGTAACTTTGCCATGATCTTTTTCTAAGGCGCTCGAAGTCCCCCTCGAAAATCATTAATCCTGATAAAGATAATGGGACGGGAAGATTATTAAAATCGTGTATTGTTATCGGTTCTTGATAATTGTTCAAAATTTTGAATTAAACTGATCGTTCAAAGTAGGTAAAAATTGAGTTCAAAGATTCTATTATATCTATACTTCTATACTAATACTAGCTGACCCGAAAAATGTTAAGGGTGAACAACCCTTATCATTTAGGGGGAAGAAAAATATATGTTGGCCGATTCTCATAGATTCCGGATAAGCACAAAAAATTTCATCAAAATCGGTCAAGCCGTTTCGGAGGAGTATGGCAACGAAAACTGTGACACGAGAATTTTATATATTAGATTACAAAGACGAAATCTTTGTTTGTTTGATTGTAACGAATAGGCTCAAAAACTACTGGACCTATTTTAAATATTCTTTCACCATTCGAAAGCTACATTATCCACGAGTAACATAGGCTATATTTTATATGAAATATTATGATAAATAGATTTTGAGGCGGTACAAAGTATGCCGGGTCAGCTAGTACATAATATACAGGTTGAGCTAATAAGAGCGTGGTGATAATAAAAAATAGAGTTATTAATTATTACACTGTCTACTCGTTGTCTTCTAGCTATAATATTTTATGATTCAAATACTATTACCTATCACGGAATGCAGAATACTCAAAGGTGCGGCTGAAATTCTAGTTATGCTACATTAATCGGCGTTTGAATTTTCAATGGCACATATTTATAACACTTGTCAATACTTATCAAGTACGGAATTACAGAAACTATACAGAAATTAAGATATGCGCGTTCAACACGTGTATTATAATTAAACATCTAATAATAAGTAAAGACATAGCAATACGTATGATGGTTCAATTATATGTTTTGTTTATGAGAATGTCTTTTATTTATCTTAACTGTTTTTTTTATATCAATATACTTTATTCTTTTACCTGGGCACAGTAATAGTTGGCGAGCCGTCCTTCAAGTCTCTGTCGTACACGCCGAGCGCGTGCCAGGGGTCGATGGCGCCGTGGATGTTGATGGTATTATTCACGTTCGGCTCTAAGCCCCCAAAGATCAGATTCACGCGATCTACTGCGTCATCAACGAAAGCTTCATCGAATCTAAAATGGAAGTCAATTACAGTTTAAAGGTGGTAGAACCCTTTGTGGTTCGACTCCGGCGGCACCACCGCCACACCTATTTCTACCTAATAACAGCAGTGTTAAGCGCTGCTGTGTTTCGGTTTGAAGGGTGTGGTAAGGGAGACAGACTTTTCCGAGGCGTTCCAGCTTAGTCCTCAGGGGTAGCGGCGCATCTGTGGCCGACCTCAGGTAGGAATATCTAATCCTATCTGGGGTTGATTACAGATGTCCATGGGCGGCAGTAGCCACTTACCATCAGGTGGACTGCATGCTCGTCTGCTACTCTTATATTATAAAAAAAAAAAAAAAAAAAGTTACATCATAAAATGGCTTCAAGATGCTCCTAACGGAATAAGTCAATCTCCCTTGTTGGGTATGGAAGGCACGGTTCCAGGGTTTCCTAATACTTATCACAATACTTATAAACTACTTATCTACTTTTGATGTTTATGTGCTTCAATCAAGATTGTTGATCGAAGTTTATATGTATCAATATAGGATGTCAAATAATTCTAATAAGTCTATGCCTATGCCATATGCCTATTCTGCCAATGTTTTCCTTTATTTACTTCAAGAGTAAAGAACTCCCAAGTAATAGTTTGATTCCAACTAGGAATATCCAGAGTAGGCCGAATTTCATGTCAATAACATACAAACATAACATGAACATTCTAAATAAGCAGGACAATCTAAATGAACCTTTTGACTTCTATTAGAACTTATAACGTTCAAGATGAACCTGAACCTACCTTTGGTCAAAGACTCGTTTACAAACTTCTACATAAAAGTCCACGCTAAGCCATGTCAGTTTATCAAATGCCGTTCCTGACCGAGGTGCGGTTTGGTAGTATCCGTACTCTGTGCAGGTTTGATAATACCAAGCACGGGCTGAAATAAAAATTTAATTATATTAGAACCATTCTATATAGGTATGTATTATAGGTAGGTTTTGTCATTGTGAAACTTGAAATACCACAACGAATATCATACAACTTTATTTTTACTCGGAGATTACCTACATATACAAGACTACCTGACCCGGCAAACTTTGTACCGCCTCAAAATCTATTTATCAAATATATTTCATATAAAATATACCCTATGTTACTCGTGGATAATGTAGCTTTCGAATGGTGAAAGAATTTTTAAAATCGGTCCAGTAGTTTTAGAGCCTATTCATTACAATCAAACGGACAAACAAAGGTTTCCTCTTTATAATATTAGTATAGACTATATTCTAGATGGCCACAGATGCAGCGCTACGCCTAAGAATTAAATCTGTAATCGTCCTTATAAAACTAAGTGTATTTCCCTTTTAACACTATTAAATCCAAAACGCAGCAATGTTTAGCACTAGTTAGGCGCGAGGATGTGGTGTTGGTAACCACGAAGAGCAACAGTTTCATTTGACAAAACTAATTTCCAGTAGGTAGATACTTAAATAATTATCCAAACTGATCGTAGCTACTTTAAAAAGATTTTTTAATCATAAAATTTGTTTAAGTTAAGTAGATTAAGTTCACTCACAGTTAGAACGAGTAGCGTTATAGATATTGAGTAAAGTATCGAAGGATATTGACCAGCAACCATTGGGACTCATGTTTTGAGATATGGCGATGTAACCTCCAACCTTCTCCATCGGAGTGACACCTGGTATGAAAAAGATGATAATTAGTCGAATGGATATGCCAAAATTTTAAATTGTTATTCCGAAACTTCGGTCGGGCACTATTTCGTACTATTTTATAAAGGACCCTTAGCAAATACCGTAAACATTGGAAGCGAAATTGTTGCAAATACTGATGAGAGAGCCCGGGCGAGCGCGTTGCACTGAGCCCGAAAAGGTCCAGCTGATAAGACCGGCGAAGTATCCCAAATCATATTTGTTGTCGTAGTCTAGTGGTCTACATAATCTGTAAAACAAACAGAAATCGTTTACAATATACATACTTAACTAATGGACACATAAAGTGCATGAAAGTATAGGATGACTATTCAATAAAATTTATAACACATAGTGATCTATTAAGGCTAAAATATTGTTTTAAAGGTAGAATATTTTTCAAAGGAATGGTAGAAGAAAATTAAATTACTACATTACAGTTGTATATATTTTTCATTCATAATTAATATTATGTTACCTGTAAACTGATTCCAATGTACGCCGTCCTTCTTCAGTTGCCATTGCCGAAATTGTATCCGCTATGCCTTGTTTTATTGTCGTTACACATTGTTCGCCTCCCTCTGAACGGAATGCTTCGTGAACCACTTCTAAGTAACCTGCGAAATAAGATTAGTTTAGTAAAGAAGTCTTTATTAAAAGAAATGAAGGAATGCTGTCTATATTAATTAGACATCTACACCATCCAAAGGTTGTTACTTATTTCAAATCAAATCATCAAATCATTTTTTTTTATTCAAAATAGGTTCTTTACAGAGCACTTTTTGAATGTCAAAACAACTACTACCACTTCACAAGGTGTTTCGTTATGGAGAAGAAGCGGCGAAAGAAACTCCATAACAAACATCTTTAAAAAAATGTTTTTGACAATGTTAACTTAACGTAATGGTACATGTGGAGCTGGAGCTAATTCAGACCACACCGTTTTGTCAGTCAAATAATCACTTACTTTATAGTACGCTTTTTTACATAGCGTTAGTTTAACGACATGTTTTACTTTTTTTCTGAGATTCAAAATGTGGTCGGGTATTTTATTGTAGTAGCGAATACAGTTGCCCATGAAAGATCTAGCCACCTTACATAATCTATGTTTAGGAATTGCTAATTTATTTCTATTTCTGGTATTAAAGTTATGGTGGTTACTATTTTTTTTAAACATATCAGTGTGTTTTCTTACATACATAATATTTTCATAAATGTATTTATATACATACTTAACACCTCGGCTTTAAAATTGAAGTTGTTAGTTAATTCTTAATTTGAAACATTTTAACAAAAAAGGTAAAGTCAATGTTTGTTACTCACCAGTAAAGTCAACTTCTCCTAAGATAGGTCCACTGGATGCAACTGTTCCTACCGCTAAGTGTGGATATCGTTGCTTGAACCACAACACCATATTAGCCGCGTAGGATCCTCCGTATAAAATGACTTTACTGTTAGCAAACCTTGGCTGCTTTTTCAGTTCCTTAATGAAATATGCGAGATCTGCTAATGCTTGGTCTACGTTGAGGAAACGTAGGTTTTCTGTTGTAAATACCCTGGAAGTTGTGAGACGTCTTTATATTTACAAGGAGGCATGGATTTAGATATGGCATAGGATAGATGTAGGTACAAACTTCGTGCATTCTTTTGCACTTGGATGGACATGTTAAACTGTTGTTCCCGGCTCTTACTATTAGGGTTCGTACACAAAACTGCGATGCGACGTCGCATCGCAAAAATCTGCGAGCTCCCTCGACGCATCGCAAGAACTTGCGAATTGATTCGCATCGCACAGTGGTTGTTGTTGTTGGTCACCCTGAGAGACGCTACGCCGCACGATATCGCATCGCAGCAATTTGCATCGCAATTTTCTGCGTTGCGAATTCGCATCGCGTCGCATCGCAGTTTTGTGTTCGAGCCCTTAGGTAGCAACCTTCTACCATTGCCGGATACAAAAAGTTCTTACCGTCGAATTTAATTAAATTTAACAATATAATAAAATAATGCATACGTGTACGGCAGGGACTGTCCGTAATATCGGTGTTCAGTATAGATCTGGTATCCTCTGTTCTCCTGGGCCATTGTAAACATGTTGCCTGCCATCAACCAACCCGGGGCAATATCCCACTCGCCTCCAACCAAAATGAAGACGGGATAGCCGTCGCCCCCAAAGAATTGTTCATTGAACATAAACCTCTGGAAAGTAATTAGTAACAAGAAATTTATTTAAAAAATCAAAAACCCGACTGCACTAAAAAGGCTGAAGTAGAATTTTCAAAAACAATGAAATAGGCGTTTCATTATTTTTATCCAGAAAGCCAAATACATACTTTCAGAGTAGGTACTAAAAAAACAGAAATACATTCGTTTGAATATAAATGTTTCAACTTCCCAGGTACATACTTAGGTATATAAGGTTCCAATTGTTTACATAGGTATTTCTTATTTACGTGACTTGTTGCCGTCATATAGGTACCTGTATACGACCATTGTGAATTCTAACTACAAGTTTGAGACAACAAATTATATTCCCTCTAAACAGATGTAGATTATTAGGTTCATATAGAACCTATACCTATAGGTATTGTACCTACAAACACTCGCCTATTCACAAAAGTCATAAATGGTTATCTTTTTGTTCAAGAACATAACATACATTTTAACTAAGTAAATGAAGTCTTTACATTTTTGCAACATTTTCAATATTTATTAATAGTCTAATATCATTGGGTTTCTCAAAATTATTTGTATTCGTATAGGTCTAATGTTTCCTATAGGCTTAGATCAGCGTTTACCAGCCTTTTTCAGTCCACGGACCCTTAGGAAGTCTAAACTTAATAATTAATAAAATAAACAGCAAAAAAAGACGGATTAGGTATTTATTTTAGTTATTACAGATACAAAAGATTTTTTTGTTTTGCGGCCCTTTTGCATTTAATGAGCGATTTATGTATAGTCCGGAGATGACACCGCGGGCCCCTATACATATACTCGCGGACCCCCAGGGGTCCCCAGACCACAGGTTGGGAAACGTCGGCTTAGATAGATCTTTGGAAACTTTTTGTAGCCATTCTAGAGATGGAACCACAAGTATTTCAGAATAACTCTATCAAAGTTGTCTACAGAATCTTGTATGAATATATGTAGGTCCAAACTCCAAACAGTGCATGACCGCTTTTCGGCGGAAAGTTTTCTTTAGCCAAAGATTATTAACAGGAAGAAGATTTCATTAATATTGTTCTGTTTATGCTGGTAAATTATAATTACTAGGTACCTTTACATACCTTTTATCTTTTGTACCTATATGGACATTTACATGGGCATACCTTCAAATCAGGAGGCACGGCAGTGCCTTCGCCATGTGATTTATTTCTAAGTATTATATCGTATTTCTATTATTATCTCCTGCACCTATTTCCTCATTAATTTTGTTGATCTAAAGTTATTGCAAACATATTAAAAATAGGTGTTTATAGTAAATCATTACCATTTGGTAAGTATTTTGATTCTGCGGATCGAAATGGTCAATGGGCATCGTGATCCAGCTCTGGAAGACATTCCTCGCCGACGACCGCTGGTATTCCGGAGGTGGCTGCAAGTCCACTCGAAGAGGAGGCTCTATTACACGAGGCTCCCCTAACGCCGACGCTATCAGCGCCGATATTATGTACAAGGAAATCTGAAAATATACGTTTTGCTTACTTCACAAAACTACATGTACCTATGATTTTTTTGAAGGATAGGTAGATACCTACTTTAAACAAAGCTGCAATAAAGACAAACACTAGCTGGTAACAATAGGCGTGGTGGTGTTTGGGGGGTCGAACCGTGACCATTATGTTTCTACCACTTTTACCATCTTTAAATTTTTTTCTCAGTACCTATGTACTTTCTTTTTAATTTCTCAAACGTCTCCAACAAAATCGATACCTAATGATTACTAAACTATATTTAATTAATGATAACGACCTAGACTGACTGCTTAATGTATGCTCCAAGAACGGAAATTCTCAAGAAAAAATGTTAATGGTGGCCACCCATTCAAGAAGCAACACGGTATTATTTAACCGTTATTTAACACGGTATTATTAAAATGACTATCACGTTTCATAGTAGAATTCGCTTTACTACGTAATCATATTTCGGTATATCACATATTTTTAATCAGTTAATAAACTATGTAGGTAGGTACCTGTTAAAAATAACTTACTTGAAAAATGTAATTGCAATGTACTTACCTACTACTCAAAAAACTTAACGGACAAAAAATAAGACTTCTATTCTTACCAATAAAATTGTAAATAATTGATTTGTAGCTAATATAATACTTATTATTTACAAATTAGTAACAAACCAATTATTCACAATAATTATTATCTATTAAATTAGGAACAAATCAATTATTTGCAATTTTATTGTTATAGAAATGTTATTAAACTTACCATTTTTTTCAACTACACAATTAATACATTTGAATCTATCAACATTTCTTAATAATATAAGGACTATCTGGTTATCGTTATCTTTAAGGTAGGAGATACGTAAAGGGTGATTAAGGTATCAATTGATTAGAAACATTTACACTAAAACATTCATAAAATACCTACTATACCTAACCTAATCCGCATTATTTTGTCTAGGTGGCCTGTTTACCTACATACCCCCAAGGATTACTCCTTTTAGTAAAGTTATCAAAATCTATTCGTCTTTATTTTACCCTCAATATTGAAATAAAATACACTTGTAATAGCTATGAGTAACGTCATATTGATTTTAGATTCCCAACAAAACCCTTTGATTTGTTACAATACGGGTAACATGGGGTGCATACAAAATATCTGCAATTTTATATAATAATTGTGTATTGGTCCGCCATATTGTTGCGACGGAAAGGTATTAGTTAGAATAACGTCACTAATAGTAATGCAAAATTTGTTCGAAAATTAAATCATATCTCTATTAATTTTACTTTCTTCAGTCTGTTCAGGTGTTTTTATTTTTGTCATTATTTGTCCACGATGGCCACGACGTTATTATGTTAATCATATTGTGGGAAAAGACTTGTGTCCAACAGTGGGTCATAAGATGGGTTGCAGTCAATAAAAAAACTCTTATCTTCGAGGTATTTATTATTATCTTACAACGAGATTAAACTAGGAGATAACGTTTATTATTAAGGTATACATTATTATGTCGGAGTGTATTGTGTGTTGTAATGCACTTGATCTCTTTAGGATTGATCCAGTTTATAAAGATTCATAAATTTTGATTTTACACACCTTTGAAAACAGTAGCAGGAACTTAAGAAATATCAGGTGGAAACATTTTCACACTGTTCATAAATATATGAATGTAGTTTAGAACTGCAATAAGTAAGGTCCCATTTCATTCTAAAGTAATTGAACTTGACAAACAAGAGCCGTGGAAGACAAAATCATATTCATATAGAATAGTTATTGTCTGCTGCAGCACGCGTCTGTTACGTTCTGTGTCGGAAGATGTTGATGAGCCCTTACTACTGATTTCTTATTGAGGCGGTAAATACAAACTTATTACTTACGTCATAGAAATCTGCCACAATAAACTCGGACACAAATATAATTCCACCATTTATCTTAATCAACAAATCCTTACAATAATTAATAACAACTTTGGATGTAAAACATACTCTACTATCAGTCTAAAAGTCTTAACAGTAAGTAATAGATAAGTAAAGTTTAGCATGAGAAGGTAAATAGGTAAGGAATAGTAAAAAGTATTAGTAATAGTGTGAATAGGTGAGGAATAGTAAAGAGTGAATAGTGAAGTACGAAGGTATTAACTTGAAGTAGTTATTTAACATTTGCCGTATGGTCGTCTACAGTCTTGGGTTCCACACACCAAGGATCCACTGGGGCTCCCGGGACGATATGGGGTTCTACCCAAATAGTTTCCGCTGTAAATAAATAAATAACACATTTTTCAAATTACATACACAGACCACTACAAAAACAAAAGAACAACAGATTCTATATTCATCAGCTACATTGCCGGGCATTGAACCCAGGCCCATGTGTGTGTCAGATCGGTATGGCGGTAAAAAGTTTAAGGGAACATTGAAGTTGAAATTATGTATATATTTTTATGTAAGTTGCTTATATCATGGAAGTAGCAAACGAGCAGGCAGTACACCTGATAGCTATACTCAGATGGGTTCAGGTTCGGTCTCTGGTCAGGACGACAGGTGGATTATATTTTTTAGTTATTTAAGTGACGATTTTAAGTTACAACTACTTGGGTGTTTGTATTGTTATCATTATAGTGGATGGATAGTGATGGATCATTATAGCCCATGGATATCTATAGGCAGGTCTTATAGACGAGTGGTTTTAGCTGAAACCCATCTCAGATGCATTGCTACTCTTTAGGACTAACATGGTCGCCTCATAAATAATTCAGCCGGAATGTGTGGATTCCTTCAACGAAACTCAGAAGTGCTTCATGCTGAACACAAGTGTCGCGAAGGTGAGGTATCTCCGGTCAAACCATACTGGTTCTCACCTTACCTTAGTTTGTTGCCTTACTTTTGAAGCCTGCTTGGCAAAACCAGATTTAACCAACGATTCATTAGTCATTTTATTATAAGTAAAAATAGATGCGTGTTAGCTATTCATTATTATGGTAGTAGATACGTAGGTAAATATTTAGAGGTACGACTCGAGTGACTTGACCACTACAAAGGAATTCTTACAAGTTATAAATATTTACAATGACACATAGAGGCAACAATGCAAGCACATACATACTCATATAAATGTACTTTCTTCAACAAATGTGAGGTACCCATAAACTAGCGAAGGCAGTCAGAAATGTTGGTTGCTTAAATAATTCGAAATCATCATCATCAACCCATTAATGTCTCACTGCTGGGCGCGGGTCTCCTCTCAGAATGAGAAGGATTAGGCCATAGTCCACTGCGCTGGCCAAGTACGAATTGTTAGACTTCACATAACTTTGAAAACTTTTTTTTAAGATTTCTCAGGTATGCAGGTTTGCTCACGATGTTTTCCTTCACCGTTTAAGCAAGATAATTAATTTCTAATACACACATAACTTTGAAAAATCAGAGGTGTGTGCCAGGGATTTGAACCGGGGGCCCCTCGATCAAGAGGCCGAGTTTCTTAACCACTAGGGTGTCACTGCTTTTTTTGCATAATTCGAGATACTAGTAATAAATGGAGTTATTACTATATACTAAGGTAATTAGACATCACTCCATCTGATAACTGATTCTGCTATGAATTTTTGAAACCAATTTCCACTAGATCGGGTGTTTTATGTGATTTCTAAAAAATGACGAATAATTAGTTATTTATTTATGGTTTCTAAAAACAGTTCATTGGGGCATGTAGTTGCCTGATATATTCATAGACAACATTAAATAAACAAAATATAATTTTGAAAATCCATAAACTCCGTTGCATCCTTGTATGTCTAAATGCTAAACTAACTTGACTGTTTAGTGACAGCATCGACTTTAGGTAGAACTCCTGCTCTAAGTGGAGTTGGTTACAGATGTCAGTGACTATTTACCGTCAGGATGATTGAATTCTCGTTTACTACTATAATATTAAAAAAAAAAACAACTTTTTCTTACCTGGGCCCATAATTGCATACGACTAGGATCTTCTTCCAACCGTTCTCAAATTTCTCAGACACCGCACAACCAACGTAAGTTGTATCCGCCCACGCCATCTGCAAAATCGCCAAGTTTCATTATTTTATGATTAAAATCAGCTATACATATGTGTACAATGTACATAAAACAGTACATAAAGCAACACTTTGATGGAGCAATACTTTGTAATAGTAAAATATAGGTATTTTGTATGATAATGTTTGCATTTTTTTATCGCTCTTAGAGACATGCGGATTGGCACATTGGTAATTGTACCGAGTTTCCTTACAGAAGATATCGGGTACGATTCTCGGAAACCTGACAGATGAACTTAAATGGCTGTTCTTGGTATGTGTAGCATACACGACACAGGCAAACCAAATATGGGGCAGTATGCAAAGAAAGTTATTTTAACAAAACCTATACTAGACTATACCACAATCCTTTCTAATTATAACACTGAAGAGAGTAGTTTGACTGGCCCGTTGGCCTACTTAAGAACAATCAGTGAAAATGAAATGTGTAGCAAAACCAATCAGTGAAAGTATATGAACCATACCTACAGTCATCTAGCATAGCTTTGTTACACTCGTGGACTATCATGGGACATGTAAAACAAACATTAATAGCCTGTGGTTGGAAATAAGGCTTTAAAATCTGAGGGTCCAAGACTTCCGACGTTTTTAATTACAGATAGGTACGCACTTGATTTTGCATAGTTAGTTATCGTAGGAATAATCAATTATTTATCATTTGCCTTAACGGTAAAAGAACTCATAAAAAAAGAAAAATATTGCGAAAAAATTATTAACTTCTCTACCAATAAACATTTATCAATGCTGTGGATTATGGTCTAAGTTCCTCACTTTCAGAGGACGTGCGCCTAGGAGTGCGAGAATAATAGGATAAGAATGATGTTGTAAAAACTTACTCAATTTAAGAGGACATGTGCCCAGTAGTGGGACAATAATAGATTGAGAAGGATGATGTTAAGACGTACCTGAGTATAGTGTCCAATTTGGTCGTCCCTCGAACCGTCGAAGTCTCTCGCCGTTAATGGAGCAAACGTGTAATCTTTGTATTCATCAAACCAGGAGTCTAGGGCTGAGCTTGGGTCCAGAGTATAGCTTCTATCAGTGGTAGAATACATGTAAAGGTTTTCACCGGTCGTAAACCTGTTGGAAGCTGAAAAATACCAATATTTATGAAGTATTACAAAGTTACCAATACGTATTAGATACAAAGTTATTAAAATCAAAACTTTTAAGATTAAATAATACATAACAAAGCAAACAAAGGACTTGCAATTTTATTAAACGCAATAAATATATTTTTTGTGTTGCATCACGAATATAATTAAAACCTGTCGCTGTTATACTGAATGAAATGTTTGATTGTTAAGAGGCGATAAAGATCTTAATTAGTAGCAACGCAAACACTAACGAGCATGCAGTCTATATGGTAAGTGGCAACTGTCATCCATGGATGTTTATAATCAACCCCAGATAGGATTACAAAACTGTTTACTTAATTGCCCCCCTTAAGGACTAAGAATGCTTCGTCTTTAAGGGTAAGGGTAAGGGTTCGTCGTTCCGTATAAGTGGTATAAGTGTTTCTCTCTTACCACAACCTTCAAACCAGAACAAGGTGATGTTGTACACTGATAAAAGGTCGCAGTGGTGCCTGCGTAGTCAAACCACTTAAAGTTATATTACCTTTAAAATCTTTAAAATTATTAAAAAACATACCAATTTTTTTATTTGGATTATGTATAAACTTATGCTTAGCAGCCCAATTTGCGGCCTTTGCAGCTAACTCAGCATCCCACATCTGGAAAAGAAAAGTATATTGTAAATCCCGAAGGCACACGGCGTAATTATACTCTCTGGTAGGAGAAATATTGGTTCTATTTGATATCCTCAGTAAGACCTGTCTTAAATATCGCAAATATAGGCATCGTAAACAAAGTAATCATGTTGCAAGATTCTGTTGCACGATTTAAGTAGGTACCTGCTACTTACTAGATGTTGTGTCATTTATATGTTAATTACATGAAAATCTTGCTCTACCGTTCAAACCAGACTAGGACATCATAATAACACTATTAGCACGATACAAAAATAATTCTACAAAGCATTTTACGACTTAAAGTTAAATAGCTTTAGTTTGAGATGAATAAATAATCATAGCTTCATGATAAGTCCTCATTTACTCTATTCCACGTTAAAACGGCGCATACCTATGCTAATATTAACTAACGTATGTAGTCTTTGACAACTGCAGCCGTGTTAGCGCAGGTCACAGACCTACCCCTTGGTTAACGACTTCCATGTATAATGGTTACCCGACTACCATGTATACTATAGATTTGTGAAGAACGAATGTAGAGTAGGTTAGCGATAAAAAGTCACCAAGAATAAAAGGCCCTTCTGTCATCTATTCTTAACCCAGGGTTTTGAAGAGTCACCTTTTCGGCTCAGTCCAGCCATAAACATTACTTTTCATGTTCTAATTCCGATAAATCTAATTCCGATGATTCTTTACAAATGGTTCGGAATTAAATTACAGCAGTAAAACCCCCTGATATAATATCAGTTGATATAACTACAAATATACGCAGTAGGTACGCAAGTTATCTTATTTTTCTGTCATGCCAACATAAGATTACACATTTTAAGACATTATGATTGTTTAATGAATGCTATTCGTAGAGCAACAGTAAATAAAGGTGTTAATAAAGGAAATGACGAATTTAATCAGATGTACATAGATTCATCACTTCCTCAATAACAAAACAATGATTTATTTTTTACTATCAAAATAATCACATTTACATAATGATACAGATGGACTCAATTGGTAGATTTACATCATAAATGTAATAAAAACTATTAACTTCTCTAAATTTCCAACAATATTAAAATAATATAGAATAACTATATGATTTTTAAAGTATCAGCGAAGCACCGAAAAATAAATGAGATAATAATATTATACCTACTACCGACTGCTGGAGAATGTGGCAAATTCCATATAACCCGACATATCCTTTAGAATCCCTAATTACCTATATTTA
This sequence comes from Epargyreus clarus clarus, assembly GCA_014595695.2. NCBI lineage: Eukaryota > Metazoa > Arthropoda > Insecta > Lepidoptera > Hesperiidae > Epargyreus > Epargyreus clarus. The sequence continues at coordinate 1,802,912 of JACTTY020000006.1, forward strand.
GAAGACTTAAAATAAAATTTATACGGACTACCAACACAATTCATTAAATAATTCCGAAAAATAACGGTTTCTTGTATCGGTACCACCATATTTTTAACTTTTTATTTTTATCTATTAATAGTTATAACGGCTAATAGTAATGAATATACACCCTGTAAAAAAATTAAGTGTCTATCCTCTACCTCTACCTCCTCTGCTACTATTATATATACCAATAGCCTCTCCTCATCTCCCTAATAGCCCTTTTTATCTTTTGGATAGGGAACCCTAAAAAGGATTTCAAAACAGACACTCTTAATTGTTACCTATTTATTTAAGGTGCCTAAATTCTGATAATATCGTTCAACTCTAGATGATTATTAACTTTTAAATCTAGATGGGTATTAAATCCAGCTTTTATAGACTAAAGACCTAGGTACTTTCAAATTGTCGTAGCAATTAGATCACATTTTAGTTAAAAATGATTTTTTGAACCGTAATTAATTATTACAATTATTAAATGGTTACGCGGAATTAATGGGAAAACTATGAATGAATATGTACCGTCCTGTATTTATTCATAATATGGTTTTTACGAATGTACCTAATTAGGTCAAACAGAATTATGATGGTCTTATTATCTTCATTAAATTACATGTAACTTAATATGCCAAATAAAAAATACGAACCATAAATTTCATCTCGCTCGCAGCCGGCTGGTTGTATACTTCTCCCTTGGCCAAACGAAGACGCCTCATATTGTGTCCATCCACAAACCCCTTAATTTGTTTACACGATAAGTCGATTACTGTAAACAAACAATCACCTTTAACCTTATACTATTCACCTATATTATTTTTATTCAACCCAGGAATCGCTTGTTTAAAATTATTTCTTAAAATCTCAAATCCAAAAAAACTATGCACTGTTCACTTGTACTAATAATTATAACAATTTTAATTGATCTGAATATGAAATATTTTTCAGTTACAATATTTTTTAATTTCAAAATAAAATACTAACACCTTGATTGAGCTAAGGCCAATAAACTAAAAAGTATAATTCCAAGTTCCATTGTTTCGTATGAAATGACCGGCAGTAAAGCAAAGCGAAGACTAAAATTTTTCGTATGCTGTCGCTGCTGAAATAGGAGTGCGTTATATACTTACTCGCATTGTACGAACGCATCGCCTTTACGTCTGTCGAAGTCGGTGACTAACAAGTCCATTATGATTAAATTAGGGCTGTCAATCACCATCAGAATCATTAATATTTTTATTTAATAAAATTTCTCTTTATCGTGAAGAATCTTTGACATGGTTTACTTAAAATATTGATTTCGACGATACTAAGATAATCGTGTTCAGACATCGAGTACCTACTTACTCGCTGAGTATATATTCTTGCCTACTTAATTAAGAGCTTTTACATTTGATGAGCTTACATCTTGTATTGTGACAATTCGAGGAAATCGAACAAAAAGAGGAACGCCGTTTATTGAGGTTAACTTTCGGCTTTCGACTACTTACAAGAATGGGTGACCGTTAAATCGCACCATAGGTTGAGTCACTTCCTTAAACAAATAAAAGCTTAAGTCATAATTTCTAAGTAATTTCATATGAAAGTGATTTCAATTAGCATTAACTATTCAGGCCATCTTATCTAGATCAATCTTTTAGTACCTACTTAGTGCTTTCATTACGTGCCTATGAGTAGGTACTTAGACACCTAGTTATATATGACTAGATATTGTAAGCAAAAAGTTTTAGACGATTTTAAACATTGTCGTCGCGCTTTGTAAACATTCAGTAGTTGCTGTGATTAGAGACCATGAAAATCGGTAAGCCGAGGAATGGGAAGAAAATATGTAAATTATTAGATTTATGTTTATTAATCGTGTTGATTAAATGCAATATTGTCCTGAAAATACCTAATTAATAGAAATGTTATTAAACAGTTGCTGCACAACAAACTAATATCATTGCTGAACAACAATTGTATTGTGCGTTGTACTAATTGATAAATACAATTAACAAACGGGGAAATATTTTTTATTACATTCATTGACATAATATTTTGAATCAATAATTATCATACTTACCTATCTCTTATATCAATTACTGCATTTCCTACCATTGTAGTATATACTATAAAGGAAATAATATTATTTCCTTTAAAAGTGTCTACTTAGTCACGACAATGACACGATTTCCTTTTTATAAGTAATATTTTACAGGTAGGTACGTAAATATCTATGTCTGCGTAATTTTAAACTAATAAGTGCTAAAGTTCTTTGGTACACTTGCTATTACAATTTTTATGATTAGTAATTAGGTATGTCCAGCGTTATTTTTGGCTACAGTAAATTGACACTGAAACTCTGGTGTTGTTTATTCCTGCAGTCTTTTACCGAACTTAAACATAAAAGACGCCTATATTAGTTAGCTGCACTCACAAAACCATGTAGATATTCAAATTGTGTAGTTACTGGTGTCTCTAGCGGTCTCCCCAGGTTCACCGATTTTGGTTGCAAGCCTAAAGGTCTGCCGGTACAACAATACTCTGGAGAAAGCATGTATTCCTATGCTTCTTTCGTGTGCAACCTGGGTTGAAACACCTTATTTAATAACAGATACCTACTCGTATTTGTGCAATCTGCAAACACGAGGTACAGGTAGGTGTGTCTTTTAGAGCTAAAGCTTTATACTTGTAAACTTTGAAGGGTTAGAAATTTTTTATTTAATAAGATTTAGGTAAATTTTAGATATTCTAACTTATTTTTAGACTAAAATCTTTTTGACGCTGTAGACAGTGTCACTTTTTCATAACTTATTGGTCATTATCGCAAATCTCCAACACGGAGCACATTTCAATGCATCATGACCAAGACCAGACGTGCTATATTACCTACCTATGCTACACGTTTCTTAACTCATGTCATGCTAGCTTGCAGCTAGTCACCCTTCTTTGCCAGAGGAATCTATTATTCAATACTACTTTAATTAAGTCCTAATAGTGATAACTATTAACAATAAGATCAATTTTATATCTAAACTCAAAAATATACGAATTATCTAAAAATATTAACAACAGATATATTTAATTCATCAGTAAGTGAGTTTTAATAACTGCATATTAATGACATTTTGATTTTCTTATAAATAGTTACTGATAAGATTGTTATTGTCATTAATAGTTTTGATAGAATAATTGTATCTAACATTAGGAATAAATATGCACTATCAATATTAAAGGTGTGATAACTTTGTATCTATTATATCGTCGTCAACCAATTACTGTACCACTGCTGGGCAGGAGTCTTGGCTGAGTGAGAATAAGGCCATAGTCCATATTGGTAGACTTCACTTACCATCCAGAACTTTTTTAAAGACTTAAAAGATCTCTCAGGTATGCAGGTTTCTTCACATGTTAATTAATTTTTAGTACGCACATATTTGGAAATTCATTCAGATGAGTACCTGGGATTCGAACTTCGGACCAGGGTTGTTGCTGATGCAGGTTTTTACTAGATCAGCTGATGCTGATGCTGATGCTGATTTTTTCAGATTAATATCAGCTGATGCTGATGCTGATGCTGATATTTAAAAAATACTAAATATAAATATATTTTATACTGAGGTATTTGAGGCGGTTTCTCAATTCTACCGTATATATGTCTATTTTATGTTTGTTCGCGGATAACTTCGTCGCTTATGAACCGAACTGGATGATTTTTATTTTGTTGGAAAAAAAGATCGACGGTCCCTACGTATAAAGCGACATGTCAAAAACGCAGGTTTACAGGAGAGCGTAATTAATGTTCAAACCACTCTAGAAATAATTATTTATACAATTCTAAGAATATTTTTTTATAATGTTGTTATAGCTTTCGAAATGTTGTACTAGTATTTTTAGATATCCGCATTTACGACACCTATTTCCTGTAAATGTTATACTTGTTCTCTTATATGAATGGTAAATCTAATAAAATACATCATATTTAAAGAAAAATCTTATATATACATACGCGTATGGACAATCCAAAGCCGTATATGCAATAAAAAAAAATGCAATTTTTGACATGTCGCTTTATACGTAGGGACCGTCGAGATATTTCCAAAGTACTTCCATTAAAAGAAAATAAGGGTCTGATGATGGCAGACCAGAGAAATCGAGGGGAACTTTCAAAAATCGTAAGGGCGACTAGTGCATTTGTAAGATTTTTAGTATGTCATCACTAAAAAAGGTGAAAAAGAAAATTAATTAAAAAAATACAATCGACTTCCATGTCACTACAAAGCAAAAATCAACTGAAACAAATTTTGGCTCAGCACATATCTCCGAAGCCGGCGCTCATATTGAACACGCTGTTTACGCCGTTATCCAACAAAATATATTTAGCACCGACTTCAGAACCAAACCAACATTCACTTCAGCTACCCTCCACTCTGCAGTGATACAGAAGGCATTATGAATTGAATACATAATTCTGTTATTGATTGATTGAACTATGATCGAAAGTTATTGATATCTGACCAAATTACGTTGTCAATACAATCGAATGATTGTTTGATGACAACTTGTGTTTATAAACTTCTGTGATTTGCTAAAACTCCACGTGATTTAAGCTCGGTCGCGCCTTCAACGAACACGTTACAATTTCAATATCAGCATTAAATATCAGCATCTTTTGTTGCGGATGCGGATGCTGATGCTGATATTTAAAAGAAAGCTGATAATCAGCGGATGCTGATGCTGATGCTGATATTCGCAACAACCCTACTTCGGACCCCTCGATCTATATAGGATATCTGTCGACTATCTCTAACTTTAGATAAGTAAGGTGGTAGTTGGTAGCACCTACATTTGTTTAAAGTTTATAATATTCTTAGAACTTTTTCGTAAAAAAACATGAAATTGACAGATGTGTATATTATAATATGTTATATAGAATGATCTAACTTTAACGACTTAGTATCTACAATAATGAAAACAGCAATGCAGTAGGTACCTAGGTGATGTTAATTGATCACTGCTTTATTCCATGAACCTCTGTATTTATCCGAATAAGGTATGGGTTTTTACCCATACCAGCATAAAAAATTCGTGGTTGAATGTTTCTCCTAGAAAAAATTACTGCAGTTATTGCGCCTGGCATAGTGTACCTATTACCGTTATAAGGGGAAATAGGAGTGGCAATTATGGTAGGTACCTTCGTCGAACCGTGTAGATTAGACAGCTTTATGTTCTTACAGACAATATCTAACTTCCTTCCAAATCATACATTTTGTTATCATCAATCATACAGTTTGTAATCATACATATCATATATTTTGAAAATATTGAAATATACCATACTCTAGCGGCTTAATTCGGAAGGGGCGGTCCGCCCCGGGCCTCCGATCCTGGGGGGCCTTCAAACACAGTTGCTAAAAAAAAGCTCGTCAGAACCAAACAATCTATGAAATATTTAAGCAAAAATAAAGGTCACCGAATCACAGGCGAACTTTTTACACTGGGGGCCTCATTCAACTTTCCCGCAACTGGCCTCCGACGACCTTAGTCCGCCACTGATACCATACTACTACAATGAAAGTACCTACCTCCTTAACAATTTTATTGCAAGAAATCTAAGCTAAGTTAAACCCTACACCTAGAACCACGTAGAACAAAGTATGTGCGTCCGAATATTACAAAAGCCCACAGTTCGCACGTAATACAAAATACTACAATACTAGTGATAGACAAACCGAATAGCCGATGATAGACAGCATGCAAAATCACTTAATGTTTCGAACGTGCTTACAGTAAACAGATCTGTCCCAACAACATGTTTTCCTTTACCAAGAAGATTATCTTATCACTGTTATACATATAACTTAATTACGTAATTTTCGCTTATATAAAACACGTAAACAAGTGTCTTAAAGGTAGATACAGAAAGGTAGCACACATATAACACGATTTAAATTAATAAGTTGTATTACTTTTCACTGATGTTCATACAAGCCGAAAACCAATATATTTTTTCTTATTAGCTGTAAAAGCCCTACTTTTTGGAACAGCAATTAATTATTGAAAGCGGAATAAATATTGATATGAGAAAACAATACCAACGATAGGAAAGTACTTACCTAATTTTGACTGTAATCTTATTGTTTATATTACTGAAATTAAGGGTTATATTTGTGATGCTTATATTATATTTATAATACATACTATTAAGATTTTTTCATTTTATGCAGTCCGCTCTTAGCATACATTTTAGTATAAATCGTTGATTGTGTGTGAAGTGAATTGTAATGGTGGAAATTTTCAGGTAATTCTTACCCAAAAAATACATTAATGCCGGAGTAAGGCGAATATTATCTTTCGATATACGTTTCAATCTTTGATTCTATTTCCATGATATTTCCAGGTTCTTAAATGATTTGCTTCGTCCAACACTAACCATTCTCATGTTTTCTATAGTTGACTGGTTTGAAACATAGCATATACATGAGACAGCACTTAGATGACAGATTTTTCTAGTCTTTTTATAATTATTATGCGCTTGCACTATGCAAGACTCTGTAGTAGTTGTAAAATGGTATAAAAAGAGGTTATGAGGTATTAAATAAAACAATTTTTATAGAAAATAAAACAAGAACATTTATTCATATAATTTATTTCACTTGATTTACATTATCTTATTACCTCATTTGAGAGACAATGTTTACACAATGGAATAAGGAGATTTCTCCCTTTATCAATCTTATATTTAATTTCCGTACTTCAATTGTTATCAATTGATTTAAAATTATCTAAATTCACTGAAGGTACGATCGTTTCATGACTTAATTAATTAGGCATTCGTTAAAACTATATCAGGTCAATGGATTTAATTTTTAATAAACTTAATATATTGAAACATGCCGCAACGCCGGTGTTGGCACGACAAATCGTCAGCCACAGAGCAACACTATTCGGCTATTCTATCTAGTGTAGTAACATTATTCCGATTTAATATTTTAGTCACAATGTTTCAAATATTTACTGGAGGCCTTAAATATCCAATAATAAGTACCGTACACCAAAGAGAAAAAAAACTGTATGCCCTGGACAGGAAAATACACAGCCTCCGTATTGCGAAAACCATCTATCAGAATGTATTACAATTCCGTAGATAGTGGACAAAAAGACTAAGACACAGAAATGTGTTACTCTGATGTGACCAAATGGTAAAATGTAAAGTAAAGGGCTAATCGACCAATAGATGTCCGGATGTCATATTATCTCTACACCATAGTAGGTTAAGTTACGACTACTTGATTTCTACGTCCATATTTTACATTTCAAACTAACTATGCGTAAAAATATAAATAAATATCATAATGTATTTGAATTATATGCACAGTGCACATCACGTAGCGTGATAGGATAAATAAGGGACTATGTTTTTTAAAGTGGTTTGATTAAAAAAAAACACCTGTAATATTTTTTAGCATACCAAATTTGATATCAAAATCTATCCATTAAAGAAGTGGATGAAGGTGCTAGACGATATTAAAATGGACAAGAAATCACACGGTCGTATTTCGTACTATAAACCTCGCAGGCACCTATGACACCCTTTCTTGCTAACACAATATCAATACTATTATAGTTATATTAAAATAATCAAATGAATCAGAAAAACATAATTATTATGGGTTCAATCGTTTTGTTATGGAATACTATCATTTTTAAAATTACCAAATTTTAATACCTAAAGTACGTTTTTTTGTTATTTTTTTGTTTATATTTATTTCGGTTTTACTCTAATCATATTTTTCAGTAAATCGAATAAAGACTTTGTGGTATTTTCGTCACTCCCATAACTTAGTATATTAACGTTGAAATTTGAAATTGTATATTGCAATTATATTTTTCATATAAACACGAACTTTTATCACACTACGACAAATCGTACACACACACATAATACAAAGAACACTTAAAATAAAATACACTGATATGATGTTTCTATATTCGCTATGCAGCTTTTTAGTATAGGGAATAAAATTGTATTTTTTTCTCATAAGGGGGTATCACCAGCCATATGCATTATGTAAGTACAATGGTAGCACTATGGCATAAGAAAAGATAGTTATGTTATAAAACTATAACAATTGTACTAATCAAATATATAATAATCACAATTTTTGCATTATTCTGATTTTTAATTGACGTGACAAAGGAATGGTTACTTCGTCGCCTATATTCTTCGAATCACAAATTGGGCTATGATATAATGTCATTATTGTTTTATCAATATCATGATTATTTTTGTATGCACGACGCATTTAGTAGACAGATAATCTATTTTGTAGTGAACGGTTGCAATATAAAACAATATATACCCGAGATATTACAAACATTGACGGAAATGTAACCTGTTACATTTTTTTATTTGTATTGTATCAAAAACATAGCCAAAAGATCGTGATCACACTGTCTATTATGTTCATAACAAAATAGTTTAATTAAAAAGGTGCAGCCAATTATAAAAATCGTGCAAACCTTACATATTGCATTGATTTTAAACAAAATAAAATATACTTAGAATATTACGGTACAAAACAAATAGTATTCGAAAATAACATAAGTATCCCGTTGTAAAAAAACAAGCTGGCAAATATAAATTATATCATTGGCCTACTAATATTGAACTGAATATCACAAAATACACATAAAACACGATTAGAGTAAAAAATATATATATCAACCCTCATGAAATCACTACTGGTGCTTTGCGAAATTTACGATCGATTCGACAATGGCTTTGCTTTTAAAAGAAAAAAATCACTAACTCACTACCTTGTTCATTACTACAATATGGAATTGTTAAAAATAATCTCAGATTATTTTCCTGAATTTCCGTGGTACGTCTCAAATAATACCTATATAACCCGCATCAGGTTTCTACTAAATTATTTAGCACTATATTATGGTTGTAATATTGGTGTTACGAATAGTCACAATTAACTAAACATCTCGTCAAATTGAAACCTACTTATGCTTAATTATATAAAAACTACAAATGAAACCATTTGTAGGATAAAAAAATAAGAGGAAAATATTTCCAGTTTGTCTGAAAGTTATTTAAACTAATAAATAAGTTACGAAAAAATTGTTCTAATTCGTGATAGGGCTCTCCGTGCCACTGCCGCTGTTCTCTGCATTTGCTAGCACAGTTTTTGTATTCTTATTATTTTTCTTAGCGGACTTACTCAAGGTTGCTACTTCTTTTAATAGATTTTGTATCTTACCATTCATTAGATTAAATCTGGTCTCATTTAAACGCTCTTTGTTTTTCATTTCAGTTCGTAAGTCTGTTGTGTTGTTGTGATGCTGTGCCTTCAGCTCTGTTATCTGTAAAGCAAAAAATGGAATTATTGACAATTATCACAAACCCATTAATTGTTTCTGGGCACTGTTTCTCTCAGAACGAGAAAGATTACGCTATAGATATACCATCATGCTGACCAAATGCCGATTAAAAGACTACAGTTACAGGGTTGGGTGGATTTGAACCCTAGACTCCCCACATGAGGGGTTGGACTTCCTCCTACTAATGTCAATGTAGCCTCATTGACATTTAAATATAAGGTTTCATTCAAACAATTCAGAGTATGATTGTCAACAAAATCTGATTATACTTTTTTTTTAAATCTTTATTAAAAAAAGGGGTTTTGTCACATAGTGACCATGTCACCCCCATAAAGCCCGTCACATATTACATTACAATGCTATCGCTCCCAATATATTTTGATAAGCATTCTGGCTTCCTCAGATTCTGGGGAAGACATAATGCTATTACACCCGCCAATGTTATAGTCTCGGTAAAAAAATCCCAGCTCCTGCCTCAGTGCCTCGTTGCGACTGATACTGATACTTACCAATTTATCTTTGGCGAGTAGTTCCATGTCTTTCTGTTGCACCTTTTTCTGTAAGCTGGCAATCGTTTCCTTGAGTTGAGTCATGGCTACGACGTGGTCAGACGAATTTGGGTCCAATTCTCCTGTTTAACAAAACAATGAGAATTTACGGGAATTGAGTCAATGTCCCAATTGTATTATTGATTCATAAAAGGAAAACCACATTATTCAAATTATAATAAATCGTACTGCATATAGTACAGCTACTCATACACGGAAGTTATGGTTTCCGCTAAGCCATTGAATTTAGCCACATTTTAGGAAAAAAAATGCAAAAATGACGAACAGACAGGACTAACACACAGGGTGATTCAGTGATCTTTTTTTATTCTTTGATTGATACACGTCATCAACCTATTATTGTCCCACTGCTGGGCACGGGTCTACTCTCAGAATGAGAAGGATTAGGCCGAAATAGTCACAGGAAAATGTCTGTAGGTTTCTTCGCGATGTTTTCCTTCACCGTTTTAAGCAAGTGATAATTAATTTCTAATACGCACATAACTTTTGAAAAATCATTTCATACATTTGCGAATTTCATACATTTGAAAAATCATTTCATACAAATGAAAATTGCGTGCCTGGGATTTGAACCTCGGACCCCTCATTCGAGAGGCCGAGTTTCTTAACCATTAGGCTTTCACTGCTTGACTGATACACATTTCAAAGCAATGGACATCTGTGATCAACCTCAGATAGAATTAAATATTCTACCTGAGGTCGGCCACAGATGCGCCGCTACCCCTCAGGACTAAGCTGGAACGCCTCAGAAAAGTATGTCTCCCTTACCACACCCTTCAAAACGGAACACAACAGCGCCTAACACTGCTGTTATGAGGCAGAAATAGGTATGGTGCCGCCGGAGTCGAACCACAAAGGATTCTACCACCTTCAAATTATTTTATTTGTCTACTGATATTCCTTATTTTTATTTGACATTTATTGATGATATTTAGTATTATTAATTAAAATACCTTAAAATTCACATAATGATCCACAAGGACTAGTGTATCCATTCATTTTTGTTGTCATAAACTTCAACATGTACTTACCAATTTACGTACAGAAAGTGTAAAAGAATTCATACCTTGCATTGGATTCATTTTTGATTTCTTCTCTAATGGTTGTGAATCATTTATTGCCGAGTCATTCGCATTCATTGACTTCATCATGTCTGACTTTCGCTTTTCCTTGTGACTACTTTTCGACCTGCAAATCGTAGGAAACTTGATTCTCTTTTAATACGACGATTAATTGTATTCTACGTTAGTATTTTTTAAATTAAACAATAATGATAATAGACTTCACAAATTTCAAAACATTTGTTAGTCGAAAAGATTAAAACTGTTCTATTAACAAAATAAATTATTTTACGTAAGTAGATAAGAAAAATAAAGTTAAGTTTAATACTGACTTATGTGACCTATGTTTATGTTTATCTACTGAGGAAAGGTGTTGCTTGGTTCGCGCCAGGGCTCGCTTCAAGGACTGAGTGCAAAGCCAGCACAATAGTTTACCGTCCACCTGTTAAAATTGTAGAAACACTCATGAATATGCTTTAAATTCTGACTATCCTTACATCCCACACTAGGATTTGCCTAATTGTGTGTGTCATGACTACACACAAGGAGAAGCATATCAATCAATCAATCCCATATCATAATTCGTCATTTTGAATTCTGTTTTGCATTAAAGCAAGAAAGTATGAGCCAAAGTACGTATGAGGCGACCATATTAATACTTAGAAGTGGCAACACATCTGTAATACCCTGTTTTATAGTAAGTTATAATACGCACCAAATTGCTAGTCCGCTCTGAAGTTGTTGCGGTCAATTTGCTATGTTCACGCGATTCATTTCTATATTCAGAGCGGACTAGCAGTTTTACGCGGACTATACTTAAATTACCTCCATGCGTGACTATTTACCATCAGTTGGATTGGGTGGTTGTTCTCTACTATAAAAAAGATTAGATTATAAGTCACCGACTTCCATGGATATCTGAAGCCAAACCTAGATATGAAAACGTGCCTACCTTACCTATATAGCAAATACATAGCCAAACTTGGACAATGTTACATGGCATGTTTAAAGTTACCTTTTTACTATCATCGTGCCTGTCGAAGGCGCAGCGCTGCTTGCACTGCTCACACGTGACCGCGGGGCCATATTTCCTTTCAGAATTAGCGCAACGCTGACATTTGTTGCCTGTACACAACAATTTCATAAATATATAAATTTCAACATTTTTGAAGTGATTAAACCTTTTTATTTTGTTATCAGTAAAGTTATAATACAAAGCACTGTATTATGTACTTGAATATACTAGAGATACTATATCCAATACCCTGGGTTTTCCCTGGGAATTCCGGGCCCCTTAACGTATTATGATACGTGTCACTGCATTGGTTTATTAAAATTTTTGAAACATGTCAATCGAATTCAATGATTTTTTTTGTATGTATGATTGATTTCAGCTTGAAATGACACATACAATTGGACTTGTTATTTTTGGGTGGTGTAAAAATTCCACCTAATCCCACATGTTAATTTTAAAATTGTTTTCAAGCAATATGGGTTTTTTGGGCTATACTACAAGGGCTTTTCCAACCTCAGTATTTATTTATTTTTATGTATGCCCAAACCAAATTGAAAAATTCCTAGTGACAGCTCACTGTTTGCTGCGTTCAAAATAACTAATTTATACCATTTCCAATATAATAATGAAAACAAGGTAATGATTTTCTTAGAAATTGTTACTTACCAATAAATGCTGCTATGATGTTGCAGTATTCGCACGCCGTGGGCTTCCCATAAGCCTTAACATTGGCTTCACATTTCTTGCAGATAGATGACGTATTAGATTTACTAAATCCAAAAACAAAATATCAAAGGAAATTAAAACACTAAAAGAAGGTATTTGATTATTTAGTATTTCATAAAAGCTCGCTGGATTACCTGACATAATCCTATACTGGTAGGTAGATAATTTTGTAAGAAAAAGAGGATCATTTATATTAATTTGCCAAAGAAATAAATTACAGACCAAAATTTGAAAAAAAACAACTCTCATATTCATTGGTACTTAGCCTATATACTTATTTGTGTTTTCAAGTTACTAATTCTGTTTAGAGATAATATTTATTTATGACTGTTTAAGTAATTATTATGTGTGAAATTATTTTATAGTTTATTCAACAAGACAAAATAATACAAAGTCATTTCACTTCCACACATTTGTATGCTCTTTTCTTTTGTATGGAAGGGACAAATGAGTTCAAATAATACACTAGAGTGTTAACAAATTCTATAAAGAAGGTATAGGTGTGCTAAGTGCTTACATTATGTTCACTTTTAATTACATTTTTTATTGCAATGTATTTATACTTTAGCAATTAATAGTAAAGCATTTATATTAATAAAGACTAACAGAATTAATCTACATTATTTTTTATCATTTGCTGCCTATGCCTATTCCATGTCCTCTTAAATTAATTATGAGCTTTTTCACTGTTATCATGCATGTGATTAATTTTTTGGAAAACTTATAGGATAAGATTTAACATGCATGTGTATCATATAAGAAATAGAAGTGGACTGAAATTTATGTGATAGCTGCTAATTATTGATAAATAATGTATGTTTAATGTTTTTGGTATTATCTTCTCTCATTGAATACACTATAGAATTATGTGTTGTGTGTATTAAACAATTTGATTTGAGTGTTATTTATTTACTAAGTATAACAACTTATGATATGCGTCTTAGGAGTATACAATATTGTATTCTGTAGTGTATTTTATATGTATCTGTATGGTAAAGTATATATTTATGTAAGTTGATGTAAAACTGCTATGTAAAAATTTCATTTCAAGCAACATGTGTGTTTATGTACAATTCTACACATTGTTGATCCTCTCAATGTTAATAATACTAAAGTATGTGTGTGTACATTTTGGAATATTGGTGATATCTATTATTTTTGCAAAGAAATCATGTTTTTAATAACACGTATGAAGTACAAACTTAAATTCAGATTAATTATGATAGTTCTGGGTCAAAGTAACGTTATCAACGTTTCAAATGCTTTTATGGGAACACTGACCTTGTTTGTTGAAACTCTGATCGACAGTACGTGCACTTAACAACGGGAAAAGATCCGCGACATTCCTGAAATAACACAAAGTAAACGCGTCATTATTGACGTCACACTAACGGTAGTATTCTTCGCAATAAACATGTATCATAATTAAATTTGGTACAATTATACATAAGTACCAACTGGTGTTATTTAAACCTTTCCTTTTATTACCTTACAAAGCTGTTCGCCAGGTGATAACTCCTCAAAAGGATGTCTTGAGCAACAACGGGAACAAGCAAAAAGAGCCGTAGTAGCTGCAGTACTCATTTTAAAATTGAATTCTGAACAAATACTATCACTAATCACCAAAGGAATATAAAAATAATTCCTAATCGAAATTTAAGAAAACAACGCCAAACAACTTCAAAGTTCAAACAAAAATTATGACTTGTAAAATGACATCACCGCCATCTTGAAAAGATTGTAGATTTATTGAATGAATTGAGTGAAATACGTTTGTAATGAATGAATTATTTATCCGGTCAATCAGCCTCCAAGTCTTCATCTATAAGTCCAAGACCAAAACAGATGAAATCAGAAATTATACTAAATGAAAATATATGGTAATAATGTTTTATTAGCTAATCGATAACGGATAACAAGTAATTACAGCAGCGTGTACTCATTATTTCTTAAAATATGTGATCTGATAGATCAGGTAAAATCAGGAGATAAATCAGGTAAAACAAGTTGATATTTACATAAATAAGTTAAAGACATCATGCGTATTAGTAGATAACTAATAAATACACATTTAAAGCATTTAGGAGATATCAGGATACTGGATAAATTAAAATATTTTAACTGCATTTAAAATCTTCACTTATAATACAAGATCAATCGATTTCAAAATCGATTGACGACTAAGTATCCATAAAAATTAAGAGTATTTGTAAATCGATACGGATTTAAAAAGTAAAACTTTTGGTATACATAGAAATTTCTTATACAATATCATGAGCTCTGATTATGAGTTAATTTGTATTAATATTCAGGAATACATGTTTCCGATTCGACAACATTATAAATACATTGGACCATTAGACATAGGTTACTATACTCTTTGCATTAGACAGACATGGATTATAAGTATTCCAAGAGATTATTAAGTATACTTTAATACAATATGTTTGGTTGAAAATAATATTCTGGGAAAAGTTTGCTATATCATTTATATAACTTGTATCAGATTTTAAACAGAACATTAAACTAATTCCAATATTTTATATATACGGCTCTATAATTTGTTTATTTTTGTAATTTGTTTAAAAGTAAAATGATCACAACCAATTATTTATGTTACTATTTGACATTGTCAAATAAAGAAAGATGTCATTCTTCAGTTATTGTCAGTTGTGTTGTTGTGCGTGGTTCATGTTTATTTGGATTTTCTAAAAGATTTCTGATTAACATTAACTATGTTTTAAGTGCTACAAATTGATGCCGTTATAATGAGTAACATTACAATTGCAATCCCACCGTTTCCCTGCCAGGATTTGGCTAAGCTTGTCCTGGGTAAGTTTTCTTTTGGCGGGATGGCGGGAGCGGCAGTTTTTTTTAACGGACAACGTCTAATGTATGAGACGATTAATGCTGAAATCTTTGTTTTCATTATAGGGTACCTCGCAGAGGAACAACTTATGACCGCCTATGATGAGTTCCTACAATCTAGCCCATACTTAGATGCCTTCCGAAATGAATATGACAGAATATTTATGACGTCACTTAAAAATATTCTGGCTGAATATAGGGCAGTCAAGATATATGGTACGTATTGTATGTAGCGTGTAGTTTACATTGGTTGTGGGTATATAAATAGTTTGTTTACCTTCTAGTGATAGTGGTATATTTTGATAAGCTTTTGAATAGTTGCTAAAATGTTAGCATTTTATATATCATTCTTACCTAATTGTGCATTAAGACTAATAGATAAGGACTACATGTAACATCTGGGTTGAAAATTATGTTTATTATTTTCAGTGGAAACATGTAAACCTTTTTTGCTGAGAAGAAAGTTATTTCAATGCACTAATCTATTAGAGATTGTTAAGTTCCTTGTAAACCATGTGGACATTAATAAAATTCAAGAAGGAAGTGCAGATAAAGTGGGGTAAGTTCAGAATTAGCTGATTAGTAGTAAGATACATATGGACTCTTAGCACACAATTTTCTCTTAATATACATGTATAGTTGTCACTGGAAAGGCCAAAAGTCTAACACGCAAAGGGGCTTCTTTGCATGTTAGAGTTTTAGCCTTTCCAGTGATGATGTCTACTTATAGTGAAGATGTTTATAGCTATAATGTAGGTAGGTAAATATTTCATGTGCACTTGGATTACTTGTTCTTACTTTGAAGGTCAATATTGTGCATGTGCCAACCAACACTTACCTGATCCCATCTAGGGTTCTTCTCATCATCATAGGGTTCTTGGAATACTGAGTAGCGGGAAAGTGGACAAGGGATTGATGATATTCTGTCTCTTCTATTGAATCTTTGCAACTTATTTCCACTTAAAAACTATTTAAATTTGTTTATATTAATTAAGAATGTTTGTAATATAATTCTGTAGATATGACTTATTGCTAGAAAGTTTTGGGTTATGTATATAAAATAATAGCTGTGTACATGTTACATAACAACTCTGTATGTAAGTATAATTTTGTTTGGTATAATAATAAGACTAACATTGCAAAATTTGAATATAACCTACAAATTTATATTTTTAGACAAAGTAGGCACTGCCCTGTTTCGAAGTCTAACATATGTGAAGTGTGCACCTCTCTGAAGCTTCCAAACTGTGATTGTAGACCAACCAATCAAACCACCAGCCAGATAGAAGCAACCAGTCTAGGAAGTTCTGTGGAAACTACATCCTTGGCAGATTTACCAGGTAATCTACAAAGTATATTAAGTTTATGGTATACTCACTAACTTTAATTATCAGTTGAAACTGTACTAATTTAATGGTAATAAAGATTTTACATAAATTTATTGGTTATTATTGATATTTGAAAACTTAATATAACCTAAAAAAAAATATGTCTTTTAAATATGACTTGCAAATAAATAACATGATATTAATATGGTAAATGTTGGCATTTCAGGTAATACATCATATAAGAGATTTATCGCAAAAGCTTCTGAGAGTGGTAGTAACATCTTCAATCCTATCACAAGTTCTGATCAAGTGAAAGATGTACCTGGCAAGGCTGGGAAATGTACTGATGATTTGTATAGTACAAGCATTGAGGCAAGCGATACCACTGATAATGTGATATCATCAGTGACTGAGAAGAATTTGTCAGCAAATCCTAATTTTTTGGTAAGCATTATGTGAAACTTAAATGTTAAGAGATTTTCTTGAAGCTAACTTTGTTTTTGCAAGTGTATATCAGATTAAAGTAAAAAAAGTGTTTTGTATTCTGCATTCATCAATTTGGTAGCACCAGTGACACATATATTTCTGCACCTCTGAATAATTTTTAAAGATAGCAGGATTATTTGTTGTTTTGTGTGCAAAAACGACCACTGCATATATTTCTTTTTTATAGCAACATAAGGTTGCTGTTTTATAATTTTGAATAATCTGTGGCCCCAAAGGTAACTTCGAGTAGAATTTGTGCTTTATATCTCAGATTAAATATGTCCTTGGGCTGTAGTTATCACTTAACATTATCATTGAATGATGATATTTTAGAATTTATTTTATAAAAATAAAATGTTTGTATGCATTTTATTCCAGGTTAACGATCATAACTCCAGTTCCATGCAAAGAGTACAAGATTCCAATAATGTCCTAAATTTAGTTAGCCATAAGAGGAATGAAAGTACAAAACACATCAATGTTATTAATGCAGAGAATGTTTCTGGCAAGAGAATAAGCAGTGATGTCACCTTTCAAGACTTTACTTCTGGTGTTGGTAAGAATATTTATTTACTTTTAAACTTAGAAATGTCTTTTTGCATTTTTACCGAAACTGAATGTACACTTTTGGTAGTTGATCATTCTGTTCAGTGACCATGGGTGGTATAGCATGTGGACTATATTATTAATTTTAATTAACATATAAGTGTACTGCTTGAATATCAATTATCAAAGAATTGTCAAAGATAAAGAAATGTTTTTAGTTATTCAGTTACTTAAAAGTACTTTAAGGGTCAGAACACACGGATAATTTTTGCAGCCGTGCGCGGTGCGTGAGTTCTCGCTCTTAAGATGTATAGAAAGTAATTTAAATATTTTTGTTTCAGATAGTTCTAGCATTAAAGTTACTGTACCTGATTCTAGTACAGTCAGTTCAGAAAGTGTTGTATTACAGTAAGTATTTTGTAGCTCTTATGTATAAGAAATTACAGTCATATACTGTAAATTTTGTTATATAAATTTGTAACTATACACATATATGTTGCTTATCTATATGATGTTATTCCAGAACCTCTACAAATGAGACTGACAACGTAACAAATTCTACAAACATTAACCAAGGCGCTATGAGACCACCATTTCTAATAAAAATTGGAAGTGATCATAAAAATATGAATTTATATTCAAACCAGACTTTGCATAACTTACCTAGATTAGCATCTAAGGAATCATTGTGGAAATCTGCTAAAAGTAATGTTGAAGAGCAAATTTCTCCAAAAATTACAATAATATCAGATGTTAAACTTGATAATGACGTAAAAATGCCTCCAATTTTGAAAAATGTTAATTCAAATCCTTTACTACAAATGCAGACATTATTTATAAATGGGACACCAGTTTACAAACAGACACCGCAAGTAGAACAAAAATATACAAAAGATGAAATCATGGCAATGCCAACTATCATTCTTGTTCCTGCCACAGGTACTTATTACTTTTTTTAATGATAATTATAAAATTGTATTTATTCTTGTGTAGTGCATATACAAACAAGAATTCTTTTTGCAGGTGCGTCTAAGAAGGCTGTGTCTCAGGTTACTCAAAATAATTTATTAAGTAACACAGATAGTCCAACCATTGATATAACAGCAAGTGATGATGACCCACATCAAACTGACAACACAATTCTAGAGAGTTCCATACAAAATAGTCAGAAACATACAAATGACAATGAAACAAATAAAACTGTTGAAGTTGCCTGTCATGGGTCTTTGCCAAAGGATAATACTTTTACTAGTTTGAAGACTAGCACGCCGCATGTCCTCCCTCCGAAAAGAAAATCATCGTCGACTCCCAGACGCACTTCTCACATAAGAGTCCTAGATTTTACAACACCTAGAAGAATCTTACACGAAGGTGTGAGTGAACAAGTAGAAGGCGGATGTTCCTCCACTGAAACACCTTCTGAAGCTGTTAGTTTGCCTTTGTTGAACAAAAATATCAGTGAACCTTCTGTAAATAAATGTATTAATATTCCAGAAACAGTAAATGCAAGAGACGTTGATAAAGGTCCGACTAAAGAGACTAAAGCAAGTATAAAATTATATAATTGGGACTCTGATTTACGTGCTCTTGCTTATGTAGGAAATGGGAATATAGTAAAATCCGAAACCATTGAAAAACAAAAGTTAAAAAAATCTAAGAAAAAGGTTTCACCTATAAACCATGCTGACAAATCTAAAGACCGACATGATAAAGAATTGTCAAGTGTGAAGAAAGAGAAGAAAGTAACACCTAAAAATAGAAGCACAAAATTAAAAACCAAATGTTCTGAAAGTACAGATGTTACTGAAGGCAAAACACAAGATAAAACTATTATTCCTGTAAAACCTACGATCAATATTGTTAGTCGGAAAAAATATAATGATCCGACAGAGAGACAGACAGAAATTGACAAAAGTCATAGTAAATCAAATAATAGTGATGAACCCATAGATACTCCTGAGTTGGAAAGAATGTCCTTGCAAAATGAAATAGGTGCTAAGCTTAACATTTCAGATTTGTTGGAAACTCCTTATAAACAAGCTCTCTATGATATTCAAATGGACACGCCTAGATTTTTAGGCACAGATTTACCTGACGATCCATTGTCAGATATTAAAATTACGAATATACCAACACCTAGGTTTTTGAATACTCCTAAACTTACTCAGAATACTCCATCATCGTATTCGTCGCGGCCAACGGATTATTCTAGTGGTGGCTCTTATTATAAGCCTGATGACCAAGAATATGTTATGCCCACCGAAATAATGGAATTTGCTCAGTCTGAATCTGTATCAACATCAAATATAACTAAAGAAACTGAAGCTGTTGAAGTAAATGTATCTATGCAAAAAACAAGTGAAACAAAGTCGCGTCCAGTCCGGAAGTGTACTAAAAATGTATCTTATAACTATAGTAGTCCTATCGTTAACAAAACTAAAGATATTGATGATAAAACGGAAAGATCTTCCACATGTAGTGACATTAGTACCAACAAATCTGATAAAAATGTAGACAAATCAGAAAAGTATGACAAGAAGAAAAAAATAAGTATACCAAAGAAAAGAACTAAGAAATATAAATCGCCTGTGAAAAAAGAGACACCCAAAACATTTATGAAAATAAAACCACGACGAACTACACCTGTAAAAGAAGTATTGGGAAGAGGAAGAAAGAAGAGTGGTAATTATAGTCCAAATATGTATATAAAACCTCAACCGAAAAAACTGGTGACTGGTAAAGAAAAACATGTTAGCTTTTTACCAGCAGCACAGGCACCCGTTTCCACTAAATCTAAGAGAAAATCTTCTTCACCAAGGAAACTTCATTGCACTAAAATGTTTAATTCAGGAAATTCGAGGTTTAATTCACCAGAAACCACGAAGCAAATTTCTAAACCTGATACAGTTCAAGTCACGAATTTAAATGTTTATTGTGATTCGGATACAGATCAGTTACCATTGCGTTGGTCGGATGATGCGTCTCAAGAGTCGAAATCAAAAACCAGTGAAGAGAATACAAGTCTCACAAACGAGAGTGACGAAATAACAAAAATTAAAGAATATATTAGTACGACTGTACCTAATAGTGTAGGAAATATCCTTGAAGGAGAAGGTAACTTGCAAGTAGATTTAATTAAAAGAGGTTTTGACGTGGAAACTGCTAGAATGATAGAAAGGGATTTGTTAGACCCACCAACCCAAAGTCTGAGTAACATACAACAACCGACTCAAAGTGTCATATGTCCTATAATATCCAATAATACTGAAGTAGAAACAAAGAAAGCCGACAAAAGTATTGAATCTGATTGTAGTACTTCCAATAATTTAGAAATCGTGCAAGATGCGGATGATACTGATGATTTTGATTTATCCGTTCACGATTGTAACGAAGACACAAATAATTATTTCACGTTTAAATATGATGAGGTAAAATTTGTGCCAACTGATCAAGTTAAACTTAAAGAAACATTCTCAATGGAAATATGTATAGAGGATGACGTAGCTATAAGATTAAGAGCGATGCCTTTTAATACAGTATATGAACATGAGTCTAAACAGGAAAATGTGGAAGATTCTAATGAACTAACTAGAGATAAACCTGTCAGTCTTGATACTTTGTATACCCCGAGAAAAGCGCAGTGTTACGAAATATTTGACTCAACATTAGCTAGTCTTGATACACCACTAAAGCCAAATAGCCCAAAAGCAAGAGAATTTGAAACAGTAACTGAAATTGTATTAGAAGTAGAAAAGTTAGAAAATGATGTAAAACAAAAGCCGGAAAGTAAAAAGAGGAAAAGATTTCAAATGGGTACATCTGATGATTCTTCAAATGGCAATAAAAAGGTCAAAACAGATACACCATACATACTGAATTCTAAAAGTATTCAAAATATGGACATCGAATCAGTACTAAGTAAGCTACATGGCCCATAGCATACAAAGCATAATGGCAAAATAAAGATGTTATCTATATTTGCCATACACATCCATTGTCGATTAAAATGCGAATTTATTACTACCTTTCTAATATAAGGAATTAAATATAATAATGTATATAATGTACATATAAATACCTATAGTACCTTTGTATGATTCATGTCGAAGACGCAAATGACGAATGATATATTTTTGTAAATGTTACTGATTATAAAACAACATTATAAATAATATGTCGTTACAGTTTTCTTTTTTAAGCATTTACAAGACTGTCGTGTTTGTATTTTAAGTATCAATTGAACTTAGTTTTGTCACAGTATAAGGACCTATATAGATATTTTTAAGGATCTATATAGAGATTTGTACCGTGGTTTTGTCCTTGTAAATTTTCGGTAACATGCCATTGTTTCTCTAATTGGTCTTATGATATATTGTTATTCTTAAGCTATTGTTTTTGCCTTATTTTGTAATGTGGTAATAATTTGACAGAGTAATAAGTTTTTTGTTATATCTTATACTAGTGTTGATGATATGTGATTCTAAATAGTTATCGAAGTACACTGTGTTAAACATCGTTAATTGTTCTGAATTGTATCAAAACTTGTACAGTCCCTTTTATTAGGTATTTTATAGTTTGTTATTGTAATTGTTGCGATGTGCTAGACGCATTAGAAATATAGTAATATTTTAAGACACATTTGTTTTATTTTTTCACAATAACCTACTATACAGGTGGATTTTTCAAGTGAGACTTCATGGTGAAATCTATGGTGAAAATTATATGGATTATTATATGGAGTTACAAGGCAGAGTTAGATAAAAATTAAAGCGGCATCGTTAGTTATTTAAAAAATATTTTCCCTAGCCGGGAATTTAACGAGTTCTTTAAAAACAGCCTGTATCATTCCACCATGGGATAGTGTCGAATACAAGGCTCAAATTCTGGGAAGTAATGATAAATGACAAACTAATATAATACCACGGCTATTGTAACATTCAAATAAATAGTATCGAAAGCCTATGTTCCTTATTCATTACTTCATTGTTCCTTGCGTAAATAATGAAATATAATAAATTGTCATGTTTTTATAAGATGAGATGAAAATTATAAAATTACTTGTTTAATAGAAGTTACCGATTTTACAATATAATTGTTTTCCAATACTATTTTATCTATATACAATTTTATATGAATTTATTAATTAGTTGTATGTATGTATCCAAAACCTTCATTTATTTTTCTTAATAAGTACTATACAGGGTGAATCTCCATAATGTGCACATATTGAAACAGGTAAAATTAAACCGCATTTTGTCGACAAAAATAATAAAAAAATAGTAATTTTTTTTTGGGTTTTACAACCTTTAGAAGTTTTTTTTGGGAATTGTGCACCTAAAGTAAATAAATCGCTATAACTTTTGAACTAAAAGAGTTATCATGTTCAAACAAAAATTACAATGATTGCCAATAATAGGCCGTACTGATCCATGAAAAAAAAAAACAAAAAAGTTTATCTTCCCAGAAAAAAATAGTCAGATTAGTGTGAAGAAAGCAATTTTTTTAGGTTAAATTTCAGTAATCGTGAATTTCCTCAAAATAATCTAGGCTTTTTATTTTATTTTTATTATTTAATATAATTCTACGTCGTATTAGCTTTCAAACACTAAAAAAAGTATGCCTCTAACTTAAGTATAAAGTTTCCTACGAGCGCTTAAACAAAGGCAGTTTTTAAGGGTGTTGGTAATAAATAACATTTTTAATAAACTAGTGTATTTTTTTTTAAATTATAAAATATTTATTTTATTACTGTTTTATTACTTTAATATCGTCAAAAATAAGAAAGTACCATGAATTTACCATTGAAACATATTTTTGATAGCTTCCTTTGTTTACATTTTGGACATCTAATTATGAGTCGGACTATACCAGTTTTATTAGGGAGCACGTACGTCGCGTCATGAGTACCTTTTTTGAAACGTTCCTAGCAAACTTTATACTTGAGTTAGAGGCGTGGTTTTTTTAGTGTTTGAAAGCTAATACGACGTAGAATTGCATTAAATAATAATAAAAAAATAAAATGCCTAGATTATTTTGAGGAAATTGATGATTACTGAAAATTTTACCTAAAAAAGTGCTTTTTTGCACTAATCTGACATTTTTTTCCTGGGAAGATGATGTTTTTTGTTTTTTTTTTCATGGATCAGTACGGCCTATCATTGGCAATCATTTTCATTTTTGTTTGAACCTGATAACCCTCTTAGTTTGAAAGTTATAGCGATTTATTTACTTCAGGTGCACAATTCCCAAAAAAAAATTTCAAAAGGTCGTAAAACCCAAAAAAAATTTTTTTTAATTTTTTTTTAATTATTTTTGTCGACAAAATGCGGTTTAATTTTACCTGTTTCAATATGTGCAAATTATGGAGATTCACCTGTATAGGCATACTATATACTAAGTATTCATCCAGATACAACATTATTTTTCCTTGGGACACATACCTATAGAATTTAACACTGCACAGTGCACTCAGGATTGTACATTAGAACTAGTACATTTTGCTTCGCACATAAAATCGTCCTCCGTAGGTAGCTGCCATACAACTTAACAGTTATATTTTATATTCGTCCTTTTTCAGCCAAAAAAGATAAATGTATAAGTATTTTATAACATTCGTTTCGCCAAGTTTTGAAGTTTCGTGTTATGTATTAATATTTTAATAGCTGTCAGTAGAATATCTAAAAACCCGGACGTGGCGCTATTATACGGAAAACAAGTGATTGATTTCCAACCAAAAGTCGACAATTTACATTTAAATTAAGTTTTTTTTGCTTTGAAATCTATCATCATCATCGCGGTAGGTACTCATTTGGTTTTGTAAGTGTGTAATATCCAACAAATTTATGAAAACGACAAGTTTAAGCCCTCCTAATTATCGACAGTTAAACTGATCAACAGTAGTTATTTGAGTTTTATTATACGTTTAGTTCAGAGAACAAGCGTATGCGTTTAATTTGCTGATGGTAGCGAGCGCATGCGATTATTATGATATTCCGTTTAATTAGATATTGTAATTAGAGGCAATCGTGACACCAGTGGCGCGAACCGTTCATTACTCATGCTAATTTGAGCGCTGCCGTGCGCGCATTGGCTAATCTCGGGAAAAATCGGCTACTAATGGGGTTTGCACTGTGAAACGCATGCGAGTTTCGACGTGGGTACCAAGTAATTTGTTGCACACAAATTACTAGTCTTCTAACTGTATCACATAGTTATATTAACGCGACTTAATAATTTTACACAAACTAAAAATAGGGTAGGCGATTAAATTAAAAAGGTTAGAATTAGAGATGCGCCGAATAGTGGTTTCACCGAATAACCGAATACCGAATAATATTCGGTTTAACCTTTACCGAACCGAATATTCGGCCGAATTATTCGGTTAACCATTTCTTTATTGTCAGTTTGTCAATTATGTGTGTTCATTAAAACTTTAAAATGTTGATTTGAGTTTTAAAAATATATACTGATTTAAGGTTTCAAATAAATGTTCACTATACTAACTATAGATTAAGTAATAAATGTGTTGACTTGAGATATCAAAATAAATGTTGATTTGAAGTTTAATCGCTTTATTTTATTAGCTTTATTCAACACAATCTTCATAGGATTTGAGTTTGACTTGTAATATAACATAAATCTTACATAAGAAGTTTTGTGTTTTAGTCCTGTACCATGTCGTGTACACAAGAAAATATAAATACTCGAATCGAATAATTCGGCCGAATACAAATAGCAAAAAAGATACCGAATACGCCGAATACCGAATACCAAACGAATATTCGGCGCATCTCTAGTTAGAATATATAAATTGAACTATAGGACAGGGTACACACCCTGTCCTATAGTTCAATTTATATATTCTAAAGTTTCTATGTGTCATTGAAACTTTACAACCGGGCGTCAACGGACAAATCAAAATGTAGACTTGCGAATGGTGCTCAAATAAGTTTCGAGCATGTTTCGAGGCCCATTTTGTAGAAAAACATTAAGCATGTAAGTATCTTTTTTACATTAACTAAACCTTAAATAAATGATTGTACCATATTTGGTTCATTGGTACATAGGTCATCTGTTCATGAATTATATTACCTATTCATATAAGTATTTTTGAAAGGAAACGTCAGGAAATACTCAATTGATGGTGATAGAAGTGTATATTTCTAGAAGTGTATATTATACACCATTAATAAATAATTACTATTAAAATTGCAAAACTGGCGAGCCTGACACTTTAGCGCTCGGTGTTTGAATTGGTCTAAAATTCAGTGTTTAAATCATTGTCATGTGCTCATAGTCCGCCACCCTTCCACTCCCACGCCCCACTTGTAAGCGCCACGTGTAAGCTAGATGAACTTTGACCTAAGTCGAAACAGTACCCTTACCATGAGTTTTTACGTTTTGACAAATATGACTGTTTTGGTATATGTTTACGTATTTGCCCATATAAATTCCGATCAGCGCCCCAAGCGGATTGTGTGAGAACTTGGAAATTGTATAGGCCAATACGTAAACAAATACCAAAACAGTCATATTTGTCAAAACGTAAAAACTCATGGTAAGGGTACAGTAGTAATAACCGAAATAATTCATTGAAATTTCCTTGGTCTAACTCTAATCAATTTCAACCAAAATTTATTTTTGATTACCAGAAAATTCCAGTTGTGAGAAAGCATTCAAGTGATTCGAGTAATTCGATTGTCTACGAGTTATGTAACCTAAACGGTTATAAGTTATGGTTATAATTATTTAGATCTAATCTAAGGGTAGATAGGCTTAAGTTACTTTACGTAAAATTTGGGCTTTGATCCAGTGATAGCCTAGTGGTTAAGAAACACGGCCTCTCGATCGAGGGGTCCGAGGTTCAAATCCCAGGCACGCACCTCTGATTTTCAAATTTATGTGCGTAATAGAAATTAATTATCACTTGTTTAAACGGTGAAGGAAAACATCGTGACGAAACCTGAATACCTGAGAGATTTATAAAAAAAAAACTCAAAGGTATGTGAAGTCTACCAATACGCACTTGGCCAGCGCGGTGTACTATGGCCTAATCCTTCTCATTCTGAGAGGAGACCCGTGCCCAGCAGTGGGACAGTAATGGGTTGATGATGATGATAGAAAAATAAAACTATTTCTTCATCCAATTTATAAGTATTATTATTCCCGCTTAAGATAAAAGTCAATCGTCAAGACGCGTTCTTTTTCTTTTTATCCTAACTCTGTATGTACCATACACATTATACATACACACAGTATGTATATTATAAAAATAATACTATAATCAAATAATTTGAATAGATTTCTAACATTACCTATATTGATATCACCGAGTAGGTACATTACTATAATAATTACTATTATGTACTATATGCCGCCACAGTTATAAAAAAAATGTTTTATGTCGCTCTTCTGTACGATATTTTTATATTTTTCTTACCCTTAGTAAAATCTAACTAATAGACCTACTTACTCTTTAAAGTGCCAGTTAGGAATTACAATATCGAAAGGCTATGGCGTAAATTGTCATTTGATCAAAACAGCAATTAATTAATTATGTGTATTTTTATAATCTTTTGTTCAAAATTATAAAATGTCATTCTAATACATAAAAAATGAGGATAATATAATTATTTAAATTTCGACAAATAAGAATATGTTGTATACCCTTATAACCTGCTTATTTCGCGATATGAAATAAATGCCAAAAATAAGGATTTTAAATTAAAAGTAAGAAAAAGACGTCCATTAGGTACCTACAACATTCGGATACGAGGACATAGGATCATATTCAATCAGTTCTATCACAAAAAAAATCCGATCAATAACAATTTTCGGTAAGCGAGCGATACGAACGCAAAGTTGAAACAGTGTGACATAACCTAGACCAAAGTATACGGCAATGTCGGCAGCGTCGACGGGGTTCGGGAAGGGGAGTTCGGGAAGTGGGTCACGGATGCAGGCTCCTGACACAAATAGCTCTGTCGCATCTCCACGTGGCCTCGTACTGCCTTACTTACATGAGTACATAGGTAGCTCTCACCGTTAATTAAATTTCGGTTACAGCTTCGATGTGTGTTTGTCCGTGTTATAGTACGTCTATGTAGGTATGTTTGGCTTAGCTATTGATTTTGGTCGGTTTTGGTATTTGATGGTGGTTATGTACCTAAATAAGCTAGTTTACTGTTGAATTCTAATACATCATTTATTTTTTAAATTCGCCTCCTCATTTATTAATATTTGACGATCAGAGAGCTTATATGTTGAGGTATATACCTAGATACTCGTTTACAAAACAATACTCAATTCTTGGATAATCTATGTGATACTAACTTAGTACCTAATCTACTTGAATAAGAAGGCTAAAAACTAGTATTCATTATATTTTTGAAAAGCTTTAATGTTGTCTATATTCAAAGACTGGGAAATATCTATATTAACTGTTATGTATAAGTTAAATTTAATTATAATTACTATTCAAACTCGTAATAAATAAGCAGAATAGTGCAATTAATTTGATAAATAAGAATAGCCTTTATCGTAGTCGTTAGCTTAAATAAATAGTTCCGAAAGCGACTTGATATGCCGTGGGAAAATTTTATCTAGCAGACGAAGCGAAATGTGCACTTTCCTCGTCTTATATATCGGAAATTTCACCTTATGTGGCAAATCAGCTTTGGATGCGGTCCATTGCTGGTTTCGCATTCCAAATTCCAAACCGAGCGTGTATTAAAGCGGAAATGTTGTTAGACTGGTAAAATTTCCGAGAATTTAGTGACAGCCAGTAATTCTGCAGGCAGTTCGGGTATAAATGATTGCGGGTGATTTTACACCACCCCCTGCCACCCCCTAGTGTCTAACCCGTCTCCAGAGCCCCCCAAAGTGCAACGCCGACGCGACGTCGCTCCGGACAATCTGCGTGCTCTGCTTATTTTCACCCGTAATTCCTTTGCCGGAAATTGCCTTTATAAAGAACGAAGAGTTCGGGAAAGGAACGCTGATGTTACCAAAATTAAACCTATCTCTGCATTACTTTCTAGGAAATTAGAGAGAAGCAAGAAAGTGAATTTTCAAATTAAAATCTTGTCGCGGCTGCTAATTTATTGCCAGACCATCAATAACTAATCTAAAAATATAGACTCTAAATTATCCGGTAAGGGGATAGCGTAATATAATTACTAATTAGTTATTAGTCGTATAAGTAAATCCTAATTTATGGCATTCTTTTGTGTATAATATAGAGTACGCCCATAGTCAGTACCCATAAGACCTAATCTTTCTTTTAAATGTAGAGTAAATTACAACTTATATGTATGAGGATAAAGTAGTAAGAAGATACCTCGTAGTTTAAGAAACTTTGATGAAAATATAATAATTTTAAGATGTTTAACAAAGTTAAAAATGATATTAGCATGTCTAGGGCTTAGTACCTACTCTTTCACAATTTATGTTTCATCAAAATATGTCTTGAAAAGTAAACGTAAAGTTTCATGGTAAACCACGATAAGGATCGTAATGCAGTTAGAAGGTATGTAAGGGAAGTAATTCTGATAATTTGAAATTACATAGAGCGGAAACAAATACTTATTTTGTTTAATTACAAGAATTATTTGATTGTAACATTATGATGAAATAGGATTTCAGAAAGTAACTCATTTGATCTTTTAATTAATTGAGTGTGTCTCTACTCTCTATTTAATTGAAATTAAATATAATTATTTTAATGAAAATCATTAGAAATGTGCGTATGTAGGTACTAATAACAATTATTTTAACCAAGTTAGTTCATATTTTCTTGGTCATTTATTTTTTTATTACTAAGTAAAGTTGGAAACCAGTAGTTTAGTATTTATTTGGTTTCGTTGAAGATATGAGTATATCTGCAAACAACTACAGTTTATACAGAGATTATAGTTTAACTAAGTTAAGAGTTAATTTTTTTTTATTTTTAAACCACGATCATCAGTATGCTTAACATAATTCCTGAAAACGATTACACGACAAAAGCCTCTCATCTGTTTCACTCAAGGTTAAGTAATAGTACTGCTACGTATTGCTACGACCTACTGGCGGGCTCAAAGCCAACTGGGTCGAGCTTTCTGTAACTTTCAGCTATTTCAGCTCGCTTTGTACCTGGCATACGAAACATTGTGGAGATAAAATAAATATTAAATTAGTGGAACGTAAATGCAGGTTCGGCTTCTATTTGCTGGGGTAGCTTGCACGTACATTAATACGTAATAGGAGTCTCATAGGTACGAGGATGACACGGTACGTTACATAAGGTTCTCGAAAACGTAGCTGTAAGTTTAGACAGGCGAGCACCGTTGGCCAAAGCAAAGAAGGCAACGTCGTAAGTGCCAAGTATTACCTTAAGTGTGTCAATTGGTGGCTCGATGTGCGTGGCTCCCAGCCCCCACCCTGCGGGGGAGCGTGGGGCAGGTCGCTGGATCGATACCCGACGTCTGGCCCACGACCTCTCCTTTCTTACCACCTTCCTAAATACTAATTACGTGCTTTGACACAGCCTGCGCGGCTCGTGCCGAATGAAAAGAGCTATGGATGCCAACGTGAGCGTTATTAACGTTTCCGCGGCGTGTTCTGTTTGTTTTTGGTAACATTATTGTACGAACCTACCACTATGTTTGGTAATGCGTTGCCTTTGAGCTCATGTTGTTTCGTTTATTATGCTTTTAAACTGCTCGGATGCTTTTTCCAAAGTCTTCTGGTCGAAATAAGTAGATAGATGCATTTCGTTGGTAATTGTCGGATATCATGTTAGTTATCAAAATCACTTACATAAACACAGGAGTAATTTTATGGTTTCAGTTCTACAAATTAGAAACGAATAACTTCGTTAAACCTTCAGTTCGTGGCTAATGCTTTTCAAGGCACGATGTAGCTTTTCTAAGCTGGATAATATAAAAGAAACAAGATTAAAAATGTATTCCTTGCACGTGGGCCATAATGCGATTTATCGGTGCACGGGCATGTCGTGACTGTATTGTGCAGGTAGGTGCTTTGAGCAAATATATCATAGCTAGAGCTTGGCGGATCTTTTACATTATTATACCCTAGTACTTAGATGCCAGTATTTTTTTCGCTTTATTTTTATTTAAGTTTATTCAAATGTTTGTAGGTTATGTATCTGAAAATTGATATATATTTTTTTGTAAAATTAGAGTTAAATGTAATATCAAATGTGCTTTGAAAGACAATTAATATCATAGCTGGAGTTTGGCGGATCTTTTATATGATTATACCCTAGTACCTACCTAGATGCCAGTATTTTCTTGCTTTATTTTTATTTAAGTTTATTAAAATGTCCGTAATGTACCTGAAAATTGATATAGAATTCTAAGTAAAATTAGAGTTAAATATAATAACGTACTTTGAAACACAATACAATACACATATATGTACACAATAGATAGCATTGTTAGAAAATTTAATGGAAGTTATTTTATAATTGTAGTATGTAATTGTCCTAATTGAAGTGTCAAATGGCTACAACAAATTTGGTAGTGGAGCGTTACTTTATCTACCAAATTAACGTTTGCAATTCATCATGACTAATTTACTAGTGTTCAGTGGGAAGCTGGCAGCAATATTAATATACACCCAAAAGTATACCTGTAATAAACTTAAGATCGATTTATAATCAGTTGCAACTTGCCAGTGGTCAATTGAAATAACTATTAATGTTGTAAAATAATTTTCTCTTTCGGTGCTTCTTTGAAAATCTCACCTCATCACCGATAGGATGGTATACAAAGACATGTCTATGGTGATGAGGTATTTTTTAAACCATAAATAAGTCATGAGCTATGGCCTTTAACTATTAACATAAAATGATAAAACAATTTAATTTCAAGTATAATGTTTAAGATTGGTCGAAATAACCCTGAACGAACCGACGAACTAGAATAAATCTTCAACTAAAATTGTAAGTACCTTTATAACATGATTAATGTTTATAAAACACGAAATCTTATCACAGTCATGCATAATATGCATAGCATGTATTAAAAACCATAGCATACTTCCATCGCTTTAACCGATACCCGATGAATCAATAAAGTAAATAGAGGTGGGAAACTCATTACAATTACGTGCAGGCGGCGGTGCGGTTTCGTCCAGAAACTCGATGCATCTTCGGGTGTGAGTGAGACGCTCGCCCCCCCGTACTTTCGGCAGCACCCACCGGGTAGGGGGAGTGGACGCACGGCTCTGCACCGCCGGTCTTTATGTTAGCGTGCACGCGTGCAGCTAGCTTCTTTGATGTCCCTTTGTTGCGGGATCCAATTTCGGAATGTAAACCCGCTCCTATTGGTTTTGTATGTCTACCATAACGTGATACTGAATCACAACAGCTACTTGATAAGTACTAAATATAATTAGATAAGGAATTTGTACATTTCTAAACTTAGACAGTATTTTTCATTTTAAATTTGAATACTTAGAATTTAAAGTATTCTGAGTTTGTCTTATTAGAATTTCTTAGAGTACCTAACGAAAATACTAAGTGTTAGAATATTTCTTCGTCGTTTCGCCTTTCCATTCTGCACCCCAGTTTTCGTTCTTTTATACGCTCAGCTCGCGTCCTAATCATGCAAATTTCTTGAGACGGGCGGGGTGGCGCCATCTATAACTGTAACTGAAACTTGTAACATCACCCCCGAAGGTCGTTCAAAAGTTCACTCAAGAAATGAATCCGCTGCAGTGAAACACTTTCGTTTGATAGAAGTTCCTTTTCGCTTGTTATTCTAAGAAGCTCTTTGTTTACTCTAGAATACGTATGGTTGGTTGTTTAGTTTAATATAAATGTTAAAAGGGAGGGTGCTTTTAAATTACGTTGCATGTATTGAAATATTTAAGTAGGTATCTTACTTTTGAATTTAAACAAAAGAAACGATGTAGTTAGGTGGTTTATTGGGCTGGTTTCCAATAACGAGATAGTTACATCGATGCGGTTAAGCACTAAAGTTTTAACGACTGCACCTGGGTTGGTTGCCGTAAAATGCAGTTTTCCTTTCAAATTGCTTGTATCGGACTGTAATTCAGCGGGTTCAAAGATAAAAATGTTAATTTTGTAGCAAGTAAATATGTGCTTCACAATTGGAAAGGAATGTTTTCTCGATATATTTTTTAAATCATGGACTATGTCGTAATACCTATGTAAAACCGAAAAGACACATACCTACTGACTAATTATTTCAGATACTAAAGCTAGAGCTATGAAGGGCAAAAGGTTATTTTATATAAAACTGCTGGGTAATACTATACGGTAATTAAAGGAGGACTGGAGCATACTCCACCAAACTGTTCCAATGCCGATTAGTATTAGGCAGTACGTAATTTCAGTGTCAATTTATTTTGTAAAGAATAGGTTTATATAATTATAATTGAATTTGAACATATTATAATTGTATTATGTATTTTATAGGTATATAATATGCGACATGTACGCACGTTTTTTAGGCAAAAATACGTTTTTCAACCTCATCTTTGCGATATAAAAATAAATCCTATTTTGCGTTTTTAAGGTTTTAAAATAAATGGGATAAGTCGCTCTTCAAGTGATAAGTTTTATGTTAAGTACAGTAAACAAAGGGCGGTGCCTTAATTAGCTACATTGCGCTGTTATTTTTGTTAGATGTGCAAAAAAGCATTTGTAACCTATGTGTATATGTGTGTATGTGTTGTTTTGCATACCAATTCCAATAATGTCTACCGAGGGCCGTGTACGTTTTTGCTTCCAATTTTAAAACAAAACTATTTAATTATCTTTCTAGGTGGGCGTGAAAGGGCGCAGGGTGGTGCACTATCGATCTCCGTTGAATTAGTGCGCGGATCGGCGTTCTCCTTGTGGAGCGTCGTGGGGCCAAACAGACCAAAACAAGCGCCCTCCCCGCCCGCACTCTGTCGCTCAAGCCTTCATTTGTGGCTTCACATAGTGTAAATTTTTGCGAATTTCAAAGCTATAATTTTTGTATGAATTGGAGTAACCGTTGGTCATGTGGTCTGTTTGGAGTTGGTTGTATGATTTGTTGGCACCTTCACTTACTTTAGTAGCGTTTAATTTTTTATTTAGAGGGTGTGGTTTCAATTTAGTTGTTTCTGGAGAACATCAACAAAGCCGCGATCTTAGTAGGAGTTGATTACACATGTCCAATTGTTCATGGGCAGAGCTTCTTACCTGCTACTCATAATGTGGAGAGTTATAACATGTATTCGTATACTACTTCATTGTCATACAAAAAGTATAAATAGATGAAAGCGGGGACGGTACCACTGTACCTAATATCTGAAACTTTCTATAACCTGTGATTACGTGGTCGATGATTTGCGAAATGTATATAGAACTACTGAAGTGCCATTATTACCTAAAACCTATTTTAAGTTCGAACTGCCCCCTTGTGGTGGTTTCTGGGCCCAAACGGACCAAAACAAGTTACGGCCCCCTATCGACGGGTATTCAGCGTTCACATGCATGTACAATTGTACATATATTCACGGAGTTTTTATGTAATAAACTCGCATTACTCAAATCTTTGATATAGAAACAACTGCAAGAACAAGAGTCAGGTATAATATCAATCAAATATATGTTTTATTTCTAGCTAAACTTATTAAACGATTGGTCTTATTGATTGGACAACCATGTCCAAGCCAATGAGCACAATGACATAGTCCTACACTCTTAAACACACGTGAATAAATATTTTCTTATAAGAATATTTTTCCCTACTCCCCGCGAAGGAGGGTGATGTTTTCGTTTGTATGTGTATTATGTTGTATGTCTATTACTGTGGCACGCTTTCTAGCCTAAACGACTAGATGAATGTTCGCAAACGACCTGTTGTTCAATTTCTTTGCCTCCATTTGGAGTAGAATGTAAATACATTCATTTTAGTACAGGACTACTCAGGCAGTTACAAATTGTCGGATATAATATTTTATTCACTACTACCGGGTCATAACATTGCAGTTATAGACTACGTTTAACTGGCCAGGAGTCCTCAAGAAGAATTAATTGTATGTTACGAAACTTTCAAGCCGCGAATATAACGTTTGGTTGGATTGTTTTGGTTTATTTTTTTGCTATAGGGGATTTTATCACATAAGTTTTGATGAGACAACATTATTTCTTGTAGAATGACGATGTGATTAATACTCTTGTGTGATCGTATTGATCGGCATAGACCACAATGCAATTTTACATGCTTTATAAATTTCA
Source organism: Epargyreus clarus clarus (assembly GCA_014595695.2). NCBI lineage: Eukaryota > Metazoa > Arthropoda > Insecta > Lepidoptera > Hesperiidae > Epargyreus > Epargyreus clarus. The sequence goes on from JACTTY020000006.1 coordinate 1,838,140, forward strand.
TCCTATTACTGGCTAATGACATGATTTTACGAACTCAAAGAATAACGGCCACGATACCCAAGTGCAGTTTGAAAGACAACCAATATAAAGTCCAATTACCAGTTATTTGGACTGAAGTACCTACGTCTTAACGAGTGGGTGGTGCACTATCGATCTCAGTTGAATTAGCGCGCGGGTCGCATCGTCCTCGTGGAGTCGTGGGGCCAAATAGACCAAAACAAATGCTCCCCCTGCCGTCGCTCAGTCCTCATTTACCGCACCACACGCTCAAGGACGTTTTTGAATTTCGTACCGTTCGAATTCTGTACGCCAAAAAGACGCTTCATTACGATGTTGTTTACGTTTTCCAGTAATATTGGAGGGGTTTGGCGTATTTATAGACTGATATTTTGGCGCAACTTGATTATTGTGTGTGTACACGAATAATTTCATTTTTACCGAGTACGTTTTTAAAGACCTAAATAATTTACTTTTATTTTAAGTAGATACCTAAGTATTTTACGTTTAAAACGATAAGGATTTTTCAATGAAATTCATCGTTTCTTTTCTTAATTATTTTCGAATGCTGTTTACATTAAATTTTCTCCCTGAAAACAGCTTCATATTTAATTTTGCTCTAAAAGTATAAGGTACCTTTACAGCTTATTATTAAAGTGGGAGATAAAGGTTATTGCGTGGGTATAAAGAGGAGAGGGCGCCAATAGGGCGTACGGAATACATGGAGAACGTCCTTGTAGGATTAATTTCAAGTTAGAAGGTTGTTACAGACTATTAGCCTGTATTAGAGGGTTTGTACCCAGATATAAATTAGTATTTTAAGAGCTCTGATATATAATTGTCTCTCATAATACGAGGATAGCAAACGAACGCGCAATCCACCTCCTGTGTACCTACTGTCAGGTGCGCTACAAGCTTGATATTGTTAATTCTGTAATGTAAAAGCCTGATGGTAAATACTACTGCCGGCAGTTATCACATACTATCAGGTGAACTGCATGCTCCTTTGTTATTTTAATTTAAACATCAATAATCCATCCAAGATAGTATTGGAGTGTTATTTGAGTTCGGCCGCAGATCCGTTGCAACCCCTGCGAACCAAATTGGAACTCCTCAAAGAAGTGCCTCTCCTCTATAGCTTTCAGACCTGTATAATTAACTGAACTCAAAATAAACCAAAAATGATCAAAACTTAATTGTTTTGGTGTCGAGTAAAGATCACTTTTGTATTCTATTATAATTTTAAGTCTTATATAGCAACTTAAGGAGTAGGTAAACTTGCCTCGAATATGACACATGATATACATTAGTAATTCTAGTAGCAAAGCATCATAGGTACAATATCGTACAAAGAATGCGCTGGCCGCAAGGCGTCTATCCAAGTATTGAATTAGTAAGTCTGTCAAAGCGCATCGGCGTAGCACAAAGGTCGTTGCGTGGGCATAGGGGGAGAGTGGGCGCCCCCCTCGGGCGAACAGCTCCAGAAATTCGTTATGACGCACCGTGCTTCGTCTGTAGCTGTGGTTCTCAAAGTGGGAGATAACGCTCCCTTTTGTCGATGGGTGGTGAAGGTCCCAAAGAAAATTGGGGTTTGAAGCGATATAGGGATGATGGTCGATTTGTTTTTTGCATTGATTGCATTTGCATTTCGCATTCGATTGCAGGGGTCATTTTTTCGAGCGTATGTATGTTTGGCACAACCCTACAGCCTGAATGGCTTGTTGGAATTTTACCATTATGAGGTGTTGTTGAAGACGTCTAAATTGCGGGAGTGGTCATATACCACATTTTTAAGCTATCAGGGTTTTGTATATATTGGTAGTTTAATGTATTAAGCAAAAAAGCAGAACGTTTTTTTTCCTCAACGATTTGTGGTTCTGTTTGATCATTTTAGGGGAGCGCTCTTCGATCACTTATAAGAACGATCGAAGGGAGCGCTAGAAAATACTTGATTTTAAAATTGGGTGGTTGACGTTATAAATTTGAGAATCTCTGGTCTATAGCTTCGAACAAACAATGGATACTGTTCAGAATGACGACAGTAGATGACACGTTTCCAATGTGTTAAGAAATCTGATATACCTAGTACTTATTTGGTTTTATTTTCCTTTGTTATATTTTTAACTTTCCTTTAGTTAAATTACAATATAGAATATGTATAAATATGGCATTATTTTCTCCACAAATTCGTGTTTAAGAAACTTGGTATCATATGGCCGAGGCCTTCCTCTGATGTATGAAAAAAATCATGAATTTGAAATGACACAGAAACAGTACGGTTCTACCAGGGCTGCTACCCTGATATTACCTATCAGGTATCAGGTATTACCTATCATACCTATTTCTAACGTGTAATATTCTTGCTGAAGTGCAACTTGGAAGGGGAAGGTATGGATGCCAGCTGACTGGCAACGCATCTGTGATCTCTGGTAGAATCTTTATTCTATATGAAGGTAATTACAGATGTGGGCGCTAGTGGTCATATAACATCAGGTGAACTGCATGTTCCTTTGCTATTTCACACATACAAAAAATTACCAACAAAGAGAAAAAGGGTTTGAATTAAAAAAATAACAAGGCTAAAAACGAACTATGAATTAAAGCGTTTAATACTTATTAAATGTTTTTTATCTCACCCCATCGCTATCCTAGTTAGAAGTGAGATGTTTGTAACGAACTTATAATTACCTACGCGTGCACATGTCTATATCATTTTTTGCAAAAATATAGATTAGTAAAGTCCACGTTAATTTATCAACAGTTGTAACATTATTAATAATTGCCTTCTGTGTATGAATAATAAAAGTGCGCGGTAATACGCAACATGCAACATTATTACTCACTATCCGTATTCAAATCGAATACACTGGAGGTAATCCAATTAAGAAGATTTGTATTCGATATTACCAATGTATATTAGTTTACGTTATCTAATGGAAACTGTAAATAAGTGCATAAATAATGCAAAGGGCGGTTATTTTCAAAGCGAATTGCGTGAGAACGAAAGGGTGACGCATGCAGGGTCTAGACATCTACTAGTAATTGCTTACGGCTATGCTCGCAACAAAACTTGTTATTATGTTGTGTATTGGGGGTTGAAAGACGTAGTTAGCGTAAATATCTAAAAATGCAGCAATGTTGAGCAATTAGTTAATTGAATTATATTATTTCTTCTGCACTATGATTATCACTATTCTAACTTCTGTCATGTACCTAAGACTACAACTATACAATTATATTTACAATTAAGACTCTGCAATTTTCCGAAGATACTTGCCCAATATGTAATGGGTTCGATTCACGTTTGGGTAGATATCTTGGGTAGAGATCCTTTACATGTACAGACATAGAGCGTGTCAGACGCGTGTCGTGGCAGACAACTAAGGATTCTTCTACATGCCGAAGTATTTGCGTCTACCGTAACAAATACTTCATAAAATATGATTTTCTGATATTACCCGTGACTGATACGTTCAATGTCTGTACATATGAACGAAGCCTAAAGAATCATTGCTTTTTGCTCTGAATTAATGTGTACCCATATTTCAGTGTAACTTAGAATACAGCAGAATTATGATTATGGTAAAGTTTAATTTACATTTTTGTAACGCTTTTTACAAAAATGTAAACAAAACTTTACCATTATAATTGCAACACTGTTGTGCAAACAAACAGACAGAGCTGCCATTTTGTATACATAAAGATTATGAATGCTCGCTTCGCGCCGCCTCATTGCCCCGGCAGCTGTTACTTGTTAACCGCATTAGCATAAAGCTTTAATTAATTGCTCGTCACTACCTACATAATTGTTTGTCAGTTTGTATACGGTCTATTGAGGAAGTGCTCCGATAGGGAGTTATGCACCATGATTATTTCTACTACGCTGCTATTATGCTTTATTTAGAGCGTTTAGGAGGTTTACGTAGTAAGTTAGTAAGCACCACAGACCTGTATTTGTTTTGTACCCACGTCTGTGGTAAGCACCTATTTCTGCCTTATAACTGCAGTGAGCGCTGTTGGGTTTCGGTTTGAAGGGTGTGGTAAGAGACAGACACGAGATGTTCAAATTTCGTCATCAGTACCCTTACCATGAGTTTTCAAAGCATTCCACAATTTACGTTACGTTTATTCAATCCATTATTCTGTTCCGTTTGCTTTAGTAGACTGAGTAAACATAACAATAAGTAAGTGCTCAAGTCTTTTTGTCTGCCTCACGTGTTCGCCAAAAGAGAGACTAAACATAAAGTGCCATTTTGTCTATTTAGACATTTAATGTTACGTTACTGACACTATAGTTCTGTTACAATCCGCTAGGGGCGCTGATTGAAATTTGTATGGGCAAATACGTAAACAATTACCAAAACAGTCATATTTGTCAAAACGTAAAAACTCATGTTTTAAAAATGTAAAATTTTAATCCTATTCACTGTTTATTACAGATGTTCATGGCCAGCAGTGGCGACTGGACATCTGAAATAAATCAAGTGGACTGCAAATTCGATTACTACTTCTATAAAAAGATAAAGTTTATTTCTTTAATATGATTTTATTATGTGATATTTTTCTTATGTTTGTGCAAAAAAGACATTGAAAGAAAAACTAGGTAAACTACGTCATCATAGGAGTCGACCCTTAAGTAAATACAATATATTTCAAATAAATATTGTACATTTTAAGATTTTACAATAAATATTGTGCATTTTACATAGGGCGGCCGCAAAAACCATATTAATAAAATGTTATAGTATTATCTGAATTTAGTTCTGACTTGTGTTAAAGTTTTGGATTAAAACAATTGTAGTTACCGAAGAGATAGTACATACACACTATCTCTAAATTAATATTGATATGTATTTCTGAAGCTTTTTAAAATATCTTCGTAAATTTAAGTCGTAATCTTTAAGCCTTTCATTTGACATCCATATTAAAGGGGTTCATATATCAATAATTGGTCTGCTATATTGGGGTATTCGCCATATTGGATTTAAATTAACGTCACTAAACTTAACGTGAATCACATAGATTAGTAAAGATTACTCACTACTAACAAGAAAATGTAACCAGTTTTGACGATTGAAATTGTCACTGTCATCTATTTCCGTGTTTGAAAAATATTTAAAAAATGTAGTTTTTAGATCATTTACGAATGAAACGATATTTCTCCGCACTTTTTCTTCGATTTCGTGTTTTACCACCACTTAACTGCGCATGTCGGCATTTTTACGCGTAAATTACACCATAACAGCTATTAAGTGGCTGACAGTATCACCAGCCATTTAAGTCATTTAATGGCTTCCTTCAATTACAAGGTGGTGATATATCTATACTTATCTATGGTGAATCCAAATAAAATGAGTGTGCAAAGTTTCAACTCAATCAGTTGGGGTTCATTTTTTAAAAATTCAGACTGCAAGACTTGACCTAACAAAGCAAGTTGAATAAAGGGTTGTAAAATATAATTAAATAAAGAGTAAAGGTTTGGCCTAGCCATATTAGTTGTTTAACATTAAAATACACGTCCATAATCATTTATCATTTCTACTAAGTTATGAGAATATTATGAGCAAGAAGTTAATACTGATTACCATAATTATAACTAGAGAATGAATATAAATGTTAACACAAATAGAAAAAGTCAACTTATTACTATTAAAGCGTTGTATTGAATGAGAAAAATAAAACAAAAGTATTGTAATATAAATAAGTGTTTCGTTACACACGTGTGTATTCGTGGGTGTTGCTCATAAAAATGGCGCCATCATAAAAACAATGAGCAAAAAGCATCGAACGAAATAGTTCAGCGACCTAACGCTTTAATTTAGCACCTATTCCGTATTGGTATACGTAACGTCGTCTGCTTAGTATTGTTCAGTTGACAGGGCAATGACGTTGGTTCGGTGCAGCGGTTCGTGTCGTCTCCCCATCTACCCCCCAACTCCCTCTAGCCGACGGTCGACGCTCTCTAAAACGAAAAAGGAAGCTAAAGGATAATCTATCACGCCCGAGGCTCAGCTTGATAAAAATGAACGATTAGAACATGCAGCCGTTGATTTTGGAACCACATGCGAAATTCATAATCCATTTCTGCGCTTGTTTTCGTTTTCAGCTACATCTTGGTACGTGATAGCGAGCGTGTTGAATGGAAATAAATTCCTTTGTATTGAAACTATGAAAGTGGTTCAAGTCTAACTTAACTTTATGGAAGACTGACTCTATGTAGATAAGCGAACTTTCTTGGAAGCTTAATTACCCGACTGCTAATAAGAGGCTCTTCTTACAATGTCTGCAAGAATGTTGGTCGGTTATCACTCAGTTTTTAGATCATTTTTAGTTACAAATTATTGTACATGCAATGCGTACGTACCTATAATAATTATAATCTGATAAGTATTTTAAAAACAGCAAGAGCTCTCTTAAAGTTGATCACATCTATGTCGCTAGTCTAAAGTTTAATTTTACTTTCAAATCTCTTTAGGTTGTTATTACATATTACTTATTACTTATTACTTATTACGTTGTACATATGTTCGTCATTCGTTCGCTCGTTATAATTCCGTATAAAGTTTTCGGGTATTCCCTATTTGTGTGCAATTACGGATGTTTATTAGGGCGGTTTATTGAAGAATGGACAATTTGATTTTAAAAGATTTTTAAAATATCTGCGTGCCTTTAAGTCCGCCTGAAAAAAATAAGATGATATTTTTATATTAAATAGCAATTTAAAATTAAAGACAGTGAAATATGTGATCAGAAATATCTTCCTACGGCCTGTGTGGCGCAGTGGACATGCGTCTTACATACAGTCCTTTCCGGGTTCGATTTCGGCCAGTTAAATATCTATATAATGGGGTTCGATTTCAGTTGTTTAGCAATACCTTTGATGAATATTGAGATAATACCTTTAGAATATAGGGCTAAAATGTTATAAACACACAAGGTGTGATGGCAAATACGAGTCAAGAAAGAAACTTTTGTGTTATAAATACTATTCCACGTAATTTTCTGCTTTATATCTAACAATGCACACTAACAACTGGAAGTATTTTATTATGATAAAAAGATTTGTTATACGGAAAATGTAACCGTATTTTAATGCTTCTTTTTGAAGAATGGTGGGAATAATTTGTAAGAAATATTTTATTATTGTTAACTTATAATTCTTATAGATTATAATTATTATATTATAGTTTTAAAATAATTGTAGCTTTATAGTTAAGTTTCTTATGAAACAGCACACAAAAAGAATTCAAAATTTTATTTTTTTTTGTTAATTTTAGGACAATGTACATCGAGTCTCAGAGACAGGGGTGTGTTTGTCTATTAGGTCACAGCCTAAGGTGCATTACTCTTTACCTTTGGGTAGGGGGTGCTAAGTTCAGACGGGTGCATGGAATTCGGCGGCGCCGAGTGGAGTTCAATGGCCGGGCGTAGACCTACGCGCTACGCAGCTACGCCGTAGACCATTTAATTTTATTACCTCGCTAACTGAAAAAGGCAAACGTCCAGAATAGAAAAAGAGTAGGAGTTTTGCAAGTGAAACGTAGCAAGGGGACTTTTAGGTGTACGTCGTATTTTGTCACCTGTACTTTTATTAAAATGAGCCAAATTAATTATTACAATGGCCTGTCATTCAATGTCGTCAGCCCATTACTGCAAGTCTGGTTACGGCTCCTCTCAGAGTGAGAGGGGTTTACGACAAAGTCTACCACGTTGACCAAGTGCAGATTGGTAAGCTTTACAAAACTTTGAGAACTTCTCCATCAAGGAACTGCAGAACTGAAGGCGTTACTGCAACTCTGGGTTTTTTACGAATCCTGTCAGAGTGAGAGGGGTTTACGACAGTCTACCACGCTGAACAAGTGCAGATAGGTAAGCTTTACAAAACTTTGAGAACTTCTCCATCAAGGAACTATTAGGCGTGTAGGTTTCCTTGCGATGTTTTCCTTTATCATAAACAAGTGATAAATAATTTGTAATACGCACATAACTTTTGAAAAATCAGATATGCGTGCCTGGGAGTTGAAACCTTGGACTTGCAGATAAAGATGTTGAATTTCAAATCAGCGTATGAAAGCTTTTTTCCCGCTCAGGAAAATATTTAAATAATGAATGTAGACAGTTTGGGATTGGTATTTTTGTTCAGTAAGTAATAAGTAAGTTGGTTCTTTGAGTGTGTCCAGTACACACATGGAAATCTTACCGTCGAGATAGGAGTCTTAAAAATATTTATTTACGTACGTTTATTTATTATCTTGCATCAGAAATAACTCTGGTTGTGAGCCTTGTGTTGTATTCTTAAACAAGAACGGAGATGAGGTAAACAAGGACGAGCTTGATATTAATAACACGTTATAATTATAACAGACGCGGTACTCATTTAGTGTAGCATTATTAAGCATATTTAATATTTTATAACGGCACTAAAGGATCTCTTTGATTCATTTTCAAAACTTTACTTTTGATTAATTGTCGAACTTTATAATGTTTTGATTACTTTTATGCGAATCTTTTGACATCTTTTGACACGCTTTACAGTCCAAACGGTTTGACGGATTTTAAGATATTAGGTGTCGTTGAATTTATCTTAATTGTGGGAGTGTTATGGGCTACATTACTTTACATTTCAGTTAATTATTTATAGGTAGTTGATTATTTTTTTATAATTACTAGTTTCAGTGACTATTCATGTTAATTTTAAGTGGATGTTGGTTGACTTACATAGGTACAGTCAGCTTCAATAGTACATTAATAGATTAAGATTTCAAAAATAGGTATACACCCAAGCGATCATAAGTCGATTAACACCCATAGCGTCATAATAAGAGTAACATCGCAAAGTGTCAAAAGTAGGTAGGTAGTGTCAAAAGTTAGAAGGTGGTAGAACCCATTGTGGTTCGACTCCGGCGGCACCACCGCTACACCTATTTCTACCTAATAACTGCAGTGTTAGGTGCTGCTGTGTTCCGGTTTGAAGGGTGTGGTAAGGGAGAAAGACTTTTCCGAGGCATTCCAGCTTAGTCCTCAGGGGTAGCGGCGCATCTGTGGCCGATCTCAGGTAGGAATATCTAATCCTATCTGGGGTTTATTACAGATGTCCATGGGCGGCAGTAGCCACTTACCATCAGGTGGACTGCATGCTCGTCTGCTACTCTTATATTATAAAAAAAATACACTAGCGCGTCAAAAGCTTAACCTATACGTGCAAAAATAGATTAACATCGTTCGCTTTTCGTTCGTATACATAGTGAGTGCCTTAGTTATCAGGGGTAGTAACGCATCTGCGATCGACCACAGGAGGGATCCCTTTTCTATATGTAGTTGAAAGATGTTCATGGATAGTAGTGACTACTTACTTTCAAATAATAATTTAATTGAATAAAATAGTTTCAATTTCAATTCAATTAAATAGATTTTATTAAAATTTCCAGTTTACTTCTAGGGCGCATAAAAAATCTCGTCAGAGTTCGTTAAATTTGTGTTAATAAAATTTGTAGAGATCTATCATTTTATCAAATTTAGAGCAGTATTGATTTTGTGGTTAGCTATACCTATTTTTTTTTAATTAATTGTTATTTTCCTGCTGGTATTGATTTTCCAGCATCCCACATTCTTTTATTTGATTAAAATTACTATATTATTACATTATAATTATGAATTATTATATAGTTTAATGCAATTATTGCATTTCACATAATAATTATTATACATATTCTATATTAAATAATATACTTAGCCTATATACAAGCTTTACTTATTATACATTGTCTACATGCATTTATTTGCCATTATACTTATTAATGTTCTATTTTTTATATGACATAGCTATACCTATTTGTGTCTTACGTAAATATTTTCAAAGAAATTTATCAAGAAAGTTTTGGCGTGTAATACCCGTAACTGGATGGCATGTCGGCCAAATCTGCCGAGGGATAGATATAGGGTACGAACCGAACTCTTGCCAGACGAGATAGCGTTGTGGTACCATTCCACTTACTAACTGAAGACTAGGGTTCCGTGATACTTACTACTTAATACATTTATCAAAATATACGTATACTAGTTTTTGCCCGCGGCTTAGCTCCCGTTTAAAAGAAAATAATGTAACATACTAACATACATAAAACTGAAAATTCGTACCTTCAACTTTGCTAAAAATCATCACTTGATCAAATGAATAGTTTACGACTCAATCCTTACTAATATCGATTAAAATAATCGATGTTTTGGGTTCAAAAGATCGATTCTCCGATTAATCGATCTTAGATCGCCATCCCTAGCTCCCGTGGGATTTCCGGGATAAAAACTATCCTATGTCTTTTCTCGGGTCTCAGACTATCTTTGTACAAAATTTCATTAAAATCGGTTCAGTGGTTTGGGCGTGAAGACGAGACAACCAGACAGACAGACAGAGTTACTTTCAGATTTATAATATTAGTAAGGAAGTAAGGAAGAAAGGAAAAGGAAAAGTAAGGATTTTTACCTGACTGCAGATGGTAAAGGTTTTTATATGTATAAATATATGTATGTATATAGGTCTTATTATTTGAAACACTAAATGGCTTGATGGTTTTTAACATACTATGATTCGTCTAAATTTTTGTGTGAACAATGATATTTATTTTGAAGCAATCGGGTATTTTTAATGATACTTTTTTGTTGAAGTTTTACTTCTTTAGGCTCGTAAGGAAAACGTGATCGGATTATATTTTTAGCGTGGAATGTAAGTGACACGTGCCGCTAATATTTTTACCGGGAAGTTGCGACAGCCAACGCCATCTAGTTTAAAAATAAATGAGTTCTTGTTTATTCCATTATTGATATGCGAATATTTTTGATAACTTTCAAATGATGGCGGTTCGGAAAATCAAATCAAGGCAAGTAATTGTTGTATAAATAAGATATTTCATATACGATTGCTTTGGTAAAATGTATGATTGATTTACCAATGAGAAGAAGCCTATCCTTCGAAGAAAATAAAACGTTTTTACAGATCAATAAAATATATAATACGAACCATAAACCTGACGCCAAGAAACGTTCTTGGTACAAATTTTTGGCAACATACCTATTCATGTCAGTTTATCTCTAACATAACAAGATTCGAAGTTCTGTGACATATTTAGATAAAAACCTTCTACATCTATGTCAAATGTACCTTTACGTGAATTTTGACTTATATCAACCTACAAAGTTTACTTTGTTACCATTTTCGATTAAAGTAAAAAAAATAAGTATGATTATTCATAATTAATTTTCCTCACTTGTTTCTGGGTGACTTACAGCAAAACTTATACTTAAGAAATTTAGATCTAGATAATATGCAAAAAATATAAACCTGGTTTCTTTCAATTATGGATATTAGTTTTTTAGAAATTACGTTATTAAGATATTCGTTTTTAAAAGTAATAGTACACAACGGTAATGATATTATTTTTTAAGGCGAAAACCTGTTATAACGGCGTCTATCCTTATTTGAATTATTCTGTTTCAATTTCGAATAGATTTGTATCCAGTGGACTCGGTTACGGATACGGAACTCCATCACATACCTGCTGTAGAGGACAATGGAACTCCAAAAAATAAATTGGGCTATTTCGACATGTAACATGCACGTTTCTTTTTCATAGTGTACTATTTCGGGTATTTCTTTTGTAACTGAGTCAAGTTGAAAGTTCACAAACAGAACGAGGTTCGTTTCACATTTCGCAGTGTTTCTTGTGCACTGTTTTTAGGGTATTCGGTGTCCTATTTTCGACGTTGAAGATCAACATTAACAGCTGTGTTGACCCCTCGCGCATGTTTCTTGTCACGGGTTTTGTTAAATTCATTTTTGTTCAGTTTAGTACAAGTACTAAGTCGAGCTGCAAAAATCGTAAGTTCTGTGTATTATTCCATCAAAATATGTTAAGAATTAGCTTTATTGTCCAATTGTAAATACTATTATAAGTTCCTAGTATTAATGTTTTTGTATTTCTTTTAGGTTTGAAAGGCTTAATGCTGTGTCCTATGTTACGGAAATAAGTGAGATAACTATACGATCGTCAAATGGTTCAAAGACTTCCTGGACGGGTTAACTTTTCAAGGACCCTTACGAAAACTTTGAACTTATGACCTGGTTTAAGTTCCTTTAACCTAGAATTAACAAAGTTATCTCAAAATTGTTTTAAAGTTGTAATTCCTTGATAATTAAGGACGTTTTAAATTAAATTATTTAAATATGTGTAATAATGGACTGTTGGAACTAGCTACAAGATGCATTCTACGAATTGCTTATTAATTTATTTATCTACGGTCAGATATATTATACCTATAGCTAAGTGCAATGATTACCGCAAACTTTTTATTCCAATTTCGGGTTTTTTACCTTTCCACATGGCACATGTACACATGATTTATAGCTGTTTTTCTTATCGTGCGTGTTTATGACTGCATGCATAGCTTATTTGCACTCATATTATATTACATATCCACATAAATTAAGTCGCTGCAGGATCTTTGCGGTCATTATGCGTCTGCGTTTGAAACGAAACTGGCATTTTTTTTCTTTTTTATAATATAGGAGTAGCAGACGAGCATGCAGTCCACCTGATGGTAAGTGCCTACTGCCGCCCATGGACATCTGTAATCAACCCCAGATGAGATTAGATATTCAGATACCTGAGGTCGGCCTCAGATGCGCCGCTATCCCTGAGGACTAAGCTGGAACGCCTCGGAAAAGTCTGTCTCCCTTACCACACCCTTCAAACCGGAACCTTACCTAATAACAGCAGCGCCTAACACTGCTGTTATTAGGTAAAAATAGGTGTGGCGGTGGCGCCGCTGGAGTTGAACCACAAAAGGTTCTACCAATGGAATGCGTGCGGGTGGGACATGAATGCAGGCGTGGGCACGCATGACACGGAAAATGTTCTTCGTCCACATCCATTTTGCTATTGCAAAATGATTTTACGTGGTTAACATGGGACTGAATAAGTACATAAAACGGTTTAACTCCTTAGGATATTTTAATGTTTATTTTGTATGTAAGAACTCCGTTTATATTTTAATGTCCTATTTTTCCTTACGTACGTTCACTTATACGTCAGAATCCCAGTAATATTTTAATATCTTATTTTTCTTATACACGTAAATGTTTCCTTGGTCGATTTTTAAGCTGCTACGATTTTACGTACGTTCCTTGGAGTCGTGGAAAGGTCTTAATTATTTTCCACCAAAACACTGTTTACATAAAAATATAAAGAGTGAGTGAGTTAAACGCGTTTTTTTCTACCGCATACGAGCAGTCCGACGATGGAGTACGTTTTCTTTGAAATATTCTTGGTCTATTCGGGATAATCACATACGGGATGATTTTTAAATGTACAGGAACAGTCAAATCCGAAATTATAAGGAATAGTTAGAAATACTAAAAGGAGTTTATGAAACCGATTTGGATAAAATCTAGAAATGTGTCTTAGATTTATAAAAAATGTTTTCCCTAGCCAGTTTGCGAAAGAGTTCATTTAAAGAATATATAAAAAGTTTTTTTTTTTATTATTGTGCCATCTAATAAGGTCGTTTGTAATTATTAAATTTTGGAAAGTAATAAGGATGACAAATAAAAGGAAAGGGGTATTTTTTACGATACTATTTCTTCGGCTGTTCCTATTTTTAATACATTTTCTTTTTTTAGTAGCGACAGACAGTTATTAGTGCCATCAATAAAAAAATATGATTGTGATCGAATATCGATCATTGGTCCAGCACTATTAATGGTAATGCGATCACTAGGTAATTTGGTGTTGCAAATTCATTGACCACCTTTTATCTTCGTGTCTGATTTGTCTTTCTTAATTACCTTATCTTTGAACTATTAATATGTACATGTTAAAAAAGTATTTCTCGGTATGTTTGAAGCGACATTTGTCTCGGCATAACAATTCTGTGTTTTTTACCCCTAATTTAATTCGCAGATTATTGGCACTAAGGATGTATATGTATGAATTATTATGGTTGGAGTGTTTTACGAAAATACTAGTTTTTGCCCGCGGCTTCGCCCGCGTTTAAAAGAAAATAATATAACATACTAACATACATAAAACTGTAAATTGGTACATTCAACTTTGCTAAAGATCATTACTTGATCAAATGCATAGTTTACGATTCAATCCTTACTAATATCGATTAAAATAATCGATGTTTTGGGTCCAAAAGATCGATTCTCCGATCTTAGATCGCCATCCCTAGTTCCCGTGGGATTTCCGGGATAAAAACTATCCTATGTCCTTTTTCGGGTCTCAGACTATCTTTATACAAAATTTCATAAAAATCGGTTCAGTGGTTTAGGCGTGAAGAAGAGACAACCAGACAGACAGACAGTTTATGACATTAGTAAGGATAATAATATTGTAAAGTAAAATAATGAAAAATATGGAAGAAAAGGAAACTTGAAAAAACAAATGAGGTGTTAACAAAAATTGTACCTTGTATAGGTAGAATTATTTTATAATTGTACGATTAAAATTACATTACAATTACAATTAGGTAAAATTGTACAGGTTTATTATTTTTTTTTATTATCTCAATTTCACCCGCGTGGCGGAGCGGTGACCATACCGGTCTGATGCACAGGTGTTTCCGGATTCGAACCCGGGCCAGACATATATCTGAATGTTTTTTTTTTATAATATAGGAGTAGCAGACGAGCATGCAGTCCACCTGATAGTACCTAAGTGGCTACTGCCGCCCATGGACATCTGTAATCAACCCCAGATAGGATTCGATATTCCTACCTGAGGTCGACCACAGATGCGCCGCTACCCCTGAGGACTAAGCTGGAACGCCTCGGAAAAGTCTGTCTCCCTTACCACACCCTTCAAAACGGAACACAGCAGCGTCTAACACAGCTGTTATTAGGTAGAAATAGGTGTGGCGGTGGTGCCGCCGGAGTCGAACCACAAAGGGTTCTACCACCTTCAAAATGATGAATTTAAATTTCTGTTCCGAGCCTGGGTGTTTGTGCATTCCTCTTTGTTTGTGTCCATGGCTCCCACGACACAGGGAATCCTTGTGTGAGTGTAGAAAGTGTAATAGGTACTTGTACTCGTAATAACCGATTCATTGCAGGAAATATGACCTTCATTTTGAACTATTTAATTTTGAAACTCATGAAAAATTTTTAATAACATAATGTACTTATGTTGTGTAATTTTTATAATTTAAGATATTTTCGGTTACAGGAATTAAAGTTATAAGTTAATCAACGGCACAAATAGCCTTTTTTCATCGCATCTTAATGCAAATTTTGCTGCTTATAAAATGGATGTTGCGGACGGAACTTCATTATGGGTGGTCTGGTACGCATTTGGTCGCATTTACATTAAACGCGTTACATATTCAGCTTTTTAAAGTGCAATAAATAACACATTGAATAATAAATGAATTATATCGATATTTTATTCTCTATTATTGCAAATGCCTTATTAGATTTGAACGAACAAGGAGAACCGTCGACAAATGGGAAATTTATTCATTGTTGCGTGTGAGTCTAATGAAGTGTAACGCATACTAATATATTAAAAATATGAGAATTATCCTGTCTTAGGCATTATTAAACTATTCATGTTTAGTATCACCTTATTTGATAAATCGGCGTTTTTGTTTTAATTACTATCGTTAACACCCATAGATTAGTAAAGATTACTCACTCCTAACAAGAAAATGTTCACAGTTTTGAGAATTGAAATAGTGTGATGGTGGTAGAACACTTTGTGGTTCGACTCCGGCGGCACCACCGCCACACCTATTTCTACCTAATGATGGTGGTAGAACACTTTGTGATTCGACTCCGGCGGCACCACCGCCACACCTATTTCTACCTAATAACAGCAGTGTTAGGCGCTGCTGTGTTCCGGTTTGAAGGGTGTGGTAAGGGAGACAGACTTTTCCGAGGCGATCCAGCTTAGTCCTCAGGGGTAGCGGCGCATCTGTGGCCGACCTCAGGTAGGAATATCGAATCCTATGTGGGGTTGATTACAGATGTCCATGGGCGGCAGTAGCCACTTACCATCAGGTGGACTGCATGCTCGTCTGCTACTCCTATATTATGTAAAAAAAAAAAAGTTGCGAATAAAGTTTTGCCACGTCTCCGTGCTAAAATGTCCCTAAAATATTTGAAATAATTATTTATTTATTATGTAAATTACGCAGTATTAGTTATTTATTCGTAAATTTTCTCTAAAAATGTTTTTATTTGTCAAGAATTAAAAAAAAAAACTTACTGTAATAAGCCATTTGTGGCTTCATTCAATTTCAAGGCGGCGAAGTATCTTTACTAATCTATGTTAACACCTAAAACGCCGATTAATTTACGTTTTATTAGTATAAGTCTTGTGACAACACCACCCTCACGCCTATTTTTATCAGCTGTAGAGTTTGCGCTATTCCGTTGCAGTTTAAAGATCACTTGCAATCCATCAATAAAATTCATTTATCTATTATTTATTATTTAATTTCGAGAGGTTTTGGTAGTTAATCCTGGTATGAACATCTGGCCGATCTTACGTCAGAATTAAAATTGCCTTAGACAAAAGTGTAAAACTTGATAAAATTGTACAGATGTATACGTTATAATGAGCTATTTAATATTACGTACATCAAAGCCTTCAACGCATGCTTCGAGTGTAATTTTATTGATTATATAGCCTCCAAGCTTTTACAAACTTTATAAGGAGAGTCTTGGGACTCTCCTTATAAAGTTGTTCTTGTAAAAGTCCCTTTAATATTGCTCCAGCTGTTTCTAAAATAGGACAGAAAGAGGCACTGTATAAAAATAGTTATGTTTTAGGGTTCCGTACCCAAAGGGTTAAAACGGAACCGTATTACTAAGCCTCCGCTGTCTGTCCATCTGGCACAGAGCTCTATCTCTTGAACTGTATCTATCTAATCTGGCTTTTTACGTTTCAATATGTTTCATGGAGAAGATTTCACATATATTATGATAATGTTAAAGTGTTTCTTGTTTTACCAAGGATGACTTTTAATATTGTGTTAACCGTAAAACGATCGAGGCGATTTGCATTGTGTGTAAGCTTGCACTTTGCGGCCGTTTTGCCGAGAGTTGCTCGTTTTTGCGTGCGCCGGTAATCATAGCGAAGGAGGCTTTTATAATGGTCAGTCACGCATTTACATACGAGTGTATCGTATGGTGCGATCGTCTTTGGGATTTCTATTTTTTCTTTTATAAGAGTGAAGTAGTAAACGAATCCAGTCCATCCAGTCCAATTCTGATGGCAAGTGCTTAAAGCCGTCAAAGGACATCTGAATCCAATTTAATATAAAACAGGACTTTTTCCTGAAGTCGATCACAAATGCGTTGCCTAATGAGTACTAAAATTGTATATTGTATTGTTGTCAGTCGACATCCATGCCCTTCCATCAAAAGGCTTCACGATAGAAATAGGTGTAGGACCCAGAAAGGACTCTTTTTAAGTGTTTGCTTTTAGGTATCTTAATCCATTAAATAAATAATCTATTATTTAAGGAACAAACTTATGTTGATGACAAGACATGCATAATGAAATATAAATCGAAAGACATTGTGCTTGGAGCGAATTACTTTACATATGTATGCTCAGAGCTTTACAATTCCTTAACAATCGATATCAAAGGTAGAGCATGCACTCTACGGTTATTTGTTTTTAACCTTTAGTTAGGGCGTGTTTAGTAACCCGGAACTTTAAATTGTACATGGTTATAATAAAAAATATTGTTCAAAAAATGCTTAGCTTATATAATGTGAACTAAGTAAGTAGTTTATTTAACATTATAACAGAATAGAAAGAAAGACTCTGAAGGCATCAAAGCCTATTTGTATCTATGAGAGCAGTATTAAGTGCTGGTGTATTGGAGGATTTATAGGGCGCAGAGGAAGACATAGGATGCTTTTGTACTTAGTCTTCAGGTTTAACACTAAATCATCTGTCACTGATCCCAGGTAATACATACTACAGTACTATCATCAGTAACCCATTATTGTCCCACTGCTGGGCACAGGTCTCCTTTCATAATGAGAAGGATAAGGTCATAGTCCACCGCGCTGGACAAGTATTGGTAGACTTCACATACTTACCTTTGTGATTTTTTTTATACTCGTAAATCTCTCAGGTATGCAGGTTTCCTCACGATGTTTTCCTTCACCGTTTAGCAAGTGATAAGTAATTTCTAATAGGCACTTAACTTTGCAAAATCAGAGGTGCGTGCCTGGCATTTGAACCTCGGACCCCACGATCGAGAGGCCGAGTTTCTTAACCACTAGGCTATCACTGCCTTTTTACTATTAGTTTCTACAGTACTAAAGTATAGATAAATCCTAACTGTTGAAAACACATATCCATACTGCAGTAGTCATTTACACGCGACATTCGTGCAATAAGTATAACGTAATGGCGACTATTAGTTAATAAAGTAACGTGAGATATGAATTGAGTGACACATTGCGTTAATAATTTAATTAGTAGAGTGCTAGTTTCATTTCATGTTCTCTATCGTTTTATATTTCTATTGGAGGCTATGAGCTAGAAAATGTAATAAATTTATTTATTTTAGACAACTAAAGACCCATCTTATGTAGTCAGTAACAAATTATTTAAAGTATTATAATTCATTATCATTTATTAATAGCCTTATACTGGACTTAGATCTCGAATTGGACTGCTTTGTATTAAGAAGCGTTTGGTGTAAACTTTTGAATGTTAGGCTGGATTTTAATATAAGTAGCGTTTTATTTGATAGGAGATTGGCGCGATTTAGGTCATGTCGGGTCAAATTGAGGCCTCTGACCGTTCAATAATTGCAGATCTGGGAAGATAGTAGCTTCCCGTGGCCGCATCTTGCTCTGTCTAGCTGGTTGAATCCTAGGGTACATCACACCAAGGACTTAGTGATGCGTGTTGAGAGTCAAATACCTTATCTTACTTCCTGTGCAATGTCTATGTAATATCAGTCAGAGTAAGAACTCTTATTAATATTACATAGGAGAAAGTTTTTGAGGATAGATGGATGGGTCACTGTTGCTTTGTCGGGATTTGGAACTGTAATATTAAATAGTTTGTACGACAGAGTACCATATTTTGTATGCGTACATATTGTATGACATGTCATTACATTTTATAAAATTCGGGTGAAACTGTGGGCAGGGCTAGAGCAAACAAACATGTATAATAATAAAGATTTTGACTGCCTCCTCCCTGTAACATTCGGAAAAGGATTAAATATCATATCATGAAAGCGGAAAAGAAACGTCGCTTCTTATTTACGTGTCGAATAATAAATAATGACCGTGAATCTTAGACTAAATTTTCCCAGATATAATATAATTATTACATAATAACATATTAGATACCTATTACTTCTTACATCATTACTTCAAACATTTGTCAAAATCTGTCAGTAAGAGTTTGTATTCAATGTTATCTTTATTGTGTTGTATTACGCTGCAGTTGTAAAGCAATAAATTAACTAAACACAGTATTTTGATGGACAGAATGAAGTAAATTGGAGTATAAAAAGTAGATAGCACCTCAAGCATGTAAACACAGACAAATTCGAGATATAAATCTATGTTGCAATTATGATTATAATCTTACAACGATGCGTAAATTGCGTGTAATATCTATGGAGTAATGCAATTTGTACGTAAAAGATAGGACGCAACGCAAGTAAATTATTACTTTTAAGAATTCTTTTTTATCTTCATGCTGGTAGAGAGCGGTGATATAAATTACTAAATGGAATTGGTATAATAATAATAATACACACTCATATGCACCTATAATAAAGTTTATGTAAGAATAATAATGTAAATGATATTTCAATCTTAATATTAGTAAAATAATAAGCCACCTGCGCCACAGGTTGTTTCATCTTAAAAAAAATTGGGACATTTTTTATACAACCTAATCGTTAACCTATTGGAAAGGTGTGTGTAATTTAATGATGAATAAAATATAGGTAATACGCAAATTTGGGACCTTAATAATATAATAGTATATTTTATATATTCTAATTTTTGGGGCTCCTAAACAAGAATAAACGTTCATTAAAACATTACGTACGTTACGTTACGTAAATTAAACGTTACGCTTTATCTAAGTCTAACGCATCAAAAAGTACACGCGCGAAAACTGTTCCATTGGCGTAATAAAGCTAAAACAGCGTACACGTTAGCGCATAATCTTTAACCTCTCCCTCGGTTCCCACAGCTGACAGCGGCAGGAATGTTGGCTCTACGGGAATCCTTTTCCAAATAATTAATGCGATAAAATAGTGCGCGGCGCGGCCGCAGACCGGCGCGTGACGAGCGCGCGCGCGCGGTCACGACGCATGCGCGCCGCAAAACAACCAGAGAGGCCGCACGCGCGACCTCAGCGCTACCACCGCAACTTGCCTGCTGGTGACCGGTTGCTGTGGAGACGAGTACATTACTGCTTTTACGACAATGACATTTTAAAGTAAAACTTCTTTACGCACATTTAACTTGATGAGTAAGTTGGTGAATGCTTGACGAGAGCGTTACGAAAAGTGTGATCGGGCGACGCGAACGGAAATTTAAAGGGAGATGTACTTTATTGAAGATAGAAAGATTACGTTTCGTATATTCAACTATTTGTAGAATATTAATACCTATATGTATTGTATATACATGTAGATTGAGTTAAAGAAGTTTTACTTCAGTCGCGTGGTGTAAGGCACACTCGTATTTATTTTTTTAAGATTCCATACGTCCTAATGACAAAACGGGATCCTAAAATGACCAGTTGTGATTGTTCGTCTGTCCGTCACACAGGAAGCTATGAGTCTACTGGACCGATTAAGTTTTGATAGACATAAATTTCTGTAATTCAGACATGTATGTATATCCTAAGTATGATATTATCTAGATGTCCATCAGCGGCGATGATCACTTTTCATCAGGCACACTTGATTCTCGTTTCGCTACTTCAATCTTAGATCATAAAAAAAACACCTACGACATCTACGTTAATAGAGATAGTGGAGATGATAGAGGTCTAATAAGTTAGGTGTGTGTAAGTATCAATGTAATTAAAACAAGGTTAAAGTCATATAAGGCCAGTAATGCATAATCAATCCAGTGAAAGATATCTGAGAATTTAGCTTACTAATTCTTCCTCTTCATGTGCCTCTTCACATTTGAAGGTAGGCCATTAGTACCGTGAACCTCTCTCTATCCATGGCCAGGCGAAACAGTTGTTCGACAGAGGTGATGCCTGTCCACTCCCTGATGTTTCTGAGTCACGACTTTTTCCGGCACCCAGCGCGCCTTCCTTTCCAGCTTGCCATCATAATGAGTATGCCCATCATAATTGCCTACTAGAATTGTCAAATTTCTATCTTTGGTGAACAAAGAGTTGGATATACTAATTACTAATAATGATTGTAAGCTAGTGATGTGAAAGCATCGATGTAATTGAAACGGGGTTAAAGTCGTGTAAATGGAGCGAGCTATTGCGACTCGTGCGTCTCAGCATCCCGCGCTTCTATTTTATTGAATCAGGACGCTGCCCCGGCGTGTCCTATACGTGCGGGCTGCTTGTGATTCATGCTATGCAGAAATATTCCAGATTTGAGCAAAAATGAAAAGCATTGCGTTATGTAATGGGGCGGGTTTAACGTTTGTATTGTGTTGTAGGTTTGGTTTTAAATTACTTAGTTTTACTCTGATTAAACCTACGACATCTATTTTCATAGAGAGAGTGTTGATGATGATAGTGATATGAAAACATCATTCTAATTGAAATATCGTTAAAGTATAAATAAAATCAATGTATTTAATTTTTTTTTGGCCAAAGAAACGAATTTGACACTTTAGCCTACTAGAACTGTCAAAATTCGGAGGTTTGGTTGGCAAAGCGTTGGATAGATTAATTATTAATTTATAATCGTAAGCTAGTGATGTGAAAGCATCGATGTAATTGAAACGGGGTTAAAGTCGTGTAAATGGAGCGAGCTATTGCGACTCGTGCGTCTCAGCATCCCGCGCTTCTATTTTATTGAATCAGGACGCTGCCCCGGCGTGTCCTATACGTGCGGGCTGCTTGTGATTCATGCTATGCAGAAATATTCCAGATTTGAGCTAAAATGAAAAGCATTGCGTTATGTAATGGGGCGGGTTTAATATTAGTATTGTGTTTGGTTTGGTTTTAAACTGCAATGCTTTGATTAGGTATGTCAGGTAAAGGACTGTGTTTTGAAGGTAGACCTCTTCGTGATTGGATACTGGATGCATATTTCTACCTAGCACCCGTAGTCTCCAACGTTAATGTGTCCTGATTTGAAGGGCAATGGACGTTGCAACTTACCATCAGGTGTACTCCATACTTAAAAAAAATAATCGGTGTCCTCTGATCTGTTTATAATATTATCTAGTGAACGTAGCAATGATCATGAAATCTATGCTGTGAGATATGGTCACTGTACCCTTGAGATCCGTAAATCTGGAGTAGGTGTGTTATCACAGGTGAGCACAATGTTAGAACTAGTCACACACTGCTGGTATTAGCTATAGTAGAGGGCATAGATTAAGTGGCGATGATGACGTTTTTTATCATGTAATTAAAAACTTAGAGTAACATTTAATTATCTTAAGCTTCAATTAGTGTTTACTGAAGTTAAGCGAATAAGCAAAGCTGTTTACAGGTCCATTTTGTTCATATTTTTTCCTGTGATGGTTAAATTAGATTCTATTAAAAGCGCCATACGAGATAAACAAGTATTCCTTATCTTTTTATTATTTATTACGCATACAACTACAATAATAGGTTCATTTAATTACTGTTACAAGTGGCTCTCAAGTAACCTTTAAGTCGGGTGCTTAGGTGCGTAAAATTCATAGATTGATTACTCCTAACAAGAAAGTGAAGTAACCAGTTTTGAGGATTCAAATTTTTGCGTAAATAAAATTCTGCCACGTTCTAAAATGTCCCAATTTTTTTTTAAATATTTATTTATTACGTTATTACTTAAATATGTGTACATACGTAAATTTTCTCTGAAAATATTTTTTATTTGTCAAGAATTCAAAAAAAGATAAAAATCATCCTTCTGTGGCTTCATTAAGTTTCAAGGTGGTGAAGTATCTTTCTATTTACTTATAAAAGGTCGGGTGTTATAAATTGAAGCGGAACACACGTGGTGTGAGCAGTTGGTGGCAGCACACATTCACTGGGCAGCCATTGGGCCGTCAATCGGTGTCTGGTGCCGCCTTAACTGATTATTGTGCGTGCGTCCATTTTAATGATCAGTCTTATTTCTTAGAATTGGACGCGGCTTTAAACTGCGAGCGCGTAATTATATGCTTATTTTATGTATATTTTACAAAAACAAAAATAATATAAGTAAGTACATTCTGTAAACATAGTTATATTAGTTAGTTGTATAACTAAAACAATCAAATGTGATTTTATAAAAATTAAATAAGAAAAAAGGGAGTTATGTGTCCTGTAGTGTTTTGGATACACAATGAGAGTTATTTCTAACCAAATAGATTTAACATCTTGCAATTTTTCAGATTTTTTGTATATAACGTATCTACGATGTTACGTTACGAGTCGTTACGTTATATTACGTTACGTTACGTTAGGTGTCGCGTTATTTTGTAATATTTTTTGTTACGCGTTACACATCTTACGCGTTTACAAATTGACACATAAGTACACTATTTTATTATTTTTTATTGCTTACGTCTAAAACGTATAACTTTTTGCATGCATACACAAGGTTATTTATTAGGGCCTTTATTGATTATTGCGCGTTAACGTTTTACGATTATTCCGTTTTAATGATCAGTCTTATTTCTTAGAATTAAAAGGCTTAAACGCAGCTTTAAGCCTTTTAAGGTTTTGACTTACTTTATATTTTTTATAGGAGTCAAAATAAATATTGAAATTTTTGAGATGGTTGGGAAAATCATGTATGTTTTTTTTGTATAAAATTGACAGATTACAAAAAAATAGACATGAGTAAGTAATGAAAAAATAGGTATGAGTTAAACACGCGTAGAGAGGTTTCCTTACATTGACTAATCGTATAGAACTCAAAATGGACACCATGAAGTTGCCTAGTAAATATTGCAAGGTTTTTGAAAAAAAAAAAAATAGGTACACAATACGATACACTAATTTACGTTACGTGACGTGATGTTACGTTACATTCATTCCTGTTCCACTTTATACAAACATCACGAAACTTCCTGGAATAACCACCATAATATCCGTAACACAGTTATCTGTAGGTGTATATCCTAAGGTAGAAACCCACTGTGTTGTGACGTTCGCCACATCTGTATTTAATTGAAACGATGATTCTTAGCACGTTATTATTATGTCGTGCTGCGACACCAGATAGATAGATATAAAGGTACAATCACACTGTGTTGTGACAAGCACCACATCTGTATTGAATCCAAACAATTATGATTCTTGGCACGTTATTCTTATGTCGTGCTGGAACACTAGATAGATAGATCTTAAGGTACAATCACACTGTGTTGTGACAAGCACCACATCTGTATTGAATGCAAAAAATTATGATTTTTGGCACGTTATTATTATGTCGTGCTGCGACACCAGATAGATAGATATTAAGGTACAATCACACTGTGTTGTGACAAGCACCACATCTGTATTGAATCCAAACAATTATGATTCTTGGCACGTTATTATTATGTCGTGCTGCGACACCAGATAGAAAGATATTAAGGTACAATCACACTGTGTTGTGACAAGCACCACATCTGTATTGAATCCAAACAATTATGATTCTTGGCACGTTATTATTATGTCGTGCTGCGACACCAGATAGAAAGATATTAAGGTACAATCACACTGTGTTGTGACAAGCACCACATCTGTATTGAATCCAAACAATTATGATTCTTGGCACGTTATTATTATGTCGTGCTGCGACACTAGATAGATCTTAAGGTACAATCACACTGTGTTGTGACAAGCGCCACATCTGTATTGAATCCAAACAATTATGATTCTTGGCACGTTATTATTATGTCGTGCTGCGACACTAGATAGATCTTAAGGTACAATCACACTGTGTTGTGACAAGCGCCACATCTGTATTGATTCCAAACAATTATGATTCTTGGCACGTTATTCTTGTGTCGTGCTGCGACACCAGATAGATAGATATTAAGGTACAATCACACTGTGTTGTGACAAGCACCACATCTGTATTGAATCCAAACAATTATGATTCTTGGCACGTTATTATTATGTCGTGCTGCGACACTAGATAGATAAATCTTAAGGTACAATCACACTGTGTTGTGACAAGCGCCACATCTGTATTGAATCCAAACAATTATGATTCTTGGCACGTTATTCTTGTGTTGTGCTGCGACACCAGATAGATAGATCTTAAGGTACAATCACACTGTGTTGAGACGTGCGCCACATCTGTATTGAATCCAAACAATTATGATTCTTGGCACGTTATTCTTATGTCGTGCTGGGACACTAGATAGATCTTAAGGTAGAAACATACTGTACGCTACATATATATTTAAGCCGAACAATGATGTTTCTGTGTACGTTATTCTTGTGTTGTGCTGGGACACCGGATAGATAGACCTAAATGCGAAACCTGGCGATTGTTTGCGCGTTATTTTTGTGTCGTGCTGGGATACTAGATATAATCTAGGTTCATTCTCATACTCACAAAAATAATTGTAACCTGGCTATATCGATATTTTGCATGACATGTTACAAGCTCCGTAACAAATCCCAGCACAGTAAGTATGTATCTCGCTTTAAGTTGTAGCCGTAATTTTTTATCGAAGCCGCAATCAAATTTAAACGGGATGAAACTAGCTTTGGTGTGTCGTTAATAGAATCCAAACATCAAAACAGTCAACAGTTGAATGAATCGACGAGCGTAACCGGGTAGCGTACGCGTGACAACTGACAATACACTTCATTTCACATGTCACCCCGCGGCTACGACCGAGATGGGATTGTAACGGGTTATTTCATTAATTTCGATACCAACGTTTACTGACATGCAATTATTCGCGTATCGAACTCGAACGTACTTACGATACAATGTACAAACCTCATATTACCAGCGTTTATAAAGACCAAATTAGTCACAATTAATTATGCTAAGAGCGCTCGCTTCGTTATCGCCTCGCCATCGACGTATTGTGGAATCTTTAATATCTGTAAACACGGCTTTCTGCATGCGAATTGAAAAGCTTTACTTACGCCCCGTCACACAGTCTCGCATTAATTACCGTACAAATTACATGTTCTTTATCACCATTCTTTTTTTAATAACAGGCATTGTTGTATATTCGTGCCAAGGAACGATTCTTTTCAGCCAGTGAGTGATTTAATTCGATTTGTGCACGATGCGCCGCTGATGTACGATGTCTTCATTGGTTTCTGTTAACGACTTAATTTTTGAAATCTCGTAGATATATCTTCCAATTTCCTTGTTAATCACGGTTTTCAAACTGACAACGCTGTATTGCGAATACGATAATGTGTGGATAAATATGTAAGTATTTACATTTATAATTTATTTAAATACTACTACTTACTACATACGTAGTAAGTACTACATACATACGTAGTAAGTAGTAGTATTTAAATAAATTTATTGATACTTCTGCGTACATAATTGAGAATTGATACCCGTCGGGAAAAAATGTAGTGACAATTTGTTTTTTTCTAGTTTCGATAATTATTATAGTTTATGTAGCTGTATATAACAATTGTTATTTACACATGTAATGAAAGTTAGTAAAGAACATAACGAATGACATCAGGGTTTTACATTAGTATCTACATAATAAAATAGATAGATCTTATATATCGTAATAGTTACGTAAAGCACTTACGTATGAAAGGCATTACTGTTTTCCACACCGAAGTATTTGCTATAACAGCAAAAAAATGTCGCGTTTAAATTTTATTTATAAAATAAAGACATATCGTTACATACACTGTATATTATATACCTACTTACGTAATATTATTTGTTTTTACGTCACAGATATTTTTAAACTACTAGATAATTTTTGAAATTATCTGTATTATTTAGAAAAACAAGGCACATTTAGTTAGTTTAATAAAATATTAAGTTACTAATATATTAATGTATAGTCATAACTATAATAGTCTTAGAGTAATGCGTACACAGCGTTACGTTCCACTAGACGCCGGCCGAGACGGCAGGCGGCGCGCACCTGCATCTAGATTAGTGTCGCACTTAGCTTCTGACGCCTGGACTAATGACTCAACGTAATTGTCAGTTATTAATTATTTAGCAATTATAACAATATAATATTACAAAGGTCGAGAGCATCTGTGTATCAACGATATTATTACTATATAAGATATCTGGTAATTATTTTTTAGCTACTTGATTAAAATACGAAGACTGAATCTATTTTTTATTCAAGAAATTTAATTACTTACGAAAAAAAATTACGTATTCTAAACAGATCATTTAGAAACGCGTATCAAATACATATAAATATTTTAATAAATTTCTACTCTTTTACTGATAATGAGAGAATTTTAATATATTACCAATAGTTTTTATTTATATTAGCGTTATAAATGCATTACCATAAGTAGTTTAGTTGAAAAATACCATACATAATTAGATTTCAATTGAATTTTTATTAACCTATTATAAATGTAAATAAAATGCTAGTTTTATGCATATATAAATTGAAAATAGGGTCATCTTCTTCAAAAAGATCGATTTTTATGCCGATTTGAACGAAAGTCTGAAGAATTGACCCACAAAAATATCCAATACTAAAAAATTGTTTACATAAATATCCTCAAATAATCCAAAAAAGGAGCAATACGAAATATGTATGTGTAGAAACCTTTTATATTTTGGTAACTTATCTTATATCGATTAAAAAAATATGTTTTTGGTCCAAAAAAATGGTTTTTCGTCTTCGATTAATCGATCTCAGGCCGCCATCCCTAATTGAAAGCTTCTTTAAATGATCGCAATCACGCTGCGATGTCATTTTTGCAGAAATATTTTCTATAGATTTACGATATGACCAGTTTGGAGTTTGTTATATTCTTAACGTATGGCTAGACCGATGTCTATCGTATGATAGATGGGAACAGTAGTTTTATGAATTAGTGCGCTTATTAATAAAAATGGATAAAATTTCACTACCAAAGTAGTAAGAGTGTCTGTTCGTTTATTAAAACGTTGAACGGTGATCATTTCCGATATAGTTTTATCGCTTACTGAGAAGTTATTTTTAATAATTGGTGGTTTTAGCGCAAACTTTATTTCATTAAAAGTAATTTTTTACCCAGTGTAATCGTTATAGTCCTCCGATATTTTAATCAATAGTACTTCTTTTATATTTAAATTAATACATGATGTGGTTTTTATTTCTTACTTACAATAAAAAAATATTTGTTCATATTTTTAACAGACTTCAAAAAAAGAGGAGGCTTCTCAAATCGTCCGTATTTATTTTTCTTTTTGGTGGTAAAGCTATGGGAAACAATTTGTATTTCTTAGCGATGTTGTCATTGTAGAGCCTCTCAGTTCTATGTAACGGTTTTTTAACTTTGAAGGTTTAAAGGTTATCAATTTTAATATCTGTAGCTCTGCGGCTATAGATAATATTTCAAGTGGCATAGACAAATATTAATGTACATATTTATAGCAATATAATATTGTCTTATGAACATTTGTGTTCTTTTGCTTATTTAAAAAAAAAGATGGCATATTAGAAAATAAAAGATGGCGGGATTCACATATTGTGTACAATTTTAAAGGGGCTTATTATAAGCTCCATATGCTATATTTTTTTATAAATAAAATAAGATTTTATGTAAACTTGGCCAATTATTGCGTTAAATAAGTAAATGAATTTGCATTTTATAATAAGCTCCATTATATTTAGAAGTTAGAAAACAGATATCTATATACCTGCTCTTAATTTCACTGCGCTATAACAGAATTAACAAGAGACTCATAAATATTATTTTTAATCTATATTGTGTTATTTCATATGCTTTCACATCTTTTTGGTCAATTTTGGTTACGTAGATACAACGAAATCATGTGACCTGTCACCTGTACCTGTACCTGTGTGTAATATACATAACTTCCATATTTAGATACCTACTTGCATCATAGAGCATTCCACGTGTGGAGCCTTCCAGTGCCAGCTAAATTTGTCGCTGTAAATCTCCAAGTACTCCTCCTAACTGCGACTAGATGGATTGTAATTGCCGTAAACTTAAAGGTTATCATTTATAAAATCTCCAAGCTCGCTAGCTATAGCGTATTATACGGGTTTGCGCGGGCGCGTGCCTTACCATCGTCGGCCACGCCTAGAGCTTCAGGCTGAGTTTGTTTTAGAACAGTCAAGGTGTGTTCCTGTTTCGTGCCTTTTTATATATGTAATGTATATCAGTATTAATTATTAAATAAATGTTTTATTAAAAATACCAGTAACGAAGTGACTCACCATTAAAATATCTTTTCAAATACCAACATACAAATAATATGTATTTTTTAGTTTAATAAGAGTATAAGGTAACTTGTTCTGGTGTCATGGTCAACCTTAAGATCACAATCAGCTATAAAAATAAATATTGGATAAACATAAAGGTTTTCCTATTTATTTTTCATAAAATAGTAAATATTTTAAATTTTAATTGTTGTAACATCTAGTAATATAATTATTATCTAATTGCTTACCATATTGAATTTTTGTAGTAGGAGAAATGATTACTTATACAAAACACATGTACGAATCAGGAACAAACCTAAGCGATAGACCAAGGTGGACGGTCAAATGAAACAACAGATAGTTTTGTGATGACAGTAATCTCAGAGTTTTCTACAGAGGTAAGGAATGGTCAACATTGACAAAGCGAAAGATTTGGACCCAAATGGACTCGTGGTGGTCCTTCACGATTCCGTTTGCCAGGACTTTTACTCTTCTGCAATTTTCCATAGGCGACGATGAGTGTTCCTTCAAGTAGGCCCACAGTCCACACCTCTGTAAAAAAATCAACCCCAGATTCCTAACTCACCCAAGGTCAGTTACAGATGTCTGTGCCCCGTACCACATCCTCCTACTACTACAATTTATGTAAAACAAATAGTTAAACATGTTTGATTCGTCACTTTTTGTCAATTCAAGTTTGTGTTTGCGCTAAAATGTTATCCACCCCTGATATAACGGTACGACTTTCAAACGCACTATTATCCAATATCGATTATTATGGACACCGATAACGAATCGAAAATAACGCCACTTTTCAGTACTTTAAACTGAATGTCCTAGATTAGGGCTAAGATTATGAGATAGGCTTAGAATGGTCATGAATTGTGTTCTAGAAAATAAAATATAGTTACAGTTAACTTAGCTGGACTTGCGTCTAGAGTCATAGACTAAAATATAATTCTAGAACCGCAGTTTCAAGTTAGTAATATTTTTATTAGTAGGTATACTTTATTTCATAAATGGAGATTTTCAATTTTAATTTAATCGGATATCATGCAAATTTAATAAAATTATAGGATCTAATTACTATAATATTATACGACTTCATTTATATTTTTTACATATCTTGCTGGTATTTATAATTAGTAACTTTATATTAACATTGTTATTTATTTTATCTAAAGATTTTATACGGCAAATAAGACTGCCTGTGTTCGGATTATAATAAAAAATGAATAAATTATATTGACTTACCATTGCAGAAGCGCGCATAGCTTGGCGAGTTGTATAGATCTCAACCGATCTACAAAGTTAAGCACGTCACGTGCAGTCAGAAGTCGGATGGGTAAGTGGTAAAATTCATGTGCACTTGCATACTTTAGAAAGTATATTAAGTTTTTCATAATATATTAGCTTAATCATCTAAAGTTTGTATGTTGTACTATGTACTTATTTCTTAGCGCATTTAGTTTATTATGAGCTAAACAACATTTAGCAAATAGCGTTGTATAAATACAAATTGTTCGCGGCGACTAATTGGTGCGAAATGAGGGTAACAGCGCGGTAAGCGACTGCATTTTACGTGCAAATATTATGTATAACGTTATATCTTTATAAATTAAAGTATGGTAGGATTAGTGGGGTCTGTACCTGTAGCTCTGGGACCAGAATAGGGCTACAGTATCCACAGCCTGTCGTAAGAGGCGACTAAATGGGGGCTCCGGGGTTGCGGACGGCGAGAGTGGGAGTTCGAACCGTGTAGCAAGCGACCCCGGGAAGGACGGCGGTATGCGTGGTCGCACAGCGTCGTGAACACCAGACAGTGTGGCGAGCCCTGAACTCACCTGAGCTCGAAGGGGCAATGCGTTCAGACTCCGGTTTCGTTCCGTTGAAGATCCTGGAGTCGTCTTAGCAACACCGAGGACGGCCACCAGGGGCGATTTAGTGCGGTAAGAATCCCACATAACCCTGTGTCGCTCCCACGGCACCGGGTACCTTTTGAAGGTTTTCTCCTCGGTAACAAAAAAAAGGATTAGTGGGGTTCACCCGGGGAGGTACGAGTACCACGGCTACACCAATTTCAAGCGTGATGCATTTCCGCGTTTCTGTGGAAGAGTGTGGAAGTCGGCTGGCTTACGCCCGTCTTAGACCATAGGAAATACAACGCAGCGGTACTCATTGACTTAGGTTTGAAAAATCCTCGTTTTATACTGTGTGTTATATGTCGGCTGTCCACTAGCGGCAGTGAACTCTTATTATATTCGGGTAGACTGAGTGCAGGTTTGTTACTTCAAGCTTATAAAAAACTAAGTCTTTTTTGGGAATTCCTATGGTATGATACCATGGACATTGGTCACACAAAATGAGTATACAAACACACAGAAAAGATCAATCAATCAATCACTAACTCAACAACAACACTTTATCATGCACGCTGAACAGGGGTCACCTCTCAGAGTGAGACGTACAACCAAGGGCTCTACCACCTTGATGCCTTATAAGGATGGTTAATAAATTAAGTTCCATCCACACCAAATGGTCCCGTGGTCGGTTCGGTTATCATGGACGTTCTTGCCGCGGAGTTGCAAGTTGTTGAATGAACTACTTCCTAAGGGTTACTAAAAGAGTCTTTGGTGTTGCAAGTGTCCATAAGCGACGATGACTACTTTCCATCAGCCGTCTGCCTCATCGTTTAGATGTAAATAAAATAATGAACGACTAGCACCAAGTAGCAATTTTTGAACAACTGCGTACGTGATCAGTTGAGTATAATTCAATTCTCGCTTAAGGTGCGGGAAGAGGTTATAATGTAGATGGTAGATAAGACGCTCACTGACTGGCTATATTAATTTGTTTTATTTATTAGTAACTACTACTGACTTTATTATCAGCTGTTTATCAGATTTCTTTAAACAATTTATTTATTAGTGTCTTGTGTGTAATGCATAATATGTAATTAATATAATATAGTCAGTTTAAACACTATTATCTAAAATGTAATTATCCTTGCGTCTGATTATATAAGGAAATATAATATGCTAATACTATGAGCTATTGAGATAACGTGTGTGTCTGAATGGTCGTTTAAAACTTCTCTGACAAAAAATATGCATACAAGTTATCACCTATTTAACGTAAGTGATGATAGTAAGTCAACTCGTGTAAATTTTAAGATTTTACCCCCACATACAAATTAGGTACATACAAATTAACTAACAAAGTAAGTTAAAATCAAGTTAAAGGCAAGTAAAGTATAATCTTATAATAATGAACACAGTATTACATAATGCTGGCTAAACTATTTATTACAAAGTAAAGCTTGCGGGTGTGCGAGGCCGTCACGACTCGTGCGCTGATTTGGTTGCGTTATTTGTTTTCTATCCGGACATCGATGCGCCCACGCTGCCCCACGATGCGTCGTGGTGGAGCTCAACACATCAGATACGCAAATAAAGTTAAAGCCACGTAAACAATTGTATGGGTGTTATCATGCAATTTAATACCAACTGGTTAATAAGTGGGTATGGTGTGTATAATTCTTTTGTAAGTGTGCAATAAAGTATATTCTATTCTATTCTATGGTGATACACTTTTGTTTTTATTAATATTTACTTGTAAACGTAGAAGTGTTCAGTTTTTGAATTTAAAAAAAAGCCAAAAAAACTATGTTTAAAAGTATGAAAATGTCTTGTGGCTGATAACTACAATTCCGACATCACCCAGGAGGAGAGCTGATGATCTTGAGATCATCACACCTGAAAACTTATAATGATTTGAATAAAAGAGTTGAACAAATTACGTATCTCAGACTTTAAAAGCAAGTTACCTAATATATAATATTTGAACCGTTTTTAGTTACAAAAAAAAATCAATTTAAATCCTTATATACCTATGCTAGTAAAAATGTACAGTTATTTTAATTTACGTTTAAATTTACATACATAAAATGTTTAACAGAATTCACAAAAATGTGCCTATGATAATTCCATTTTAATGATGTCAGGCACTTCAAAACAAACATACAAATTATCCTCATTACCGACTGTTAAGGTCTTGGATTTTAATTTCAAATAAATATTGTATTTTTAAAGCATAGATCACATAAAGTCGCCGATATCTGGAAGATAGCTGTGTAGTATCGAACAGACCCAATTAGTCGGCTTAGACTTCCGCACGTTTTTGCCCGACCTCTAATAGGTAAGATCTGGGAAGACTTTTATACGAACAGGGCCTTTGAAGCTTAATAATGAAGCGTCTATTTAAATATGGATGATGTTTGAATTTATTATTAAGATACACTGTTATAACTGTAACGGTTTATAACTAGGCATATAAAAACGAATAGTTGTAGATATTTGTATGTGGTTGGCGGATTCTCGTCAGGAATAAAATTGTATTAATAAAATAATATTAGTAACGAATTATTTAAAACAAAGCAAGGAATAATCTGTAAAATTTCCACGTGATCAGTTGTAGTTATACAATCGGCCGCGTACGATGCTCGTCTACTGTAATCTTGTACACACACGGCTTTATAAAAAGGCATAGAGCGAGAAAAAAGAGAATGTTGCAAGATGAGGGTTTCCTTATGTGACGATTTCCACCGTCAAACTTCTACCGATAGCTGCATTAGAGAACTTCATACCAAAAACGATTATCATTTACGCTCCATTACAATTATGGTGTTAAAACATTGTCAGTTTTGTTTTCACATGTTGTAGAATATTTTATGTTTATCAATAAAGGTTAGCGTGTGAGTAAATTAATGTCAAAGTTTAACTGTTTTGCGAAATACAAAGCAAACATTACAAGTATCGGTTCTTGGTACAAAATTGCAAGAGTTTAGGCCTCACAGTTCTATTAAATACAGGGGCGAAAATGGTAAAGTTTATTTATGAAACAGGAAAGCATTTTCAATATTGATTCTCCATAAGTGTGGATTTTGCTGTGTACTATTTGTTTTTACAAGCAATAACTTTATATTGTTTGAAATTACGCGTCAGTCCGAAGATAGTTCGCGAGGCATTAGCTGAGTGGAGTCGCTTAGTTGTTCAAAGTTTAAGTCGTTAAATGTAAAGGGATTCGCAGAGCCGTAAGAGATTATAGGCTCGCTGGCGTACAATTACGCGCTCTGCACCAGGGGTTACGGCATCGAGCATTCGACGTCTTTATTTCACTTTAAAAATCTTATGGTTTTCGTAAATCACTTCCAGTTAGTTAAGATCGTGGTCTCATTTAATGAAAGAGGTTAAGGGGAGAGAAATTATTGCACAGAAATTAAGATTTATTTAGAATATAATAAGCATAGATACTCGTAACAAGTTCATTATACCTTATCTTTTGATTGTCGGAGTTTCTTTTTTTGATTAGTTGCTGTTAATGGGTTTAATTAAGTCTAGAAAAATCTAGAATTCAATAATGATTAAGATTCATTTTAACCATTACGCGAGCAATACCTCCAATCACGAAATACTTCATTAGTTATATTATTTAACTAGCTTTACTATAAAAACCCCGACTGGCTAAAATATAGGACGAGGGTATTCCCGAAATTAGACA
Source organism: Epargyreus clarus clarus (assembly GCA_014595695.2). Classification (NCBI taxonomy): domain Eukaryota; kingdom Metazoa; phylum Arthropoda; class Insecta; order Lepidoptera; family Hesperiidae; genus Epargyreus; species Epargyreus clarus. Next base: position 1,873,217 of record JACTTY020000006.1, read on the forward strand.
AAATCAACAATACCTCATATGTTAAAATCCGTCAAGCCGTTTGGGCTGGAGGGCGCAACAAAGAATAAGACATACATACATACATTCATACGCTCGTAAAACATTACTCTCTGACATCGGGTAAAAATAGTTCAAAACACACAAACACGGTTTTACCCGCTGCCGTTATAAATGTGTATTCGCTCAAGAATATTTTTTGTGTCACAGTTTGCAACCGCTTTATTAGGTATAATTAAATTTGCATTGAACATTAGTGCCGTTATTGATGTTGAGTTGTCGTGCTGATTTATTTCTTTGCCAGGTGCCCGAGAAAGCCATTATGTGCCTATGCAAGCCACTACGTAATTAGAATTCAATTAGGGTGTTAAAAAAATAAAACCGAGTAAAAACTCTTTGAACGTTGACGCGGTCGTTTAGCGTTCGTGTCTATTCACACGTAACTACGACTCTACGAGAGCGACTAAATGTCTGCAAGCTGTGGATGTGTCCTTGCTACAGTGTAGTTGGTCTCTCATGTGCGGTGTTGCTTGTAGTTGCGTAGTGGTTGCGATGTAGTCAGTATCACCCACAATGTTGATTTAGGCAAAGTGTAGTCGGTGTGAATAAAACTACGCATTTTAACTAAATTCGCGCCGGCCAACGTTGCGCTGTGCTCTTACGTGTGAACAGGCACAGCTTCACTGTATATTTGGATTTTGCCTTAATATGACTTCTGGAATTGAGCAAAATAACGTTTAAGCAAAGGCTCTATGTACAACAGCTGAAGATATAACTGCACCTGCAATGTACTTGCAGGCTCATCATTGAGATTCGTTTCTGATTTATTCATATCTAATAATTATAATTATTCTGTACGACGAATAGTTTGCCTGATAGAGCGTGAAAACCTTTTGCAAGATGGCGTCTGAGGGACAAGAGCGACCCACAAATTAGGATTCAGCCTTACACTAACCCCTACTTGACATCCAAAAATTTAAACGGTTTTGCACGCTCTATATATAGTTTTTATATTTTTTTGTCTGTCAACCGATCTTTTCTTAGTTTGGTAATTATTGTCCATTTATCAATTAAAAATCCTCACATTTTCAACAAATAAAGTAAAAACTATTATTAATAAACGGAAAAGTTCAAGATAATGTATGGGCGGTGCCGTGAGTTACTCACGCGCCGTTACCTTCTCTCGGTCGTGAGTGCGCTTTGCATATTCTTACCGTAATACTGTAAAATTGAAATCGAGTTGTGTGTTTACATTGAGAGCTATGTTCTATTAATATTACAACGTTTAAGAGCTCTCTTATATCTGTACCCTTAGTATGAGTTTTTACGTTTTGACAAAAATGTCAAATCAGTTCTAATACAGTCCGCTAGGGGCGCTGATTGGAAATGTATTAGCAAATTCGTAAACAAATACAAAAACAGTCATTTTTTAAAAAACCTATAACTCATACTAAGGGAACTGTAGACGTCATGTCAGACGCATGCCGTGGCAGATTGGGAATGGAGCCTACTATAGTCTGGTTCATAATTAGGTGTCCAAAATGTAAGCAAATGTGTTGACCTATCAAGAAAATATGTTTCAGATGGTAGTTTCTTATTTTTGACAATATTAAATGAATAAAATGATAATAAAATAATAATCTAAATAAATTAAAATCAATTCACATTTTCCAATATTTATATTATGTCAATTTCATTTCATACGGTAATAATAATAAAAAACAAGATTTATGGTAGAAAATTAAATTGTGATAATGGTAACACAATCGGGATCAAAAACATTTTTTGTGCCGCCATTTTAAAGTTTCGTAGTTGATATTATTCATTTTCGTGATCGTGGTCCAACTCGAATGTTTTCTAGTTTTCATAGCGCGTTTTTTAAATTGTGTGCAGTTATTTAGTTTATGTTTTTTGTTGAGTTTGTGAAAGTTTTCGTTTCTTGTTAATTTGTTAGGGCTTGCAATACCTGTAAACGTATTTTGACAATGACATTTCTTTGTTTACATTTTGGACACCTAATTATGAATCAGACTATAGTCCATTTCTATTGTGACTCAATACATCATTTGAATTTCAATACGATTTGGGTCGCATGGTACGTTGCATTTTTATAATTTTGACTACTCAAAAGAATTAATAAAATGATAAAATTACTAACGTTTTCATAATTCATAATTGTTATCTTTTTGCCGTGTTTAGATATTTTAGTAATGTTTGAATAATACTTGACCTCTAAAAGAGTTGCATGAATTTTACTGTTTCCTCGTGTTATATTAGGTTAGGACGCTTAAAATCATAATAGTATGAAAATATAATAATTAACAGGTTTTCAATACTGTACTAAACTCGCGGCAGAAGTCGCGGGCGAAAGCTCGTTCGGGAGTACGAGCTTAATGCGTGCACTAGACTAGCGAAATGGATGCCCGCTTATGACGTTAACGGCGAACCCGCCGAGCTTTCCCACGTTACCCGCTTCCGTGTCTTAGTGTTGAGTTTGCACTACTTGAGCTTTTGGTAACTTGTAGAACTAACTTCAACAACATCAACGTATTAATAAATCTTTTAGTATTTTGTCTTTTAGTAAAATCGCGGCAGAAGTCGCGGGCGAAAGCTCGTGCAGGAATACGGGCTTAATGCGTGCACTAGACTAGCGAAATGGATGCCCGCTTATGACGTTAACGGCGAACCCGCCGAGCTTTCCCACGTTACCCGCTTCCGTGTCTTAGTGTTAAGTTTGCACTACTTGAGCTTTTGGTAACTTGTAGAACTAACTTCAACAACACCAACGTATTAATAAATCTTTTAGTATTTTGTCTTTTAGTAAAATCGCGGCAGAAGTCGCGGGCGAAAGCTCGTGCGGGAGTACGAGTTTAATGCGTGCACTAGACTAGCGAAATGGATGCCCGCTTATGACGTTAACGGCGAACCCGCCGAGCTTTCCCACGTTACCCGCTTCCGTGTCTTAGTGTTGAGGTTGCACTACTTGAGCTTTTGGGAACTTGTAGAACTAACGCGTTAATTTTGTATATCTTAATGCTAATTGTGTACGTCTGGATGAAGCTTCGATTTCTGAAATTCTGAATTTTCAAAAACTTGCTACCAATCTATTACAATAATCCTTATGTCCATTACATTTTCCTTATATCAACGCCTTAATAAGTTCTCTTTTAGTATTTTGTCTTTTAGTAAAGACGCGGTAGAAGTCGCGGGCGAAAGCTCGTGCGGGAATACGAGCTTAATGCGTGCAGTAGACTAGCGAAATTGATGCCCGCTTATGACGTTAACGGCGAACCCGCCGAGCTTTCCCACGTTACCCGCTTCCGTGTCTTAGTGTTAAGTTTGCAGTACTTGAGCTTTTGGGATCTTGTAGAACTAACGCGTTTATATTGTATGTCTTTATGCTTATTGTGCATGTCTGGATGAAGCTTCAATTTCCGGAATTTTGGGATCTGGAAATTGTTAATTAGTAGTCAGAATGGTGGTTTGAAGGTGATAGAACCCTTTGCGGTTCGACTCCTATTTCCTATTTCTACCTAATAACAGCAGTGTTAGGCGTTGCTGTGTTCCGATTTGAAGAGTGTGGTAAGGGAGACAGACTTTTCCGAGGCGTTCCAGCTTAGTCTTCAGCGGTAGCGGCGCATCTGTGGCCGACCTTAGGTAGGAATATCTAATCCTATCTGGGGTTGATTATAGATCAGGTGGACTGCATGCTTGTCTGCTACTCCTATATTATCAAAAAACCATCAAGGTTCGACTGGGAAGGTACCACCGCCACAGCTATTTCAAGCATGTGCATTGTGCAGTTCCTGCGTTTCAGTGGAAAGATGTGGATGGCGGCTGACTTACACATCATGATGCGAAATATAAAAAAGTCATGTCGTTTAGTATCTTATTTTGACATATTATTTAATGGAACAAGAACACATTCTGCGTAAATGCACATACCTGATATGTAGTCCTAGAAAAAAAAACAAATATTCAGGCCACTTTATTTTCTATTTTACAAGTTTTGTGTGCACAAACATATGAGCGTTCATAAAAAATGACAATATAAATTTATATCAACACTACAGCTGTAAATTAAAAAGATACTGATGCTACTTTTAAACGAGTAGTTGGCGTTAATTTTTCACAGCGACGCGAGGTGTTGAGACCATTGTTCACTGACAATGGGTCTACGGTGGCCGCGGGCTCAAAGGTCACTCGCCAGCGTCCGAGCTAGTGTGTTAGTATCGCGCACTTCTGTTACAACATTCATCTTACTTCAAGGGTTGTTTCCTAAGTTTTTTGTTAACAATATGGAAGTAGCGAAGCTTAATAAGTTAAAGTCCAAAACTTAAAGGAAGCATTATCTACAACGCAGAATGCATCGTTCGCTGTCATTTTTGTGTAAATCCTTGTCCGTTTAATGTCGATATTAATGACTGTGTCAATTTTTCACAGCGACGCGAGGTGTTGAGACCGTTGTACACTGACAATGGGTCTATGGTCGCCGCGGGCTCAAAGGTCACTCGCCAGCGCCCGAGCTAGTGTGTTAGTATCGCGCACTTCTGTTATAACATTCATCTTATTTGAAGGCTTATGTACTACGTTTTTTATAATATAGAAGTAGCGAACGAGTATGTAGTCCACCTGACGATAATACCGATTGCCGTCCATCTGTATCACCCCAGATAGGATCAGAGTTTTCCCTGAGATCCCCAATGCGTTACTACCGCTGAAAACTAAGTTGGAACGACTTATTATTACACTATCGCTAATATATTACTTCTTAAAAGTTAACAGTATAAACTAAACTAAGGTTTTAAACCAGTTAAGATTAAAATATATCATCTGAATATAAATGTTAGGGGTAAATAAGTGCTAAAAGTTAAGGGATGCATTAATACTTAATTAATGCTATAAGACTTAAAGCAAGCATTATATACGACGCAGAAGGCATCGTTGGCTGTCATTTTTGTGTAAATCCTTGTCCGTTTAAAGTCGATATTAATGGCTGTGTCAATTTTTCACAGCGACGCGAGGTGTTGAGAGCATTGTTCACTGACAATGGGTCTACGGTGGCCGCGGGCTCAAAGGTCACTCGCCAGCGTCCGAGCTAGTGTGTTAGTATCGCGCACTTCTATTACAGCATTCATGTTATTTCAAGGGTTCTTTACTGTGTTTTTTTAATAATATGCAATTAGCAAAGCTTTGAAAGCTCAAGTCTAAGACTTAAAGCAAGCATTATATACGACGCAGAAGGCATCGTTGGCTGTCATTTTTGTGTAAATCCTTGTCCGTTTAAAGTCGATATTAATGGCTGTGTCAATTTTTCACAGCGACGCGAGGTGTTGAGACCATTGTTCACTGACAATGGGTCTACGATGGCCGCGGGCTCAAAGGTCACTCGCCAGCGTCCGAGCTAGTGTGTTAGTGTCGCGCACTTCTGTTATAACATTCATCTTATTTGAAGGGTTCTTTACTGTGTTTTTTAATATGGCAGTAATGAATGAGGATGTATTCTACCTGGTGATAAGTGGCGATTGTTGCCCATCTGTATCAATCGCCGATAGAATTATAGTTTTACTTGGGATCAGCCATGCATTACAACCCCTGAAGACTAAGTTGTAACGAGTTGTTATTTTAACATCGCTATATATTATTTCCAAAAAGTAAAAAATATACCTTTACAATTAAGGCCTATACAATATACATTAATAAAATATAAATGTTAGAGTTAAATAAAGTCTAAGAGATATGCTTCCTGCATTATCTACAACGCAGAAGGCATCGTTGGCTGTCATTTCTGTATAAATCCCTATCCTTTTAATGTCGATATTAACTTTGAAAGCGTTCATGGCACAGTTGCGTCAATTTTTTACAGCGCGAACGCGAGGTGTTGTCCATTGTTCACTAACAATGAGCTGGCTCAGGCCCCCAGGGCCTGCTGGGTCTAGTGTCCAGTCTGCTTGTTTCCTATTTGCTATTAATAATTACACGAATGTCGTAAAATTTATGTGAACGCGTGTATGAAAATAGGAGTGAAATTTTATCATCGTAGAAAAGGTGTGTAGAGTTACAGTGCACCGAATTGAACAAAAGAGGAATGTAAAACATGCTTTTGAGAACTTTAATATTTTTAGAAAAATAATTTGTTATTCAGTACACATATAAAAAGTAAAAGTTCTGACGAAGGTTGTGTAGTTATGTAGTTAGTTGTTTGAAGTTCTGACGAAGGTCAGTTATGTAGTTAGTTTGAAACCCAGGTGAAGACCAGACTTACAACCGAATTTCATATTACCAGGCTATTACGGCTTTGTAAAACTTATATAGATAATCCTTACAAAAGCTCACTCACTCACTCACTCAGTTAACTAAATTCTAATACTATTTTTATTTAAAAATACATTTAAAAATTTTGTAAATTCAAAGTCTTGTTTATTAACATTATCTTTAGTGTCGCTTGTCACTTTAATAACAGGCATACAGACAAAAACTGTCATCAGTACCCTTACCATGAGTTTTTACGTTTTGACAAATATTACTGATTTGGTATTTGTTTACGTATTGGCCCATGCGATTTCCTAGTTCTGGCACAATCCCCTAGGAGCGCTGATTGAAATTATATGGGCAAATACAAATACCAAAACAGTCATATTTGTCAAAACGTAAAAACTCATGGTAAGGGTACTGGTGTAGTATCGCATCTGTAATGGGCTTCAGGGAGGACTCTTGACATAGTTGGGTGAGTATATGTTTATATATACACTGCTGGGAACTTAACATGAAACATTCTCGTTTGCATAAATTAAATAAAAAATTTCAAGTCTTCACACCTATACTAATCCTATTAAAACGGAATTGCCTGCAATAGAAATAGTAAGTGGACTGTCAATTAAAATAAAGTAGCAGTTGTCGACAGTCAGACGTAAGTAATGTTATAACTTAATTATATTAAGAAAATTAATAACCCTACGTTTTACTAACATAAACCAACGTAGACTCAGCTACTGTCAAGTGCCAGCTCATTATTACGTATCAAACAATGGCTTTTATAACACCCACAAGCTTCTGAGGCTATAGAACTCAATACTCTTTGCCTAGCTCTTCGACTTTTTGTTATGGAGAAGAATGCACAACAGAGGTACGACTTTAATGGTTTTCAACAGTCATTATCGTTATAGCTCGTGGTGTGAAACTTTCAATAGCAACTGTACCTACGTATTATCAAACTGAAGTAATGAGGTTTTACACATACACCTAGCGAGGCTAGATTCTAGAGCTAGGTCAGGCGCTGCCGGCCTTTTGAGATACGCAGCTATTGTGGAGCTATTGTCAGCTGAACAATGGCCATTTCAACACCTCGCAATAGCTGGAAGTCTGCGAAATAAAAACTGTATTTACGATTATAGCGTCTACGATTTTCGCTAATTGTAAACTTCTTTCTCTGTAATTATAGATATCTACTAGCTGACCTGACAAACGTCGTGTTGCCATATAAATAAAAAATAGTTAAGGGTGAAGAACCCTTATCACTTAGGGGGATGAAAAATAGATGTTGGCCGATTCTCATAGATACCGGATAAGCACAAAAAATTTCATCAAAATCGGTCAAGCCGTTTCGGAGGAGTATGGCAACGAAAACTGTGACACGAGAATTTTATATATTAGATAATTTAGAAAGAAGTTAAAATTATCAATTTCATATTTTAAAAACGTTCTATATCTATCTGTTTTATCTATGCTACGTTATGACAGCTAGTTAACTAGATACTTATGAATGTGTAAATTACAACTGTTATGCTTAATTGTATCAGAACTTTTTTAAAGACTATCCTTACTAAGGATTATAACTTATATGTAAGTGTACAAAACAGGAATCATAAACAACGGAGCTAAGAGAGTCATTTTGCGATTGTAAATTTGCTTTGTATGCAAGGTGCTAATTTACATTATACTGTTCAAATTAAGAAAAGTTATTTTTTCTTGTATTATCTTTGGGAACTTAATGTAAGATATATACAGATAAAATACTAGGAAACATGTAAGGCACATATTTCCTGATACTCATCTATAATAGAAGGAATAATGAAATAAATTTAATTCTAAATGCATAAAGAACATTATAAGTAGTAGTGTTTGTATGAAAATAGAACATAATTAGAACGTAATTAATTTGAAGGTGGTAGAGCCCTTTGTGTTTCGAGTCGGGTGGCATCATCGCCATACCTATTTCTGCCTCATAAAGTGCTCTACACTGCTGTGTTCTGATTTGAAGGGTGTGGTAAGGGAGATATACATTCCAGCTTAATCCTTAGGGGAAGCGGCGCACCTGGGGCCGACTCCAGGTAGGAATATCTAATCCTATCTGAGGTTGACTACAGATTTCCATGGGCGGCAGTAGCCACTTACCATCAAGTGGACTGCATGCCCGTCTGCTACTCCTATATTATAAAAAATATATACTATTTGTTACGCATATTTGCATGATAATTAAATATAAACACATGTTTGTCCCTTGTTTATTTGTCCAAAAAGGCTGTAATACCTTTTTACGTAAACAAAAGAAGTTTTTGTTTACGTCAACGTCGTTAAATCTATTTTTATCCCGTAAATAGACAACCTTTAACTTGTTACTTGTTTATTAATAGTTTATTGTACCAACTTGTAATTTTAATTTCTCATAGTTATTATTTAGTGTAATCCATTTGTGGCCTTATTATATGTAACAAAATGTAATCTTCTTTTATTGATGTGTAACGCTGTTGGATTGCCAAATAAATGAATAAATAAATAAATGAATAAATAAATAAATAAATAAATAACTTGTTATTACGCAAGAGATCTTGCGTAAAAATGAAAATTCCGTGAAACCTTAGATTTAACGTCGAAAATATAATTGGCACGGAGTTATATAAGTGCCACGTCGCAGACCAACTTGGAAGCGAGCCACACAATAGGACTTCTTTGATCCTATGATTTATATAAATCATACATTTCATCTTAATAATAACTTTCTTTTTAAGTTATGGATATTATCGTTATTAAAGACGGATAGAGGTCAGTTTAGAGTACTCGTGTCTGATTTGAGTACTGTCTTTATTATATTGTGTTATAATGAAATATTTAGGGCCTTATAGTGACTAAATTTGATGAACAATAAAATTGTTTTCAGTTTTTTTTTCTCTGTTTATGTACATTTTAAAGTAGGTTAATTTCTAATATCCACAAGATATTACATTTCAACCATGGCCACAATTTATTTATTTATTTAATTATTACAAAATCCACAGCTCTTAAAATCATACAAATACATTTCTTATATAGTATTTCTTACAGCCAATTACGGATTTACAATTATTTAAACATAACAGCACGAATAAGTTTTATAAATAGATATTAATATATATAAATACTGGTATAAATACTATAAATATATAATTAATTATAAAGATAAACACACACATATGAATAATAATCTATATACTAAAGATGTAAATTATAATTTATATACCTACTAATAATATGTATATTTCAATTGTACGTTTACTTAGTCACTAATAAGGAGATTATTAAGGACTTTATGTACCTCTTTTTTAAAACTATTTTTACTTGTATTGAAAATGTCTATTGTGTTAAATCAAATGTAACAATGTAAGGACAAATGACATGTCACTTATATAAATATAAATAATCTGTGTCTAACATAAATTATCAGTGTCGTCGTTGTTAGTTCATAAATATTCCACAGCTGGGCACGGGTTTTCTCTCAGAGTAAAAGGGTTTTACACCAAAGATTACCGCGCTTTCCAAGACATCCTTACATTTGTTTCAAGTTCTTTCAGATGTTATTGGTATTACTTGCGATATTTTCGCATTTTCGCGCATGAGATAAATAATTCGTTGATGATGTTGAGAAATCCACTAAATCATCGACGAAGTATTATAACTTGGGATTGGAACCTACGATCTTTCGATTAAGAGGCCGTTTCAACAACTAGCTCATTGTTTTTTACATTAGTTGATTATATTCTACCAATGGTAATACAAAATTCTATACAATAAAATAAATTGCAACTTGTATTAAAACAATACATTTATGCCTTATCTGTTTTAAGTAATTAATAGCGAGATGGAGGTAATAGTCGGTCTATTAATAATTTATAATTTTACTGAACGCTTTATTAACGAGCCATAAACTGAAAGTTCAACAGAGGGAGGGATGGTAATTAGTACCCTATAAAACCATTGACGTGTCAATTAGTATTGCCAGTTTATAATCATTTATTATAAATGCTTGTTCGGCCTTTAAAAGGTGTTTAATGTACATATGTATTGTTTATTGTCTAAGTGAGAGCATTAATTTATGAACCTGTTGCATCTATTATGCAAGTGTTTCTCAAAGTGTTTCTCATCGACTTACTTTAGAGACGGGAGACGGATAATTATTATAGGAAAATATTTCTTAGCTAACCTATTTAATCAAAGGCGTAGGTTAAAAATATTGTGGGGTACTAAAAAATAATTTATTCTGAAAGTGGGTGGTCGACACCACAAGGTTGAGGACCCGTGTATTATACAACTTATATATAAAATATATGACGATACAAAATGTACTAATGAATTAAGCTGTGAAAAGTCATAATACATTTATGTTATCAAAGTTTTAATTTTTTTTTAAACTTTCAAGTCTTTCAAATTTTCAAACTTTCTTATCGCCCTCTTACAACTTGTAAGAGGGTGATAATATTATTAAAATTATCGTATAATAGATTAAAGAGACACTATGACTTGTAATAGAAATCCATCTTTTCATGTAGCCAATAATACAATAATAATATCCCTTTCAAAATGAGATGTGTTTACATTTGATGCTTATTGCGTTAATCAAATGGTTATGCTTACTTTTATAATCAATTCAACAATTTATTAGTTAACATAATGATCATCCCACAAACAAACTTAAATCCGTACACTAAACCTAAACTCAATACCTCTCAGACGAAATAATGGGGGCCGCAGCGAAACATTCTAGAGCAGGTGAAAGAGAATCTCCACATCTATTGCAGTACGAGGCGCTCTTTCACGTCATCCCGCCATTAAGTTCCGATGGCGAAACCGATCAATTATTTTTCGTTCAGTAAAAAGACGGCAACGGCTCGGATATTAAACGATCGGTCGACGGAGAAGGATGGAGCGTTCGCAGATCCCTTTGACGGAGAGCTGGCTATTCCTCTACTTCGTGCAATGGAGAACTAAGCAATAGTTCGAGTTTTATAGATTTTATACGTTTAGAACTTTGGAAAGTATCGTCTATGTGGCTAATGTAGGTTTGAAGTAATGAGTAGTCTTCTATTATACGATTGTGTTGTTTTTCTATAGTGATTATATCATTTTATAAGATTGCAATCAAGCACATCCAATATCCATGTGATGGTAAGTTATCAATGCGATACCTTAATTCGCAAATCAGCCAACTCCAGTTTTTGTCAAAATGTTTTTTTATTTATTTTGATTTCGTTCAACGCCATTTACAACCAAAATGAATAAAAAAAAACATTTTGACAAAAAGTGGAGTTAGCTAATTTGCGAATTAAGGTATCGATTGTCTCCTTTTCACATTAGTAACCTACACCATATAAGAAGACCTTTTTCCTGAAGTTGATCATAGCTTAGTTGCCAATCTTGAGGACTAAGCTGGGCACTTCAAATGCAAGTCAACCGGCAGTCACAATCTTTTACCGTAACACAAGAACTTCATGATAGTAGTAGGTGTGGTGGGGTACCTCTATAGTCGAACCATGCTGACCTTACCACCCTACCTTAAATAATTATTTCTGGCCTGGAATTGTGCTAAAATGCCGCGCCACGGGTAATCACATTATATAATATACGTGGTAATTTTTCGTCGGAAAGATTGCAACGCTTTCGGTAAAGCGATCGTTGGCCGGAGAAGGATGCAGCTTTCACGAAATGCCTGTTATTTCTCTATGTCCGTATAAAAGCTCCCACATCGCTTTCGCTTTGAACCTAGGCAATCTGTAAGTAAAGTTCTTTTAAAATACAATTGAAAGTAATTTCTGGTTTGGGATAAAACAAGGTTATCTGGAAAAACATGTTCTAACTTCAGAACTATATACTTTATAGAAAACTAATCACAATAGCTATATAACTATAATTACTATTACTATTAAATTTATATTAAAATTCATGTTTTTACTAAAGTTATAAATAAAATGATAGTTGAAAATATGACAGGAAACATGAAAAAGTTTCTGTGCGAACTTTTTTTTTTGTTTTTGAACTTTGGAAGAAAATGCGTTACATCTACACTAATATTATAAAGAGGAAAACTTTGTTTGTTTGTTTGGTTGTAATGAATAGGCTCAAAAACTACTGGACCGATTTTAAAAATTCTTTCACTATTCGAAAGCTACATTATCTACTAGTAACATAGGCTATATTTTATATGAAATGAATTTGATAAATAGATTTTAAGGCGGTACAAAGTTTTCCGGGTCAGCTAGTAATATATAATATCGAAATCTAGACACAATACACAGCTAAACGAAGTAAAAATAGATATAAGATTTAAGTAAATATTGTATATTTGTCAATTTTACATTCGCTGTAAAAAGTAAGGAACAGTTCGTAAATGTAACGACTGTCTGACGGAGAAGGATGGAGCGTTCGAGCGGTGATGCCTTTGACGAACACCCGCTATTCCTCGATATTCTTAACGCTACCCCACACCCCCTCCCAAATTGATAATCAATTCAGCTGGTTTCTAGCACAGCTTATGCGGCGATACGGCTTATCGATCTATTTTTGTAAATGAAATACGTTTTATAAAAATTCTTAAACTTTTTTAGTGTGTTTTGATTCTATTTTTTTTGTGATGTAGAAAGTTAAAGATTGCTTTGAATTGTTTCTAGAAAAGGGGTTTTATATAATAATAAAATATAAATTTATTTAAGTATAAATATTTATTTATATTTTAAATTATTACCATTTTACAAGCTTTTATTTTACTTTAAATTGTTAAGTATATATATTGTTTATTGATTAAAATGTGTAAAAACCTACTATCGTAGTCATATAACAATAAAGAAACCTTCGAAAAATCTACTCTAAAAGCAAGATAATATTTACTGAGCACCTCATTTCTAGATTTTAATGACAATAATGACTAAAATACATTTTGAACTGGAAAGAAGTGAGATAGTATTAAAAATAGAACATTTAAGAGCATGATCGTGAAGTATCATTAGTAATTTGGAGGCTCGAGAAGTGTGGGTGGATAGGGGTGGGATTGTACCCAGTGATCGATGCTACCCCCACTGTGCTTAATTCTCACCACATCCGCTATTGCTGGCTACTTAATCGTATCAAGGAAGTGCTATTTCATTATAACGTACACTAAAATATGCTATATGCTATAATAATTCATCCGACCACTTCAGGAAAAAACTTTAGAAGGGAATAATTTCGTGTATTTATATTTATTTCTTTTACATTTTGTAGCTATTTATTATTTACCGACTTCAAAACAGGAGTTTCTGTATTTTACCTTTATGTGTCATTGTATGCATGAATGTTAGTATGGCTACGATTTTCTAAAATCTACTGATTGGTTCGGAAGCAAGGTTTCAGTACATAATATCATATAATTTGTCTTCATGACATTTTCTTGTTTTATTTTTGTGTCTTGTATTTTTGATACCTAAATACAAGTTTCATCTGTATTCGATTAGAATTCATAACTAATTTCAAAAGGAACTGGTACATACTATTCTTGGACAGTCCCAGAAGTGTTGTTAAGTTGTATTAGAAATTTTGAGGCACGTGTTAGCGTGGGTCGCATGTAGGGTGGGCGATCGTATCTCCGGTGATCAATACTGTCTCCACATGACTTCAATTTTACCTTACTGCTATGCGAAGTGCTACAGACATTGTGTGGTCAAGATAATTAGTGATATGCTAGTAGTAGTAGTAGTAGATGATTACTAAAACACAGTAGGCATCTCTTTTTATGTTCTTGGAAGGTTTTGCGAAAATCTTACTTTAACAGTTATGTATTTTGCGTTTTAGCGGTTTTGGCAGTGTTTATCTAAAAATGAACCTATAATTAAAAATCAAATATTTGAATAATTATACATTTCTGATTGTAAAAAGCAAACGATCATACATTCCACCTAATTTAAGTGTCAAGTGCCAACTTAAATCTATAACTAATTAGGTATGCCCAAAGTTGGTAAACCACGTCTAAGTATATCTCCCTTACTGCGTCCTTTAAGCCAGACAGCAGCGGCACTACCGGAGCAGTCTGACGAAGAGTTTTATTACCTTTAATTAAAAATACTTAATACATGTTGTATTAACGTTTACTGTGTAAGCTGCAGTAGATAAACCGGTTACATACAAGCAATTTGGAGGCAATCGATCACAGATGCAATCATCACTAGCTATTTCATATTAATTAAATAACGTCTTAATGAATGATGACATAACCGATAAAATAAACGTTATAAGTTTTTATATCTATTAGAAGAAATCATGTTTAATATAGTTGTTTGCATTAAACTTGTTTTAAGATACATTAAGTTTCCTTATGTACGAAAAAAAAGCGAAAAAGGATGTTCTTTGTTATTAAAATCAATGTTGATACTTAATTTAAACTGCCGTAATGAATATATTTTTAAGAATATTTATATTTAATAGAAAAAAATGTTAGATATTATTTATGTGATATTTATACCACAAGTATATCTAGATTTTTTTAAGTTACACTTTTGAGCAGATATCTCTTCTCATAATTGGTGGAGACTTGGGATGTACTCTATCATGCAACTCAATGCGATTGGTGAAGCGGATATATATCCGCCTAACATATGTTAGGGGTAATTACGAACATAATATTGTAATAGGTATGAAGCGTAATAAGATACAAAAAATCGTATGCACTCATGTAGTTTGACAATGAACAAATATCTATGTGACTTTAAACATGTAACACGTTGTTCTGTTAACCCGCTGAGAGCAGGTGTAATGTAGTTTTGGAGAATGCAATTAGTTCCCGCGCTGAGAGGCGACGCGCCACAAATTATCACCTGACTCGCTGTCTCCTCACACTTAATGCATGCGTCCTACTTGGTTCCATTCACTTAGTTGTGCACTTAGATCAGCTAGTTATCTGTCGTAATGTCTTACAATTAGAAAACTCATGTTAGTACTTATTTTACGTAAATACTGACATTTAAATAAACTATGGTACAGTACAATGTAGAAATGATAAAGTGTATAACTGAACAGCAATTATTCGTTTGCTTATTTTATGTACTCGTAGATGACATAAAAAAGAATTTAAATTAATTACATTGCACTTAGTTTTCAAAATAACTATCTCTTAGTACGCTGGTTTGACAATAAACAAATATCTATGTGACTTTAAACATGTAACACGTTGTTCTGTTAACCCGCTGAGAGCAGGTGTAATGTAGTTTTGGAGAATGCAATTAGTTCTCGCGCTGAGAGGCGACGCGCCACAAATTATCACCTGACTCGCTGTCTCCTCACACTTAATGCATGCGTCCTACTTGGTTCCATTCACTTAGTTGTGCACTTAGATCAGCTAGTTATCTGTCGTAATGTCTTACAATTAGAAAACTCATGTTAGTACTTATTTTACGTAAATACTGACATTTAAATAAACTATGGTACAGTACAATGTAGAAATGATAAAGTGTATAACTGAACAGCAATTATTCGTTTGCTTATTTTATGTACTCGTAGATGACATAAAAAAGAATTTAAATTAATTACATTGCACTTAGTTTTCAAAATAACTATCTCTTAGTACGCTGGTTTGACAATAAACAAATATCTATGTGACTTTAAACATGTAACACGTTGTTCTGTTAACCCGCTGAGAGCAGGTGTAATGTAGTTTTGGAGAATGCAATTAGTTCTCGCGCTGAGAGGCGACGCGCCACAAATTATCACCTGACTCGCTGTCTCCTCACACTTAATGCATGCGTCCAACTTGGTTCCATTCACTTAGTTGTGCACTTAGATCGGCTAATTATCTGTCATGGTGTCTTATAACTAGAAACGTATGTTTATTCTTATTCTATGTGCGGTAAGGAAGACTTACTTATCCGAGGCGTTCTAGCTTGGTTCTTAGGGGTAGCAATGCCTGTAATTGAAATCAGGTAGGACTCTACTAAATCTTATTTGAGGTTGATTGCAGAAGTCCGTGGGTGGCAGTTACCACAATCAGGTGGACTGCATGCCTATTTATTACATCAATACTATAAAAAACGTTTAATACAATAATGTAAAACATGATAACGTATAATAGAAATTGATAGAGATAGAGATAGAAATTGTTCTTTTGTGTATTTTATTTATAAGGTTAGGAGTATGTAAACTCTTTGGTTTTCAGTATGTAGTCTCCTAGCGGACATCAGACAAATCTGACGACCGATACGACTTTGATCCATTCTAGCGGACAACAAGCTACTTTGTGCTTCACTGCCGACAGTCTCATATACTCGTATGTAGAATGTGCTCCTGCTTGGATGTTGATGAAAATTATAGGGAGCTGCTCACAAAAAATATTCCAATTTAATATTTTGGCTCAATATTGGCTTAATATTTTACGTTTCTAACCATTAAGTTATATTTAGATTAGTGGTTACGAATGTAGTTTCTGAATCAGGATGTTGGAGATTTAAATTACTGGCACACATCTCTGATTTATCAACTTATGTGCTTCGATTAATGAATATTTGCTTAAACGGCGAAGGAAAACATCGTGAAAATCTTGTGCAACTGAGAGTTCTTGAAAAAAATCTGTCAAGGGTGTAATAAGTCTACCAATTTTCATTTGGCCAGCGCGGTTAACTATAGCCTGAAGAAGAGGAGAAAAGATCAGATCACTCAGAGGAGATCCGTGCCCAGCAGTAGGATAGTAATGAGTAGAATTTAGAAGGTGATAGAACCCTTTGTGGTTCGACTCCGGCGGCACCACCGCCGCACCCATTTCTACCTAATAACAGCAGTGTTAGGCGCTGCTGTGTTCCGGTTTGAAGGGTGTGTTAAGGGAGATAGACTTTTCAGAGGCGTTCCACTTTAGTCCTCAGGGGTAGCGGCGCATCTGTTGCCGACCTCAGGTAGGAATATCTAATTCTATCTGGGGTTGATTACAGATGTCCATGGGCGGCAGTAGTCACTTACCATCAGGTGGACTGCATGCTCGTCTGCTACTTCTATATTATAAAAAAAGAGGATTAATTTGAGGCTATCATAATATGTGTTTATTCGGAATTGATGAAAGATGTGTACATACACTGGCTATTAATATGTGAGGGTCTACATCTCTGCTATATCTACGCACTAATATTTACACCAAAAAATGTCAGTATTATATAGCTCAACATAGAAGTTAGAAGTAATTCACTTGCTCAGTATCGGTCGTACTCGACGTTGATCGATGCACGCTCCGCTTGCAGTCGATCTACATTGGCGCATTATAAAAAGTAAATTATATAAAAAACGCAGTGTTTTATACAGTAAAATGCAAACATAAATAAACACACTACAAATCATAAGTGTTTTTTATAAATGGTACATGGCTAAGTAGTTATTAGTGGAGCTTGATCGGTCAGACGGTTGCACTCGACATTGATCGATTCGCGCTCTATCTATTACATATATTCCAGCTTGTATTCCACTGTGCATGAGATATAAAAAAAGTTTACATTCATACTAATTATCATACACAATACATGCATAGCTGCAAATAGCTGACTTCCCTTACCTATTTACCCCACTGGGTTTTTTTTGAGCGTTTTTACGCATGTATGTGATTAGTACATTATTATTCTTGGGCACGCCCTAGTGCAAACAAACGTCTTGAAGGATTTTGACATATGATTTGTCGTTGGGTTCGTCTGAATTGTGGGAGACACAAAGGCTTCGTTACTTATTTTTAGTTAAGTATTTTTAAGCAGTTGCATAATAGGTAACACAAAAGTTGATGATGTGTGTTACTTATTACCTACAAACTTGTATAATGCATACAATTCAGTGTAAACATACAAAATTAAGGTATATGCGGTTGAAATAAAATCGCTGGTTCAGTATCGGCCGCACTCGACGTTGATCGATGCGCACTTCAGATGCAGCCGCCCTGCAAAAAATATAATGAGTTTCAAATAAAGTGGATGTGTAATATATGGAACATAGCGTTCAAATTTAGTTTGCTATATTTGTATGTAACGAAAATATAATTCCTTTATAAAACTGTGTGTGTGTGTGAGGCCATCGTAAATCGACGTCGATGGTTGTAAAACTCATATTTATACTGGTTTAAAGTGTTTGTTTAGACAGACACTTATATAAAGTACTTCAAATTAATTGTCAAGGATACTATTGCATCTGTCCACTTCAGGTAGAACTTTAGTCAGAGTTATCATTGGTAATGGTAGGTAGGTATCAATAGTAATATCACAAAAGCGGCAGTGACAGTTTTATTTCCAGATTTATCAGAGTACGAAAATAATAATGAAAACGGACTTTACAAAGTCATGCGATGAAAAAGAACATAATATTTGAATACATTTCCTCGAAGCCTTTCGACGTAGATTTTACATATGTTGGTAGATTTTTCATTTTTAATTAATTCTTGAAAGCTTTACGATTTCTGGGAAGAGTTTTTCAGCGTTTACATTTTCTAGGGTCTAAATGAATAGAAATCTCTTTTAAGTATCATTTACTTTATTCAAAGGGACGAAAAGGAAGTAAAGTTTATTTTACATTTATATTTCATTTCTTAAAGTTACATTTACTTTTAGTTTCTCATTTCACAGAAAATAACTGATTTAAGATTGTATATATATAAATAAAAAGATTTAAAGTATTAATAATAATATAAATAATGTATAACACATTAAAAATATATAATTTGTTGTATGCCAATTTGAATATACATTAAATATTACATACAAGATTTATTTGAATTTACATATATATAGATTTCTTCACTTTAGAAGCACGTAGAAATAAAATATTGCGTTAATATAATTTGAGTCTTCGATTTAGGTTTTCGAAGGTTAAGCTGATAGGCGCCTGGGTGCTAGCCAAGGTTGTTTGTAACGTCTGGGGGGGTGCGAACAAAGCCTTCCGTGAAAGCCTCCGGACGTTGATGGATGCGATAAGCTCGGATGCAAGTAGCTTGCGTTGCTTGCCGCAGTTTCCCGGACATTTTGTGGAAACTTTCAACATTTCTTATTAGTTTCTTGCGGTTTTCTCTTAATCTCAGTTTGGTTTACCTGTAACATTTGCACGAGATTTAAATTTATCCTTGACTTGTATAGTTGATGTAAGGGCTACAGGCGTTCTAACTTAGTCCGAATCTTTGGTCGATTTTATGTAGGGCTCTAATCATATTTGGGGTAGATTACCTCCTAGAAATATCTCAGGTTGATAATGGACGTTTCCACTTGTTAATTTCCAATGTACTGAATGCTCGTTTGCATTTGATAATAAAAATATGTAAGTAGTTTATAGATATTTAATAATATGTATTTCTGTTTCTATACAGTCCATATTTTACGATATTGCTTGTTAAGTTAATAATTTTGTGATATAAAACACCTTAAAAATCGAATAAGTTAATCGAATAAATTATTTAAATAGTTAACAGAAAATTGAAAGCTAATTAACATTTCCATGCCTAACAATAATTTAGAAAACGTTAACAACACAACTTGAAAAATAAGAAATATATATCATTTTTTATCAATTAAGAAATGAGAATATACCATAAGACTAAGAAACGTGCATTCTTTGTAAAGGCGATGAGCTGACAAAGGAAGTGTTAGTACCAAGGTTGTAACCAGAGGGGGTGGGAGGCGAACAAAGCCTTCTGTAAAAGCCTCTGGACGTTGATAGATGCGATAAGCTGGGATGCAAGCGAGCTGTACGTTTCTTGTCGTATTTCTAGTAGACTAATATTGTGGCAAATTTTGTAAATTCTCTGAGAATTCTTTAAATTTTGTTGTACTTTTAGTATGGATACGATAGTTGTCAGCCAATTACTGTGCGGACCCCTATCCTCACAGTAATGGGTATATGTTGGACCCTATCTCTTCTCTGTGTGAGAGGTTTAGGTTAAAGTTCATCATGCTGGCCAACTATGTGTGTATGTGGATTGGTAGAAATGACACACTTTTGAATTATTTTTTAAAGAACTCTCAAACGTAAAGAATGCCTTGCAATCTTTGTCTTCACTGTAACAGCATGTGAAAATTTCTTGATATAACTTGAAAAAATTTGACAGAGGTCTTGGGATTCAAACCTCGGATACTTAGAACAGAGGCCGAACACACTACTGGGCTTCTATCGCTGCTTTTCACGTAAAATGATATCCTGCGTATTATTACAGTAACAGTTACTTAAAAATTTCTTAAAGTAATGTGCTCCAAACCATACAGATAAACCGCGGAGGACCTCTAAAAAGAATCTAATTTGCTATCCATCCGAAAATTACATATACTAGCTATAACTTTACATAAACATAAAACTGCTGGGTTTAACCAAAATACATATAATAATAGGAGGAGGAAAACAAAGTCATTACTGTACCTCGCACTAAAACCAAATTTGCCGCAAGACAATATTTGGTGCAATCTGCATATTTATACAATTAACTAAATAACAATCTGGGCATCTACAACATGAATTCATATGAAATTAAAAAAACGGTTAAACATTGGCTTCAATCTATAAGTTTAATTACTACAGAAAATCTATTAAACACACCGATATATAAACGCTCACATGAATTACTCAGACACACACTTGCACACACACACATACACACACACACATGCACACACTCTTACACGTCTATTGTTTATTATAATAATGTATGTGTAATGGAAGAGTGGGGCGGGGCTGCTTGTCACAAGTATTCATTTATTTTTTCAGTTAAATGACATTACAGAAGTGCATATACTACGACATTCTTAGATATTAAATTTGAATATACGTAACGGTATATAGACGTATAATATAGACGTACCTATGTAATTACTAGCTCTGAATGTATTCGGTCTCAGTCTCCCGAGGGAGGCAAAGTACCTGTAATCGACCTCAGACGCACGGATTTCTGTTTGAAGCGGTTTCCACTGGCCACACAAGAGTCCCTTTGTAAGGCGAACTAGCCAATACACACATCCATGTAGAACACGCTTGAGTGTGGATATTTATTTATTGATCTTTGACACAGAAATAGAGCTCGGTTTAATGAAATGATCTGTGAAAAGGTTTTCTACTTGACCGGAAGGTACCGTTTTTTTGGGCGTATGAACGTAAGTATTGCCAAATGGCTCGATTTGATTGACTGATTTTTTGGTTTACAATTGATCTTTAATTAGCATTCGCTTGTAATCGAGGGGTTAGATTTTGTATCTTCTATGTTATTGTCCAATAAAGATCTCATATACGAAGGGTAAGTGAGCACCGAATTTAATTCCCGTAATATATAAATTGTTACCTATTTTTATTAAATTTACTTTAATCTATATATTTTTACCAGACGAGATAATGTAAAACACAGTAGCTTACCATTAAAATGCCCTCCATCGTGTATCATGTAACGTGTCATAAAACGCTATACACTTCTAAACTCTAAAACAAAGGGAGCTTAAAACAAAACAGGTCACAGCCCAAGTTCGGAACTACCTAATCCATATTGCACACTCACGTAGGTGCACGAAAATACACCGGTCTGTGGCGCGGCGCGGTAAATGCATTTTCTTATAATTCAGGACCGTCACGTACCCAGGCCCCAGAGGCAAAGCTCCTACACAAGAACGCAGGTGAATTTGCAGTTACCTTTTTATCTCATGCCAACCCATAAAACTGGATAAGAAAATTGCATTGAACAGAAACGTGATATTTTTTGTGCGGTCCTATCGATTCGAATCTGCGGTAGCGTCGCTAGTTACGTGTTTTCTTTTTTGTTAATTAGAAAAACGATTATTTATTACGTTCTGTCGTGTTTTACAGAAACCGTGGTGTTATTTATTTTTGGTGCCTTAATTGATTATTTATTTTATTTTATTAAAATGTACAAAGGAGCCTACATCCATCTTGTTTTGTGTATCAAGTTTTAAATATATACTGTATAACCGATCATGAATTAATTATTAAAATAGCCCTATCAACAGTATTAATTGAAATGAATAAATAAGTTTACTTCTTTATTATGTTAATGAATTAATTATGACATGAATAATCATGTAAATACTTAAACGAGTGATTATTATCAATGGTGAATAAAATATATTAAATTAAAACTATTAAAGTAACGCGCTGTTATCAACACTTACAATGTATACAAAAATAATTTGCAGGTAATATCGCAAACAAAGGAGCTCCGTCGTCTTCGTATTCCCTTTAAAGTTTCAGCTGTCATATCTGAGCAAGTGAGCACAGACACTGTGCGAATATTTTATTTGGGCAGTGTGGGGACGTAACCACCCTGCGCCTATCCCCCAGGGTCGGGTGGGCTGGGGGGTCGGGGGTCCGGGGGGTCGGGGGGTCCGACGTTGATCGATGCACGTCTTGCGCCGGAGGCTGCACCCAACGTAATTCATTAAACGCTGAAACTGCAAGCGGATTTTGAGTATTAAAACGATTTCTCACGGGGGTGTCCGGCTGGTCGTGCCTTTATGTACAGACGCTTAAAAGGGTAAGCTTAGTAAAGCGAATTTATTAATGTAGCCCGAATGGAATGTAAGTCGTTTGCTCTATCTAATAAAATTGCTTTGAGTGGAGTTTTATTAAATATTTAAGGTCTTAAAAGATTATGAACTCATAAGTATCTTATTTATTATAACTATATATGTTTTTATAGAGGAATCAACTTCATCGTAAGACCACTGCTGCCTTTAGTAGCGTTTAGAAACGTACCGTAGGTAACTTCTATGAAACTTCATCATTAAACATATATTATAAAGTAATCAACCTCGTTAATGTACTCATAATAAAGCGAGCATTACTAATATACATTAACATCATCAACTTCAACGTAACAATTTTTTCACTGCTCGGCACGGGTTTCCCCTCAGAGTGAGGATTTCGGATATAGTTTACTAAGTCGGTCAAATGTAGATGTATTTCACGCATCTTTAAAATTAGGCTTGCAAGTTTCCTTACGATGTTCCCTAAAGATACTTCGTTTATGAAGAGCTTGTTTGAGCAAGTGATATTTCCTATGGTTCGGGCATAAGTGTACTTTGCTATCATATATACCCGACACACAGGAGGTTCCGGGTTCCGTTACCGGTGATATATACTGGCAATCAAGTCTTTCACTAATCATGACTGCTGTGAATCTTTGCAGGACACGGTATATTAAATAGTTGCGTGTTTTAATTAACGTAGCGTAAAATAATTCACACATACTTTTTGAGCAAACATCGTTGAATGACTACGTAAGACGTCAAAAGCGACATCAATTGTATGGGCTTTTATATACCAGCTCGCACCGTGTCCGTCGTTCGCAGACCCTTGTTGCTTGCGACTGTCGCCGACTGCCGCCAACTATCGCCGCGTTTTGTTAGCGACATTCCGCTACTGACATTCGTGCCGACTGTCGCTTTTTTTTTTTTTTTTTTTTTATAATGTAAGAGTAGCAGACGAGCTTGCAGTCCACCTGATGGTAAGTGGCTACTGCCGCCCATGGACATCTGTAATCAACCCCAGATAAGATAAGATATTCCTACCTGAGGTCGGCCACAGATGCGCCGCTACCCCTGAGGACTAAGCTGGAACGCCTCGGAATAGTCTGTCTCCCTTACCACACCCTTCAAACCGGAACACAGCAGCTCCTAAAACAGCTGTTATTAGGTAGAAATAGGTGTGGCGGTGGTGCCGCCGGAGTCGAACCACAAAGGGTTCTACCACCTTCAAATGTATGTCGCTTGTATGTTACCTCCCTTATATTACACGTTGGCTAAACGTAAATCATAGTAAGATCGTGTGGCGACACCATAAGGGAGCGATGAGTACGACGGCAGTTCTTGCTGCACCTGCATCAATCAACGCCACTGCAGCAGGACAGGGGGTGTTACCGCAGGGTGGGGGCGAACAAAGCCTTCTGTAAAAGCCTTCGGACGTTGATAGATGCGATAAGCTCGGGTGCAGGAAGCTGTGTACATTTCTTGTCGCGGTTTCTCGGGTACCGGATCGGGCGAGTAATTCCTTTGATGTAATCATTCCTTGCGAATATTTTGATTGGCTGAAACTTTATGAGTATAAGGGAAATATTCAACTGTCAATATGTTTTTTATAAGATCGAAATGTAATTATAAGTATTTTTCTTATAATGTCTAATGGTAAGTGTTCGCTGCCACTCACGGACATGAACTAACTCTATGCAGAACAGGAGTTCTATTTGGAGCAGATCACAGTATGCGTTGTTCCTGAGGACTATGGTGGTCACGTACTCGTATGTATGACTGCTTCACACTAGAAATATGTGTGGCGGTAACAATACTGTTACAATAGGTGTGGTGGTGTGTTTCCATGGTTAAACCACGAAGGATATACCATCTTTGGTCATATGTGATTGAAATAGGAATGAAAGAGGAAATCCTCTATCGTACACGAATCCGTGATGGAGCAGCGTGGTAGAATATACTCCTGACCTCTTTTAGTAGTTTGAACTGAAGCCTAGCAGTAGGTCATAAAAAAGGTTGCATCCAGCACAAATTATGCCCGTAAAAGTAATTTTGCTGAGGAGATTTTTTCTTTAACATAGTTATATTATGTACTTATCTACACCACTATGTACGATAGTTGAGCTGACGAGAAGGCAGTTCTTGCTGCACCTGCATCAATCAACGTCAGTCCCGCTGCAGGGGGAGGGCGATTACCGCAAGAAGGGGATTTTACTCGGTAAATGCTTTTCGACGTTCTATATTTAGAAGCTGATTATTTATATACGCAATAAATGACTATTTTACGGTTCTAATAATAAAATATGAAATATAATACATATGATAGCTAATAAGTACATTAATATTACTTATACAATATTTATTTTTTATGAAAATAAATTATTAATATTTTGTTCTTAAAAATTTATTTACGATTTTTTGTTTGGATTACAGTTTCGAAAGACAGACGGCCATGACTGAGGATAATGTGACGTCATATTACTAAGTTATATGAAAAACGTTTTCGTATGAAGCGCTGTAGTCAATTTGAATTAACATGTGATTTGTATTTGTAATAACATGTGACGTCATAGATCTCAATTTCCAGTGATCGACAGTTTTCGCTCGTTTCATTCTTTGTAGAAAAATAATTGTTTTTTATTAATAAACACCATTTTTAGAAACATAAGAGGTGTATAAAAATTGTAAATTTTAATATATTTTCCCCAAAACTGCCTAGGAGCTAACAGAGAAATCGAGAAACTAAATCATAAAGAAAATTGGAAAAAAAGACAAGTAAGAACAAAGAAACGGTGCGTAATATTCGCATCTAAAATATAGGCACTTCTGTGAAATACTTTTTACGACCTCCCATTAATTAAAAAGTATTAATAATCATTGATGGCTACTGAAACTGAAAACAATCGTAAATTAATCAATAGGTTTTGTAGTTTACTACATCATTTAATAAATTACCACATTTTGTTTTTATACTGCCATTTCCATAGAACGACGAATAAAACAATTGAAATTGTCTAATCATCAGTCCAATGTTGTCCCACTATTGGACATGGGCCGCCTCTCAAATGGTTTAGCTGGCCAAGTGTGGATTGGTAGAGTCCACACATCTTTGAGATTTTTTCCGTGGTATATAGATTTCTTTTCGATGAAGGGAAATGTGAAGGAAAACTTAACGCGCAAGTGACAATTAATTTCTAACACACACTTGCATAACTTTAAAAAATCACAGATATCAGTTTCTCTGAAATCTATATATATAAAAGAAAGTCGTGTTAGTTACTCCACTTATAACTCAAGAACGGCTGAACCGATTTGGCTGAAAATTGGTGGAGAGGTAGCTTAGAACCAGGAGACGGACATAGGATACTTTTTATCCCGTTCGACCGCGTTTCCTTGAAGTCATTTTATAACTCAAGAACGGTTGAACTGATTTAGCTGAAAATTGGTAAAGAGGTAGATTAGAACCAGGAAACGGACATAGGATACTTTTTATCCCGTTCGACCGCGTTTCCGTGAAGTCATTTTATAACTCTAGAACGGCTGAACCAATTTGACTGAAAATTAATCGAGAGGTAGCTTAGAAGCAGGAAAAGGACATAGGATACTTTTTATCCCGTTCTACCGCGTTTTCGTGAAGCATTTTATAACTCAACAACGGCTGAACCAATTTGACTGAAAATTAATCGAGAGGTAGCTTAGAAGCAGGAAAAGGACATAGGATACTTTTTATCCCGTTCGACCGCGTTTCCTTGAAGTCATTTTATAACTCAAGAACGGTTGAACTGATTTAGCTGAAAATTGGTAAAGAGGTAGATTAGAACCAGGAAACGGACATAGGATACTTTTTATCCCGTTCGACCGCGTTTCCGTGAAGTCATTTTATAACTCTAGAACGGCTGAACCAATTTGACTGAAAATTAATCGAGAGGTAGCTTAGAAGCAGGAAAAGGACATAGGATACTTTTTATCCCGTTCGACCGCGTTTTCGTGAAGCATTTTATAACTCAACAACGGCTGAACCAATTTGACTGAAAATTGGTGGAGAGGTAGCTTAGAACCAGGAAACAGACATAGGATACTTTTTATCCTGTTCGACCGCGTTTCCGTGAATAAATGTTTAAAATTGAAAAATTCCGTGAAGAGTTGAAAGTTTGTATTAAAGTCCCCCAGTTTTGATGCAAATCTATATGAAAATTGGTATTTGATAGGATTTCGATAGAAAGTAATTAAATATCTATTTTACGATATTTGCAAAAGCAACCCTTAAGTTGGTTAAGTAGGGGTTGGAATTTTATATTAAAATCCGTTAATTTGGAAGCAAAAACTGTAAAAATTTGCATTTGGCTTTAGAAGATCGGCAGATTTTGAAGCAAAGTCTATGAAAATTGGAATTTAGCTTTTTGATTCAAAATAATAGAACACATTTTTCACCGTTTTTGGAAAATCAACCTTTAGGGTCGTTTAATCGGGTATGGAACTTTAATTTAATATCCGTTAATTTGGAGCACTAAGAAAATTATCATAAGACATAATGAAGCATCTGAGTCACTGTTTGTTTTTTTAGATCAACCCTTAAGACTGTTATAAATCGCCTTTCTATTTACACACCTGTTTCAGCATTTTTAGCTATTCAACAACCCGATTAGAGTACTATAAGTAAATAAACTTTCTTTAAAAAAAACCGTTATTGAAGTTATAGGTACTTCTTTTCGCGTGTTTGTAAAAAAAATAACAAAAAATACAACCGACTTCTATGTCACTACAAAGTAAAAAATAATTCGAACGAAATATATTGAGCGCCGACTTCAGAAATATGTACTAAACCAACATTTATTTGAATTATTTTTTACTATGTAGTGACATAGAAGTCGGTTGTATTTTTTCTTAATTTTTTTTTACCCTTTTTAGTGATGACATAATAACATTTATATTAATACAATATAAAATTGTATAAACGTGATCATGAATTAAGGTACGGTCTGAATTTACATTGATTGGAACCGCCCGCTCGCAGGGCGCTGCCGCGCCCTGCCCGCTTAGTTTTATATTGTCTTATGTGTTCCAACCTAACCTAACTAAATAGTCAATGATTTGCAATTTCATTAGAACCTCCTACACCAAATATCTTCAAACACGACTCAATTATTCCCATCGGTTGAGGAGTTACATATTTTGTCTCCGAGCCACATTATCAGACCCTTAAATAGTCAATGATGAACTGACTTTGCAATTTCGTTAGAACTTACACCAAATATCTTCAAACACAACTCAAATATCCCCATCGGTTGAGGAGTTACATATTTTGTCTCCGAGCCACATTATCAGACCCTTAAATAGTCAATGATGAACTGACTTTGTAATTTCATTAGAACCTACAATAAAAAATAACACAATAAAAAAATAATTATTAAAATCGGTTCACTAACGGCGGAGTAATTCGTGTACATACATAAAAAAAAGATACCGGCCGAATTGATAACCACCTCCTTTTTGAAGTCGGTAAAAAAATAACAGAGTGCAGAGAGGTAGAGTGAATTTTATTTAAATGTATTTTTATTTTCCTGTTCTCCTGTGGCCATTTCCTAATATTTACCAGTAGTTTATGGACATAATACATAAATTACATGAGTGAAACCACGAGGTACAGATAGTCACTCATAATTAGGTGGTACGAAGTTCACCGGGTCATCTAGTTGTCTAATAAATAGAATTAATATCTACTGGAAACATCAATTCTAATACATTTAAACTGGCCTTCAATTGTGTTTGCGTCGCAAAACATTTCCAGGTAGAAGTAAAAACGGCTTGTGTTCGAAATATCATATAAATGCATAACATAATTTGCTGTTTAGCTATAACAATAACATCGTAAACAATTTATCTATTCCTCGATTAATATTCATATTAGAAATAGGCATTAAAAACACGTTACATCTAATTAAGATTGATCACTTGGTGTTCTTTGTTGAGTTATCAAGAAACTACGGGGACTTCCCATCTATACAAATAAAATTGAAGTGTCTATCAGTAATATTGATATAACAGTGTATACGTACGGTAAAATAACAAAAAACAATTGGTAAACTTTTTCCGTTTTTCTGTTTGTTCTAATAATCTTCTAAACAGCTGGTCCGATTTTAACGGAACTTTCTTTGCAGGTCGCTGATGTTAAGGAGTACTGATGTTACCATTTTAGAAATATAATTAGGGTTACCCAAAAAAAAACCCATTGAATGGCGCTAGTATATTTACCGTGCGCACCTCTTTGAGATAAAGTTATTTTTGTTCAAATTGTTAAAGTTATAAGATGTCGTTTATAAGTATATCAAGTTACATTTTTTTATTTAATATAGGAGTAGCAGACGAGAATGCAGTCCACCTCATGGTAAGTGGCTAGTTCCACCCATGGATATTTGTAATCAATCCCAGATAGGATTAAACATTTCTACCTGAAGTCGGCCACAGATGCGCTGCTACCTGAGGACTAAGTTGGAACGCCTCGGAAAAGTATGTCTCCCTTACCACACCCTTCAAACCAAAACACAGCAGCGCTTAACACTGCTGTTATGGGGTATGAAATAGGTAATTTAAAATTACATTTTGATCGCAGGTGATACTGCGGGGCAGAGCTAGTAACTAATAATATTCGCTGTTGCGAACGGATGCATTTACATCCTGCATGGAATGACAACAATTAGCGTAGAAAATGATGTCATGCCGTTACGCACGTTTCCATAAGAATCGCCTATATATTTTTAGAGTTATAGTTCAATGGAATAGAGGCGTGAACATTAAGTTTTATTGAAAACACGTGTAACGTAAAGGCCGTGTTACGTAACTTAGTGTTCTATTTGAGTTACTATCCGAGATATGCATTGTCACATACGCCGATAATGAAGGTGGTAGAATCAATATTCTATTCTATTCTATTCTAATATGGTTCGACCGGGAAGGTACGAATGTTGAACCCATGTTTAGCGTAAAGCAGATCTTACGTTTTGATGGGAGAGTGTTGATGCCGGCGACCTTCATAATGTGAAGCGACCTTCTTCTTCAGCAGTGGCATCGTATCTATGTGATCGTAGTTTGGTCGGCTTCAGGTAGAACCCATGTATTGTATGGAGCTAATTACAGATGCCCACGGGTGGCAGAGACTACTTGAACTAACTGAACTGCATAGTCATTTTCTATTTCATTATAACAAAACAAACCAAATGGGTTCGTAATTTAAAATCCAAGTAGAAAAATGAATGCATCAAAACATTTCATTGGTTCTGAAGAAAATATCTGCAAGGGTATCGTCGAGATTAATTTGCACGGAGGAGCGTGGCGCCAATGTAGACGTCTAGATGGCGCCACTGAGCACCTCAGTACGCCGCGCTTTTACACCGTTACCAAACTTCCGACGACAAACTGCCTTGGGGTACACCGAGAGACGATAACATATACATTTTATTTAATTTTACTGTGATTTAATATGATTGTATCGGTATTTACTTAGTAAGCTGCTTTGCAAGGTGGTAGAACCTTGTGGTTCGACTCGGGCGACAGCACTGCAGTGTTAAGCGCTGCTGTGTTCGAGACAAAGTTTTTCGAGGCATTCCAGCTTAGTCCTAAGGGGTAGCGGCGCATATATGGCCGACCTTAGGTAGGAATATCTAATTCTATCTGGTTGATTACAGATGTCCATGGGCGGCAGTACCCATTTACCGTTACCGACTGCTCGTCTGCTACTCATAAAAAGTAGGATATTACAATATGAATAGAACTATCACACATTTCGGACCACTTATCACCATTAGGTATTCAAACCTTTTAGATGGCTTCTAATGAAGAAGATGACAAATAATAGATCAGCATTACAGAGGAAAGTGTTCTGATGTTAGAAAATGGCGAAGGAAAATATCTGCTCAAAACCTACTTGCCTGATAGTTCTAAAAAGATCCCTAGAGTATGTTAAGTCTCACAATTCGCACTTTGTTAGCATGGTGGATGGGTAAAACCCCTTTCACTCTGAGAAGCAATAATAGGTTGACAACAACAAGAAAGTAGAAAATATTTTTTATAATTATGTAATAAAAATAATAAGGTCCGTCCTTGTTCTCGGTGTGTCGAGGCGGGATAGACGGGTGGGGTTCTATTGTCCACATGCAACGGGTTTTTTGAGACATGATGTCTCTGCCTAATGTATCGCAAAGGATTCCATTTTAAACTGGTTCCCATTGCCATTAATTCGGCTAACACAAATTGGTAAATTACGACATGGTATTTGTCATGTTGATTAACAAGAAATAAACATTTCATGCTGGTAGTTAAAATCAATAGAGTAGGTGTCTATCTGGTAATCTGATATTGATTTATTTATAGGATTAAAGTAGCAAATGAGCATGCAGTCCTGATGGCAAATGGCCACTGTTGCCCTTGGACATTTGTAAGTAATTCCATACAGACGCGTTGCAACTCAAAAATAAATAAATAAAAAAAATAAAAAACTCCTAAGGACTGCTTGCGACATAGTCGCCTCATATGAAGTCTGCCGGCAAATACAACCCTTCCACCAAACCCAGAAATACTATCATGCTAAAAATAGGTATGATAGTCGGATTTTAAGATCGAACCTGATTCTGAACCACATTTCAATAAATGAATAGCTATACGATACATACCAGACTGCGGAGTCTCATTCTTTGGCATGTCCTATAACCCAAATGGCTCAACGGATTTGACATTTGAAGTTTCGTTGGATTCGTCTAAATTGTGGCAGTTACGTAAAAAAACTTCCCTTTTCAGTTTCTTCAACTATATTTGAGCACTGTTTTTTTGTGTTTTAATAATACTTTTTTAATAATATTAGCAAAATATCGACATTGGAAAAAATCTTCTTTTTTTTGTTTTTAAGAGCTTTATGTAGTTTCATAGTTTTAGGGTGTTCCTCGCACAATATATTTAGCGAAGTCAGTGCACAGCACCAACTGTGCAGCGAACGCAAATGCTAAATAATGGTAGGACATTGCCGAAAGCGGCTATTAATTATGTAACTAATACCTAAAGTTAAATCCACAAAGTGCAGCTCTGGTATTATCCATCCTATTTACCTACTTAATGAGAGACGGATATCGTTAGAAGCAAGCGCTCGTTAAATCGTTGGTTTTGGCTCTATCGTTTATTTCGTTCACTTTATTATAAGTAAGTTTGAAAGGTGGTAGAGTATTATGGTTAGCACGGGGTAACGCTGCTTCTATTTTTGGCGTGCAGCAGTTTTTGCGTTTCTGTGAAAGGGGGGAGACTCGCTGAATTACATATGAGACGATCATTTTAGTCTGTTCTATGTGTAGTTGGTTATGGACGTTTATGAGTGGCTGTGACCACTCACCATCATATGGGCGGCATGTTCATTTGGTACATCAATTTCATAAAATTTTAAAAAGACTTTTAAAATTTTAAAAAGTCTATGATTGAAAATTTGGTAATTTTATAAATATAGTTGGAAAACTGCTTTTTTAGATTTAAAAAAATGTCGTCATCCTTTTAAATGAGTGACCTATCCGATTTTCCTGTTTCTTTTTACGGCATATTTACTACATTTACTAAGGCATATTACATTTCGCAGAACCATTATTTTTATAAGGATGAGATACAATTGATTGTTTCCATGGATATGGATATTATGCATTTGTGACGCACTTATAAGCAGGTTCTCTTTAGTGGCAATTCGACTGCTTCTAGAAACTTTCAATGTAGCTATCTATCTGCCTATAATTCTAGACAACAAACTAGGTTCACACATCTAAGATTGAGCTGTACATTAAAGGCTTACAGTAAGTCCTCCATAGATTCGAGCGAGGCAGGGGTCATTACTTAGTCTGCCGCAGAGGAGGCGAGCGACCAGTTTGGAATAGCGTGGTGTGGGGGAGGCTTATTGGCCATATACAAGATATAAACCGTATACATCCTATTATTGAAATAGATCACAGCCCTGGGAGCGAAAATAGTGATTTTCATACGTTCTTATTGTGGATGGAAAGTCTTTTTGTTTTTTTAAGGATATTTTATTGGAAGGATATATTTATTTTAAAAGGATATAATGTGTAGTTTAGGCTTGTTTCACTAAATACGCTACGATATATTATTATTTTAAAAATTTATTACATCACCATGTCTAACATGACTTCAGAGATTCCTTAGATTCGAACGTCGGACCCCAGATCGAGATCGAATTGAAAACCACTAGCTAAGTTTTAACTGATAGGAATAAAAAAAGTGTCACTGCTCTTTATTTATGGTTTTAATTTAATAATCACAATTGAGAACGTAGCCACATCAATAATATTAGGCCTCATTTACACCAGACATTGAACGTATCAGACACGGGTCGTGGCAGGCACTACCTTTGTTTTTCTATATAATATTTTATATGGATAAGCACGACCAGTACATCTAAGTATGTTATGATAGATATAAGACAATACTTTTTGTCTGTCACGGCACGTGTCTGACACGCTGTATGTCTGTAATGTAAATGAAACCGTATACCGCACATCATCAATCAGCGATTACTAGTCACGGGGTCACTATGTTTTGTGGGGTGAAGTTTAGGGTAGGAAGGGGTGAGTGGAGCGGCTAATTGACCATAGACTATATGCAAATCGCTAATTACCCACGTCGTTGGTTCAGCTCTTTAACCCTAATGCGGTCGTTGTATTATAAGCCGCTTAGGGTTAACGAAGATTTGGAGCTAGCTAACGTTATTTTGCATTATGATGACATATAATATTAGGGTGTCTACTAACCCGTGACGACCCGTGTGGCGGAGCGGCCACCATACCGGTCTGACGCGCAAAGGGTCCCGGGTTCGATCCCCGGCCAGACAGAAATCTAAATGATGAATTTAGATTTATGTTTCTGGGTCTGGGTGTTTGTGTATTTGTCTATG
The DNA here is from genome assembly GCA_014595695.2 of Epargyreus clarus clarus. Lineage (NCBI taxonomy): Eukaryota > Metazoa > Arthropoda > Insecta > Lepidoptera > Hesperiidae > Epargyreus > Epargyreus clarus. The sequence continues at coordinate 1,906,883 of JACTTY020000006.1, forward strand.
TGTGTGTCCATGGCACCCACGACACAGGGAATCCTAGTGTGGGGCTGTGAGTGTAGAAAGCGTTTTGTTTTATTAATATGGGCTCTGTGGGTTCAGTGTATAGGTATCTATATGCTGGTTTGTTTGATGAATTTTTATGTAGATAAATTAGTGTATCAGAATTTACGTCATATTTTTATAATTGTGCAGTATTTAATGTTTTATTTTAATTTGAAGGGAAAGAGTACATGTGTGTAGGAGCAAAATGTTTCCTAACCCCAGTATCTAAACTGAATTTAAATGAAGAAAATTTCATCATCGATTGGACTTTTGTAATCTAGTGATAGCCTCGTGGACGAAACTCAGCCTCTCAGTAAGGGGAACCGAGGTTGTTATCCCTGGGAGTTTCAAAGTTATGTTCGCATTAGAACTTCATAATAATTACCATAAACGCTGTGGGAGAACAATATGAAAAATATGCGGCTGAGAGGTTTTTCAAAAAAAAAGTTTTTAAAGGTGTGTGGAGTCTAAAAATCCGGACCTGTTCAGTATAGTGGAGTGAAGCTTAAAAGCCTCTTCTTGTGAGAGAAAGTTTCATCTAAGCAATAAATAATTACCATCAACCTTTATTAAAACAGAATCATGTAACTAAAATATAATTTAAATTGCACACAAGCTAGAAACAGTGTCTATTGTTACCTGTAACTCTCAACAAAGTGGTGATAGAGAAGCGTGCGTTACACTCGTGAATCGTGAGGCATTCAATTTACATTGTCTAATTTTACACGTGTACGAAAATGTACCTATGTGTAGCTGTACTTATAAAGCAATAAAGAAAACACGTGCTAATTTTATTATTGTAAAACATTTTTCACCTCTCTTGTCACCAAGTGCCGCACCTATTCCTGTGTAATGGTAGGGTTAAGCGCTACTGTGTTTTGGTTTGAACGATATGACAAAGGAGATATACTTAAATGAGGCTTTCCAACTTGGACCTTATGGGTAGAAACGCATTTGTGATCAACTTCAGATTAGAAATTAACTATTTACAGCTGACATATGTGCAATGAACTTGCTAAGCAGATATAAATGATAAAAAAAGTCGACGCTTAATGTATACTTCGCTGGATCACGACTTAAATCATATTAAATATGAGCGCCAACTTCACAACTAATTAGTTAACATTTTTAACAATTACATTTTTTTTCGAAGCCTCTGATATTTTTTTAATATTTTTTTACAGTTTTCGCAACAATATGGAGACTCACCTATACAATGTGTATAACTTATAAACATACATAAAGAACACAAAAAAAACGTAGGTATATTTTAGTTATTAAACGTAGTTAATAATTATAATAGAAATAGAAAAAGAGCTTAGCTTTTACTAATTCCAAATCACTAACCATCACTAGTTAAATATATTTATTAGTTTAAAATACATATTTTTTGTTTTCAACATGAAAAGCAGTACGCACATATCATTTCCACCTATTTGATAAAACAGAAACCACCTAAATGAACTCAAAACACCTTTGCCAAGTTATTTCTCAAGCTTTTGTACGTTTGCCAAAACTTTCATCTGTAGTTAGTATGGAACAACATTTAGCTGCATTTTAAGATATTTTTGTTGGCTCCAATAAGTGCGGTTATAGAGGCGGCTATTTTCAGCAAATTCATTCATGCTTAAGAAAAATGAATGTTGTTTTGGGCTTGAATTTGTATTTGTTTTCTACACTATTCTATAGCCTTCGTGGCTTAACTTTAGCACCGTTAGATCTATTTCAAGTGCTGCTATATTCTGATTTGAAGGATGTGGTATAAGGTAGTCATAGCAATACAAATACGTGGTATTTGGATTTATCGAAATATGTCTTTAACAGTGAAATCAAGTAAAATTCTGGGACTAATCCATAATGGGACATTCATACTACTTCACGTTGATTGCAAATGCTTTTAAACAGCAATAACTTACCATCAGGTAAACTGTAAACTTATTTGATACATTAAGTTTATTAAAGAAACTAAAACACAAAATGAAACAATTGTAAAAAAAAACATTTCACGCCTTTTTTCGATATTGTATGCGCATTACAAATTAATTATCACATGCTTTAACAGCGTAGGAGTACATATATTTGGGATATTTTTTTCCTGAAAGGAAAGAAAAACATCTCAAAGGTATGTGAACTATTAATACGCACTGAGGCAACATGATGGACAATGATCTTATTCTACTATAAGAATTATTATGATGATTAAATTGCCATAGGTACTAAAATGTAACTTGTTAAGTAACAAATTGCGAAGAGACGTAAGTGGCTGGTGACCCGTAAATTTATAAAAAGCTCAACGTTGCATCGCCATATAGACGTCTACATTGACGCTCAGCAGAATTAATCTAGGACAACGGGCTTCCAACATGTCTTCTTTACTATATTGTTGTTGAAAATGCAATCTATATTGCTCAGTATATACACGAAGACAGCATAAGAAGTTTAAAGTCTTATTTTTTAACTGACTGTTATTTTGATTGGATTATAAGAAAAATCCGAATATGTGTATTTTCTGAAAATGTAGAGTGTAATGCTACATATTTACTAGCTTTACACATATTTGCTTACTTAGGCCTGCCTATATTTTCACTAAAGGTAGCCATGGTCCTTTTGGTCACTGCCATCCAGTTTCTGATATTTTGTATTTTGCATATTTGTAGAGAAAGGTGGTAGAACTATTGAGAGTCTGAGGCAACTGCCTAATAACAATAATTTTCAGAGCTGTGTTCTCATTTGAAGGGTACAGGAAGGGTACAATTATACAAGGCATTCTACCTTAGTCCTTAGAGGTAACACCGCATCATCAGTAGCCGACCATAGTTAGGCGTCTTGGCGTGTTTGGGGTTGATTATAATTATATATTCATGGGCGGTAGTTGCTACATACCTCAGGAGCTCTACATGCTTGTTTCTTACATCTATAACATAAAAATTGTAGATTTTTGAATAGCGCCTAATGGAGAATAAATTCCATATGAAAAACATTATTAGAATAATAAAGTCACAATCAAAATATAGCCTAGCAAATGTAACTATGCATGTTTATGTTTTTGCGAGCATCAATAAAACTTAATGTTTATACGATAACACAAAATTGCCTTTTCAAAATGGCATATAAAACGACAGATAGTAAAATTATGAGGATGTTCAACCGAATTTATTACCGTTTGAATTAGTTAAAAACAATTTTTAAATAGGCAAATTATGGTACCGTAAACAACTTTACATTTTTAGTTTAATTTTATGTCATAGTTAGATATACCGCTTTTTACATGTTTTTATTTTAATTTTTTTAGCAAATGATTTAAGTAACTTGGGAAACTGGATCGATTCTTATCAACTAAATGTTGTATAAATTGTAGTAACTAGAATTCACAGTACTACTGTCAAATCTAGGTACCTACTACATAAAATGTAATACTACATATTATTTACTAAAACTCATTACTACCACTTCCTTTCTGCTTTCCTGATAATCCCGGCAAAGTAAGGAAACTTTTATATTTATTAATTCCATCCAACCAATGCCAACCACCCATAACTATTAATTGCGTATATAACTTTAAAACACTACGGAGGGCTAAGTTATATAATAAATAGAAGTTAAAACTGAACAGAAAGTATATTATACCAATTATACCAATGGAAAATTGGACAATGGCGTCATAGTAAAGATACTTCGCCGCCTTGAAATTGAATGAAGCCACAAACGGTTTGTTAGTAAGTTCTTTTTTTGAATTCTTGACAAATAAAAACATTTTTAGAGAAAATTTACGAATAAATAACTAATACTGCGTAATTTACATAATAAATAAATAATTATTTCAAATATTTTAGGTTCATTTTAGCACGGAGACGTGGCAAAACTTTTTTACGCAACTATTTCAATTCTCAAAACTGGGTACATTTTCTTGTAAGGAGTGAGTAATCTTTACTTATCTATGAATGGCGTAAGATCTTTCAACAAGCGCAAGGCATGCCAATGCTTATGATAACGACTGCAGTTGATATATGTATATTTAGTGATAATCGAGCATTATAAAACAACAATTTGCCAACTGTTAGTAATGTATTAATGCATACATGTCTACTTGGTTTTCATTGGGGAAATTATGAAAATTTTTATTCATAACTTTTTGTTACAAGCCATTTATTACGGTAAGTGCGACAATGCGAACCACAAAAAAGTTTCGATAACATGCTGTTGACGACGTGTGAATATATTACAATACTGGTGCTGTGTTTTATGCAGACATTACCTAATACGGCTCTTAAAGTATTTCAACATGTAACATTAATATTAGATTTGAAAAGAAGCGAAGAGTCAGTTATTATTTTAAATTATGAGATGTTAAGCAATGTAGGCACAAACGCAGCTCTTAGTCACATTAAAATATGATATTAATGAATTTATTAGACAGGTGACTACATACTAGGTCACATGAAATAATATATTCCATGGTTTTCAATATTTTACATAATATATCTACTCCTATATTAACAAAGAAAATATATTGCATTTGTATGTGTAGTATAATATTATAAAATTACAAAATTACATTACTAAAAACTTGTCTTAAAAATCTTGGATAACTTCATGCATTCCTTATCAATCAAGTTATAACTATAGCCTTCACAACATACTTCTATTTAAGGTTTTGGTACTAGGACTTCAATGTGGCTAGTTATACATATTTTAGCTGATAAAAAGTTAAATTTGATGTGGTGATGTGGGTGTCGGGTGGGTGTCATGCAATACTGCAATCATAGCGTGTAGCAGCCGTTCTGAGCGCATACCTACTAAACTATTTTATATATTATGTGCGAGTAAAAGGTAAACGCCCTTTCATAGTGATATAATTTTGTACTGTTAATTTTAAGTAGAAAATATGTTGAAACATATTTACGATTAAGAAATATTAAGTGTTCATTTTAATGATGTGAATGGCACATCCAGAATCATAAAAGGAAATCTTCATACGACTTTAGTAGCTTCTTATCAAAAACATCCAAAGTTTCTTAGAAGAAATGATCGAACATCGTCATTATTGTTATAAAAAATAAATTCATGACCACATTTTTTATGTATTTTACACTGGTTTTAACTGTCTTCGGATTAAATCATGACGAATCAATATAGCATCTCTTTTAGGTAAAGTACCTATGAATTTTTAGAATAAAAATAGCAAAAGTACATGCAGTCTGACTGATAGGAAGTGGTTACTGTAGCTATTTTACATTATGTAACCAAATAATATATAGGACAAGTGTTTTACCTGAAATTGAACAGAGATTGTTGCCACTCTTGAGACCTAAGATAATTGCCACATAAATCAAACCGACTCATACTCTTATTAGTTTATAATTATGGCAATTAGTAAAAACATGGAAAATCGCCTTATATCTCGCAGGTCGATATTTTCATGTCACTTTTCAAAATAAAAGGATCGTTATTAAACATTAACTCAGTACTCGTGCACTCCGCACAAGTCACGAATACCTCGACATGCAACCCTTTATGTCTATGAAGTTTTTGGATTTAATAATATGTAGATTTTGTACAAAATACATCAGATTTACTTATTATTTCACGAAACAGTGTTCAGTTTAAATCAGATTGCTCAACAGACACAATGACTTTACTTTTTATTGTACAGTTATTATTAAAAATACAATGAATTTTCTGTGAGGCTTATATTAATCTACAAATTATTATAACATAATATTAATTATATAATATAATGCAATGTTTTAGATTACCCAGTATTCTTTTATTAAGCGATACTGGGTAATATATTGATTTTAATAATTACCTTATATATCGATTGTATTCGGCTCAATTAAGCTTATTTCGTTTTTGAGGTTATACTATCTATTTGTCAATTAAAATCTGTGTAAAAACGTAAATTTTATTTTAAAATAACATTTCATGTAAACTTTTAGCAAAGTGTCGTCTGGGCGTGCATTAAATGCAGTCAGCGCACGTCATACGCTGAGAGCTGCTATAGCTACACGCAATGTTTGGTAGTCTGCAAAGTTATAATAGTTTTATAAAATAACTTAAAATAATCTAAATAAATTTGTATAATTATTTATGTGGGAGAGAAATAATTATCGGTTCATGTAACGGTAAATGCAGACGCGATGAAACTTTATATCTGGGCGTTCTTTATAATGTTCTCAAAAGCGTGTAGAGTCACGAAACTATTGGATTTAGTATAAGTTAGGTGCAATCGGCGTAATTCCGCATATTTTTTTATATCAACAAGCCAATCTAATAATTAAATATTTTCCAAAAAATCCAAATAATAATTTTTAACTAGAAATGCAGCGTGTACGCTGCCAGAACTGCTAAAGCTACACGTAACATTAGGTTTTGTCAGTAAAACTAAAATATGTTTTATAAACTTAAATCAAATAAAAAATACTACTTAATTTAATACTATAGAAAACGTCGTAAAAAAATTATAAATTTATTTTTTTAATTTTTTTATAACGATTTTGCATGAATAACCTAACAGTAATTCTACGTATTCATCAGTATTAGTATTAAAGAGGATTTATGATTGCATGTTTGTAATATATTCTGTAGCTGGACCAAAAATAAAACTTATTACGATAATTTTTATTCATTAAATTTATAAAAAATAGTGTTTAATTAAAACCTTGAAAGACTTATTGATAATGTTATGCACAGAATTGTATAATTTTATCTATAAAAATGTTATAGCAAATAAATTAATATTTTTTCAAGAACTGCAGTGATCAAGTAGAAAGAATCTTATTTTGTAATTTGTACAAAAACTATATCTTTTATAAGGTAATCTGGAATAGTGCTGTCTTAACAAATAGTCCCTTCTTTTCATAACAAAATTCAACCTTAAAACTACACAAAAAATAAAACTACCATCTATAGTCATAGCGTGTAATGTCGTTTAATTAAGAATGACATTAAAGAACCTACTTACCTATAAATCAATAAAAGTGATAAGGTCTCAAGTTATGGCATAATATGTTCACACATTGTATGTAAAAATAGGGTGGGGCGGGGTATGATGGGCACCTAGTAATTGTATGAATGGTTCTTATAATTCAGTGTATAAATTTTCCTTACAAATTGCGGAGTGATCCCTGTTGATCTTGCTACCACAACTGGACACGTGTCTTTGTTTGTTCAACAATATAGTAGGAATATAATAGTGGTAGTGATAGCCTAGTGGCGAAGAAACTCGGCCTCTTGATCGAGGGCCCAAGATTGAAATGCCAGGGACCTCTGATTTTTCAACCTTAAGTACGTATTAGAAATTAAATATCACTTTTTTAAACGGTGAGAGGAAAACAATCCTTCTCACTCTGAAAGGAGACCCGTGCCCAGCAGTGGGTGCATAGTAATGGGTTGATGATGGTGATGATGATGATGATGATGATGGTGATGATGATGATGATAATATGATATGATTTTTTTAAATGATTAATACCTTCTAAGGTGTACCTAGTTTCCAAGAACTTAAATATTGAATTGTTACCTGCAGATCGCAAGGTGTTTATGCATGACCTATATTTTTTGTTTGAGGCGAAAAGTGGTTTAACATAACATGAGAAAAGTTAAAGTTATGTGCGTATTAGATATTAATTATCACTTGCTTAAACGGTGAAGGAAAACATCGTGAGGAAACCTGCATACCTGAGAAATCTTTAAAAAAAAACATTTCAAAGGTATGTGAAGTCTACCAATTCGCACTTGGCCAGCGCGGTGGAATATGGCCTAATACTTCTTATTCTGAGAGGAGACCTGTGCCCAGCAGTGGGACATTAATGGGTTGATGATGATGATAACATAAGAAATAAAGATAAATTTCCTTTTATAATGTACGTTCTTATAGTTAATTTCTAACGTCATTATAGTTGCTAATGTTTAATGAATTATTAATAAATGTTGTCTCACCTTAAGATCCAGATATGCAATTTTTAAATATAAATTCTTATTAATGTTTTCAGATTATAAACAATCGTATGTTCACAATAACCATAATAAAGATTTTTACATTCATAGAACTAGGTTCATTCTTTTGTATTCGCTATTATGGACACATGCAAGATACACAATCACAGATACAGAACAAAAATCTAAATTCATTATTTAGATATTTGTCAGTACCCTTACCAGGACATTTTACGTTTCGACAAATATGACTGTTTTGGTATTTGTTTACGTATTGGCCCATACAATTTCCAAGTTCTGATATAATCCGCTAGGGGCGCTGATTTGAAATCGCTGGCCGGAGCTCGAACCCGCAACGCCCTGCGTGTCAGACCGGTATGGTGAACGCTCCACCACGCGCTTCGTCGATAAAGGATATTTACGCGAATATTACTCAAAATTTCTACTGTACGCAAAGGTTGACAATTATATAAAAACTAGCTGACCCGGCAAACGTTGTGTTGTTGTTGTGTGATGGTAGCGAAATCTGTCGAATCCAATGTGAAACATTCCAAAATCAACAACTACTTACGAATTAAAAATAAATTTAAAAAACGTTTTCCCACGGAATATATTGTGATTCTAAACCATTCTCAAGTCCCCTTGAACACACGCAACAAATTTCATCAAAATCAGTCCAGTCGTTTAGGAGGAGTTCAGTGACATACACACGCACATAAGATATATATAAAGATAATCTTTATGACTCGAAATACCAAGTCGTAATAGCAAAAAGAGCATCTGATTTCAATTACTAGAGCTTCAATTACTTCTTTATAACAATAGTTATCTTAATTACTGACGTTTATAAAACGAAATCAAACGTACCTAAGTATAGGTCGCATGTGCTTCAAATTACATTAAAAGTCGGTAAAATGTATGAAATTGCGTGCTTTTAACGTCATCCTTATCGCGGCAGCGCGTGAGGTCACGGTTGACAATTTCCTAGCAATTGCTCCTGTCAGGCTACTCATTAGCCGACATAGGTGCCGACTAAGCCACGTTCATATAAAGGCTGAGGTGTTTAGTATAAAGTTCATAACAATGCAGTGGATTTTTACTACTAGTATTAGATAACGTCAGAACAACTATTAAAACTTTTCATACCTACGAGGAATTTATAAATGTTCTATTTTGTTTCACTAAAAGCGCGCCGAATCTGTCTACATGACAGCTAGTGCTGAAACATCGAACCGTAGTGATGTGTCTAACTATAGAGAATTACTTTTTTTATAAAACTGAAGCAGCCAATCTGCGTTGTGGTAAAAGTATTCACCACTTTCATACTAAATAGGTGTTCTATCTAAAGCTCATCACAGATGTGTTGCCAATGCCAAATTCTAATAACATAGTCGCTTAATACACTAAGTCAGCCGGTATCATTACCTTTAATAAATACAGAATTATTTCACGCTAAAAATATTTGCCGCGGCAATACCTCCCACATGCATTAGTGTGGGAGGTATCTCCGTTACATATATTACCCATTTTTATGTAATAAGCTTCTGTATAAACGCACCTTTTATATTACGGGAGCTTTTTCAACTAGTACGCCATTAGCGGGATATACACTGTGAAGAGACACGCATGTCCTAGGCGTCATGCAACATAGCCATTCTATTGCATGAATGCACCAAAGCACAAACCTATACGTATGATTACTCATAATTATTGACGTTATTATTTTCATAGTGACATGACACTTTTCTTATCTGATGGACGTTGGTTATGTTATAGAATTTATCGTTATTCACAATTAATGATAATAATAGGCTAGTAAATATTAATGCTCTGTTATTTATGTGAGCCGCACTCTTTCTTTTGTCTAATAAATTGTCTAATAGTAGTTTGGGAGTAATAAAAATATTTTTAAATTTGAAATTCGATAGGTATTGATTATTACGAAACATATCTCTTCTCTGTTTTCTGATAAATATCTGCTCTCTGAAAGATAGTCTATTTGTCAGTACTTCTTTAGTTCCCTCTCTTGTAGTTACATCTACATTTCTTGTTAAATCCTACCTATTTCTTTCAAAACTTTTCCTTGTCGTCTTATATTACTCAGGATATCTTGCATAGATTTTTTTAAATAAAATCAACAATTTGTGTTCTTAAGTACGCTTTGTTTCGCTAAAGGAATTGTATTCATCTTTACATCATAGGACCGCGACTTAATACGGTATAGTCCGCGAGGTCTAAGCTGAGCTTTGCATTCGTGTGAGTGAACACAAAAGTAGAGTCAGATAAAAAAATACCAAAAATATTTTTTATCATTTTTAGTTCGGTACATAAGTTGAAAAGGTATTCTTGTTAAAAAAATGATAGTAAAAATGCTTTTACAATATGCAATGAAATTAATTAAATAAACTTTGTAGTATTTAAACCCACGATTGTCAAAAAGCAGTATAAACCGGTTTAAATCAATTAGAGACGTAATCTGACTTCACACCTACACTATTCATGTGCACTCACACAAATGCAAAGCTCAGCTTAGACCTCGCGGACTTTACTACGACTCAAATAGTCAGGAAAGTACATAAATTGTAAGGGCTCAAGCTAAATTAAATATATATGTAATAACTTCTCGCCTTTATATCACGGAACATAAAAGAGTAAACGCAAAATACTGTTATTCCTACTTAATCCACTCGCGAACAATAAACAAGCCTGCATAACATCTCCCAGGGTAAGATTTCGGAGTCAACGTTCGTTAAGTTAGCCATATAATAAAGGATACGTGCATCGTGGGGAGGGTAGTCAGGCGGGGTTGGTGTTGATAACCTGGATCGGGAGCGAGGACGCAGGGCGCAGACCTTCGGAGCGCTCACTGCAACGCCACTAAAGATAAAGTTACGACAGAAGGGTATTAGGTAGAACTTGTGAATTGTGAGTTAGTATAAGGTTAAGGACGTCATTCCCTATTTTTTTCGTGGTAAAAATATTATATGAGAATTTTAAGTGTGTAGCGAGGAATAGGTAGAAATATTAGACGTTCTGTTAAAGTTAAAATTATTATACGAGTACAACTCTAGGCGCGCCATGAGAGTAACGGATTGTAACGGAAATGGTTATTCTACAGTATTTTATCCCAAGAGAGTCCTTATATTCATGGCTAAAGCATATGAACATGAATATCCTTTGACAATCTTTATTAGAATATTTTCTAGTTTCATATCTTTTAGAGCACCATTTTTTACAAGAGCAAATTTCTTTAATTTTAAATTGGCCTTAAATGACTCTTCTGTGAGGTTACTTAGTCTATATTTAAAAGAATTTACATTATGCATTTTTATGTGGACGGTTATTAAAAGATAAGATTTTTAAAGTTTATAGAACATGACATTAAATAAGTTGTTTTGAGTTTTCTATGACGCGAAGTGGCTTGAAGAATTATTTTGGTCAAACACGCTAAGCAAAAGTAGTTCAATCAAGAGTTAAGAAATAAATAATTTAAAAATGAAATTAAACAATAAAGTAAGTCATGTGAACTTACTGCATTGTAGAGAAAATAAAGCATTAAGGTACATTAGGAAATTTCAATAAAAATAAAGTACATAAAATCATAATAAGGATATTAAACTAATGTCAACAAAATAGATAAGAACGCTTAAATTCATAATAAAATAATTTGATGATTGACATGTTTGTACTTACAACACATACTTTATGTAACATATACAAATAAATAAAAATAATAAAATTAAAATTTCATTCATTAAACTAAGGATATGACAGATTTAACTGTACATAAAACAATAATATTTATCATAGACTTTTAGATGTTATGAACATATACAAATGTGACTTTTTTGATAATAGATAATAGTTATGTTCCTCATTAGTCGAATTTCCACCATAATCATAAATTTTAATAATTTATAAATTATAACAGTAAAGGTCGTGAATACAATAGAAAATTAACTAATACTGTTTTGCCTTTTCCTATCTTATATATAAAATTCTCGGGTCACAGTGTCAGTTACCGTACTCCTCCGAAACGGCTTTTCCGATTTTCACCAAATTTTATATGCATATTCAGTAGGTCTGAGAATCGGCTACTATGTATTTTTTGTACACCTAAGTGATAAGGGTTGTTCACCCTTAACATTTTTTATTTATATAGCAACACAACGTTTGCCGGGTCAGCTAGTAGATATATAGATTCAACCCTCAATACGACCAATGATGATAGACAATAATAAGATATATTTTATCGCAGTTCGTTGACCAGTCTGCAACTGGAGTGATACCATGAAGGCATTGACTTAGAGGGGTGGTTCCGAAATTCCTACTAAGGGTGAATGGTTCCTTCGAACTCGAGTTCATTGCGTGCGATGGGTCGATGGACCTGTTTTCAGATTATGTAATATCTGGTTAATCTGCTTACGAGTTCAGGTCAAAAGTACGGAGAGTGAAAATTCTATTGGACCTTTTTATAAAATTGGACGAGGATGCAGTCCAACTGCAAATAGTAAGTCCGATTGGACATGGTCAAGTTCCAACTGGACGTTCCACTTGCTTTAATAGATTTTTTTATAATATTAGAGTAGCAGACGAGCATGCAGTCCACCTGATGGTAAGTGGCTACTGCCGCCCATAGACATCTGTAATCAACCCCAGATAGGATTAGATATTCCTACCTGAGGTCGGCCACAGACGCGCCGCTACCCCTGAGGACTAAGCTGGAACGCCTCGGAAAAGTCTGCTCCCTTACCACACCCTTCAAACCGGAACACAGCAGCGCCTAACACTGCTGTTATTAGGTAGAAATAGGTGTGGCGGTGGTGCCGCCAGGGTCGAACCACAAAGGGTTCTACCACCTTTGAAAATGCATGTAGCAAGTGGTCACTGTCTCCCATGGGCACCTGCAACTATTTCACACAGACCAGGGGTTCTATCTGAAGCTGATAACAGATACTTCTCAGGACTACGGCTGCTACATGGAAGTCGGGTAACAACAAAATGTATAGTGTATTACAATTAAAGTTTATATTTAATTGTATTTCTAGTGGTTTGGAATTCGTCTTTCCATTTCGAACGTGCGGGTTTAAATACTAGACGTAAATTGGTAATTTTTGAGTCTTGGGAAATTAGGTAATAATCGCTGAGTCCTGAGAACTCTCTACATTCTATATTTGCCTCTGAACTACAACTGATATTTAAGTTTTAACTTCTGATATTAGAAGATTAGGCATCTTCTAAATCACTTACTAGTGATAAATCACTTATTCTTTGTTAGACATATTTGTTGTAAGAAATTTTAAAGGTTGATGTATGTACCAAGCTACCCAATTCCATTAGGCGTTACTCATGCTTAAGTTTGTATGTAACGCTGTATTACAAGGATTAATTGTAAAAAATAAACAAGTTCAGGGGTGGATAACCTTAATGTGCCCATCTAGGGTGAATGGTATCTTTAACCTTTGGCTCGTGCGTTTGATGGGTGAACGACTGTCTGCGTTGTTATGCAATTTTATGTTTAGGGTTTCATAAAAGCACAGTTGAGTCTCGTGCATTATTATTTCGTAGTAGACTATTTTTTAATGGATGTGGAACGAGCATGTAGTCTGTCTTACAGTAAAGTGATATTGCTGCTCGATATACTTTTTTATAATATAGGAGAAGCAGACGAGCATGCAGTCCACTTGATGGTAAGTGGCTACTGCCGCCTCTATGCCGCAGGTCTATACCTGCAATAAACTCCAGATAAGATTAGATATTACTACCTGAGGACAGCCACAGATGCGCCGCTACCTCTGAGGACTAAGCTGGAACATCTTGCTAAAGTCTCCCTTGCCACACCCTTCATTCCAAAACACAGCAGCGCTTAAGACTGATGTTATTAGGTAGAAATAGGTATGGCGGTGGTGCCGCCGGACTCGAAACACAAAGGGTTCTACCGCCTTAAAACTTTTAAACAAGAAAGAATACATGCCTGTGAAACATTTCACAGCGGGATGAGGACTAAGTTGGACTGTCTCCTATGAGTGTTTTTCCTTTAATACAGGCTCCAAATCAAAATAAGTCACAATTAAAAGTGGTAGTGGTGTCTCTATTTATATTTATAAAAACTACTGTAATTTTACAACAACTATGAAGCATTATTCTAAAATATTAAGTAATAGTAATTCTACAAACTTCTATTATCTTACAGAAACTATTAGATAACATTAGATATCTATTAGTAATTTACAGTTAAAATAATTAGTAAATACGGTGTACCGGACTCGTCGAGATCCATTGTTCTCTGTTCAAGAACAGTTGAGTTCAAAGGATCGACTGCGCTGCAAACAGAGGCATTTCACTGATTGAATAGCTCTAAATTGTTACGGGCTTCAGCTCTTTATTGTTACCGTAGATAAAGTAACTAAATAGACTCGTAAGAGGTAACAAAATAAAGAAAACACATATAAGTGTGGGTTCGAGGAAGACTCGTCGGAAACGAAGTTCTTTAACAATAAGTTTTATCGAATGTCAGATATCGATATTTGCACGAATACACATAGTCGTATGTAAGTAAGAGACAGAGAGATAAAAATAGAGATTGAAAGATACATTAATAATAATAATGTATTCAATATTTGCATAGATTGTTTTAATAATAACGGATGTTGGTCTTAAGGGGTAGCGGTAAGGGGAAGGGGGGGGGGTAGGGCTAGCCTATTTTATTTACAAATCTTGAAAAAAGTAAGGACTTATTGTCATTTTACATAACTACCAGGCGTTATTTTAAAACATTTATAATAATACTGCAACCTTCATTATCTAACAGAAAGTTTTAGATAACAGTAGATATCTATTAGTAATTTACAGTTAAAATAATTAGTAAATACGGTGTACCGGACTCGTCGAGATCCATTGTTCTCTGTTCAAGAACAGTTGAGTTCAAAGGATCGACTGCGCTGTAAACAGAGGCATTTCACTGATTGAATAGCTCTAAATTGTTACTGGCTTCAGCTCTTTATTGTTACCATAGATAAAGTAATTAAATAGATTCGTAAGAGACAACAAAATAAGAAGATACAAATACGTGAGTTTGGAGACCCATCTGAAACGAAATTCCTAAATATTAATTGCAAATGCAATATTCCGTCTCATTATTGCAAACAAACATAATTTAAAACAAATAAGTTTTATCAAAATTTCAAATAACAGATCTCGATATTCGCCCGAACACATGGTATATATAAAATAGTAAGAGTAAGAGAGAGATAGAGAGGGAGATATACATTAATAATAATCGATCCAATTTTTGCTTAGATTGTGTTATTGTTCAGGGGTGTTAGTCCTAAGCCTAAGCAGTGATAGCCTAGTGTTTAAGAAACTCGACCTCTCGATCGAGGGGTCCGAGGTTCAAATCCCAGGCACGCACCACTGATTTTTCGAAGTTATGTACGTATTAGAAATTAATTATCACTTGCTAAATAGTGTAGAAAAACATCGTGAGGAAACCTGCATACCTGAGAGATTTATAAAAAAAATCTCAAAGGTATGCAGGTATGTAATCTACCAATACGCACTTGGCCTAATCCTTCTAATTCTTAGGGGAGACCCGTGCCCAGCAGTGGGACAGTAATGGGTTGATGATGATGATATTAGTCCTAGGGGGCAGCTGTGTACCTGTGGCACATATCAGATTGACTACAATCTTATTAGGGGTTACGTAACAGTATATTTATCATCAGTTGTATGCGTGTTTGTATGCATAATATAAAAATACTTTACTAAATGTAGAGCTTATTTTTATGGTAATTTGAAATGTTTATCTCTGCTGTACCTATTGTCACTTGAATAGTGCACAGTTCACTTCAAAGGATCGACCTCGTTGTAAACAGAGACGTCTCGTTAATTGAATAGTTCAATACCTCTAAATTGTTAGTGAAATGTCCTTTGCCTACAGCTTTGATCGTAGACGTTACATAAATTGTATATAAGATTGATTAACGGTTTCTAAATTGCTACAGGATAGCCTAGTGGCACAGATTAATAAATAGTTACTACATAACAGATACATCACTCCCATACAAAATCGAAAATACCTACGCTATAATAACCTACAAGATCTTATTATTAATACCTGCTGCTCAGAACGAGGAGAAATGTACTATAAGTACGCGTACATAGAGTTGAGATTGTGTTGCCGAGGTACTCCTAGTGGTTGAAATTGAGCCTCTCGATCGAGAGGTCCGTGGTTCGAATCCCAGGCTCTGATTTTTCAAAGTTATGTTAACATTAGAAATTGCTTTAACGGTGAAGGAAAACATCGTAAGCAATACTGCTTACCTGAGAGACCTTAAAAACAGTTCCCAAAGAAATTTGAAATCACCATTACGAACTTGGCCTATGGCCTTATCCTTCTCATTGTGAGAGGAGACCAGTGTCCAGCAGTGGACAGTTATGGATTGACGACGATAAGTGGTTCGAATCCACGCCACACTATTGATTTTTCGAAGTTTACGGCACGAACGACATAGATAATCCCTGAGTGTAGAAAGGTAGAAAGGATTATTTGTATTTTATCTTACCTAAAGATTTCAGGATTAATAAAACATTGCATGTAATAAGATAAAAATTTGTTGCTTTTTTTATAACATAGGAGTAGCACACGAGCATGCAGTCCACCTCATGGTAAGTGGCTACTCCCGCCCATGGACATCTGTAATTAAACACAGATAGGATTAGATATTCTTACCTGAGGTTGGCTACAGATGCGCCGCTACCCATGAGGATAAGCGGGAACGCCTCGGAAAAGTCTGTCTCCCATACCACACCCTTCAAAACGGAACACAGCAGCGCCTAATACTGCTGTTATTAGGTAGAAATAGGTGTGGCGTTGGTGCCGCCGGAGTCGAACCACAAAGGGTTCTACCACCTTAAAAACGAAGGTGATAGAAGTGGCTAAAGAAAGAATCACAAACTAGCCTAATTATTGAAGCCACATATTGTGTGGGTCTGAGTGGTGAAATATACCTCTTATGTCATATATTTTTTCCAATAAATCAGAGTACTATTCATTTCAAAGAGCTCTGTGAATAAGCGTAGGTTATGTCGGGACTGGAATAGCTCTCAGAATCAAGTGCGTAATGCATCTATCATCGAGAGCAATAATTCTTAAACACATAAAGGAAAATAATGATGGAATATTTCATACTTAATATTACGGTCCCTTTATTTGATAAGACAAAGAAGTGCGGTGTTAGTGGACGCTACCTTCATTATATGATTATTTAGCAGTGTAAGTTAGCGTAGAATTACTCATTAGTCTTCAATTAGGCTAGATTGTAATTAATATAAAGTACTTTATTGCTCACTTGGTACTTTATATATACAAAAAGAAATCCCCGACTAACATGTTACACTTAGCACATAAAATAATAATGAAATCTTCGTACTTAGTATTAAGGTTGGTACAGACATGTGACACTTAGACTCTACCTCCAATGATTTAGCTATGTTTCGGAAGCTATATGTAACAATCAATCATTCTACTGTGGACACAATTGACCATCATTCGTAACTTCGAGTCGCTCGACAACCTGTTCTACCATCAAGTATGTTACATACAAAAATATTATACAAACGCGATGCAATTAATTTATATTAATTCTGTCTCTTAATCGCGCGTTTTCCATACCATGACTGAACGTAGCAAGTCGCCATAACACGAATCGTCGGTACTAAAACAGCTGGTCTACTAGGGCAGTTAGACACTACGAACGAAAAAACATTTTTATTGAGCTATTACATATGTATTGTATAAGAAAAGACGAAGACAAAACAGTACCCTTAGTATGAGTTTTTACGTTTTTACAAAAATGACGATTATGTATCAGAATTGATTGAAAATGTATAAGAAATACGTAAACAAATACAAAAACAGTAATATTTGTAAAAACTCATACTAAGGGTACAGTTCAATAAATTTTCTCTTTTGTTTATCACTCAATTTTCTTTGATTTGTTAATTACTCACTGACCAGTATTAATATACGAGTTACAGTCGATTTCGCTTGAATGCTTGTATTAAAAAACAAATATTATTCTAATAGTCATATTAACAAAAGCAACTGTCGTTTTAAACCACGCTCTGAAACTGAAATGGAAATGGGCCGGTCACGTAGCGCGACTGTAAGATGGGAAATGGACAAAAAGGGTGACAACTTGGTCCGGCCCTCCTGGCAAACGCTACAGAGGTAGACCGCTTACGAGATGGCAAGAAGAGATAAGTAAGAATACTGGACTCACTTGGATACGTAGAGCACAAAATAAGGAACATTGGAAATCATTGGAGGAGGCCTTCACCCGAGGAGGGGTTCTACAGAAATAATTTAAAAAAAACAAGTACAATAAATGCATGTCAACTTTAATTTCATTATAACGAAATGTGTAAAACAATCATTCTATGTCCTCTGTTTATTAATTTAGCAACAATGTATTCCTAAAATATGGAAACAACACTGTAAACTTTTTTTTTTAGAATTATAAGGCTTTTTATTTTATTTTATTCTAATAGTAAACTTATTAAAAATAACGCTTTATACCAAATTATGAATAAGTAATTAACTTATATAGAACCATTAACAATATCAACTAAATATGAAATCCGCTACACAACTGGATCCAAGTGTTCTGTTCAAAATATCAGGTAAACAACAACAGACAAGGGAGAATATAATTGCTACCCACAAATGAGAAGCACTTAAATATGCACTTAGAAATCATATAATTATGTATTTCTATTCCTATCCATGTACCTATATTAATATTTCTATGCATAAGAATACATATTATTTAGTTTTAAATAGAATGCTAATCGGTTATTTGGTTGAATGAATGAAAGTGAGTGAAGGATTTATTTTACATACAAATAATGTGACGTGTGACTTACACAGCAAAACAATGTGTATTTTATAGTATTGTATAATTCGCTACAGGCAAGTTATGGATAAAATATAAATAGGTATATTTGCACTCTGTGCATATAATAAAATATTCGTATATAATATAATTTGTAGGTAGCTTGTAGACATAGAATCTACAACGTAAATACAGCATTAAAATAAGTCATATAAAAATGGCAGCTACTTAAAAAAAGTTTGCAAGCGTAGTCGCGGGAACTTGTAAGTAGACAAAAAGACAGTGGCATTAAAATGGATTATAAAACATTGCATACACACCGCGCAAACGTCAAAGAGATCGTACAGCGATTTCCTTAAGTCGTGTAAACTCATGTGGTACACTTTAATGAGGGTTTGCGCTTCAAAAGATTATTACTCAGTCTCCTTGTGGACTTTTATTGCGTAATGAATGAGAGGTCGGCGCTCCCGGGGCGGGCGGGTGTGGGGATGCAATACCCCCCGAGCCTTATTTCGGGTCATCGAGCCCGACCTCGCACCACCACGCAGCGAAAACCGTCTTGCAAAATAGAGTTTTCATCCAGAATTACTTATTAATTTTAAAACCCTACCTTGACAAGGTACATGTTTTAATTAAATTACCCCTGAAACGGGATGTAACGACCCCGAACTATGCAGAGAATTTAATATTCATTAAAATGTTATTAGTCCAGTTAGCTTACTTTAGTCTCTATGGTTTGAAAGTTGATAACGTGGAGAATCTACTCATATTATACACCGTATATTTTCATTAGTATAATAATTTCAACGGAAATTATAGATAAAGTAAATTATATATCTATAATAAAGTTGAAAAAAATATGAAATGTCAAAGGTGGACTGAATAATAAAAATATTCTATTATTCAATTCATCACTTTTTCTTTATCTTTTGGTACAAGCGCTGCGGGATATCTTTAAACCGATGCGGCAACGAACTTTTTATCTATTTCTGAGTTATAATAGCAATTTTCAAGCGTACTTGACGACCCGAGTGGCGGAGCGGTCACCATGGCGGTCTGATACATGATTGGTTCCGGGTTCGGTCCCCGGCCAGACTGGTAAAATAATAAATTTAGATTTCTGTTCTCTCGGTGATTATGTATTCGTTTTTGTGTATCCAGGTAAAAATCTAGTTTAGGGGTCTGCGTGTAGAGCGTATATGAGCATTAGTGATATAATTTTAGATAAAATTATACCATGTTTATATAGAGTCGGCTATGAATGTTGTTAAGGTTTTACGGCGAACTCTTAATATGATGTGGACTGTACATGTTTTTATTATTTCTATCTTAGCTGAGTAAAATACGTAGATTGATCACTCCTAACATGAAAGTGTAACCAGTTTTGAGAACTGAAATTATTGCGTAAATAAAGTCTCCGTCTCCGTTCTAAAATTTCCCTAAAGTGCTTGAGATACTTGTTACGTAGTATTAGTTATTTATACGTAAATTTTCGCTAAAAATGTTTTTTATTTCTCAAGAATCAAAACAGTAAGTAATAAAACCATCCTTTTGTGGCTTCATTCAAGTTTAAGGCGGTGAAGTATCTTTCTGTTATACTTATCAAAGATTTCTATATGCTTGAGTGCCTTCAGTTCTGCATATAAATCGACATGTGATTTGGTTCAAACCATAGATTAGTAAAGATACTTCGCCGCCTAGAAATTGAATGAAGCCACAAACGGCTTATTAGTAAGTTCTTTTTTTGAATTCTTGACAAATAAAAACATTTGTAGAGAAAAATTACGAATAAATAACTAATACTGCGTAATTTACATAATAAATAAATAGTTATTTCAAATATTTTAGGGACATTTTAGCACGGAGACGTGGCAAAACTTTTTTACGTAACTATTTCGATTCTCAAAACTGGGTATATTTTCTTGTTAGGAGTGAGTAATCTTTACTAATCTATGGTTCAAACGAATACTTTTTCAATAAGTATATGATTAGTCCATTCTATTGTAGTTTAGTTAGACTTTACGACTGTACACTTATCATAATTTTACTATTTAACAATACTACCATTCGATAGCAATAAGTTTAGTAATGTAATGAGATTTATTCAAGCTATTTTTATTACATTTACCTATTTGCTCATTTTATTTTCGGTTATGGCAGTTTTCATAACAAGTACATAGATAGATAGATGGATAGAATACTCTTTATTGCACACTTACAGTTGAATTTAAATAATAGCAAAATACATACACAGGTCAAACAGTATGCAATAGGCGGTCTTATCGCTAAGTAGCGATTTCTTCCAGACAACCTATGCATGAAAAAGAAAAGAGAGACAAGCGGAGGAAGAAGGTTAGTGTGCGCGAAGTTAGAGAAGGAATAGGTTATGAAGGACAGGATACATGTAGTACATTAGTGTTAAAACAATAATATGTGAAACAATTAAATACAAGCAACAGAAAATGATAAAAAAGCACACATAGAAAACTGTGACAAAGTACATATGAAAACGACGAAAACAAAGTGGAAATCATAATTTAGAATAATATTTAAAGAGCTGGTTTTTAAATGAATCAAGTGATTCAGCACGACGTATGGCCATGGGTAATTTGTTCCATAAACCAACAGCAACTGTAGAGAAAGAGTTTTTGTAGAAGGACGAAGAATGAGCGGGAGTTTGGAGAGAGAGATTTACAGAGGAGCGAAGGCAGTGGTCATGTGCAAGGTACAGGTACTGGAAACGGTCTTTTAGATAGGTAGGAGCGATGGGGCTGAACAGCACGCAGTATAGCGCAGAAAGAATATGCGTATTCGCGCGAAGTCGGATAGGGAGACACTACATATTCAATGCTGTTGCTTTTACTATGAAATCTAGTTAATTTTAAAAATATTCACTTTGCGTCAAACATTGCTTATAAAAAGTATACTTAGAAGAGTCGAAACTGTATTCCAATAGGTGAAACGACTAGTTCACGGAATACTAATTCGGTATACTTCAAAAATATTTGCATTTATGATCCTTGGATACCCAAATTGGGAATTCTGTTACGATTCTCATTATCACTTAAATCTCTTTGAAATAGCTGGGTGCATTCCAATCACGATCATGGCTACGATGTGTGAAAACCGTCGAAGTGGGCCAAGAGAAAAGATGAACTGAATATAAGTATTTCATAATTGTAGATTCGATATGAATCGGATCAGTGTGATAGTAAAATTATGCTTATACTGGCTTACGGTAAGAAATGGATCAAAGTGACTATAGGCAGTTACTACTAGTTGTTGCCCGCGATTTCATACATGTAGACTATCTTTATATATATATTTCTTATGTGAGCGTGTATGTCACTGAACTCCTCCTAAACGACTGGACTGATTTTGATGATATTTGTTGTGTGTATTCAAGGGGACTTGCGAATGGTTTAGATTCACAATTTAGTCCGTGGGAAAAGGTTTTTTTAATTAATTTTTAATTCGTAAGTAGTTGTTGATTTTGGAATGTTTCACATTGGATTCGACAGACTTCGCTACCATCGCAGTATCAAATATTCTATCTATTTTTCAAACCCGTAAGTGATAAGGGTTGTTCACTCTTAACATTTTTTTATTTATATGGCACACAACGTTTGCCGGGTCAGCTAGTAATAATATAGTATAAAACAAAATCAGCACCTATTTTTTACCGCTTGTAAAAACCTCGAAGTAGAGTTTTTATTATTTTTACCAGACAGCCAAATACTAATAAAGCGTGAAACAGTTTTTAGATTTCGGTAGACAGATGTGGATGTGGATGTATGAGGTGATCTTAGTCCTGAGGAGTGTCAGCAGGTAGAAACCGGTGGGAGTAACTATTTATTATCAGATGGGCTGAATTCTCGTTTGCTTCTTCAACATTAGGTTAAAAAACGTGTTTGAGGCTGGATTTTTCCGATCCAAGAGTTGTTACGTTCAAAGATAAGATATATTAGACTTGACCTTTTTCTAACGTATTTGATCTACTTATTCTTCTCGCTCATAGATTAGTAAAGATACTTCGCCGCCTTGAAATTGAATGAAGCCACAAACGGCTTATTTTAGTAAGTTCTTTTTTGAATTCTTGACAAATAAAAACATTTTTAGAGAAAAAATACGAATAAATAACTAATATTGCGTAATTTACGTAATAAATAATTATTTCAAATATTTTAGGGACATTTTACCACGGAGACATGGCAAAACTTTTTTACACAACTATTTCAATTCTGAAACCTGTGTACATTTTCTTGTTAGGAGTAAGTAATCCTTACTAATCTATGTTCTCGCTATTGAGATGTAAATAATAATTAAGTACTTGAAAATTGTTGTGCTATCATTATTTAGTAAACACTATTATGGAAATATTTAAGTAAAATGTTAGGGTATGTATATCCGATACGTACAGCGTCGTGGATCGATACAATTCACGACGTCTTGTGAAAACGAGTCGAGTATGGACCATTCCACATTTCATAATATCATTAAGGATGGATTCTTTCCCTTCTTCAAGCATATTCTCAATGCGAGCAAGAGGATTCTAGAAAGATCTACACCTCTGTCACCAGTTTTCATGATATGAGTAGGGCTTTACACCTTGATGCGACGTCGTATCGTGTTATATCTTCAATAATTAACGATACGATCGCGATATGACGTCGCAGCATCTCGTATCCTACCTGTATGTGCTCTCACTTATGACTATCATATTGATTATTGATGATGTGACTTAAGATATAGTACCTACATACATATATTTTAGAAGTTAATTTCTACATTACTATGTAACGCGCGGAGTACAAGTAATCCAAAAACATCGATAACTAATCATGACGATCATATTGATTATTGATGTTTAAATGTAACACGTCTATTTTAGAGGTTAATTTCTACATGTCTATGTAAGACGCGTAGTACAAATGACACAAAAATATCGAACTTATTCGGTACTAAATTAGACATTTTACAACGTTTCACATTGGTTAAGAAGTTAGTTGGAAACGCCTTAATCCATTTCAATGAAAACCATTGGGAATACAAATTAACGTACATCTAGTTTCTAATATTATTACTAGAACTTTAAATATTCTATTAAGACTTTCGAATATCCTTAATGGTTTTAAATTGGGCTAGGGATTGATTTTTGGAAGTTATGTCGGTGGTAGAAATTAATTATCAGTTCTTTATATGATGGAGGAAAACATCGTGAGGTAATCAGCTAATTCTTTAAAATAAGCTCTCAAGGGTACGTTAAGTATATCTGCACTTTGCGTCGTAAACTATAGTCTAAACCTCTCACTCTGAAAGGAGTCCCATGCCGAGCAGCGGGATAATAGGTTGACGACTTATTCTGATCACTCAAATTGTGTGAAATATAACAATTCACTAGTAACGGTTAATCAGTTTAAATCAGTCTCATATTATTACTTTATATGCGGCCACTTAAAAATATTCTCAACGATGCCGACATCTAGGCATGCATATTAATGTGTTTATTATCTTAATATGTGGGAATTGCTTTCATAAAATACTTATTCATAACGTATTGCATATTATATGTATAACGAACTTTTAAAAAATGAAAGCTGGTACCGTACAGTACTGTATATATCGAAACCTACTTTATCAGTACCAGTTTATCAGTAACGTAAAATCAGAAATTATAAGGCGACCGACTTAGAAGTCCTCAGGAGTTGCAAGTATTTATTAATATTGTCGGCTCGTTGCTACGTCGTACATATTTTTGGCCACTTGTGCAAAGTGGCTGCACTTTTCTACCTTTAGATCCCACCAGTGCGCTTTATCGTTGTTATAAGGTAGAAATAGTTATTGTAGCGGTACCTTCAGAGTCAAACTTCTAAAGAATATACCATTTTTAAATTTACAATAATTGCTAATCGAGTTTTTGCGTTCAGCTCGAAATTATAGCGAAACGCATTACGTTCGAAAATGCGTCCTTAGCTCGATAAAAGGACTATTAGGCTTCATTTACATGAACTACTAGCGACTACTAGAAAATAAATAAAAAAAACAAAAATGTAATAAAAAGGTTTGTAAAGTCATGCATTCATAAAAGCCTCTTCGGATTTTAATTCTATGCGTGATTAGCTATTATAAATGTTCTAGAGGAGTGCCTACGTAAATCAGATAACCTAACGTTGGCTTCTGGCATTACATAAAAAGGCATTTTTTTATATTTGAACCTGACGATGAAGCAGACGTGCTACCTGATGGAACGTAGTTAACGTCGCCTATGGACATTTGCAATACCAGAGAAAGTCGCCAATGCATCGCCGGCTTTGAAGGAGAGCTCCTTTTGCACCTTTTTTGAAGAGCCTCGTGTCATATATGTTGTTATTATAGATATAATTTATAAGGTATCGTTAGCTTCATAATTCAAAAATTAAAACATTGTAAAATATTACACGATACAAATTACATGCATTATTTATTTAATAACGACTTAACTTACGAGTACAACAATACAATTATGATTAAACAAAATAATATTTATATGTTTCGTATATCCAATGTAATACTTTAGAAATCGTTCTTACGCATGATATAATTCTGTTTCTTCAACATTGAAATAAACTCTTAAAGAATTGCGTTATTTACTTGAAAAAAGGTGAAGCGAGAAGATAATGAGTGGTCATAAAACAAAAATTTCACTCTATCGCATTGAGAGTCGTACATGGGAGTTGGGCCTTAATCCAATGCGCGCGCAGGACAGGTGAAGCGCGATAATCTTGCGTCTGCGCCTACAAACGGCGTGACCTTTCCGTAATTGAATAGGCATGCCGTTGCGCACACGCACCGTACGCACGCGATCATCTACTGGCGCGTATAATATTGCATTGACTTCGTACTGGCTCTACACATGGGCCTGTGGATGGATAAGAATATAGAATACTAGCTGACCCGGCAAACTTTGTACCGCCTCAAAATCTATTTATCAAATATATTTCATATAAAATATAGCCTATGTTACTCGTGGATAATGTAGGTTTCGAATGGTGAAATAATTTTTAAAATCGGTCCAGTAGTTTTTGAGCCTATTCATTACAATAAAACAAACAAATAAAGTTTTCGTCTTTATAATATTAGTATAGATAATTTGTAGGTGGTAGAACCCTTTATGGTTCGACTCCGGCGGCACCACCACCACACCTATTTCTACCTAATAACAGTAGTGTTAGGCGCTTCTGTGTTCCGGTTTGAAGGGCGTGGTAAGGGATACAGACTTTTCCGAGGCATTCCAGCTCAGTCCTCAGGGGTACCGGCGCATCTGTGGCGGACCTCAGGTAGGAATATCTAATCGTATCTGGGGTTGATTACAGATGTCCATGGGTGGCAGTGGCTACTTACCATCAGGTGGACTGCATGCTCGTCTGCTCCTATATTATTAAAAAAAATAGGTAGGCTTAGTAACATCGACACTAATAGGCCGAATGTTTGCTAAAAGCGGGAATTTGGTCTAAATGTTTTGTATAAGATTGTAATAGAATTCATATCTGATAGTAAGTGGTCATTGCCATCTATAAACATCTATAACCAGCTTCATATACAACAAAAGTTACTGAAGAACTGAGGACTATGTTAGGTCATGTAAGTCAGCCGCTATGCACAACATTGAAATCTAAGAACTGCTTCACGCTAGAAAAAGTGTGTCGGGGATACCTCTTACGTATATTTTAATATCTCATTTCTTGTGTCAATTTACCATAGTACTATGTTGTGGGTTAGTACCTCCTTTGAATATTTTCCATCTTTGAATCGGTCGTAAAATTTTGTTTTAAATATACCGTGTATTACCGTGTATTAACGCCAATGTGTAGTCGGTGTAATAATTTTAACTACAAACCCACCTGACAGCTATCGGCTATTAAGAAATAAAGTTTAAGTACAAAGTCATAAAATATATATTACCATTATTACCAATACCAGCTTCTATTTTCAAATACAATTAGTTACATATTTACGGCTAGTGTTACAAGTAAAGACGCGACTACACTGTGAACGTAATTAACCATTATTTAGTTTAACAGGTGGTCTGTGTAACGAATGATATTGCTCAGTTATTTTAACATTTACGTGATGCAAGTACAGGGGGAAGATAAATAAGAAATATAATAGATAGTGTGATTATAATGGACATTAAAATTATAATTAAAATATTATAATTATAATTACAATATTATTAAAATCAGAGATAAATTAGGGGAAACATGACCATAAACCAGAACAATATTTAATGGTGCGGTAATATTACAACATTGACATATCCAACTCGCTTTTCTATAAACAATAAGCCAATTCTAAAGAAACAATTCCCAATAATCACGTCATAGCTTTTAGACATCGTTCTTATCTGTCATTCTTGTTATCGAGGTCATCCACCATTGCTTCTTTTTATCCGGCCAGCTTAGCATCGTAGTGGTTATATACTCTTTGCTTAGCATTTTAGGCACAGTAGTGACATCTATGTAGTTTCCTATTTATAACAATATAATGTATTTGAAAAGTAAGCAGTTTAGAAAAATAGATACGTATTACGTACCCAAAATTAATGATGTTAAAATACTTTTTTGGACACATTCCATTGGAGGTATACCCAATTAGATGTATTTGATAACGGAATTTGTAAAAATATTTTTACAATCAATGTATTAATGTTTCATATCCCGAACACAGATATTATATAAATAGTGAACATTTTATCGCGGCATTTTAAACGAAGTCGAAGTTAACAATGTTCTAAAGTAACTTATACTCTTTCTATTAAAATCCATTTGCACTAAGCCTAATAATGAATTAAAATTTACAGCCAATTCGTTCTAATAATACATCGGTAACCAATTTCTTACTACTTGTAATTCAAAGAAATAATCATTACGTTATTTTTGATTAAGCTACACTAATAACCACATTATTAATTATTATTTATCCAATGTGAACCGTAAATCAAATAGACGACAAAAGGGTTATAATTAATAGTTTTTTTAGTGCCTACGCTAAAGCATAGCATTTTCATGTTAGCGCAAATTTATGGCAATTTTAACCCTTCCTAAAAAGTTTCATTAATGTAAGTTTAATTAATAACTACATTTAGACCACACAGTAGGTCGTTGAATGTTTGTGCAATAAATATTCCTTGAATGAGAGGGTTCTATTCTTTGGTTGTAAAAAAGTTTTTAGGGAAGTTATTGTATACGAATTACAGCTGTAATTTGTACCTTATTTATCCGATACAACAGTATCGTTTAGTGCAATGTTTAATGCAAGTATTGTATACCCTTCACTACTTATGATGAACAATATTCATCATGAACAATATTCATTATGATGAACAATATTCTTACTACTTACATTATTACTTATGATGAACAATATTCATCATGAACAATATTCATTATGATGAATATTGTTCATCATAAGTATGCACCGATGTGCGAAAATATATACTATTTATACCTGACGGGAATCCATTCTTCCACCTGGCAGACTGGTAGAGTGACAACTGTCCATGTGCTTCTCTATGTATAAAATTAAAAGTACTTAATGTGAAAAAATCGTATGTTCGGATTATAGCTCGCCGACTTACATACTTATCGGAGACGTTGGAATTTAGTTCTCAGGGGTAACAACGAATGTGTCACGGACTTCAGGTAGGAATTTAATCTTATCTGGGGTTGATTATATGTATATAAGCGGCAGTAGCTACTAATCATCAAGTGCACTACACGATAGCCATTTCTATATTATAAAAAAAAAATCAAAATGCACATCAATGATATTCCGCGTATTTTTAATGAAATTAGCACGTTATGAATTGGGTGTACACTGTACATGTATAATTAGTTGATACGTGTATACGCGGTCAATCGGGTGGAAAACCACTTCACTAGCGGGTGCACATTTCCACTGGCCGTTGCACATTTCGATTTTTCTCCTTTGATGTGTTCAGTAATGCATGAGCCGAGCCTCTGATAGTATTCACGCGGATAAACCTAATTTATATAAACGGGCTGAACACACGAACCACAAATGTACATTGTACAAGTTTACATATGCTCTGATTTATAGAGCTAGGAATGTTTTTAGTGCTAAATAAAATCAATTAAACTTCAAAGCCTTTAACCACTATTAATATATTGACGGTACATAGTCAATACATCTATGAAAATATTATGTATGTTAGAAAAAACACTAATATGTTTAAAAAAAAAATAGTAACCACCATAACTTTAATACCATACATAGAAATAAATTAGCAATTTCGAAACATAGACTATGTAAGGTGGCTAGATCTTTCATGGAAAACTGTATTCGCTACTACAATAAAATACCTGACCACATTTTGAATCTCACAGAAAAAAAATTAAACATGTCATTAAACAGACGCTGTGTAAAAAAGCGTACTATAAACTAAGCGATTATTTGACTGAAAAAGCCGTGTGGTCTGAAGTAGCTCCAGCTCCACATGTACCATAACGTTAAGTTTGTCATTGCAAAATATATTTTTTTTAAAAGATGCGTGTTATGGAGTTTTTTTCGCCGCTTCTTCTCCATAATGAAACACCTTGTAAAGTGGTGGTGGTTGTATTGACATTAAAAAACTGCTCTGTAAAGAACCTTTTTTGAATAAAATAAAATGATTTGATTTTTATTAGTCATCGACTTACTTATTTTCGACTGATATGAGACAACTATTTGACATCTTTTGCATACTAAAAATCGGAAAATTTCCATCATAGGTGGGCAACAAGCTGGATTAACCGATTCTATAAACAACGGGTGTTTTATTTATTAATTCATTTATTCTTTTTTTATTTTTATTTTTTTTATTCTTTATGTACCTAGAAATTGGTATAAATGCGGACTTAATGCTATGAGCATTCTATGAAGTGTTTTTCTAGAGTGGCAACGTATCATGACCGGCTTCAGGTAGAACTCTTGTTCTATACGGAATTGGTAACAGATGATAATTAATGGCAGTGACCATTTACCATCAGATAGATTGCATGATGATTGCTACTTAAAATTTATAAAAAACAAGCTTTTGCCCGCGGCTTCGCTCGCGTTACGAAGTAAAATTTTCATCCCCTATTTTATCCCCTTGGGGGTAGAATTGATCAAAATCCTTTATTAGCGGATGCCTACGTCATAACATCTACCTGCATGCCAAATTTCAGCCCGATCCGTCCAGTGGTTTGGGATGTGCGTTGAAAAATCACTATGTAAGTCAGTCACCTTTGAGTTATATATATTTAGATAATGTAAATGTAAAGGTAAACTTACAATGACCTGCATAACTGAAGAAGCTCCAAACTAACTTTACCTTAAAAGCCGTGTCTAAACTTGCGGTAAAAGCGTTTCCGTGTACAGACGGAATTAAAACTAAAATTTAAATTGACGTTTGGATAAAACTCGGACGAGTGGTTTATTAATAGGGTATCGCTCTAGTTTCATTGCACTGGGTCAGCGGTGGAGTCTGTTTATTGATTCGCTAACAGTCCAGTTAATTTTGGCAAGGTAGGCAAACTATCTGTAGCTCTATATAGAAACGTTTTCGCCATTACGTCAGAGCTTCGGATATAAATTGGTCCGTGTTTTTGGATACGAGAATAAAGCCGGTTTTAATTTTATTCGTCTGGATACAGAAATATTGGTACCTAATGGCATAGTTTAAGAATAATTTTTGAACTTTTACGTAATTCAACGGTAAAAACATTTTATTAAATATTGTGTTCTTTTGACAAACTTTTTTTTGAGCACTTTACTAAATCCGATATGAGCTAGGTACTTAACCGTTACCCCCTTTACACCACATTGGGGTAGCTTAGTGGAGTTAGCTCCAGATTTCTTCCAGTTGTGCTGACGAGTTCATTTTGAAAAATTGATGCATGTTTGGTAAATATTTTTTGTGCAGTTTCAATTTACATTTTTTATATACCTAATACAGGAGTAGCTGACGAGCATTTAGTTCACATGATGGTTAGTGGCTACTGGCCCGTGGTCATCTGTAATCAACCCAAGATTGAATTATTTCTACTTGAAGACGGCCACAGATGCGCCGCTACCCCTGAGGATTAACCTGGAATGCCTCGGAAAAGTATGTCTCCCTTACCACACCCTACAAACCAGAACACAGTTGCGCTTAACACTCCTATTATTGGACATAAATAGGTGTGGCGGCGGAGCAGCTGGAGTCAAACCACAAAGGATTCTACCGTCATATCCGTTAAATATTTAAAACTAGAAATATTACCGCCATACCATTATTAAGAAAATATTTACGCTATATAAATACTTTAATTGAAACGCATTTCTCGTAAAAACGTGTCTACATTACAAGTTATTTGTTGCTAATGGCTTAAACAGTCGGTACAAATGTCTAACAGACTTAACCTTTAGTTTGCGAACGCAACGAGGAATGTTCACAATACTCGGAAACTTGAACGTTGAACTTTCGCCGCTGACTGTTTTCACGAGTTTGTACGTTGTTTGTAAATTTTATTAAAGCCTATTTCATGTGTGTGCCAATAAGAGGAAATATTTTTCCGCGATACACAAAATGTTTATATTTAAAAGTTAGTAGTAAATTGACGGGTGCTATATTTTTACGAAGTAAATAAAAAAATGTAACGATTAAAATTTACTAAAATTATTGGCGCGTATTTTTTTTTATATTATAGCTGTGGGGTGCTTTATTTGTTAATTAGTTCTCGTTTTAATTCTCAGTCGTGTAGGTATGTATTGTCGTCAACCCTTTACTGTCCATTGCTGTTCTCCCCGCAGAGTGAGAGGAGTTTATAGGTCATAATCCACCGCGTTGGCCAAGTGAGAATTGGTAGATTTTACACAACTTTTGAAACTTTTGTGTATTAAATTTATGTGTTGTAAATTAATTTTATCTGAGCATAACGGGTGACTCAATCGCAGGTGTTATGATACTTGATCCTCAACAAAGTGAAGTAATTTGCGTAATTATATTTGCGAAGTATTTTGCGTAATTATATTTGCGAACTTTTCGTTTTGTATGACAAGGTTTTAAACTTTGCTGTTATTTTTTATAATATAGAAATAGCAAACGAGCAAGCAACCTTTTTTTAAATATAGGAGAAGCAGACGAGCAATAATACACCCGATGGTGAGTGGCTATTGCCACCCGTCATCTCTGAGGACTAACCTGGAAAGCCTCGGAAATGTATGTCTCCTCTACCACACCCCTCAAACCAGAACACAGTGCTTACATTGCTGTTATTAGGCAGAAATAGGTGTGGCGTGTTCCGTTTTGAAGGGTGTGGTAAGGTACACATACTTTTCCGAGGCGTTCCAGCTTAGTCCTCAGGGGTAGCGGCGCATCTGTGCCCGACCTCAGGTAGGAATATTTAATCCCATCTGGGGTTGATTACAGATGTCCATGGGCGGCAGTAGCCACTTATCATCAGGTGGACTGCATGCTCGTCTGCTACTCTTATATTATAAAAAAAAAACTTCAAATTGTCTTCAATTTATGCCGTCATATCCAAATTTCTATTGCGCCGGCATATCCAATATCGTTGCAAACGGAATTAATTGATACATTTCTATGAGCGTAACTGTGCTTTGGAGAGCACATACAAAAGGCCATTTCAAATAGTTCTCTACCTAGTATGTATTGCTTTGTACGAGGGAGACATTATGCCCACTCAGGCATAACGTCTCTCAGTTGCGTGGAAGTCTGTTCCCAGAATTAGTATGCATATGAGTTGCGGTCCTGTGACAAGTTTTGCAATTAGCTGCTTGGACCAAAGGGAATATAATTCTAAAAGCGAACATTGTTAAGATTTTCATAGAAAAAAATCATCCCGCTTCACTACTACTATATTGCTACTATACTTGAATACTTAGTTTGAACAGAAGTATTTTACTGCAGTCTATAAATAGTGAGAGTCAGACTGCTATAATAATACCAAAAGTTTTCGTCTAGAACTGACAATTGCGATGGTTTGTAAATATGAGTATCATGTTGTTCTTACTTTCCTCATTTCAATCATTTCTGGTCTTAGAAACCAAAGAAAATTTATTAATTAATAATATTGCTTATATTTGCATAGTCTAATAAAAAATTAAAATAATAATAAAATTCCTTTATTTCAGGAAACTAAAGGCCCATAGAATATGTGTTAGGAACAGATTATTTATAAGCTATGTTAGTACCTATTATAATTCATTACCATTTATTAATTTATTTTATATTCAATTGGCTAGTTATCATATCATTAGAATTATTAAGAATTACAATTATTTGCAATTAAGATTAAAATGTCATCCAGGGGTTATTTACTACTACAGACCTCAAAGGCTCCTCTTATATGCAAGCGGGTAAAATTCCAGAGGAAGGCAGAGTCCATCCTATCATGATCATCCTCAGAATTCTATTACAGCTCCCCCGCATATGGTGAATGACACTTGCAGCTTTCTTACGCATTATTGTGTGGAAATCATCCACATGTGCATCTGCAAACATGCCGGAGGACCTGCAGTGTCTAGGCAGCCGCAACAAAACCCTGAAGATAATATTATATTGGATTCAAAGGGCACTGTACTCCCTCTGGGTACAATTGGCCCATAGACCACTGGTGTAGAAGCTTGGACAGAATGCTTTAAAAAGTGTTATTTTACCATTCAAGGTGCAGCGAGCAAATCTATGAGCCAGCATGTTTCCACGGACTGCCAACGACCTGCTCTCTCTCTTAATATCCATATCATCTTTTAACTTATCATTATCTATTTTAATAAAAACTTATTCACAACTACTTTCCACCAACCGAAAACTATTTCGATTTCAATCAACTTAAAGTAACATAATATACAAATTGGTACGTAAATCTTGTGCAACGATGATTCAAGCGCAGGTGTGATGATACCTGATTCGTGGTGAGAATGTGTGCAGTCAGCACCACGATTTTGAGAACCGCCGTGTGTGAACGACGCTGTCAGATTTCGGTGACTCATACGTGTGAGAACTATTCAATTTTTTCGATCTTTGTTTTGCACGGCTCTTAAAATGCACCGTCATCGTGTCTTAACTATGATTTTTTATTGTAAGTTGAAAGATAAATCTAAGAGCGGTAAAAGTTAAGGGGTAAAGTTATATATTTAAAACAATTAATTTATGTCTCGTTGTATTTTTGTCTAAACGACAAACATGTAGATATATTTCTATTTTAATCGAAATAAATGGTTTAATGTAACTTATAGACCTGCCATCTAATACATATACTTTTGCACTTTTGAGGACAAACTAGAAAAGGAATATAAATGATCATTCTTGAGCCCAGCACAGGAGCGTTTAATTGACGCTATAATAATAAGGCTACATAGAAATACTCTCTTATACTCGAAGTATGAAAAATTATGCTTAAAAATGTCAATTTAATATAGGCTGTAGAATAGGTACATAATCGTTTGAATTTATTATAACAATTAGCAAAATAACCGTCATGTTTTTTGGAAACAATAAATATCTTTATCTGTTTAACTGTTCAAAATATTCCATACAGTAACATCATAACGGCAACTAGGTAAGCTAAAACAACTTCGTAGACGGCACAATAAATTCACACAATACTCGGTCACGAATAAATACTTATCTTACGCATAAGATCACTAACCTCGCCCAGCATCGAACCCGGAACAAGACGCTTATATTACTAACATTACTAAAATGTCGTGCTGTCATTAAATATAGGCAATTGCTAGAATGTGTAGAATCTCTGTTTAATGTAACTAGTAGCTTTCGTCTGCATTGTTTGTAGATACTAATATATTTCATAACCTAGTGTTTTAAAATCTGCCTCTCCATCGGGGGTCTGTAGTTCACACCTCGGATTTTTCAAAGTTATGTGCATTTCAAAGTATTAGAAATAAATTATTTTGCTATAACGTTGAATGAAGGTTGAAGATCGCGAGTTATCATAACCTCCTAAAGGCTTTTAAAAAAGTTTTTAAAGGTGTGAGAACTCTAGTAATCCTGAGCTCTACTAACTGAGAGTAAACTGTCCAGTAGGTGGACAGTAATGGGTTGATGTTAAAACAATATCTTTAACCTATTATAAAAATGTAAACTGAAATAACAATTCAATTTAAGTGTACGCCATAAAAGTAATATATTTATAGCATTTTATAAACTAACAAGATGTGCAGTTTTTAATTTACCTAATGTACAAAAATCTAATGATGCAAAAAAATAATGATTTTTAATTATAAGACATGTAATATATTTTATCTTAACACGGCATCGAACTATACAAAATAATATTGTAAAAATGATATTTACAGAGTCAAGTGAACATTAACGTATAACTCTTGTCTGAGATCGTCCATAACTGTCTCGGCATTGTATGCAGATTTGCCTTTCTTACAGGCGTTAAGTTTGCCACCTTTAACAAAATATACATTTTCTATGCTTTACATGGGAAGGTATTTCATTACTGGGTCGCGAAAGATCACATAATGTGATATACGATCGTGTTTCTTGCGTATGAATGTATTGGGAGTAAAATAAATCCGATTTACGGTGTAGTACTTTTAAATTGAATTACGCGCATTTTATTATATTTTTATTATGTTGTTTATTTATTATGAGATTTTATTGCTTAATTATATTGACGATTATCTGATTGATTATTAAGTGAAATCTAGTGATATCGTGTTTATTTTAGAAGTACTTAATATCGATTATATCTATATATTATATTGGTAGGACACACAGAACTATTACCTAATAATTCTGTAACATACAAGTGTGTGCATATTGCATGTTCAATAACTTGAAAATAATTGGATTGGATTGAGTTTGATTTAAATATTAGCTCTATCTGACCATAGTTGTGATGTCATCTCTAAGTTCTAAGTCGGTATCACTCGTTTAATTCTTATATATACCTTGCTTATTTCTTTTATCACACCCTTTTAATCTAAATAGGCTCGGTGCTTCCAAATTCTACCCTCAAAAGTGTTCTTCTATCCTTTAGATATTTTTTCCTATTTCTTAACCTTTATTAGCTTGAAGCTACACTGATCATGTCAACATTATCTTTTCATGATAGTTTATTTCACCTTTAAAATAATAATAATTTATTTGGTTAATCTCCATTACGTTTATGAAAAATAGGAGACAACTATAACCCTTACCATGAGTTTTTACGTTTCGACAAATATGACTGTTTTGGTATTTGTTTACGTATTTGCGCATACTATTTCTAATCAGCACCCCTAACGGATTATATCAGAACTTGGAAATTGTATGGGCCAATACGTATACAAATACCAAAACAGTCACATTTGTCGAAACGTAAAAACTCATGGTAAGGGTACTGAATACGGTTAGTTCGGCTTTTATAAAACTGAGCATCGAATACTGTTTACTGACTGCAAATTAAATATTGTTTAGCAAATCACTGGCCAATCAGAACTGCGTGTTCATTATCATAAAAGGCGAGATTAGTTTGATTGCAGTTGCTAAACAAAGGACGAAATAATTTTAAAATGTCCTTGTTTAATGATTAGGCGGCTCGCAACGAAACGATTGCGTGCTCGGTAGGTGGTCGAGGCCGTAACTGCAGTGGACAATCGATTCAAGGTACCAATGCGGAATAGTATGCGACACAATAAATTGAATTTTTATTTCGACTTCGATTCACCTAATTAGGTATCCATTAACACTTCGATAACATTTTCGACAGAATTCTGCTCCAATTCCCAGCAATGGATAACATCGTATTCGGTAAGGTCGATAGGCTTTGTCTCCGTTGTCAGGTAGATGACACATGATTGGGCCTCGATTGTGAGAGATCACATTACAAGTAATACTTAGAAACCGGTGCGCCATAAGGTTTTAATTTGCCAATATATTAATGGTTTCCGATACCAATCGATGTATTATTCATTCGAACTTTCCGGTGCGATACGATTATCTATACGAATAAATAATATTAAACTATCTGTCCGTGATTTACAAATCACTGTCTTCTATCTATGTACATAGTCATTTGTATGATGCCAAAATCCTGGTTATCATTTTTTCTGTTTCTTTTACTATTTGTTCGGGCTTATCTTCAAATCAGGTTCGGTGATTTGGATGATATCTTCATGGGAAGGTTTAGGACTCTATAAATAATAATAATAATGTGGTGTAACTGCAAATCCAGTTTATTTTAACCAGGTTAAAGTTTTTTAACCAGGTTAAAGTTTATTTTAACTAGGTTCGCAAAAGTACTAGTGCGTTTATGTAATACTAAAAGGTTCATGCGTCAAGTTAATTTTAAGTTGATCGAAGTTACGTTGTTAGTCTAAATAGTTGTTAGTTCAAACGCCGCATTTGCATTACCTATCATACCTAGATGAGTAAAATCGGGTATCGAAAATAGTACACTGGTTGTTACCACGAAGACATGGTTGTCTAAGCACAAAATAGCAATATTCTTATCGTTACAATCTTTCGTGTATGAATTAAACATTAATAGGTCTAATTCATATAATTGAAGTAAGTAAAGGAACCTACGCATAATTGGTAATTACACTAAAAAAACGACCTTTTGCAAGTGCACACGTCTTTTATAATTACACTTAGTTGCACCGACATCGGAGGTCCCGTTTATAAGTAAATAATGGCTATTTTTATTACCTACTTACAAGAAATGTTCTATCGTTTCTTTATACAATCGCATAAGTTATAAAAACACCTTGCTTCTATTTTTTAAAACGAACGCTGAAACATGTTAAGATTAATCATTTAAATTTAATATTATGCGCTGGCTTTATATATACTTTAAATAGAACTAGAGTTTTTCGTACGAACGTCGAACGAATAAGGAATGTCTGTACGTGTACGTGAAGGGTAGGAAATAAACAATCGTGGGTTAATTACGAAATTGTCATCAGGGAAAGGGCTGAGCAAATTACTCTCCAATTTAGATGTATAATGTCGGCAGTGTTGGCGTTTTTGCAAACATTACTAAATACCCATTGTGTCAGACTGCTTTCATGGCGTCTAATTGTAAAATATACTGGTGAACCGCATTCTATATTTATGTACAGGAAATGTTTTAACACGAACTACTTAACGAACTTTCGCGCAGTTAATACTTTAAAAGGAATAATCTTGGACTTATTAATTTTCGAGATACGTTAGACACGATATTCTTATACTGGTTACGTATCGAAATAATATTAAGTATGTAAAATACATTTGGATACATTTCGTTGTCGTCAACCCACTGCCGGGCACGAGGCTCTTGTAATGTAGGTTTTTTTTGTCTTGTAGGAGACTGGTGGGTATCTAACCTCGAGCCTCCCATGTTTTAAGCTATGGCTGCTTGCGTACTGGTTGATATAATTAACTAACATTCAATATACGTCAGACGCCCTAAATCAATAGGTAGAAAGGCAAACATTAGAAAGTAAGTAACGAACTGATCAATTATTTTGCCACCGTGCAGTACTATCGTCCAGGCTTTTAAATTCAAAAAGTACAGACACCTATAATAGAAAATAGCGAGGCTAAGCAGATGATATACACAAAGAGAGCACAGGTGAGTGCGTGAGGCGCGCAGGGCGGTCGTGACGCGCGACCTCGCGTTATCTCGCGCGCGCTCACGACGACGCCAGGCCTCCTGCTACATCGCGCGCTTAGAGCCGACGTGCACTTCGCTTATAATTGTGACTGCTTTAACTTGAAATAAGACATTAAATATTAGTACTGTTAAGATTCAATAATAAATTCTAAAACCATTTCTACAGTCACTATGAAATGCGTAAAAAGAGGTGTAGTATTTTTTTTGGTAGTAGACTTTATTCTAACCCTAATCAAGTAATTGTAGCCGGACGATAAAACATCATCAAATGTAAGTAAAGTAACAAGGGACAATAAGAACAGCAAATAAAGTAGAACACGTGTAACTAGCTTACAAAAATGATGGAGATATGACGGTATATTTTTCTAAACCACTCATGTAAGGGTAATGTACTAGATAATTGCGGATAAACTCTTTTGTCGCCGTATAGTAATATCATCCAGGCTTTTAAATTATTTCATTTGTACCTTAACTAATGATGGAAAATAGTGAGGCTAAGCAGATGATATACACAAAGAGAGCACAGGTGAGTGCGTGAGGCGCGCAGGGCGGTCGTGACGCGCGACCTCGCGTTATCTCGCGCGCGCTCACGACGACGCCAGGCCTCCTGCTACATCGCGCGCTTAGAGCCGACGTGCACTTCGCTTATAATTGTGACTGCTTTAACTTGAAATAACACATTAAATTTAAGTACTGTTAAGATTCAATAATGAATTCTAAAACCATTTTTACAGTCACTATGATATGCGTAAAAACAGGTGTAGTAATTTTTTTGATAGTAGACTTTATTCTTACCCTAATCAAGTAATCGTGGCCGGACGATAAAACTTCATCAAATGTGAGTAAAGGGACAAGGGACAATTAGAAACAGCAAATAAAGCAAACTTTGGTCTTCATGGAATTCACTATTAATAGATATAGTATAACTTAATAGAAAAAGTAGCTTATGTTGAAAAAAAAAAATTAAATAAAAAGATGCGGTATGAAAAGCAAAGGGTGCCAATAAAATTAAGTTATCACTTTTATGTTATCACATTTAGATAATACTATAATTATGGTATTATGTTTTTGTTACATCACATGCAGGTAATTTTGTTGACATTTTCATTTCAGACGTGGTCTGATATAAAGAAATGCACTGTTCTAAAATAGTTGAACGTGTTAAGGGCCACCGCACACGATTTCGACCGAGTGCGCGTCGCCCTATCTTGCGATCTAACCATTTGCATCCAGCGGCTCGGTAGCCTAACCTTTACTTCCAACTGCGCTGACTTAAGTTACGATTTTCGTTCGGCCTATTATTTACATATGGGAAATAGTATGGGAATTCGTTGTTTTACACTTGCGACCTGGGATTTATCAACTATTGTAATTTTAAGCTACTGTTGTGCTTTCCTTATGGCTTCATGGCCATTTTATAATAACGACATTTTTGAGAAATTAAATCACATTGTTTTTTCTTAGTGTATTAATTTCTGTGTATTATTTCGTAGTTAGTGACGTAATTAATTTTATAACCAAAGACCGAAGACCAAAGGTAGACTTTCTAAATATTATGATAACATAAATTACATCATCATTCGTAATAATCGGAAATATCATTTAGGCTGTGATTTTTATTTATTTTCAAAAGTCACAAAGGAGAGACGGCTGCTGAAATGTTTGAGATTTCGCGGTCTATGAATCTTGAAATTAAAGTGCTAAGTTATGAAATAAAGTAATCGTTAGGGCCACTTCACATTATGTCAATTCGACTTTACAGTAACGATATTTACGGCATGCGTCGGGTGTCTGTTCAAATTAAAACAGTTTTATCCAGTTGTTCTAATGTGAACAGTGTTATTCAAATACGTATGTCAGTATTTATCTGACGCATTTATCGTCATAATAAAAATGTCGCGCCTACCTAATAGGAACTGACACTAACGCTTGTCAAAATCGACATTTATTCTTGTCACCAGTACAATATTCAAAGTGATACAAATTGTTATTAATCCTATCCATTAACCCTTAGAAATAAGAGAGCATAAAACGTGAACTTCAAGAAACAGGGTTTGTCATTCGGCCCGGTGCGTGGTCGTGCGCTGACGGTAATGACAGGCCGCACGCGCGCCGCCTAATTGATAATGGGCGCGGACGTGCTCGCGAAACATGCGCATGCGCACAGTACACTTGGAATCAGAAGTTGAACTACGTACAATATCGTCGAAATGTAAGTAATTCACATTTTTAATTTTCAATTGAAAATTTCAAGTACTTAAGAGGAAACCTGCATACCTGAGAGATTAAAAAGAAAATTTCAAAGGTATGTGAAGTCTACCAATACGCACTTGGCCAGTGTAGTGGCCCACTTCCTACTAATTATGCGAGGAGATCCGTGCCCAGCAGTGGGACAGTAAAGGGTTGATAATAATAAGTAATTGAAATAAGTTTTTTTTATTATTGTTATGTTTCGCAGTTTTAAGTAGGGTTTCAAATATATATGTTGCAATTAAAACCCGTTTTGAGATAAAACGCGTTTCTATAGTTAGAACTTGTTTTTATTAAACGCCTTTGTTAAAACTAGAAATATTTAGTCAAAACTAGAATTTACCACTAAAGGAACATTTTAGGGAACATTGAAGTTTGGTTAGGTTAGGTTGGAACATATAAGAGAATGACGGCCGCACGCGCTGCCTAATTGATAAGCGCGGACGTGCTCGCGAAACATGCGCTAGCGCACACTTGAAATCAGTAGTTGAACTACGTACAATTTCATCGAAATGTAAGAAATGAAATAACTTTTATATATCATCGTTATTGTCGGGTCGATGTTTCGCAGTTTTTTCCCCAGTTAATCGAAATAGGGTTTCAAATACTTATATACAATTTTTATTTCATAAGTTTTTGTACACAGTAAATTGAAAGTAAACAAACATTATATAAAAACAGTACAAAATGCTTTTTGTAATTTTCATAAGGAAAACAGCATAACTTATTTGATACTTTATTTGAAAAAAATCTGTATTTCGTCGCAAACAGCGACAGTAATTAAATTATGTGTAAAAATAGTTTTTATTTTATTATTCGTTAATTGTTATAAAATACTTCTAGAGTAGTTTCAGGATATTCAGACTACTATATGGAATTCTATCGAGGGATAAAATATACAAACATACGTGCAACATATGAACAATTTCAGCTTTTCCGTACACAATTTTAATTTTTCAATTCAAAATCAATATTAAAAATACAGTAACTGTAGTTTTAACTGAAAATGTATTATCCGAAGATTATTATTGAAATATTATTAAGAAGCGTTCAATTTACTTTTTTTAAGTGTCATACAAAAACGATTATACGATTTTGATGCAGTTTCTACTGTGGAGAAGAAAGGGGAACGTAAAACGTGCTTTTGACACGGTGTATAAACTGAATGATAGTTAATCTTTTACTTTCTTTAAAAAAATGCCGTCAGTTTTTTTCAAATTCACGTTTTTATTGCCAGACATTTCTTTTCTTTTATCTATAGTATTATTATTAAATATTTATAGATATAGTACGTTTAGTAACAGTCATATTAAGCTTTTATTGATATAACTTAAATATCCTTAAGTTCGATATCTAGTTTGAGCGTAAATGGTTACGTACTAGTGTTTGTGTTTGTGCCTAATAAGATCAGTGAATTACGAAAATAAATTTTAAAAATTCTATTAAATTTAGAATATGATTAGTGATAGATGATTTACCTCAAGAAATGTTTATCTCAATTGAAAAACTAAATATTTGTAATAAAGCTAATTAGAATGTAAATAACTACATGAATGAAAAATTCGCTTAGTGTGACGTAACACAGCTCCGCAATAATTAATATTCATAAGTGCTACAATGTAAACATGTTTTTCTTTTTTTAAGATGCATAA
Organism: Epargyreus clarus clarus; assembly: GCA_014595695.2. Classification (NCBI taxonomy): domain Eukaryota; kingdom Metazoa; phylum Arthropoda; class Insecta; order Lepidoptera; family Hesperiidae; genus Epargyreus; species Epargyreus clarus. The sequence goes on from JACTTY020000006.1 coordinate 1,949,294, forward strand.
TTATGCATACGTATGGAGTTTCTTGCGCCGCTTCTTCTCCATAAAGAAACAGTCAGAAGTAGTGGTAGTTGCCGTTCATATATTTTTTTGTGAAATTGTAAAAACAAACGAATATGTAGTCCACATCATTGTACTCGTTAGTCTCTACCGCTCATAAATCTCTGTATTCAACACTAAATAGGTATACCTCTACTACTCCTCTTTAGGGCTAACTATTTAAGGTCACATTTGTTATTTGAAAAAGGACAGATTAATTATTAATAATGGTCATGAGGTGGAAATACTAGCGTCGTCGTATAATATGCTTCAAACTAGTACAGTGCAGTAAGCGTGTTAACACTGTTATCATAAAGCAAACATGGGGGTGGCGGTTTCGACACAGTCGGCACACGGATGGTTACACCACTTTTTAATTCCCGTTATTAAATATTTTAATAAAAAAAATATATGAAATATTATTGGTTTTTATTAAATATTATTTGAATTTATTGTACCAAGTTGAACCTCTGCTCGATAAGCTCAACTATATCATGGGAACTGCGAGGATACAGATCCACACGAGGATGCAACGCGACGCCATTACTCGCGTCATTACCGTTCGCGGGTTTTGGGATACGATGAGAACGTCATTTATTTTAACATTCATCGTTTTTGTAGTCAAAGGCATCTAGTTGGTACTATTATTTTTATAAATGTTACCCGTAATTATTATCCCAAGTTGTACCTCTGTTCGGTTACTTCATCTGTGTCATGGGAATTGCGAGGATACAGATCCACACGAGGATGCAACGCGACGCAATTACTCGCGTCATTACCGTTCGCGGGTTTCGCGACCCGATGAGAACGTCTCTCGTTTTAATTTTTATGTTTTTGGTAATCAAAGGCACGTATTTGGTACTATTTTTTTTATTTTATTTCGATTTGTTGTACCAAGTTGAACCTCTGTTCGAATACCTCAACTGTGTCATGGGAACTGCGAGGATACAGATCCACACGAGGATGCAACGCGACGCAATTACTCGCGTCATTACCGTTCGCGGGTTTCGCGACCCGATGAGAACGTCTCTCGATTTAATTTTCATGTTTTTGGTAATCAAAGGCACGTATTTGGTACTATTTTTTTATAAATGTTATTTGAATTTGATGTACCAAGTTGAACCTCTGCTTGAATACTTCAACTGTGTCATGGGAACTGCGAGGATACAGATCCACACGAGGATGCAACGCGACGCAATTACTCGCGTCATTACCGTTCGCGGGTTTCGCGACCCGATGAGAACGTCTCTCGTTTTAATTTTCATCGTTTTGGTAGTCAAAGGCACGTAGTGGGTACTATTTTTCATATTTCTCACGAGCTTAATGAAGCAGATGTCTGAGTAAAGGTAGAAAGTGCTTACGTATGACTTTGAAGAAATCTTTGCTTAGTATTTTTATTTGACGGCGAAGGATAATGTTTTCAAGCGTACGTATATCTTATTACATATATAAAATTTTCGTGTCACAATGTTAGTAACCGTACTCCTCCGAAACGGCTTTACCGATTTTCACCAAATTTTATATGCATATTCAGTTGGTCTGAGAATCGGCTACTATCTATTTTTCATACCCTTAAGTGATAAGGGTTGTTCACCGTTAATTTGTTTTTTATATGGCAACACAAAGTTTGCCGGGTCAGCTAGTACCTATGTAATATATTTATTTCGCATCCTTTGGCACGCCCTACAGCTCAACTGGCTTGGCGGATTTTAACATATATATATATTTTTTTTATAATTTAAGAGTAGCAGACGAGCATGCAGTCCACCTGATGGTAAGTGGCTACTGCCGCCCATGGACATCTGTAATCAACCCCAGATAGGATTAGATATTCCTACCTGAGGTCAGCCACAGATGCGCCGCTACCCCTGAGGACTAAGCTGGAACGCCTCGGAAAAGTCTGTCTCCCTTACCACACCCTTCAAACCGGAACACAGCAGCGCTTAACACTGCTGTTATTAGGTAGAAATAGGTGTGGCGGTGGTGCCGCCGGAGTCGAACCACAAAGGGTTCTACCACCTTCAAGGGTTCCTACTTATTATGAAGTGTTGTTCTATTAATCAAAATGTAGGATTAATATAAGTTACGTCGTTAATTATTTTTGTTCTTTTTTTAATAATTACTTATTACTTATGAATGTAAATTGAATTATTGACGGTGTAAATATAAATTCAGTTACGTGATGTAACTATCAAATGTGTTACAATATAAAATAGTATTCTATGCTACACATTTTAATACAATGTTTCGTGTCATGCCGACATAACAAACTGCTGCAACGGAAAGAAACATAAATATAGTTTAAATATATTTTGGCGTTTTACACGTACCTAATATTTATAATCTTTAATTATGCGTATGATTATCTTATTACAATGATATTCAGCTATAATTAATAGCGAAGTTTTATAATATTGTAATTAATTAGAGCACTGAATAAAAATAGATACCATAATCATCTTATTAAGTGCCTATTATTGTTTGTCGTGAATGATTATTTATAACAAATAAATAATAAAGGGCGTTATGTTAGGTAAAGTGGTCTGAGTACAGGCCGTAAATTAAAATTAATTGCAAATGCCACCGTCTCTTTGCGGCTTATTGGCTGACTTCACGCATGCATGCGCCTTTATGTTTTTAATAATTTTTACTAGCTTCAACCCGCAACTGCGCCTTTATTTATGAGAACTAATGTTAGATGCCTTAATTGAAGTTATATATAAATGCTAGTTAAAAACATTGATAGATAGGTTGTAACTAGCCTCTCACTGGGGGGTCCAACGTTCGAATTCCGAGCACGCATCTCTGATTTTGCAGAATAACGGGTATATTATAAATTAATTATTAATTGCATGAATGGTGATGGAAAACGAGGAGAAAACCTGTACGCCTGATTTCTTTAAAAAAATCTCAAGGGAGTGACAGAACTGGGTTCCTATCGGGTAGTCCTTCCATCATGAGAATCTATTCCTTGAAATTATTGATATATTTTGTAACAATGTTATATTTGTAAGAAGTTAAGTGAACATGAACCATTTAATTCTGCAAGAGCTACTTTTGATCCCTTAATAATTCAAAAACTATTAAGCTAGATATATCAAATTGGTACATATAAAAGTATGTGGTATTCACATGTAATCCTATCTAATAGTATGCATGGAACTAACTTATACTACTATACGAATTGTAATACTAAGTTATTTAATAAATGACTATTTCTTCCTACTGTAAGAAAAACTTTCTTGCGATGCATACAAGCAGACATATGCCATTAATGCTTGTTTAAATAAAAACGAATAACTTTTCAAAACTATTTTAATATACAGTCACATTCCACAATTATAATAAAATACATATTTTTATATAAGTTCATAAAAAAGAGCATGTCATAATAATTGCATGGATGTTTCTTTTAGAAATGTAAACTTAATAAGAAAGTATTTGTGATCTTAATTCAATTAAAATTACTCCCTTTTTACGATTATACATTTAACTGTAGAATAAACGGGCATCTAAATATATATAACTCAAAGGTGACTGACTGACATAGTGATCTGTCAACACACAGCCCAAACCACTGGACGAATCGGGCTAAAATTTGGCATGCAGGTAGATGTTATGACGTAGGCATCCGCTAAGAAAGGATTTTGATCAATTCTACCCCCAAGGGGATAAAATAGGGGATGAAAATATTAATTCGTAACGGGAGCGAAGCCGCGGGCTAAAGCTCGTTTATAATAAAACTTGGTAGTATATTATGTATGTTCCCTATTTTAAATTTAACGAGTGCGTTTAATTTTACTATTTTGGAGTAAACGTCGTTTCGATTAGTTCAAGCATGTTAAGTTTGTACTTGAGAAACCTTGAAAGAGTCTTGCTTTAGTTATCTTTTTACCTATTTAAAGGTAAACCGCGGTAAATAAGTCCCTAATTGACCTGTTTAGCTTAGAGTTTAGCATGCTAAAAACAGGAATTTTCTACCAAATGCCATTTATATTTTATTTAATTCATGGCTCTATGTAAACGTACATAAATGTAAAGTACATATTGTAACGTAAATGAAATATATAAAGACATATTCTTTATAATCTTTTTACACGCAAACTACTCAACATGCTTTAGAAAAAAGAAAAAAGCATGTTGAAGGTGGTAGAACCCTTTGTAGTTCGACTCCAGCGGCACCACCGCCACACCTACTTCTGCCTAATAACAGCAGTGTTAGGCGCTGCTGTGTTCCGGTTTGAAGGGTGTGGTAAGGGAGACAGACTTTTCCGAGGCGTTCCAGCTTAGTCCTCAGGGGTAGCGCGTATCTGTGACCGACCTCAGGTAGGAATATCTAATCCTATCTGGGGTTGATTACAGATGTCCATGGGCGGCAGTAGCCACTTACCATCAGGTGGACTCCATGCTCGTCTGCTACTCTTACATTATAAAAAAAAGTTTAATATCCTGCACATTACATACTTTTGAATTTACCATACTATACTTACCTACCTAGATATCGTAGTATAAACTATGAAACTTAAACAAGGAAAAGGTACTTACTAAGTAATAACAACTTGCTCCGTTGAGTATAATTGCCAAATTCATCGACTCGTAATTTTGGTATCTACAACTTTTTCTTATTTTATGCTTTGTAGAGCTTTTGAGTTATGTTTTAATTTTAAAGACATTACAGATCCGATGAAAACAAATTACGATGGATTGTTCATATAAAATCGGGAGGATTGCTGAATTTAACCTAAAAAACTTCTCTTCTAATAACATTTGTAGAAGCTACCTGTGGGATTGCATCAGGAACCTATTTCAAAAAATTGAAGGAGAAAATATCGTTGATGTACAACTATGGTAGGTAGGTACATAGAAATTGTTCAAGACGGTAATACGTTTAAAGTTCACTTCATATTTCGTAATAGATGGCAATAATAAGTTAGTTTCACGAATTGCGTCCGATTTAGTTGGTGTTTCGTTTTTTTCTGAGAATCAATTGTAAGTAACATGATGCTCGCTTGTGGGACAAATAATTAATTTGCAATAATAATTTTATTTGCGTCAATGAACACGAACGAAGTAAATGGGTTGATAGAGAACAATTACCTTATACAAAATCCATCTCTGACCCGGTTGCAACCCAAATGCAAGCATTAGGTACACGCAATAACGTTGTACTAACTCGGCTGCGTGCTATCATGCAAACACTACAAAATTGACGCAGAAAATTTTCATTGTTTGAATAGCCTAAAAAATTGCACGGATCAAACACCGCTAGATGTAAAAGGCAATAAAAAATAATAGACTTTAAAATCGTGTCCCAGTTTCTTATAAAGACTAGTAACGCAAAATATATTTCTGCCGCGTTTTGAAGTTGTTATTTTAAAGAAATAGGCTTTAGTAGCATTATCCATATATACATATTTTTCGCAACAAAAAATTGATTTTGTAATGTTAAAGAGTCTCGTCGGACTATTTTTAGCTGTAAATCGTACAAATATATGTTTGAAAACGAACTGATTCACATTCCTTTCATTTACACTTTGTTTCTTGTGTCACTGCGGGGATAATTCGCATAAATTTGTTAAACTTTTAAAATTTTGTGTAACTTGGTTTACTACGGTAAGTACTATTCTATACTCAAAATGTACTATTCGGTACTCAAATCATCCCGAAAAGTAATTGTAATGTAATTTCACTTATGGTTTTCCATATCATGAGAATTGCAAGATTAAATGCAAAAGTCATGTCACGGTTAATTAATTTATAAAAAAAATAATTAAAGAAAACATTTATAATTTGTTATCTTACATTTATTTAATATCCGAGATTAACTTTGTGAGCATATAATCGTTTAAACGCCCACAAACCACGTTAGTTGATGATTACATTTTGCATAGCAAGGATCAGTGAGAACCTGCGTGTGGCGAGTCTTATGTTTAATTCAAACTTTGAGTTCTCCCTGTATCGGTGTTGTATCTTTTGCTCTACACAAATGTGTTCGCTTAGGGACGACGCACATAAAAGCGTCATGGTATCAACATTACAACGCAGAAAATTGCGTCGTGTAACGCATCGCATATTCCGGCGTTCCTTCTAATATGTTTGTTGTTACAGCTGTATTTACGTATATATTTTTATGCAAATAAATGAATTGATTTAATTTGACAAGTGCGAGTCTAAATTGCACACGGATAAAAACTTTTTGATTTTTTCTTTTCAGTATTTGTTATCAAAGCGATGTTTGTTATCAAAATTTAAAAAAATATTTCGTTTTAATAGATAAACCTAAAAATGGTTACAATGACGCAACACTGGCGTCATTGTAACCATTTTTAGGCGTCACTGGCGGTGGCAATGGCGTGTTGGCCCTTAGATTAATTTTTGAACATGATACCCTCATGGTAATAATAGCTGGAGTCTGTATGTTGCAATTATAATTACAATTAAGTGTGTATTCATTAGAAAAAAGAAATAACAGCTCTATGAGCTCTGCCAAGTTTTTGTAATTAAAGTATTAGGATTTTCATATTTAAAGCCACATATAATTATATTAAACGAGCAAAAAATCGAAATATATTTTTGTATTAAATACTGCCTGTAAGTACTGAAACGTTTTCCGCTTGGTAATTATGTTTTTTTTATAAATAAATAAATAAATTTTTAAAATGTTTATCCTAATGTTATAAACTAATCATTACACTAATGGGCTACTTTTGTTTCAAATCATACAACTTGTAAAACCTTATTTTTACCGCGATGAAGGCTTCTTTAAATACTTTCAGCATATTTTTTATTGGCACATAATTACTCCAAGTAAAGTTTCTTATTGAGATTTTTTTACCTTTAGAGCTACAATCTTATATATAAAATTCTCGTGTCACAATGTTAGTTACCGTACTCATCCGAAACGGCTTCACCGATGTTCACCAAATTTTATATACATATTCAGTAGGTCTGAGAATCGACTACTATCTATTTTTCATACCCCTAAGTGATAAGGGTTGTTCACCCTTAACATTTTTTTATTTATATGGCAACAACGTTTGCCGGGTTAGCTAGTATTTTTATAAAATTCAAATGAGCATGTACTAAAGTACATGCTACTATGGTGTAGTGTACAACCGATCGAGGACATCTGTAATTAAGTCAATATGGAAACAGGGGTACTATCTATCTGTAGCACTACCATGAGTTGGCATAGAAACGCCACTATAGAAATTGTAAATAGAAAACTATTGTCATTTTGCTAGTGAATAACATAACTACTATCGTTACGGTATTTCTTGACAACGTCTGTCAAATTAATGACTCATGGGACCGAATTTGTATGGCAATAGATCATAATGACATTTGCTAGCGATTTGATTTCGATAGGTTTTTTACGTATCGAGTTACGCTACTACGGATTTTAGTTCTACGAGTAACCACCAGAGGCGCTGTACAATTTTTCATACATTTATTTTACGCAGTCGCTAGCGAGTAATACTTTTGTAAACTCATGGTAGTGCTACTGAGAGCTATTACATGTTTTGCCCTTTGAGAGAACTAAGATGTAAAATTGAACTTAGATGCCAAACTAAAGTTTAAAAGTTTGAGTGACATCTCAAAATAAGACACACTTTTTTTCATGTTATTTTATAGTGTTTTTTGTTATTATGGGGGGAAGGTTCTGGGTTTCATGATACATTATTGTATTATCAAATAAAAATCTACAAATTAGATATGTACATAAATAAATGATGCCACTAAAATGTGGTATCATCGCGGATCTTTTAATGGGGTTGAAAGGATCACAAGATCATGGTATGTCTTGGTAGCCGTAGATCCCCCATGGCCTTGTTAGGCTGTCACGACGGGCAGTTCTCTGTGACATAGTGTTCACGATCTGATGATAGAGTTGTAAGGTAGTATCAGGATCTTCTCCCTAATAAGTAATCGTAATCTTTATCCTTACCATGAGTTTTTACGTTTCGACGAATATGACTGTTTTGGTATTTGTTTACGTATTGGCCCATACTATTTCCAATCAGCGCCCCTAGCGGATTGTGTCGGAACTTGGAAATAGTATGGGCCAATACGTAAACAAATACCAAAACAGTCATAGTTGTCGACACGTAAAAACTCATGGTAGGGGTACTTATGTCCTATATGAGTTCAATGAATTTGGGGTTAGCAGCAGCAGCAGTATAGGCTGAATTAAACAGGTGTCGTTGACAGGAAAATTAAGGTTGACATAAGGTTTTAAATATTTAAGTCAATTGTTAATAATTAATCTCTTTTATGTTTTGTCGAGCAAAGATCAAAGTTTGAAAAATTCTGCATATTATAAATTGTCATTTTTCGATTTTGGTAGGCAAAAATTAATGAAAGTTAATGAAGTTAAGTTAATTCACAATTGTTGAGGCGTCCGAGGTTCAAATCCCAGGCACGCACCTTTGATTTTCAAATTTATGTGCGTATTAGAAATTAACGATGACTTGCTTAAACGGCGAAAGAAAACATCGTGAGAAAACCTGCATACCTGAGAGATTTAAAAAAAATCTCAAGGGTATGTGAAGTCTACCAATACGCACTTGGCCAGCGCGGTGGACTATGGCCTAATCCTTGTCATTCTGAGAAGAGACCTGTGCCCAGCAGTGGGACAGTAATGAGTTGATGATGAATTCACAATTCTATCCCGGTTTATTTTTGGGCGGGTTATTTTAAATATTATTTGTTATAATCACCCAAATAGCTCGAAATATCCATTCATAAATCAAAGACAAAAAAACAGACAATCTAGTAGCTCGTAAGATTTTTATAACAACGAAAAAATTGTACAAAATTTCATTCAAATATGCTTAAAATTGTTATGGATATACAATAGAAGTTTGTTCGTCTACCGTGAAATTCTAAGGAAAATATAGTTATCTTGAAAGTAAAGTATGCCTATTAACTTTTTAGTGCAAATCATCGTTTTGTTGTAGGCACGACACTTCATTCAAGTATTTGATGCTGTGACTAATGGCCGGCGGCTATTGCCAAAAAACTTGCCACTTTTAGTTTTTGTCAGCTAATGAAAACGCACTGTTTATTTTACACCATTTTCCTCCTTTCTTAGTTTTTTTATAGAAATAGCAAATGAGTATGCAGTCTTCCTGATGGTAAGTGGTAACTGCCTTCTTTGTAACAGGAGTAGGTACTACCTGAACTCGATCATAGACCCGTGAGGGCTGAGTTTGTTAGGGTGATGTAGAGTAGGTTGTTGTAATTGAGGTAAGTTAGCCCAAATTCTTCACTGCAACGCAAGAGCTGCTTCATGATAGAAATAGACATGGCGGTGGTATTTTTTCGATTGAGCTATAAGATTCCACCACTGGCAAAATGGCTGCCATACTAACAATCAAAATAACAGACTTAAGTATGACGAAAAACACAGATCATTGCATTTTTACGTTCAGTAATATTAATATATATCTTTAATATCTTTATTAATATACTATAAAATATTAAGTATGAAAAAACACACAGAAAGTTGCATTCCAACATTCAGTACTATTACTACATATTTTTAATATCTTTATTAAGATATAAAATATTAATTGGTTAATATTAACTATGGTAACAAAAAACGCGGCATTATTTTAGTACCGTACATGGCAATAGTGATTATGGTGAGAATTTTGCAGAATTATTGTAGGATTACTTATAGGTCATTATAGTATACAAGTGCAAGTGCAAATTGAACAAAAACTCGATAATGCGGTAATAGATGCAGTGATGCATTATTCAGTGTAGATTAATTAATTTAATCATGGACGTTTAATTGAGTACTTACGATAATTAATGGTAGTGATTCTCGAAATGTTCTTATCATGAACGAAAAGTAATCAAAGTACACCTTTTATATCACTACTAAAAATAAACATATTTAATGTTCAGTTTATTCAATCCTTAACTAAAATATTTAGGTTCCCTGCATAAAAAAATGTGCGTATTCTCTTACTTTTGTAAAAAAATTATTGGCCAGGTGCGAGGTTGAACTCGCACACAGGATTCCGTATCACCAAACATTCATTTTTAGTACATGTAGATACAGAAATATATGCAATTTAGAGTGTCTAGAGATTTTTCTTTTAAGTTTTTGTTCCCATACTCACTCAGCCATACTCACGTTAATCAAAAAAATAAGGTGTCTATCTATTACGCTTTAAAAGATCTGTGTCAGACTAACAGACACCAAAGGCATAATAATCTGGTTCCGTTCTTACCCTTTGAGTACGGAACTCTTAAATAACATTAAAGTACCTACCACTACATTTTATTATACTTAGAACCTTTTTAAGTACGCTTTTTTTCCTATGAAACAATTAGACTTCATTTTTTGTTGGTCAATTTTAATTCGACATAAGTGACATATTATATTAAATAGCTTTGTTACTAATACATTGTTAGTCAATTAATAATGCACATTTCACGATAAATAACCTGTCATACTTTTAAACCCACTATACAGTTTAATTTGTCTATGAAAATAATTATGATGTTGTTAACAATAGTGCGGCTGATTGCAAAAAAGATGCGTGCGCGCAATGGAACGATGTCAGATCTTAAACAGCTGCTTTTTTACAACCGTCCGTCACAGTAGCAGAATTATTAGTAAGATTATTTACGATCTGTCAATTACATGTCTAATACAAATTTGTGTCTAATACGCAACATACTTAATACAAAAAACTCTCAGGAGCTGCTTTTCATTCAAATTTTGTAAAATTTGGAGTGCAAATACGAAATTACACTACGTCTTAAAGTTAATCTTTCAACTCTAGTTTAAAAATCAAAATTTCAAATTATAATATTTGTTTAGTTAACAAATTCTAGTAGGAGGGGAATAATTTAGAAATAAAGAAGCAGTCATGTATTGCGTGAATGACCTTGATTGATTCCCAAACCTTCCGGTTTTAAAAAGATAATAAAACCCGATGCAAATGCTCTGTTTCAGATCGCTAAAATGAAATTCCCAAGCATATTTTCAGTATAGCTTCCATAGCGGATGAGACAGAATGTGCTAAATTTAAGAGTTGCCCAAAGAAAGATGGAAAAGGTGATGTTGTATCTCATTAAGTGATTGTGTTAAAAATTATGGTATTCGAGATTAGAAGATAAGGGATTGGAAGAAAGAAGGAACTTAAGCAGGATGCCTAGGGCAATCTATTTCTGTATGTAGCCCCAGAAATATAGGACGGCAGCTTATGCGCTGGATGGATGATATAGCAAAAATAACAGGTTAAGATTGGACAATTGAAACCCAAAATCATAAAGAGAAAAGTACACTCAGTAATGGGTGGTGAAGGGTTGAGTGAAAATAAGAATATAAGTAGGCGACGGTAAATAATCTGCTGAAGTTATGGCGAATCTGTTAGTGTGTGGTGGATAACTATGTGCTTATGTATTTCCAAAAAAAAAATATTGAGAGGAGAGTGTTAATCCGATGAACCTACTAGATATTAACACTACTGTGACATTAGCAGCTATAATTGTGAATTTTAATTTCTTACGATAATGTGCAAATCGCAAGCACTTATCGCACAGTTGACATGCAATTTACGAATCGATTAATATAATCAACCTTTTTTTAAGTTCGACTATGTGATATATTCGATGTAAGGAGTACCTTATCATACACGGTTCGGGGTTAAAACGGCATATTAAAAAAGAAATTACTTACACACTACTTAAAGTAGTGAAATAATAATAAAATAATAATAATCTAAATATATATAACTCAAAGGTGACTGACAGACATAGTGATCTATGAACGCACAGCCCAAACCACTGGACGGATCGGGCTGAAATTTGGCATGCAGGTAGATTTTATGACGTAGACATCCGCTAAGAAAGGATTTTGATCAATTCTGCCCCCGAGAGGATAAATAGGATAGGAGCGATTATTGTAAAGAAAGTTACTCTGCCACTTTTGTTATCGAATTTATAAATTGTGCTTACATGTTATTTTGTTAACTTAGTGAAGTGAAATAGTAAATGTTCTCGGTCTATAAAAGTTAAGATTGAGTACAATTAATTCATAAGAATGATAAAAACATTATAATAGCTTGAATTATTTAACTGTACTTATGAATAATACTAATAATCGGTTTCTGTAACGATTATAAATGGAAAATAATTCTAAAGAGTGTATCTAAAGGTGAAAGCCTTAGAAGAGGATAACAAAAAATGTGGAAATGTATTTTAAGTATCTTATTAGTATGAATATGACGACAAAGCCGACAAGGGGTGTTTCGAACTGGGTAACTTTGAAAAATTCATTGCCTACTCCAAATATGGTACAAATTAAACAACCATGAATATTATATTTGTCTCGTTATCGAGTATTAAACTGCAGTTTTCATATTAAAATGTCAATAGGAATATTAGTATTTATATTAATAATGCATATTTATTCTTGTACACCCATATTATCATAAGGTAGTTTTTCATACGAAGGCGCGAACGGAGTCTGGCGTTTTTTGTTGATACAGAAACGTCGGAGTTATATTGCAGTGTGTATTAGATTATACAGTTTTATTTATATGTCACGAACAAAAAATAATAATTTGTACAACAAGCTTAATAGTCGCCGAGTTCCTCTATGAACCTACATATAATAGGCAGTTTATGTCTGAGACAAAACTTCTATACAGTTCTGGTAAATGGATAAAACAATAATGGTAGGGGAGCCCATGATGCTAAATGTGTAGAAACTCGAGCGTCATTGGGACCTATACGATTGTGTAGATTAGACGTTACAATGAAAAGGTTATATGATATTTTTCGATTTAGCTGGGTGTTTTCTTATTCTGACGATTTGAAAAAAAAATAGTATGAGGATGTATGAAGAATAATGTATTTTCCTAAAAATTAGCCTTTTCCTTTAGTTTGTGATTCATCATTATTTCCCAGGGATTCAAAATGACTATTTTTTCAGTACTTCGACGTGTGGTAATCGGCAGATTATGATGTTTCCCGTTTTCTAGCATTATTTCCTTTATATTAAAAAGAAAATTGACCGCGCTCGAGCATGTCCAGTGATCGATTTTTTGACTGTGCAATCTCAACAACAACAACAACAACATATTCTTTATTTGTACACCAAATATAAGCAAGATATAAAAACAATATATGAGACAGCATACAAATAGGCGGTCTTATCGCTTAGAAGCGATCTCTTCCAGACAACCTTTGGGATGGAGTTAAAGATATATGAGATCGTGAAAGGTAGGGTGTACACATACAGAAAAGAAATTATATACATAAATACATATGAATGATGTAGTAGAGGTAAGAAGAGAAACGTAAGAAGGAAATATAGGTTATGAGGAAGAAGGGATAAACAGAATGGATAAACAGAAGGGATAAACAATCTCCCCAAGATAGAAAGTTCATTTATGGTTTAGGATACTCTACAGGGTGTAAGGTATCTCCCATATCATAGTCTGACGCGCCCGAGATACTCCCGAAATCCCGTCTTGGGCTGCCCAACTATAAAAAGTATTTCTTTACTGTTGTCATGTTAACCCATTATTATGCACGGGTTTCCTCACCGACTGATAGATTTTTACACAGTTTTGAAAACTTATTTTCTCAAGGTTCTCACGCGCGTAGGCTTCTTCTCATAATTTTCTGCTGCTATTAAGGCAAACTTAAATTGATTTGTAACACGTAGATAACTTCAAAAGTTCAAAGATCTTCAGATTCAGAAGCTGAAAGTACTAAGAAATCACTGCTACCCCTGTTATATTATGTAATATTTTATTAAATACTCTATTACCTATATTCTGCGTAAAATTATATTGACTATACGTAGAGATTCCCACAATACCTCAGTTACTTACATAACGACCCATTAACGTACAAGACATTCAGTATTAGACAATAAAATTCCCAGTTTCCTAGTAAGGAAGTAAGATGTTTTTGCGTATATGCGTGCCCATTACCGACATTCATGACAATGTATGTACGTACTGCGAATGATTTTATAGCTATTATAAAAGTCATTTATATACTAACATAAACGTCTAACAATTGACATTAATTCTATTATCATAACTGCTGGCTAATACAGGAATTATGTTGTAACCATCCTAGACTAGCTGACATTTTTCTAATTGACTAAGTAAATGTAATCAACTAATAAAATGAATGGATGGTAACCTTTTCTCTGTAGTCTATATATAGACACTCTATTTATCATGTAACAAGTTATTTTTATAAATAAATGCATTAAATTTAGCTTTATTTTTAAATTAACGTTGGCCTAGTTAGAAGCGCTTGGTACAAAAAGAATAACTATTAAAAAACTTAAAAACAACAGAGCGAGTTAAAAATACATAAATTATTTCAGTACTCTAGTGTTAAGGTAATTTATAATTTATTTTATGTCATCTCAGTCAGTTATAAATATAGTGGTCATTAAAAAAATGACCATATTTTCCGCATGTCCGCAACAAATTTAAGTAATAACAAACCATCGCACGTTCACTTTCATCCAAATATGGTAGCAGATCCAACTGTTAGCAATAATTGAAACATTTCGAACAAAAGCGAGCATAAGACCGTTAATCGTCCTAGTCCAGTGGCCTTTGGCAACATCTGCTGTTTATGAAAATAGAAAAAATATCGTTTTCGATTGTTCTTTGCTAGTGGTGATATGCCAACTAAGGGGTTTGTTGATTTATGTTCATGCACGTAACGCCGATAATAAAACAAGTGGGGAATACATGCCATCGTATTACAGTTTCCGTACTCGACAAAAAAGGCTAACAATCATTTGAATCGAGGTTTTTATTCAACCGTAGCTGCTGTACTTCTCTATGTACACTTAGCTACACTTTTTCATAGCAAAGATGTTTTGTGAAATTAATGTCTGTTAACATATTACAGTTTAAGCACACGGCGCCGGCGCATGTCCACTACACACATTACCTGAAAATTACTGGTTTCTTGCATGTTGTTTGTTTCTATCATAGATTAGTAAAGATACTTCGCCACCTTGAAATTGAATGAAGCCACAAACGGCTTATTAGTAAGTTCTTTTTTTGAATTCTTGACAAATAAAAACATTTTTAGAGAAAATTTACGAATAAATAACTAATGCTGCGTAATTTACATAATAAATAAATAATTATTTCAAATATATTTTAGGGACATTTTAGCTCGGAGACGTGGCAAAACTGTTTACGCAACTATTTCAATTCTCAAAACTGGGTACATTTTCTTGTTAGGAGTGAGTAATCTTTACTTATCTATGGTTTCTATATATAACTAAGTTGGTTAAACTTTATATTTAAGAGGATTATATTTGCTTCGAAATATTGTGTGTTATTGGCACATCGTATTAGCTCAATTTAGGTGTAATTCTCCCAATAACAATAATAAAGATAGATACTGTGCTTACTGTTTAGTTCATATTACATTATGAGACGAACATAACTGACTCTAAGGTCGATAAAAGCCGGACTCGAATAAAGTCACAAATGCTGTATGAGGACTCTTATAATTAACATAAAGAAGACTAAAGTGTCTATCGAACTTTATATAGCCTGATTCATAATTAGGTGTCCAAAATGTCACTGTCAAAATTAACAAGAAACAAACACTTGAAAAAACTACCATTATCACATTTTAATTTTCTACCATTACCTTCACTACATTACATTCACCTTGTTTTTTTATTATTATTACTGTATGGAACGAAATTGAGGTAAAATAAATATTAGAAAATGTGAAGTGATCTTAATTTATTTGGATTATTATTTTATTATTGTTGCAGTAATTTAATATTGCCAAAAATAAGAAACTACCATTTGAAACGTATTTTCTTGATAGGTCAACACCTTTGTTTACATTTTGGACACCTAATTATGAATCTGACTATAGGTAGTTTATAAGATGTTAGTTAGATAGTAGTTGGAGAAGTTAGTTCTTTAAATGTTTTTAGTTTAGGAGGTCAAACTGACACCTGGTGTGATGATATCTGCTTACTATTGAACTATAAATGGAAACCCATTGCGTGTATACATAGATTAGTAAAGATACTTCGCCGCCTTGAAATTGAGTGAAGCCACAAATGGCTTATTATCGTAAGTTCTTTTTTTGAATTCTTGACAAATAAAAACATTTTTAGAGAAAATTTACGAATAAATAACTAATACTGCGTAATTTACATGAATTTACATAATAAATAAATAATTATTTCAAATATTTTAGGAATATTTTAGCACGGAGACGTGGCAAAACTTTTTTACGCAAGTATTTCAATTCTCAAAACTGGGCACATTTTCTAGTTGGGAGTGAGTAATCTTTACTAATCTATGCGTGTATAAGACAAAAACTTAGCAGTGGCAGAACAAAAAGCAAACCAAATAGAGATACACATGTCTATAAATATCCTAATTGAAAAAAGTCTAAGTAGACACATGTACTTTAGATTAATATCAAATTAAAATTACATTACTTAATTACAGAAATAACCATGATTACCATCGTCTCCATTTTTTACAATATAGGAGTAGCAGACGAGCAAGCAATCCACCTGATGGTAAGTGGCTACTGCCGCCCATGGACATCTGTCATCAATCCCAGATAGGATTATACATTCCCACCTGAGGTCGGCCACAGATGCGCCGCTACTCCTGAGGACTAAGCTGGAATGCCTCTGAAAAATGTGTTACCCTTCAAACCAGAACCCAGCAGCGCTTAATACTGCTTTTATTAGGCAGAAACATTCCATATTAATCGGATTTCTTATTTAACGTTATTAAGTTAAATAGATAATCTGTTAAAGTTTTATTTTGTCAACAATTTAAACCTAGCAAGCGGCGGTGCAGAGGGAGATGATACAGTATCGAACTAACAACTTTCAACTTGGGAAACAAGGTCATGTTATACTGTTATTATGCTACAGTTGAAAACGAGCCAAATCGGAATGAAACGTATCATTTTTGTACGTAATCTCGTATACCATCGTTTGTAAGTTATATTTTCTTTGATTTTATATTTAATTGCTTTAACTCGTAGATAATCTCGTAATTTATGAAAGATTTAAGCATCAACCATCTGATAAAAAAGGTTACTGCTGCCCGTGGACATTATAATCAACTACACATGGAGTAGAGTACCCAAAGTCTGCTATGGATGCGTTTTTACCCCTGAGGACTAAAATGGATGTTTCATATAATATCTTACAACAACCTTTCAATTTTAAAAGCAGCACTGATAGCTGTTATTCGCTGTTACACTGTCTCCGGAGTCAATCAATTAAGGATACACACACCTACACCTAAAAATTTTTTTTAAAATCTCGGACACAATAAAAACGTCGGATGAAAATCATCGTAGCTGCCAAAAATGCTTACCATATCTGATTTAAATCTAACTAATTACAGTTTTCTTGATTGATAATCACTAGACTTTGTCCTTAAAAATAAAAAAAGTCTCTATTGCACACACTGCGCTCTAGATGTTAAAAATACGAGAACAAAAATTGATTAAAAAAAGCAACACATGTGGTAGAATGGAATGTTTGAATTTGTTATCTCACATTGCTAGCAATTGGTATTACATTTCAATACATTATACCAATACGCAACATCAGCGTCTTAATGAGTTATATTGAAATCCAGTGTTTCGTTTCAACTATAATAGTGAACACAACATCCATTGACAGCTCAGCATTGTGTGAGGGATTTGGTCTCTAATGCACCGCGCAAGCTATGTGCAAATTGGTAGACTTGTCGCATCTTTTATAATTAAAAACCGTTTATACGTAAAGGTTTCTCCGCGTTGTTTTCACCCTTGCTGCAAATGATTTTCAATTTAGAAAAAAATCGAGGTGTATGTCAGGGAACCTCGACCTCGACCGTAAGGCTAGACTTTAAGGCATTTTTATACACAATAACGTATCTTTATCAGTGTTACCAAATACTATTATTAAAATATATAAAATTATATCTCCTCATCTAACGTTCTCAGGGAATGTAAATGCAAATGCTATTTTTAATTTCATACTTAGGGTACTAAATAATAGTTCCCAGATATAAAGAATCTTATTACCTACGAACGGTGAACATGAAAGGCTGGGAAAATTTTCATAGGCCTTGTATAGGTGTGAGTCATTAGACGAATAACAATTTATGTATACGTGAATGCCAAACACCGGTTATTCGAGTCTGTAGACTAAAGTCTAGACGAATAGAAGGTCACGCTAGACGGTGGAGTCTCGTTTGGCTATTTAAATAATTATCACTACATAGACGCTGTTTTTGCGTACGTTTTGAGGAATAGCTGTAATTAAAGCCGAAAACGCATTTCACTTAAATAAAATTTATAAAGTGATATTTTTTATATGCAAAAGAAGCAGCGAATATGTATGTAATTAACTAGATATACTTGCGGCTTCACACGCGTGGAATTAAAAGAATAAATGTATGTAACTGTTTATAATATAGAAGTAGCAGACGAGCATGCAATTCACTTGATAGTATTGACTGCTGTCGCGTATGGACATCTGTAATCAACCCCAGGTAAGATTAAATTCCTATCTGAGGACGGTTACAAATGCGTTGCAGCACCTAAAGTCTAAGTAGAAACCACACCTTTGAAACCAGGAAATAACGGCGCTTAACTCTGCTGTTATTAGACAGAAATAGGTGCGGCAGTGGTGCCTCTGATACCAACATTTCACCAGTTACACAATGTCATCAATGTTTTGTAACGTTCTCAAGATTTGTTCAAAGTTCTCGTGAAAATAAATGTGCCTCTCCAAACCCTTCAATTCAGAAAACAGTAGCCTTACGCGGTTTCATGGACATTTTTATCATATTTATTATATTTATAAGTTTTTATTTGTAAATAATTTTGCGAATTCAAGTTTTTCAAACGGTAGAACGAGTCAAATCTAATCACTTGCCATTGCCAGACGCAGACTAGCATTTGCATTTTAAATTAGCAATCTTTTCAAGGTTTTTGTTTTGTAAAAAATCTGTTTTGGCTAATTTTAAATGCAATTTACGTTTCATTCTATATATATGAAGCTATGCGCCAGTGCACATTAGGTCGGCCCGACAGTTTTACTGGGACTACGAATGTAGAATGCATATTTTTATAAGTATTTCAATAGTTTGAATGGCAGAACCTTCTATCGTTCGACTCCGGCGGCATCACCGCCGCACCTTTCTACCTAATAACTGTTAAATGCCGTTGTGTTCTAATTTGAAGGATGTATTAAGGGAGACGTACTCTTTTCCTCAGAAGATTAGGTCATTTCAGTTTAGGTCTCAGGGGTCACCCCTGCGCCACTGCGCATCTGTGGTCGGCTTCAGGTAGGAATCTAATCTTATCTGGGGTTGATTACGAAAGTCCTAGGGTAGCAGTAGCTAATTACCAGATGACGGACTGCATTGTCCGCTACTCTTATTATATAAAAAAGTGCTATTGAATTAATAGAACCCAATTTTACCGTTCTATTATGAATATTGCTACTGAAAGGTATGATATGCCTTTTTTCATCCAACTCATTTATCGTCCCTGTAAAACTGTTGGGGTGACATAATGTTAACTGCTATTATAGGATAGCGACGGAAATCACAATCGAGAAAACTCTCGCGATTCCTTACGCGGGCATTGTCGATATTTGTATTTAGGCAGAAACTCAAGTCCTTATCGGAACAAGTTACTTTTTATTATAATATAGGAGTAGCAGACGAGCATGCAGTCCACCTGATGGTCCACGTTTAAAACATTTACTTGCTGTAAGGACCACTAATTGAGGGAAACTCCCATCAAACTTGCTCATTTCCTAGTTGTGTAGCCGTTTGCATTGTTAAAGTTTAAAACTACATACGAGTACATTATTTATATATGTACGTACTGACTGCAAGGCTTTAACTATCGTGTATGTAAATTAAATTATTATTGTGTTAACATATTCATTGGGAACAACCTTGAGTTATATTTGAAAAGTATATTTAATGTAACTAGAAGTTAGGCATATTAAGATCACTGCAATCCATGGATACCGGTCGCCGACCTCAGATGACCACTGAGACCTAAACTGAAATGACCTAATCTTCTGAGGAGAAGAGTACGTCCCCTTATTACACCCTTCAAATTAGAACACAACGGCATTTAATAGTTATTAGGTAGAAAGGTGCGGCGGTGATATTTAATCATATCTAGGGTTAATACCAGTTGTCCAAAGTTCGAATGTCCATGGGTGGCAGTAGCCACCTACCATCAAGTGTACTGCACGCTTGTCTGCTACACCTATATTATAAAAAAGCGAAGAAATATAGCGACAGTTTCAATGTTCCACCCACGATTTCTAAAATATTTGTGCAACTAAAAACTTAATGATTTGCCTAAACGCATTCTCTAGTTCTGCCTGCTTAAATTATTCCTGTAGATCCGGTCAATAGCCTTCTCAAAATTTATATCTTAATTTATTTTACGAGTGTCTGGAATATGTGAATACTTTTATATGTATGTTTATGCATTCCAGTACATACATTTTTCGCCCACACATTTCTGAGCCACGTTTGTATATTTCATTAACAAATCTATTTGGATTTACTTAGGCTTTTGAACAACAGTTGCTATTTTTACTATTAAGATACTAACTGTTTGTCTGTATGTCGGTCTGTTTGTCCTTTATGCTTCGCTCAACCATTAATGTGATTGCCATGAAATTTTAAGTTGTAGAGAACGTGTACCGTGAAAGATACTAGCACAGTATACAGGTGTCCCGTAAGTACCATGACAAACTTGGGGAGAATATAGGTGAGGGTCGAACCTCTCCGAGAAAAAAATACCATAGTGAAAATGTCACCATTTTTGCACTATCGATTGATTTATATTTTTTGAAAAGTTCAGCCCATCTTTTAATCAATTTACATTTCAATATGGTAAACCAACTATCTGATAATATTTAACAGAAAAAATAAACACTGTATCATCGAATTTGTACCCACAGATAATAAAAGAAGATGAAGAGGGCTGAATTTTCCAAAAAATATAAAACAATCGATAGTATAAAAACGGTGACACTTTTACTGAGGTAATTTTATTTCTCAGAGAAGACAGACCCTAACCTTTATTCTTCCCAAGTTTGTCGTGGTACTTACGAGACACCCTGTATAACGAATGGTGGCGTGCGTGTAGACACAAATTATAATTGAATTGAAACAAAAATGTGTTTAAATCAAATTAATTTTGTGAGTGCATATCGTTGGTTACATTTTGGAAAATATGATACTTATGTACATGATAGATGGCGTTAATGTCGAGATTTTGTGGCAGTACAACGCCAACCGAGCCACTAGTATAGTAAAAACACAAAATTGTCCGAGCAATCGACATAGTGAAGGTGTCATTTTCTGCAAGAAAAAAATAATTACCGACTTAAACATTTAATTGGATCATTATGTGTTCGATTACCAGGCGTGCGTTTTCAAATGGTTTGTGTTTTTTAATATTAAAACGTTGGTAAAGTTCAAAGTTGAAACTTTTGAATGTATGGTATTCTTAATTGCTGCAAGTTTAATAGCAGCTAAGGACATCATACTTAAAATTTTAATTTACTTACTTAGGCCTTATTCTACATGCCTTTAGTCACAAGTAACCGTTACTTGTATATATTTTTAGAACGTAGACAATTATGATATTTTTTTACCCAACTGTGGAACGTAATGTTTTTCGAGCGCGTGTAATCTTATATATAAAATTCTCGTGCCACAATGTTAGTTACCGTACTCCTCCGAAACGGCTTAACCGATTTTCACCAAATTTTATATTCATATTCAGTAGGTCTGAGAATTTTTCATACCCCTAAGTGATAAGGGTTGTTCACCCTTAACATTTTTTTATTAATAAGGCAACACAATGTTTGCCGGGTCAGCTAGTACGTATATAACTGTATATGTATATCTTATTCTTTGGCATTTCATGCAGTCCAAACGGCTTGAAGGATTTTAACAAATAAGACGTCGTTGGAATCGTCTACACTGTAAGAGTGACATAAGCCTTATTTTTAAATAGCCTAGATTCTTATTTTTCTAATTAAGGACGTATAAGTATGTAATCTTAACAAACTATTTCCTTCATAGAGAAGCCACGTCTAATCTTGTGTCGGTAGATATGTGAAGAACAAAAAATCAGATAGGTAAATAATTTTGTTTCCACATTTGTATTCGCTACAAGAAAATATGTAAATTATGTTGAAAATTATTACCATGACCTTATTAAAGTTTACAGTTAGCTGTAAATTATCACTATAAATATTTGATGACATATTTTGAACGACTATACGTAATAATCTTTTAAATATTTTACCTGTTTTATTACTTAGGAAAAAGGATAAAAAATACAGATATTTATAAAAAGAACCGTTATCTTACAATATTAAGAAAATATCGTATTAAATCTTTGTAGCTGAATACAGAGCTATATCAAAGCCAAAAGAAAATACCATACACAAAATCCATAAATCCTTATCCTTACTAATCCTTACTAATATTATAAATCCGAAAGTAACTCTGTCTGTCTGGTTGTCTCTTCTTCACGCCTAAACCACTGAACCGATTTTAATGAAATTTTGTACAAAGATAGTCTGAGACCCGACAAAGGACATAGGATAGTTCTTATCCCGGAAATCCCACGGGAACTAGGAATGGTGATCTAAGATCGATTAATCGGAGAATCGATCTTTTTAATCGATATTAGTAAGGATTGAATCGTAAACTATGCATTTAATCAAGTGATGATCTTAAGCAAAGTTGAAGGTACGAATTTTCAGTTTTATGTATGTTATATTATTTTCTTTTAAACGCGAGCGAAGCCGCGGACAAAACCTAGTATTTAATATTCTAATTCATCGGTGTACCTATCCGATAAATATTAAGCAAGCTTGGTCAGATGTCTAGATGAGGTTGAGATTTCATTAGAGCTTTACTGTAATAACACGGTGGGTCGATAGATTTAATATCCGCTAGAATTTCGTTGATCGCCGGCGGCTAGTGGTGGGACCTCGTGTAAACATGGGCACGGTAAGCGCCGGACCACGGCGAGCCTCGTGGCTAGTGTTGGAGGCGAGTGTCGGGCCACTAGATTTCTAGAAACCAAAAAGCGGACCACCTGAATCATAAATCGTTAAAATAGATATATTACAAGTGTCTCTCAAAACTCTACTCGACTGTTATAAGGAAAAAAATGGTGTATCGGTGGTGACATTGGTATCACGGAGGTTTTTATCACCCTTTTACCTTTAATATCCGGGCCACGAGATCTCTAGAGTTTCAAACGTGTCCCCTTTTTACTACATTTTTCAAATGAGAACACGCTATGAATATTATAAGGCAGAAGTGAGTGTAGCTGTGGAGACACCGTTGTTAAACCTCGAAGGCCTTTACAATCTTTCAAGTTTCATAATAAATGATTTTAACCATCGTTATTTACTATTCACGAGTATTCTGGACATCTTTTCTTAGAAAAAGACTTTCGAAGATAACTTAGATACAAATAAACCTCGTACAGCGTTTGTCTGTATACAGTGTGAAAACAGATACCACAAATTCGTTTCAATTTAATTTTTATCAGAGAAGAAAAAGATGATTGACAAAATTTGCATCCACCTTTTTTAAGCAACAAAAGTAGTGAACGAGCGTGAAGTCCGTCTGATATTAAGTTGTCACTGTCAAAGAATTAAATACATTCCACAAGATGTTCAGTACCCTTACCAGGAGTTTTTACGTTTCGACAAATATGACTGTTTTGGTATTTGTTTACGTATTGGCCCATAGTTCTGATATAATTCGCTAAGGGCGCTGATTGGAATTTGTCCTCCTCCTGTACTCCTGGTAAGGGTACTGTTTAGTCATGTTTCAGTATTTAGTGTAGCTATCCAACACTATAGACTCTACTATGAATTGTCGATATTAGGGAATTGAATTATTGCAGTTTTTATCTGAACACAGGGAGTGCTAAAGGTCACAAAAACAATATAATATGTATTTTCAACCGGAAAGGTACTGGCGTCTCACCTATTTGTAGCGTGAAGCAGCTTGCATTTCGCTGGAGTTTGTTATTGGCTTTATTACGAGGCGACCTTCTTAGATCTCAGAATTTGCAAGGCATCTGTGATCAGTTTCATATTAAACTCCTGTTCTATATGAAATTGCTTATATCAATTGCTGAAAATTACCACTTACTATCAGATGTACAGCAGGTTTACCTGCTTCTTCAATCTTATAAGAAAAGAGTTGTTATATTGAAAAAGTTAAGTGGCCACTAGTTGTGAGTCTTCATGAGTACCTCCGTCCCCATTTCTTTGTTTCTTTAGATGCTGTGACATTTGTAGCTAAATTTCTAATATCAGATCTGTACCCTTACCAGGAGTTTTAACGTTTCGACAAATATGACTGTCTTGGTATTTGTTTACGTATTTGCCCATACAAACTCCAATCAGCGCCCCTAGCGAATTATATCAGAACTATGGGCCAATACGTAAACAAATACCAAAACAGTCATATTTGTCGAAACGTAAAAACTCCTGGTAAGGGTACTGAGCATTTAAAATTCTATGTCAGTTCATCACCATACTAATTGTAAAAATTCGAACGGATAAGCAAGCAGCATGCTAGTGAAATAAGATATTTTGAATGAAAAGTGCACAAGTTATTACTCTGTAGTGACACCTGTAAGTATCGGGTAATAAATTCTGAGATATTTTTACTTAGCCGGTCGCTTCGGATTTCGTTCTAATATTACAGAGCCGTAATGGCTAGGAAGGCTTTTAATATATTTACTAATGCGAGTAGTAGCAACTTAACAGAAATAATTTTATTGAATACCTTAGAATTGTATTAAATACGAGACGTTTTCTCTTTACTTTTCGTTTCACTTTATCTTTTAAGCACAGAGTTTAATTAACATAGTCAGTTATTTTTCCGTTGATACTTAGTAAAATGTAGAAAAATAAAGAAAACTGGCTAGTTGAATTCTCGGGAAGTTCAGTAGTCGGGATAATATTAACAATAAGAATAAGTTTAAATGATAAAAAAAGATTAAACCTGAGCTTTTAAAATGTCAATCTTATATTTGAAAAGCTACATAACTTATTTTTATCGAATTATAAGCAATAAAAGATTTAATACACTATTAAATATTTTCATAATCGGCTCTACATCAGTCTATTTTTATTCAGTACCCTTAGTATGAGTTTATACAAAAATGACTGTTTTTGTAATTGTTTACGTTGTTGCCCATACATTTCCAATCAGCGCCCCTAGCGGACTATATCAGAACTGATTGGAAATGTGTGGAAAATACGCAAACAAATACAAAAACAGTGCTTTTTGTCAAAACGGAAAATCTCATACTAAGGGTACACGGGTTACATGTAATGTAAAACTGCACTTAACATACTCGTAATGATTGCTTAACGTTTTACTTCTATTACAAAAAAGTTTAAGCGCGCACGCATGTTTCGTGGCCTGACCCGCGGCATGAAGCGCGTGCACCGTTTTCAGTCAAAAACAACGCCGTACCACGACTACGATAGTGTAGCCGCAGCCTAACCGCCGCACAGTCTAGTGCACAGCATACGGGACCCGTAGAGACGAAATACAATACGCTAAGGAAACTATCGGAACTATCCTTTATTCTAGAAACTTCAGTATGAAACAACGTTGACGAAAATAAAACTTAAACCAAAAGTTCCAATCGCAATAATAAGCCATGGCGTAGAATTATGTCATGATTTCTTTATTGTTTACGACGAACTTAAATTTTTAGATTAAGTTTAAAAAAAATAGCAAAATACTTTTGTAAACGTCTCTTATAATAAAATAATAATATATTATATACCTACTTCAATGTTAAAAATTAAATTTTATTTCTGTGTTAAATTTACTGAACATTACAATAGGTACACTGACTGACAATAGTAATGTATTGGAAACTACTGAATGATATCTCTTTGCTAAACGAAATAAATCCAAAAAATCATTAGTCACAACCTGAAAAGAGTCTATTTGGAGTATTATTTGGTTTACTGCATTTTTTTTTTCGTCTGCTGTCATTCAGATTCTTTTGATTCATTGTCGTCGTATTTCCGATATCAATTTAAAATTGTTCGCTCTTACGGTTAACATTAGTAATATAATAGAGAAAAAATATATCGACGAGACATTAGAAAGTTCTTATCTGTGCAACTTTTTCTTGTGGGTGGTAGTGAATCCGGTTTTGCAACATGCTAATTTCTAGAACGGTTAGGCGTGATATAAAATTCAAGTGGTAGGTCACAGCTATGCATATTATGCATATTGTTGGACGCACCAGTAAACGACGAATTATTGGGTAGAATGTCTATGCTTTCATTTTGATAGGAGTGGTCAAATTAATCTTGTGATAGAACCCTCAGATATTTTAGGTATTTGTAAAAATTTGGAATTTTGGAATTAGCTACAAAGATTTATGAGATACTCCCACGGAATTCAGACTACATTGTTTTATTTGTTTGTTATAACGCGATTAGAAAGTAATTTAATCTTCATGTAGATAATTAAAAAAATACCAGACTGCGGAGGGTAATGTCTTTTGAGTGTATGTACGAGTATATATGTCTCTATACGTGTATGTTGTTTCGGACGCTCTGCAGCCCAAACAGCTTTAACATAAATGTCGACAGAATTGCTTAAATTATTGGAGTGACATAGGCTATATTTTTATGCCGTCGGCATTTTTGTTTTTGTCAATTTTTAATTAGTTTTTTTAACGTATAATGAAGATTATAAAATGTTAATATAATAAACAAATGACTTAGCGAAAGATGTGATTGTTATTGCCAAGTTAGTACGGGAATATAAAATTTATTTTTTGTCTAAATATTCATACATTTTTGACGACCGACACAATTAGATGCAATTATTTTCTATTTAGTTTTCTACGCATAGGTCAACGTTTAATGGCTTCATGCGGTTAGACTTTCACCACTTAAATTCAAGAAGCTTACATTCACGATTTGCATACTTATGCAGTTTATGCGGTTAAAATAAGCTGCTTTCAAATTTTAGTCGGATGGAGAGTAGAATTTTGATCGATATAAAACAAGTTACTCAAACATTTATTAATAAAAAGCATAAAAAATATATTTTAATTATACTATTTCAGAAATAAAATTTTATCGCCCCAGTTTACAACAAAATTTAAATATCTCAAGGCAGACTTCGAGAATCGTCGCGCGACAAACGCAGCATTTCATGAATCATTTTCTAAAATAGTAAAAGTAGTCCTAAAAAGTTTCATGCTCATGGCTCGATAAATAACAAGTGTTTATTTTTCGATTGTATCACTTTTCGTCTAGTAAATAAAAGTTTGCAACAATGAGTGTTACGCTTGGTCTGCTAGTCATAATCGATCGCCCGATGCGTGTCAAATCGCGGATCGGTGTGCAACTGCATAGTGTTTTTGTTCTACCGTGTTGGAGGCGTGGCGGGAAAAGTTGCACATTATTTACGACGGCCACGAACTCGATGCGGCGATAAGGCGCGTCGCAGACGCCGCGTCACGATCTCACTATCTCCCGCCGATATTGAGGCTGTAATAATAGTATTAAACATCCTCGTCGCGTCGGTGCGGCAGTGGAAGGCCTTAGAATCGGAAAGTTAAGATGATCGAACTTTTAAAGATGTTATCATACATCAGTGTTTTACGTAACGCACTACACGTGCGTTGTTCTATTGAAGAGTACACTTAGTATGAGTTTTTACGTTTTTACAAAAATGACTGTTTTATATTTGTTTGATAATAACAACAATAGAATGATCATAACAGTATCGCTAATTATTCCCTAACGGCAACGAATATATCATTAAATGAATTTGAATGTCTGCTAATGTTTTAATTTCTAATAACTTTTTCATTTCTTTCTTTTAATATAGGTACCTATCTTTTGTATCACCTTTATATAAATCGATAACGACTTCTATAATACTATGTATTGTGATATAATTGTTTAATTAAATCTTTCATATTATTTGAAACGTATTTTAATCAAACTTCTCAAAATAAATTAAGATAGGTAGCGAAATCTTCGTGGTTCCATCAATTACTATTTGGTGCACTTCTTGTTTTTATGAGAAGTCAATTATTAATCGGAGTGAATCTTAATTGAAATGTCATGTAAGGTACAGCTATGTCTTTGTGGACGTTACAATTCAAGTTTATGAAAAAACAACAAGGTTTTGTAGATAACTAAAATTAAAGCCCACGGCAGTTATTACTGGAAATTTTCCTGTTTTGTTGATGACCTGAAATTGATCATCAATACGGAACTCATGATTTAAACTGTACATATAAAAATTAATGTAAATCTGTATGTCTGTTCTTTGCCTTTACTACATCTTTTATTTGATCCCCATAAAATTTAGTATTTTTCAAGACTGAAGTAGCTAATGAGTTTGCAGTCCACCTGATTGTAAGGGACACTATTACCGTAAGTAAACATTTCTGTAATCAATTCCATGTAAAACTTTGGTTCTACCTGAAACCGATTACAGATTCGTTGACACTCTCATTGTGATTCACAGTCTTAACATCGTCCTACAATTCTAAAATTGTCGCATCGTATGCCAGCATTTTAAACCCTCAGTAGAACCCTCCGTGGTTCGACTCCGGCGACATAATCGCAACACCTATTACTGCATAATAACAGCAGTGTCTAGCGCTGCTGTGTTCTGGTTTGAAGGGTGTGGTAAGGGAGACATACTTTTCCGAGGCGTTCCATCTTAGTCCTCAGTCCTTAGTCCTCAGGGGTCGCGGCGCATCTGTGGCCGACCTTAGGTAGGAATATATAACCCTCTCTGGGGTTGACTAGATATGTTCATGGGCGACAGTAGCCACTTACCATCAGGTGGACTGCATGCTCGTCTGCTACTCCTATAAAAAAATGGTCGCATCATATATGATAGGAAATCAACCGGCATCAAACCCATGTCCTGATATGCAGGAAGCGCCTTACGGTAGAAATAAAGGTGTCGGTGGTCTCTCCACGGCCGAACCTTACATACTCCACCTTCATAATAATAATAGAATTGTATATCATTTAGTTTAATTAATAATTGAGGTAGGTATGTGCCAAATTACCATACTACAAAATATAAGTAGCTTAATTAAATTGTTCTCCAAGTCACGTTTACGAGACTGGGGTCCGAGTCCCGTGACGGAGGAAGGGTTTGCATACCCATTGGACGTTCTTGTCAGTATTCTGTAGCGCCACCTTCGAGATAGTTAAAAACTAAATTATCTTAGAAATGTATTTGAGTCGCTCCAGCGCATATCTTCCTTAAAAGGAAGCTCCATACGTGAGGCGCTTGTTACTAATGTCATAATAATTTCTTGTCTGTTTGTTTACACTATGCGATATACTTCTTTTAATAAGCGTTAATATGCTTGATTGCTAAAAATGTTAATGGTAGTCGGTTTTAATTGGAATACGTTTTTCTTGATCAATGTACATCCTTCTAGTTATACTAATGATTCTCATTGCTACATATTTTGCATAATAAGAGGAGTGTTCAGCGCAGCTGCGTTCTGGTTTGAAGGGTGTGGTAAGTTTCAGCTTAGTCCTCTGGGGTGGCGCATCTGCGGCCGGCACGTGATAAGGAAGACATACTTTTCGAGGCATTTCAACTTATTCTTCAGGGACATCGCATCTGTGTCCTTGGACGGCAGTAGCCATTTTTCTTCAGGTGGACTGCATGTTCGTATGGTACTCCTTATTATAAAACAATCTTGGTTACTCGTGACCATAACATATATACAAAAATATTTTAATGCAAAGTACGTGCATTTAATGCATTTTTGCAAAAATATATAATGAAATTAGATCATAAGAATAGGGATTTATGTATGAATCCGATTTTAGTTTTAAAGGAAGTAATTCAAATAAGTATGCATTATTCAAATATATGTATATTTTTTCATTTGTTGTGGTGGTAGCGTGTAATTAAAAGTAAATAAGTGCGTGTAATAGTATTATCTACAAAAAAGGTTGCATATTAATATTAGTTCCATGATAGCTATAGAACGTCTTAAATTTAAAAAATCTATGGTAACTATAGACTATATTGATGGTATTAGTATTTCACAACTGTATACAATAACCTCAAATTAAGGCAGTGATAGCCTAGTGGTTAAAAACTCGGCCTCTGGATCGAGGGGTCCGAGGTTCAAATCCTAGACACGCACCTCTGATTTTTTTAAAGTTATACATGTGCGTATTAGAAATTAATTATCATTGCTTAACGGTGAACGAAAACATCGTGAGGAAACCTGCATACCTGAGAGATTTATCAAAAAAAGAAATCTCGAAGGTATGTGAAGTCTACCAATACGCACTTGGCCAGCGAGGTGGACTATGGCCTGATCCTTCTTACTCTTAGAGGAGACTCGTGTCCAGCAGTGGGACAGTAATGGGTTGATGATGATACAATAACCCCACAATATTATTTTAGTTTAATAAAGGTACCTACACACAGGAAAATGAGCTTGCACGTGTGAATTTAGGCATGTTATTATGACACGAAGCCATGACCAATCATTTTTTGACGCGGCATAAAAACACGTGGTCCTTACAGATCGTATTCTTAGAAACCGTCAGATGTACCTATGAGTACAAGCAGGGGTATAAACACGTAATAAGTATAAACACGAGTTATAATAAATATTTCGTTCCTCATATCTAACTTTTAGTAAAAAGTGATATCCTCGTGGGTTAAATGTCGTCAACGCATTACTATCCCATTGCTAGGCTCGCGACTCCTCTCAGAATGAGTAGGATTAGGCCATAGTCCACCGCGCTAGCCAAGTGTGTTTTGGCAGACTTCAAATAACGTTGAGTTTTTTTGATGTGAAACATCTATAGCCGTACGTAAAACCGATTTCTGGCGTGGCGACGCATGCCGTGGCGAGGCGTCGCCACGCTATACGATGGTATATATATACAGTCTATATGCAGTAGTGTGTACGGTGTGGCGACGCGTCGCCATGCGCAAAAATCGTAATATTTTATTTTATCATTATGACATATTTAGGTACTATCACAATATGTTCTTTTCTGCATCTTTACATCTGCCAGGCGTCCCGTGACGGCTCACATTGTTTTTTTATAAATCTCACAGGATTCCTCATGATGTTTTCCTTCATCGTTTAAGCGAGTGATTATTAATTTATAACACATACATAGGTAACATCTGAGGTGCCTCGAACACTCGAACCCTTCGAAAGAGAGTAGTGGTTTAACGGAGAATAGTTCTGAGTGCCCCACGCACCCAGACAGACAGGCAGGTATCTGATTTTTCGAAGTTACATCCGAATTAGAAATTTATTACTAATCATTGTAGACGAAAATATGGATAAAATAGTCAAAAAACAATCAGCTAACTAACTAAGCAACTATAGTTAGCAAAAGACAAAAGAAACCTGTCTTTGAACTAAGGAACCTTGAATAATATTTAAATAGTTGCACAAATTAACGTAAGCAGTTTTGAAAATGTTCATTAAAGGATTTGTATTTAAAATTTGAAGAACTCAAAGGAGAATGCCCATTCATGGTACTGATTTTTCTCATGCGTCAAAATGAAAGTAATATTAAAATTATTTTTTGATTTTTTTACATAATTTGTCGATCAGAATAGTTTCTTTGAACAGGGGATTCCATTTAAGATAAAATAAGACGAAATGTTGATTGTTGTTCTTAAAAATTAAAATGGCGGAATTTTATACTCGGAATTCAATATGATCTATTAGTGTTTTGACTAATGATTTTTCTCATGCATCAAAATGAAAGTAATATTAAAATTATTTTTTGATTTTTTTACATAGTTTGTCGATCAGAATAGTTTCTTTGAACAAGGGGGTTCCATTTAAGATAAAATAAGACGAAATGTTGATTGTTGTTCTTAAAAATTAAAATGGCGGTATTTTATACTCGGAATTCATTATTTTAGGTTTTTAGGATTATTTTAGGTTTTTTTACCTACTACCTTTAAAAGTAAATGGAATATGTTAATCGAACTACATTATAGGTACCTACTATCAGTTAAAACCGACCATCAATCTATCGTCGGATATTTTCGATTTAGAGGTTATGTAACATTTCGGTAAATAACTTCAGAACCCGGGTGCTGATCTAAAAAATAATTATTGGTGGTAGTATTTGGTTAATTATACATCGTCCACAACAAGTTTCAATTTGATGCAACTCTGGACGGCGGTCCATACTTTCATGGGCATTGTCCTTTATGTACCTACTTTATAATAATGACTCATTTAGATTATCGGCGAACTATTCGTTGACTAACTTGCCGAATAAATCGTGCATGAACCAGAATATGAAGTGACCCCTTCGCTTCGACTATATTCAGGGCGAATCAAACTACTAGTATTTTGATTCACACCAAGAAATCGACACCATGCGAAGACGGATACTTTCTTTGCGAGTATTGAATAAACCCGATGTGGATTCATCTGTAAATGTACTCGGCAAATATCTAAATAAGGCATAAAATAATTATGTATGCTTATCAGTCACTATATTACTAGTCATATTTAACGAGGTGAAATTAAGTAATGTTTTTTTAATTATTGACATATTTTTTTAAATAAAATAATTATCTTTACATATATTTTTTTTACTTACTTTTCTAAGCTTTTCTAAGCTTATAATTTATAAGGAAATGTTCCATAAAAAGTTGATCAAAAAATAAGAAAAAGAAACAACTATAAAACTAAATGAAATTCTGTCTTGGTTAAACAAAGATAAATTATAAAGCGCTTTTACTATTATATATATTATATTACATCTTATGCTCTTCATATTATTTATTTGCTAATTCATATTATTTATTTGAGTGGATTATAGAGTTTAGTGGATTATAGAGTTTTAAAATCGGAGCCAACGTCGTCGTGGTCATCGTCAAGTCAAGTTATCCCACTGCTAGGCGAGTCTTCTTTCAGAGTGAAAGAGTAAGGCTATAATCCACCAGGCGCTGGCTTTATTATGTGAAATGCTAGGTAGACTCCACACACCTTCAATAACTTTATTTTAAAAATCAGGTAGGTTTCCTCTGAATGTTTTTCTTCACGAATGATAATTAATTATAATAGCCACATAACTTTGTAAAAATCAGATATGAGGTACTTTTGCGGAAACGGGACTCAATAGTTTAAGGTCAAAATTAACATAAAAGTAATTATATACACTGCACGTGTATTTTGTAGCGATTATATGTAAATATATGTTTAAGTAGAAGCTAATTATTACTCGTCAATAATGTCAATAATTAATCTTAAGTGATTTTTGTCTACCCCAGTTCGAAACTTCTCAATTCAGAAAGGCTAACTTTGTAAATTTCATACTTTACTGGGCAAAAATTTGGTAGGTTTTCTTATTGTTAGGGTAACGGTAACTTGTAGTATTAACAGATGTCTACGTAATAATATTAAGCATAGGCTTCGATATAGCTCTTAACAAAGCTAGCTAGGGGAATCAGTATAGGAGTTTATGTCGACAAATTTCAGAGACTATTGATGACAGACCCTCTCTTAACATAACAAAACTATTTTTCGCCTACATTAACGACGTTGACTAAGCAACTGCTTTCGGATATGGATCATGGATAATCTTAATTTAGTCATCTTTATCTCCACAGTTTCGCAAGCTCGGAGGATTATGGCTTACACCCCACTTTGGGGGGAGATCCATACCCAGCAATGAGACATTAATAGGTTGACGACGAACTAACGGCTGGTTTTATTATTAACTAGCTGACCCGGCAAACTTTGTACCGCCTCAAAATCTATTTATCAAATATATTTCATATAAAATATAGCCTATGTTACTCGTGGATAATGTAGCTTTCGAATGGTGAAAGAATTTTTAAAATCGGTCCAGTAGTTTTTCAGCCTATTCGTTACAATCAAACAAACAAACAAAGTTTTCCTCTTTATAATATTAGTATAGAAGTATAGATAATGAGCTTAAATGATTCAGGCATTTGGCGGCAAGAGATACATCTACGAGTGGCGTAGCTTATAAGAACCAAGTTTAACTTTAGCCTACTACGCTGGCGGTTCAGGTTCGAATCTTAGAAATTCCAGAATTTGTGAAGGCACCTGTGTCCTGTATATTTAAAGTTTTCTTCTTTTGATTATGTACAAGTATGTCATTTTATTTAAAACTAACGAATTTATTAAGTAAAATTACGTGTAAAAACTTTATTAATCTATTTAGACATGGAATATAGTGTAGCTATGTTGTAAACTTATTATAAATTCTCTGTTGCAGTGTAGCATTTTGAATGCAATTAATTTTGTGTTTTTCCAAAAATAAAGGTGATAAAACCAGTTTGTATATTACTATTGTCCTACATGTGAGCGCAAAAATAAATGCAGTTAGTTACTAGTATCTAATAAATAATTACAAGAGATAATGACAAGATCAAACACATATTAATTAAAACTGTATTCTGAATTGTCAATAAGTATTAATTAAGTGTCAGAAATAAATACTTCACCGTAATTTGAATACAAAGTAAGCGCAACATTTTTTTTGAAATTTATGAACGAGTGGTTTGACTAGTGTGTGGATAGCAAAAAATCTTGCAAGGACGTCTAGTTCTAAATGAATAAATTCTAAACCTAACTAAAGATTACATCGGAAACTTTTGGAAAGAACAAATTCTTGGTGAATAGCGACGTAGCCGCCATCTGTTGTGAGGCTACGAAGATGTTTGGCGAGCACGCGCTACGGCAGAGTCTTTATTGGTTACGTTGCTTTTCCTGTTTGTGGATGCTTTTGTTAAGAAGACGTGTACTTTTTAGTGTTCGATGGTAAGGTAGAACTGAATATGCATGTATTAATAGAGGAAATGGCATACAATTCTGCTAACGAGGTCGTGGCCGGGTCAGTGTCGGCGGCGAGCTGCGCCTCGCCTGAAATTCGTCTGGTGTCTGTTACGTAACTGCCGCCGGCGGGGCCGATTGATCAACCCTAAATTAGTAGATGCGGGGGGCTACGCGGCGCGCGGGGAGTCTTACGGCAAACTAGGTTGGCCGCGGAAGCACACTAACCCCTAGAAAACTAGGGGTGCGAAACTCCTCCCCCTTTTCTGGTCACGAGAGCACAGCGATTGGTCCGCTCGTACAACCATTCGCCCCTCACCCAGATTACAATCGGTGGGGTGCGCTCATAGAAATAGTACTATGTGCTATTCTATGTACATATGTATTTATGTAACAGTATAAGTAAATAATATATGGGCAGCCCTCAATTCGTGACATTGAAAACGCACTGTGCAGACACTCATTTGCCCCTACTAGAACGTAAGAACAAGTCACTTGAACATAATGTTTTTACAGTTACTTACATTATTTATCTTTACATTGTCTACTGTTGTTATAAGAGGGACCGACCATCCTGTTCTGCTTATAAATTAATCCACTTTTCATATTATGAATCATATTGTGTGAGTGATTTAAAACCTAGAACTGCACTCTATTCTAAGACGTTTTTATACATTTGACACTAATGTTTAAGTAGTTACAGATAAACACTATTTTTACACGTTTTATATTAGCTTCACTTGTATGTTTGTCAGTGAGTAACTCCGTTTTTCAGTAGAAAGAGATCAACATACATCCTTATAATTATGACGCTTAGTGGATGCTTAATGTATTAATAATACAATAAATAATAATTAATATAAAAAACAAAATAAATAAAACAATAAATAAATAAATAATAATTAAAGAAACTAAAGAACTAGCTTTTATAAGAA
Source organism: Epargyreus clarus clarus (assembly GCA_014595695.2). Lineage (NCBI taxonomy): Eukaryota > Metazoa > Arthropoda > Insecta > Lepidoptera > Hesperiidae > Epargyreus > Epargyreus clarus. Next base: position 1,985,194 of record JACTTY020000006.1, read on the forward strand.
ATTTTACTAAAATATAAAAAAAAATATATTAAATTTAGTAACTTAAGAAAAGCATGGGGTGTTTTTTAAAAATAACAAAGTGTTGGTCCTTTTGCTCATATCTGTCAGTAAAATATTTATAACTACCGAGAGTGTGCACCCCACGCTTTTTTACAATTAAATATGTCTTGTTTTGTTGTTAATATAATTTTTCATAAAAAAAAATTCTAAGTTTTTTTTAAATTTTTTAGTTTGATTTCTATAAAAGCGTGTACGTGTAAAAGTTTTTTTTTAATTTTGGTTCTATCACATAACTTTAATATATAACATACCTATATTTAGTTTTACAAATATAAAAAAAAATTATAAATTAAACAATGATGTCTCAAGTATAAATTTAACATTATTACATATTTACACATAATTATCCTAGGATTTTAGGCCATTAAATGTATTACTTAGGTGTCTGATAGACGAATTAGGCAAAAAATACAGGAAATAGGAAATTTTGCAAGAAAAAAGCAATGCATAATGCATGTGTATGGTAATTAATCAATTGTTAAATTGTATTTAAATTAACAATTGGCTTATTCCTAAGTCGTATGATTTCCTACTTAGCTGATGATAACCTAAATAATATGTAGCAATTATATTACTATAAAAATATATCAATATTTTAATCGTTTTTTGTCTTTGTTTTTGTTGTAAGATAAAAATAGAAATACGAGCTATCCATCTGATAATAGATGATCACTGCTGCCCATGAACATATGTAACTAACTTCATATAGAACAGGTATTCCACCTGAAGTCAATCACAGATGCATTACCACTCCTGAGAACTAAGACGCCTCATATTCGTCTTGCCTATAAAGGATTGACTATCAATTCCTGCACATCTCGGAAATCGGGGAAATCGGGGCGGCTGAAGATCAGCGCAGTTCTGGATTTAGGTTCTGGGTCTACATTCGCTGAGTCCTTTTCATTTGCTCTCAATAAGATATATAATATTCCAAATTAATTGTTTACTTTTCTTGTGTAACTTCTTGAGGCAATAAACCATTCTTATCTAAATATATATAACTCAAAGGTGACTGACTGACATAGTGATCTATCAACGCACAGCCCAAACCACTGGACGGATGGGGCTGAAATTTGGCACGCAGGTAGATGTTATGACGTAGGCATCCGCTAAGAAAGGATTTTGATCAATTCTTCCCCGAATTCTTCTATAGAATAGGGGATGAAAATATTACTTCGTAACGCGAGCGAAGCCGCGGGCAAAAGCTCGTTGTTATTATATTTATGTAAAATGTGGCTTGCCATATGTAGATTACCCAAACGTGATTGCTTCTGGTTTATTATAGTCATGCAAACACACTACAGTTCATTAAAAAATGGAATCAAGTGTAGAAAAAAATATCAATTTTAAAATTATGTCGTTTTGGTTTTAATCACTGACTTCAAATAGGTGGAAACAAGTCTTAGGCCGCCTTGAAATATTTATTTTTTGTTACTAAGGTGGTAAATATAAATTGAAAGGTGGTAGAACCCTTTGTGGTTCGACTCCGGCGGTACCACCGCCACACCTATTTCTACCTAATAACAGCAGTGTTAGGCGCTGCTGTGTTCCGGTTTGAAGGGTGTGTGTGTGTTCCAGCTTAGTCCTCAGGGGTAGCGGCGCATCTGTGGCCGACCTCAGGTAGGAATATCTAATCCTATCCGGGGTTGATTACAGATGTCCATGGGCGGCAGTAGCCACTTACCATCAGGTGGACTGCATGCTCGTCTGCTACTCTTACTCGTATATTATAAAAAAAATATAGCCAATTTTAAGAAGGCCTTATGAATGACTGGTATTAGGCTTTTTACGTATTAATGAAATACGTGTTTCAAACTTTTTGGAAAATCAATCCCTAAGGGAGTAGAGTAAGATATTTAAGTTTATATTATGTTAAAGTTCTTGTGTGCAATATCGCGGACAAAACCTAGTATGTTATAAGTAAATTATAGTTGTGTATTGACGAGGCAAAACTTGATGCCAAGAGTAAACATTTCTAAGTACGACAGTTTCCTAAAACAACGTAGTGCAATCAATTTTAGCTACGTTGCACAATTGTGAACTAGTGAGTATATGACTATTAAGTGAATAACAGATGCACGGGTTCCTTTTATTATTTTTATTTAATTTGAAGTCATTTTTTATTGCAACATATGAGTCGCGAATACCTTAGTCTTTAAAACTGGCAACGCATCTATGATTGGCTTCAGGTAGAACTGGATATGGAGCTGGATAGAGATGTCCATCGTCCACCAGGTAGACAGAAAGCTTTGCTACTCCAGTTGAGTGAGCTGATGACATTTTATAAGTATTTTATTTTTGAAACGAATAACACTTTGGGCCCATTTGTTGGTTTCTGGCAACGAACCTTATTTCACATCACTGACATGTTAAACTTCACATATGTTAACTTTGTAGTGATAATAAAGTTGAAACATAATTTCATTATTTATGTTACTACAAATACTATGTGTAAATTAATGATTATAGCACTTAAGTTTTATTTGAAGGTGGTAGAACTTCAGGGATAACTTAAGAAGCACAAGGTCACATCTCTTTCTACCTTATAACAGTAGTTTTAAGCGCTGGTACTTTCAGGCTGGATGGGTGTAGTGATGGAGATACATTTGTACAAAGCGTAACAACTTAGTCCTCAAAGTAGCAACGGATATGTGACCATCCTCAGGTAGGACCCTTATATTATTTGGGCTTGATTATACTAATCATTAGGTGAACTACATGCTTGTTGGCTTCTTCCATATTTAAAAAACCTGATGTATATGCTCACACCGCCACAACTTGTCATACTATTGTATTAAGGATTGTTTAAGACTTTAGGGTACTTAATGAGTAATACGGTTCAGTCCTTAACTAGATTTATTAGCAATCTGGAGTTGGACAAGTTCATAGTGCTCACCGTTGCGCAAATACTTCACTACAAATTAAATTAACTTAATTCCGATGATTAGCGTTGTAAGAGTTCGTGACGGCTACAATGTAATGAGATACATTATACTTATGCATATCTGGATGTTTTTTCGAATCGGATATAATATCCGTTGAGTAAAAATAAAAAAAAAAAAACTTAATTGTACTTTTGACCCACTGGACCTTACGTATAATATTTAAGACATCTCATTTATTCTACTCTTTACAAGTACACTATAAATTGAACGTTTTATTATTTTTTATTTGAAAAAATATCTTAATAAATTACATTATTTTTTATCTATTATTACATACAAGTTTTATGACAAAAGGTACAATTTGTGAAGTAGTTTGCTCGTAAAGAATTAATAAACATATATCGTCACTATATTACTATCAAACAAAAAAAGGGAAATTTGCACACGAGAAACAAAAACATCTAATAAGTTTTTCTTAGCTTACTTATATAATGATGATGATGATGAAAATAATTGTATGTTAGAAGATGTCTCTATATACACAATCAATAAAAAATAACATTGTGAGCCGTCACGGGACGCCTGGCAGATGTGAAACATCGACATTATTTTGTAAAAGTAATATGCAGAAAAGAACATATTGTGATAGGAACTAAATATGTCATAATGATAAAATAAAATATTACGATTTTTGCGCATGGCGACGCGTCGCCACACCGTACACACTACTGCATATAGACTGTAGGTATATATATACCATCGTATAGCGTGGCATGCGTCGCCACGCCAGAAATCGGTTTTACGTGCGGCTATAGATGTTTCACATCAATAAAACGTGTATAATACTTAATTAATTAATAAAAACAAAAAAAATAAAGCATGAATGTCATTTAATCATTTCTTCTCTGGAAGAACAAATTTCTTACTAATTATTTATTTATAATATCTACGTTTTCTATCCGCATTTACCCTCTTTAACGGTTTGTTCGCAGGAACTATAGATGTTCTCAAAGTTTGCGCTAAAGTTTTGTCAAGTTTAGTTTCCAAGATAACCTCACAGAAAGAGAGCTTCTCTTGCAATCTTAAACAGATGCTTCGATTCTGTTTACTTTTGTAGGTTGTGATTAATAAAAATTGTATTTAAACTTCTTCATAAGTAGTAATAGTAGTAGTTCCAATGAAGTAGATTAGAATTTTTTTTAGAATGTGGAAGTAGCAGACGGGCATGCAGTCCACTTGATGATAGTGGTTACTGCCACCCATAGATATCTGTAATAGACACCCAGATAGGATTAGATATTCCTACCTGAGGTCGGCTACAGTTGCGCTGCTACTCCTGAGGGCTTAGTCCTGGAACGCCTCGGAAAATTATGTCTCCCTTGCCACATCCTTCAAATCAGAACACCACAGCGTTTAACACTGATGTTATGCGGCAATATAAAAAATAGCGTTTAAACTTGTTCATAAAACCAATTAAGTAGATTAGTAAATATCTGGTCATTGTTGTCTGAGCTTTTAATTATGTAAATGGGGTATCGTCTAACTTAAATTTTACAGTAAACATGAGTAATAATCGGTAATATGTCGATAAAATTACCGTACTTTACAGTGTTAAAGGTTTCGACACCAAAGACAGGACATCCTGTGCATCTGTTTGTTGATTCTATGCAGTACCGAAATGTATTCAATACTTCGTCGCTAACACAATACTGTCCTACTACTGAGGACGGATTTCCTCTCTGAGAGAAGCTTAGGTCATAGTCCTTTTGGGCAAATGTGAATTGTGAAAAGATTATAAACACTTGAAAACTTTTTTTACTTAAACGTGAAAGTTATAATTAATTTCTAATATGAAACTAAATGTGAAACTAGATTGGGATTGCAATATCGGATTATACGAGTACCATACCTGCTATCTAATACTTGAATCTATTGTTCTCTAAGTACATCAAAAGCACTTATATCCTTCGTGGACTTATTGTTGTACGAGTAACAGACACTGAATACTTCGATCTATGGAGATTTTTTCAAAGTAATACTGTAACTAAATATGCTATCACATTCACAATTTCATTCATCATTCAGCTCTATTTCTCTTTTAGATAAAGAGTTGTACTCTCCAACACTTAATAAAGTTTTTAATTCCTTACTGGTGTACTACTGTTTAAATTTACAAAAGAAAAATAATTACCACTTTATACAACATTCAAATAGTTCAGTTGAAATATCGCAATTATTTCTATAACTGAAACTGAATTAAGCGGACTCATATTGGTTTTATTTATTTATTTAAAATTTATTGCATCACCTCTAAAAAGATATGTACAAAGGGGCAAACATAATATCTGATTGCATTCTCTACCCTGGGTGGATGTAGAGAATTTGCAGCAGGTGTTACAAAGCAACAAAAGAAAAAAAAACGACAAACAATAATGAAAACAGCAGATATTATAAATATGTACTAGAAGTAAGAAAAAATACATATTAAAATGATTTAATAAGTATATATGTATAAGTATATATATATATATATATATATATATATATATAATACATATAAATAAACTAAATTATATAAACCAAATTTATTATATATATAATTAAATAAATACACATAAATAGTAACAACAGGAGATTACGAGTTTGATGAGGAATTTAAATAATGTTCTCGGACAAGCTTTTTGAACACATTACGGATACTGGGGCTTTACGGATATGCACGGGCAAGGCGTTTCAAAGCAGTACTGCCTGAACAGAAAATGAGAAATGAAAAAAACCGCTAGAATGCAGTTTATGAATAAATTATATTATTTATTAACTGTGATTTAATTATAGTAATATTAACAATTAATAAATTAATTAGTCGATTTCAAATCACGATTAAGCTTTAATGTTTTATAAAAACTACCACTTTTTTCCTACTAAAACTTTCAATACAGACTGTGGTCACAGCAGAGCTGAAAAGTTCTCATGAGTATTAAGCCGTGAGTGATTGCCTCGTTCAAATAACTATAGTGTATGTAACTTGGTACAGCAGCCAACTTCGTCTGAATGAAACTCGCGAAAGACTTTCGTTTTCCATACGAGCGGCTCACATGTTCACAGCTTTGCATTTTGTTTCCCGCTTTTTCGCTTCTGACGTCACACGATTCATAAGCGCCATTTTAAACATTATACACACTTAATTTTAAAATCGTTGGCGTGTTGTTATTTTTCAATATAATATTTTTTATAATATAGGAGTAGCAGATGAGCATGTAGTCCTGACGGCAATGGTCCTGTCGCCCACGGGCGTCTGTAATCAACCCCAGATAAGATTAGATTCCCAACTATGGCCGGCTAAGCTGGAATTCCTCGGAAAAGTATGTCTCCCTTACTTCACCCCTCAAACCAGAACAAACCAGAGCTTAGCATTGTTGCTTTTAAGCAGACGTTGAGACGGTGAAACCACAGAGGGTTCTATCACCTTTAAACATAACTAGACAGATATAGGGTAGTCTTAAACAAAGAGATTAAATATACAGGGTTGTAGAGCCGGCATTTGTATACAAATGATATGATGCCGCTTTACACTGACTGGTGTCAGTTTAACGCTCGTCAATAATTGATCTATCTAACTTGTACCAAATATCGATATTTGACAATGTCTAATCCAGACTATTATTATAAATGCGATGGTCATGAAATTTTGTACACTGTCAAGGGTTTACAATAAGAACTTTTTTCCGAGAAACTAGGGTACTTTTTATCTCGAAAGAAATATCGTTCCCGAGGGATAGATACGAGTAGTTCGTCAGGTAGATTCTTTTTTTTATAATATAGGAGTAGGAGACGAGCATGGAGTCCACCTGATAGTAAGTGGCTACTGCTGCCCATGGACATCTGTAATCAACCCCTGATAGGATTAGATATTTCTGAGGACTAAGTTGGAACGCCTCGGAAAAGTATATCTCACTTACCACACCCTTGAAATCGGAACACAACAGCGCCTAACACTGCTGTTATTAGGTAGAAATGGGTGTAGCGGTGGTGCCGCTGAAGTCGAAGCACAAAGGATTCTACCACCTTCAAAGTGAAACATGACCGAGAGTTCTTTAAAAAGTTCTCAAAGGTATAGTCTACCAATATTAATTTGGTCATCGTGGTGGACTATTTCCTAACCCATGCAGCGCCGCAGTAGGACCATAATAGGACGGAGTTAAACATCTAAGTAAATATAAATCTATACAGTATTTTCCTCGTTACCTATAAGTAGCTACAATTCGATTGTAATGTAAGAGATTTTCAATACAAGTCACATCGCAGACAGTATAAAAAGAGCTGCACGTTTCTATACAAAACCTACTCTCTTTTTAAACTGATGTTTATCATACTTAAAGAGATTTTTAGAGTTTCTATCAGTTTCAATGAAGCTTACTTACATTGATTTTATCTGACAAAGCACCATATTATTTTTAGTAATAGGCTTTTATTGATCGAAAATCCTTATTCAATTGGCAATTGGGAATCGAGTGTCGCTCTAGATAGTAGTAGTTACTTGTATCCGTTTCTAATAATAATGTAGGACATCAGCAAGAAATTTAATTCTGAAAGAACTGTGCAAATTTGATATAGTTTTACATTTTGTATTGAAAATATACGGCCAAACTCATGACATTTACACATGTAACAAAATATCGGTTAACTAGCTACCGTTCCTTTGTTGGTAGGTTAGCACATTTTTGACAAAATGCAGTAAATTTTGCAGTAAAGGCTGCTGGATGTGACGTGAAAATTTCTTCTTTAAGTTCCTCAGTATGGATAGACTTTATTTTTCAGAAAAGACCAGGTAAACAAAGAAACATGTTAAATCGCAAGTTCTTGTTTGGGCCTTGGGTCAGTTATAGGGTTCATATCTTGAAAAGACATGACTTAGTAACTTACTCGCAAAATTGCATACTAACAGAAGAATTTTTGAAGAAAAAAAGTTTTTGATGCGTGACATAACTAAAATACTGTCTGTCATAACACTTATTTCCAATTATTTTCATAAGTCTGCAAACGAGCTTTCAAACCAACATAACAGGGATTCTGAACTTGAATCCGAGCATAGATGTACCACTCCCGAGGACTGGGTTGGAACGCCAAGGATGAGTATGTTTTTTTTTTATTTTTTTTATAATATAAGAGTAGCAGACGAGCATGCAGTCCAACTGATGGTAAGGGACATCTGTAATCAACCCCAAATAGGATTAGATATTCCTACCTGAGGTCGGCCACAGATGCGCCGCTACCCCTGAGGACAAAGCTGAAACGCCTCGGAAAAGTCTGTCTCCCTTACCACACCCTTCAAACCGGAACACAGCAGCTCCTAACACTGCTGTTGTTAGGTAGAAATAGATGTGGCGGTGGTGCCGCCGGAGTCGAACCACAAAGGGTTCTACCACCTTCAACATCATCTCCGTTGGTAACACAGTAACGCTGAACACTGCGGTGCGGTAGAAACACGACCTGTCTTATAATTTCTCCAGGAGTAAAGTTACTTACTGACGATCTTGGTTTAACATCAGATCAAGGTTACGACACTATTGGATTCTTATTTTTTATTAGTACATGTGTGGCGACTTCTCGCTACTAGTCAAAAGATGGCGATACACGTATTCCGAATCACGCTATACACGTTTTCCGAATCACGCTATTGAAGTTTCTCAACAACTCTTCTTGCATAAACGCTTAGTCCGGCGGGCGATCTGCCTTTGCCAAATAAGCAATCTAATGTCGATTAGTCAATAAGAAACGTATTAAATATCATTGAATGTAAGCGATATTGTCGGATTGACTTGGAATAAAGTTAAGTAATAATCTTCCAGAGGCTGATAAGATTTTTTTTTAAATATGTAGGACGACTCTCATCTAGACACGTTTTCGGATAAAAAAAAAAAAAACTATTGAAATTGGTCCACCTGATTTAGAATTGTTATATTACAGACAGACACAAACACGTTACACTTATTTATATTGGGGACTAAGAAGGTTTTCATTAATGATATTGTGAGGCAAAATATACAAATTCAATGGATACATGAGTAAAGTCAACGTACGTTAGGTTTGAATTACATTTCTGTAAATGCATCCATTGATGAAATTATATCCATGATAGGAACTTTATAAGACCTCATACTTGCAATATGACAATATTTGTACGTTGTGTTTTAAACATCTGGGATTTTATTTTATTTATTGTAAATATTACTTATATGTCATTTACGTTATGGCAGAATTCGAACTGATTATGACCAAGTTTGATCGGGGAGGTACCAACTACATATTTCTTGCGTGAAGTTCATGCGTTTCAGAATGGATGCCAGCTAAATTACACTTTTTTATAATATAGGTAGGAGTAGCAGACGAGCATGCATCGGATGGTAAGTGGCTACTGCCGCCTATGATCAACTGTAGTGAATCCCAGATAGGATACCCCTATTTCTATCTAAGGTCAGATCCGCCGCTACTCCTGAGAACTAAGCTGGAACGCCTCGGAAAAGTGTCTCCTTTGTCACACTCTTCAAACCAAAACACAGCAGCGCTTAACACTGCAGTTATTATGTAGAAATATGTGTGGCCGTGGTGCCGCTGGAGTCAAACTATACAGAGTTCTACCACCTTCATAAAATAATATATTGATAACATCTTAGTCCTTAGGAGTATCAAGACATCTATGATGGGCTTCGGGAAGTACAATAACATCCTAAACAAAATATTTTCTTCGCCCTAATTTTAGAATGCCAGACGATTTTGAATAATTTACTTTTTTTTGTGAACATTAATTTTTTAAATATACCGCTAATTAGTGTCTAAATTATTTAATCACTTATGTTCATGCAAATTTTGATTACATATATTTGTGTTGCAGGTTTTTTGCGGCGCATCTTTCAGGGTTAAATTTAAAATAAAAGCTAATTTATTTCATAAACCAATTATATTTTTATGATTTGGAAATAACATTATAGACCCGGAAAATTATAAACTCGCTAATAATGTAAGAAACATGCTAATTAATTTAAGATTTGCTAAGAAAAATCTTTGTCAACTCATATCAGCAGAATCATTTTTTTATCAGCGCCCGCCCTACCCCTAGATCAGGGCAGAGTAACATAGACAATTCATACCCATACACGCAAAAAAGACAACACTCACATTTCAAAAATTCTAAGCCTATGATATTTCAGATTGACTTACTCTTACTAGGCAGTAGGCACCTATAGTCTTATCCGGGGTTCTTTACAGATGTCCATCGGCTATTCATCATCAGCTGGACTGCGTCCTCGTTTGCTACTTCATTGTAATAAAAACATATAAATAAAAAATGTTAAATCAATAATACATGTCTTTATCAATTAAAAAAACATAGATAATTCTTTGGTTGGTTGTTGATTTTATTATTTCAATATTTATTTCACTTAGACAATTTCATACTTAACATACAATCTGAAGGTTTGTGGGGAACATCGGCTTTAATTGTTTGGAAAAATAAATTTAGATAATTAAAATTAATTATACCGTTAAGCCGAATTACCCAATTGTAAGCTGCTAATATGAAATTGTTGTTTAAAATTCTGTCTATTATTCCACTGTATTCCAAGCAAGTATGGCGTTATATATTACATAAGTCAATACCTACATAAATGTTAATTATGACATGCTTAAACGGCTAAGGAAAACATCACAAGTAAACTGCTCGCATGAGAGCTCTTAAAAAAAGATAACGTTAAGTCTATCTGCACTTTTCCGAGCGGGAAACGTGGACCTCGGTTAGTACTTCTCATCCTGAGAGGAGAACTGTGCCTAACAGCAGGATACTTACTAATATAATAAACAAACAAACTTCTTTTTTTTAGATAAATGTAAAGCAAGATACTGGAGCAAATGCTTTATTAATTATATGTAGAAATAATGGCATTTAAAAAAAATTAAAAAGAGTATAATTATTTTTAAAATTAAAAAAGACAAACCCACTGAGTTTCTTACCGGATCTTCTCAGAGGTCGCGTTCCGATCCGGTAGTAGTTTAAGAAAATATTGTAACTGACAATTTGTAAGTGCCGCCGTTGGCCTATACAAAATAAATATATTTCATTTCATTTCATTTCAATGCAAATAATACATTGGTATTTATTTCATATAGCAGAATAAGCTGGGTAGTATTCTACTACACGTTTGTCTCTGAAACTTCAATGTACTATCATTGGATTTCAAGTATTAACTTAAAAAGTTTTCTATGTTTTCCAAGTCATGCAGATAGCAACTGCTGGGGAAGACCTAAAGAGAAAAGTCCTAGACGCAGTGTAGTTCGTACGGGGATTCTTCTAAGGTGTCTTCTTCTATTTATTCTTGAACTACACTGTGTCTCGCACTTTTCTTGATACTCTTATCAACGCCATATCTATTTGTAGAGTGACACAGTTGCGTTTGGTGGGAGGCTATGGGTACAAGGTTAACTCACATTTTAAGCGACTAACTTAGTCTTCAAAGTCTGCAATGCATCTGTTATTGCCTTTAGGTAGAACTGTTCTATATGGAAGCAATTGCAGATGTCCATTGGCAACAGTGACCATTTGTCATCAGGTGAACAGCATCTTCGCTTACTACCTCAATCTTATAAGAAATAGGTATGTTCCATTTCACCACTCCAGTGCAAAATTATAGAAATGTAAGGGTGGCCTTCAACAACAACAACAATGTCTTGGTTATTCTCAAACCATTCATAAGACATGTATAACTCTCTGAGCTTTTCAAGTATCTTCTTAAAACTTATGTGAAGTATACTGAACCAGAAATGTATCGGTCTTAATCCTATTCAACCTGGAAAAACCGTTGCCCAATAGTGGGACTATAATAACGAAAATGTTTATTTTTTTATATTATATATAATATGAATAGCAGATGAGCATGCAGTACACTTGTAAAGCCTCCTATAACTGGCTACTGCCACCCATGGACATCTGTAATCAACCCCAGATAGGATTAGATACTCCTACCTGAGATCGGCCACAGATGCGCCGCTACCCCTGAGGACTAAGCTGGAACGTCTAAGGAAAGTGTGTCTCCCTTACCACACCCTTCAAACCATAACACAGCAGTGCTTAACACTGCTATTAGTGTGAAATATCTAATATAGACAAAAATAGATTGCTGGATAGACGAGTACGTTGTGTAAATGATAATCCACGCAGGTCTGAGTTAAAAAGTATTAAACAAGTTATTTTAGGTACATATCAAAATAGTCTTATCAGTCTTGGTTGCTATTTTGGAAACACAACAACATTCTTTCCAACAGCTATATAAAATTAATGATAAGCGTAATATTAATAACTACTTTCTTTTTATCACTTTACACTAACAAAAACATATTTAATTATCTGGAAAGAAATATATTCCTCGTAAGACGATATGTATTAAAATTTTACTATCTCACTAATTACAAAAATAATAAACCCTTCATATTGTTTTAACTGTTGGTACCTGTTTTTATTAACATAATCGTAACATGATAGTTACCTACATGAAAACAAATTAAGTAATAAGGTTCAAAAGATTGTACTATGAGTAAGGAGACTAATATACGAGTTTAACTTTAGATTAATTATGAGATGCGTTTGATTTTCATTTGTATGCGTATTTGTAAAAGGTGGTAGAATGTGTGACTCACCGGGAACCTATCAACGCTTCTCATATTTCTTGTGTGCAGCAGTACTTACGGCTGTGTGGAAGGGTTTGGAAACTGGCTTACATATAAGACGAACATCTTAGTTTTAGGAGAGCCAATGCATCAGTCATCGGCTTCAAATGGAACTCCTGTTCTTTATGAAGCTTGTTTTAGTAGTCCATGGGTAGTCGTCACCATCTAATATCAGGTGGACTTTATACAATAAAATGATATGGTTAAAATGTTAAATATTATCCTGCATTATAACATTTGTGAAGCTCACTGGCTATGCAAAAAATCGACCAACGTGCGGTAGCAAAACCAGACAATAATTATCAGATTGTGTAATAAAAAACTGTGCTCTTATTGACCTCCTAACTTGGATGGACCCCTAATGGATTCGAGGTCTAAACTCAAAAATATTAGAATTAAAAGTGCTAGAAAGGCTGACGAATAACAACGGCTGTTAAGTTACTTCATATTTTGACTTATGTCTATTTCTTATTAGCGTATTTATCTTGATCTATGCGTAAAATTGACTGTCATTACCATATCAATGATCGATGATTACCTGGACACATGACATGCACAAGTCGAATTTCTATTGTTAATATTGTCTTTAAAACTTCTTATAAATCGTTAAGTACATGGATTGATAGTAGAAGTTTCTTGCATCTCAAAATTTGGTCATATATGAATCGCATGGAACTTCGACACCGTAGGTACCTTAATAAGGTTTGTCTCTACATCGAACATATGGATCTGTGTGAGTTCGTCGTGCAGCATTTCTTTTTTGGTATCATTAATAAAAGGTGGTTCGTCTCCAGCTGTGGTTCCATTCCGGCGGCACCACCGCCACACCTATTTTTGCCTAAAAACTAAGTGCTAAGCGCCGCTGTATTCTGGTGTTGTAGGGTTTGGTAGCGGTGGATCTGTGGTCGATCTCAGATTTCCTACATCTCTTATCTTTTATCCTATCCATGGGCGGCACTATTTACTTACCATATAGTCCACCTGATAACGTCTGCTACTTTTATATTAACACGCTTTTATTAGCTTGGGTTGTATCTATGTATGTATGTAACAGACTCTTTTATCTCGATTTTTACCTACTTTGAACGGTCCGATTAATTTAAAATTTTGAACGATTATCAAAAACCGATGACAATACACGATTTTAATAATTTTATCCCATTCTCCTCATCAGAATTGTCAGGAATCAGAATTAACGATTTTCCTTGTACGATTTTAGCGTGGTTTTTTAGTTTTTAAACTTTAATTATTATATAAATAAGATCATGCAAAAAAAAGTCGTAAGATTATGCATATGGGCTCGAAATAAGGGATACTTAGTACAGTTATTCGTGTCGACATCAAAGTCATGGTGTAAGTCCGTCTTACCCGCCTGCTTTAATTAATTCGCTGCTGTCCGCGTCCTGTACCCTTACCATGAGTTTTTACGTTTTCAAAATATGACTGTTTTGGTATTTGTTTACGTATTTGCCCATATAATTTCCAATCAGCGCTCCTAGCGGATTGTGTCAGAACTAGGAAATCGTATGGGCCAATACGTAAACAAATACCAAAACGGTCATATTTGTTAAAACGTAAAAACTCATGGTAAGGGTACTGCATGCGTGTAACTGCGCTATGGGTATCGTGTGCGGTAAGGTTTTACTAAGTCAGGGGTAGCAACACGAATAAGTACCTAATCTGGATTACGATAGCAACCAAAAATCAAAATGATTCATTTGGATATTTGCTTAGTGTTTTATGTGTTCACTGTGTTATGTTATTATATGTATAATGCAACATCGGATTATTATTAGGAATGAATTACTGTTCATCATAATTATATTTTAAACAAAAATATTATGTTAAGTGATATACTGCTAATACAAGTCTACCCAGCAAACCTACTGGACTTTAATAATACGTTTTGCATTTAAAAGCTTATCGACTTAAAAACTAGTCCATATTTTATTCCTCTGCGATAAAGAGATCTGTTTTAACTACATTCGTATTAACTACAAGATATGTAGGCGGTATAGAAAATACGCAGACAAATTCGCGGTGTAAGAGTCAGGTGAACGTATCTACATTTTGTCAATTTTACAGAAGAGCAAAAATAGTGTGAAAATTCGCCACTTCAAACTTTACCAGATCATAAATAGAGATAATATACAGTGGTTGAAATAAAAATATTGAATATAGAGTTACGTCGTTTTGCCATTTCATAAAAGACTACATTGTGGACCGTTTTGTGAAAAAGAAACTAATTTCTGATTTTATGTACATACGTTCATCTGACTCTTACACCGCGAATTATTGGAGTGGTTGGTCTGCTGTAAAGGACCTTGGTCACCGAACTTCCAACAGCCGGTGATTATTAAAAATTCAAGAACTGACTTTGGTCCTGACTTTGATTAAAAAGCTATAAACGTTTTCTAAATATATATAACTCAAAGATGACTGACTGACATAGTGATCTATCAACGCACAGCCCAAACCACTGGACGGATAGGGCTGAAATTTGGCATGCAGGTAGATGTTATGACGTAAGCATCCGCTAAGAAAGGATTTCGATCAATTCTACCCCCAAGGGGATAAAATAGGGGATGAAAATAATACTTCGTAACGCGAGCGAGGCCGCGGGCAAAAGCTCGTTATTCTATATACAAAGAGTTTAAAAGAGAGATCAAATATATAATTCATAACCAACTTATTCATATTTTTTCAAATAGTAAATTCATAACCAACATGTCTCTAATTCCAATTTAAAAGCTAAGATTATCTACCATATGATATTGATTTATTCCACAAAAGAACATTGACTTCTTATATTAATTCTAGTTTCGACGCACTAAAATACCGGCGTTCATTAAATTGCATAGAAGTTTTAATTTTGAACCTTGTTTGCTAGATCACAGTGTGCAGGTCGTCTAGATTTTTAGATATTTCTTGGAGATATTCTGAATTCATTACAATTTTGTAGCCGTCTTCATTTTCGTGTAATATAAATTAACTTTAATATTGTTATTTATATGCGTCTAGTAGACGCATACTTAATGTGAATTACCCGATGTGGCTCTGCAGTTTGTGAATTGTGTAACAAAAGAAGCCATAACTTATATAAAGTTGTTTAGTCAGTTTTTAGAATTCACACTAATGCGTCTGGCAACCTACTTAAATACACTCACAGGTTAAGGCTTCCTAAAATATCGTTGGGTCTATGAACGCATCGGCGCGACGAGGCGGTTCTAATGCATTAAGGTTATAAATAATCAATCGCATTATTCATAATAAATTCAGATGATACTTTTTATTCTAGATTAGCTGCGTTCGATTTTTTTACTAGATGAGAATTTAGTGCTAGTGTGCTGCGATAAAAAATAGAAAAACAGAGTACATTAGCCTCGCTGGTAAACTTTTTGATATCTAAGTTTACTCTAACGTCGATATAAAAACATTACATGGAGTGTTAAGTACTATTGATATTATGGACATTAGGCATAGCACATTATGGTCATAGTTATAAAAAATAAACAATATCGAGCAAAACCCAAAACGCAGGGCTTTTCCATATTTTTGTCTCCGTCTAATATTCGTTTTCTGCTCCTGCTGCTTAACCTCGGAAATTCCTTGATATGAAAAAGGTAAACGAACGAACGACTGATTTGCTTCACTAACCTGCGTCTTAATCAGTAGCGTTGAGTGATTTTAACTTTTGCAATTAAAAATAGACGAAACTTACAATCTAAATACACCCGACAGACCTATTGTTCAAAACTGAGGCTTTCAAATCAAATCCTTTTTTTACGTTGTCTAACAGACGTCGGTACGGAGGTCGCTGACCGCTGAAGTCAGTCTGGCCTTGTGTCTATTAGACATGTCTACTGATATAATGTCCTAAATATTTTTGAACCTTGTTTACAAACCTATGTTACCTCCGATTTCATATAACCGTTATGTAAATGCTAACGTGAAGTATCTCAAAGCACTATCTAAATCATTACATTCGTCACGTACATTTTACGGTTTTTACGGTCGAATTTTTGAAAGTTTTCCTCAAAGTGTCGTTGACTTTAAATTTTTTAATGATCTATTAAATAACAATCATGCTGAGCCGAGGCTTTTTCTACCACACCGCAAGAGTTAGATGTTAAATTACGAGGCATGAGTTTGACTACTCCTAATAAACTGAATTCACGTATAGAGTACGTTATAAAGTACGTAAAATAATTAACGATCTTAATGACAAGTTGAAATTATGAAAATAATATTTTGTTTATTTGATTATGATGTACGTCTGAGCATGTTTTTCAATTATTTTGACTTTGAATTTGTAAAAGTTCGTCATTTAGTAATATCGGTTTGATAAAATGCCACTTTGTAATTATATTTAACAGGGTAGACTGCGTACTTTACAAAAATATTGCTAGTATGTAAATATTAAACCAGATTTGCTTGAAATAGTGAACTGAAAGTTTTTCAGTCATAACGTGAACGTTCATTGTATTTAACTTAATTTCTTTGAGCAAATAATAGCATGAGAGTTATCATCTAAAATGTCCTTATGAGTAGTGACTCATAGTGATGTGTGCGTGTACTGTCTAAATACTGTAGTAATAGAAAGGCATGGCGGTAGATTAATAAGTTGATCATTAATATTTTGCTGATATAATCATGTTTGTTTAATTAACACTTATTTTTAACTACGTTCATGCTTGTTTAGGGATAGTACTTCAAATTAAATTAATAACGGACTCTTTATAAGTGTAAAATACGCGTTATTTCAACTAGAACTTGCATTTTGGTTAAGTGCCAATCTATTGGTTAAGTGTCTCACAAACCGACTAACCTTCCCTACTTCGTTGAAGGTACGTTATTAGTAGCATAAGTATCGACCTTAGATAGACACTGTATACTTCCTTTATATAGCTTTTATTAATATAATTACCTCACTCATCTCCATCACACAATTTGCGGAGGAAAAGAATTCTATGACAGTTGACACGGTAATGTTGAACTGCCTGTATTTTGCGCTTTTTCCTAGCACGGACGGAAAACCATTTAATAATCTACAAAACATAAGTTAGGCGACTGTGACTACAAGCCATAAGTCGACCTATCAATTTGCTGGAATATAAAAATAAAACTTGTTGACTTGCGGGCTTTTTATATTATGTTGTGTATTAAATTGGATAAAAGGGAGGCCGTGTTTGTCACATAATAAGTTGTTCGTATTTAGAACGCGCCTTATATCCAGGAAAATACGTGGCATTGATAAATAGGGCAATAGATAGGCAAGCATTAACTAAGTTTGGTCAATTAGATAAGTACTTTTTTGGAAATATCAATTTTATTGACTTGTGTATCATAAACTTACTCTTACATACTTCATAAAAGAGTATTTGTGTATAATGTATGCTTTACTTAGGTCTTCTTATACCTAAGTATTATAATATAGAATTAAATCTAATAATTATAAGCTTAGTTTTAGAAAACTGACTATTCACGGTAGTTAACTAGGGTCAAAAATTAGAGTAAACTCAACTTATTTATTGATATCCCTGATTTGGAGATATCTTTTGTACCTAACAAGTTTCAACAAAAAAAGGAGTATAAATGCACGAGCCATAACCATTTTTAATGTCAGCCGAGGTCACGAAGCGACTAGCTGCAGAAAAAACGGTGCCTAACACGCTAAGAAGTAGACAGTCCACAAAAAATGATTCCGTAACGTTGTCGGGCGATGCAGCGTTTCAACTGTGGCGTCTATTTCTGAATTCCGCGACTCTACCTCCGCCTATTTAAACGCATGGTATTGACATTATATTTTTAATGTTTATAGACCATACAAAATATACGACATTATTTCTTTTTACATTTAGAGTGAGGATGTTTTTAAACATGTTCTTTTGTTTATATTTGAGCATATTTTTCTATTAGGTTTAGTTACATGGTTAAAGTAATCTACTGTTTTGTCAATTGTTACTACTGAGTTATTGACTTTTAAAATTGTACAAGTAGATAGTAGTTATGTATAAAACTTGCATTTAAAGTCTTTGGGTGTAGGCGTTAGCAATAATAATAGTTTTGCGAGATCTTAAAAGTCTGTAATAAATAATTTCAAAGCCAAGTCAAGTGTAACATTGTTCTTTAACCCCGTGATGAACTTTTCTGATTGTTACAGGATTTCGTTTTCATTACAATTCATCTATTTTAGAAGTGACGATATAACTAATCTGTGTAACGATTTTTTTTAACATTTCATTAACACCGACTCATTCAGATATGAGGGCCACTTAATGAAGGTGGTAGAGCCCTTTGTGATTTGACTCCGGCGGCACCATCGCCACACCTATATCTACCTTATAATAGCAATGTTAAGCGCTGGTGTGTTCTGTTTTGCAGGGTGTGGTAAGGGAGACATACTTTTCCGAGGCGTTCTAGCTCTCAGAGGTAGCGGCGCATTTGTGGCTGACCTCAGGTAGGAATCGAATCCTATCTGGAGTTGATTACAGATATCCATGGGTGACAGTAGCCACTTACCATCAGGTGGACTGCATGTTCTTCTGCTCGCCTATATTGTATAAAAATCTTAGTCTTCAAGAGTGGCAACACATCGCGTAACGAGTTGGTTACAGACGTAAGAGTACATGGACGGCAGTGAACACCTTTTTTTTTGTTAACGAGGGGGAAACCTTCAAAAGGTACCCAGTGCCGTGGGAGCGAGGTTATGTTTGTTTTTTTTTTTTATAATATAGGAGTAGCAGTCGAGCATGCAGTCCACCTGATGATAAGTGGCTACTGCCGCCCATGGACATCTGTAATCAACCCCAGATAGGATTAGATATAACTACCTGAGGTCGGCCACAGATGCGCTGCTACCCCTGAGGACTAAGCTAGAATGCCTCGGAAAAGTATGTCTCCCTTACCACACCCTTCAAAACGGAACACAGCAGCGCTTAACACTGATATTATTAAGCAGAAATAGGTGTGGCGGTGGTGCCGCCGGAGTCGAACCACAAGGGGTTCTACCACCTCTATGTGGGACTCTTACCGCACTAAAACCCCCGGTGGCCGTCCTCAGCGTTGCGTAGAGGACTCCGAGATTTCCAACGGAACGCAACCGGAGTCCTCTTAGCGCGGTGCTCCGTCGGGCTCCGTCCAGGTGAGCTTGCCGCTCTCCACACCGTCTGGTGTGCACGACAGTATGCGACCACACATACCGCCGTCGTACACGGGGTCGCTGGCCGGGCAGTTTGAGCTCCCACTCTTGAAGTCCGCAACCCCGGAAGCCCCCTTTTAGGCAGAGGATACCGTAGCCCTATTCTGGTCCCGGAACTACGGGGACGGGCAGTGAACACCTACCATCAAGTTTACTGCAGGTATTTGCTACTTCCATCTTATAAAAAATGTTATCTTATAATCAGTTATATAGCCAAACTATTAAATCTACCATGAGTAGGAAACTAAATTTTGTCTGTATAAGAATAAATAAAATTAAACATTATCCTACTGTATATAAAAATAATTTTATGCACATTAAGACATTGTATACTTTTTGTCCAAGCCTGTAATTATTTATTTAATTAATAATTCTATTTATTTGCTTAAATATATTTTGGTAGCAATAAAATGTACATTTATAAACGTTAGACACACAAAAAGAATTCAAATGCACACGAATTAAAAAATCCATTAACGGAAACACTAAATTATTCTGAAATTAATCTACGTCCGTCTCTAGATAGGCACTGAATGCACTCAACGTATCTATATACTATATATACATATACATATGAATGTGTTGCTAATACGCTGCGAAATTTTAGTGCTATCTAGTTTGCCTCTTACTAATTTGGTCTAGACGCCTGTCTTACGACTTTTTTGATAGATTAATATTAATACCTAGCTAGTGTATATTCAATGATGTCTAGAAAACAAGTTTTGAAATTATACCTATCTACGTTTATATATAGGTATAGTGCAGTCGTTTTGGCAGATTGAAAGTAATCTTTTTATGATGCATATAACTAAGTTATAGTGTAAATATCTGCCGTTTATTCACTTTAGAAAACGTATATATGTAGTATTGTTATCGCAATGCACGATTAGTATCTAATGTGATACAAAATGCGCCTATCAGTCAAGGTCATACATAAAAGACGCTTTCCATGCCAGACGCTACACATAGATACCGCACTAAAGGCTGTTTCAAGTCAGACGATTTGAGTTCGGACTGGTGCTGGTGCACAGCGGGACGGTTGTTGTATTGCACACAGGAGGTTGTTTTAAATACAAAATTACACAAAACGATGTGAGAATTCTAGTGTTATGATTGCCACGTGGCACCATTTAGATAAAAAACCCAATCGTGTGTAGTACGACAACCGTCCGGCTGCTGTGTGGTAGCAGCCCGACCCAAGTCCTAATTTCCCTGTATAATGAGTAAAATGGATTCATAAAAACGATTACATATTCGTTCAGATCTTGAATGGAATAAATTCATAATTTAGATGTCTTGACTAACTGAACCTTCTTCATGCATGGTATGCATGTCGCATGGCGACAGATCCGCTATGCGAGCCGTTAAATATGCATCTTTTTATTACATGAGTTTTCTCTTAGTAGCTATCTAATCGGCCAATAGATTGGCCAGTGTATAAAATCTGTGTAAGATTGCTTATACTATAATTATATCATTAGCGGCCATATTTTTTAAAAGTAATGTAGAGTAAAGAATGAATGAAAGCAATCTGATTTTTCGATCTGAATGTTCCTGGTATAAGTGTACTGTGTGTAGTATTAGTCAAACCCTGGGGTTTTAGGAGGCGATAAGTTATCAGGAAAGGAATAGGAGGAATGCTTTCATCGACTTTCGACTTATTTCGATGGAAGACTTATTTCTTCTTACAGGTAGATGGTATTAAACGCCATCAGATTGAATAGACAAAATTAAAATCTGGGTAGCCTACCTCCGGCTGGGGTACCCTTCCTCCATTGAAATCTCTGCGTCCGCCACTGCTTTGTAACCAGAAAACACGATACAATTTCCAGTGCCATAAGGTAGAAATCTCTACATGTGGCAGATGCCACTGCACTCGTATCATGAAGAGCTCTTTCACATTAAAATGACGTAATTATACTTCAACAATTAAAATTTTAATGTCAATGATAATTTCATTCGTTAAAAAATAAGCTTTTTATTATGGTTACTAAAACCTATTTTTGTCCTACAATGGCGGTTCTCAAATGCAATAATATTATGTTTTGTAGCTCCTTAAAAAAATTAGGTCTGCATTATTTCCAAACTTTTTAGGTACAAAATATTTAACATCTGGTGAACATCTAGCCACTGATATTTTAATATTAATTTAGAACAAGTTTCTGTGCATTTCTGTTTCCAAATTTTAATATGAAACACTTTTTAATAATAAAAAGGTCAATGATTTCGAACGCATATGCCTGTACAAGCGCGTCCAAACAACCAAATGTATATCCTGGTTACTATGAAATCAAAAAACAGGATTAGTAGATGAAAATAAAATGTGAATTTTATGTATCACTAGGTAATTAATGCAGTTAAATAATTTACTCACAGTTGCACTAATAGTTGCTTGTTTATCAGTTATTTCGCTAATAGCGAATGTTCTGAGTATAGTGCTAAACAAATAGAAGAAACAAGCAAATTTGATTGTCCGAATAAATTGCATAAGCTATGCTAACAGTAAATAAAGCCGGCGTTTGTGGCAAGTCTCACGTCTCGGCAGTTCTTGGAAGCGAACCCGCTGACTGCGCTGACTACGTCAATGTAGGGTTCGGAAGGTGCATGCCTTCGGTGTGCCACCCACCGATTGGAAACTTGGCACGTTTTACGGGATATCTTCTTCTGTTCAAAATATATTCACTCATGTTATACTTGTTTTTTTATTTGCATATATTATAATATCGAGTTCTAATTGTAATGATGCCTATATAATTTGTGTACATTGTAAATAAGTGTAAATTATGTTTTAGGTACATTAGTGTACATATTGACAATGTAGTGTATTGTAATTAATATTTAGTCAGCATTTTAATAGGACTTTTCTATACTAGTATTCAAAATAACTATACCAAAAGTTATATATTTCGTTTACTAAAAATAAAAACAGTAACATTTTTGAAATCGATTTTAAATAAACGCGTGTTTAGATATTGAACGAAATAACTGAATTTAAAATGCATTCAGCGATAGACACTTGTGACATTGACAGTACACAAAATTTAAAACTAGTCTTCTATATTTAACGATATCTAGGTATTTAATTACACCTGAACATGACTTTAATATCTTTAGTAATATGTTTTTCTACATTTTTTATGTGTTTAGCCAGCGCTTATTATACTTTAAGTAGTTTTCCGTAATTTTATTTAAAATTATGCTAACGAACGAATATTTTCTAATTGTTTTAATATTTAGTTTAGTTGTGCTACGGACTTAATTATATGAACAGTCCAATCTTTTTCTCAGAGGTTTGTTTCTCACAAGTATGATTTACTTATAAGATTCCACCATAGACAGTCCACCTGATGATAAGTTGACATACGTAACTAACTCTATATAGAACGGGGCTCTACTTCAAGTTGATCACAAACGCGTTGTGACCTGGGGGGTTACTACCATCTCTTATAACAATATTATAATAATCATACATTGAAATTTCGTACCACGACCTCGTTAAAGTAAGATTGTTTTTACAATATTACAATAAGCAGTTTTGTATTATGTCGGTCGAAATTATTAATTTTTTTTTGCAGAAAATTTTACTTTTTAAGCAAAATATGACAATTTTACTTTGTTTTATACAATGGATAAGCTAAAAATGAATAAGGGTTTAAGTTTGTTCAACTGCGTATGACGGAATATAACCAAGACGGTGGAGCGAAAGAGATGACACTAGTTTCTATGTCTCGTTTCATCTAGGATAAGGAATAGATAAATTACTTATTCTTTTTACTGGACAGGAATAAAACAAAACAGTTTTAAGGAGGTCGTGGTACGAAACAAAATAATGTTGATGTAATATTTAAATTAAACTTTCCTGAACTATGATGGTTTTTAAAAGATGGTGGTAAGCCCCCTGGGTTGAGTTGCGTTTTGAGGACTAAAACGGTGGCCTCACATATAAGTCAGGCTCATTGTGATCTATTTTTGATTCCTAGCATTATAAATGTCCATGGGCAGTACTGACCACCTCATACAGAGAGATTGAAAAACAGTATATCTAAACTATCTCGCAAAAAAGAATCAAAAATTATGATTAAAGGTACACTACAGGTAAAATATTTTTTCCATAATAACCAGTTAGGTATACAAGACCATAGTTAAGACATTCACACTAATTATAAACATTATTTTAACTAGAAAAGAAAAAATGTTTTATGCATGACAGAAACAAAAAATAATATTTTTTACATTTCAGAAGTTTATACAAATACAGAAATATTTCAGAAACGAATTGATATGCATACGAAAACATGCATGCAAACCACAAGTGGCATGGGCAATGGGCAATGGGCATTGGGCATTGGTGACCAGCTACGAACAAAATCGACCCACTTGTTAACAAGCCTGTGTAAAATCTCACAGGGTCTATGTATAATTGCATTAATTGTAGCACAGCATTAAATGACAGTGATATCTTGCCATAAGAGTGAAAACATTATAAGGAAATCTAGTTGCCTGAGTTCTCTTTAGGCCAGACTTTACTGCAAAGACAATAACTTTAGCCTTTTCTGACTGTAAGTAGAATGACACTCAGTAATTGGACTGTCGTAAATTGATAAGGAATTGATGACGTTCGAATTTTTTCGATTTGTTTTTGGCATTTCACCTCTAAAACGGCTACACTGATTTACGTAGAGCTTTTACTGAATTAATACGCTAATAACTAAGTACTCTTCCAAAATGTACCGTTATCATCCGAATATCTACTACAAATACAAACTATTATGTTGTATGTATCTTAAAATTATGTCATACGGCATAACATAATATCTTAAAAGCAAAAACATGTCTTGTCTAATCTAATCAGTCACGTGATCAAATATTTAAAGATTGCAATAATATTGCAGTATCTATCGTAACGTTACAACGAATAAGTACCTATTTGTTTTATTTTATGGATCTTCAATTTAAAAAAAATATAAATTTTATGCTTAAAATAAGGCGCAAATTTTAAAGGTGGTAGCACCATGTGTGGCTTGGCTCAGGTGATAGTATCCCCATGCATATTTCTGCCTAGTAACAGCAATTTAAGCGTTGCTGTTTTCTGGTTTAAAGGGTGTGGTAATGGAGACATTATTTTCCCCGGCATTTAGCTTTACCCGCAAGGGTAGCGGCGTATCTGCGGCCGACCTCACCAAGGAATCTTATCTGGGGTTAAATATCCACTATTAGATGTCCACGGTCGGTAATAGCCACGTATGATCAGGTAAACTTCATGATCATTTGATACTGCTATATTATAAAAAAATATCTTCTATTGAGTCGTAAACATGATAATTTAAAATTAGATACTTGTTACTTGTGAATAATGCCATTCAAGTTTTAACGAGTGCATTTACCTATAAATAGGAAACACAACACCGACCAACTGTTAGACATTGATGTAATATTCTCAGAATTGACAATTTGCTTGCATTCATAATGTGAATTGATTTAGAGCAAAATTTCATATTTCATGTTTGAAAGGTAATTTTATGTGGCACATACCTATGTCGTTTGCGATATTATAATTATGTGCGTGATTTTGATGATTTCTTCTTAGTGTATTTGGTATGGAATTTAATTTCCTACGTTAGTAAATTATTTAACAATTCCATTTCACACACTCTACATTTTAAGTACACTACGTCAGGAGAATTTTGATTTTTTTATGTTATTGAAGTTACAAACATGTAGTCCACTTGTTGGTAACTGGTCAATGCCACCCATCCCTGCCCTGTTCTATTTGGAGCTGGTAACAGATTAGACATCTGTAAACAGGGGCTCTACCAATACGCACTTGGCCAGCGCGATGGACTATGGCCTAATCCTTCTCATTATGAGAGGAGACCTGTGCCCAGCAGTGGGACAGTAATGGGTTGTTGATGAAACAGGTGCTCTACCTGAAATCGATTACTGATGTGGTGATACTTTTGAGAACTAAAATGATATGGTGATAAGTCATCCGGAATTCACAATTTTCTAAGGAAAGCAGGAACTTCTTGAGGTGTGTCGGTGGTACCGTACCAGGTCGACTAGGTAGAAAATCCAATTCTATTAGCTGTCATAAGCTATTCATATCCATTACTTTTATAAATTAGTGACTAAACTAGAAATGTATAGGATTTATAATAAAAAGATCGGCATTTCAGTGCATTTTTAACTTAACCACTGTTAGAATCTGTGTGAAGATGGAATAGTATATGTTATTTTCTAATTATGTAAACAATGATTTAATTTCTTATTTTTTCGATACTTATTTGTTCACGCCTATTTTTTTCTAATTTAATTTGTAAATATCATTTCATATTAGTAAGATTACATGGAATACTATCGCCTTGTAATATGAATATTAACCTCTCAGGATGCAGCTCGGAGTTCTAATTTCAAAGTTTTGTATGTGTTACAAATTATCATATGTTTTAACGGCAAAGACAAAATATCGTAAAGAAGTTTAAGTTTTCTTATTTACTAATCAACATGGTCGATTCTCACAGGAAATACCTATGACCTGTTCTCAGAAGTGGGTCACTATTGACCTGCGGAAGATAATGATGAGTTAGTTATATTTTTTAGAATCTGGTACTTTTACTTACAACATGGGTACCTAAAACGAGTACAATGGTGTAACAGATATTTATTCTATGAGTGGTTAAGTAACGCGTTTATAATTAAACGCAGTACTTAAGCGGGGTGGATGATGCGTACCAAGAACCTTGGTTTGACTATCGCAATGGCGAATCGCAAGAGGAACGCGGCGCGTTGCGCTTGACCGCTGCGTCCGCCATCGCCGTCAGGGAGGACGCAAGGGCGCCGTGCGTCTTGCCGAAATTATTCGGGGCTCGCTGCACAATCGATTTTTCCCGCCCGATGCGGAAAATTCTTCGGGGCGGGGCGGGTGGAGCGCGGCATGAGGAGGGGGCCGAGCGAGGGGGCACAGCGGCAGGGGGGCAGGCGGAGTGCAGCGGGGCGGTGCAACGCGCGCCGCCGTCCCGGCCGTCGGGCAGACAGTAGGACGGCGACGCCACTGTGAGTCGGTGACCACGGCGCGAAGAGCGCGCTCGCCGCACCGTGACATGTAGCGCGGCCGCCGCGCCGCAGCCCCGCGACCACACCGCCGGTGGCGGCGCGCCGATGCGCCTGCCGTCCGGCCCGACGCCCGCGCCGCAAAACGTTTCGCATCCTCTCGACCAGTGTCGCTTTCACTGTTACACCTGAAGCGAGCCCTTCGACCCGTCTGTATCGACGACCGTCGTCGGATGGAACCCGGAGTGCGCCGATTCGCATCAAGGTTAGACAAATATTTGAATGTGAGTGTTTGTGCGCCGTCAGCCACTGATCCTGAGCGCCCCAGCGCACCCTTGTACTTCAGCCGTACGCGCACCCCACACGACAACGTTATCACATAGGTAGGTCCCAGAAACATGAGCAAACTCAGTGAATTATTAAAAACATGCATATTGTTGTTACCAATATTTAGTTTACTAAATCTAAACCTGGACTAAAATTGGTCTTATTTTCAAATCTACTAATTTGTAAAAATTATAATAAATAAATTAGTAAATGCCTTGCAATTTCCTATTTCATACCACCAACCAATAAATGTAATCTAATAGGGGTCATTTATAAATCATCTAATATACTAGAAGGCAATTATTTATTTTTTGTAACTAATACCTAACGTAAGTGATATAGCTGTTACAAACAAAGCGTATAGACTAACTGATTACAGTCCGCAAAAAGTCATTGAATGTCACGAATTCAAATTCACGCATGAGTCAGGAAAAGCCCGCTGCAAACATTGCTTCCGGGCGGAGTGTTTGCCTATATTTATGAGGTTATATATGCCTATGTATACGAATGGTTGGCGCTTATAATATAGGATTTATACTATTAATACAAATAGTGGTCGATATTTTTGTAATATAATGTGGAATGTGAAAATTGCAATGACTATTTAAATAGTTAAAAAGGTATTACGCGCATGAAAAATTTTTCATAACGGCGGGGGGTTAAGCTTATTCGGTGTGCAATTATGTGTAAGTTTTAAGCAAGGTAACCTACTGACATATATACATTTTGACATTTTATTATAACCTGAATGTTTTCCTGTTTGTTTGTTGTGTTAAGTGCACTATATAATTATCTGAAAATTTCCTAAGCCCACAACTTTTTCATGTAGAGTCTGTAGACTAGATGCAACACTTCAAAAATATTTCCTTTGCTGTTGTTTTGATGTGTTCGCTCGCGTTTTGGAGGATTGTTTTAAAGTTTTACAGTTTATTTTATGCACTTAATATACAAGCATGTTTTTTTAATTTTGTATACTACAGATGTCACGTAGAAAGTTCAATACTTATTTATTTCCTTTCATAAAATTTTGTACATAATTAATACAGTTTTTATTGCTATGCATAAACTTTTATTTTCGTAACGGCTTAATTCATAATCGTTTTTTGTTGTTGAAAATTAAATGCGATAATTCTTATTTACCGTTAGTGTATTATAACGTATTTTAAAAATAAAAGCTTTACCCTAGTGTGTATGCATTAAGTTAAAGAGTAAACTTAATGTTTTTTTAATTAGAAATAATCTTTGTTGTGGTACGGGAAATATATACATATATTTCTGTACATTTCTTCATCTTCATCATTACATTACATTTTTGTTACAGATATGAAATTTATTGTTTTTGTATATTCATCTTTGTCTATTTACTATTTTGCGTCAATGCAGCCTTTGAAATACTAAAAGACAATGAGTAAAGCGATAGTTTGCTTTTTTGTTACATTATCTTCGTATTATAAATACTTTAGCGTCATTTTTGGTGGATTGAAAACTAATTTGGAAACAATTATGTACGCAACAAGATAAGTGACAGGAAATCCAAAGGAATTTTGCGGTCTATGATCATCTATGATTTTTGCATGCATTTAATGTAAGGTATATGTAGGCTTACTTATATTATTGTAATGTTACATCCACTTTTATTATAGTAATTGTTATAGGGCCAATCGTTTGAATTGTTTTAAAATGTAAAATATATGATTTCAAAGTTGAGTTACAAACGCGGACAGCTTGCAATTCCTTAAATAAAATTTATACAACCCTTGCAACAACAACCGTATATGCTGTGCGGGTACATCATTTTTAAACTTATATATAGGCAAAGATGAAATAGTTCAGTATTTTTTCTTTTGTTTGTGACGGTGTTTCGTTTTTTTTGGAAGATTTTAAGCTATATTAGTTTTATTTTATGATTCTGGTGAAACTTAGATCAATGCGGGAACATGTGTATCATTAGCCATATGACTTAATAAAATAAATGAAAGAATTCATTAATAATATAATTTTTCGTAGTCTTTGAATGTCTTATCCACCAAAAAGATAACTTTTAATTTTTTACATTTACTTTGTTAAAACAGGAACGTTCTTCTTCATTAAACTTCCGTTTAAAAGTTTTTTTTTAACAACGAACACGCTATATTAGCAATCTACTTTATCTACGAGTAAAGCAATAAAAATGTAGTAGTATGGAGTCATAATTTTACTTATTATTAGAAGATTATTTAAAATTTTCATAAGACATTTTAAACGGGTTATTAATGACTTGAAACAAACATTCTCCACTAGAATATCTGAAATAGTTTTAAAAATTGGTAAGTACCAACATTGTGCATCTTGCAGAAATGTTACTGTCATTTAGTTTTAAGAGTCAGTTAATAGTTTTTCTTTAAATAAAAACTAGCTGACCCGACAAACGTTGTTATGCCATATAAATAAAAAAATGTTAAGGATTAACAACCCTTAGCACTTAGGGATATGAAAAATAGATAGTATCCGATTCTCAGACCTACTGAATATGCATATACAATTTGGTGAAAATCGGTAAAGCCGTTACGGAGGAGTACGCTAACTAACATTGTGACACGAGAATTTTATATATAAGATTGAGATTTTGTTTTACAAATACAAGTTATTTTTAAAGGTACCCAACGGTAAATTTCATTATTTCAGTACTTAGCACGTCTAGTATTTATGAGTTTATATCAAATTTAAAATACTGGCTAGGAAATGTTAGTGTTTGTAATTCAATCAGTTTCAAACGACAGTATTCAGGATATTAAATGTGATGTGCCATTGTGCCATCGGAAATTATTCTGTTTCTCTTATTAATACCTACGTTATTGACATAGGCTTTGAATATAAATTAGTTATGTTGTAGGCTTTATAACCGCTTTGTAATAAAACCTAATTGATTTTACGGTAAAGTGTTAGTCAGTTCTAAATAATAACGTACTTATACAATGTTTAAGAGTTAGAAAGTTTTAATAATTTTAGGAAACTTTTTTTAAATACGTTGAAAAATGATTAAAATACCGACATATTGCTAATTATTAGACCCTACATTTATGTTTTTATGTCATTTTGCAACCACTCTTGTAATTGACATAACTCATAATATCGAAAATAAAATATTATAGCCACAACGAACAATTAAAAACTTTAATTCGCTCTTATCTAAAAATCCTTAAATTTACATTTCTATTCTTAAGTAACTTATAATCCAGACATAAGTTTTTATTCGATATTCGGTCTTGTTAGATTTGTTGAAGAAACTTTATGAACAGCGGAGGTGTTATATTCCATTTAATATAGATACTCATTATTTGTAACCGTACAAAATAGTTCGGAGAAAGTCTAAATCATATCTTTATTTTTCTTACATTTCCATAATAAGAAAGTTTATTTAAATTCTATACATTGTATATCAGCTAGCTAGCATGTTAAAGGCAATATCAATAACCGAGTAATTAAAACGAAGTGGTTGCGATGCGGATAGAGCCTACGGTATTCATCATTATTATTAGGTAAAACAGGTAGCTACAAATGTAAAAACCTAATATATAATTTATCTACTTGAATATAAATATTGTTTTAAATACAGACACATATACTATATGCTAGTATCATCTGGTTACGGAAACAATAAGTAATTGAATAGAATTTAATTTTCATAATGGTCTTCAAACAACTAACAGTGACTAGTGTTAATATTATTTGCAATTAATTTAATATGTAACGAACTGCCATAAATATACTTACAAATAATTTGAATTCTTTTCTTATTAGTAGGAAGCGTGTACTACGAAAACAACAATATTTCACTTCTTTCTGATATCAAGTAATACGATTGAACATCTATTACGAATTAAAATAAAAGGTTACATTAATGTCAAGGTGCAGCAGCATCTTGAAGGAGCTTTTCTTAGTTTACCCATTCCTCGGAGGCAGCAACACTTCTGCAACCCACGTCAGGTAGGAGCTTAAACTAGTTTATATTTATAACCTAGTTAAAGCATCTAAATAATTAAGGATTATAATAAAAGGTTACATTAATGTCAACATGCTGCTAGATCTTGAAGCAGCTATTCTTAGTTACCCATTCCTCGGAGGCAGCAACACTTCTGTAACCCACGTTAGGTAGGAGCATAAACTAGTTTATATTTATAACCTAGTTAAAGCATCTACCTAACTTTGTAGATATCAGTATACCTCCTACGTATCTATGATCAATATGCATATTTATGTAGAATGGACTCTAGTATCTATTTTCATGATTTTGTCTATAGATCAGGGATAGAGCTACGCATATATAGCTACAATCCATTTAATATACCACTCCCTGCTTCCACGAACGATTTTCAGCTGCATATAGATAAAATAAACCACAGGTACAATGTTATTTGACATTGCTGCGTATTTCGTACACGAATTAAATAAGTATCGTTGTAGGTAACAGATAACGGCTATTTTTACAGTACTTATTCTGTTCTGACCTACCTCACACTACAATCAACAGCTCAACGATATAGCTAAGGTGTTTTGATTCAACGATCTTAAAAAATCTATATACATCATATATTACATGTTGCATTTGTATGTAAGAAATAAATCACAAACAACATAAATAGTTTGAACAAGAGGATCTCAGTTCAGAATTATTTCTTCATGGATCAGTTCCTCAGAATCCATCACGAATTAAAACTTTTGCAATTCACACTTAGGTACATTTAAAGCCTTTTAGAAATAAGAGGTGTTCTTATATGAAAATAAGTAACCAATAAATGTATAAGGACAACATAATTCCATAATTTATATTAGCATTATTAAAAAGTGACGATCTTCAAAATTTGATAGGAAAAAATGTTGATAATCAGTTGTCCCGCGCGCGCTCAAGGTTATCAGATGTAATAAATAGCCTACCAGATAGCGTCGGAGTGAATTGAAATATGTAACACGCGAAAATAACGCACGATAAATGCACGAGGAGAAATGTATGCACATTTTTTAGATTTTTTAAAACGAAAAGCAGATTTTTTCGGTCATTTTGTAAAAAAATACTAAATCAAAGAAGACTGTCAAATTGTAACATACCTAAATAGCTGATTTATTAATTTGCGGCAGTTCATAAAATATTTCAGTTGGAGGACACCTTTTAGCTCGACAATTAGAGAATCTTACGGTACTTATATGAAAAAAATATTTTGCGGATGTCTCTCACAAATATTAAAAAAAACGAAACAGGCGAAATAAAAGTATAAGGTTGGTGTTTCGTTTTTGTGACAATTTGTTTGAATACGCCAATTTAAACGTACTAAGAATACGAAGTTAACAAAAATAGTTTATAAAATATAATTACAATTACATTCGAAGTTGTTTAATAGGTATTGAACGATAAAATTAGTGG
Organism: Epargyreus clarus clarus; assembly: GCA_014595695.2. Lineage (NCBI taxonomy): Eukaryota > Metazoa > Arthropoda > Insecta > Lepidoptera > Hesperiidae > Epargyreus > Epargyreus clarus. The sequence goes on from JACTTY020000006.1 coordinate 2,017,832, forward strand.
AAAACAAAAGAGAAAAAGATTTTTACTGTTATGTCTAAGCTTAATTATTATATAGATACTTATTGATAATAATAATAGATTAATTCCAAAATTCCAAATAGAGCATAGCGTAGGCGGTATATCTTTCTTATAAAAAGTACAATCCTGATATACGTAACGTTTATTAGTTTTAGGTGTTGTATTGGAGTCTGTGGTGACCTTACAGTGTTACATAAGAGGTGGCGCCATATTACCGCATCCTATCAATCACGATATTAAATCTTCAATAAAATTTCTTAATGACGTGCAAGCTATGTATTGGAAGTTTAAATTTGAGTTCTACAATTAAATTAAAAAGGAAAGTTTTTTAAAATATTGTTATATGAATTAAATAAAATCATTTGTACTACGACTCTAAATTGCAAGAAATATGTATTATTGTTGAGTGAATAAAAAATGTAATCGATTACAAAATAAATGCTTAAGTTTAAATTATCTATGCATATAAATAAAATAGGAGTGTCTGTTTTTAATATTGAAATAACAGCTTTTTACTACATGCATATGAATATACATACAGTAGGTACATACACCAAAATAACATTTTTTACAATTTTTGTCCGTCTGTCTGTCTGTTTGTTCTGGTTAATCTCTGAAATTTCTGAACTGATTTTGACGGGACGGGCTGTAGCTGATGTAATAAGGAGTAACTAAGGCTACTCATATTTTAGAACTACCTGTGCCCCGCGGTTTCAGCCGCGTTATTTCTTTTTCACGCGGATGAAACCGCGGGGCACAACTAGTTGTAAATACAAAGATTGCGTTGTGATGTCTTCATATCGCGTTATTAAATTAATAAAGTGAATATCTAAAATACGGGAAGGTCCACCAGTTTCATACTCAATTATGTCTGCACTAACATGTTAATAACAACTAAAATACTAATATATAAGTCGTACCATTAAATTTATAGTAAGAACATCTTATTATTGGTAAATATCGTATTTCTGGTTAAAAGTTTTGAGTGACTTATAATCAAAATGTATTCCTAATCGTAGCAACATCAATGTCAAACGTTAAAAGCAATTTTGATGAAGAAAAATGTTTCTTAAAAATATTGCGAAATCTGATCACCCTTTGCTTAGGAAGTCTGTAGCGTCATCAGCTTGCAAACGTCAGTGTCCAATTGTTCCACGGAAAACTGTTTTCCGGTCAATCTGAGTGGGTGGGTTTATCCTTGTCTATGGCCTGCACACACTTTAAGAATATTTAGATATCTCTTAACTATAGATAGCACGCATTCTATTAATAAACAGTTTGCAAATTACTGACTGACGATATTATTTACTAAGTATATATCATATGATTCACCTACTGACGATATCAAGTAAAAAAAGCGTATATATAAAAAAGCAGTGATAGCCTAGTCGTTAAGTAACTTGGCCTCTCATTCGGAGGGTACAAGGTTCAAAACCAGGCATTCACCTCTGATCTTACAAACGCACATTAAATTATATTGTCACTTGTCTAAACGGTGAAGGAAAATATTGAAATCTACACACCTGAGGGTCCTTTAAAAAATCTCACAGGTGTGTGAAGTCTACAATTTACACTTGACTATCTCGGTGGACTATGGCCTAAGCCCATCTCACTTTGAGAGCGCCCGTGCCCAGCAGTGGGACAGTAATGGGCTGACGACGAGGACGACGACTGGACGACGGTCAGAAGATTTGATCTGTTTGTTTTGTCAGTAGTTTTTGTTTAGTAGGTACTATAACGAAGATACGCCATTGCCAACTGTTATAGAATTATTGAGTAGCAAAAAGGTATCATACCGGTGCCTAAATATTTTATCCTATAAATTTGGCAAGTAGGTAAATATGTATAACGGAAAACACATCTGAATCGTTAATGCCACTTCCAAGAAACCAATTACGAATATACCAAAAAGCTACATACTTATTTATTAGGGTTTTTCGTTTAACGTATAAATTTTAAACGAAATATTCTAATAATAATTGTATAACGGCAAACGAATACTAGTACGAAATTTCGTTAAAAAATCAAATTTATCTGCTTGTTTTTTCATTAATATTTATTTATATAGAATATATTCTAATAAGTGCCGCTGCGTGTACCGTGCGAAGTATAAAAACTTTGGACGTACAGTTAATCTGTCTATTTGCAATATTTCACCGCATTATTGTAGTGAACCGTGGGACAGGAAAATGCGAACGACAACAAACGGGTTGTTCATAGAGCTCCTTGGTCGATAATTGAAACATAACCCTTAAAACAATCAGGTATTAAATTTTAATAATATGTATAGTATGTATAAAGTTTCTAGTATTCTCATTTGTAAAATTTTAAAAGGCTGGGTTTGTACATCGAGAATATTTTTGAATAACTGACTGACCAAGTTATTTTAAGATCACATACTTCTTGTGGTTTTTGTTGTAAAAGTAAAGAACTATATTTTTATTTCCAAAATTTGAGGCGTAATTAATTTTGTTTTTCAATATTATGCATGGAGACCTAAAAATGTAGCATATTTAATAATATGTTAATTAGTAATAGGGCAATAGAAAGGTAAAGTAACCAAAACCAAAAGTTCATTAAAATATGTACGCATGTGTAAATCGATTCAATAAAAATGTAATCTGAAGACTTAGTATATGTTTCTCACTTACCCATTATAGAGAACGAGCGAATGGCAATAGAATAACCTTCATTTTCGATTTAAATTTTTATCGAAAAACTTTTAGGTACCTATTTCCGGAGTCAACGCTGTCACAAACATTAAAATATAATAGGAAGAGTTCAAAAGTAGAAGTAGCTGTTTGGAAAAATACTGAATAATTTATTCTATTTTTTCATCAAGTAGACCTTGCGCTTTTGCAATAGAAATCAGTTCATTTGACTTGAATAATAATTATTTGAATATAATTTTATCGAGGCATTAAATCACCTGTGCGCGTGTATAACTAAACAGGTGTAGTTGATTAAAAATGTCATATACAAATTCTTAAAAAGCTTAAAGTAATAGTAAGATACTAATTAAAAAGTGGTAGAAATAGTGAAAAGCGGTTTTTGTGTATAGATAAGTGCTTAAGTCTTTTTGTCTGCCTCACATGCAAAAACGAGAGACAAAACATAAAGCGCCATTTTGTCAATTTAGACATTTAATGTTACGTTACTGACACTATAGTTCCGATACAATCCGCTAGGGGCGCTAATTAGAATTTGTATGGGCAAATACGTAAAAAAATACCAAAACAGTCATATATTTTATCAAAACGTAAAAACTCATGGTAATGGTACTGTAATTGACTTTAAGTAGAACCCCTGTTCTATATGTAATTCGTTACAAATGCGGCAGTGACCACTTGCCATCAGATGGACTGCTTACTGGTTTGCTGCTAAAATCTCATTAAAAATCCCCAAGTAATATTTATGAGTCATCATTGCACTTTTAATTTAAAGACGCATAACGTGCAATGCTGTTCTTCAGTCTGAAAGCTGTAGTTGACACCTACAGAAAACAAAGCATGTCAGGTCCCCAACATGATTGAGACTACTTTAATTCACCAATGTCAGACAGAACTTTATTCTTTTTATATAAAATTTATTATCCTATAATATTAAATTTATGACGTCTATTGAACAGTCTCTGAAATAACGGCTCTGAACAAGCATTTGGAAATAAAAGGAAATTATAATACTTACCTACTAAATTTTACGAATAGCATGAATTGTCGGATTTAGGTATTAAAATTTTACAATAGGCGTGTAACCTTCGAATAATTTAGTTAGTTCAATGCAAATTCGTTTAAAGTTAGAGTTAGTTCGGAGTGCGCGCCGCCGATCGCTCATAATGCGTAACCGACGAAATTCGGTATTTATCCGCGTGTTCATATTTCGGGCGTAGCAACTACCTATCTGCAATCGAAAAAGTCAGCCGCCGTCGCCACGCACTCATGCACACCGTTTACACACATGCACCTAGCTCACAATAGTACCTAGGTTATATAACGTCTACATGACTTCTACGCTAAGCAAACCAACTCGACGGAAGATTAATGCAGGACATTTTTTATCATCTTACTCAAATATTTCATAAGTTCATATATATTAGTGTCACAACAAAGTGACTATTTATACTCGTATATCGTAAAATTGGAGAACAGACTACTATCTAAACTACAGTTAGGAGCCAAATGAAAATCATATGTAGTAAAATTTACAAAAAATATAACTTTCTTCAACATAAAATATTGATAAAAATAAGTCTTCATTGAAAATAATAGTCATTTATAATATAGTCTACAACGTCATTTGTTTTAAAACGGACTGTCCTACAATTTATTATTTGATAGGCATCCTTCGTCTACGCGCACAAACGAAATAGTCGCACGAACATATGTCCGGACGCAGACTTTACCCTTGAACGTATGCATAATACTAGATACTTAATTAGCGTATTGATAAAAATGTGATAAACTAATCGCCAATACGGCTAGCAGACTTGTTGCACTATCTTGAATGTAGTATTGTTGAAAAATATGTACGTACAGTCAGATCTCTGTACTAATATTAATATTAAGGTACCATTTTGATCTTATTTCATGAGCCACTTCAATTTTGTGTTTTATATTTTGCTCTACAAATGAAAAATTGGCCAAGTGAGAGTCGAACTCGGACACGTAGTAGTTCAGTACCACCAAATTTTTATCTATCAATTTATTTCTCTATTTTTAGTATTTGTAATCATTGCAGCCATAGAAGTGAATGCATAGTGAAAAATTGTACTGTCTACGGTTCTAGAGACAAAGCAAAAATGCCGAAAAATAGTGTTTTTTTGAATAACGACCCCTAATTATTTTAAATTTATTGTATTATTTGTATATATCGTTATAGTAGCCAGTTAGCCACCGTTATACTTACTCTGTATAAAAACAAATGTCTATCTATTACGAGTCAAGATATAGAGCTCTGTGACAGACAGACTTAAGAATTGGGTTCCGTTTTTACCGTTTGGGTACGGAACCCTAAAAAATTCGGTTTTAAAATAGACTTTCTAAGTATAAGCAACACATCAACCACATCCACCACATCACCAACTAAAAGTAGAAAAGAAAAAAATGTGAAAACCAAAGCCATGTACAAAAAGTATTTCAAAGTATTTTTTTTTTGGTAATTAATATTAACCTTTCCGTGCTTTATATTACTAATGCTTTCAAATTTAGGAGAATATAGTTACAACGTATTTATTTTCTTCTTGATTAGTTACCAAAAATAAATCAGCATGTAATATAATGATATGGTAGGTATGTAACGAAATATAATTTATGATTGCCTGCGATAATTAAACAGGCGAGTGAACAATACTATTTCTTTTTTATTTAAAGTCGAACGCAAGCGAATTAATGAAACGTATAAAAACATAAACGATAATGCAACATGTGAATGTCTAATGTCTCAGTTAAAATACATTCTTGTTCATATTACTAACCAATTTTGAAATTATAATACCAACATTTATTATTTTAAAATATTTCAAACCGTCTCTTCCGTGTCAAAACTGAATTGCTCTTTAAACTAAATTTCGGTTATAATTTCGAAGTATATCTATGTGACGAATCTTTAGTAAAATACCAAGCATATATTGTAAAAGCATACATAAGTTCCTAATATTATTCTTTTGTTAATCTGTTACTGGAATGAATCATAACGCAGTTTTCTTATATTTATCCTATACTTACTCATAGAGTTTGAACATTTATGTACTTCTGTTCAAGAAGCAACCACACCATACGAAGTTCTAGAAATGACTAGTGGGTGTACAAATGTTTATTTATTTTAATTTTATATGAAAACTATATATTAAAGTTTCCTTATTTAGATACCTAATTGAAATTGTTATATCAAAATATTTAACATATTTCTTATGTTTTTATAATGATCTACAGGAAACGAAAAATTGTTACTTAAACGTTTATTTTTTGCATTGATATTGGATAACATATAGATTTTTTTTTAAATATAATATTATAATTCATCTTACTTATAAGAACCCGTTGATGTCTATTGAAGGTTTGGCCCTTTCTCTTTAATACACTCCAAATTACAATACTCGAAATACTCAAATATCTTTGTAGAATTATAATATTCATATTTAAAAAATGAATAAATTTAATTTAACAGTCAATGGTTATGATACAATTGAAATAACTGAATCAATTGAAAAATATGCATATTTTAAAATTTCATATTGGCTTTTGAACGTATGTAACCTTTTTTGTCTACCACTAGTTTTGCCTAGTTATTTTAAGTCATTATTTATGAGTAGATCATAATAAATTATTAAGTAGATTTAGTTTAGAAGAGTAATGAATAACACTTTGTTGCATGTATCTATCTGTTAATAAAGTATCACTGGAGACGATTTAATAACTTGTGGTCTAAAATATTTAATTTTAAATTAGTCAATTTATCAATTTCCCTTGAATAATAATGTAGTTATAGCCATGTAGTTTAAAAATATCTAAAAACTATTATAACTGTTTGTAAAATACTTGTTACATTTGTAATATTTTCAGTATAAATAATAATAATGAAAGCATTATTACACTGGATACTTACGTTAGGTATTTTCGGCATTCGTACTCCTATGGTACGATCTATTTTAATTGGTATTTTAATATGACTTTAAGACACATTGTCATTCAGATCAACGGGATAAAATATGTTAACTATGGGTAATTTTTCTCTAATTGTAGCCGAAAAAATAAAAAAGGGGAATAGAACAAAACTAGTATGAAAAAATAATTGCACATTCATGAGGTAGGTAAGAGTTGCAAAATATTGATTTTTTTTTCCGTCATTGTACACCGTATAAGTTCTGAAAATGCCCTTAGGACTCTGTACCCGAACATAAAGAAAAATAAGCTATCTATCCTTAATGTATCTGCCTTTAGTGTATGTGGCTCTGTAGTGTACTTCGAGACTACTACTACTGCTTCTACTACTACCCTTACTACTGTGTTTTTGGCTTGATTTTAGGTTGGGAACATGGTTATCCGATTTTTTGAGTTTAGTGCTCCCAGAAAAAGTATAGTACGCGTAAAACTGCTAGTCCGCTCTGAATATAGAAATGAATCGCGTCACCATAGCAAATTTAATGACTATACCTGCTCGCAATAACTTCAGAGTGGACTAGCAGTTTGGCGCGGACTATACCTATGATATCTCAGCAATATAAGTATCTAATATACATGTACTTGTACATTTACGAGGTGCAATTTGCATCATTGCTTGTCATTATTGATTAATGAACAAAATAATGAATGTCTAATACATTTAATAAGAGCATCTAAAAGACAACGATCAGAATTAGTCAGAAATATAATCGTTAAGGGTAATAAATTACAATAACACTGATGACTACCTACATTCTACGCTTTCAGATTTAAGATTTTTTAATAAAAATAGCTCTTGCGTACTATAAGTTGCGTATCATAAGTATATAATTTTCTGTGCACGTACGAGTAAGTTGGATTTGCGTGTCATAACTTTATAGTCAATATTACAAATGCTACGAGTTTTACTACTCTGAAAGCGATCACCACTTTAACTCCTTAAGTTTACTACTTAGATAATTGTGAGATTTTCTCGTAGTGCGCACGAATTAAAAAACTAATAACATACCTATTCTCGTATACGAGCTCTCACTATAGTTACTAGTTACCTATCCAACTTTTACTTTTCATTACTTAAAAGCCAGTGAACGATTATACTAATTTCACCACGTAAATATTGTAGCTTTAGAGGTTAGACTGGGTATTTTTCCCAGTACGACAGACTGTGCCTTCTCAGTAAGGCTGATCTAAAAGTCTTTTTTATTAACTTTGACCTTATTTAAGTATATGAAGAGACTTCTCCCACTTAACAGCAATAATGACATAAGAAAAGAGGAGAGTCCTTAATAATAAAATCGACCAAAGAAGAAAAATCCAAGAGTTGTATCTTATCACGTACCAAAGTGTTTTCCTATTTTTTTTGTCTAGGAGATAAATAATATAGTAATTCTATATATTCTAGGAGATTTTTTTTGTATCTTGGCGGCTACCTAATCAATTAAATAGCAGATTTATTCATACAACAAAGAATAGAAAACATTGCTAGGCGTACCTACCACTAACGACCGTTTTATATTTATTGGCTAGCACAATATAATTATATGCTCCATACATATTGTGACTAATGTTCTAAGGTAATTTCTTGTATGGGAATCCACATTGTGAATAATTACAGCATGCAAAAACTTATATAACCGAGAACTTAACGTACGGCCCGCGACGTGTAGTACTTCCCCTTTTTATTCAAACAACTTGAATTCAATAGTTAGGTTTTAATACGTGGGCATAATAAAAACCTCAGTGTGATCATTAAGCCTGCCTTTACAAATAGCTATTACACTTGTTTGCAAATAGATTATGTAGGTACGTCACCAATCATCATAATCAACCCATTATTGTCCCACTGCTGGGCACGGGTCTCCTCTCAGAAGGATTAGGCCATAGTCTACCGCGCTGGCCAAGTGCATATTGGTAAACTTCACATACCTTTGAGATTTTTTTTTCTATAAATCTCTTGGTTATGCAGGTTTCCTCACGATGTTTTCCTTCACCGTTTTAGCATGTGATAATAAATTTCTAATACGCTCATAACTTTGAAAAATCAGAGGTGCGTGCCTGGGATTTGAACCTCGGACCCCTCGATCGAGAGGCCGAGTTTCTTAACCACTAGGCAATCACTGCATTTTTTCGTCACCAATAGTGATTATTACTACCTATTATTTATTGTTCATTGCTAGGGGAATATCCTAATAAATCTTCCGCCCTATTCACATTTACTTTAGCAAATAGTTTTCGCTTCGTTTTACTAACGGTCCCCTTTCTATTACATCACGTTATGCAATTTGTACATACTCCCCATTGTTACACTGTGATAGTTATTCTAACGCCTGCGTAATTTTAAAGGAGGGGTTCTGATGCATTATTCTAATAAATAGTGACATTGTGATGCATATACATATGAATTTGAACTATGCCATTGGATATTTAACTACCCAATGAAATAATTCAATTTTGGGTATTATCGATAAACTAAATTACTATGGAATGTTATACTTTAATATGAAAATTGGATTATTTCCTTTTTTATTATTTGGAAATTATTACAGCGTCATACATGTAGATAGTATTGGAATTACAACTCATAAAGTTTTATCACTATAATTATATTAAACTAAGGTTGGCGTGGTCTTAGGCGCTACCTTCTACTTTTTAATGCTCGGACTATTGTGTGCACTAGGTACCATATTATTACCTTTTACTACCGTAATTGCAACAGCTTTTGCGAATGCATTGATATAATTGGACGTAATATTTATTATATATATGTAATTGTAATAATATGTTATTTACGTTATAAACAATACAAATGCGATTTTCAGTAGGTACATTTCGGTTAAACTGTTTGTGTGTTAAGTAATATGTTTATGAACTTGGTTATTATTATATTTTTAAAGGAACTTAATTATACTATATCATAGGTTTTATTTCACAGTGATTGAAGTTAAACAACATCCTGCATCAATGTCAAGTCACGGGTTAACAAACTCTTTTCTTTATTTGGGACGCTATTCTAAAATTCGACGACAATAGAATCAAATCATTGACTGACTATTGAAAACTTAGTATTTGAAGTAAATAGAAGCAGTATCCAGTTCGTGGGGAGTAAAGTGCTAGAAGCGTTGACCTCATGTTTGGCAATTGTCAGTTTTTGTGGCATTTGGCTTTTGGAAATCCCCATGAGTCTGATGCTCTATAATTTATAAAATGCGAGCGAGTCGAGTACCCATTATTTTTTATATTACGCTGATGCTTTATTGATGTACCTAACCATAGATACTTACTGATTTCGTAGACGGTAAATAAAGACAATATTAGGAGGAATACATACTACACAACAAGTTTCAATTTAAGTTTGTAGTGTTTATACTATAGCGTAAAATAGCGTGTACCAGTATATATTCTTAAATCAAATATGTCATAACTTTGACAAGACGTTGCAGAAAATAATAATTTATTTAATTTTATGAGAATTATTAAAGGAAGGTTATAAATATTTAAATGCGCAGTTATTTCCTTCATTAACAAAATGCAAAGCAGCTTTATTGTAAGATAAAGACAGACTTAGATATTTTTACTGCTTCGCCTAACAAACTGGCTAGGTAAACGAGTTTGACGCGCCAGACCAAAACGAAAAAAAAAACATACCCAAAAGGTTTACGGCTATGGGAAGTATTATAATAAAACTCCTTTAAAACTATGCATATGCGTCGATGAAGGCATATGAAGCTATTAGAAAGCTACGAGAGTTCATAAAAGTATTACATACATACGACTACCACAAATTTATTACTGAGAAAAATAAATATAACATCAGTAATTAATTATTAAATAAAATACAGGTGTACCCCAAATTCTGTGCGCAAATCGCTTATTTTAATAGAGGTAGAGTTTTAGACTTTTTGTCATCAATTTTATGTTAAACTTTTGCTCAAATGAGGTCAGTTTTATATCAATTTAGAATTATTTTTCTTTAATATTTATTTAACTTTAAACATTATAGTGAAGTAGGTAAATATTGTAATATATATCTCTATTTACACATAGAACATTACAATCTTTATTAAAAATATTTTACGCGTTTTTATCATTGAAACGTCATAATCATATTAGGTCTATGAATATTTCTTGCCTATATTTAGTGTCTACGTGTTTTTTATAACTAGAGCCTATACGTAGTGTACCTTATACTTAACCAGTAACCTATCGGTGCGTGGGGGTCCTCTGGGTTGGTACAATGTCACGCTTATTTCTGCAATAGGATATTATGTTGAGTATACGGGTCACTGTATCAATCCCGTACAGCATATGCTAGGACTTTAGCTTCATTTAGAACAGTGTTTTTCAAAGTGAGGATCGCGACGCCATGAGGATTCGTCAAGCCTCTTTAAGGGGGTCGCGTAGTAAGGGAAAAAAAGTTCAAATTAGTTTAAGCAACAAAGTTTATTATGTAAGTATTATTTATGAAAATAAATAAATATTTAGTACGGAATTGACATAATCGCGATATAATATTTTTTACTAAGAGGGTGCCAAGAAGAATATTTAAAATAATGATTTAGAAAAATAGTCAATCAAGAGCTTCTCGTTGTCATAGCTTTTGAATGCTATTTCAATAGCACAATCAGTAATACTCACACACGTACACACACAACACACAAACAAACACATACATATCTACCTACTACGTTTATTGTTTCTGGAATGTTCCTGCTCTGTTTTTATCTTTCGTTATTTGAATCCAAACTCAGACAATTTTTTTCCTGATTATAATATACCATAACATGTATATTTATGTTAATAATCATTTTATTTACTTACCAAAACACAATAAAATATCGCTTTAAAAAGTTCTGGCACGGTTCACACATTTCTATCTTTCGCGTATTGAATCGTCAATGGTTCTAATCTATTTTATTGCCGTGGAACAGCATAAATCGAACATTTCATGCTGTCACGCCCAAGCAATGACATGATTTCCCGGACAATAATGCTGGATTTATTGCGTTGATGTCAGACAACGATAGGCGTGGTTTCGTGCAAAAATTCTGCGTAGGCGCATTACACGTGCTCTAACTGCATACTGTACTTCTGGATACAAGATATCATTATTATGACTGTGCAAAATGTATATATAAAATAACCGTATGTTTTGGGTTCTCTAAATTGGAGTTGAAATATTGAATGAACATGTTAGTATGGTGATAATGAAATAAATAAATAGTAAAAAATAAAAGATAGTTAAGAATCTAAACGATTAATTATTTAAGAGGGCAGTCGGAGTATTTTACCATAAAAACTCATAGATTAGTAAAAAACCCAATCCTAAGAAATCTATTTTGAATAAAATTAACACATCTTCCAATTTTTATTTGCATGGACGTTTCCTCTGCAGCATCAGTATTAAGGAGTTCACAGTTAACCTTTTGATATGTCACGAAAACTTAATATGCTTGCAAAATTTTATTATAAAATTAATCGGCTAAGTTAAAGGTAAGCAGACTTAGTTTGTGTAATAGAATTGTTGGCATTTATGAATTCCGTGCACAATTTAATTCCAATTGTATTCCAATAAATAGGACTGTTGAGAAAGGATTTAAAGAATTAGAAAATAGATTCGCAAACAATTCCTTTCTTAATTTAAAATGATGACAATTGCGAAGGACAAGCGGAATTTATAATCCAATTTTTATTCTGCGTGTATGGCGGTTTTCGGAAACATTTGTTGTTAGCTTCATAAACGACCCTTTAATTCTCTATGTAAAATGTTTTTATTTTTTACGTTAATTTTATAAAATTACAATGTTAAAATGTCAATAAAATTAATATTTTTTTAACATAATTATTATAGATTCGTAGTAATAAATTAAATATGGATAAATATAGGTAGTCGTTAAATTTCCATTTCTTGATCCATTCCTGATATCCTAGCACCATTATGTTGGGCAGTGGCGCCCTTGTCCCACGCACGCAATTTGTCGGACTATATTTAGAATTTATTATAATCATCTATGACAATATGTGTCAAATAATATAACAAGTTTCATAATACGAGTATATTATTTCGAAGTGCCTAACCAAATCGTTAGCCTTGAGCTGCAATGGCCTCCATTCAATTTGCAATGCATTAAAATTCAGATTTATTCAATGTCTAGTTTTAATTACCGAAATAATAAGTTTTTTTTGCACGTCTCACTAGGTATTATATGGAAATTTCCTGGCTACCTAGTGCCACAATTCCGTTACAACATAATATAAGAATAGCAACTCATCCCCGTCAGTTACATTTACGTAGTATTCTTTATCTAATATCTCCTATGGAAATAAAAGGGATAATGTGGAGAAAAATAATCACAACAGTTGTTAACACCAAATATCCAAGATATATAGACAGGTGATAGGAAAGAGCAGAGAAAGAGGGAGAGAGGGGAAGAGAGAGACAGAAAGAGCCGAAGTGCTCACTAACCCATATTTCTGCGTATTGATTTATCCCATAGTTCCGAGCATATTATAATCCCAGTTTTCTGTTGTAGGTAGACGTAGATCCGGGAAGTGGGATATTGTGTCATTAATATTAACATAATACCTAATATATGTTTTTAAATTTAATATTAATGTTAAATATTAGATACTATAAAACGACTTTCGTTATGTATATAGGTAACATCTATAAATGGTAGCCAACGCATAAAATAATACTGACATACATTGTGTTTAACTTAAAATAAATTTGGTTGTGATTTTTTGTTAATCTGTAGCAAGGATAGACTCATGTTTTTCTGACAGATAAAAAAGAGAACCTGTTTGGCTCGAAAAAGTCTAGGTATGTTAAATAACCTATCGTGAGCTTGATCTGGCCTATGCAAGGCTTACATAACTCTCGGACACACGTAGGTCGTGGTTCATTTTCGATGAACTCGATATGATTTTGAAAGAACATGAAAATAGGTCATAGTACTTACTAAAGCAAATATATGAAAATCATTTTTTATATTAATTCTAAAAGTTAAATAAATCCCTTTTCAAACTCTTGTTTGAATGAAATTAAATTTATTTATTTGGGAAATTTCGAAAATGTGTCGCTTTCGTTTATTAGGTGCATATTAGGTAATATAGGTTATTATTTATATTTGACAAGAGCCCTAGCCGTATAGGGAGATATTTCGTTATTTATTTAAACCAAATAGGCATTTCAATTAGCCACTTAGCCATTTTTAGTCCAATATAGTTCAAATAACGTGGTGGATTTCATTGATCATTCATGATTTATAATTTGAGACCCGATGTTGTTGATATCTAATTTTTTGTGACCGTACACGTCTACTGGTTATCTATATCTGCCTAGTAGCCTGAAAACTTGAAACACGTGTATGGATTTATACATAAGTATATTCGGTAACTAAGCTTTGCTCTACGTCTTCTTTTGTTGTACACGTAGATGATCGCAAAGTAACAAAATTCTACGACGACGGTCTCAATGATATCTTAAGAAAGCGTGAGTTGGTGTGTAACCAAACAAAACTATTTCAATTATTCGAGACTTCGTGAATTTTCTTTTTTATGACACCTGTGTAGATAAATTAACAAAGTAAAACAACAGCTAAATTCCACGAACGCAATATTTGCAAACCTGCTCATACTTAGTCAATCATAGATATTATGACATCATTTGGCTGCAACTCTTTTTATTTTCCTCTACTAGATACTGGTCTCTATTGACATCTAGGGAAGTGCTGAAGTACGTATACTTTACCGAACTGAACAAATTCGGGTCGGCGGTTGGTATCATTATGTGAAATTAACGTAACAGAAGATATAACTCTATTTCTGGCATTTGATCTTCACCGTGAAGTAATGCAGACTGCACTAGCAACTGAATAATGAGATGTTCATGGGCGTCAGTGATTACTTACCATAAAGAGGATTGCATGCTTCTTTGCCAATTGAATTATATAAAAATCGAGTATTGTAATTTAAACCACAATTGTTATTAACTACTTCCTGCAAGAGAAAGAAATAAATGTTCACGTGGAATAATATTTTATGACCCCTTAGAAAGTTCAATTGACAAAAGGTGCAATGATAAATCAGCTGTAAATGATAAGTGATAACACTTATGTGATAGTAATGACATTGAACTGATAAAAATATCCCTAGTAGATATTATTAATTAATTTTAGCATACTATCTCAATTACTTTATTTAAAGATTTTTGTTTTATAGACATTTAATTAAAAAGATAAGAATCTTGAGCTAAGTGGTAACACGTGGTGGTACATATTTTCAGTAAAATATAATTACGACAGGTTATTAGTATTTAGTCAAAATACCGCGATACCATTGCGATGTTGCAACGTGACTACATCTACCACGTTTAGTCGCTGCTTTATCCAAGACACTGTCCGATGGTGGAATAGTACAGAGTGTTTTTATTTTGAAATAAACTCCTTCAATTCCTGGATACGGTAAAATATAAAAAAAACGAATGATTCCGTTTTAATTTTTGTCAAAATCGGTGTCGTAGCTCCTTCCAGATTTTTTAATAACCTATACATGCAGTTTCTGATATTGCTGTGAAGGCCCACTTGATAAATCCAACTTGTATTTTATTTCATGGTGATCTGAAATATAATTGAGAATTACAATGTAGTATCCTTCTTCCCACTCGTCGGCATCGCGATTGTTTAGCCTTTAAAAACAAAAAAAAGTTTAAAGACCACTGACACTGCGTATGACAGTGACAGCTCCGGATTCCTCACTTCTTTTTCGCGCTTCCAAGGCATCGTGATACTATTTTTTCAAAGTTTTGTTAAACGTGTATAGTGAAGCAAAGCTAGTGAAAAAATGAAGAAAATGGAAACTAGGAATGAAGAATCACGTCTGCGTAGTTGTAGTCGCAGTAGCAGGAATTTACGAAGCAATTCTTCGGGTTGGATCACCGGTTCAGAGGTTATGTACAAATTACTTACCAGGTATGTAAGAAAATAATGTATTCATTTATTACAGTTATGTGTGTACAACTATAAAAATGCCTAAATAACTAACATATGCTTAGAGAGGAACTATTTTGTTTGAAAAACTTTCTCGTATCTACAACTTCAAAACTATTCACGCACGCCAATCTCGCTCTTGCACGTTACAGACACCAAACGGTGCTCATATTCGCCATTAACCGCAAGATGCTTGCATTTTTATGCATATAATTTAGCAATTAATGGTCCAGATATAAAATGCACCCGAGCCACGAGTACCACCTAGTCGAGTACGAGATACTCGTGGCGTCGCTTTGTCGACACTAAATGGTTCCCATGTTCACCATTAAGCACGAGATGCTGGCCCTAACATGTATATGTGACAAATGTTCGAATATTCAAAGAGTCACAACCGTCGAGTACGAGATACTCTTAGTTTTACTTTATTGACACTAAACGGTTCACTCATTCGCCATTGAGTACGAGATACTCGCGCTAACATTTCTATGTGGCAAGTGGTCGAATATACAAAGCATCAGAACCGTCGAGTACGAGATACTCCAAGTGTTACTTTGTTGACACTAAACGTTTCACTCATTCGCCATTGAGTACGAGATACTCGCGCTAACATTTCTATGTGGCAAGTGGTCGAATATACAAAGCATCAGAACCGTCGAGTACGAGATACTCCAAGTGTTACTTTGTTGACACTAAACGTTTCACTTATTCGCCATTGAGTACGAGATACCTGCGCTAACATTTATATGTGGCAAATGGCTTGAATGCTTCCATCACTAGCTATTGCACTAATAATACACAGTATAAAGCATGAATGATTTATAAGCACCAAGCTAGAGCTGCTACAACACAAGGTTATGCCAACCCTGTTATACCAACTCTGACAAAATAATTTTCAGAACCAGCTATAATTTCAGGAATCATTCATGGAGTTATTGCAAATAGCAAAACATATTTGTAACTATATGACAAAACAGTGTCCTAACAGAAATGGAAAATATTATGTCAACATACTGGGACAACGAGTGAATACAATAATATCATCAGAGTTCTCTAAAATTGGGAGGTATGTGTGAAGCAACTGGATGAATGACATATTCCAATGAGAACTGAGGAAATCAACCTGGTACATTTTGATGCTCTTCTCAGAATAACACTTTAACTAGTGCTACCTATAAAGGTCATAATAGGTCATTTATGCTCCACCACAATACACACGATAAAAATATATGTAATACATGGTGGAGAACAGAAAATAGGAATCATCACATTGCTGGTGCGCTAACCCAAAACAAATATAACCCTGTACATATAAGAATCTTATCAGGATTCACTGCACAGCATGATGCTCATGAGCTCATGTAACGGAATCATACTGAAGACATTGAAACTCACTTAGCT
Source organism: Epargyreus clarus clarus (assembly GCA_014595695.2). NCBI lineage: Eukaryota > Metazoa > Arthropoda > Insecta > Lepidoptera > Hesperiidae > Epargyreus > Epargyreus clarus. The sequence continues at coordinate 2,034,897 of JACTTY020000006.1, forward strand.
GCATTACAAATGATAGAAGACTAGCTATCTTATCAGAAAACAATGTCTAAAATAGACATTTGTGACATAAATGTTTTATGCAGCACCCCGTTGCCAATTTGAAATTGGTTGAGATTGGTTGTTCCACACAAATCAATTGTGTTATATGATATTAAAATTTAATATATGGCGTCAAGATAAAAATCTTACAACATTGATGACAAAAGTATTTTTGTATACTAGTTAATCCAATGCTCGATCTCAAATGGTAATAGATGTGCTCTTCACATTATCACATACACACTGGTGTATATACATGACAACTGTTTCATGTTAACCTGATATAGAACAGAAGGCATGTTCTCTCAAAAGAACCACCTCAGGAGGACAATGATTAAGCAAACAAGACTCCGGCTTATTGATACTTACACATATCTGTCCAATATATTTTTAGTCACATGAAGAAAGAATACTATAAGTATCCCATATATTGGATCTAGCGTCTGAAGTCCTAGCTTTGATAGTAGCATTCTGTGTTAATACCTCAACACAATTGAGCAGAGTTCATTGATTTGTTATGGATACTCTATAGTTCCTACTCAATTTCAGCTGTTTTATAAGCAAATAACAGGTACCTATACATGGCTCAAAGTAAACAATATTACATGGGTTATATTGTAGTACATCTTACTCACATATATACAAATTATGTATAATAAAAGTTAATCAGTTACCAGCTATATAAAGCTGTTTGATTTGATATCTTTTGGGCTAGGTATATATGAATATCCTAACATCCAGATTAGGTGTATTTCAAGATATTGCGGATTTCAGGAAATACTCGTATTATTAAGGTATAACTCTAAGGAGATTTGTATCAAGGAGTACAATCAGAACTATAATGCACCACCTAAGTACTGGTACAGAGTACCTACTTAAAGTCATTGAGCTTACATAATATATATAACTCTATTATATATAGATGTAACTTGAATTGAAGTTTTTAAATTATCTATTTAATACACTGGTTTACAGTGATAAAATCAATCCAGAAGTCTGGAGTTGTCTCTGGACACAAATACCTTTATGATTTATTCTAAGGCCAGGTACTATAACAATACCTGCAATACTATAACAATACAAATGTGCTAAATAATAAATGTCCATACTTGTAAATAATTCAAAAACCTTGTTTAGTATTACTTATTTATGTGGCATTTGTGACATAAATGCAAATATGTGAATGTCAAGAGTGAACTTTATGTACAAATGTGAGAATTTATACAAAATTAACATTTTGGATTTCGTTACACTTATCTTTCAGTGACTCAATAGGAATAAATACAGTAATAATTAAAGGTTTGGAAGTTCAGTCCACAAACATACGGTTAATTATTAAATATCTGCACATATTTTTCACTTTTACTGTACATAACTGCTTAAAATATGAGGTTGATCATCATGAAAAAATTGACTAAAGATTGGTAGTACCTATGTAATGTTCTACAACAGAAGCCTGGTACTCCCAACATTACAAAAAGCAATCAAATAATAATATATTATTTATATGGTTGCTTACATTTCCTTTAGCAACTCCGGGTTTATATAGAAACATGCATCATACATTTATACACCAGTCATCAGGTCAACAAATAACACAGCAGTCCATTAATCTTGGAATAAAGACAAGCATAATATGAGAATTGCTATTGCACTTAAGTCTTCATAATGTCTATGTTAGTTACACTAAAACTGAAATTGTTATCATTCATAATGAAATTTAATAATGTCCACCATGGTAATATGTGACACATTAATGATATAAAAGTAATAACAATATTATTATATCATGTGAAGGCCAGCCATTAATATGATATCTTCTTTGGGTCTTTTATGCCTAGTGTGTATACCTAGATGCTCTTATAAAACATAAAACAAAGAAAGTAAGCTGCATGTCCAATCAATTTTCAAATGTAAATCTAGCATCCCTAGAATTAATAGGAATTCCTTAGGGGTATGTGTGATGAACGTTACTATATAGGACACACATGGCAGACATCTGGCCTGGAACAAAGAAAACTATATTATATATACAAATTATTATTATAATTATTATATATAGAAGATTTATCTACTTTCCTTTTCTTAAAGAATTAAGATGGAGAAAAATGTGGGTAATAACTTTATAATTTATCACTGTCAGAGCTGTAACTAGAACCAGTTGTGTTAGTAATCATTACAGGCTAAGTAAGCCAGAACCCCACGGAAGTTATAAAATATTTGACTTATTAAAACTGAATTAATCCTGGGAATGCTCAGCATAAATACTTTTGAGTCAAGATAAGCTTTTCTGGTCTAGTCATGAATGGGGTTTGAAATAATCATATACATAAATACTGCTATGAAAACTGATATCAACTTTTACATACACATAACTGATAGTTACACACATTTTTAGGAAAAGATGTTAGATGGAAAGTCAGATTGGATTTCAAAAGGAAACATATCATAAGCTTTCCAACCAACCATATAGATATGTAACTTTATAGAGGGCATGCATAAGCATGGTACAGCAAAAAGTATAAGTAACTTTTGCAAATCTCATATATACCTACAAAAACAGGAAGTCATATAAAACTAAAATGTTTCATTGATCTAAGAATGATCATGTCCCTCCGGAACATGCACACTAATATAAAGAAACAAAGTAGGTATAACACCCAATATTATACCGGGTATACCTACAACATAAAATATAAATTTATCTCACATGGGGCATATATCATCCCAAGATCAAATCAAATACCCAATCATAATTTGTCAATAAATAATGGTATTAATTCCTTAATATTCAACATGGGATGGCTTCCTATTTTAATAATATTGGAATACATACAATGTACCTACTGGTACATTTAAGTATAGTATTATATAAAAGTACATAATTATATAATGCACATCACATATGAAACATATTTATACACATATTGCTATATAGCAAAGGAAATAGTATTATTTGTGTCAATAAAATTGACCAAGTAATTCATTCTACACATAATTATGACATACTATGCAGGGTAGAAAACATATTTTCGACCTTGTATGTATTTATTTTTTGCAAGGTGCAAAAGCTTGAATTGAATAATTATTAACACTGACTAAATTACAATATTACTATTATTATTATTATTATTGGCCAATTTTAGTAATCATATATTTAGAGAAAAATATTGCATTATTATTGCACTGAATATTATTTCATCTAATTCAGAGGGAATCTCACTTAGTACTATGTGTTTCAGAACATTTCATCCATATTATACAGTAAGAGTAAATATTCAGTTAGCAATCCTAATAATTATGTATATTTTATAATTATACCTAATTAAGAGAAAAAACTCTTATTAATATGATATTTTCATATTGTATTTTATATATATATTATTATTGAGAATAAATCTCACTAAGCACTATGGATTTCACAACATCTCATCCATATGATGCAGAACAAATAAATATTCAGCAATGTAATTAAATCCATATAATAATTTATATGTATGGTAATAAATCTCTAATTTAATTACATGTCCCATTGTTGCAGTTGTCTCTAAACATCTACATTGTAATTCTCAATTATATTTCAGATCACCATGAAATAAAATTGAAAATTAGACGAGCTTACCTGTAAGCGAAGTCTGATTATAATTTTATGAATGGTGATCTGAAATATAATTACCCACCCTCCCAAAATCAAAACCCATACTGCAACAATAAGAACAAAAGAGTCTCCTAGATATAGACAGCATGCATATTATCAAGGAGACTAAGTTGGAAATGATAGACTCTAAATTAAGTGAGGAATCCGGAGCTGTCACTGTCATACGCAGTGTCAGTGGTCTTTAAACTTTTTTTTGTTTTTAAAGGCTAAACAATCGCGATGCCGACGAGTGGGAAGAAGGATACTACATTGTAATTCTCAATTATATTTCAGATCACCATTCATAAAATTATAATCAGACTTCGCTTACAGGTAAGCTCGTCTAATTTTCAATTTTAACTATTATTACATGAAACGAAGATACATCAGTTTTACATGAAATATTCCTAGTGTCAATATGTTATGCAATTTATTGTACTTTACTATTACGTGATGATAGGTATGGGTAATCTTGTACTAATCATCAGGTTTTCATCCCAACACTTGTACCTACATTCATATACACAGACAACTTAATGTAATAATACGGGATGATTTTTCAGAGATAAATTACTCATTATATAACACTCTATATTATTATACTATTTGATAGTATCGCTTACAAGGATCAAACTCTGGAAAGTAAAGATTTATGACAAACTAAACAAAATGATTTTTAAGAAAATACATATTTTTCATCTATTATATAAGAGTGTTGCCTGTTTTTAGCCTATAACCCACCTTCGATATAAAATATTAATATCACATCTTCATGTTATTCAAGTAATGATATTATTAAGAAGAAGGTACATATACTACAATTTATGTAATAAAATTCATCAAAAATATTAAAGAGTTTGATTACCACTCTTTATTGTTGCTTCTTCGAATAACAAGGATTACCGGTATAATTGACTACGCTGGTAAGTTCAAATTGAACTATGAGAGCATTATAGAGAACACGTAGTCAAAGGGAAGATATTCCCATATTGATTTTCCTTCGCCTTTAAAGCATATCTTTTCATAAAATAACTTCGAATCGATATATATTTTTGTTTGTATCTCCAACCCTTAAATAAAAAAATGATGTAAAAATCTCTAATTAAACGATAAATGTACGTTCGTTCGTGGTACACGTTATTTTAAAATTATTCCTCTTTCAGCGCGTTGCCTTTGACAATGTTGTAAGCTGTGTATTCTGCGGTTGCCTATGATATTATTCATGACCTTTTTTAGGCGCGACCGGATGTCCAGCCGACGCGTTACGTAGTTGCGCCAATCGGTAGGCAACTGTTCAAAGATATCGCGAACGTATGTAGTGTGCGTTATTTCGCACGGCCTTGATCCCCACGCAGCGCTCAGAGAGTAGCGCGTGTAGACTAAAGCAATGTCCATACATTGCACTATACCTAGATTGCATCTCGTATACTCGCTTTCAGTAACTTCAGCGTGAAAGCGTACAACGACATCTAGCGTCTAGACGACTCAGCAATTACAGTCTCTTTTTAATGTCTTTGATGTTAATTCTTTTTATAAAAGGCCGTGGAAATTTTCTACTTTTAATGTAAGTACGTATTTTGCCATATTGTTAAAAGTGAGAAATATTGTATTTAGTACGTACCGATACAAAGTTCATAATGGCATATTAATTAATATTCTTTAAAATTTTAACATTAAAATATTCATTAAATCCATTAGTAGATAGTTATATAGCACTTAGTTAATAAAATTCACATGCCAATCTTCTACCCATCAGCTCTATTAAAGATTGATAAACCTATTTATGGAAGATCTACAGCCTGGCATGTGTAAAATCGATCGACTCGTGCATAGATACCATCTCTACGTAGGTACCTATTGTTTATACTCGTACCTCGTCCTGTTTATCTCCGTGTTAATGAGCATACGATAAAGACAATAACTATTACTAAATTAGTTTTATTTGATGTACTTTTTGCTAGGATAACATATAATAGGTATATCAATCTTAACTTATTAATGCCTTCACTGGGCATATATGGCAGTCTTTATATCATATTATTTTCCGTTTGAAAAGTACAAACCTAATAATTATTAATATTATTACTAAGCATCCAGTGTCCTTCGTGTGTCATATCAATACTTGAATTTTACAGCGTGTATAAGCGGCTACAAAATTGACTACCCAATTAAAAAGGGTGTGCTGTTATAACTTTTAGGTACATAACTAAACTTTCTTTGGCGTATTTACTTATGAAATTATTACAAAACAAAGAAATACAAAATTAATGATACGTATCGCTCACATCGAATTGGGTCATATCATTCATACCTAAGAAATGAAATATTTGAAATTACTTTGTTGAAAGCATTCTCTACTAGGCCTGGCCTGTTATTACTAGCCATCTATGATGCAGATTTTAGATGTCGATATTGTAAAAATTTCCTCTCATTGTTTTTCCCAAGCGTGCCAAAAGAAGCCAACTTCAAATAGTGAAAAATAAAGGACTTCGAAGAAATCAATATTTCTGGCGTTTTCGATTTATCTGTATCATATTTTTTACAGAACTCATGCGTGAGCTCGATACGCACTAGATGAATGTATTTAAAATATTATTTTATACCATCATGTGCATTTAAAAGTAGGTAGTATATCTGCAACCCTTTTTAAGTACCCACAGTTGGTCACGCATCTCTTCCTTCAACTGGTGAAGGTTTGGTGTCTATTCTACCACGGTGCTCCAATAAACAATTTTGCACCCATCCTGGGCTATATGGTTATATGTATTGATATAAAAGGTACCTTTCCACATTGTGCGCAGTGCTCAGGTCTATGTATTGTACTATACTACTACATATATTACTAGTATATTTATTGTTTGAGACTTAGGTATCCACATTGTTTGCGATGTTCGAATTCCATAGAAATTGTATAGACGCGGGCTTATAATAATATTAGTACGACCACATGCAAACTGCAATCATCTACGAAGATTAAAGCCGTGATCACATGGTACATTTTAATTTGAATGAACTTCCTCATACGAAGAATCAGGTGTATGGTTAATAAAACAAATACGTAAATCAACATAGACCCAATCAGGAAGGAGTTCGGTAACAATGGTGTTGGTGACCATTTACACAGCAGAGTCATCGTCATTCTAAGAGTATTGACTCACTTATTCAGCGAAATAAGCCATATTTTATTTAAAGGAATAACGGACTTATTTCTCCATCCTATCTTGTTACGGTTTGTTATATTGTTATTTCTGACCGACTTAAATCAATTGTAAACGAATTTCCGAGGTCGCCATATTTTATGGTCTTTATCAGGAGTGGTGTGGGTTCCATACTACGATAAAGGCCTATTCATCGCTTTCCACGCAAATACTTCACGTTAGATCACATTGTTTTCCAATTCGCGTGACTGAAACTAGAAAATTTTAAACAAGGCAATAGAGTTACCTCAACTAATTTAAATAGTTACCTACGCCAATTTTACTGCAATGTATTTCGTGTTTACAAATAAGAATACTTAAATGTCTATTTTAAATTGTATCATTAAAGGAATCAATACATTGCCAACCACTCTTACAAATCGTCTGAAATTATTAACTTACGTTGCAATGAAAATAAAAATCAGAACATTATTGTAACTTTCTATTAGAAGTAAACAGTGCTACTTCATGTTGGACATTAGCTTTAATGGTGTATGTATCGCCTGAATAGATATTTACATATTATTATTTTGCTCTATATGTCCACTCCCTTAAAACGTTGTGCACGCTAGTTCCACTATTGTATGGTGAAGGTCGCCTATAGACATACTAACCAGTTCTACACGTAGGTACACACATATTTCTAAGACGTCGCTTTGCATGCCCCATATTATATTTCCGTCTTTATTTTTATTACAAATATTTTATTTTAATTTTTGCAACGAGGGTATTAACTTCAATGAAATAATCACCTTTTGGAGCTCTATTTAATTATGTAGAGCCAAAATTACAAATCTGTATAAAACTGATAACTTTTTTCTCATAAAATGCTTAGTTGTAGATTAGTGCAGCAGATACAAAATGCAAGGTTTGTTTATTACAATGTATATTATAACTAATGAACTTAGTTCACAAACTTATTTCAACAACAAAAATCATTAAATTATATAATATAATAAAAATCACAAAATTATTCGATAACATGTTTAATACTGCAAATTGAGCATTTCGTAAAAATATACTTTAATTATATTTACGGTTTTATTTATTGTAATTCTTAGTTATGTCTAAAATGCGTTAGGCATTAGGCACAAACAGGTAGATAGCTAAGGTCACAAGAAATTCATACGGTCAAAAATTAAAAATAGAACGTTCCGCGTTCGCGGCCTTTCTGAAACGAGCATGATAGAAGAGGAGTGGGGGACGCAGACGGCCCGATGACATCACATCGAGTTGCAGTGCGGTGCGACAGCCAACTCTTGCGCAATCGCGCGCCCTTGATCTTGACTGCGTCGCGGCCGCACGCGTGTGCGCACACTACATTTAAATAGTATACTCGCGACTATATTTATCTTCTCGCATGGAGGCGCGAAACGGTAATTGTACAATATAAAATAAAAGATGGGTAACTCTTGGTCTTAGTGGTGTTTTGCAAGTGCCGAGTTTAACGTATTATCAGCTGATGTATGTTTTTTTCTGTTTCTGTTTCTTATTTCTTCCCGATAACAAAAATTGTTTGATAATCATTTTATTGTAGATAAATAACTTAATTGGCACTAAAATAAAAGTCTGTCTTCATGATAAAACACTTCTGCTTAAACGTAGAGGAGGATAAGTGATGCAAATTATTTTGCATTTTGATGTTCACAGGATATTGAAGTTATGAAGGCCGTTGGATGACATTGTGCACTGATAAACGTCAGCGCAATGATCTAATAGTGCTATACATATTGAAATATTGTCTAATATTTTGCATACGACCGTACTTACGTGATAATTAATCCTTACTCGTGCAGGAAATAGGCCTGTACTGATAAGAATTGACTTTATACACGCGCAGTTATTTATAGTGTTGAGGTAAACTCTACAATATATAGATGTATATTATAAATTATTTTAAAATATTGTAATTTATTTTAAGAATTTTGGTATTTTTCAGGTAAAGGCAACTTAATGATCTCGTGCCAAACTTGCCTTATCAACAGTTTATACTAGTTATAAGAAAAGTTAGTTATAAAATATATTATTCAAAATTTATACGTAAAACGAATTAGACAGGTATGGGCGTATCATAGATTTATAATAATGTTCGTTATCATATAAATCTTAAAATTAGTGCCATAAAGAAATATAGGATAAAAAATGCACTATAAAGTATAACCTTGAAAAATCGTCATTTACATTAATTCTATAGTTTAAATAATAATAAATTATCCATCCCTGACAATAATCCATAAATAACTTCTTTATTTTTGGTACACTTATTTACTTGTGATTTAGTTATATTACATATTTAAGTTAATTTATAATTCATTTTTTGTCATCAAACCATTGTCCACTGTCCCACTTTTAGATTCGGATATCTTCTCATGGTTTGGGCCATAATTCGCCGCATTGTTCATGTGCATTTACATTTTCATTTAATAATAAATTAATCTGGCATCCATTTATATTTTGTGGCCTAATGATTTTGGCCATAAAATGTGAACTTACTGCATTTTATTATAGGATAAAAACGCACGAAAAGCTTTCCCTTAAACCATTCGCGAATCCTCAAATGTACAATAATCCAATTAGCCGTAAATCAAAGATAACCACTTATCGAGCAGCCCGTCTACTTTATCGCTAGGTTTACATATAAAAAATATTTTATCTACTTCATTGACTTTCGGTTTAAATATTTAGTTCTCTTTAAGAATAATAAAAAGTAGAACCACCGGTTTCTAAGGTTCTATAGGATTTAAGCAAGTCTTGAATATCCTACAAGTCGACTCTTCCCGAATGTACAATGTAATTCTAAAACATATCATTACAAAAATAACTTTTATAAGTAAATAGTACCTGTTAGCAAATTACTGCGGAAGCAATACAGCCAAATATCTAAAACATATTATAGTATCTGAAGCAGATCGACACCCAAAACCGTTTGGGTTGGTTACAAATGGATGCCCATTGAATTGATCACTTACTATCGTAGACCACGAATGCAATATATTATGCCAATATACCAAGTACTTACCATATCTTTATGATAACTAAACGGTCAATTGGCATAAGTGTACACAAAAAAGACACTGTATATTGAGGACTGAGATACAATGTTTCAAGCGCCGATGGTAATAAGACTAGGTGTCTAGTTAATTTGCACAGTACTATGAAGTATGTACCAGAATGTACTCGTACCTATCTAGCGTTGCTTCTTTTCCTTTCAAAACCGTATTGTTTTATAAACGTCCAAAAATAATTCAATTAAATTGTTTTGAAACTTGCTTCTATATTTCATTCCCTAGAAATAAAAATATAAATAAACTTCTAGTTTAATGATAGGTCATATCTAACTGTAATAATTTTATTTTACTTAATGACACCAAAACTTAAAGGAATTCTTAATCACTTCCAGCGGCGGGAGCTAGCTCAGACATGGGAAGTGAGCATTATTGTCTGAGGTGGAACAATCATCAGAGCAACCTGCTGGGAGTATTCAGCCAGTTGCTGCACGACGAGAGCTTGGTGGACGTCACACTTGCCTGTTCAGAAGGTGCCTCCATAAGAGCCCACAAGGTCAGTCAGTATATATTGGTAATATCCATCATTGAATGTACACGAAGCATAGAATTCTTGCATTTGTATCAATTTTGAAAAGATATTAAGTAAGTATTATCCTATCTTCAAAACTAAGAGTCCAATATCCGACTGCGTGATTTTTACTTACATCTGCTTAGGTATCCATATTTAAAAATTGAATGTACCTAATGTAAAAAACAGCATTTAACTAAATACAATATGATTCCGTTATCACGTTAGCAAACGTTATTAAAACGTAAAAAAATGTATAAGTAGTAAATATTTTATTTTAGAAAAAATACAGAATTCCGCCGAAAAAATAAAACCCATTAAATCTCCCGTATCTTTACACTTTTAAATACAGGGTAAATTGCGGGCTTTTATACTCGTAGTTCAATTTTTTATAGTAGGTGTGCGTATTATAAATAAATTATCAGACATTTTAACGGTGAACATAAAAATTGTAATGAAATTTACACGTTGGTTCCTAATAAAAATCTCAGTAAGCAGCATAAGCAGATAAACGTAGCAGTCTCGACAACGTAGCGAAAGTGTAGCAACGTAGGATCTCGTACTATAATGTCTCGAACTTACTAACAAAGCTTTTGCCGCTTTCTTTACATAAAAAATATAAAAATGTGCCATAGGACGTTTATAGAAAGGTTTCGATTTCTCAAATACTTACTTGGATCCATATTAAGCACGCAGTGTAAACCCATATATTAATTTATTGATCTATTTGTAAATCAGAAAGAATATTGCAAAGGAAAGAGGACGTTTTATAGTGAATATGTGTGCCATATACACAACAGAGTGGACATTACCGGCGTTGTTATAGATCGTAAAAATTGAAATAGAGACAGTTTTCAAGAGCAGGCAATCGTTAACGATTTCGTCATCGTTTTCAAAAAATGTCAAAGGCATTCGATAAATAAAAATATTCAATTATTATAATTTCAGGTAGTACTGTCTGCGTGTTCATCGTACTTCCGATCGCTGTTCGTAGACCACCCTTCGCGTCATCCCATCGTAATCCTCAAGGACGTGGGTTTGGAGGAGTTACGAACGCTGGTTGACTTCATGTACAAGGGCGAGGTCAACGTTCAATACTGTCAACTACCCGCCCTCCTTAAGACTGCTGAGAGCCTACAGGTATGCATCATAGATATTTTATAGAACAGTGTGGTCATATTTAGGACTATACTGTTTCCTCTAGACTTTTTTAGTCGAAAAAAGTTATCAAGCGTAACTAAAGATTGTAAAACTATATAGTTAAATGAATTAGAAAATAAATAATTAATAATAGTAGGTACGTACTTGGTGGTGTTTATTTCGTTATCTATTCTACTTACTTTTTTAAAAAAAACTAAGCGAGGAAATTTTGCACGGGATGTGTTCAAATAGTATAGGTAACTACTAACTATCTAAGTTACATAAACTATTTTTGATTCTTAATTGCAATAATAAATAGCGTTGTCTTGTGCTCATTATAATTATCATGTCATGATTATGCATAATACACTCGTAATATGTAAGTACAGATAATAAAATATAGATTCTTATGTTGCCTTCTTAATAAGTATATTTAATATCTGCCCGATGTTGCATATCTACCACTACCTTTATTTTGTCATCAGTAACACTATTAAGTAGTTCAATTAATTTAATTGTAGGTTAAAGGATTAGCTGAAATGACGACGCTAAGTGCAGCCGGCATTGATACAAGAAGCGTCCCGGAACCGATGGAGGAGTGCCAACCGCAAGATATAAGGGAGAGTTCAGATTCGCATGACAGATTAGAAGAGAGAGACAGTCGGGACAAGGATGATAGGCGCGAAATGAAAGAACCACGCGAAACTCGCGATAGGGAAAGTAAGGATAATCAAATGAGAGATCACAGAGAATCCCGAGAACCCAGAGATTTACGAGAACATAGAGACAGAGATCAGAGAGACATAAGAGAGCCTCGGGATCTACGGGACATACGAGATTCTAGGGAGCCACGTGATTTGAGAGAATCCCGTGAATCTAGAGAACATAGAGAACACAGAGAGCCTAGAGAACATAGAGAACTACGAGATTCTAGAGAGCTACGAGAGTCTAGAGACAATAGAGAGCCGCGTGATCTGCGCGAAATTCGCGATCCGAGAGATTTGAGAGATGTTCGAGAGCCTCGTGACCCTCGAGAGGTCCCAGAAGCATCTCCACCACGAATATCTCCATTGCTTTCTGTACGCCGTTTTCGAACGGAAACCTCAATTGACATGCCTACGCCTACGCATCCTCCTATACCAAAAGATGAACCACCTGACGAACCAATACGCCCATCTTCTCCCGAAGACGATACTATTTCCATAAGATCGAACGGAGCAAACGATAACATAGGTATGTTTAAACATTTTTAATATTACATATTTCATACATAGATAAGTATAGATATCTCAGCGCCTTGTAATTGAAGGACGCCATTAAATGATTAAACGGCTGACAAATGCGTCAGCCATTTAATGGCTGTCATGGTGTAATTTACGCGGAACACTGCTGACATGTGCAGTTAAATGGTGCAAAAACACAAAATCCAAAAAACAAGTGCGGAGAAATATCGTTTCATTCGTAAATGATGTAAAAACTACATTTTTTAAATATTTTTCAAACACGAAAATAGATGACAGTGACAATTTCAATTGTCAAAACTGGTTACATTTTTTTTGTTAGGAGTGAGTAATTTTTACTAATTTATGATTTCTTTATAACATGTTTTAATTTTATAACGTATTATTTGAATTAAAATATTACATATCTATGCCAACGCTACGCTTTAGCCTAACGCTTGGAAGATATAGGCTTACCTCTCGAACAAAATATTGAATAATGTGCCTAAAATGGCCTAAATATTTAATACTATTTACCTATACTAGTACCTACCGAGGTATTGAGAACACGTAAAATTGTAAATCTAGTCGGAAAATCTATGTTGTCGCGTTGCTTTATTATAATACGGCAATTCAAATTAAAATGTTATTATGTGTCCTCATAGATAAGTAAAGATTACTCACTAACCTAACCTAACAAGAAAATGTACCCAGTTGTGGGAATTGAAATATGTAGTTGCGTAAAAAAGTTTTGCCACGTCTCCGTGCCAAAATGTCCCTAAAATATTTGAAATAACTATTTATTTAGTATGTAAATTATGCAGTATTAGTTATTTATTCGTAATTTTTCTCTAAAAATGTTCGTCAAGAATTTAAAAAAAAACTTACTAATAAGCCGTTTGTGGCTTCATTCAATTTTAAGGCGGCGAAGTATCTTTACTAATCTATGTGTGTCCTATGATGTGTCCATAGATTAGTAAAGATACTTCGCCGCCTTGAAATTGAATGAAGCCACAAAAGGCTTATCAGTAAGTTCTTTTTTTTTAATTCTTGACAAATAAAATCATTTATAGAAAAAATTACGAATAAATAACGAAATTAAGTAATTTTAATTTGAACATTTCGTGTATTAACATTTTTTTTGGCTCAATGTTTCTAATCATTCGAAATGGACGTTTTGTTTCCCAATAATTTATATTTTTATGTCCGACTTAGCTAAGGTTATTTTTAGGTCCAATAAAATTAATAAATTATAGATTTACTTGCTATGGGCGGAGTTTCGTTTAATACAGATGTAAAGTTGACAATTTGCGAGAATTACTTTCTAGAGTCAAATCCGAGTGATTACTAAAAAAAGAAATATAGAAAATCATATTTAACGTTGAAACGAAGTTGTAAACAACAAACAATAAGAATTTACTATTTAATCAGTTATCTATTTTCATTAAAAAATCAATCCTAAAAACGGCGGTAACTTATTTGCCAAACTATTACTTTCAGATACTAAACCGTATGTCATAGTCATAACATCGAATAATTAGTTGATTAACCAACAAATTCTTCAATGGTATGACTTATGTCTGTTTCTAAAGAATTATACATAAATCATTTGTTATGTATAATCCTTAAGGATTAGTATGCCAATGTATGGAAAAATACGTATTTTCTTCAAAATTTTCCTTTTCCTTTGATTTGTCACATAACATTACTTCCCAGAATTTGATCCTTATAAGCGACACTATCAGGTAGTGAAATAATATAGAGGTGTCATTTTTTTCAAAATGAAATCGTTCTATTCCCGGCTAAGGAAAAAAAATATTTAAAAAAACTAATGATGCAGTTTTAGTTTTTATCAAAATCGGCCTCGTAACTCCTTTCAGCATTTTTCGCTAATCCTTATAGTTTCGGATTTGGCCCTGAAGGCCCGTTTTAAAAATTCACCCTGTATATTCAACTATTTTAATTCTCAAAACTGGGTACATTTTCTTGTTAGGAGTGAGTAACTTTTACTAATCTATGGATGTGTCTTTAACTCGCGAAATATGATTCGCAAAATTTAATCACGCAAGTTATTCGAAGATATGACACAAAGTTGTGATTCAAATTTGTCATCTATTTGGTCCCAAGATAAAACAATATTATTATCTAGGTTCTATACGGTACCTACGTTAAACATTTTTTTTAAATTTCAGAATTTGAATAACATTATCGTTTTTATCGTTAGGACTTTGCAGTAGGTAGTAGGTAGTAGTAGTACCTTTAACAGAAAATGATTGTAAAAAATATCATGGAGATACATACCAGTACCCGTTTAACATAAATTATTTAACTGCTGTCATGTTGTAGTTTCTCGTTCTCGGAATTTTTGCCACGCTATACGCCATTTGGTATTTCCCGCCAAAATGCGTAATGAGTATACCGGTATTTTTTTAAAATGAGTATCCCAGCCTTGACGTCCTTCTTTTCGCCCTAAATAATAATTATATTTAAAAAAATGAATTATGCATTTGTTCTTATTGTTATTATTTATAGAATCATTATTTATACATAAAAAATACATTTTAAAAACTTTTTTTCTGGGTCATCATGTTGTGAACGCATGGCACAAAGAAGTGGAGTTGTCTTGTCTTGTCATTCTGTCAATGTCTAATTACGAAAACGTCAATAACGAGATTGTTTATGTTATAAACAAGAAAAGCTTTTATTAATTTTTGAAAATGTGTTCAATCGCTTTACTTATATTGAGACAGAAAAGTATCCTCGTTGCAGAAAGAATGAGCTTTATACAAATATATTTCAATATGTGAGTGTTAATATAGTTAAAAACCGTGAAGTAACAGGGCTCTTGAATATCCTTTGTATCTGATGTATTTTTCAAAACATTCCAGGTATCAACATGTCTATAAACAGCCATGGCGTGTTAAGTACGCGGTATTCGCCTGTGGACAGATTGGGTGTACTGAACACCCTTCCGCACCCCGTACTGTCCCATCCAGCGCTGTCCAGCCCAAGAAATGAACCCATAGCTGGCCCGTCAGGTCTGCCGCCGGTGCAACAAGTACCCTTAGTAAGTTTTACAATATTTTAATAAACTTGTAATTTGTATATTATGTACGTATGTTACTTTGGGTCGAATCTTGCAAGTTAAATTTCACTGTTCGGTATCTGATGGAGCTGAAGTTTTGCAAGCATAATATGTAGATCAGACAATCAATAACAATTCAATATTATTATGATACGGAGCTAGTATTGCCATGGAGCTGGAAACATATTTTTATATTGTATAGTAATGGAACACAAATAATGTGTGTAATGGTTTATATTAATTGATTGAATACTAATTTTGTGTCATTTAGATTTTCCGGAGCTTTTCCAGTTCTTGAGTAGAAATAAAAAAGTTTCCATACGGTAGTACATATTTTAGCTAGTAATTCAGTTTTAATTGAGAATTTACACTCATACCTCTACCGATAAAGTTGGTTGATCCTTTTACGTAAGTAAATATATAGACATTTAACTTTCTATACCTTTTAGAACTACAATGAAACTTTGCACATGTATAGTGTTTCCCTGTAGGACATACACATTAAGGACATTATGATCCAATTGATAATTTATGCATTTCGATTTAAATGGTACAAGTTAAGATTTAGATGACTGCTATGTTATTAACCAACATTATATTAAAAGTAAAATTTAATTGCAATCTATGTATGTATAATATTAACTTTAATTATTACATATTTTTATTGCTTCTTTGTAACAAGTTATATGCTTTGTTTTAGAAAGTAACTTATTATTCTATCAATATAGAGTTGAACATTTATATTGGTCTGTATATCAAAATTGAAGAGAACAGGCAAAATAAAGAAAATGTCATATTAACATTAAATAATAAAAGTAATATAGGAGATGACTAATTATAAGCATGCTATGGCCATCCTATGCGATAGCAAAGCTTCTTCTTTTTAGTTTGACGGGTGTGGCAAGAGACACTTATATAGGGCATTTCAACATAGTCCTCGGATGACATCTTATGTGTGCCCGACCTCAGATAAGATTGTAATCATATCTGGTATTAACTAAGATGTCTTTGAACAATAGGAATTGCTTACCATCAAGAGGACTTAATATTCATTTGATACTCCTACAATACAAAAAAAAAACTGACATTTTTTTATTGCTTTACCTCTAAAATAAAGAAAAGGGCAAACTTAATGCCTGAAAGCATTCTCTACCAGTCAACGCTAGGTATGTAGAGAATTTCCAGCGGCTTTATACTTAATAAAAAAATATCTGACAAAAGATAATAATAACAGCAGATTTATTAATACATATCACACTAATGGCTGTATTTACAAAATTTCAGTCCTTGAAGAAAGAAATCGATTGGGACAGAAGCAATGAAGACAAAGGCGGCGAAACATCTACTGAATATCGAATGCAACATGAGTCTGTACGTATTGAATTTTGTTTACTAAATGTGGATGTGGTAGATACGTATAATGATATTATTTTAAGTTTTATCCGCAATTCATAAGAAATCACAATATTATATAGAGTTGACTGTTGATGACTGTTTATTATTATAGCATATTAAAAAAATATGTTAGCTCTGATATACATAAAAGAAAAAAGAACTTTAATTAATATTGTGATTTCTTACTGCTAGATGTGTAAAATGCATGCTGTGTATAAATTAGAATTGAGTGTATTTCGTATTAACAAAGGTATGTATTATATAAACTATGAAGGGAAATTATGAAGGCATTTTAAACTTGTCTTGAATGGCCAGACATACTTGTTGAAGTAATAAGTAACTTATATATAAATTTGTGGACATTTAGCAATATTAATTTACAAGCAATGCATAAAACAAATTTATAATACAGCATATGATATAGTAAATCAGATTTAATAATATTTTTTAAATCTTGAGGAAACTGCGTTTTGTCTCAGTATTACGATTGTATGATGATAATAGAAAATAATACATGTGAGAAAGACCATGTTAAGTTTATGAGAATATTGATAGGATTGCACATTTTATTTGTGTTTTAGCGTGATTCGAAATGTATTAATACCATAATTTATCGAATTATTTTTTGTATAAAAGTACAGAAGCCATTTTTGAAATAGGTCATGATGATGTCATTTTCTGAGCAGTAAAAAAGTTCTTAAGTAGTCTTATTTACGTTGTTACATTATTTGTAATTCCTGGTTATTAAAAGAGTTAATTTTATATACTGAGATCTAATATTATTATATTTAAATAAAGATCTTAGGTAAACATATTTTTAATAAAGCGTTAGTTGGAGGAAACAATAAAGACAGTAGATTGATGTATTTTAGGTTACATGTTAGTTGTGTGTTAGTGTTTCGAAATTATTTTTTTCCTTAATTGCATGCTTGTCAATGTGCTACGCTGTTTTGAACATCGAGTACTATGCCTTGCTGTCAAGAAGTTGACCTTCATTTTGTTGGCCATCATTTTTTATATCCATTCATTTTGTTTGATATATATTTTGGGCAGTTTTTTTATTTAAATTTTGGCCATATACATGCATACGTTATTGTACGAATCAGTGATTCTGTACGCGCGCGCGTTGCTAAACACCAAGGCATTACGCGTAGCCGGCTCCCGGGTTCACTCCTGCACATTTTTGGGCAAAAATGAGCGTCAACTTCTTAATTAGATAGTGAAATCTAAGAATATAACGAGATTGCATCTCAATTTAGAAAGTAGTGGTAGAGATAATTGCACAAACTTTGGTCCGTGTAAGACCCGACAAGAGAAAAAGAAGTTGATGTTCTTTTTGTGGTTGCAGGAGTACGAAGGGTCCGGTAGGGGGAGAATTGAGGAGGGTGACAGGGGGTACCCTTGTATACATTGCGGCGCTACGTTTCCACACCAGAGCAAATTGACCAGGCACATTTTGACGACACATACCCTTGATACATTAAAATATCGCGATGCTATTCTGGGCAGGCCGATGGGTTTGCCTTTAATCGGACAATTCAGTGAACCGACTTATATGGGTATGCCGACCGAAGAATCACCTATCGATTTGGATATTGGACCTGTGGAGCCTGGAAACGTTGTGCTATGCAAGTTTTGTGGCAAGAGTTTCCCGGACGTATCGTCGCTAATAGCTCACCTGCCTGTCCATACTGGAGATCGACCGTTTAAATGTGAATTTTGTGGAAAGGCGTTCAAACTAAGGCATCATATGAAGGACCATTGTAGAGTACACACAGGTAAGCATGTTCACACCCTTTATAATTTTAAATTGTTTATTTATTCTATTGCTGAAAGATGAATTTATCAGATTAAGGTGCGTTCGTTCATTACGATTATTATTCGTTTATTTATTTCAGGTGAAAGGCCGTTTCGTTGCGTTTTGTGCGGCAAAACATTTTCGCGGTCCACCATACTGAAGGCACACGAGAAAACCCATTATCCAAAGTACGCTCGGAAGTTCTTATCGCCGAGTCCCGTGGACACTGAGGAGGAAAGTCCGCATCAATGAGTCATAGATGATTGTAGTGCACAAATTTATGGGAATATATTAGCCAATAAACTGAATTATTGGAAATAGTCAATGGTGAGAGTTGAATGAACAAATGGAGGACAATATGTTGTAATTAGTTAAGAATGTGATTAAATGCCGCAACTGTGATCTGAATGATATGAATAATATTTGATATTTCACTAATAGATAATTGACACACAAATGTTGTTAATACTTCGATTTATTTGAATGTGCAAATTCAGTTGTTCTGTTTGCTTCGTGAATGTTTTGTCCGTTAGGTGCTTTCTTTACGCCTTAGATGATAATAATATTATTAATTCATTTTACGATGGTCTCTTAGGTGGCGTAGCCAAAGTTAGCTAGAGAAATAAAACTTCATTTTTAATTGATATAATAGATTATGCTTTTTTTTTGTTTTTCTATGCTATTTTATTCAAATCTATTATAGATAACTAAATATCACGAAGAGGTCATCAAAATTATTTGGTAGATATTTAAAAATGAGCACTGAAGAATGGAAATTGTAAAATATCGTATTAATTTAGAACCAACATAATCTCTAGAAACTTGCATATTTATTATAGTGATTCTCTCAGAATTGATTTTATAAACCAAATTAAAGATTGATTATGAGTGCTTTAATTATAATTATTAGAGAATATATGAAAATTGCACTCAGTATAGTTCGTATCTATAAAATTTAGGGATTTGAAGTTTTTACTAATTTTACGTCTTTGAAATTAACGAAGCACGCTCCCCCTGAGGTAATTCAAAAGCAATACTAAGACATATAAATGTAAATACATATAGTTTGATACCTAATATCGGTTTTTTAGGAAATTTATTAGGACGTAATGCTTCAGTAGCTCTGTAACACGGGGAGGGTTGTGGATGTGATCAAGGGAATCAAAGCTTTAAGCGCCGTTTTAGTTCAATCAATCCTGATACTATGCCTCTTCTTCCATTCAATTCTCAAATACTTTACAAGAACGATAAAGTTATCTCCGCTCCTTACCAAGTGGTAAAGCTTAGGTAGTTTTATTCTATGTTCGATACCTTATTTGGCTGTTTCACTAAAATCTTTGTTACATATTCATGTTGACTTGGAACGCAAGAGGCATTGTATTGACGAAGTATCTATAAATGTTTTATCTATTTTCATACAGAATATCCACATTTTCACATTGTTATTTTAATAGGAAATGTCAAATGCCATATCTTACAAAACAAACAAATTACAGAGCATTTGAAATCTTCTCACAGTTGCTGTGTTCAAGAAATTAAACAGAGTCAAATACAGGGATATTTTATGGATT
Source organism: Epargyreus clarus clarus (assembly GCA_014595695.2). Lineage (NCBI taxonomy): Eukaryota > Metazoa > Arthropoda > Insecta > Lepidoptera > Hesperiidae > Epargyreus > Epargyreus clarus. The sequence continues at coordinate 2,055,555 of JACTTY020000006.1, forward strand.
CATTCGTTTATTTGACATAGATACCACAACTTATTGTTTACGATACAACTATAAACACAGCCTAGGTAAGGCTTTTTGTCTACTGTATGTATAAAAGTTTTATAAAAGTTGCCGACATCACAACACAAATGGGAAATACTAAAGCTTTGATTTGGTATTGATTAAAAGATGGATAATGTTTTTATTCTTAGAGCACGGCAGAATTTGAAAAAATAAAGAAAATAATGTTAAGATGTTTATCACCCTACACTTTTTGTCTAGTTCATTTTTACAAACTGGAGTGACTTCAAAGTAATCTTCGGCCGTGCGCTAAGGTGTGTTTTGTTACTCTTTCCTTTAATACTTTGAAAATAGTTTTAGTCTGAAAACGGTATACAATTCAGCCGATTTCAAAAACTTAATTTTACTCTTCATTTTATTTTTTACTTTATTGATATGCTAACGGTACTCTGGTCTGAGCACGAATATTTATCGATTAGGAATAAAGCTGGAAAGAAGAATTAAAAATCAAATAAGTCAATCGACATACCTGATCTTTTCATAATCTTTTGTAGGTCTTATAACATATCATTTTATATCGGAACGCGAAGTGTCGTAATATTATACTTTTCTTAAAAGTACATAAGTATATTTCAAAAGTTTTAGGATAAAATGTTTAAATTTAAATTATATTATTGGTTTCGAATGTAGGCGTTTTAATGACTTATTAAAATATAATAGAAAATAGTATTTCAATTATTTATTAATATTTGGAATTATATCAATTGAAAGTATTATGGTAATTTAGGTAAACATCTGTGATATATAAAAGTAAGTAAGCTATATCTGGGGATAACAATGTTGATCTCAGATTGTGATTTCAAAAATTAAGGATTTTAGGCTGAAGCTTGTCCGAAATTATTATTGATGATATTATAATTTACGGAATAGTCGTTGATGAACATATAAAACAAACTACGTCATAAGCATGTTCTCAGCTATAGAAGCGTTTTTAGGTTATATACTTGAAATTAGTTACAATTTTTCAAAGACTTTGTTAATATGATATGATAAGTGAAAAGTTATTTTAGCGGATCTCATTCTTATTTTAGATCTATGTTGCATCTAGATATTAAGGCGGGTATATATATTATTGTTTGCCAAAATGCCCATAGATCGGATAAACGTAATGTACTTACTTTAAACCTGAATTTCAACGCCTCACATTCCTAAGAGTTTCCAGTTGCACGAGGAGTAATTATAGTGTTGAATGCCACCGATAATGTGTAAGTGCTAAGTATAAACTATTCTTCGCCTAAATTATAATGTTTGAGCCATCGTGCGATGACCACGAGTACCGTAGCATTTCATATACTTTACGATTTGGATAGTTTTTGATGGATCGTGGAATTAGTGTTGAAGTTATGCTGTGGTAGTGTCCTTAGGTTCTTCCAATGCACCTGGTAAGGTTAGTTAGATATAGGACTGCGCAGTATTTCTCTAAGGAACATTTATTTTAAAGTGTTACGATATTTTTACCTAGTTGGTGAGAGCGCGTTATGAATACTGGTCATGTATATGCGTAATAACGACTTGGACATTCCATATAGGTATATGGATGTTTAAATTTACTTCAATTCAACGAGGTTGAATGTAAATCAGAAGGTGTATCGGTATTTTTCGATGGCGTGTACTCGGATAATTATGCATTTAAGTGAATTTGAACACCCATACATAGTTTGGTATCTATTGTTTAAATAGAAATGATTTCTTATATTTCTGTATAAAATCTTAGAAAGTCTTTGAGATGCGGTAATGCACAATCTAATTTCTGCCCGCTTTTGAAGTCACTCGTAAAAGAATATTAGGATATAGATTGGTAGATGCGCTACTTCCCGGAGCTAGATCGGTTGGAGAGTTAATATGCAAGTTATAAAAATATAGATCAGAATCAATAATGTTGCTATTTGAAAAGCTGCACTATTATTATTTTTCGGAGTCGACGTTACGTTACCAAACTGTATAGCAATATTGCAACCTTAAATAATGTTCCTCTTCTTATTTTAAGAAAGATTGAAATATTACAATTTACATAATGAAGTAATAGCAATAATTAAATGGTTAATAAAGATGCGAATTAACAAATTTGTACAAGTTTTTATCGAAATAGTTTTTATAATAGAACAGAATGCAGTTAAATAGTATTTTGTTTCCTAACTTTCAGAGATACTATTTATTAATTAAATAATAATAATTGTTATAATTATATTTCTATGTATTCACATGTATATAGGCAGCGTGGTAAATATGTTAGTGAATTGTATTTAAATACACAAGCAATAGTTATTATATGACCCCCAAGTGCAGTTATTCAAATTTTAACATTCGCCAGTTTTTTGCACGTCCCTGCAAAGTTCACGCCGTTAGCACAAATAAGATTATATAGTTATATTATTTATATATATAAAATTTATGTAGATATATATTTTCCGGGTATCGATCGAGCATGATAACTATAAGATGAAAACTAGCACGAAACGTTTCATGTTATTAAATAGATACAACTTAGGATTCATTTTTATAACATAAATTGTGACCACAGTTTTATATTTAGAGTGCCTCTTGCCTATATAAGACTTATATAAAGGCTGCAAATCACGGAATATACATAGTTTATGTAGGGGATGAAATATAGACACATTTGAAATTTTATGGTTAAAATTGTAAGTTGCGTTATGATATGTGACTTGCAACACTGTATCCCGCGAACATGGCATCGATGAACAAACAACCTCGTAGCAGTAGTTGTTGCCGGACAAATAAAGTGTACATACCTCCGCAGCTAGCGCATTCCAATCTTGTGATGCTAATACATTAAACCATAGATTAGTAAAGATACTTCGCCGCCTTGAAATTGAATGAAGCCACAAACGGCTTATTTTAGTAAGTTCTTTTTTTTAATTCTTGACAAATAAAAACAATTTAGAGAAAATTTACGAATAAATAACTAATACTGCGTAATTTACATAATCAATAAATAATTATTTCAAATTTTTTAGGGACATATTCGCACGGAGACGTGGCAAAACTTTTTTACGCAACTATTTCAATTCTCAAAACTGGGTACATTTTCTTGTTAGGAGTGAGTAATCTTTACTAATCTATGCATTAAACAGATTGACCAGTGCTAACTTATTTTCACGACCAATGCATACTAGGACAATAGATTATATTTGTACAGTTGTAGGTGAAGTTGTTAAGGTTCGCCCGCTAGATGGCGGGACGAGCCACGATCACGTAAGCGAACACTGGTTAGTTGTGATTAACTTACTATTTTAAGTGGCATACCTAAATATAGAACTTATATTGCAATTTTTCTAAGTTCCTGTAGGTGTATTAATTATTGTATATCGGTACAATTTGTTTTATTAATTATAATAATTTGTTTATTGTAACTTATTTAGATTTAAAGTTTTTGTGACTACCAATTGTATTGGCGTAGGAGACACTGGAAGTCGTTTGCGGTACGTGTATTGAGGCCCCATATATTAAATTTTGTTAGACTGGAAGCGAAAAGGATTATCAGTAAAGTCATTTTGTGGTCTTTATTGCGAATACACGTAGCGTAATCGCTTAAGTGTATTATGTGTAATGAATTATATTCAGCACAAGTTCAAATAATGTAGGTCCACTTTTTATAGAGCTTAATAATCGTTCCTTCCTCATAGAGAAATGAACGATTATTTCCCTTAAGCCGTTTTATTTAACATTCATTGTTGACATTTTAGAATAGACAAATCTGTTTTGCCTTAACATTATTATTAATAGTTCATAATGTTGTAACTGAGAGCAGTATGATTTTGTTAAAAGATACATACAATATATCAAATCGGTCGAGGATCAAATTGGTATAATGTTTCGTCAATTGTGCAACAGTAAATAGACCCATAACTGTTGGTCATAGTAACTTTTGAAACAAATATAAGCATATCATAGCTGTAAAAATACAATTTTGACAAATAAAAGCTCTACAATCATTACAGAAACAATCTTTCAATTATACCCCAAAACCTATTGGAAGTAATGGAAAACTACCTGGTATGTATGCAAAATTGTTATTTTCCGATTATTTTATTCAATGAAAGGATAATAAGAATATGATGTCTGTATTACAGATTTGTTTGGACATGTCGTGCGGTTCTCCGAGTATCCCGAGTCCGATCCCGCCTCGTAGCCCGACCGCACTGCCGCTGTGGCCGCCGCTGCTGGCCCTCCAGGCGTGCCGCCTCCGCAGGTACTTAAGCGACGATTGTATGACTTACCCGGGCCGCCATTTGCTCCACACGGACAGGCGTCGTTGCGGTGTTTGCCTCGCCTCCTTCCCTTCCGCCTGGCTGCTCGAACGCCACGCAGCTCTACAGCACGCTTCACAGGCATCGTGCGAAGACAAGCCCTTCGTTTGCGAACATGCGGACAGAGCTACCGATACAGGTCTGCCTACGTCAAACACCGGGAACAAAACCATCGCGCCAGACTCCCGGCTGACAAATTATTCACATGTGACGTCTGCGGCATGCAGTTCCGTTATCTCAAATCTTTCAAGAAGCATCGCTTGAATCACACCCTGGAACGACTTCACACTAAAAATACGGACCCGCCCGAAGGAATTGACCAAGTCTCCAGCACGAATGAAGTTCTAATCGGCCAATGTGGAGAAATGGACTTATCTATGAAGAAGAAAGTCAGGACTGAACCGACCCGAACACCTCCCATTGAAGTAATTGACGGCGAACAAGACAGCACAGTGGACTCGAATGGACCCACAGATTCGTCAGTTGTAACAGTCGATGATTCCACTGACTGCAGAAATTCGAGCACTGAAAGTGAAAATAAAAAGGACGAAGAAACTACGACCGAAGAAAGGAGACGCGTCCCCGTATCTTTCGCTAGCGTTAGCTCCATCGCTGACAGCTCCGAGAGCGAGTCACGAGGCGACCCCAACAAACTGGACACTTCGAGCTCACACTCAGGCATCCTGAGTTTCTTGCAAAACGAGGAGAGACAGAGAGATCGCGAGAGGAGATTCGCTTGTCCCTTCTGCGGTAAATGCGTCAGATCAAAAGAAAATTTGAAACTACACGTAAGAAAGCATACTGGCGAACGTCCGTTCGTGTGCCTGTTCTGTGGAAGGGCATTCGGAGGGAAGAGCGACTTGACCCGTCACTTGCGCATTCACACCGGCGAACGGCCCTACCACTGCGAGGCTTGCGGTAAGTGCTTCGCTCGAGCCGACTACCTCTCCAAGCATCTCACCACCCACGTTCACAACGCACGCTGATTGTCGCGCCGTCCTCTATTCAATATAGTTAATGAGTAACCGAGTTATATTGTTATAACGGCAAATCGGAATATTTTTTAAAACATTTTTAAACTTTACAACGTTATTGTGAATATATCTAAACAGGTCTATTAAGAAATTTACATTACACTTTTATTTCGGAGTGGTATTTATAGTTTACAAAATAATTTTTGATATTTATTCTATAAGAAATATTTGAAAAGAAATAAAAGAACATTTATGTTTACTCCTAAGCAATAAAACAGATAAGTTTATCACACGTCACACTACACACAGCATGTTGATGAGGTTATAAATTTTTCTAACGACTTTTTACGTTCTACTTAGCTACTTTTAAAACTATCTAATTTGTTCAATTTCTTTAATCTAGTATCGTAGACCTGTATGACAGTTAGTGTTTTTCTTTAAACGTTTACTTTCAGATTTAGTTTTAAATTTATTATTTAGGTTTTTTCTAAAAGTGAGGTTCGTTTACCCGATGGGGCCTACCAAATTGATTTAAATTAATTAATACATACGATGAATGTTATGTTCAAAAATTTCTTTTGCCATATTTTTTGTACGTTTGCACTTTATATTAAGATTGAGGACTCATTCCACTGAGGGGAATTAGGAAAATTGTAGTGGTGACGATAGATAAGTAGGAGAATGCAAAAAGCTGTGATTCATAATGATTAAGACCAGTCAACAAGTTTTAGAACATCGAAAATGTTTTATCTAATTTAAAGTAAAATAATTTTAATGAATAGGTATAAATTAATTATTATAGGTATAAGAAATCTCTCTGTGCCAAAATATGTACCTCATAAAAATAACATTGAAGATAAACTAATTTATCTATACTTGTTTGTACACACATTGTTTTTAATTTCGTTATTATAAATAACATGTTGAACTGTTGTTCAGTTTCTTATCGGAGAAACTAAAGTCATAGTTATCAATCTGAGGACTTTTTTAAATACTTACTCGCAATATCTTTATATACGCAGCACCGACTCAGTGTTGCGCTCCAACTAATAATAATTGTTTTTCTAATAATCCTTCAGTTAATTTTATCAGATTATTGAATTTTAGTCACATTGTATATTTGTGTCAGCCACATTATAGGCATACAAAAATTGTCGATTCTATGTAAGCCTATAATATTGTTTGCACTCTTATAATTACTTTTCTTGATAAATTCTAATTCTAAATTGTATGGGAAGTTTATAAGCAATAAATTCACAAGACCTTACGATTTGCACCTAGTTAAAGTCAATTGTTACGTTTTAAATAGAGTCCAGATAGACATAAATCATAATATGTGTGACTATATTACAAATTTATGAATATCTTATAATCTATTATAAATGTTAATTAGAATTGCGGGTCAGTATTTAAAAATGACACCACCTACATACAAACTGAAGGCCAGACTGAACGTTTTGCATAAGTCAAATGTTATTAGTATATTTAAAATTAATATTATTTTGCTTTTTTATTTAGCAAATTCATTCCATAGAATAATTTTCAATACCATATACGGTAAACTTTTCATAATCAATTTCTACTTGCAAATGTTTTGTATTGCATTGCTTGATTGTTTTTTAGATGTTCGGGTGTCTCGTCATAGCTTAGAAGAATGTTACAGATTTTTTTTCTTAATTTCCGATACAGACATAACCTATTTAAGATGGTATAATCTACTTTGCGAACATTTTTGATTTAGTTCTTTATCATCTGATATTACTTTCATCGCCTAATAACAATTTGAACGTCCAAGGATTAGTATTTTTGATTAAAAACAAACATTCTAGCAACGTTAGCTCTAACATAAGACCGCGTCTGACCTCTTAATATTCAGTTTTGTATGAATTGGATGATGAATAATAGCAACTGAATTGAATTAAATACACTAAATTGATTAATTGATTGCCAGGAGAAATTCGCCAATGATTTTTTTCACCTTAGATGCTTTGCAAAAATTTGTAATTCAAATATTTATTAGTGGCCATGCAAAACTTTCAGTTTGGTTTACTTACATACATTAATATAATTGTTGTTTGTAATTTAATATTGTTGATTAAATATTTTTCTTACAGTACTTACATAACTTGACACAGCATCCCTATACAGGAACAAATAGTTATTATATCTATAGTTGCAGATACAAAAATATAATAGATAGACTGTCAATTTTGAATCTTGGAACGAGTCCGAGGCTCAGAATGAACATCTAAAGTACAGGTAAATCCAGGTTAAACCAATTTACTTCGTATGTTATATCGATATTTTTCAATCCCTTTACACATGTTTATACAACGAAATTATCCGGTTAGTTTTCTTTTAAAAGAAAACTCAAAAAATAATCTTTTAATATAGGTTAATTTATTTAATAAGAGCTCTTGTCATGTTATGGGCCGGTGTTGAGTTTTTTGTGTATTTATAAGTTATTCATCTTTATGCAAATAAAATACAGTTATAATAAATTAGAACTGCGAAACATAGTCACATTGCCAGAGGGATATAATTATTAAGTAAAAATTAGGTAGTCGAAAACGTTTAGTATAAACGACAAGCAATACTCGGATTTATTATTTTTACTACCAATATACTCTTACTACAATTGTGGGTAAAAATTGGAAATATACAAGTTATTTTATGGTTTGGCAACTGTGTAGTTGTACTATACATTTTGGCCTTTAGAAAACTGTTGCACTATCAGTTTTAATATGCTCTCGACAAGTCTTTACAATAATACCATCGAAGTAAATGTAAGACGCATTAATTGTGTATATGTAGATATTTTGCCATTAATATGTCAAATTTATATTATAAAATAATTATTCAAAATTGGTGTTGACTGTTTTTATAATTATATCGGCAGTAGATACTTGATGTTGTGGTGTAAATTAGTGTCTTATAGACTTAAGGTAACCACTGAAAGGGACCACACGTACCCTTGTTTCATCGATGCGATCCATTCCGACTAAATGCAGCTGATCGGAACATTGTGGTATCTTTCAGTGGTTCGTTATTTTGAATTCTCGTAGCGTTTAATATTGGTGTGGTCTTTATATGTTCACGTAACGTACATAAAATTATTACTGTAATTTATCTAATTTTTAAATCAGATTCTAAAATATATCTAGCACAGCGAAATTGTAAATATGGGAGTGCTACCATGTCAAATGTGATAAACTAGGATTTAAGTGGATTCTGTTCAGTGTCTAATCAGTGAATTTCCAGACGGATGACATTTTACCAATTTGTTTGTGAATTAGCTAGAACATATCTTCACAATTGTTTTAAATAGACCACAGATGTATAATTTTGTTGGAAGGTTTTTGTTTACAGTCGACTGTGAGCTTATGGGCATTATTTGTTACACTTATTTTATACTGTTTTATTTGAGGTGTGAGAGAAAAGTGGGTGCGTCGTGTAAGAGACATCTGAGCAAGGGACACGTGTGAGTTACGTTCAATTTACGCACAATTTACCAGTTTACGAAGCGTTTTTTATATACATCTCCGTCCAATAAGTATTTATATTTTTATTTCGTTCAAAATTTTTGTTGTTGTGTTGTAATTCGGTTATTGGTTAATTTAAAAGTTTATTATAAGTAGCACTTTTTTTCACTGGTCTTTGTTTTTGTGTTTTGGCTGTACGATTTAATTTTTATTCCAAATGTGAAGTACAGGCCGTTAAAGACCAATTTATTTGGAAACCAACTGTAGAAAATCAGTTAGAATATTATTTTATTGTGTATTCAAAATTAAGTATTTCTGTATATTGTACAACATTTCATTTGTCAGTCATCATATTATACTATGCATCTGTACACAATTTGAGTATCAATTCAGCTAATCTTGAAAAAGTTCTAAGATCTTGAGGTATTACTATTGTTTATTCGCAACAATGTTACACACACATTAAAATAGTAGAATTGTGCTTAAATTATGTATATGATAGCAGTATTGTAATTTGTATGCTGACAATATTGTTTTATAGAAAAAATGTGTGCAAATTTAGTATTCATAATACTACAGTTTTAGACCAGTGTATTTTAAAACATGTATTTCCATTTAATTAATACAATACACAGAAAATAACCGTTGAACAACGGTAAACTAATTAGGCATAGATAAATGTTTCTTTAATTGTAAAAGAAACAAAAAAGCATACACTGTTAAGAGGCGAGAGATGCGAAGCTGTGACCGATGGACCGCATTCAAGGTAAATGATATTATTGTCATGCTCATGTTTATTGAACGTATATTTTTTATTACAATTATTGTGATATTACTATAAGTTGATACAGCATAACGTATGAAAGAATAGTCTCCACAATCAAGCCAACGACGAACGAACCTAGACTGATTTTCGGGTAGAAGTAAGATAGGCCAGAAGATTCGCAGTCAATAAGTAATATTAATAAATAGGTGTTGATTTTAAATGTTTTAAAAGCCAAAATACAGTCTCAATAGTTAACATAAAACAATAAGAGAGTTTATTTAATTTTTAAAAGTAACTTATACAGAATGTTTTATATACCGACCTTAAATTATTTTTCAGATGTATTGATTTTTATACATGTCCATATACAACAATGCATAGCGGTAAGTGTAGTTATCGTAGATGGGTCTATTAACCGTGTGGTGCTACAAAGTGTAATGATATGTGATAGAAACATTACTACAGAGACATTTTATTTATTGAAGCTTCCATAGATAAATAATATTATCACACTACATTATAATGTTACAATTTCAGCAATAATTTGGTTTAGGTATTGCATAAGGATTTATTTTCCAGTATTTATATAACGTTGGTCGTATTGCGTGTCTCTTAGATACCAAAGTATTTGATAATGTAGGAAAGTGTTTAAGATCTTCGGTGGTTTATATTTTGTTTAGAAAATTATTGTAAAAATTGTAAAAAGAAGTAAGTCGACCAAACTTAACATGTGGGAGCGATTTTGATTTCGATTTGGACTTTCAACTTATTTTTTATTGAAATCTCAAACAAAATTTGATAACAGTTTAAGCATCATAATATAATTTTAGACACTGCTAGTTAGCAAATATTTATTTTGTTTCGGCTCGAATGAAGCCACTCATTGTAATATACAATATGTTAACTTGTTTTATGGCCTTACTGATATTATAATTATGTATTTTAAAATACCATACGTATAATTGTGTTATCAAGAAGCCGGTCTATTGTTTAAATTAACGAGCAAGAAAATTATAATTTGTTTTAAAATAATTAATTTATACATTTTAATCGAATAATTTTAAATCAGAAATATTAGGTTATATAGTACATACATATTGTTATATAATATAATATATTTTTTTTACTGGTGTATTTCAGATAATTATTGCTGTTAAACAGATAGTCCTGTTTTATAGTTTTAACACGGAAACTTATTAACTTTTATATAGGTATTTCAAGATTTTTTATTTGGCAACAAGTCAAACATTTTAACTATAGATTAAACAGTCCATTTGATTTAAATCTCTTGTCCATTGTCCAATCTAACGTAGGTATAGTCATATTTTGGATGTGTATTACGCCACATTCTAAATTAAAATTGCTATTGTGTATATTATTTCAATAATATTGATGTGCAAAATTATAGTAAATGTCTTGGATCTCTAAAATTAAGAAAAAAAAAGACAAAAACACTTTACGAAATTTCTAAATGTGCAATAAATGTGTGTGTTGTAGTGTTACCATTAGGCATAAAATTTTTAAGCTATAAAATATGGTTACCTATAGTTTTTGGAACAGACAGAAACGCTGTTCAATTTTAAATATGTTTTTTAATATTGCCATGATCTCATTTTAATCGGTAACCATATTTTTAGTGTGTTAATGAATATTTGGCACTTTAAAAAAGGCACATTTTCCTATTATAATTGAAAAATGGTTTGAAACGTGTTGAAATGAATTTGTTGGGTAATTTAATTTGGTAATGAAATATATTTGTTTCATTAATAGGCATCTTTTATTTTTCCTTGATCCGTCCTGTCTATTAGTCGTGTTAACAGTAGGTAGTAAACAGATATTCTGCTAAGTTTACTTGATGTTAAGTAGTCTCTATTTCTGGATATCTGTATTTAGATTTTGGAATACATTAGAAATATAATATAGGTACTTTCTACATAAAATACACATTAACAATGTAGCTTTGCACAATGTTAGAAACTCCTTACGTCTACAATTCCGCCTTACATTTAATGATGGTTTTTTATAACATAAAAGTACAAACGGGCAGTCCGTCTGATGATAAGTGGTTAATCTGTAATCTGGTGATCTGTAATCGAATAGATAGATTATAGTGCTCGTTGTCGGTCAGCCACAAATGCGTTGCTACGCCTGAGGACTACACTGCTGTTATAAGGCAGAAATACGTGTAGATGTGGTGTTTCCAAAATCGAACCACAGAAGATTCTAGCTTTAGATTATATTGTTCTCTGAGAATATGGGAATTCTATAACTAATATATAGACTTACTGGAAAGATCACAATGATCAAAGATAAAAAACCTTTTCTTTCATACCTACAGTCACATAGATACAACTTAATTAGCTCTATTGAAGTTAACATAAAGATAAGATAGATACGTCTACTGTCTACATTTAGTGTCTATGCTAAAGACAGGAAAGTATTGAATATTTTGAGCGTAGCGAAATCCTCTTCGTGGATATTAATTATATCTATCCATAAATAGATGGCGCGTTATAATTAATTTTGTTTCAGAATGTACTCAAATATTTATAAACTTATTACAGCCTAACACATTTTTTTCATATAATTATATAACTACCTAATAAAGACAACAAACAAGCGTGCAGTGCACGTGAAGTTAAGTATCAATTGCTGCTGTGCAGGTAGGTAGCTGTGAGAGGACTCCGGTTGCGTTCCTTTGGAGATCCCGGAGTCCTCTACGCAGCGCTAAGGACGGCCACCGGGGGAGTTTTAGTGCGGTAAAAATCCCACATAACCCCGTGTCGCTCCCACGGCACCGGGTACCTTTTGAAGGTTTCCCTCTCGAGAAGAAAAAAAAAGGTAGCTAATGTACATACCTATACTGTACACCTGTGTACAATTTGGTTTTCTAGTTTGTCTTCCATGCAACCGGTCTTCGTCTGACCTGTAATTTTCAATAAGAAGAACAAAGTTATAAGCGCTTATAGTTCCACTTGTAATTTATGATTAAATCCGTTTTAAACTTTACTTTCTGTGTAGGTACCTACATCTTTTGAATTTTTGTGAGAAAGACTAGATTTAATACGTCGTTGAACAACTTTTGAGTCTCGTTAACCACTACCCTGATGTTAAAGCTGTCACTTGTTAAAGCGATAGTAGCCAATAGTTGGTCAATCTTGAAGGCGAGTACGCAATCGACTATAGACGCATTGTTTAAATAAAATGAACCATATAGGTATTCTCAAACAATTAATTGGACACCCGAGAGACAACGGATTATGCGTCTGCTGAATAGCTAAAGCGTCAAAGTAGTTACCCTTACGCAAGTTTAATCCAAGAGCCAGTAGTAGCCAATGGGCGGTCAGCCTAAACCTTGAAGGTTGTATTCATAGATAAGTATACGAGTAAATATCTCACCGCCTTGTAATTAAAGGAAGCCATTAAATGACTTAAACGGCTGACAATTCTGTCATGGCTGTTATGGTGTAATTTACGCCAAACAATGCTGACATGCACAGTTAAGTGGTGCAAAACACACGTAAAGAGACGAAATCTAAGAAAAAGTGCGGAGAAATATCGTTTCATTCGTCAATGATCTAAAAACTACATTTTTTTTAATATTTTTCTAACACGAAAACAGATGACAGTGACAATTTCAATTGTCAAAACTGGTTACATTTTCTTGTTAGGAGTAAGTAATCTTTACTTATCTATGGTTGTATTATAAAATACCAATATATTTTGCGTCCCAAATAGAACGCCTACGTATCTATGTTCAAACTTTCCGCTGAAATATCCTCGTTTAACTTTTCGTTTGATGTGTGAGTTTAATAGACATGAATACTTAGACCAGAATATATTTGGGTAGCCCTTTCGCTCACATTTTGCAAACCTTGTTTATTTTAAATTAATGTTAATGAGACACTGTTTGCTTATATGTAACAAAATTACTTACAGGCGAACGCTATTTTAAACCCACGTTAATTGCATAGTTAGTACATAATTATATTTACTTAGACAAGAAGTAACCTTTTGAGGGGACGGGGGAAAAACCCTCAAAAGGTGCCCGGTGCCATGAGTGCGACATGGGGTTATGTGGGATTCTTACCGCACTAAAACTCTTCGATGACCATCCTCGCTGCCGCGTTGGGAACTCCGGGATCTTCAAAGGAAATCAACCGGAGATTTCTAAACGCTTTTCCCCGATGTGCTCTGCTTTGGTAAGCATAAAGCTCGCCACACCGTATGGTGTGTATTTCACTCTTGCCATCGGCAATCGCAAATAATCCCTTTTGTTCACCTCTTCCGATAGGCAGGGGATACCGTAACCCTCTTCGGGTCCTGGAACTACCGGGACAAGACTTAAGTGACATACAAAAATAAGAAATGTAAACTCCGTAGCTACTGTCACATTGTACGCACGTGTAAGGCATTCCAGCCGTAGATTTTGGTAGAGCTTTAATATGGCCTCCACAATTTATGATATTGCGGGCAGATGCAGATCTGTTTGCAGGGACGCACAATGGCTTCTAATCTTAATACAGACATACCAATTGCACCGATGAAAGAAGCTTTGCGCGGTCCATAGTAGTATCTATACTGTCCGTGCATAGATGAATCCGTAGAATCTCGGACCCTGGAAACCGCCATTGAAGTCCTTTTTTGGTTTTGTAGCAGTGTTTGAGCTGTGTTTCGGTCGTTTTCATTGAAGCTACACATGAAGCTTCATGGACCGTTACTAATATAAAAGGTAAGTTAACCGAATGTAACCCATCTTTCATTATTAATTTATAGATATTTCTAACTAAAAAGTATAACTCTTTAGTTAGAAAAAATATACTAATACAGAATGGTGAGACATGCTTATTGAGGCATTCCAACTTAGTCCTCAGGGGTAGCAACATATTTGTGACCTCAGTCATAGTCTAATCTTATCTGAGGTTGATTACAGATTTCCATCGACAGCAGCAGAACTACCATCAGGTGGACTGTATGCTCGTTTGCTAAATATAAAAAGCAATAAAACCATAATCTGATAAGTAATTATGTTTAGTTACGATTCAGACCGTAACGAGGTACCAGTAGGTTATAATTTCATCCGACCCTATTTAAATATTTCTTGTCGATCTTGTGTATCGAACGTGACTCTGGGTGGTTGACTTCTATGAATACTAAGCGGACACTTCTATGAATATTACCTACGCTAGCGTACCGTTCTATAATAATTTCACACTTCAACATTGCTTTTTGAAGTTTAATAAAGTTGTTTAAGTTAATGAATGTTGGGAACATGTTAGAGTAGAGGTCCTCAAACTTTTTGCCTCGTGAACTACTTGCTGTATTTTTCGGGGTTTGACTAGGCTTGACCCCCCTTTTGCTGTATAATGGAGACCGACTATTTGCCTTTTTTGCCTTGTGGTATAGTCCGCGTAAAACTGCTAGTCTCTGAATATAAAAATGAATCGCGTCGCCATAGCAAATTCTATGACTCCACCTGCTCGCAACAACTTCAGAGCGGACTAGCAGTTTGGCGCGAACTATACCACAATGCCATTTCGGACCTTAAATTCGACACTCAGATGATGATATAGAGCATTGCGTATAAATGTGTTAGTGTGATAACTTAAGGAGCAATTTTCAGCCGCTGCAGCGCGTGGATGCAGAATAGGTATTTTTAAAAATACACGAGACAGCAGTACCCTTACCATGAGTTTTTACGTTTTGTCATATTTGTCAAAATGTAAAAACTCAAGTAAGTAGGTAAGGGTACAGTTTTGCACGTTTACGTAGCCGCAAATATAACGCATCGTACAACTCTATGATCATTGTAAGATCTTTTTTGTAGAGTAATTATATTCTGATAGGTATTTTGTAATTCCCTGTTTTATATTTTAAGAAATTAAATAATTATTTTTGTAGATTTATTGATTTGATATAATTGTCTTAGTATTATTTTACTTTATTTTGTTTCGTTTCTTTTCTTGAAACAGATAGATAAAAAGTAGTCGTGCAGCGGATATCGCAGTAAATCGCGCACGCCGTCGAAGTAAATCTCGGCATGATTATGGCATCTACATTTCATCTACATTTTATTTTACACGTGTTGCGGTTCGCGTCTGAAAAACATTGCGCGAGTTCCAGCTTCGGAGTACTATAGGAATCGAAAACATCGTGAAGAAGGCAATGTAGAATTTGGCATTTTTCTTTTTCCCTTGATTTTTAAAGCGTATTGTAATTATTTGGTAGTAATAAATGCACGACTTCAGTCTAATGCATTCATTACTCAGGTACGTTCAGAGAAATTATAAATCAGAAAAATATTAACGTCTTTGTGGTATTTGTCTATTCTATAATAGATTAAGCTATGGCTTTATGCTGTACATAAGAAATATGAGTGACTGCCATGGTTGTATCACGGGGAACTCTACATTTAGGTATTTCATTTTGAATGTCGTATTAATAAAGTACATATTTTTTTGAAATCTCATAATAATAATTTCGTATTACATAATTGTAGGTATGAAGTGTAAAAAGGTGACACTGAAATGGGCCGTCACTTTAAAGCGTTGTTATTTTATATGGCGATATAAAAATAGACGTTTTATTTCATAATTTTATTATATTCCTAATCTATTGTATTGCCTTTATCTTCTTATCAGCTAAAATTGATAAATAAGTCATCGATTGTACTCGATGTGAAACAGCTTCCCTTAATATATAATTATTTTATTTAATTTTGAATATTATATGAAGGTTAAAGGCACAGATGGCACGTAAAGTACCCGACTATTATCAAACTAGTATAACAGTAGTCCTTCTACACTAATCCACGTAGGAGAAAAGTTTTGGAGCACGGTCCATGCCACCCAGAGTTGTAAAGAGAGACCCATGTCTCATGGGACATAATGGGACATAAAAATATTGCAGACACTCTAATTTAAAAAAGTATTGTATTTGAAATACGTTTTTTAACTTGAGCGATTGTACGTAACACGATATGAAATTAGAAATAATACTTATAGTAAAAAGAAAAACTTAGTGTACATTTAATTAAAAAACTGCTTTGCTTACCATATTAACTATTTATTTCCGAAAGATTTTCTAATTACATAAAACAAATTTTCCCAAGTACGTACCAGTTAAATTCCTTTCAGGTTTGAACGAACTCATTTTATATTCCTCAGTTTCAATATAATCAAGCCTATGTTCCCGCGGAATGCTCCAATTTCGTGGTAAATTCACGAATCAACCGCGCTACACCCGCGAATCTGCAATTATTTAATCGTTTTCGAGGTGTTACGCGATAGAAACAGCGAGTTTGAAACAGAAAATTTAAAATTTATCTTCACGTTTCATATAACATACACGTTGCCTTAAGAGATATTAAAAGATTCAATAGAATACGAACATCGCGATTAAATAGTCGTAAGCCGTTTGTAAAGCGGAGATCATCATATAGGGATCCCCGGGCGCGATAGTAGTCTGGAGGAGTGATCACCCGACCAGTGATACCAGGAAGTAAATTATGCCATATTTATTGAAAATGTACATCACGGAATTGGGCACTGGTTACTTATTTAGTATTTCTACTGAAATATACACGTGAACCTACTACTTAAATCCAGTTTACAATTATTATATTTTTATAAGAATTTTAGAACTATGGAGTAGTTTCAATTATTTGACTTAATCGACTCTACATTGACGTGATCCAAAATCTAGTTTCTACTTAAATTTACATTTTTATTATGTAATCATTACAACAAGATGTACCGGTTCAATTTATTAGTAAGAATATGTTATACATAAAGATTATTAAATGTATTTACTCAAAAGCATTTATTCCGAAGCTGAATTCATTGGAACTCCTCATATCACATTCCTTACATCAAATTTTCGAATCGAAGTAGATTCGTCGACTGCATACTCACTGTTAAATTTCGAAGTCGGATAACGTATTGATTCTCTCATAACTTCGCTGCACGAGCTTCCAGGGGCGTGGTAATCGAGAACAGAGAGCTAGCAACCCCAAGCAAGCTACCGGTCGACTCGCCGCTCAGTCTACACGGGGACGTTGACGGAATTGTATCGCGCCAGCGCGTCTGCTTTCCAATTACTATATATTACTACTTATACAAAACGCGAGTGAGTGTGTGTGAACCTCATAACAACTAAGTGTCGTTTACACCCCTCCTCTATTATACAAACTGTTCATTCAAGGTCATCTCCAGGAATTTGACACCTGTTGTGTTTGTATACTATATGTATGCAAACGTATAGCTCCTGTAAGTATGCATGATTTGTATTAAGTAGTTTATATACGGAAAAATTGATTTATGGCTTCTTAGATGTAAGCGCCTTTTATTTTATAGTTAATATTGAAGCTGACCAAATATTTTTAATTTGGTAGTATGTTCATTTTCATTATATTTTTTTTTATATTTTTATGCATAGACAGCTTTTAGCGTATAATTGTTGGTTATATATTTTAGTGTTTATTGCGT
This sequence comes from Epargyreus clarus clarus, assembly GCA_014595695.2. NCBI lineage: Eukaryota > Metazoa > Arthropoda > Insecta > Lepidoptera > Hesperiidae > Epargyreus > Epargyreus clarus. Next base: position 2,073,594 of record JACTTY020000006.1, read on the forward strand.
TTTTCGTATTTATTTATTTGTGTATTTATGTATTATATGTGTGTTATTTAATGAAATATATATATTTTTTTATTTGCATATAAATATAGTTTATTTCATATATGTATTTATTTAAAATTAAAAATGTATTTTACTGATAAGTTATATTTAAAAAAATAATAAATCCAATATTAAAAAAGCCTGCAATTTAAAAATAATACTTTTACACCTTATGTACCGATGTACAAAATAAGCAATATAAAAATTAAACTTTATTTATTACAAAAAATCGTATCCACGAGAAATAACACGCAAGTTGAATAAGAGAGAGAGAGATCAGATATATATTTTGTTTTGAAGCGGCAATTGGTATATCCTGCTAGTCTACTCGCCAGCTCGCCGCGGGCGGCGGAAGCGTCGGATTCATTCAAATAATTCAATTAAATCTCGCGCAGAGGGCAACCCGCTTCACAGCTGCGAATCGAGTAGGGATGCCCAACGGATAACAAAAATATGTTACGTCATGCGCCTTTTGATTATTTCGACGTCTACAACCTGCATAATTGCCCTACAGCTGAATATGAGTAATAAGTCTTCTCTCATGGTAAGCCGTTAGGCGTACCGCGCTGGCTAGGTGAGAATTAGTAGAGTTAGTTTGTTAAGTACTTTTTTAGAGAACTCTCTGCTATGCAGGTATCCTCAAAATGTTTTCCTTTACTGTTATAGCAAGTGATTCTAGTACGCACTTAACTTTAACAAATGGTCTGGGTTACGAACCTCGGACCTCCCTACTAAGAGGCCGAGTTACAACCACTACGCTATCGCTGCTCATTATTTTTGATTACTGTTTTCTTTTAAATATTTATATCAGATCAAATTCACGTTTATCTGATTTTCGGTTCGAGAAAACGAAAAATGCAATGTAATATTTTAAACGAAATTCATAATAATTAGAAGTTGTAAGCAAGTGATAGTTCACCTACAAACTTAGTTATTCAATTAATGTTGTATAGGTCATAAATCAACCTGATTCACATTACATAGTTTATAACGTCGCTATTTAGTTAAATTACTTAACGATTAATTGGTACAACCCATTACCGAGCGATTCTAATTAACATAACATTTTACATGTTTACAGAATTAACTACAATACCTACAACTTCAAATTATACCAATCTCAATTGGGTAACGCAAACAAGAAATAAACAATAATAACAATAATAATAAATGACAGATTTTTCCGAGGCGTTCCAGCTTAGTCCTCAGTACTCCTCAGGGGTAGCGGCGCATCTGTGGCCGACCTCAGGTAGGATTATGTAATCCTATCCGGGGTTGATTACAGATGTTCATGGGCAGTAGCCACTTACCATCAGGTGGACTGCATGCTCGTCTGCTACTCTTATATTATAAAAAAAAAACTGTTTGAATAAAATAAACACTAATATAGATTCTTAACTTTTTGAAAAGAAATAAATATGATGTAGGTACATACACAATAGGCTACCTAAGGGCCCCACTAAACCTGGCGCGTTTGCATGGAGCGTGCGCCCGCTTCGTTCGGTCTGGGACGCGCCGCGGGCGTCGGCATCGCGTGCAACACGCAGTATGTATTGATGGCGCTGTGATATGAGCGGGCGCCCGCCGCGTGCGAACGCGTTGTGTGCCCGTCACCCCGCGTTTAAAAACCCGACGCACGCGCGCGCTTATGGCGTTGCTTTTACTATTTTTCAATACAAACGCTCCAGTTGTAGCGGACGCCCCTGTTTTATTTTAATTTAATGACAGGTGCAGGCACTTTTTTAAGTCAAGTGGATTATTAAATCCGCCAAGTCAAGCCTTTGTTTATTTCGTTTTATTTTAAACAATGTTTATCCATAACTATCAACTGCATTACGAAGGACAAGGAGAATTAAGAGTATTTATTCACTAAAATGTACCCAGTATAATTGACCAAAATCGTCTCTATCTCAGAATAACCCATTTGACCTATACGGATATAACCAAGGTTTTCGAAGTAGGCTATTCGATCGAAACTTTAGACAGAAGCAATTAGGGTTGGAATAATTATGTTTCGACTTTTAAATTTCTTGTTGTTACTATTGTATTTGTATCAAAGAGTCCTTGAGTAGAATCTAGTTAATTATTTTCCCTTTACCTTTTTGTACTTTTTTTCTCCGTCATAAAAAATGCTGTTTTCGATCTAAGATCCCGCTTTAGCGATATTTTATTTCATTGGTTCTTGAGAAAAGCCAATTAGACCAATCGCTAATCTAAGGAATTCTATATTTCTACTGAACAACCAACTATTTCTGAGACTGAAATATAATGCTTTGAGCAACCATGGATTAGACTGAATATTTTCATTTTTGTGACATCATTTTATGGTTAGATATTATTTTGGATTGATATTATTTGAGACATTTATCGACAAAACATTTATTAATATATTTACTAACAGTGACTTTAACAATTTGGCCTTTAATTTTTTTGTAATCAACCCATTACTGTCTCACTGCTAGTCACTGGTTTCTCAGAGTCAGAGCAATTAGGCCATAGTGCACGTCGCTAGCCAATTGCGAATTGGTAGGCTTCACACACTTTCTAAATTGTTTTTATTTTGAAAAAACAATCGTTATTGATTGATTTTCTCACGATGTTTCTCACGTTTTTTATAATTTGAGCCTAACGATAAAGCACACGTGCTAACGTATTGCGTTGCAAATTTTCATAGGCACGTAAGTCAACGTCGCATGAAAATTTGCAACACCAGATGAGTCGCCAATGCATCGCCGGCTTTGAAGAAGAGCTCTTTTTGAACATTTTTTGGCAATCACTAGGCCAACACACATTATATCACATCACATCACATTACATCACATTACATTCTATTTATTAACTTTCATAATATTACGTTAAAGTAATAAAATAAAAAAAAAATGTATTAATTCTAACATCTCCACCTGGTTTCGTAAGTCCATTCTAATCCGGCCATTTTTGTGTCGACGTTAAATACCCTTGTCGCTCGGTTTAACTTTCAACGAGAACTTTTTATTTAAAGTCATTAAGACATCGCCAATTAAAAATGAAAAATTTTACTCGTGACATTATGAATAAAAATGTCTTGTTAAGCTCACCGTAAACTTTGAATACAATTCTACAGCTAGAAATATTTTTAAGTTTAAAATCAAGCTTAGGAAGTAGATCTTAGACCAGAATTAGTTGTGTATACTTCTAGGAAGTCCTAGTTCAATTGAGGACAACTTTTTTAAAGTTTGGGCGAAAAAGATAATAATGAAATTACAAGCCGCAGGTTCAAGCTGCCTACCTAACAAATAAAGATCTCTTTCTGCTCTCTGATGCTGCCACAGAATTAAGTCACCAAAAAAATCAATTTTCATATTGCAGCATGCAGCACTTAGACATACACATGCATGGCAGCACGTCTAAATGCTGCATGATCCTAAGTCGAGCTGGGCCAGTTCACTAGTCCTTTGACAGCTAGCTATACATACAAGCTAAGGATATGATATAGATTATGAAGGCATTATTATATTCAAATCACTTGTATATAGAGTCCTTTGATAGTGTACATTATTATTGCAAAACAAAATCTCAATATTTTTGTAGTAATTCCAATAAACAGAAAAAATAAAACAAAGCATGAAATGAACTGATTCTTTTGTTTACTTATTTTCTGATTTCTGTTTACTTTTGCGCTCCAATTAACGAGCCGGCGCTGTAACGAGTGCAAATAAGTAATAGTAGATGAAAAAGTACAAAGCTATGAACTCTCTTTTTAAATCTGCAAGCTTCGTCGCTATTAGAGTTAAAAAACAGACGTGAAAAATTGGTTGAAAAGCCAATCTTTTTTTGTTTAAATGTTTACTGAGAACTGTTGTAGAGAGAAATTAGGTACTTATTATCTAGAGTCTTACAAAAAAAAAAAATTGATGTGAAACATTTGTTGACGCTTCTTGGGGGTGAGACTGACCTGAATGCCTTGATGGCATATGACATGACGCTCTCTTACGGTGTCATGTCCTCATCGTCAACGTTCTTTACTCCCACCCCTAACGTGGCGCATATGCTACATGAATTTTGTTTAAATATTATTATAATTAAAATATTACTTTATTGCTTCTCCGCGAGGAGTTTGGTGTTTTTACTAACTTTATGTTTTATTTATTTAGCTCCATATTTTTTATTGGCTTTTGGTAATATTCCAATTTTCAGTTAATTGTTTCAGGTATTACTTTGCCATAGCACACTGCATGGTTTAAAATATACCATCGTACATATTGGTAGCGGATTGTTACGAAGTAGTTTTAATTCTAGCTTCATTTTAAGTTTATCAAAAAGCATCAATTTTGATTTTTCACACTTGCCGGGCGTACATACGGCCACGTTATTTTCCTTTGTGGGTCAACCTTTATAATGAATCTTTTAGATTCTGTGCAGTAATGAGCATGGAATTATAATTTTAAATCGCGTCTGCAGCCCCGCAGTGCCGTAATCTGATGTAGACAGCGACCGACATGACAACAGCTTGAAAAGCTCTTGTTTATTAATATGAATAATGCAAAAAGTCTTGAAATCGATGACATTTTATTTATCGGATAAAATTCAATAATGAGTTTATTTTTCGATAGGATTAAAGCTTAAATATATTATTAACAGTTACCGATAAAATGTGTTATAATATTTTTGTTATGCATTATATAGAATGGTATCATTGAAATGAAAAAGAAAAAACAATGAATAAACGAATGGAAAACGTTAATATACAAATACTACTCCATGAAAAAATATTCCCAAAATTTAGGCTTAGCCATTGTTAAGATCTTCTGTTAGTTATTTTGTAGTAATATAATTTTGCTATAGAGAAATCACACACAAACGTATACATAATGACAAGAAAATGTTTAAATATCAGGATTTTTAGCGACGGAAATCAGTTTCATTTTTATATTATTACAAGAAAAAATTATATATTTTTTATAAGTTCCCTACGAAACATAAATGTAACGTGGGCTATGTATAATATTGGTTGAATTATAGTTTTAAATAAACAAAGTCGTGGTGTATCAATATTTTGTTACCATGTTTGCTTGGCAACCGCTAACTACGGGGGTATGTCAACACATCCACATACCGTATTGGTTTTTAGGGTTCTGCACAAATAAACCGCATCATTAAGTCATATTCTTTCTACCTATAAAAACTTTAAAGAGTCACATCTTGTAAACATGTAGACGTATATATTTCTTAATCAGCGGATAAAATACTTAGTAGAAAACAACAAACTACCCTTTAAAAAGCGTGTCTCACATGTTTCTTTCAACTTTATTCGCAGTACATAATAGCTCGAGTTTGTTAAGGTGGGGAGCAGTGGAGCTGTCTAGATCTACATTGCTCGACGAAAAAATGGGATCTGGAAAAAGTAATCTTTGAAATTTGTTTGTAAAACTACGTATATGCTCTTGGTCGCATTTAGTGGTTCGCTGCGAGGGTGTAGTTCTGCAAAAAAGTAAGCAACAACAGCCTTGAGGAGTCGCAGCAAAGTCGTTACGAAAACATGTCAACTTTTCGAGCATCTTAGCATTTGTTTTTCTAAGTTTGAAACTTGAAAATTGACTGTACATACTGCACTTAAGGTAGAAGTGGTTTAAAATTCATGACACATTAAACTTTGTCTCAGCGTAACCTGACTTATAGTTGTCGTCGCCAGGAGGGTAAGAAATACGAATAATTTGTCTAGTTTCACATCACATGGAATTAATCTAAATGAATTCATGATGATTAATGATTTGCATTGAACAATCTATGTGTATAAAAGCTAATAAAACGTTGTAGGTATTTAATATTGTAATTGGTATATATTTTTTGATGTGAAACATCTATAGCCGCACGTAAAACCGATTTCTGGCGTGGCGTCGCCATGCGCAATCGAATTCAATAAATTGTCATCGTTGTCTGGAAAAAAATCGTAATATTTTATTTTATCATTATGACATATTTAGTTCCTATCACAATATGTTCTTTCCTGCATATTACTTTTACAAAATAATGTCATGTTTCACATCTGCCAGGCGTCCCGTGACGGCTCATATTTTTTTAATATGTATGTGTGTTTAACTACTCTGATGCAAGAGTAACTTTTTTTGCTGTCTATTGCCTATAAATTAAACACCCCGTGAAGTGACAATAACTAACTATAGATCTAACGTACCTAAAATCGCTCTTTGTCGGTCTACAGCGTCCACTCCGCAACACGAGTCGTCAATTTTTACACAATTGAAAAGTTATATTTTTTATTCTTACAAATATTTTCACCGCGTCTCTCGGGGTTTATTTTACTTAAGCCAAATCCTTCCATGCTTGAGTGCGACGTGTGAAGTGGGTTCAGGCGACCCTGAGCGGTACGCTCCACGTCGAAAGTAACGAATGTATTTGATTGCTGTTATTTCGCGTTTAAATATTTTTTGAGCTTTTATCCTGTCTTAGGTTTAACCTAAGAATTTCTGAAAGCGCCGTTAGAGCCAATATTTATCCGAGAGGGTATGGAGGGTAAGGTTAGAGAGTTTGAATGTGTGCATGTATATTTAATTTTTGACACCTATAGCCCAAATGGCTTTCAGGTTTTACCATATGAGGTGTCGTTGGAGTCGTCTAAATTGTGGATGTGAAATAATAGGCTACCCTTCAAATTTCAATAATTACTTTTAGGCAGTCAGCCCTTTTGTTTTTATACTATACGAGCTTTTTCCCGCGGCTTCGCTCGCGTTACGAAGTAATATTTTCATCCCCTATTTTATCTCGTTGGGGGTAGAATTGATCAAAATCGTTTCAAAGCGGATGCCTACGTCATAACATCTACCTGCATGCCAAATTTCAGCCCGATCCGTCCATTGATTTGGGCTGTGCGTTGATAGATCACTATGTCAGTCAGTCACCTTTGAGTTATATATATTTAGATTTCAGGTCGTTCGTCCTTATATAAACCGATTCGCGAACATCGTTTCTTGGGCCGTTATGCAGTATAAAACTCGCATCTTTGATACCGCGATTAGCCTTGATGTTAAAAGTAGGTAGTCTGCTGTACCTAGATTGATGGAACAATAATTACAGTTGCGAACAATTTTTTTTAAGAAATCATTCACATCAATCAGCTTTATGTCTCAAAAAAGTTAAAATAAAGTAGACATATTACAAAAAATGTACGTAAACATGTGCCAAAAAGGTAGATGTGAAGAAAAAACCTTTATATCACGGCGTGCGTAAATGGACGTTTTACGCACGCTTCGCGTGCGCAAAACCCCCATTTCCGACCCCGTAATATAAAATTTTATACAACACGCGGACGAAAAATGTTTTTCTGACTCGTGTGATTGCAGTCCTCGCCTGCGGCTCGGCCTGCAAACTCACACTTGTCAGAAAAAAATTTTTCGTCCTCGTATTGTAATGTACTATTTTACTCTCAACACTTACCTATACGCGAAGGCTTTTATCATGCTACCTACTTCTGTTTGCTCTTATCTACGTCTTCGTGGTTTTCTACTTTAACTCAGTCTTTGTTTTCCAAACTTTCTGAATATTATAAAAGTTTTATAGTTCAGTTAGTGGATTTGCTTTTTGTTCTCAAAGCGATGTCAGAGTAAACGTCGAACTTTTGATTTTGTGAACTTAAACAAAATTGCTTGATGTTATCTCTTTTGATAGTTTGTTTCTTACCCGTTTTAGCATATTAGAGTTATTGCTTTATATTATTTACCAAATACTTTAAAATATGTTCAGAAATCAGTATAATTTCAATTAAAAAGTATAAAAGGAATAAAAGCAGTAGGTTTGAAGGTGGTAGAACCCTTTGTGGTAGCAGGTAGGAATATCTAATCCGATCTGGGGTTCATTACAAATATACATGGGCAGCAGTACCAACTTACCATCAGGTCGACTGCATGCTCGTATGCTACTCCTATATTATAAAAAAGTATACCTATATATTTCACCACGAAAGGTTTTACCACCTAAAATCGGGACATCTTTGAAGAAATCAAAAAAGTAATATAAAGTGCCCATATTTGCAATAAAATTGCTAACTTTATTAATGAAAATATTACTCATTCTGTCATATCCTTCATAATTGGAAAATGTAAAACAGACTGTTGAAACCTCTTAATAACATACGGGTACCCTTATATCTTGTGTATCAATTTTATATAACCATCTGATATTGAGGATGTATATCGCGTAGGTACTTATCAATTTTCAATTTTACATGCCAAGGCTTTCGCGCTTGCTTTTGTATTCAAATTCTACCGAAGTTTAAAATTGAATTCAGAAAAAAGCTTGTAACTTTGCTTCGTGAATATTATTCATGTGATATTTTGTTGTGCTACGTATGAAACGTACATATTCATTTATAAAAGAAATAAAAAAAGAGCATTTTTTTTGATTCGATCCTAATTGAGTAAATATAAAGTGTTGTTAATCTAAAGTATTGTTAATTGTTTCTATGTTAATTTGAATAAAATAAGCAGTAATGAAATTTCGGTACAATAAAATGTTAAAAAGGACTACTATTTCAATATTTTTAACATGAAAATGCTTAGAGGGCCTAAAACCGGTTGTAATAATCAATACTAAACAATGTTTGCTTTGAATTTTGACGTTTTTGGGCAATTATTGTCAAACTAGCAGAACCCGCGGCTTCGCCCGCGTAAAAAAAAAAGATATAACAGACAAATACTCGTAACTGTAATCGTAAATTTGTACCTTTAACAATTTTAACGATAAAATAGCAATAATATTTAATTAATAAAAGCTTTTTTTCTTCACTGTGTAACTAAATTGGTCAAGCTTTCTTCAGAAACATACGCTAAAATTCTAATTAGTGGACTGTAATGAAACTTTCTTTAAAATATAAGTTTCATGTAGGATACAATAATTATTATTTACTCTATTCCATAGGAACCGTCCATGTTATATGCGGCCTTACATACAGTGGTTCTTTCCAGGGTAGCTGACTGGGCGGTTAGAGCTCCCATTCTTGCTGCCCGCAACTCCCGAAGTCCCTCTTTAGTCTCGTACGACAGGCAGGGGATACTGTAGCCCTGTTCTAGCCCAAAAATTTTAATCCAAGGTCTATGTGTCTATCACATAACCATCACTAATCCACGCATAACCACAACCATACCCCACGGCAGGACAAAATGTTGGCACGCAGTGTGTCCAAAGTAGTTGCGATGTACCTAATCAGTATACCAAAATTACGCATTATCATATATGAAATTTGCACCCGTCCACGTTGTCGCGTATTTGTCTGAATAGACGTTATCTGAAATTTTACGTTTCTAACTTCGAACCTAAAAGATTCCCGTATATATACATATAACACTTCTTTTACCTCCTTAGTAGAATTTCAAAAACATTCCTATGTACATATGTATCAATAAATACTTTATCATCAAATTTCTGAAAGCTAATTCAACACCTGCGGTCGGCAAGCCGACACCCACGGGTGGTGTATGGCCCGCGACTTTTCCTTGTGGCCCGCGGGTCTGCGCGTTACTAATAATTTACCAAGTGCAAGTCCAACCCGCACCTTAAGCATTCCGTACAACTAAATTTTTATTTACACATTTTGTGAAAATTTCAACTGTCTACCTCTAACGGTTTAAAAGTTAGTTGGAAAAATATCGAATAGCAGTTTGTTGTATGGGGACCCCTTTTTGTTTTCAACTTTTTTATTTTTAGTATTTGTTGTTATAGCGGCCACCGTTATGCATCCTCTGTAAGAAATTCAAATGTCTATCTATTACGGTTCCAGAGATAGAGCCCTGTGACACACGGACAGACGGACAGACAGTGAAGTCTTAGTAATAGAGTTCCGTTTTTATCCTTTATGTACGGAACCCTAAAAAACCGTCGATGTGCACTTCAACACGCGTAATACATTCCCATGTTAAAAATATATGTTACGATGGCCCGTGGAATTTCACCCTACACTAAACCTCTCTGCACTCTGTTCTTTTTCCAGACACGCCAAAGGAAGTAACTTCAACAACGGTTTTTAAAGAATCTTACTTTACTTATAGGTTTCTAAAGGTGGTAGAACCCTTTGTGGTTCGACTCCGGCGGCACCACCGCCACACCTATTTCTACCTAATAACAGCAGTGTTAGGCGCTGCTGTGTTCCGTTTTTAAGGGTGTGGTAAGGGAGACAGACTTTTCCGAGGCGTTCCAACTTAGTCCTCAGGGGTAGCGGCGCATCTGTGGCTGACCTCAGGTAGGAATATCTAATCCTATCTGGGGTTGATTACAGATGTCCATGGGCGGCAGTAGCCACTTACCATCAGGTGGACTGCATGCTCGTCGTCTACTTCTATAGTATAAAAAAAAATAGTACCCTAATGGTGGTTGATTGTTGAGTTGCTAAAATGCTGAAACAGATGTGTAAACAGAAAGGCATAATGCATACACCCTTCTATAGCAGTCTTAAGGGTTGATCTAAAAATCTAAAAAAAACCGTGTCTCAGATGCTTCATTGATTGAATTGATAATTTTTCATAGTGGTCGCTCCCGAATTAACGGAGTTTGAAATAAAATTCCAACCCCCATTTAACGACCTTAAGGGATGATTTTCCAAAAATAATGGTATAGGTGTTTAATTATTTTCTATCGAAAACCCAAATACCGATTTTTATACAGTTTACATTAAAACTGGAGGACTTTCATACAAACTTACAACCCCTATTTTACCCTCTTGAGGGTAGATTTTCCATAAATGGTGTTAAAAAGTTCTATTATTTCTAACAGGAAAGCCAAATGCAAGTTTTTATAGTCCTTGCTTCCGAATTAACGGAGTTTGGAATAAAATTCCAACCCCCAATTAACGAACTTAAGGGATGATTTTCCAAAAAAAAATGAAATAAGTGTTTAATTATTTTCTATCGAAAACTTAAATACCGATTTTTATACAGTTTACTTCAAAACTGGTGGACTTTCATACAAACTTACAACCCCTATTTTACCCTCTTGAGGATAGATTTTCCATAAATGGTGTTAAAAAAGTTCTATTATTTCCAACAGGAAAGTCAAATGCAAGTTTTTATAGTCCTTGCTTCCGAATTAACGGAGTTTGAAATAAAATTCCAACCCCCATTTAACGAACTTAAGGGATGATTTTCTAAAAACAATGAAATAGATGATTAATTATTTTCTATCGAAACCCAGATACCGATTTTTATACAGTTTACATCAAAACTGGGGGACTCTCATACAAACTTACAACCCTTATTTAACCCAAATAAGGGTTCATTTTCTAAACGGTAGATTTATAGTTCCACTGTATCTAACCAGTGAGCCAATGGCTAACTTACATAGTGCTGGCTTTCAAATTGGCAAATTTTAAAATAAGCTGTTAACCCTTATTTTACCAACTTAAGGGTTGATTTTCCAAAAATGGTGAAATAGGTATTTAATTATTTTTAATCGAAAACCTAAATACCGATTTTGATAGCGTTTACATCAAAACTGGGGGAATTCTACACAAACTTACAACCCTTATTTAACCCACATAGGGGTTGATTTTCCAAAAACGGTAGAACTAAAGTTATTTTATATCTAACCAGCAAAGCAATGGCTAACTTTCATAGTGCTGGCTTCCAAAATGGCAAAAATTAAAATAACCTGTCAACCCCTATTTAACCACCTTTAGGGTTGATTTTGGAAAAACCCTTAGATTAGATTTTTATTACTTTAAATCAGAAAGCTAAATACCAATTTTCATCTAGTTTGCTTTAAAACTGACGGACTTTCATATTAACTTCCAACCCCCATTTAACCCCCTTAACGGTGGAATATCAAAAAATCCGTTCTTAGCTGACCTCTACTCGGTGAAAAGAATATTCCTACCAAATTTCAAGTCTTTAGCTCTAATGGTTCCAGAGATATCGTGATGAGTGACTATATACGTGGAAATCTCTTATATATATAATAATAATAATAATATAATAATATAATATAGAAGATAGATTACAAACTTTTAAAAACAAAAAAATTAAGATTAATTGACTGACGGGCGTAGGTTAGAACGTTTAGGAATATACAAATGTTATCCCCAATGTACATTTTATGTTGAGTCTCGCATCTATCTGCCTAACCCATTTATCTAAACCATTTCTTGTTAGACTTTTCATATAAATGGTTTCAAGCATACAAGGGTAGAGCTCTTGTTTAGCCGAGGAAAAATCTCGCCACTTCTTCTCTAAGATCACTTTTATCACACAACAGCTTTTTCTTATGAGCTTTTCTAGAGAAACAAGTAAAAGTCTCGGGAAAATCTCTCGTGAAAATATGATATACAAAATGAAATACGATTCTTGAGTTAGTGTTCTTATAAAATACGTAGGTATATCAGTTTCGTCATCTGCTCTGTATTGTCGAAATGTTTTTGTGTTTTGATGTCGAGAAATATAATAACATTAATAACTCATAATTAGGCGCCTTATGGTAATAATTATCACATTTCAAAAATATGTGTTACAAAGATTGAGTCTGATGAAACGTATATTTTTTTTTTAATTTTGCGCGTGTTTTTTATTAATTTCGTAAGTAAGAACCTACCTAAATATTTTAAAGTATGTTAATGTCACATAACGATACAATCTTGATTTAATGATAAAGAAATTTCAATACTAGGATAATAAATATATACATGATAGAAAATTTTCTTATTGCATGTCTCACGATCGTACTACAATCGCAGAATCAAGTTTGTTGGCGTGTGATTATTTTTAATGGAAGGACATTTTTTGCAATACAATTAAATAACAGAAAAAAGACGGCATATTTGGAAATTTTATCGTTCATTTTCTCGTAAAAGCGATTTGAACGTGCAATTTAAGTTCAAACCGTCAATTCAAGACAACAAAAATGTTATTACACGTATTCGCTGCTATTTTACATTTTTAGTAACGGAAAAAGTTATTTCTAATCGCATCCTGCTAACGTCAGGGTATAATTATTTTGTCATCAACAACAGAATTATTCCGGCCAAGAATTAGGTAACGTGACAAGGCATCATATTTTGCAATACCACAAACTTTGTCAGTGATATAAGAGTAAATAAACATTCAGTTCACGGGTGAGGGGTAGGGAATGTCTCTGACGTGGAATTATGTATGATTTATGACTTTTATGAGACTCTTCAGCTTTGAACGACCTTATTTGAGTGAGTTTAACGTGACAGTATGATTTTATGTACTATATACCTACTCATTTTACAGACAGTTTATTTCAATGTCATGATGTTCTCTTTATATAAAATAAATTAATATTAATAGATTTAAGCATATATCATTTAAGCATATATATATGTCCATACATCACATTATTAAAATATATCAATATAGGTTTGATATATTTTTTTAAGATAATCTAAATATAATCTTTATATAATAAAGTTTAATAGTTTTTGGTTATACAGTTAAGTATTTTGAAATTCCGCCTCACAATTGGTGGTCCGTTTTAAACTATCACGGATCAATAAGTTCACCTTAAATATTTGATAAAGGTGCGTAAAAGGCCGAAGATTCAATATTTTTGCATTTTCTACTTTCATAATTTTACTTGGCTAAGCGTCATTTTATCGAATTAAACATACAGTGAGAGACGTGTCCTTTACTATAACAAGGTAACTAATATTATAAACATTTAATAAATAAAATACCACGCAATTGAATGTCTATTTTGAAATAAACCTAGTTAAAAACTTTTGGACAACTTTTGAATTTCCAAAATAATTTAAGAAATATACCTTTAATGTATTTATAACTTAAAACTATAGCGTGCAGTACGTTGTACGAAGTCCTTCGCAGTGCAATTAAATAAACATGTTCGTCGAGGTCAGACCTAACCGTGAGTTAAGCTATTAGAGCAAAGTTTGACTTGATTGCCAATTGTTATTAACAATGACGAACGGACGTTCTTCAGAGCAAAAGAACGTTTAAAGAACACTGCGTTTAAATGGTCTTCCGTTAAATTTATTCCGGGCGGCGATTATCGATCTAGGGATTTGCTGGGACCGCGTATAAGACTCTGGAGCGTCGTGCCGCGTAGTCAGTCCAGTACAATTTCTCAGTTTAAACATAAGGACAGTTGAATTGAAGACTCTTAGACACTAACAGGTAAAAACTTTATCGTTATGAGTATTTTTATAAGATTAAAACATGTAGTCCCAAGTCCAAATAAAGCATGAATTTGACGACCGGCGAGGCGGAGCGGTCACCGGTCTGACGCGAGGATCCTGGGTTCGATCCTCGCCCAGACAGATATCTAAATAATAATTTAAATTTTTGTTTCTGCGGCTGGGTGTTAATGTATTTGCTTATGTGTGTGTCCAAGGTCCCCACGACACAGGGAACCCTAGTGTTGGGCTGTGAGTGTAGAAAGCGTTTTGTTACGGTCATAGTTATACACATTCTGTAGAAGTTTCAAGTATCTATCACAACAATACAAGAGCTCTGTGACAGACTAACAGAAGCTTAGTAATAGGGTCTTATTTTATCCTTTGAAAGAGATGTACCCGGCACGGAACCCTCAAAAGAAAAAAAACTGATAGCTTTTGTGTAGGCGGGACAAAAGTTAAGCACCCCTCTGAAATTTAATCCCAAGACTAAGTAGATATTCGTAACAAAAGTTACATAAGAACTTAATAAATAGAATCAAGCACTCTTATTTTGCCATCTGTTTTGACCTTCTCAACTGGGGTCTATTTGGGTGAAAAAGGTTACGAAATCTATAATTGTATTGTGTAGGCGTTCGCTTTTTATTGAAACATGTATATTTATAGTTTGATAAAGTTTAGCAAAATAACGCTATAATAATTTTGTATCATTTTAATATTTAACGTGGTTACGTGTTTTCATATTTTGGGACACATTAGAGATTTTCAGTATGTAATTTCAATAGAGTGATTGTAAAATTATTATATATGTATTATGCATAGATTAGTAAAGATACTTCGCCGCCTTGAAATTGAATGAAGCCACAAACGGCTTATTATAGTAAGTACTTTTTTTGAATTCTTGACTAATAAAAACATTTTTAGAGAAAATTTACGAATTAATAACTAATACTACGTAATCTACATAATTAATAAATCATTTATAATAATAGCATCAAATATTTTAGGGACATTTTAGCACGGACACGTGGCAAAACTTTTTTACGCAATTATTTCAATTCTCAAAACTGGGTACATTTTCTTGTTAGGAGTGAGTAATCTTTACTAATCTATGGTATTATGTATGTATTGTATTGAAAACATTTGCTCGTAAAACAGACAATGATAAACGGTGCTATATTAGCAGATTTACTTCAACAACAGTAAACGACTATTCTGAATTCTGACATATTATTTGTAAGCTACTGTTTACAGCTGCGACTTTTTTTTTGCGATTTTATTTTCACGAAAAATTATAAGTCTACATATATCAAGCCTTAAACTAATTTGTAATAAAATATGCGTATTAATAAGGTGGTCAGCCTTATTATAATTCCAAACCAAATTTGACATTAATTATAAAATAATATAAGGTGTTGAAAATATCTCACCTCACTTCACGTTATCCATGAATTATTAAAATTTTATTTATTATTATTAAAATTTTATACATTTTTACGGCTTTGTCAGATGTCTATACTAATATTATAAAGAGGAATATATGTTTGTTTGTTTGATTGTAATGAATAGGCTCAAAAACCACTGGACAGATTTTAAAAATTATTTCACCATTCGAAAGCTACATTATCCACGAGTATCATATGAAATATATTTGATAAATAGATTTTGAGGCGGTACAAAGTTTTCCGGGTCAGCTAGTTTTTTATTAAATTGAAATAGCAAACGGACATGCATTAATTAGATCTGATTAAAAGCTGTCAATGTCTCTGCTACCAATGAGGATACAAACCCCATATAGAACAGGAGTTCCAACCTGAAGCCTATCATTGATGCATTGCCGTTCCTGAGGATTTAATGTAAATAGGGATACTAAAGTACTCAGAAATATCTCCTTACGGAAGTGTAGTGGAATGGTTGTACTATATGTTCACGTAGTGTATAATTATAACTAGAAGTCATTTCCTATAAAAATGTAATAATAATAAAATCATTTATTGACCTATCCACCATAGTAGTAATATACCCATAAAAGGTAACTCGAGTCGCTCCAATTACTTAAAGTTGATACGCGAATCGTATAAATTCTAAGACAGTAGAAAAATTGTAAAATTATGTATTTGCAGATAAGGTGCACGCAAAAGCTCGATTTCATCGTGCCTCGCTGAAAGCCCTATTTTTATTGTTGTGACTGATTTAACCTTCAGAAGCTTTAATGTCGAGAGGACTTAACAAATCAAACAAATGTTTATTGACTAATAAAATATAACGACGACATCAAAATAACTGTAATTAAATTTTGAAGTCGGGTTTGAATTACTAAAGGACGTAATTTTTTACGGTTAGGGTGCTGCCACACTGCTGTTTACAATGTTTACAAACGTTAGTAAACATTTGTTAAGCAACACATGATCACAATGTTAGAAACTATTTTCATGTTAGATGCTCTAGATAATGTTAGTAAACATTTCTAAACTAGTTAACAAATTGTGATAGAAAATGTTTGGAAACATTTTTTAACAGCAGTGTGGCAGCACCCTTACACATACGATTTGGTTCAAAACTGGAGCCGCGGCAAACAGATATTTACAATGTTTTCATTAAATAAGAAGTAGCCAAAAAAAACTGATATAAAAAAAAAACAATATAAATTTTTCAAACACTAATAAGTTCTAAAATAATGACATATATATAATACGTGACATAATTTTTAACAGATGGCGCTAGATGGCGTTAGATGAAATGTGTCTGAATCACGCTTTTGAAATTTTGCAACGACCAAGTTGTGGAATTAGTTTAAATTCTTGGTGACGTCTCTAATTTTGAAATCTTTATAAACCCAAAGTTTATTAGAAGAATATGTAATGGGAAATATTAAACAACACGCACCTATTAAAACCATTCACCTATCTTTTAATTGACTTTAAATGTTTTTTACTGGAAAATTATATATCAATACTAGCTGACCCGGCAAACGTTGTGTTGCCATATAAATAAAAAAATGTTAAGGGTGAACAACCCTTATCACTTAGGGGTATGAAAAATAGATAGTAGCCGATTCTCAAACCTACCGAATATGCATATAAAATTTGGTAAAAATCGGTAAATCCGTTTCGGGCGAGTACGGTAACTAACATTGTGCCACGAGAATTTTATATATAAGATTACCTTTATGTTAATATTTATGAGTATATGAGTAGTAGATATAATTAAAAGTCCCTATTAAATTAGAACAAATACTATTTTCTTATAATAACGTATTTAAATAAATACAATAATGTATGACAAACATGGATGATATAATTTTACATTTTGCAAACTGTTAGTTTCCAGAATAATGTTAGTTACAAAACAAACAACCGAACAAGTCTAAGTACTTATTTTTCACTAAGAAAATGTGGCTTTTGATATGTCGAAAGCAACTGGATATGAGTTAAATTTTCTATTTCCATTGTGACTATTTGGGATCACACCGAGTTTAAATAAGCTCAGATAAGGACTCGCTGAAACATGGCGATTATTCAGGGAGTTGGCATTCCTGTTTTAAAGGTACAGTAGTTAAATTGATAAAAAACCGTAATTCAAAACTCAGAGTAACAATAACATTAAACTATTAAAGTAATAATAGACCAGAGAAAGAAAAGAGTCATCCACGATTTATTAATAAGTTATTCTAAAATCTGTATCAAAAGTCAATCTCAGATTGAAGCGGGATGAAAGTATGTATGTAAAAATTAATGTATGAAAATCTTGACATTATGCTTTATAAGCGTATATTTAATCCCTTTGGTAAAAATATATTTCATCTTGTCACTGTCCGTAAAATTATTTATAGAATAGATATATCGCCTATCTTCATAATTAGATTATGAAGATTGGTGGCTATACAGTATCAGTTAATTCAATGGAGTAGTTATTTTTTTTTTATAATATAGAAGTAGCAGACGAGCATGCAGTCCACCTGATGGTAATTGGCTGCTGCCACCCATGGACATCTGTAACCAACCCCTACCTGAGGTCAGTCACAGATGCGCTGCTACCCCTGAGGACTTAACTGAAATACTGCTGTTATTAGGCAGAAAAAGGTGTGGCGGTGGTGCCGCCGGAGTCGAACCACCTTCAACAATTACGGAAAAATAAGGAAAGAGATCCATAAAAGGGAGGGTTAAGGGATACATAAAAAACATAAACATAAACATTTCAGTCGCTTTATCAAGCAACTTTAATAAGTTTTTTTTTTATCTAATTTAATAAATTTAGTGAGATATGTTATATGCGCTTCGAATGTCGTAAAAAGTGTTGTTGTACTTTGCCACTGCTACGATGTAAAAGTTGTCGTTGTGTCGCTGCAATAAAGCTATTTCAAAGATGTTATTATAGTAGATACGACTTCCATCGGATATTGACTACTTTAGTGACAATTTTATTATGTTAGCGACGTATGTTTCCATAGAGCGTCTTTATTACGAGTAACTTGTCTTATTTCTCATGTTTTGATTTTTTTCATAAATTTTAATATAATTTTGAAGGTGGTAGAACTCTTTGTGGTTCGACTCCGGCGGCACCACCACCACACCTATTTCTACCTAATAACAGCAGTGTTAGACGCTGCTGTGTTCCGGTTGAAGGGTGTGGTAAGGGAGACAGACTTTTCCGAGGCGTTCCACCTTAGTCCTCAGGGGTAGTGCGCATCTGTGGCCGACCGTAGGTAGGAATATCTTATCCTATCTGGGGTTGGTTACAGATGTCCATGGGCGGCAGTGTCCACTTACCATCAGGTGGACTGCATGCTCGTCTGCTAATCCTATATTGTAAAAAAAAAATAGTAACTATGGTAACCTTTTGAGGTCATATTCTATAATTTATTCATTTGATATTTCGTAGAGTTCCTATAAAGGGCGATTCCAACTTAACCTAACCAATCCAATTAAACATTCAATTTAATTTCAGTTTCTTTGTTATATTCAGTACTGAGATCCTGTGACTGACAATAATTCTAGAATGTTCTATCCACTTCTAACAAACCATTAATTATAAGTATAATAATATTGGGCTTTCAAAAAACCGTCCCCTTTATAAGATTTTGTATACGCCTATAATCGTATTAACCTCTTCCTATAGTATGATACAAGGCAGTAGTGTTACTCTGTCCTCTACTCCAGTTAAATTGACCGCTTATCAAATGACCATCATGCAATAACAATTATACGTAACATGGGTAAATTCTAGTTATTTATTGTTTTACTGATTAGGTATGAACAATTTCGCATACATAATTTACAAAGGTAGTTTGCATAAATTCTATTATGAGTAGTCACGGTCAACAAATTAAACTGTTTATACCGCCAAAAGTCCCGACAGTTTAATTAAAATGTCAACCTAAAAGATCAAATCGGTAGAGATTCCATTTTACGTTCATATAATTATTATACCTTTGTGGGCAATTAACTGTTTTCATTGTCTGTTACGTGACGAAATTGGGTCGAATGTCAAATAAATGTAATTTTACTAAGGACATTAACTATACCGAATATTGGGAGGAAATTTTAACTCAAGACTTACTACCATTGGTAGTAAGTGTTGTTAATATGTCAAATGTAAATAAATCCTAGTTGGCGACAGTGTGAATCGAGAAGAATTTTTTGTATGAAAATATTGACAATGTATAACACATTGTATTTCTATTGCCCTATATATTTTAAAATGAAATAAAAATATCTAGTAAAGTAAAATGGATACGTATGGTGATAAGTGATGTTAGGTTTAATACTGTTGCGCTGAGGTTTCTTATCTCGCTACAAATAATAATCCGCAATAAAATGTTAGATTGATAGTTTACTGAACGACCATGAGCTAAAGATAATACTTTTTCATGTAAATAGTTAAATTTTAAAGGTGGTACTATGACGGAAATATCAGTTATTGCGTTTCAAAGGCAGACGAACATTTTAGTTCTTGGTATGAAAACGCATTCCTGATCAGGATCAGGTATCAGGTGTATCCTTTGTTTTATTTGGATTACTTATAGATGTCCATAGCCATTACGTGGACTGCATGCTTGTTTGATATTTCTGTGTAATGAAAAGTTTATATATTGATACCATTTTATACAATTAATTTCCATTTATTTTGAAAGCGCCTATTTTTCTTAATGGTCCATAATTATCTCTAATGACCACTTGACCTTTCTTATCGATGTAATTATAATTTTCTAACCATCGATGGCATTGTTTATAAATATACTGCAAACTCGTTTTTAATAAAGTCGCGTTAATCCACAGCCCTAAACTAATTATAAGGTTGCCGCTAACGTGGACGTGAGCGAAGGACGCAAATTTGTTTACTGCCCAGCTTTAACGCGATATAAATACAGGCTTATAATAAGCAGATTGATGAAGTATGTCGACGCGGACTCAATGAAGTTTTATACTGTATTTTTTTGTTAAAGTATTAGAAATAGGATATTAGACTGTCGCTCTTATTTCTGTCTTATTACAGCAGTGTTAGCCCAGTTGTGCCTAGTTTGAAGGCTGTGGCAAAGCAGGTACAGACGTCGCAATGCATCTATAGCTAACGTCAGTCCTCTCCAATTCTATTTGAGATGATGATGAAGAGATGCCCATGAGCGGCAGTGATCAAGTGCACTGCATGCTCGTTTGCTGTTATTATTTCATAAAAAAATCTCGAAAATTACTTCTCGCGTCACATTTCTTATTCTCTTATGTATATAGGATATTCTCATATATTTGATAATTTAATATGATAGTGAATTTGATAGTGATTAGGAAACATCATTTTTTTTCCTAATCACTATAATATATTTAAGAGTAAGAATTTATGAGAGTTATTAATAAAACATGACATCAAACAAAATACCGAATGAAATAATCGTATTATTGTTTGGAGCTATACTGATTATAGTTTTACGATTTGACTGTTACAAGTGGAAACAGTGCCGGCGAATGAGTGGTGACGTCGAGTCACGCCACACGGGGCCGTGTGTGTTCCAATTCCCATATAGTTAGGATCTGAGCTATTTACAGAGCGGTATATTACTATTATGTTACATGCTTCTGTAGTAAATTAGGTGTAACGGGCAATAAGTCGCTTTCTGGTGGAATATTTAATTCTATCAGACACTAATGTCGATGTTGGATATCTGGATAATAGTAGCTTGTCTTATTTCGCTAAACGAATAAAATTGGTTATGTTCATTACTAAATATTATTGATTTTTTTAGATCTAAAAATGAAGCAACTTCGAACACGCTTGGGGATGAGTGATCGCTATTATATTGTCCCTCTTAAATTTGTCGGAAGTCGCATGGATGGTTCTAATAGTAGGTAATTAAGGAAAGGTAACATATACTTACATATGCGTAAAAATATTAACCTCCGCAAACGGGTAAAAATGGGAAAAAACGCGATTATTGTCGGAGAGTTCGACCAATGGCCGAACCATGGCCGTACCCTACTGCTAATTCTGCCTAGTGGTGCCCATAAACAACTGAAACAAACTACATCATCTTTAACCAAAAATAGAGGTAGAGTCCTCGTTTAAATACAAAACCAATAACAGTTACTAAACACAGATATTAAAATGACAAATTAATGTTATTTAATCTACAATACACGGTCGTATGAACACGCAGAGATGCGTGGCAAGTGTGACTGCCGAAGCGTTAAATATTGAATATCATAATAGAATTTCAGTATAGATATATTAGTTATAGGTAACGCTATAATCGTCCGTCTATCACATGTCCATTACAGAACAAATAATTTTTTGCTTCACACTGATCTATGTGAATAACATAATTTTTAGGGTTCCCTATTCAAAGGATAGAAATGGAACCCTGTCTGTGCGTTTTTCACAAGGTTTTATCTCTTGACCCGTAAATATTAATAACCCGTTACATTTCAATTATAACAGATAATCCGGTATAACAACAAATAAAAAAATACAAAAAGTCTAAAATGCGGACGTGTCCCCTATAAGGTATTTTTCGGCATTTGTGGCACTAGTAACACATGTACTATTCTAATTGCTGTGGTAATAAAAACTTACAATAATTGGAGTTGCGGGACCCTCTGCGTGAGAGTTCACACTTGGTCAATTAGTTTCTATTCAGTTGATAGAGATGACACAAAATGATAATTAAATTGATCAACAATCTAACATGTTACAGTAACCGTATATCTAAGTGACAGCAGATGAAACTCCAAAATTGACAAAAACAGTTTACAGTTAAATTCAATCTTAATCAGATCTCATAATTACTCGTATCATACTAAGTTATCTTGAAAAGCTCAGTATAAAAATCATATTTTTTTGCGTAAAACCTTTTTACCGTCACTATATCTACTGTACTAAGTTCATAAATACAATTTTCCAATACCTTGAAAATTAAAATATGTGTGTGACGTACTATACAAAACTGTAAAAGCGATTGTAAGGAAAGAATAATTAAAAAATAACGATATTACGGCCTACACTTACCTCAGGGCCTTGCTTCTATTTTTATCAGGGTCGGTCTTTTAAGGACGCTGTGCTTAAAATACCTGATCTAAATGCAAACAAGGTTATTTCCACGATGTGCATACACCCTTCTGGTTCATAAGGTTCGAACTTTACAGAATTAATTATTGCCTGTCACTCCTGAAGAACAGAATTGAACAAGAAGTTACATAGAGGACCAGATATAATATTTCTTTATATATAAAATAGAAGTAGCAGACGAGCATGCAGCTAACGGATGTTAAGTAGCTAATGGGTAGTAGCTACTTAACATCGGTGGACATCTGCAATCAACCTAAGATATGACCAGATTCCCACCCGAGGTCGGCCATAAATGTGCCGCTATCCCTGAGGTTGCACCTGAAATGCCTTGGAATAGTATATCTCGCTTGTGTTTTTGAATGCTGTTATTTAAGACAGGGTTCATTATAAGGTGCTAGGAATAGCTGAAAACAGAATTTTTAATGGGAATTATATGGGTAATAGTCTCAATGTGAAATTATTCATCTACTGCGGTCTTCACACACAGCAAAACGCAATTCTGAAAAGGGAAACCTACGTAGTTACAGTAGTCAACTTCTAAATTAATGGACGTACGTAGGATATATTTAAATCTTGTGGTTTGTGGTTTAGCAGAAGATAGTTCGAGTTGGTAGTATTATTATTTAATTCAGAGATGGAAGATCTCAAAATAGTTATATATAGTCATGATATATCTGCAGTATAAGTTCACCGTTGCTACAATTTTGCTTTCTGAAGTCATAGTATTTTTGCTATTTCGTCTCAGGGTATTATTTTTATTTCTAACATTAATTAACATTATTTGCATCTCTGTTTGTTAACCCAACGCTATAAAAAGAAATATTTTCTGAAGTTACCTTCAATGTTGTGTGCCTTTCAATTAATTAAGCCTTTTGTGAGTAGAAACATTATTATCGCTACATTATGCAGTATCAGCACTTGGTTTTATATTTATTTTATCTCGTATGTAATTTCTAAAAGCATCACGATTCACGGTCTATTTTTTATAATATAGCAGTAGCAGACGAGCTGATGTCCAATTGATGGTAAGTGGCTACTGCCGCCCATGGACATCAGTAATCAGCCGCAGATAGAATTGGATATTCCAACCTGAAGTCGGCCACAGGAGCGCCGCCACCCATAAGGATTAAGCTGGAATGCCTCGGAAAAGTATGTCTCACTTACCCTCCCTTCTTGTACGTCTCCCTTCAAAGCAGATCACAGCAGCGCTTGACACTACTGTTATTAGGCAGAAATAGGTGCCACCTTTAAAACTATCTTTTAAAAATTGCGTCATAGGCATCATATGAGTTCATGTGTTCCTCATCTACATTACAAACAGATTCAAGCCCAGCACTGAATAACAAGGTTCAAATTCGAGCCTATTTTTGTGTTATCTCAATCTAGTGTTTCCGTCCGTTTCGTTCCGTTATTTGCACCCTGAATTAACATTAATCAACAGTTTGTGGTCCAGACCGAGTATAATCGGTGACCTATTTGTTCGAATTACCTTCAACTTACCTTCTACTAACTAAATATTAGATGCCTGCCGTTGCGTGCCTTATCTTTTATGTTCAAAGATATTATCGGTCACATCCTGTAACGCTAAAAATAATTTATCTTAATGAAATTTGGCAAATAAATTTGTTGTAATGTCTTTTTATCTTTGAAATTGTTTGTTTTGAAGATGATTAAGTCATGTCTTATAGCCTTGAAGGTATATCCAGATATATATCTCATCATGTCTTCCTGAAAGACATAAGATAATGCATTATTTACAATCCAAAAATATTTATGCCATTGGTGTCACTGCAGCAGAATCAGATAATTGAAATGTATATAGATTATTCACTCGATTATGCAATAATCATATGATGATATAAAATTCGTCAAATGAGGGCAGGAAAGCTGGTCTTGTTTCCAAAAGGAAAATCGTTTTACTGTTGTTGCCAAATAGAAAATTTTCAATTTAATATATTCTGGTCTTAAACTGAAATTTTCTTTGATATTTGGTACGTTATCTTATTTCCTACATCCATCAAATAATAACGCTAAAGCCTTTCACGACGTCAAGGCACTGTTTACGTCCATAGAAGGAAGTCTTTGAACAACTACTGCAGTTTTGAGAAATTCTCATGTCCCTAAATTCTAGCTCAGTGAACTTTGTTTATAGCAAAATGTTTGGTTTGATAAGTATGTTGTGTCTTTCAAGTTTACAAAACCTGTTTAATGTTATTTAATAATCCATATGCCTCCGCCCTCCGTGTATAACACAGATATTTTTACCTACACATTTTTTGTTTATCTATGTCAATAAAATATTGATGTTTTTTGGAATAATCCTTTTATAGAGTTATAAATATAATAAAATGTACTCGTCTTATTGTAATTCTAGAGTGCGAAATAATAATAGAATAATAATCCACCTGCCTCTTAATAGCAGCCTGGTAGGAATTGCTGAATTTCTTTCTGATTTATTACCGCTGTTACAGTAATTGGATGTAACTTACCTTAGGCTGAAGTAAATTACGAGCATATCCATTTGTTACTACGGTTAATGGTTCATAATTACTCTCAATATTCCTTGATGCAATTTATTGTACTATTATTTCAGTATCGTTTACTGTTTCCTCCCAAATAGCAAATCGTAATTTGGTAAGCAGTTACACCTAATTTGTATAGTATAGCACTAAAACTTTTAAACATGAGTTTCTTAATACTTAATCTTTGAGCAACTGGTTGCTTTAGCAATTAGGGCACTTGATATGGATCGCGAAAGACGCATTATTTTGCTCTTGTTACTAAGAGGACGAATGAAGAAAAAACAGAATCAAAGAAAATATTGGGTAATATAAAGATAAAAACTGAACGATGGTTTCCCGCGATGCACCGCACAAGGCGCCGTGTCACGGCACGACGCCGTGTCGCCACCCGGTAAAGGCGCCATGTCATTACACGGTGTCCGGTGCCGCACCGTAGACATGTGCCCACGCCCTTAAGTAGTGTTTAATGTGACTGTATAAAGGTGCTCGGCGATTATTTAGTAGCTTATGCATCTATATGGGAGTGTAAACAATTGATTGTTGACAGATTTTTCCAATAAAATCAAGTCTTCGATTGGTCAAACAAAATGTTTTACGTCGGAGCGGCAGCGGATAAAGCGATTGCTCAGTAGCTTAAGCGCTGAATTGGTAGCTCATGCAACTATTCCTCAAGCTATTGTAGCCAATAGGCACACAACCTTAGGAATGATTTTATAGTAATTTTGTACGAGCATGAGTTTCAAATATTGCATTTATGATGTAAAAAATATATTACTAGACTATAAAGAAAACATAACTAACACCTCCTAAACTTGTCAGAAAATTATGACGTCTACTTTAGGACTAAAACACTTTTTTCTCGAAAGCTGTCCACAGCAATAGGATAAT
Source organism: Epargyreus clarus clarus (assembly GCA_014595695.2). NCBI lineage: Eukaryota > Metazoa > Arthropoda > Insecta > Lepidoptera > Hesperiidae > Epargyreus > Epargyreus clarus. Next base: position 2,099,727 of record JACTTY020000006.1, read on the forward strand.
AATGATAATATTGGAAATGCTGCATTCGTTCAATTATTCAGAAATAAAATGTCTATTTATTTATAGTGATCCATTTTAGTTGGGAATATTTAACGAGGTTAAAATATTTGATGAGTTTGTGATAAAGCTTCACATATTAATTTTGATAGACAACGCAATAAACAATAATGGATACGTAATTTATTTATGGCATTGACGGTAGGAAGCAATAGCTTAATGGTTTGTAATACGACGTCTCAATCTAAAGGACCGTGGATCGAATCCCTGGCTAAGGCGGAGCTATGTAACACATTTGGCATACAGGGCACAGCTAGAACTAAAATATAACGTGAATACGGTTGTACTTCGTATTTCTTGAAGCGATTTTTCCCTTGACAACAGTAATAGTTGAACTAAATCTCACTTATACTTCGTTTCAATACTATGTATGTTATTGAGATTCTTTCTCATTTGTAGTGTTAATGTGTTACTTATATAAGATATTCCTACTTAGACCTTAGGGGTAACAAAGTGTCTCTGACCAACTTAATACTGTCTGGAATTGATTTCATAAGATGTCCACGAGCGGCATTTTTCACTTGTTAAAAAATCAAGCAATTTTGACTGCAAAAACAAAGATATCTCACTTTAATAAACTTAATTTAAATAATACATTAACATACTAAATATCACTGTTAAGCTTTATGCTAATACAACCCTTTAAACCCGACACTAGTAGGTACTATTAAACTGACAAACTTCTACTGATTGTATAAGTTTGATACGATTATAAGTCATTATTTAGGATTCCTATATAAAATTAGAACTAAAACGATGGATTGTGCGTGCCAGTTATTCTCTATGGATTAACTCTGGTACTATTAAGTGTGTAACTTCCGTAATGTGTTGTTTATGGTTGAAAACAGTGATGTGCGGGACCATAAATTTAAAATAAAACGTATATCCGGATTCGGATACGAATAGGATAATACAGTTTGGAGGTGGTAGAACCCTTTGTGGTTTGACAACAGCGGCACCACCGCCACACCTATTTTTGCACAACGACAAGTGTTGAGAGCTGCTGTGTCCTGGTATGAAGGGTGTGGTAAGTGCGACAAACTTTTCCGAGGCGTTGCAGCTTAATCCTCAGTGGTAGAGGCGCATCTGTGGCCTACCTCAGGTAGGGATATCTAATCCTATTTGGAGTTGATAAGAGATGTCCATGGGCCGCAGTAGCCACATACATACCAACAGCATGCTCGTCTGCTACTCCTATATTATAAATAGAGATCATTTGCCAAGATCCGCTGATTTGGATACGTCTTAACTTTTTATTTAGTTGATATCGATGATCGAAACGTTAAAACGACAGTTTATCCTTTGCATTGGTATCCTGACATGTTTCAATGTTCTTGGTACACGTATCTTTATTTTGGTAACTTTGTTTATAGCTTATAGCGACATGCGTCAGAATTAATTACGTAATACATGTTTTAATAGAGAAATTTTATAAAAATCAAAACTTAACTGCTTTAAAAGGCATATGTCACTTGCAAGATTAAGAGGAATCTAATGACGCCTCATATTTAAAAATCCGTTTGTTCCAAAGATCCAATTCGTTATTAAATCCCAGCCATTTGGGCTGCATGGTATACCAAAGAATGATGCCTATACACATATGTACGCTCTAATAACATTACCCTCCGCATTTGAATAAAAACATCTGTCTGAAATCCAAAAGCGTATATCCAGATACCGGTGTTTTTCTCCCTCGGATACGGATACGGATATCCGGCACATCACTATTTGAAACACAAACCTATTTAAAGTTTCGTAACTATTCATATTCAAAGCTATGTGTCCTGATTTTACCTTATTGATCCACACTTATGTCCCCAATTACTGTTTACGTACGATAATTATTTTCACCTTGAACTCCTTGCCAACGGTATAAGTCACAACATATTATATTATTTCAATACGGATTACTTTCGCCTTGTAACTGTTTCGTTTTCGGGGAAAATGTATTAGGAAAACATGCTCGACGCTCGTACCTTCATAACAGAGACATATTATCTCACACCCAGCTGGGCACGGTATAAATTAAACATACCTACTGCCGGGGACAAATTACCGTTGAGTTATAATCATGACGTTGTAACATAGATACGGTCTCGTGTCTTCGCAAGTGTTTAATTATTAACACAAGTTGCCGTCTCGGTAATAATTTTGTGAGTTGGTTACTTACGGCGGCGAGTTGGCAATGAACTTGAGTAAGCCGGAGGTGTGTCTTGCAGGCTGCAAGCGCCCAAGGCCGTCCTACCGCATAGCATTGTATTACCCACATCGATTTATCGAGCGGCGCGCGCCGACCTCTCCATTGCCCGCCGCACCCCTCTGCCTCTTTTCTCACCTATAAGTCGCTTTAGTCAGCGACTTTATCTGCCATTTTCTCTTTGCGCCGTATGTCATTCGTAATACCTACACAGAATATGTAGCGTCACATGATGTGTATCGGGATAAGCTAGAACAAATGTAATACTCGGCGACTCTCTTTGCGTGGGTATTTTGTATTTAGATGCTTTGAATAAACAGTAGGAAATGTTTCTATTTTATTTTCGAGGGTAAATGATGCAGATATCATTCTATATTATATATTACTTTGGTACTTAAATGCTATGATAGAGAGCAGAATATACAAGAGTTTCTGTACTTAGTAAATTTAATTATGTTTTCTAGAGCGAGACGAGGGAACGTTCAACTTCACCTCCCGTCTTTGTGAAAACGACAAACATTTGTAATTGTTTTCCCGTTGCGCGCCGGGTACCTATCTAATGTCTGCTTCAAGTTGTTTACATTGAAAATACGTCGTGTGCACGTTTTGAAATAAACCTATTCGTAGTTATACATGCCTTTATACACACAGCTTAATAGTATGATGTCATTACGTGACATAAGTTTACGACAAGTCTATTTCGTAAGTTACCCGGACAAGAGGTTCCGTTGGGCCCGGACCTCGTTAGACGACGCGATAGTCTGCATACAGAGTAACCTTAAGTTACGAGTAATTTACAACGAAGACTGTTCCCGAGGGACGCAGCCGCTGATCTCGCCAAACGGTGCTTTGATATGCTTTATTATTCCACACATGAACTGAATTTATTTATCGTTACGTATTTCAAAGCAACCAAATGGTGCTTTTCCGAAATTAACTCAACCCAAATTACTGAGACCGATTTATGACATAGACTGAATTGTAATAGGTTTCGATCGTTTAGTGTTGAAGTATACGTTGGAATATTTGATTGAAACTGATTTGTTATCACGCAAACAGTCAAACGTGGTGGTGGGAGCGGTGTGTACTGCATAATTTATAAGTAGTGTTTCCATTTCGAAATTGAGAGTACAAATAAATGAAATTGAAGGGGTGTATCATAATGTAATCATTATGTAATCTTGGAAACAAATTGGAACCCCAAATATAGTTTTCAAGTAGGTAAGGTTTCTAAATCTTGTCCATCCTGATTCATGAAGGAAAGCTCCTTAAAATATTACGTCATAATAATTTAGATTAACTTAACAGCTTAAAATTAACTCAGTCCAGATATGTTTAAGCATCATCATCATCATCACCAACCCATTATTGTACCACTGCTGGGCACGGGTCTCCTCTCAGAATGAGAAGGTTAAGACCATAGTCTACCGCGCTGGTCAAGTGCGTATTGGTAGACTTCACATACCTTTGAGATTATTTTTTTTATAAATCCCTCAAGTATGCAGGTTTCCTCACGATGTTTTCCTTCACCGCTTAAGCAAGTGATAATTAATTTCTAATACGCACATAATCTCGAAAAATCAGAGGTGCGTGCGTGAGATTTGAACCTCGGACCCTCGATATAGAGGCCGAGTTTCTTAACCACTAGGCTATCACTGCTCTATAATGCACTGCTCTATATGTTTAAAATGATTAAAATTTTTAAAGCACTTCAGATTAAAAGTCTATCCACCTCGCATCAAAAAAATACCGAATTGATTTCAGGAATTCGTTCCACACACATTCGCGACAAGCTCTGAAAATACGAACGATAAAAATGAGTAATGGTTTATTATGTCTTTACTCTTTATGTAACGAAATTCTTAATTCTCTGCAGAAATTCTGGGACCAACTCGTGATGAATAGACCTTTCTTTATTATTCCACTCCATAGTACAGATTTCAGATCACGTCCCTGTAATGGTAATAATTTTTCTTTTAGTTCTGCCCTGGTCGCGTAAGGTTTCTGATTGCTTCTTTTTGTTATTTAACGTGTAAAAAATATTTTGAAATTGCTAATACTGATTGCTGAACATTTGTTAACTTATTTCCATACAAATATTTATATAGTTCATATTAAAAAGTATTCAAATTGTAATAAAAAAAGAAGTAACAGGAACAAAAAAAAATATTTTATTGATCTACACTAATATATAAAGAACTAATATATAAACTTTGTTTGTTTGTTTGGTTGTAATGAATAGGTTCAAAAACTACTGGACCGATTTTAAAAATTCTTTCACCATTCGAAAGTTACATTATCTACGAGTAACATAGGCTATATTTTATATGAAATATACTTGATTAATAGATTTTGAGGCGGTACAACGTTTGCCGGGTCAGCTAGTCAAAAATAAACCTAAAAATAGGTTCTGTGATTGTACCATTTAGACTAGTGGTAGCCATGGTGTTTTTTCAAAAATAAAAGTGAGGTCGACAAACTTCTTAAACCTTGAAAAATACAGAGGGCATTCGAGCGTTATAATTACAATTAAAACGAGTTTTGATTTACTTTTAATGACTTCAAAAACCACATGCGTGATTTGGATTTCAACCTGCTCCTGCAAAGTCATCAACCCCTTTATGTAAAACTACTGGGTTTAAGTCTTCTCTAAGAATGACAGAAGTTTAGGTATATAACCTTAACTTCCAGGTGTTAAGTAGACTTCATATCTTTGATCACTTCATGAAAAGCTCACATATACTTAGATTTCCTATTTTTTTTACTTAATATATGAGTTAGGATTCCAATTTAAAAAATCTTGAGATTTACATTATTTGATTATCCTTGACGGTTTTTGAGTTCAAAACACAGTATTTCGGGTATGTATTGATGCTGGCTTTGCTGGCTGACATACACATGACCTTTATGGCCCTCAGTAATAGTAATATCATAACATCCGTTCTATATAAACTTGTTTACTGGTGTCCATGGGCAATGATCACTTACCATCAAGCAGACAACACACTAATTTGCTTTAATCCTATAAAAGTCATCGTAACACGAACCATCTATGTCCGACATAAGCAATTAACCGTTTTCAATTTTAAATAAGAGTTTGTGTTTGGCGAACGTTCCAGCATTTATTTACGTGTCGTTCCCGCAAACCCCAATTCAATGTTATGCATCCCCTGTGAACGATTCGAATGTCCGATGAAATAATGATTACCTTCGGTCAGACCGGGATTCGGGAAGGCTCAGCCCCATTGGGACGCGCATATTGATATCAGCTATCTGTTGAATGTTGGGTTCGATAGACTATGATCCTATATACGGATTATGAGGGTTTTTGTATAAGCTCAGAAGATTTTTGATCAGCTACAGCTTCTTTTTTATGGGAATGATGAAGCAAGTGCATGTAGTTCGTCTAATGGTAATTTGTTACTGCTACGTATGGCAATTTGTATAGCCGATTCATAAGTAAGTCGGCATCCATACCTTTTCACGGAAGCATAAGATAAGCTTCACGGCCGAAGTATAGCAGTGGAACTACTCCGATTAGGAGTCGAAGCACACTCGTTCTGCTACCGTGTATCTCTCCAATTTTATATATTATGTTTGTTTTGATACGCCCCTATAATCATATCTCGCGATCAGCTACCTGTTGCATATTGGACACTACTATGATCCCATTTTATAAATTGTGGGGATTTTTGATCAAGCTCGGAAGATTTTTAGAAAAACACAGGTGAACTGCAAGCACGTGCACAATTTCTAGTATACAAAATCAACCATATGAAGTAGGTATCTGTCCAGTGTTACAAGTAATGTATTTTCAGTGTCCGAATCAAAACCAGGGTAATATAAGTGGGACAAAATCTCATCGACCTTGTTGATAGCCTCTAATTATTTCGGTCGATATGTCTGGTGTTTCTAGGTCCCTGGTCCATGGTATGATAAAATAATTATAAATAATATTTTATTTTTCAAAGAACAAGCTCAAAATTATAAGTTAAACTGTTATGGAACACGCGGGCAAATTAATTTATTTGCGCCCCAAACAATCGTGTTTAAGGTATATTATATTATTATTTTTTTAATCTTGAACGTGAATTCACTGTTTCTGAAGAATTCAAGTAGCCAATAAATGTGCAGCACACTTTATATAGTCACTGCAGCCTACATGGGACTATATGAAACCAACTCCATTTAAAATAGAGGTTTTGCCCGAAGCGCAGATGCGTTGTCACTTTTGAGAATTAAGATGGTCTCATTATGTAAGTTAGGCATCCAAAGCCTTCCAGGAAAAACGAGATTCATTGCTTTCAAAACACGAATACACTAATTTGATTAACTTTAATTGTCTCGAAACAACCGACGAATATCTGTTGGTATTTTACAGAATAACCCCAGAGATTTTTGAAATATAGTTGAAGAAAAGTTTGAGCGTCATCATCAACCCATTACTGTCCCACTGCTGGGCACGGGTCTCCTCTTAGAATGAGAAGGATTAGGTCATAGTCCACCGCGCTGGCCAAGTGCGTATTGGTAGACTTCATATACCTTAGAAAGCTTGTTTTTTTTTTTTTAAGATTTCTCAGGTATGCAGGTTGCCTCACGTTGTTTTTCTTCACCGTTTAAGCAAGTGATAATTAATTTCTAATACGCACATAACCGAAAAATTAACCTCGAACCCCTCGATCAAGAGTGGAATGGAAAACGTCAGTGGAATAAAAGCTGTCATGTTCATGTTACGACCTAATATCATTATATTGGATTCAGTTCAGTTAGGGTGAAAGCGATGTCTATTTTTTAGTTCAAATATGAGTTTATTACAAAATATTGGAAAATTTACTTGATATTTTCAATCCTTTTAGCTTCTGCAACTTTTATCAAAATTTTAATTAATGTTTTTGGTTAAAAAAACTAGTCTTTTCTAGTCAGCCATTTACCTAATTTTATAAGACGTCTATCTATCTTATTTATATGTACAAGTCTCGATTACCAAAATATTCTTCGTCTTCAATTATTACGGATAATGGAGTTTAATTATCTATCTACACTACAAGTAGGCATCATTAGTAAAACTTACGATAATTTAGTCTATTATTTACTTATTCAGCTCGCGTTTCTTTCAAACATTACAGACTTTACTCCTACATTGGACTACCAATTTATCACAAAACATTGGAAAAGGCCATTAAAGTTTACAACCCACTCTCCGTCTGTCGGATTGTGATTGATTCGCCGGTTTCACGACTAACTCTTTCAGTTTAAATTCAACTAATGGACTCATCCATTCTATCATCCATCACGTATAAACTTCAAATTGAGTTTTAAATGTAAGCGCAATAAACCGTTTCTGTGTTTTGAAGTTATTCTTTTTAAGGAAGACTTTTGGCGTGTTTTAAAAATCAGTACCCTTACACTGAGTTTTTACATTTTTACAGAAATGACTGTTTTTATATTTGTTTACATATTTGCCCATACTTTTCAAAACAGCGCCCCTAGCGGACTGTATCAGAACTAATTGGAAATATATGGGAAATACGTAAACAAATACAAAAACAGCTATTTTTGTAAAAACTCATACTAAGGATACAGATCGAGAATGGTTGTACCGATTGAAACAAAAGTTCCGCGCGTAGACATAACACAGGGTGAAGTTAGTCCCCGATGACAATTTTTTATCTTGATTATTATTCTTTACAGCCTGAAGTTGTCCAAGTATCTCGGTAGTAACATATACATAATCTTCCCGTTTTATTTTATTGAAACGTTAGTTATTCTAAGTCTGTATATAATACGTTGTATTTGATCTTTTATTTTACTACTTTTTTATTACTATTATGTTATAAAAACATTTTGTGATTAACACCAAACAAATATTATTTCTTACGCGCGTAGATAACAGTAGATACAAGTTTGGTTGATTATATTATCTTTATGTATTACCTATTCATTTCATATTAGCATAGCACATTAACCGTATTATCCATATTACTAGGTGCTAATATTCTGTATTTCTTTGTTACAGGTATCGCAAAAAAGTATACTTTGGAACTTCATAGAGTGATGTAAACTCTGAAGAGTTTGGGTCATCATAGAAATGTGTGATAAATATTTCACTAATTTCGCCAACTACTTACGATTATACTCTGACATATCTCGTTAAAGACTAGTGAATACGACAATCAAAATGAGTGCTCACGATAAAATCGTGTTCAAAAAACTATTATTGTGCATTTTTGTATCTGGTGCTTGGAGCCGGTCCTGGGCTAATCATCACGACACGACAACGTCTACGACTCAGACCACGCCCACGACTAGTCCTATACCAAAGAACATACACAATGATCCTCTTATCGTCGAGACAAAGAGTGGGCTTGTTAAGGGCTACGCCAAGACTGTAATGGGACGTGAAGTACACATTTTTACCGGTATTCCGTTCGCTAAGCCTCCTCTTGGACCCCTGAGATTCCGCAAGCCCGTTCCAATTGATCCTTGGCATGGCGTTCTCGAGGCCACTTCTATGCCAAACAGCTGTTACCAGGAGCGATATGAATACTTTCCAGGCTTTGAGGGCGAAGAAATGTGGAATCCGAACACTAACATATCCGAAGACTGCTTATATTTAAATGTATGGGTCCCGCAACATCTTCGCGTGAGACATCATCAGGACAAGCCTCTAGCCGAAAGACCTAAAGTGCCAATCTTAATTTGGATTTACGGAGGTGGGTACATGAGTGGAACTTCGACGCTCGACGTATATAAGGCGGACATAATGGCTTCTTCGAGTGATGTAATAGTGGCTTCGATGCAGTACAGGGTTGGTGCATTTGGATTTTTATACTTAAATAAATATTTTTCGCCTGGAAGCGAGGAGGCGCCGGGGAATATGGGTCTATGGGATCAACAGCTCGCAATTCGTTGGATCAAGGATAATGCTCGAGCTTTTGGTGGAGATCCTGAACTTATTACATTGTTTGGTGAATCAGCTGGGGGTGGGAGTGTAAGCCTGCACATGCTGTCTCCTGAAATGAAGGGCTTGTTTAAGAGAGGAATTTTACAATCTGGAACGCTGAATGCGCCGTGGAGCTGGATGACAGGAGAAAGAGCTCAAGATATCGGAAAGGTGTTGATCGATGATTGTAATTGCAACAGCAGTCTCCTTGCTGTTGATCCCAGCCTGGTAATGGATTGTATGCGAGGTGTTGATGCTAAAACCATATCTGTGCAGCAATGGAACTCTTACACTGGAATATTAGGGTTCCCATCAGCTCCAACTGTTGACGGAGTATTTCTCCCTAAAGATCCTGAAACGATGATGAAAGAAGGCAGTTTCCACAACACCGAAGTACTTCTTGGAAGCAACCAGGATGAGGGTACGTATAATTATATTATTACTACTTATACCTTTAACACTCACACAAAATACAGAATTAGAAAAGGATTTTTAAAGTAAACATCATTAGTATATTTTTAAAAATATATATCATAGTTGAATCCTACTCCTTCTGAAAATTCCCTTTGAAAGTTTAGGCATAACACAGCATACATACAAAAACTGGTGATTTCCTTTGAGCTTTAAAATTGTTTCTGTAAAACCGTGAAGTAATTAAAGCAACCCAACAAGGGCAACATTACAGCATTTTAAATACCTTAATTACTCTTAATTAAATAATTATCTGTGGGGTGTTAACGAACAATAATCGTATTATCGTTAAACAATGGTTATTGTATTATTTAATTAAATTTCGTCGAATATTGTACAGTTCGTTATTTGAAAATTAATAAAAAGGGAGGACCCGTTTATTCACAGACATTGAGAGTGTCAGACACGGATCGTGGCAGACAAAATCATATTTTTCATACAATATTTTGACAAGCAAGGCCCGTGTTTACGCGTCTTGTCACGGTACACATATATACGTAAATTCTAAATACACATGGTATAGGAGAATCCTTTTTATCTGTTACGGGACATCTCACCCAAATGACACACTCAATATCTGTAAATGTAAACGATATATAAAGCTTCGTCAAAACATTACGTTCCATAGTAAACAAGCTAAGGCTACGATTTGTTATGATTACGATTAGTCATACTCATACTACGAGGAGATCTCCGCAGCTTGTTTTCAATAGCGAGTCTATCGATATCAGTAGAGTTCGAGGTCGGCGCGGAGCTTGCATACCCGCACGGGGGCGGCACGCCTGCGCAAATCTATGTAGACACAACAATACCACGCCGTGGATTTTTAGTCGTACTACCAGGTACTACAGACTCGCCCACGTAACTAGGCGTCCCCCTACCCATTCCCCCGTATCTGTTGCTACGCACACAGCCGCACCACCCCCGGCCCCCAGACGAACCCAGCATGCAGGGTGGATAAGAGCGTTCAAACGAGACTCAATTTAATGTCTTATTTGCTTTAAAATGTAAATATGATGTCTTTTAGTTTTTATTTTTCTTTAAGTTACATTGCGTTTGTTTGTTTTCGAATGTTTATGTATGTTTCTATAGAAGGATGTATCGTCTATTGGTATATATCGTGTACGTTGTACAAGTTGCTTAATTAAAAAAAAAATAAGTTGAACTTCTTATGTCTTACGCACAATTTACGTACGTTTCCGTTATTATTTTATTAATCTTAATGTGTGTCAAATTTTACTTTTTTTTGAAAAAATAAAAGCTTCGTAGAAGCTCAACATAACGATCGCCGTAAATCACAAATAAAGATACACAAATTATGTTATTTAACTTCACTCTCTATACAAGGTGTTTTTTAAGTAGATTTCGGATTGGTCCGAAACTTAAAGGAAATGCGAAAAATGCGCTAAGGATTAAAAAAATCTATTCCGATTAGACGTCCTGTATTATTGCGCCTGGCAATTATTTATAAGGATCATTAGTAATTCTAGAAACGTATGAGTCGTTTCATAGCAACTAAAGGAAATGACTTATTTTCAAGTAATACTGATATCGTATTATTAACGATTGGCAACCCTGATAATATAGTGCATGTACGGTACACGTGTGATGCCTATCGATCGTGTGATCGCATGCAACGGATGTCCGCGGTATCCGGGCTCGCACCTATCTGTCATTTTTAACAGATAGTGTCCGTCGTGCTGGACCGGAACCGATTATTAGATTAGATCATTTCTTCGATTAATCGATTGTTTCTTTAAAATGTCGTCCAGAAAAAATATTGTCTAATAGTAGCAAGGTTAAGCGCTGCTGTGTTCTACTTTGAAGGGTCTATTAAGGAATATTTGTCAGGGACGTTCCAACTTAGTATTCTGGGTCAGTAAGACATCTGGTGCCAAAGTTAGACGAATCTAGTCTTATCTGGGGTTTATTGTAGATGAGGGGCAATACCTAGCTACATTCCATTAGATGGACTGTTTTCGTACTCGTATGCTACTTCCATATTGTACGCGTTAACATCTGATTTTTGACCAAGATAAGCAGCTCGTCAGTCGCCCAAACAACAAATTAAAGGAGCAGTAACGACTTAAACAACTTATCAGTAGCTTAAGCGACGAGATGGTAACACACAATTATCGCTCAAGCGATAATCACTAATGGGTGCTCACCCTTATGGACAATGAAGATCCCCCTTAATAGACAAAGAGGTTACTTTCCATTCTGTTCTCTTTTGTAAACAGACATACCATATTTCTTGGTATTACGTTATGATCGACATAAGTCGAAAAGATAGTACATACTTGCACGCGTAAGACTATTGTTGGTCATTAATTTGTACAAGTATTTATTTAGCATTTATCTAATATAATCTCCGTGTAGAATATTTCTCTATAACGCGACGAGTTCACAGATTTATTCAAATTCATAAAACATCATCTATAAGGTTTCTATTTGGTTTATATTTTTGTGCCCTGGAGCCTACCAATAGGTTTTGATAGCAGCCAAAAGCCGCTTACTGTTTAAGAATTTTACATAATCCGATCTGTAGTCCTAGATTTCCTGTACCCTCGGAAAAAGATAAAATATACCTAATTATCGACTATATTCATTATTATGCTGGTTACAAAAAGTTAAATTGAAAATGGAAACTTCGTAAATCTCTTGACACAGCAGGCGACTGAATTCATTGCATGCAAACTTTAATTATATGCCTTTGCAATTTTATAATTGGAGAATACAGTATACTGTGCCTGAAATAAAAAGACGAATAATGAACACGAACGGAGTGTTGCATAATGAATGTGCTTATGAGCGACCTTGCCCTTGAAAAGACTGGTAACTACACGACGTACGACATACAAACCCGATTTTATCGTGACCGTTACGTGCCTCGTTAGCACGTGTAGCATACATTGAGTTTGATTTCAATTAAAATTTCATGACATATTTTTTCATTGAAGTGTCATGCTCGACCAAGAAGTGTGGGCGATAAAAAATTTTCTCCCCAGCAAATAATAACCAAAGTTTTGTTATAAGTCGCTCTGTAAACTGACTTCATGCTTTCTGCTATTAAACTTTCACTGGTGCATCCGTCGTATAAATAAGTATGTTGTTTTCGACTGTCGAAATCTTCGTATCCTTCAAAATCTGTTTATATATAATGTTCTCAAATGTTTGTCTCTGTACCCGTTGTAGCCAAGTGTAAATTGGAAGACTACCGTTTGTGTAGACTACAGACTTGGAATCAAGTCAACTGTGGAACAGCAGTGAATTCAAAACGCTAAAAAATAGTAGAAATTTCCTTTCCCGTCTTCTCTATCACGAATTAAACTTGATAGATTTACTTAACCTAAAAGTATATAGCACTACAATCACCAATTATTAAATAATATATAATTATAATTTTGTTTTTAAATCGCTATCAATACGACGAGTCATTTACTTAAGCAAACTTAAACGCAATCAAGCATGGATACGGCGAAGCTTTAAAATGATTTCGTCTTTACAATTTACGTGTTTATCGTGTCAGTATATACCCACATACCCAGAAAACCTCGGAATGTGTTTGGGGTTTCATTTAATACGAATAATTAATGTGTAATACGTATGTGTTTGCGATCCCTTCCGAGTGGTAGCAGATAATTTATTGTGTTCTGTCTCTTCAAATGTAACACTTTGTCGATATTTTTTGAAGGTGGTAGAACCCTTTGTGGTTCGACTCCGGCGGCACCACCGCCACACCTATTTCTACCTAATAACTGCAGTGTTAGGTGCTGCTGTGTTCCGGTTTGAAGGGTGTGGTAAGGGAGAAAGACTTTTCCGAGGCATTCCAGCTTAGTCCTCAGGGGTAGCGGCGCATCTGTGGCCGACCTCAGGTAGGAATATCTAATCCTATCTGGGGTTGATTACAGATGTCCATGGGCGGCAGTAGCCACTTACCATCAGGTGGACTGCATGCTCGTCTCCTACTCTTATATTATAAAAAAAATATATATTACTTTTGTGGAACAAACGAACGATTTATCAAAAATCCATTATAAAAATACCTCCTCCTCCTTAAACCTAACTATATCAATCAATCTTAACTAACCTACCTATATCAGTCAATGGGAGAAATCTAGTAGGAAATCTAGTAGAATGTACGCGACTCTTAGGATTCCTGTTATTTATAATTGTGTGTAATCATTTTCAGCCTAACAGTGCATTAATTATTACTTACTTATAAATTTTGGTTTCAGGTACATATTTCTTGCTATACGACTTCCTCGATTACTTCGAAAAGGATGGCCCAAGCTTCCTGCAGCGGGAAAAGTTTATTGAGATTGTGGATACTATCTTCAAAGACTTCTCCAAAATCAAGAGGGAGGCAATTGTGTTTCAGGTATGTATTAAAATCAAATATTTATTTCACAAAATTTGAATACAAAGCAGTTACGTTTTTACGGAAATTACTGTTGTATTTGTTTACGTATTTGCCCATACATTTCCAATCAGAGCCCCTAGCGGACTATATCAGAACTGATTGGAAATGTATAGGAGATACGTAAACAAATATAAAAACAGTCATTTTTGTAAAAACGTAAAAACTCATACTAAGGGTACTGATAGGTTTCGACTTATAACAACAACGGTAAGCGCACGTAGTCTTTTGTTTTATGAGACATTTATACAAGGCGTTGCCACTTAGTTTAAGAGGTAGCAATGCATCCATGACCGACCTCACGTATGTCTGTAATCCTATCTGGGGTTGATTTCAGATTATAGATACTGATATTGATCCGGTAGTTGCTACATATCATCATATGTCTTGCACGTTAGTTTGTTACGTTAATAATATTAAATAAACTAGGTACATATTATGTACATTTATATACCTTAAGATCCAGCAAACATTTGTGCCGAATACTCTACATGGGCTTTCAAATTGAAAGGTAGGTTAAGCGTCTTTTACTTTTCAAATAAATCTTTCCTTAATTTCGTGAAAATTTCCTTCTTAGTAGAATAAATGAAGTACCGTACTTGAAAATTTCGCAAATTATAAAAGTTTTTTGATTTTAGTCAACATACGACAACTTTTGTGAATGTGGGTTTATTTTCTTCCAATTAGAGTTACTTTCGATTTTAGAGGGTAAATAATATACAAAGTGGTTATAATCAACCTAAGTATTATAATAAAACCTATAAATCACCTTTACCACTTACCACTTTAAATAGAGTAAAAAAATAAATTTTAATACGAATAGGTTCAAGATTTGTAAGAAATTCCCCACTATTAGGTACCGATTTTCTGCACAACATTTCTGTCTACGGCTTTATGTCAATCCAAATTAATTCCAATCACTCCCCCACACTACTACTAATTGATTTGAAAATTCTTTTAGTACACCGACTGGGAAGAGATCACCGACGGCTACCTGAACCAGAAAATGATAGCTGACGTGGTTGGTGACTACTTCTTCGTATGCCCCACCAACTACTTCGCTGAAGTGCTGGCCAACTCCGGAGTGGACGTCTACTACTACTACTTTACACATGTAAGTACAAATATCATCTTATTTCACAAACGCTCTGATATTTTGGTCTAATCGGTTGGCCACGAAGTTGTCGCGACAAACGACAGATAAGAGCAAGGCGACAATCTTAAAGAATAAATGCATCAAAACATTTGAGAAAGTCACATGGATGAGCGACAGGGGACAGCGGGACGCGATTCGGAATATGAAGGGCGGCAAAAAACGTGCCGTTTGTCACGTCGCTTGTTGCATCGCTTGCCGCGTCGTTTGTCGCGTCACTTATCGTGTCGCTTGTCGCGTCACTTATCGCGTCGCTTAACGCGTCACTTATCGCGCCGCCGATCGCGTACCTTATCGCGCCGCTTGTCGCGTCACTTGTCGCTAAGTTCAAGTCCATGGCTGTGCGTTCCGACCACAAACGTATTGTCAACCACTGACCGTGAGTGAGCTGTCTGCTTTTACTTTCATATACAACTTTTGTTTACAGCGAATCGATAATTTGTCACTATAGTCTAGTACGCCACGGGTTTTTTTAGCGTGGGTTGCACCGTAGGCCTGGTTAAAGGTTGCGTTAAAATTAACTACAACAATAACTTTGACGAGAGCGTTGGAATGTAACAATTCTATGTTGAACCAAATATTTGTCATTAACGTCACTTGTGTCACTGTCACACAATTTTTAGTCGGTGTTGACAGATAAGGAAGTTGACAAAGAGAATTTGACAGTTAGCGGCTGACTTTAATTTGCCATGAAAGTGCAAAGCATAGTCATATTTATTAGGTTCTGAAAGATATTAAAATCTTTTTTTTATTGTAGAATAATCATCGTTTTTGGGCTATGCAAACACAAAATCTTTTAACAAATTGAATATGAAAGTATATAAGTTTGTGTGGAATTTATTTCCTTACATTGCCCTAAATCAAATACGTACGTAAATAATAGAAAATAAAGCGTTAAACCTTCACCCCATTTCTTTATTGCTTAACTACGATACTACTCGTAGTAGTATTATAAGTCTGGCCTACTAATCCGTTCATAAAATAACTACAGTAAAATAATAAACCTAATTGCTAGGGTGTAATTTGTGTTATATGGAACCCAATACAAGCTTATAACTGTTTCACAATCTTTTTAACAAAACTTAAGTTTTAATGTCACAAGATATATAGAAAGAACATAATGAAATGACTTTTTTAATTGATTTTTTTTACAATATAGAAGTAGCAGACGAGCATACAGTCCATCTGATCGTAAATGGCTACTGCCGCCTATGGACATTTGTAATCAACCCCAGATAGGATTAGATATTTCTACCTGAGGTCGGCTACAGATGCGCCGCTACTCCTGAGGACTAAGCTGGAGTGCCTCGGAAAAGTATCACACAGCAGCGCACAACACTGCTGTTATTAGGCAGAACCAGGTGTGGCGATGGTGCCGCCGGAGTCGAACCACAAAGGGTTCTACCACCTTCTAGATTCAATTAAAGACGAAAATATTAATATTTTTAGAAGTCGACTACAGAAAATAAAATACAAGCTAATTTACCTCTGTAATATTTTATATATTACATATATAATTTTTTATACATACACGTTATTTATTTATACACGTTAATATGGTTAGCGAACTAAACATACATCTATACATAAAAATATATGAAATCGTTTCTGTCTGTTTGTACTTTACGCATTACTATATTATTCATCTGATCGCCATGGACTTAAAAAAAAGTTGATAAGTACACCAAAGCAAAGCAAGTGAATAGAAAAATTAAAAGCGAATTCAAATAAAATAAGCATACGTAAGTATAATTAGTTTTAAATATCATTGGGTATAAAAGAATGAAATAACATGACGATATATTTTTGTGACAGCGTCTGTTTTAGTACGCATGTACTTTTAAACATATACATTTTAAGTAAGAAACATTGCATTCATACATAACATTAGTGGCTTTCAAACCAGAGATATCTTTTATACATTACACCTGTTATATCTTTTTAATTATCTTTCATACGTTACACGTGCTATATCTTTTAGAAACCCCAGCTTTTCCAATTACTTTGTTTAATATGAATATATTTCCCCGTTGCTAACCGAGTAGGTACATTTGTTTGAACTCATGCAGTATGCGGATAAAAAGCTCGAGAAAAAACAGGGCCGGGATTCAAACCGGTCGGAAAACACGTTAATATGGCTAACGGACCAAACATGCTCCCTGTGATTTTGCTACTCAATGGGGCCCGAGTATAATGTGTACGAGTATGAGTATTCTAAATCATTGAACTCTCTGGTTATGTGATTCATTATTATCTACCTATTAGTGTTACGACTTGACAGGTATTAAGAATAAGAAAGTTAAATATCAGAATTTACTAAAGTGACCCAAAATGGGATATCTACGCCACCACTACCGTACATATTTTGTGGTGGTAGAACCTTCTGTTATTGACTCCGCAACACCTATTTCTGCTTTGTCATGGAAGTTTGTCTTTGCAAAGGAGACATAACTATCCGAGCTATTCCAACTTGTATCGTATCTCCTGAAATAATACAGGCTTGCGTGCACATTGTTTTCAAGTTCATCGAAAAATATTATAAGAATTGTGCTCTAATTCTTGTATGACTCGTAAGATACAAAATGACAAGTCAAATGTCATAAACTTATCAAAAAAAGTTATTTACACTGACCATATCCTTTCAACTTGATATTAAAAAAACAATCTTGTATCGTATATATTTATATGTTTTGCTTTCCTTAGTACGTATTTACTGTATCTACTATAAATTACTTTCTGTAACTTGCAATGAACGGCGTTACTCGTCTGCGGATTTTTATTGTACAAAAAGTAATAAATAAGGGATTTAGATGTTTTCCGTAGCGTCTACTCATATAAATATGATAAATGTTTTCGTATAAACACATTAAAATAATATAGATTTTTTTTTGTGTCTAAAGCGGTCTTTAACAGTAGCATTTGCATTTTATTTCTAAACTATTGGTTTCTAATTACCACTTTAGAATGAAGATTTGTTTGTAAAGATAAATAGATAGTTCAAGAAATAAATTATCGTACTACGAAAAAAACTACCCTCAATATCAAATTGTAGAACTTAAAATATGTACGAGTATATGTACTTAGGTATTCAATAAGAAGTGTTCACCTTGGCCTTATCTTCTCATGACCTCACATTATTACATATTCATTTTATGAATGCACGACAGGCCTTATAAATAGGGTTGTCACCAGCACTATAATGTATAGTATTTTACGATATTTTAGTTATAAAAAATACTAAACTTTCATCGGTAATTCAGATGTTATGGAGAAATTCTCTGAAATCGTAATGAGCAATCGTCAATGAATTATTACCCTGCGGTTGGGCAGTGATCTCTCAGAACTGGAGTTTCCAATATTTAGTAGGTCTACAAAAAAGTCATCAGAAATATTTTCGTCTTAACCTATATTATTTTAAGTGGAGTCAATAAAAAACAACAACAAGATTTACCAAACACGAATATACTTTATATTTTCCTAAAGTAATTAAAGTATTTTTATAAGAATATTTTTTAAAAAAAGTGGCAACCCTACTTATAAAGCCGAGCGAAAATCTAAAAAACATCGCCAAGATTTGCTCGCGAAGGTGTAAACTAGTTGAGTCCACTTTAATTTAGCTAACGAGTTGAATGTGAGGGCTCTCAGAAAAACCAGCAACCAGCTAAATAAACGAACGGGAATAAAGTTTTAAACTTACCTAACGAAACTGAATGTATGTATGCTAAACGCTTTAACATGTCATATTTGGCTTATAGTTATCGGGATTATATAATGATAAAGTAATAAAAAAGCAGTGAAAGCCTAGTGGTTAATAAATCGGCCTCTCGATCGAGGGGTCCGAGTTTCAAATCCCAGGCACGCACCTCTGATTTTTCAAAAATGATGTGCGTATTAGAAATTTATCAGCACTTGCTTAAACGGTGAAGGAAAAAAATCGGGAGGAAACCTGCATACCTGAGATTTATAAAAAAAAATCTTAAAGGCATGTGAAGTCTACCAATTCGCACTTGGCCAGCGCGGTGGCCTATTGCCTTATCCTTCTCGTTATGAGAGGAGACCCGTGCCCAGCAGTGGGACCATCATGGTTTGATGATGGTGATGATGATGATGATGATGAAAGTAATAAAAGCTTTATACACTCACACACTAATTGTTTTCTGTGTCGTGGATATCATGGACATACACAGAATAACACACAAACAACCTGATCAAGAACAGAGATCTAATTTCCGATCTCCGGCAAAACTGATATCTAATATTATCAAACTCGGAACTCATTTTTCAAAATTGGCTTTCTTTACCAGATTACCAGCCATACATTCAAAGTATACTTAGTAAAGAACTATAATGTTTTTTATTTATTATTGAACAGTACGTTCTCAACAACTCATTACCGTTTGCTTTGAAAAGGTCTCCTCCCAGAGTAAGAGGGGCTTATGCAATAGTCCACCAAGCTGGCCTAATGAACATTGATAGACGTCGCACACCATTATAATTATTATTTTTTATTTATTATTCATCACCGTTAAATCAAGTGATAGTAAATTTCTAATACGCACTTAACCCTTAACATCACGGGCGGGGTCTGGGATTTTGGAAATACATATAAAACATTTATACTTCTGGACCCCACGCGTGACGTTACGTTTCTAGAAATCGCGCGTGTACTTAAGGGTTAACTTAGAAGCGTGCCTGGAATTTGTACGTTAGACCTCCAGATTGCTAAGTCGAGTTTCAAAATGTCCCATACTAGGATATCCTTACTTTCAAAAGTACAAAGCAATTTGGTAACATTATCATGGCCCATATTTAATGTATGTGGCAGTTCGTTTAGCTAACAAGCGTAACAAGAGCCCTCAATCCCTCGTACAGCTGCCAGTTGCAGCTCTCTGCGTCCGTTTAACGTCAGGGACACAGGGATTGAAAACATTTTTGCAATTGCCTCAGGTAAATTTCCCTTAAAACTGCTAGTCCGCTCTGAATATAGAAATGAATCGCGTCGCCATAGTAAATTGTATCGCCTGCTCGCAACAACTTCAGAGCGGACTAGCAGTTTGACGCGGACTATACTAGGTACACTACGCATTTTTTATTACATTAAAGTAGCAAATGTGGCGCCATATCTTGACAAGTAGCGAGAAGTTGTCACATGCTAATTCAGTATTTAGTGAAATTCGTATACGGTCGTAGTAAAATTGTTTATGGTTCATATTTCAGAAGACATTGTACTGTTTGAGTGGTGATTCAGTCAACAGCATACTCACTACTACTTGAATATACGGCAGACAATTTGGTTAATTAACATACTTATAAAAAGCTCTAAAAACCCGACTGCGGATAGTGTTTTTTAGGTATGTGTGTCGCATATTTTGGTATGCGCTACAGCCCTAACGCATTGACACAATTAGGAGGTGTCGTTTAATTCTTCTAATTTGTGGGCTTAAGTTATATTGTTTATGTCAGTTCTTTTGTTTTTATAATATGAATTCAATTATGTCTATTTACGTCATAGTGCTAGTATTAGCAACGTACACTTCATCTAAGCACTATAATGAATACTAGGTATATATCATTTTTAGGGTTGGGTATACAAATGATAAAAACGGAACCCTATTACTAAGCCTTCGTCGTCTGCTACTGGGCTCTATCTCTGGAACCGTATTAGGTAGACAGTTTAATTTTTTATAATGTATTTTGCTGCTATGATAGCATATACTGAAAATAAAAAAAATAATGAAAATAAGGTGGTACGGAACCAACCGGATGCGAGTTTGACTCGCATTTGGCTAATTTTATTATTTAACTATTCCCTGTCCCGTAAAAGTAAAAATAAAGTAAAGCGAACATTTTCAGTTTGGTTTTAAAAATATTCTCTAAAAGGTAGCAGTGAGCTAACACGTGAATTCGGCTAACGAGTCAAACGTTTCCTATCTAGAAATCTTGTAAAATAAAACGAACTCTATTGTAATTGAATGTTCAAACTAGTTAGAGCTAAAAACGTTTAATTAAGCCGGCAAAGTCAATGGTAATTTCAAGATAGTCAGTTATTGACACTTAAAATAATCGATAGCTTTGATGGAGATGCGACAGACACTATTAAGTTACTCCATTTATGTATTAGTTGTCGAAAAATAATTTTGTATATATAAATGGCACATCCATTTTATATATTTCTCAGTCGCCTCAAAGGGAAGCTTGAGCTAATTTTTCTTCATGTTTTATCTTTGAGAATATTAAATTGCTAACCTAGATTCCACAAAAGTAGTTTTTTCTTATCACTTACGAAGTCTTTAATAAGATGATATAATTGCGTAATGTATAATGTAAATGCAGTGTTGAGTGTAGAAATTGGTCTGAATTATTTTGTAAGTAAACCCAAATCCAGCAAATAACTTATAAGTTTGTTAATAACAGTGATATTACTACTACTGTATATTTAGATATGGGTAAATTCAAGTAATCCATCATTAATTCGAATTATTCGAAAATCAATTATTCGAAAACTAGCAAAAAAAAAAAACAAAAATAAATTTCAATCCAATTTTCCAATCTTGCAAGTGCACGTACAATGTTTTATTGTCTAGTTTACAGTTCATTGTGGGTAGTACAATCCTTAAGGCATGATTGTCTAGAATACGATAAATCGATTATATAATCCTTACCATTACGGCCAAGACGTGTTCGGTAAATTCACATTGAATTATACTATGCTCTTCGTCAACCCATTAGTGTCTCTGGGCGCAGATCTTCTCTTAAGATCAAAAGGGATTTAGGCCATAATCCAGACGATGACCAAGTACGAATTAGTAAACTTCATACACCTCTGAAAAAAACCTGCATTCCAGAGAGATTTATAAAAGAAATATCAAAGGTATTTGAAGTCCACCAATACGCACTTGGCCAGCGCGGTGGACTATGGACTATGACTAATCCTTCTCATTCTGAGAGGAGACCCGTGCCCAGCAGTGGGACAATAATGGATTGATGATGATGATGATGACCACTGAGAACTTTTTCTATAACACTAAAGTTTGTCCTGACGATTTTGTCTTCCATTCTTAAAAAAATCATTAGGGTATCTGATGTACGCCTGAGATTCGAACCTAGTACTCCAGATTGTGAGGCTGAATTTCCAACCAGTAAGTTATCACCGCTTCCTCCTACGCTTACGTTATCAAATTGCATTACTTTATTGGCCATTGTGCGCGAATATCTGAACTCTCACGGACATTTTTATTCCTTTTGTCATCCAATTCTAGTATACCGTCTACAATCTACAAGGCACGTTATGGCAATTCCAACGTATAAAGTTTGAATTTATCTTCCAAAATTTCCAATTTGACCTACATTTGGATCGACCTTGGCAGATTTAACTTTATAAAATGTCACTTGAATAATATAGTGATCAGCCTATGAAACTTTAATTGAGACTTAAACGAAAACTTTGTCTTCTTATTATTATATTTGGAGCTCACGGAAAGAGTCACTGTTGTCATTTTAGAAGTAATGTCGACACTTAGTAGGCAGTTATTTGACTAACTGTTAGTTTTTCTGATGTTACTGCCTGTTTTAAATAACCCCAAGTAAATGATCTGTATGGCGTATTGGCTGTAGCTTGCTCCTCCTGAGGACTAAGGTATAACGCCTTGTATGTCTCTGATTTAATACGCCATTTAAACTAACATACAATAGTGCTTAAGATTACTGTTCATAGCTAGAATTATGAATGTGTCGACGTAGTCGAGCCTCTAGGGGTTATATCACTTTTCATATATTCATATCATACTTGAGTCTTGAATTAGTTTCATGATTATCTATTACTGCGCTTTAAACATTAATCTACTTCATCCTTTGTATGTAAATTTATAAGATTGTGTTAGGTTATACTGTCATCGTCAACGGTCATGTAATTTAAATTTGTCAAAAATAATAGCTTCATTATACAAAGTACTTGGCTGTCCTAATGATATCCAAGAAACAGATTATTTAATCTGATTATAGAAAAGTTCTTCAACTCGGGAAGAGCATTTCCAACGACTACTCGCCGGCGATCGATCTCTCAAGCCTCTTCTATACAATAGGCACTTTTTATAAAGCCGATACCTCGTTGACGATATTGTTTCATCGAGAACTTTACTATTGTACAATAAAAATTGCATAGAGCAAAAAACAAACGCGAATACCAAGAATAGATTCACTTTGAAACTATTCAGGGCTCTTGCTTGTCAAATATTTGGCTGACATTTAAAAAATCACGAAAAATGTTTTAAGAAAACTTGTTTTTCTTTACAACTCAAAAAGTGCTCGGTAAACTCGCGGACAAATTAGGCAAAGAAGTATTGGCAACCATTGACCTAAATATGAAAAAATGAGATAAATGGCAGGCAATAAATCAAGAGGTTGTAAGGGCGGCGGAGTCAACGATTTGTCGTGGAAATAACGATCTGAGTGATGAGCACGGCGGCGGCTTTTTGTGAGTCATGAGTAGCGCAAGTGAAGTCATGTCATTTAGCTTGATGAAACAATAATTGAAGTTATACAGGTTAGGTCAATATCTATAGAATGATGATAAATACAAGTAGAATACTAATAGACGAACCACGTGGCGGAGCGGTCACCATGCCGGTCTGACGCGCAGAGGGTCTCGGGTTCGATCTCCGGCCAGACAGAAATCTAAATGATGAATTTAGGTTTGGGTGTTTGTGTATTTGTCCTTGTGTGTGTCCATGGCATCCACGATACATGGAATCCTAGTGTGGGGCTGTGAGTGTAGAAAGCGAAAGCGTTAATACCTTTTGTTTGACAGCTATAATTACAGAATTTCATGTATATATGTTTTTTTTCGGATGCCGCAAAAATATGCATAGGTGTATTTTTTAATGTAGGTACTTAGATTTTCTGCTAGGAAAATATATTGGGCCGCCTAATCATAAATTTAGCTAGGTTTAAAGGCCGCAAAGGTCGCAGATTGCCGCAGATTGCCGATGTGCTATTTCGGGTTGCGGTCTATCGGCCTAAAGATAGTTGTACTAAATTCATTTCACAGTTTTTGATATTTTTGGAATTTTTAACCATTCAGTGGCATTTATAAGTGACAGCCCACTCTCACGCGACATTTTCCAAACAGGTACGTAGATATTCAGATTGTGGAGATTTTCAGGCAACAAAGTATGATAAAAATAATAGTTAATGTGTCCAAATTGGTGTAAAAAGTCACCATTATTACCAAATTTTTATCTACCGATATCTATCAAACTAAACCAAAAAGATACTGTATATCTAAAACTAGCTGAGCCGGCAACCATTGTACCGCCTCAAAATCTATTTATCAAATATATTTCATATAAAATATAGCCTATGTTACTCGTGGATAATGTAGCTTTCGAATGGTGAAAGAATTTTTAAAATCGGTCCAGTAGTTTTTGAGCATATTCATTACAAACACACATGCAAACAAAGATTTCCTTTTTTATAAAATTAGTATAGAAGTGTAGATATATAAATAGCTTGAAAATTAACTGTCTAAAATTGCAGAAAGTATTCGTAGACATCGTACAAAATAATTTTGTGATCCAAATTCACAAACAGTTGTGCTAGATTATCGGTCAAAGCAAAGGTCGAGAGGTGTTAAGTTATTTTGGAAAAGCATTAGTATAGTGTCTATTTAACTATTTCGGGAACTGTATGTTATGTGATTTTACTCTTCTTATCTTACTTTAGGTACTTAACGAAATAACATAACGATAAAATATATAAAACGCGTCATAGAAATAGCACTTTTTGGAAAACGTTAATATTTTTAGCAATGTGTAGTATATAACAAATGTGTTATTTTTGAGCATTGTACATTTATTTTTAAATATAAATCTTGCTTATAAAAATTTATTTATTTATTTATTTGGGAAACAAACAATTCATGCTATATAACATAGTTAAATGGTTCATAGACACAAATAGAAGAATAAACAGTTTCCACTATTAAATTTCACAATAGTGGAATTTATATAAATATAAATATAAATATAAATATAAATATATATATATATATATATATATATATATATATATATATATATATATATATATATATATATATATATATATATATATATATATATATATATATATATATATATATATATATATATATATATATATATAATATTTTTAAATACGCCCAACGCCGTCTATCCTAACTCCAAACACGAAACCGACCACTCATCGATCGAAGATTTATCTTAGTGAATCAAAAGATTGAATGGAGAAGAGCGGCGCATACTTATTAGTATATGTAGGTCTGTAGGTTTTTAGCTATCTTTTGCTCCACTTTCGTGATGCGTGACGTCACCTACTGTGACGCATCCTTAAAATTTTACTCTCGTCGTCCACGTATCGATAACTAGCTTTTACCTGCGGCTTTACTTGCGGTCGGGGGTTTTTATCTATGCTTCGGGAGTGGTACTTTTTTCAGGGTAATGTCCTTGTATGAACCCTTGACAACGTGTGTACAAAATTTCATGATAAATGGTTATATAGTTAAGTCGTAAAAGCGTAACAAACAAACTCACATCCGCATTTTAATATTAAGTTATGATGGAATTGCCTAAGAAGTTTTGCTTTTATAAATATATTTTTACACAATATACCACAGCAGGTATTATTTTCATCAGCGCTACTTATACAAGTGGCGTTGGGAAAGTGTAAGAAGTTTTAATAAATTAGGCACGGGTCAGTCCCCAGCAAAGTTGAGGTTAGAGAAATAACGGCCTATTTCTGGCGACCAGTTTGTCCATTGTGGGTGGACACAATAAGCAAAACTTTAATTGCGGTGGATTTACGATTAAAGTATTTATACAGGTTCAATATACCTGGATATTCTTTGATGGTGACCTCTTGCTCTATTTAATGCAATTTTCTGGGTCTACTTTTTTATAAGGCAAATAGATTATTTTTTATAAGCAAACGATCATGTAGTTAACCTTATGATAAATGTTCACTACCTCCAATGGATATCTGCGATCGACTGCATATAAAACAGTAGTCCCAAAGCCGATCACAGGAACAGCCGAATGACGCCGGCGTTCGGCGGAACGGACGACCTGATGACTAAGATAATCACCTCATATGTCAACCATGAAGGTGGTAGAACCCTTTGTGGTTCGACTCCGGCGGCACCACCGCCACACCTATTTCTACCTAATAACAGCAGTGGTAGGCGCTGCTGTGTTCCGGTTTGAAGGGTGTGGTAAGGGAGACAGACTTTCCGAGGCGTTCCAGCTTAGTCCTCAGGGGTAGCGGCGCATCTGTGGCCGACTTCAGGTAGGAATATCTAATCCTATCTGGAGTTGATTACAGATGTCCATGGGCGGCAGTAGCCACTTACCATCAGGTGGACTGCATGCTCGTCTGCTGCTCTTATATTATATAAAAAAAAAACCAGCAACATTCCCGAAATGCAAGAACAGTTTCACGTAAGAAATAGGTGTACGGGTGGATTCTCCCTGATCGAATAATACTGGTTCTACGACCGTTCAAATATTTACAACAACATTTATAAATTTGGATTATGTTCATGTATAACATCTACTATTAGTATATCTATTAGGTTTCACTGTGTCACTTCTCTTCGGTTTGTTAGTACTAACTTTAATGAAGAAAAGGTAAGGGCAAAGGTCAGAGGATATTTCAGGAGGCATGTGTAAACACGTGTAACGGTGACGTATTTAGGGCCATATATGATCTTCCGTTTTTTTCGTCCAAAAATGGAACTCTATTACTATGATTTCACTGTCCGTTTGTCCGTCTATAACAGGGATTTATCTCTGGAACCGTGTTGAATAGACACTTGATATTTGTATGCTTATTTTAAGCGTAGTCAAAATACTTGTAGGATAATATTGTACGTTTGTAACATTCAGGTTAGGTGCTACTCTACATCACAACTATGAAGTTTCTTATACATGTTAATAAGTCTTTGCGCTTTATCCATTTATCATTATTATTAACTAAGGTTTACTAAGGAACTGTCTATTATACCTAATATATTTTGATAAACATATTTGAATAGTTCTAAATTTACTACAGTAAGAATAGGTACACAAAAGACGTGATGTTTCAAAATATGTGAAGCGAATGTATTAATTGCAATATTTCCTTTTATATTTTAATCACAAAATATACCTTCAGACAATTCGTAAAAGAGGCTAACAATCTGCAAATTGTGGTGTCTCACTTAAAACTATGGAATTGGTCGGCAGCCAAAAATCACTAATTGTCCTTTGCAGCCACATCTGACATTTAAATTTGTTAAAGTTGGCTTTTTGGCACCTGTTTTTAAGCTGGTAACTTACAATTTTCCACATACGTCTTATCTCAAGGGTTTAAATCAGGGTTTCCCAAATGTGTTATCAATTATTGTAATAAGAGCGAATAAACTCCCAAAATTTTTAAACTATTTAATGCTATTTTGCAAATATTTGATTCTAGGAGGATTTTGTTAAATTTCAATCTTATTCCAATTTAGATTTAAGCAGCCATTATCGCGTAAGTTTTGTAGCGTACACCTACAACTGACAATTCATATCGTACATTTAACTGGTATACCCCTAGGAAAATGCGTACACCACATTTAGAAACTCTGGTATCCAGAAATAATTGTCACCCAAAGGTATCATTAGTATTCTATACACGGAACACATAGATAAATTATATATAATTACTATAATGAAGAATCTAATTATTACCGCTACCAATGACAATGGGCAACAGAGACAATAATAGACGAATAAAAACTCTTTAACTCGTTTTATCTTTAAAGAGAACTTTCATTATATCTTTTCATAATGAATACACTATAGTAAAAAGTAAACAAGTGCTTTGGCTAATAGGATTATTGTAAAATGAATTGGTCAAACTTGACCGTGACAAAATGTTCATTGTGTAACGTATTTAATTAAATTATTACGCTATAAATTGGGTCAGATGTCTCGCTTTTATTCGGCTGGTCGGATGGTGCCTAATACGGCTAATGGTCTTAATTACTACCTCGTTCGTACATGGTTAATCGTGGCTATTGGGTCCTCGTCTGCCCTCTAATTTCGTGTTCACACTTTATGGAATGTAATTTTAATTGTTTTCTACAGAAGATTATCTACCTGTACTTAGCGTGAGTTTTTACGTTTTTACAAAAATGACTGTTTTTGCTTTTGTTTACGTATTTCCTATATATTTCCAATCAGTTCTGATCTGTTCCGTTTTTACCCTTTGGGTACGGAACCCTAAAAATCATCGAAAAATTAATACTACCTACCTACTTAACGCATAATGATACTTATTTTATGCCTAACAGAGTGTTAAACGAAAAAGTAGTCAATTAACTTTACTTTTTACTGAAATCCAAATCACGGGAGCGAATAAAAGTGTCAACAAGCTATTCAAACTTTTTAAAAGCTTTCAATCGACGGGGAAAAGGAAATCAACGTGTAATTAATGCGAGGAAACGAGGCTTAAAAATGAAATAAAAATACATTTTCATGGAGATTAATAAGTAGCGAGCTACGATCTTCTATAACAAATTGTATTAAATATTTATTGAGTTAATATTAATTTTATATTAAGTCACAATTTACATTTATAGACTTGTCTGATGCGGTAGTGTGTGAAAATAATTTTAAATAAAAACTAGCTGATCCTGCAAACATTGTGTTACCATATAAATAAAAAAATGTTAAGTGTGAACAACCCTTATCACTTAGGGGTATGAAAAATAGATTGTAGCCGATTCTCAGACCTACTGAATATGCATATTTGGTGAAATTTGGTGAAAATCGGTAAAGCCGTTTCGAAGGAGTACGGTAACTAACATTGTGACACGGGAATTTTATATATAAGATATAAATGAAACAAGTACCGTACAAGTTAGTGAAATATAATAAAATTACAAATTAAAATAAATAAAAAAATACTAATTTAAAATCTAATCAGAATGAATAAATAAAACAAAACAAAAGTATAATGACAAAATGAGAAGAGCTGTACTTGATTCATTGCATTTATTATGACTCTAGGTTCCATTATCTCGTTTCTATACGAAATCTTTATCATATTTTGTAGAACCTTCACACATTTTCCCGAAAAAGAGGGAAGTGAGTTCCCTTTTTTCGCGAGTTGAAAAACACGGCCTCTAGCGACTTATGATTGACGTTAATTAAAGAAACATGCCTCACAATCTCAGGCAAAACGTTCACGTTTTCTCTTTATTTCGAATGCTACAGCCTTAATTGTAACGAACTGTGATATCTTTATGTAAAATTGTATATTAGTCTAGGAGTTTTAAATTCGACCTCTTAATCAAGGGCGAGGTTCGAATTATAGCCACACAGTACACACAGTTATGTATGTATTATAAAATTATTATCATTCGCTTCAACAGTGAAGGATAAAATCGTGGGAAAACTTGCACGCCTGATCTATCCTAAAAAATGTTCTCAAAGGTGTGTCAAGTCAATCCTATGGCCTAATCCGTCTCTTACAACCAAGAGGTGACCCGTGCCCAGCCGTGGGACAGAACGTGGTGAGATGTGCTAATATTTAAAACTCAATTAGTATTTAAATAAGATAAAGATATCTACCATATCTTTTGCCGTTTATTGCACTCAAAGTAAATTATAAGAACCGCGTCGTAGCGCTAGCTCAATGTTCTACGACATTTCAAACTAAAATTAACTACAAACTTAAGTTATGAGCATATTAATGAATCGCTTGTAACTAAGAAACTTCATGGAGACGTCAAAGAAGGTTGGCGTTTCACATTATGTATGCGTGACCTTTCAACTAGCAGGTTGATACTATAATGTACTATATCATGCATGACAACGCATGCCGTTGGCCCGGCTGCTTGCATTATTAAAGAGGACCGCGCGCAGAAAACGTTACCTTTTAAATTTAATGTCCGCTCCGAAAACTTAGTAAACTCCAGGGAAACGTTTCTCAGGCTCGAATTAAGCACTAACAATGTTAACTTATATTATTTCCTCTGGGACGCCTATTGTCTTAAACAAAATCCGTCAAAGTTCGCGCAACAATAATAAAATGTGTTTTAAACAATTGTTTCCATTTCATGTTTACTTACTCTTTGAAACGCGATTACTTCCAAATGTCAAGACGTAGGCGAAATGTTAAAGTTATTATTACGGATCATTCATTCATAAACAAAGTTAAGTTGAAATTTTGGGTTAACAATAATATGCTTAAAATGTTTCTACTTTGGATACCTGTTTGATATAAATTACTCAATCAAATTACTTGTAATTGTTTAACATAAACAACTGATATAACTAAGTGGTTGAAACTAAGCCTCTCATACAAGCCGGATATTCATACCAAAACTTTTATCCTGCTTCACAATGATACCCTATCAGCCTGACGTTTGACATATATTTCAGAAGAAGTTACCAACTGGTTTTAAGTTTTCGAAGACAATTCCTCACCATATCCGGTCTATAATTACTACTAGGTGCATATGGGAGTGCATCATATATCATCATCATATAATAGGAAATATTGTACATAGTTATAAAAACAAAAACTGTCTGCTTAAAAATAATTAACTAAAAAGACATAGCCTATATGTCACTCAAACAAATTAGAGGAATTCGTCAGCCGTTTGGGCTGCTGGCGTGCCAAACATTGAAACACCTACCCACTGAATTATAGCATTCGATCTAAAAACCATTACCCTCAGCAACCGCGAAAAAAGTTCATCTGTCTTACTTTTAGAATAAACTGATGCGAAGACATTGCCCCGACAAACATGGCTTCCTGTGTTTGCGTTGAAGCAACGACAATTACTGATCATTTTCCGTTCTCATGTAGCGGTAGAGATGGCCTATTTTCATTCACTAGTTGCTCTGCACAATGAATTACTTATTTTCCATCTATTGAATAAGAAAAATAATATAATGAAAATGATCAAATAAACAAAAATGGAATTTCAATAATAGTATTTGGTAAGAATTATATAATACCTTCAATGAACTATGCTAATAAACGAAACAATGGAGTAAAAATATAAATTAAGTACCTACCTATTAAAATGTATATAACATTTTGTAGCAATGTTTAATCCATGACGTTTCAACAGAAACTAATTTAGATGTTCCTCATATTCTACTTACATCAAGAATATTCTTCTTATAGACATTACTTCCCATTTCTGCTCTGTACATAAAAGAACCCTATCTTATCCAGCCTAGCATCTACGAGATCATTTAAATTAATGTCCTTAACGACTTAATGGCCTGTAACCATTGTTTTAAACTGCCGAATGGATACGACAGCATTTGGTTATCAGGGAATCAGCTGCGATCTGACCTTTACGACCTATTAAGGCCGTGACCCATTCCTAGTAAAGATCTAGGTCGAAGCTTACGCAAGCAACTTATTTGCAATTTTATTTTATTTACAGCGCACGAGTACCAGCCTGTGGGGTGAGTGGATGGGCGTGATACATGGCGACGAAATGGAATATGTATTCGGGCATCCCTTGAACATGTCGCTGCAGTATCACACAAGGGAACGTGACTTAGCCGCCCACATTATGCAGTCATTTACCAGATTCGCGCTAACTGGGTGAGTAACGCTTGTGTTCTTCATGTTAACGAGTTCAAGCAGGGACATCAGAATTTGGCTTTATTCTTGTATGTTCCTTGATATATAGGATCGATAGCAAAATTACATAGTCTTGTTGGGAAGATTTTAGGCGTAATACCGTATCGACCGCGATTCTAATATGCAGAAAAAGACGCTTTCTACGCTCACAGTCCCACACAAGGATTCCCTGTGTTTTGGGTATCATGGACACACACGAAGACAAATATACTAACATCCAGACCCGGAATACGGAATCCAAATACATCATTCAGATATATATCTGTCTGGCCGGGAAACGAACCCGAAACCGTCTGCGCATCAGACGGGTATGATGTCCACTCTGACACACCTCTGTCAAAGCAACCTGATGTACAAGATAGTACTATATCGCAAACCACAGTCAAACAAGAACGAACAAAAAACGAAGTTGTGAATAAAAAACCGTGCGAGTCAGAAAATTAGGTCTTTCCTGCTTTATGATTAACGGAAGCTGTCGTTCATTCAAATATTGGCAGAGCTCTTTACCTTGGCTTTGTGCTGTAATTGGAATTACCGCGGTTATTTCATAAAGAGTTTACGTAAACTCGTTGAAAATTGTGAGCGTAATCAGCTTTAAGCGTAATTCATGCAGCCCTATTATTGCATATTACGCAACTACACGTGTATAATATACACTTTATTATATTATTATAAAGTATAATAAAGTGTAACGCATATTATATTATAATAAAGTGTAACGCATTTAATACAAAAAGCAATTTTACTACAAAAATTGCTTAAAATTATAGTATTGCTCAAAATCTTGACAACCAAGTGTTCCTTTTTTGTCGCGGATTTAAAGAAAACGTTTTTATTCTTGGTTTAAGAGGCTGCTTATAATTTATATATTCTTTTTGTGCGTGTGCATTTAAGTAGACTCCATCTAAGATTTATTAAAAACTGATTTCTAAATCCCTTTTTGTACTTATGCTAATGGAGCGTTTTACTTTGAATTACTAATCATATTTTCCATTTCATGTGTATTTTTTGTCTTGCACTTATTTTTAGTTGAATATTTTATTTTTACTACTACGAGTCCAACAGTATATAGGTTGACCTCACACGTGTTACCTCTGATGACTGTAAAATTCTTTTGTATAAATAAGTTTGTTTTACGATACGTGCTGTGCTGCTGTAAAATGAAATTGGTGTGGTAATTGAACTGTCGCAGTGAATCACAGAAAGTTTTTTCTAATTTGAAACGTTTCGCCTTTTATTGTAGAAAATAGTGAATGAATTAAACGTTACATATTCACTGTGTTTTGTAGAAATCATACGCCAATTACAAGTAGTGTTTATAAGAAAACTGGTACAAACGTTTTATGTATTACCTTATATCGAGATTTTTTAAAGATTTATTCTTATAGATGGATAACTTCCCCATTGTGCTCTGCACATAAAAGAAGCCTATGTTGGAACACTGTAAACATTATATTACTACAACTTATTACTTATTTCTTAAAAAGTTAATACCTTTGCATTTTAGCTCAACATTTAGTGAAAATTTATAACTTTAACACTTCATTCGAACTCAGCTCTACGCTGTAGGTACCTACTTCTAATTATTACACTATAAATTGTTTTATTTTTTATGGGATATTTGTTTTCAGGAAACCTCACAAGCCTGACGAGAAATGGCCTTTGTACTCCAGGACGTCTCCCCACTACTACACATTCACTGCTGATGGTACCAGCGGACCGGCGGGGCCTCGCGGACCCAGGGCCTCTGCTTGCGCCTTTTGGAATGACTTCCTGAATAAGCTCAACGGTCTGAACTCTCAAGGCATAACCCTTTCACCCTACCCTATAGATGTTGTCGAGTTATTAGATGTCGTTGTCCTTGTGTGTGTTCGATTATTTTTGTAGTTAGTGCAACTGCCTCTACCAAATGTGTGACAATTATTTTTCATAACATTGAAATAGCCATTACAACATGGTGAGTGATGACAGTGGCCTATCGACATTTATTAACAACTCCATTTAGGACAGGGGTTCTACCGAGAGTCCATCAGGGGTATGTTGCAATTCCTAAGGACGAAGATAGTGGCTTCATAATGTAAGCCAGCATCCACCACCACCATTTTTTAAGGTAGAACCTTATGTGGTTCGACTCCGGCGGCACCACCGTCACTCCTATTTCTGCCCTATAACAGGGTTAAGTGCTGCTATGGTCAGGTTTGAAGGGCGTATTAAGGGAGACATACTTTTCCGAAGCGTTCCAGCTTAGTCCTCAGGGGTAGCGGCGCATCTGTGGCCGACCTCAGGGAGGAATAGGTAGTCCTATCTGGGGTTGATTACATGTGTCCATGGGCGGCAGCAGCCATTTACCACCAGGTGGGCTGCATGCTCGTCTGCTACTCCAATATTATAAAAAAATCACACCGTTCTTTATTAACTTCTTCCCCGTAGAACATATGTTGCCTCGGTATCTAAGGAACACTATCATAGTGTTCCTTTTTCTGTCATACACTTTACTATTTATTACCTTTATACCTTTATTTATACCTTTTTTTATTTACTATCTATTGAAGAGCGGATTTGATTTGTTTAGTAGTTATTGAATAGATTACAAATTTTGGTCAGCGAATTTTAAGTCAATAAAATTCACGTGTTTTTATTAATTTTCAGAGCTGGAGCATGTGCCATGTGATGGAGCGGTGACCGGGCCTTACAGCAGCGTGGCTGGCACAAGCCTGCCAATTGTTCTCCTGACCACACTCGCCACCACCGCCGCCCTTTAAGCTATCTCAGATAGCCGTGTGTCCTGAACACACACTTTCCAAAAGTGAGCAACTTAGAGACTATGAAAACATATCTATACATTAATATATCACTAGTAGAGACCGTTCTTATATTTTCTATGATATAAAGATCATCATCATGAATGTATTTTTGGTAAGAATGAAGGAAATTTCGAACGCAAAACGGATTATACGAATTGGAAATTATTTAACACTGTTAAATGTTTCGAAAAGTTGACGGAACTGAATGTTTAATAAAACCTATTTCTGTTCTGTGTTGATAAAGTTTACTTTATGTAGACCATCAGCGAGTTCATACGAATCTGTTTTGAGCTTTTAATAACCTAAAATAAACTTATAAAGATTTATAAGTAGAATCGAGTTTATTCGAAATATTCATAAATAAACGACTTCATTTGTTATAATGACATGATTATAATAGGAGCGTATAACTCGCTATTGTCTGCGTGAAGGATGAATATTATTATCTATACATCTCTTGAAATTATACAAAAAATATTTTCTAGTACTGTATGTTAGATCTATGGAAAGTAGAAGCTTAAGTAATTTAGTTTTCACAATGTTCCTCTTACTAGTTGATTCGTTGGATGTTCTAATTTAGTTGATGTATTACGTATAAAAGTGTTTCAATTGGCGAGTATTTATAATTAGATTTTGTGTATAAGATATCTTAGACTCGTTCATATGTTAGCTTTGATTGTTGAAGCGAAGCTTATCACGTCACAGAATTATCACTAAACATATCAATGTGTGCCTCTGCTTAAATAGCATATAATACATATCTTAATGTAGCGAAATTTTAGAATTTTATATTGATAAAGGAAGTATTTAAATGTCGATCGTTTGTCACGAGACGGATTTTTATCAATATATTTATTACTATAATATTTAGGATGCTATTAATTCGTACCACTTGAGAATCTTATGAACTCCAAATCTTATGACTTCTAACAGATAATAGTATATATTTTGTAAATAAGCCCTTCTTATGATAGATCGCGATATTTCACTGAATAGAATTTTCTATGTACGTATGTAACAGATATTAAGATACATTATTAAATAGAAAGATTTATAAAATATTCCTCTATTTATACTTAGTCTGAAATCTGACACAATAAATATTAGTGAAATTGTAGTAAGTGAATGGATTGAAGTTCTTCGATCCTAATATCATATTCACTTCACCAGAAAGTATTTAACGTTTTAGCACTTAAAATATCTTAACAGCATGTCACATCTTTAGAATTACATGACGTAAGTGAAATTGAGAAAAATATCTTTGAATCGGGTGTTTATGTTTTTAAATGCCGCCCAATCCAATTCTGACTCTGTAACCTTCAGGGCCCCCGCGCGGACTGTATCAGAACCGATTGGAAATGTATGGGAAATACGTTAACAAATACAAAAACAGTAATTTTTGTAAAAACGTAAAAACTCAAACTAAGGGTACTGTACCCCTACCATGAGTTTTTACGTTTTGACAACTATGACTGTTTTGGTATTTGTTTACGTATTTGCACATACAATTTCCAATCAGCGCCCCTAGCGGATTGTGTCCATCTAGCGGAGTTTACGGTTATTACACAAAAGTCTGTGTTGATTTGAATAATTTGACACTTTTAAACTGTTTTTTGTACATAAGTCAGTTTGACAATTTTCGCACTTAACTAATTGTAATTCTAAAGGTGCGGTATGTACGTACAATATATTTAAAGTGTAAGGATGCTATTTTAGCGCTTTTTTCTTTGAATTAGATAATTACTTTCACAACTCTAAGTACTGTAGCATATCAATGCTTTAAATGAAAATCGTCTTATGAAAGTAGTAAACTTTAACACAATATTTGTAATATGAAAACGTTAGCTGTAGTGGATTTTAATGTTTATAATGCGATTGTCAATTACTATCCTCGGTCGAGTTTGAAGTTGCGGGAACATATTTAAGGGATATCTTTTTATATTTATACAAAATTATCATCACATTGTAACAATACATATCAAAACGGATTTACATATTATGTCGTATTGGTTTTTGAATTAACTCAAAATGAGGTGTGACATTATTAACCAAGAAATAAAATATACAATAATATTAAATACGATTATGTTTTGCTATTTCTGAGAACACGTTTGAAACGCTGAGTATAAACTTCATATAATTAAAAATGTACCAACAATTGAGTCAAAAAATGCATAATTATCATATTGTATGCAATTTATTACAATTTAATATTACCGTATCAAATTTATGTTCACTTGTACATATAGAAATCATTAAAAATGGGTGATCAGATTGTTGTCGCTCAGTGTATTGTACCTTTATCTGATTTTAGAATAATATCATCAAAAATATGTACTGGCATGGCATGGGTTTGGCAAGTATCAGTTAAATGTAAACAAATACACATGTATACACAAAAGATGTAATAATTATTACAATAAAAACAATTTCTGTAAATGGTTATAAGTATATGTTAATATTTTCAATGTTTTGCTTATGTCAAAAGTCTCGAAAAGAGTTCTCAAAGAGTATGTTTGAATGGAAATTTTATGAAGTCGGGAGGATGGGCTTATTTCCCAGCACTGCGTAGGAACAATTTTCAAAACCATCTGATGACATATCTATGTATGTATGTAGAATGCACAATCCTTCGTGAAAGCTAATATGGGTGTTTTTCTTATCACGCGGGCTTGTACTAGCGTGCGGATCTGGTCCTTATGCGTATCAATTACATCATCCCAATCATTTTATAAATATTTTTCTAATCATGTAGGTATTACAGGCACGCAGAAGTCGCGTAAGCAGCGAGTTTAGGAACGGATGAAACTAGATAACACATTGGAACGCATGACAAGAAAAGTATCAAAATGATAGGACGCAAGTAACACGCATGCGGTCCATATACGGATACGAAACCCGCGTGACAAGAAAAAGGCCCTAACTGAAAGAATGCGCACGCTTTTTCATGAATTGAGCACATTTCAGAAGTTGTATGGGATAGCTTTAATTAGTTTAAAGTAAGGTGTAAAGTAAATTGATGTGAACGGAGAATAAATGTATTAATGTAACGTCTACTCAAAACTAGATTCCGTTACTTCTAAGGATACACTAAAATCAGATTGTGTTGCCTACTTAGTTGCACTATCTTATTGTCTAGATATTAATGGAATAATCATTAATCATATGAATTTCCTGTTCAAAATTGCTTTTATCATTAGAACTTTGAGGGCCTGGCTGGTGAGAAAACGTGTTAAAATTTTATGACTTGATTGTTATTTATTGAACATTGAATGATATTATAACAAAATATGCGCCTCATACGATACGATACGTCATATATTGCGTTACATATTATCTTGCATATTTATTTTTAAGATTTTGAACATTTTTTTTATATTGTTCCTATGACTTTAAGGTACGTTGAATATTTTGGAAGAATAAAATATTTTTGATGACGTCATTAATGCATCTTGTAATTATGTTCTCTAGTTGTTTCGTTTAAAATCAAAGATAATAGTATAATTGAAATATATAATTCGATTTTCTTAAGTAAAATGTTATAATGAGCTTCTATGTACAGTACGAAGGTCTGAAATTGAAAAATAAACAGAAGCTTAAACTTATAATTTATCTCAGCGCCTTTTCTAACGACTTCATATTCTAAACATGACCCAATTGGTACTTTTATCAATTTTCAATAACCCAAAGTGTCCATATTTATTTTGTGTCATAATTAATTATAACATTAAAAAAATATACTAACGCAAGTACTTTTAGAAACGTTGAATAAAACTTTTTTTTGTAACGATGATTTCAACTACCTTTGACTCTGCTACCATTGTTTAAACACAATACAGTAGGAACTCGATTACCTTGACCAAATATTTATTGGCATAAGACATGCGAATAATTGAATGTATGAGCTAAAGCTATTAAAAAAATCTTTAGGGTCCTAGCAAACATACCACTTTTAGCGTCGGCGACTGACTACTAAGTTGTTTTATAGAAGTTAGATGCAGTAAACAAACGCTACGCCCTGTAAGATAAGCAAATCAACGCAAAAAAACGCAACGTAAACTTAATAAAGCAGATAAAACGCCCATTTTCGTCAAAAATACGTGATGCAGCAATACAATTGTCAATCACCGATGCTTAAAGTAGATAGTCTGCTAAAGCTATTACAAATTACGGTGAACATTCGTGAATCCGTATAAT
Source organism: Epargyreus clarus clarus (assembly GCA_014595695.2). NCBI lineage: Eukaryota > Metazoa > Arthropoda > Insecta > Lepidoptera > Hesperiidae > Epargyreus > Epargyreus clarus. Next base: position 2,138,637 of record JACTTY020000006.1, read on the forward strand.
CGTGGTCTAAATACTCGAGTCTCTGGTGTATTTAAATTTGTATACACTTACGTGTCTGTACGTATGTTTGTCTTCTATCGCTACAGTACAATAAAATGTCAATAGATAGATGCGGTTAGGTGCAAATGTCTCTGCATTAATGTATTAGTTTATAGAATTTAGAGTCATTTTAGGGATAAATCTATACTCGTGTAAGCATATTGTAGGTAATCACTATAAAACACGATTTTCGATTTTAGTAAGTTAATTTTGTTTTAATTGTTTGAAATGACTGGTGCCTCCCAAGCTAAGGTGTGGTATGTGGATTGAAAGAATAATCATTACTATTTTTAATTATGTAGATAAAGTAACTGAATAGGCACCAAATATATGTGCTTCGGCAGAAGATTGATTGATTTGCCCATTTTGTAATGGCGCTGTCTGAAGTTGTAATACATCGGACAATTGCACTATACAATTATATTATTTATATGTCTAAATAATTATCTCCATCTGAAAGTTGTTTGAGAACAATCACTACTTTACCAGTAAAACTTATTTTATAATTAAGTGGTATTATATTATGTTACATTTTTTGTGTTTCTTGATATCTTGCATTAGATGCCTATTTGGTTACTTTACCTGTGGTTTCACATTATTACTTTTGTGTATATTATTTAATTAAAAGTGAACTTACGTCACAACTTACTTTAAGGATTTAAGTTAGTTAAACTTATTTGTACAGCTTTTCAGTTACAGTGATATCATAAACTATTCTGTAGTATCATTATACTTAACGCCGTCGTTTAAAATATTTCACGTATTTTAACTGTAATGTAATACTGCTCCTAAATGTGTAGTTATAGATAGAATATTGTATTATTTATTAGAAAATAAATGTTCAATGTTACTTGTGTAATAAAGCTTATATCTGTTATTGTGCTTTCACACCGTATTTGTAATAAGCTATGGTTTTTTTAATGAAAACATTTTCTTATACTCGTTTGTTAACGAGTAAGTGGCAAAAGCGAAGGACAAAACTAGCAAATGATACGTATGTGTAGCTGATAAATATTCCTAGCTTCCAATGATATGAAAGATTTATTGAGCAAGTTCGTAATATTTTCCGTTAAAAAAGACGACCAAAAATCTAAGTAAAAGCAATGCGCTTGGATCGCGACATTTTATAAATGTTACTATACCGTATATTTATGCCATGTTTCTGGCAATATTGTTATGACATCTCAATGAAATATTACCTTAACACTAAGTTTGGTTCATGGAATTATCATAACTGCGGTGTGAATGCATATCTATGCAAAAATGTAATGTTGTAGGTACTGCTTACGAATTAGGTGCTAAATAATGTATACATGTCGGTGTGCACTTATTCCTTTTATACCTATTAAAACTGAAATGCAAATGACATTGACAATATCTCATATAATTTGAATAACAACCAACCAAGGGTTATTACGCTTCTTAGATAATTTCCTTTCTCTGCGTATAGCTGTCTCAGGGCCTCATTCCTATCACGCAGGTTTGTGCTCGCGTATCGTTTCATATGTTATTTTCCTGTCATGCCACATATCATGTGACGTGAAGAGACTGCGCGGGATTGACTTCCGCTTGCAATTGAGACACGCGCACGGATCCAAGCCTGCGTGACAAGAAAAAGGCCCTTAGAAATAGAATATAGCTGTTCTAATTTTCACATTATAGTAGTAATTTTGTAGTTTTAAGTAAATTTATTGTAACAAAGAGAATAGATAATTAAAAATATTTCGTTAATATTTATATTCGTTTGTACAGTTGCACGAAGATTTATTTCACGATAGTAAAATATTACCGTCTAAAAGCTGTTATATTATAATAGTTATAATAATTTGCTTCAAATATTCAATTACGTATTATCTCTATCCAGAAAATTAATCAATAAATTTTAATTAAACATTGTATTTTATTCGCTTTTATGCGGTCTAATATTCCTTTCCTAATCTTATTTTTAGAAAACAAGTATGAGTATGTATTATTACGCTTAACATATAATAATTACAAGTAAGATCTTGTACCTATGGCTCAACTAGGAAAGGTACCATCGCCACACCCATTTCAATAGTAAAGCGAAAGTAAAACGATATAAGGTGACTCTTAGTTCTCATGAGTGGAAATGTATCTGTAATTGAATGCCGATAGACTCGCTGTTCTATTTATTTATTTATTCATTTATTCTTTCATTAATTAATTAATTTATTCATTCATTTATATAGAGTTAGTTACAAATTTCAATGGGCGGCGGGAACCGCTTACCATCACATCGAATGCATCGTTTATTACTTCAAATATATAAAGGGCTACATGCTCGCAATTTAAAGCAAAAATACTAAAATGGGAGGCCAACCCATCCGATATTGCAGCACTAGTCAATTTTTTAAATTAAAAACATAACTACAGAGCTTTTATCTAACGTTAAGGGACTGCTCACAGATGGCATTAGTATTGATAACATATGTGATTAAACTTCTAACGCTTTTTATGAAAACCCAATTTGCACACACCATAACAATCACTTTAGAAAACGTCAGTTCCAATTCTGTTGCTATAACAGATATGTTATTGATTCCAGCAGATAGCAGAAAACCACAAACTATCTGCCGTCGTGTATTGTTGTAAATTATATTGGACATATAAAAACCGAGTCCTAAGAGCGAAAACACCAGAGATTTTCACCAAAAGTGCCTCCACTAACCAAATTGAGACTCCATACTCGTCCTACGCCCAATATACATATTTTTCCCGTCATAATGAATCATAAGATGTGCCGAAAATTTATGGGTTTCATAATAGCCACTGGAGAGTTCCACTATCCACTTCCTAACTCCATCATCAGCTTTTGTCGTTGAAACTACATAGGGATACAATGTTTCAATACGACAGTAGATTGGGAGCAAGATTTGTTTATATTGTCTGTTAGTTACTGGTGAAGCTAACCCAGAATTTGGAGAGCGCACAAGCGCGCGCCTCAATAAAACACGTTAAAATCAGAATATTAATTCAAAGTATATAATGGTTTCTTATATACACAACTAAAATGTATAAGTACTATCAATGTCTCGTTTCAAGCATTTTTATAGCCATCATCTTAAATGGAACGATGTCAAAGTTAAATCTCTTGTGATCGACCGATAGCGTGAGTTCAACAGCGATTGACGAAAGATAGCGCCTCGTCTCATATCTAGAGCTTTTATGAAATATCATATGAAAGCTCATTCGAATGTAAGAGATTAATGGACATTATAATAAGAATTTACATCGTTATGAGATTCTATACATTTTTTATAATATACGTGTAGCAGACGAGTGTCCAGTTCACCTGATGGTAAGTGGCTACTGCCACCCATGGATATCTGTAACCAAACCCAGATAGATTTAGATATTCCTACCTGAGGTCTGCCACAGATGCGCTGTTGACCTTGTGGACCAAGCTGGAACGGCTCGGAAAAGTATGTCTCCATGACCACACTCTTCAAACTAGAAAGTAGCAGTGCTTCACACTGCTGCTACTAGGCAGAAATAGGCTTGGCGGTGGTGTCACCGCACATAGCTTACTACCGCGTTATATGTTATGGGTAAGTGTTACTTATATTTCACTCAATGCATTGAAACTTGGCAGAATCAGTATAGTTTGACCGGATAGGTACCACCGCCACTATACCTGTAGTTCCGGGACAAGAATAGGGCTACGGTATCCCCTGCCTGTCGTAAGAGGCGACTAAAAGGGGGCTTCTGGGGTCGTGGGTGGCAAGAGTGGGAGCCACATAACCCTGTGTCGCTCTCACGGCATCGGGTACCTTTTGAAGGTTTTCCCCTCGTGAACAAAAAAAGAAAAAAAAAGGTACCACCGCCACACCTATGTCTAGCGTAAAGCAGGTTGATGTGGACCCTGGCTTACATGTGGGGCGACCATCTTAAGCCTCAGAAGTGGCAACATTTCTGTGATCTGCATTAGGTGAAGCCTTACATGCCATTGATTACCCATAGATGTTCATGAGCGGCAGTGACCACCATCAGTATCATCAAGTTGCCGTACTGCAGTTTTCTACTTCCATTTAAAAAAATATATTATATTTATTATATAAATACTTCGTACTGAAATAAACCTCAAAGGCCTGAATTATAGAAACAGTAAGTTTTCAGTATTCGCTCTGAATGATGAGCCTAATGAAGCCTGCGTGATTGCATACATCGTTTTTATGCAAATATATACGAAACGTGCTGTTCCGTTTTGAACAACACTTTATGTAGATTGTATGACACATACATGTATGACATTTATAGAACGTATTTATATATCATGACTTTTGAGTTATTTGCAACCATGATATTATTATAATATCATCATCATCATTATCATCATCAACCTATTACTGTCTCACTGCCGGGCACTTTTCCTTCCTCTTTCTTCCTTAGGCATAATAATAATGCAGCAATATAACATGATGGTAAAACACCTAAAAGGTCCGAAAGAAACCTTCGTGGTTTGATTCCAGTGTCACCGCTACGCTTATTTCTGTTCATTAACAACACAAAACTTAGGTTTGATTTGAAGAATGTGACTCTTCCACAGGGCGTTCTAATGTAGCCTTCAAAGGTAGGAAACATTTATGGTCAATTTGAGGTAGGACACAACTCCTACCTGGTTTTGAATATTAATGTACATTGGCGGTAGGTGACACTTACCATTAAGTAGACTGCCGTAGAACGTTTCAGGTCTTATTTCTTGTCAAATAGATGGTGAAATCTAAGGATTTCTGTACTTGATTTTGTGTGAAGGGAATCCTCCTTGTCACTACTTTTGTTCTTTAGATTAGCTTCAAATTAAATAAATGTGTGCGTTTTCGCAATGACCAAAATTTGAGTGGTCAAGATTTCTAATAGGCATTAGTTCGCCCTCCCTGATACCTAGGTCTACAGTAAAGAATAAAAAACAATAAAGCTTTATCATTATTATTCATCTGGCACAATGTGCATATAGTATGCTTTGATATTTTGTTTGAGAGGCATTTTTTGTTTGATCGGAGTCCTTAGTCCATTAAACAAAAGATCTGCTCCAAAGATCTTTCAATTACACGTCTGAGTTGTCATCAATTCACTGTCAAGATAATAAAAACATAAGAAGATCAAACTCAATTTATTTTACTGACTGGATTTTTGTTATCTCGTCGTTTGATTGAATATGTTCAAAAATAAACGTTTCAACGTATGGAAGTTTATATTTCTTTTCACATTTCTCGCAGCAAAGAAAATGTATTCATATATACAGTACAAATAACTGATTTTAATTTTAAAATAGCTGCAGTGTGCGTGTTGTGTATGACAACGAAATTAATATTTATTGAAAATGAGAAAAATAGAGATCCCATGACATACTCGTAATGTTATTGATAATTCGGTCAAGTTAGACAATTGAAATAGCAAAAATTCCGGGCAAGCTGAATTTTCGTAGAGACCTTGGGTTTACCATTACAAATAAAGTGTCAAAAGTCCCCATCGATCCGACGTGTGCGTCGGCAATTATTCGGGGTCAAACGTCAAAATTTTTAGTTTTTTGGATTTTTGCTCAAAAACGGTAAGTTTTATCAAAAAATATCTCAGGCCAAAGTTGTAGCTATTGAAATTCTCTATAAAATGGTGCTTATATTTTTTTCTCTAAAACTAATAATTATTCAGATATTGCGCTTGTAAGTATTACGTTTTACATGATATCCACCCCACCTGTGAAATAGCGTACTTAGCGGGGTTTTTAACATGGTTTCCCTGGGGGGACTACTCCAAGAACCTTTAAGATGCTCTTTTCAGGGACAATGCTTATTTAATAGTATGAAGATTATTGATATTGGTTATTGAGTTCAACTGTCATTCTAATTTTTTGTTACTTTAATCTGATTTATACTCTACATATTCAACTTCAACAATCACGTTTTCTTCTATTTCTTTTTCTTATTCTTTCTTCATCTTTTTCTTCCTCTTGCTGTATGTTTAGAAATTGTTTAAATGGACCTCTCTTGTATTTAATTAAACATTTGAGCAAGATAGACCTTGGCAATTGGTAGACGCTGAAAACACTGTAACCCTACTTTTCTACTGCCACATTTGGCACTACGACCTTTTTTGCAATTGCAAAAAATAGTGTTAAAAAGTTTTTCTCGAGTGGGGGTCAGTAAAGTTTGAATCGATTCCAAAGTACTAATTTATAACCCCAGTCTTCAGGGTTCAGTTGATTGCCTTGCCATGTCTGACCTGATACAAGTGTTGAATAGCAGCTACCGATGTTGGCGAAGGAAAAGATAGTTATACTTGCTTTTTGTTTTATTTCACAAATGTTAAATGTCTGTACTTATCTACGCATAGATATATCTATGTATCTACGCAATTATTTTTTGGAGCTCCATAAATAGCAAGAAGAAGCCGAATTCCCTTCGTAATTTGATTGTTGCTTGCGGTGAAGAAACAATTCTTCAGTTCTTCGGCGTGTACCAATTACCAAGGTCTATCTTGCTCAAATGGTCCATTAAATACAAGAGAGGATGACATAGAAGACAAGAGAAGATGACATAGATACAAGAGAGGATGATTTTGATGACAGAGAGAACTGATTCATCTTCGTATGAACAATTTCTAGACATTCAGTAAGAGGAGGAAGAAGAAGACGAAAAATAAATCGAAGAAAACATGATTATTTAAGTGGAGTATGAATCAGATTTTTTGAATGTGATAGAACCCTTGGTGGTTCAACTCCGGCGGCACCACCACCACACCTAGTTCTGCCTCATAACAGCAGTGTTAAGCACTACTGTGTTCTGGTTTGAAACGTGTGGTAAGGGAGACATACTTTTCCGAGACGTACCAACTTAGTTAGTCCTCAGGGGTAGCGGCGCATTTGTGACCGACTTTAGGTAGGAATATCTAATCCTATCTGGGGTTAATTATACATATCTATGGGCGGCAGTAGCCACTTACCATAAGGTGGACTGCATGCTTGTCTGCTACTCCAATATTATAAAAAAATATATTAAAGTAACATAAAAATTAGAACGACAGTTGAACTCAATAACCAATATCAATATTCTTCATACTATTAAATAAGTATTGTTGCTGGAAATAACATCATAAAGGTTCGTGGAATAGTCCTCCCAGGGAAACCACGTTAAAAAACGCGCTGAGTATCCTATATCACAGGTGGTGTGGAAATATGTGCATATCGTGTAAAACGTACTCGTAATTCTAACAAGCGCAATATCTGAATAATGATAGGTTTTAGAGAAAAAAAGATATAAGGACTATTTTGTAGAGAATTTTAAGAGCTACAACTTGGTCCTAGGTACTTTTTCGATAAAACTTACCGTTTTCGGGAAAAATTCAAAGAACCTAAAATTTTGACATTTGACCTCGAATAACTGCCGACGCACACTTCGGATCGATGGGGACTTTTGACACTTTATTTGTAATGGTAAACCCAAGGTCTCTACAAAAAAATTGGCTTTCCCGGAATTTTATCTATTTGACCACTATTTTTGTGTCTAACTTGACCGGGCTATGAATCTTTTCGTATTTAGCAGTGACCAATTACTTAATAACTTTACTTGCGGCAGTTTCTTATAAATAAATGGAAATATAACAGGAACATATTGATACTAAGTATTTTTCATGTATAAATCGTGAATATTTTCGTTAAATGATAGAGCTCATTAAAAATTCACGAACTTTGTTTGCTTATATATAATTTGGTTATATTTTAATAAAAATCCTGTCCATTAATGTAGCGATTTTTGGATAATAACCCAAATAGACATACAAAAAATAAGAGAAATGTCCAAAAGGTCCCGATTCATTAACTATGGTAATAAATCAGTAATAAATAAAATAAATCCAATGATATATCTAATTTATTGGTAAACATATCCACATTCAATCGTTTGACTAGACATTAAAGGTACTCACCACCTGAATATTATATTTGGAAGTACCTATATTTAATTGAAATATTTTTGATACAATTAACACTAAGATAAGGTACCTTGAAAAACTTACGAGTTCACACTTAAGCAAATTTGCTATTTCGACATACATAATGTTTTACTAATACTATATTTCTCGACTTAACTATTTCATAATTAATATCCTACTTAATAAACGTTAAATAAAACTTTATAACTATTGAAAACCTGTTACAATACTATAAGGTACATGTAAAAATAAAACAATAAATTAAAGTAAATTTGTGATAAAATATTGAGTTACAGACAGTAGTTTAGTTCCAACATTTTTTGCCGCGGTTCTATGTGTTACAGATTAGATATATTATACGTCATTGATTCCACAGATTAAATCAGCGTGCTCTATATTGTCTACAGAGAGCGGTGCGAAAGCCACGGTGACGGAGTTCTGGAACCGACCGCTGGAAACCAGTCGGACCACGGTGTTCTCGCAACCGATGAACATGGGACGACGCCCTGGAAACAAAAATATAATTACCAGGGTTGCATTATACTTCTTCTACCTGTTGCCACCTTTTCACAAGTCCCGATGTTGTAATTGTAATATACAACAACATAAATAACTTACGTGTGCAGTATGGTAATTATATAATTATCTATCACTGCCAAAGTAAAGATTACTCACTCCTAACAAGAAAATGTACCCAGTTTTGAGAATTGAAATAGTTGCGTAAAAAAGTTTTACCACGTCTCCGTGCTAAAATGTCCCTAAAATATGTGAAATAATTATTTATTTATTATGTAAATTACGCAGTATTAGTTATTTATTCGTAAATTTTCTCTATAAATGTTTTTATTTATCAAGAATTCAAAAAAAGAACTTACTAATAAGCCGTTTGTGGCTTCATTCCATTTCAAGACGGCGAAGTATCTTTACTAATCTATGATCACTGCTTAGACCGTGGAGTGGGCTTAACAATGATAGTGATAGTTGGAACTTGGCCTCTCAATCGAGGAACCGAGGCTCGCAACTGAGGCACACAACTCTGAATTTCGAAAATTATGAGCGTATTAAAAATTACATATCACTTGCTTTAACAGGGTAGTAAAACATCGCGAGGGAACATGTATAATATCTGGCACATCGTTAAACATGTTCTCAAAAATGAAAGTGAATACTATTAATCCACACTTGGCCATCACGGTAGACTACGGCCTGATTCTTCTCTTTCCTAGAGGAGTCCTATATTCAGCAGTGGGACAGTAAAGGCTTAATGATGTCCGAACCCTGACCTGACCTCTTCTCCTCGGTAGAGGCGTGGAAAAATAGGAGGACCAATACCGACTCCCGGGTGGTTCCAATCCCTTACCATGAGTTTTCAAAACGTCCCACAATTTTACGTTACATTTACTCAATCCATTATTCTGTTCCGTTTGCTTAGTACACTGAGTAAACGTAACAATAAGTAAGTGCTCAAGTCTTTTTGTCTACCTCACATGTTCGCAAAAAAGAGAGACAAAACACACGTTACTGATATTATAGTTTTGATACAATCCGCTAGGGGCGCTGATTGGAAATTTTATGGGCAAATATTACGTAAACAAATACCAAAACAGTCATATTTGTCAAACCATAAAAACTCATGGTAAGGGTACTGACTACGCCACTGCTACGTGATATTGGCTCTTTGCATATCAGTCCGATCGCCGAGACGCTGATACAAAGTAACTCAAGTATTTAAGTGTCGGGACCTATACAGGGGTGTACGTCGTAATAGACGCAATAACGTCTAAAAATATCATAACTTAGGTCAATGAAGTCTTAAAATATCACCACTTAGATTATTGATGTACATTTTTACCGTATTGTCACCTTTTCTTTTGTAAAGAATTTTGCTGTTTCTTAGTCAATAATACTGCACACTAGCCTTTTATTTAGCCTAGCTTGCCTAGTTCGTATGTATGTGAGGGTAAAATGTTGCAGATTTTAAACCAGAACCCTACCCGATTAAGCTAAAATTTTGCATACACGTTTGGATGGAAATATATAATTAGATTTAAAAGGTTTTTTAAAATTAATGTATACTAATTTAATGTATAATTTGTCCATTAGAAAAGTTTAGTAAATTATAACGGAAATATGTTATGTAGGAAGGTAGCGAATTATAAAAACAAGTTATTTTTACTAAGGGATATTTACATGAAATAATAATGAAAAGACGAAAGGTATACTGATATAAAATAGTAATGGAAGGAATGTAATAGTCCGTATAATATTTTAGGTGGACGCCTGAATGATAAACTATCTCATTTATACCCCGAATATATGTCCCATAGAATTGCTAGCTGATCACATTTGTTATAAAGAAAATTACTGCAAGTATGTTATCTAAGGCTTTATTCACATTCTGTAGGCCCGACAGTTTTACTAGTGTAGCAGTGATAGCCTAGTGGTTAAGAAACTCGGCCTCTCGATCGAGGGGTCCAAGGTTCAAATCCCGAGCACCTTTGATTTTTCAAAAGTTATTAGAAATTTATGATTATTTGCTTAGAACGGTAAAGGGGCCCTAGGTGTCGGCTTATTCATTGGACCAGACGAGATAAAATCTTCGCTGCTAATACTTTTCCTTTGTGAAACATAAAGTTAACCCAAGCACGTACGTACCATAGCTACGTATGTACGCTACTACGTACGTATTTGGACACATTAAGTAAATGTATATTATGCAATAAATATTATATAAAAGTTATAGTGTTCTAACGACAAAAAGTATGCATACAGTTAATTATATTGAATTAATATAATTATATGATGATATTAAAATAATATTTATCTTTCAATATCAAATATAAAAACACTCAATTTTATGTTTCAAAGCAATTTTTTTCATGATCAATGCTTGAGACTTCATACAACTGGGAAATTTAAATTTGTATCAACAAAAATATAGACTTTAGAAACAGACTACTATTCAGCAAGATACTAGCTTTTTCATCGCATATACCCACCTATATTTCCTGATCAATCACCAATTAACACTTCAATCTTATTTTAATTAATCGTGTGGAAAAGAAAATGCACTAAAAGCGCCCATATACTGCAACACTGATTTATGTACTTTTTAAATTGCACGTTGGTCTCATATACGTAGTGGTAATAATAAATCGACTTTTGAGATGTTATTTCTTCGATGTTACCTTACTACACCTAAGGTTGCTATTCTATTCAGTAATATATAGTATACTAGAATATGTTAGTCTATCGCAGTACATTATATACAAATAATAATAATATAGCACGCAAGATACTATATTTTTATTGCTTATTAAATTAATTAACATATTCTGACTTCATACAACCCCCCTTACAAGGTAAGGCGTAGTGTTACTGTTTTCTATAAGCATGTCGGCAAAAAAAAAAGAAAGAATGTCGTTTTGGTAGAATATATAATATGAGTTGGAAGTAGGCGAAAAAAGAATACTCTGAAAAATAAAATCTTAAAAAAAATATAAGTACTATTTTTTCATGGATTTTCTCAAAGCAATATATACGTACCCATTTTTCAAGTTTAAATAAATATATTTTTCTCAAAAAAATAAAATGGTTGCAACCCTAACTGCACCTTTTAATTTAGCCGTACTTAATTTCCCTCTACCATTTATTTCTCCAAGCTACAAAGCTTCAATACCTGTCCGATACAGGCTAAGTAACACAAACTTAGCCGAGCGTTACTAAGGGTAAAGAGTAATTACCTTCATTAGAGTCCAGTCCACACACGTTGTTCAGGACCTCCATTTTGGTGTGATCGAGCCCGTTAGCGCCCCCAATGTCCACGTAATCGGCCAGCCCGCGCTTTGTGCACTGAACAAACAGACCATAGATTAGTAAAGATACTTCGCCGCCTTGAAATTGAATGAAGCCACGAAGTTCTTTTTTTGAATTTTTGACAAATAAAAACATTTCTAGAGAAAATCTTCGAATAAATAAGTAATACTGCGTAAGTTATATAATAAATAAATAATTATTTCAAATATTTTAGGGACATTTTAGCATGGAGACGTGGCAAAACTTTTTTACGCAACTATTTCAATTGTCGAAACTGGTTACGTTTTCTTGTTAGGAGTTTTACTAATCTATGAAACAAACAGACAATTTATAAATAAATCTTTGAAGTACTAAAATATATTTCTACTCCAAATTTAAAATGATATAATTAAACCTATATATTAAAAGACAATCGAAGTTTTTCATGTTTTCCGAAAAGAGATTGATTGTCACACTCATTTCTGTTTATAACAGTAGGATTACATTGTCCATGGTAATATAGGGATGGTGTGAATTTCACCATGTACACACCATTTATTATATTATAAACATTACGTTTGGTTATATCAAATTTAGACTTCTAATTAAATGGGGTGTAATAAGAGCCTACAGAAAAGCATGTCGCAAAAAAATGCACCGGTGAGCGCTACGGCAGCGCATGCCATTACTGCGACATTTTTTTTAAACAAATATCGAAATACGCAGAACATTGCACGACGTGCGTTGCACCGATCGGCGTCGTTGTATTTGCAGCCGCTACGCTTTTGTGGAAATCAGCCCTTATAACTAACAGCCAATATATAATCATTATTATTATATGAAGTCGAAGGCCTTAAGGTCTTGTTTGTTGTTAGTAAGTTACTTGCTTATGCAGTCATTGTTTGGATACAAAGCTTGCGAAACTAAAACAATGGACCAAATATGGGATTACCATTCAATTAACCCTATCCTCCAAGAACAATCAACAGAACCGTTCGTAAAACAATTACAAAATCACTTTTTAGGATTCCGTACCCAAAGGGTAAAAACGGAACCCTATAACTAAGCCTCCGTTGTCTGACCGTGGGTCCGTCTGTCTATCTGTCTGTCCGCCTGTCTCTATCTATTGAACCGTAAAATATAGACTTGAAATGTTTACCATGTATATGTATATAACGTTAGCCGCTATGACATCAAATACTTGAAAATGAATATAAAAGGGGGTCCAAATACAAGAAATCCACGGCCCAGACGTTGCCACTAACGCCATCTGTGTTCATATATTATAAGTTGTCAGTATCACACATCGGTAGTATACAGAACTTCCAATAGATGGCGTTACTTGTTACATTTATATTGACACGGTGTCTATTTCATACAACTAACATTGCGAGAAAGAATAAAATAAAATAATATAAGTTTATTAATCCATTTTTTAATTAGATATATTATTACAACTCAATGCAAAATTATTTTTATCTATACTAATATTATAAAGAGGTAAACTTTGTTTGATTGTAATGAATAGGCTCAAAAACTACTAGACCGATTTTAAAAATTGTTCCACCATTCGAAAGCTACATTATCCACGAGTAACATAGGCCATATTTTATATGAAATATTTTTCATAAATAGATTTTGAGGCAGTACAAAGTTTGCAGCTAGTATGTTATAAAAATAATGAACAATTAGTGGTACGGAACCGTCCACATAAGTTCAACTCGTACTTGGTCAATTATTTTCGTACCGTGAGTTTGTTTATATTCCTTTCAATGTGATATAATTGTACGAGAACATTCAATACGTCCTAAGTAAACAGGGTGTTTCATTGACCTGAACAAACACAATTTATTTATTAATTTGATTTGTTAAGAACAACAATGATAATAAACCTTTTTTCGACACACGAATATACAGTACACACAATGTTATTATTTATTGGCGAGTTGGAATATTTATTAAATATAGTCGGTTTATTATGTTCGGTTTTATTAAAGAAATTATTGACAGATTCAAACAGATCAGTGAACAATTTGTCAAGTGAACAAGTAGTGGAACAGCAAAGTTATTGTCAAGGAAAGAGAGAATGTGAATAATTAATCGAAGTTTTAGTTCAACGAAAATAATACGTAGGCACTCGGTTATTTATCCTGGAGAAAAAGACACCCTGTTGGATATTACTTGTAATAAAATTATAGACTGAATCCTTATATTATAAATCCGAAAGTAACTCTATCTGTCTGTCTGTCTCTTCTTCACGCCTAACTCACTGAACCGATTTTCATGATTTTTGAAAGGACATAGGATAGTTTTTATCCCGGAAATCCCACGGGAACTAGGAATGGCGAACTAAGAATCGATCTTTTGTACATAAAAATCGATATGAGTAAGGATGAATCGTAAACTATGCATTTGATCAAGTGATGATCTTTAACAAAGTTGTTGTCCATGAGTCCACGAAGGTTTCAGAGTTGGTACGATCCAGATGGCGCCACTGTCATTCCAATGAAGGTACGAATTTTGAGTTTTATGTATGTTAGTATGTCATAATATTGTCTGTTTAAACGCGAGCAAAGCTGCGGGCAAGAACTAGTTTGATATAATTTTAAATTTCAACACATTAATGAGGTCGACATTTTTGAATAGGAATTCGGTCCTTATTTTACGTAAGTGTTTTAGTGAGAATACTATTGCGCCTTATACGTTGTAACTACCCCAACAACTTAAATTGAGTTGTACAGGTGCACTGTACTGCTTTGAAGCTTCAAAATGAACGTTTAATTTGTTATAATAATTAATAGCAATCATTCACCCACAAATTGACTGCTTGCGGAAACTTGACATATTTACGGTTCAGAGCTAAATTATACTCGTATGTAATTTATGCTTGAAATCATTTCAGAGGTTAACCGACGTGATGTCAACCACATCTTGTGTTGTGTTTGATCCTCATCAAACATATTCAATCAAACAATTTCCTTGTTAGCACTACAGATTTTGCAATAATTGTATGAATGTAAGTAGGGTACTAGGTTATCGTCTTTATCTTTACAGCCTGATTACAATTTATTAGGAAGATTTTGACAAGCTTAAAAATATAGTAGGTACTTAATACATTCTTATTGAAACCGGCTAATTGCGAGTCGAACTTGTTTTTTTATTGAACTTATGTTGTTATAGCACTGTCGCTATAAGAACAGAAGTTCAAGAAAAAAAACGATACACATCTGTATGTGTATGAGCAGAAAATGTGTCTTTCTTTTACGGTCCAAGTTACAAAGCACAACAGATAGGCGGAAAGACAGCGGAGGCTTAGTAATAGGGTTTCGTTATTACCTCTGGGTACGTAATCCTAAAAATAGTTAAGATGACTTTATTAACATGAAGTTGGAGCTTTGAAAGCCACTTTCGTAAATATAGGTACACAAATTGTCAGGGGTTCAGAAAAGGCCATACGGTACCTTTTATACGAAAAAGTACCGTTCGCGAGAAATAGATAAAAACTGAGCGAAACCGCGGGTAAAAGCTAGTATTTAATGAAGTTAGGAATCATTGAAATTATTTATAGTCCTCTATTTACAACATCAATCAATGTTAATACAGGAGTAATAAGGAAGTCTGTAATATCTTGAATCATGTTTCACAACGTGTAGACAAATATATTTCTTTCAATTCATAGGAATGGAATTATAATGTATAACTATAATTATCCGAATACGTGAAGGTGGTAGAACCCTTTGTGGTTCGACTCCGGGGGCACCACCGCCACACCTATTTCTACCTAATAACAGCAGTGTTAGGCGCTGCTGTGTTCCGGTTTGAAGGGTGTGGTAAGGGAGACAGACTTTTCCGAGGCGTTCCAGCTTAGTCCTCAGGGGTAGCGGCGCATCAGTTGCCGACCTCAGATAGGAATATCTAATCCTATCTGGGGTTGATTACAGATGTCCATGGGCGGCAGTAGCCACTTACGATCGGGTGGACTGCATGCTCGTCTGCTACTCCTATATTACAAAAAAAAAAAAAATTAGTTACATCTTTGACACGTTTAAGATTAACTAACTAAAACTACGGTTGTCTTAAAGCTAAGTACTAATTCAATAAAAAACGTGTGCCTACTTAAAATTGTGGAAACAAGCAGTTTGTTATCTATTTTTATAGACAGTCGACTTTGGTCTTATCTGATCCTAACACGCGATGAAAATATGTAAAGATCTTTAGATATTTACATCTCTACTAAATTATTTGATATGATTTACTCTTTTTATCATAGCTATATGGTATTTCCATCCATGCATTTCATCAATCGGCCTTTTGTAGTATACTGTTGATATAGGGCCTCTAATAATTTTCGTAATCCTACTCAGTCTTATGCCTTCTAAATTTGACGGTTTGCCATCCTCTTCTTCAGGTAATTGGTCAACAGAAACGTTTGCTATTCGAGGACCGTTCTTTTCCACTAGTTCTCGTAACGACGTAGCTGACCAATTTCCACTTCAGCTTGCTAATTCTGAGAGCGATGTCCGTAAGCTTAGATCATCTACGGATTTCAACGTTGCGAATCAAGTCTCATAGCAGAACACCGAACAGTACTCTCTCCGCACACTGAGCGACTCTGAGCTTGAGCCTAAACCTACAGTAAAGGATCACGTTTCGGCGCGATAATCCATTACTAGCAACAACAACTGGAAATTTGATTCACTTACAGTTATACAGTTTGAAAAGTCTGACGTACTTACATAGTATAGTCCGCGTAAAACTGGCAGTCCGCTCCGAATATAGAAATGAATCGCGTCGCCATAGCAAATTCTATGACTACACCTGCTCGCAACAACTTCTAAACGGACTAGCAGTTTGGCGCGGACACAAAATTAAACTTTACTACTTACGTGGTATATAGTCCCAGTTTCAATTTCGAGTAAGTTGCCCCTTTTTACGGATTGTCCCACGTTGAGGTCCAAGATGCGGACCGTCGCTGGTGACACCGCCATTACCGAGCAGTTGCCGGTCTCGCCGTGGTTACGCACCGTGTACACGCCTTCAGAGCCAAATAACAGTAGATTACATGCTGTAAATACAAATTTAGGTTATTCCTACAAATCACACCAGGTATTACAAATTTGATTGAAAACCCTTCGTGATTTAATTCGGGGGACACTACCACCAAATCTATTTTTACTTTAAAACAGATTTGTCAAATGTGTTCGAGTCCACAAGGTTTTAAAAAAACATACGAGGTCTTCCAACTTTCCTTAGAAGTAGCAAGGCATTTTTGGCCGAACTTAGGTGTTTGTCCACCGCCACTGTCACCGAGCCGATAACGATAATTAATCGTCATTAGCATTAGAAGTAGCAGCACATACATTTACTATAGTCGCTTGTCCACCGCACCTCCGTCATCCGAGCACCGTCATCCCGGCCGCCGATATTCCGAGTGGATCGGCGTTACCGCTAAATCGGCACCGAGATTTCGACGGGCCGATGTGCCGGCAATATAAAACACGTTGGAACTTGTCCTTACACTGCCGTCACACGCGTGACAGCAGGAACAAAATAAACAGCTGATATCGGTCGCGGTGGACAAACTATCGACGTCACGACATATTAAAATCGGCCCCAATTTAAATTCGTTCTCGGTGACGGTGCAGTGGACAAACAACCTTAGACTTCAATCTTACTTGATGTTGCAGATGTCAATAGATACTAGAAGCAACTGATCATAACGTGAACTACATTCTCGTAGCAAGTAGCTCTCGGACATGCAGTTTGAGTGGAGTTAAGTGGTGACTGCAGTTAATGGACATCTGTAACGCTTTTTAAAGAGCAGTAGTTACTTGCAGTCGATCACAAATGGTTTTATCCTCGTAAAAACGAAACTAAAACAACTTATATAATTAAGACCATTGTAAAATTCATTACATCAATAAATCAAAAATAATTTTACCACCTTACTAATTTCATTGAAAACAATTTATTTAGAAGTCTTTGTCCTATTTATATCTCATTATTATAATCAAATGACTATAGATACATTCATAAATGTTAGGACCTACACAATAGGTCCGAGAATAAACCAATGCTAGGACCTTTAGTAAAATAGGCAATGTGAAGATCACTTATTTATTGAGAAAATTGACCTTGTAGGCATGGTATTATTGTCTTTATGAAAATATCGAATTTATGTTTTGTTATTTAATTTTTATACTTTAAAATTTTGTTTTTGTCGATTATATGTATTATAATTGTTTTTCAACATACACTTTTTTCGATTTTATTTCAGAAATCCAAAACGAATGAATATTTTGAATTTTTGGATTTCTTTTATTTTATTTTATTTTTGGATTTATTTACTGATATATTTAAGTCGTTCATATATTTCAACTATGGAAGGCTTTTAAGGTGTGAGGTCCGAGAGGATTTGTAAAACTGGTCATCAGTCTATTGAATACCGTTTATAATTAAAAACACTTTTGCCTTTTGAATGAAACAGTCCTTACGTCTAGCGTTCCTCAAATGGCGAACAGTGACTGAAAAGCCCTTCCCTCTAGCAGGTACTCTGTACTGTATCAGGGCTGCGTTCTGTCTGGACACGAGTTTACGTTGCGGCCTCTGATCACAGGACTCTACCACTCTGTCGTCATCCCAGGCGTCTGCTGGCCATACCTGGCCACTGAGCTCCCATCCATCGACCCACTGTAATAAAACGTATATATTACTATCTTCTATCTACACAATGTTATTTTTCAAGTATGTATAGATGGTCAAATCTGAAACTATAAGGAATGACGGAAATGCTCAAAAGAACTCTTTTGTCGTAAACTTACGAGATTGGTTTTGCTAAAAATTAAAAGTGCATTTAAAAAAAAATTCTCATGTCGAAAACCGAACAAGCAATTTTGAAAAAAAAATATATACACACAACTTGTATCTTGGAAAGTAATAATAACTGACAACCGAAACGAAGAGGCTCACTCTAAAATACCTTTTTTGTATACACTCCACATACAGTCAGAATTATTCCGTCAATACGATGATAAAAATAAATATCGATTAGGTCCTTGCCAAGAGCTCGTGAATAGAACGCATATTTTAATCCCCTATCGCAAAACGAGAAGTGCAGGCATTAAAAGCTGGTAGCCTTTGTATGATCGTACGTAAACTTTTCCGACAGTTGAAGCGATTTTAATACGTTTTGCTTTGATATCGGGCATTTAAGTAGAAATCGTTAAACCATTACTCCTAATGCTGGACACGTGTATCCTCTATGTACGAGAGGTTTAGGTTAGGTTAGGTTAGTTATATCCTCATTGGCTGTGCGGTTTCATATACATTTGAGAAATTTTTGTAAGATTTTACTTTTTGTAAAGGTATCCAGGTCTCCTCACGATGTTTTCGTTCAGCATTAAAGCACGAGATTATTAATTTCTAATAAGCACATACGAGTAAGTTAAAAAAATCAAAGGTCCTGGGATTTGAGGCTGACTTTCCAACAAACGCTAAAAACTTATATCTACCAATAGATCGGTTGCACTCATTTGCTACAGGATTCAAATCTATGAACGGTTCTACGACCATATAGTACACTGCCGCTAGTGCCACATTTTGAGTTGATATCTTTATTGTAACTAACTTAATATTACTTTAAACCTATCTTATATTATAATGCCTTAGCTCCACACTACACGAACGGTTGGATGAACTATCCTATATTAGTACATTTGTTACAGTGCTACCATAATTAATTTCCATAAAAATGCCTAATACTAGTAAAAACTTGAACTTACAGCGACCAAGCCGCCGTTCTCGCAGGGCACGTCTAGGTAGTTGAAGATGACCTGGATTCGCTTATCGGGCTCCGCTATCATGTAGATGCCGCAAACAGCCGGCTCGTCGGAGGGCGACTTGAAGAAGAACTCCCCCTCGTCAGATGTGACCAGAAAACAATCTACGACGAAACGGGTGATTGAAAAGTTAAATAGGTTTTTAAAATTAAAAATATATTTTTAAACAAAATGTTGTACAATTTTAATTGGTATAAAGGGATCAGTTAATAACAAAGAGATTGTATAGCTACAGATCACTCTAAAACTTTGAATTGTAATCAAATTAATGGACATAAACATAGTATATTTTTTTTTATAATTACAGAAATATCAGTTAAAAATGTCAAAAGTTTAGAGACATGATACTTATACAATATCTTGTGTATGTAGAATTTGTTTATACATTTTTTTAGAAGGTGGACTACACCAGTTGTGAGGATCTAGGTGACTTCATATTTAAATCAGCTAGCATCCATGCTCTTCCACAAATTTCTGCATGCAAATGCATCCGCGTCACGCTAGAAATTTGTGTGGCGATGGTACCCCGGTCCAACTAAATTAGTTCTACCACCATAACTAACCTTCAACAGGATCTATGATGCGATGAGCAGGAGGAGACAATCGGCGCTCTCTGGGGAACCATGATAACGCTGATGCAGTATTTTTCTGGCGTCCGCCTAATTCCTGGGAACAAATATAATCCTTTTTACTTTCTCTTATTATCGTAGTCGCACAACAGTATAACTTATTTTAAGATGTTATCCTAAAAATCAAAGTAGGCCACCAAATTATGGGAAATTATCTCTACATATAAATATTTGCAACATTAGTGAAGTGCCATATAATGACTGGGTTGTCTACAATGTTCCTTTAAGTATCGTATTATTTAACATTATATTAGTAACCGAATTTAGTTGTGGCGTTAAAACAGAAAAGAATTAAATTGCAATTATATCTGGTTGTGCGTAAAATTGCATCTATTATAATGTCCTCAAGTACAAAAACAATACGTAAAACCAATATTTTTTAAAAGTACCTATAAGTATAACAAATTAATTGGTTTGGCCTTATCTATAGCATATATCTATTAAACATTACACACTGAAATTTCCCTGCATCTTTTTCACTTACATTATGTGAGAACCTTAAATATTTAATACCAAGTACTTACGTTCAACAAATCCTTACCCTTACTTCTACACATCCTTACTAACGTTACATTTATTGTTTATTTATTCCTCTTTCTCGGCTCAACTAATTAATCTACGTGAAAGGCTGTTTGATGTCGTAGAGATAAACATACCTTTGAAAACTGTACAGGTTCCTAAGTTACGATAACAATTATTTATATCTATGTTTTATAGATGGTACAATTAAATAATCTTTTATTTATCCATTATTGTCCCAATGCTGGGCATGGATCTCCACTAAGAATGATTGAGATGATGTCTATATTTCATCACGGGCTCTAACTGAAGTTTGGTAAATTTCAATATCTGGACACGAATTTCGTCTAGCAATGAAAGCGGTGTAGTTCATATTCCATCACGTGGCATTTCTTCTACCTTCTACCTATCCTATAACTACTACCTATACTGGATAACCTCTCAGAGTGAGCTATACGTCATAATGTATATACACTGGCCGAATGCGGATTGATACATTTCATACACCTATGAGAATTACATATTTTAAAATAAGTTTCAGACGCATAGATTTCCACTCGTTCTTTTCCTTCACTATAAAAGCGTGTGAAATTATTTCTAATATTTACATAACTTTGTAATATTAGACGAGCATGTCTCGGATTTGAACCCTGGACTCCCAGGGCGACAATACGAAGTTAACATCACTAGGCGATCAATATTTTGAATGATTGGTGACGCGATGACGACAGGATAATATTAAAACATAACCAAGGAAGAATAATATCACAAATATTGATATACCCGGACAGAGCCAAGCAAAACTAGTTATTCTGAAAACATAATGTACGTCCCAGATGAAAACAGTTCTATTGAAATAGAAAGAGGTCATGTTTATTCAATTAAGATACTGGAAGATCCCTGGAAAGTCATTCGAATACATCCTAAGTAAGTTTAAGTGTAGTGCCTGTTCACACGTACACACACCGCACAACGCAACATCAGCCTGCGTGGGAAAAGTACGAAAATGCATAGTTTTAATCACATTGACTACATTTTGCCTTACAAATGAACAGTATGGACGATAGTGACCAGATCCCAAATTGTGAATGGTTGTCTACCTATCTTAGGTCTCAGATGGAATGTTATCTATCTTATTTCTCAGATGTGGCAACGCGTCTATAACCGGCTTCTGGTATATACTATACAAAGCACAACATTTAACAAAAGTGTTATTAGACAGGTAACACCGCCACAATAAGAATCGAACTGCAGAGGATTCTATCACATTCAGCATGCTCAAAAAACAATCAACACCGCATATGAGAGGCCAGCCATTGTCTCAAATACACATAGTAACCACAGAGCCGGATTTAGAAATCTAGAGGCCTTGGGGCAACATAGGAGTGGAGGCCCCTGGCCCAAATTATTTTCCGAATAAAATGAACAATTTTTTCAGTTGAGTTTTTCAATAAACATTTTATTGTGAAACGCAGGTAGATTCTTCTAGTATTCATGTTTGTACAAAGTACTGTAGATAAGGTAAAACAGCGAAAAAAAAATATCAAAGGAAAAGATATTTCTTTTTTTACTAGTGTTTACTAGTCAGAATTAAAAAAAAATCCGACGTCTCTAATGTGGATGCCCCTCTTTTGTGGAGCCCCGGGGCTGCCGCCTCGGTTGCCCCCCCTTAAATTCGGCCCTGGTAACCACAATGCTACTACGAGGCGTACCAGCGAATCCATTCAACGTAAGCGCAGCTTCCCGACATTTTGTCGCTGTGTAGCGTTTGTGGTACGTGTGAATAGTCATTAAGTAGGTTCGAGTGTAACGCGTGCCTAGAGGAACATTAATGTCACTAAGCATTACGACCGTAAAAAATATTTATCGGTTCCTATAAAAAGATAAGTACCTAGTAATCAACTTCACGAGTTAAATTGAAAAATAACACGATTATTGTGGATGGTAGGAGATTTCCTGATTACCTTTCAATACGGTTCTCGTTACTTGGATTTAGTCTTTTTATATTTTTATTCTTAGTCTTTCATTTTATTTTTGTCTTCCGTTTTTATATGACTGCCGAAGGTAATGTTTTTCGAGTGCATGAGAGATGTATATCTTATTCTGTAGCATGCCCTACAGCCTTTTTGACGGATTTTAACAAATAAGGTGTCATTGAGTACCTTTATGTTGTGACAATGGCTATATTTTCAGGTAGTCGGTACCCTTAGTATGAGCTTTTACGTTTTTACAAAAATTGATTGTTTTGTATTTGTTCACGCATTCCCCATACATTTCCAATTAGTTCTAATATAGTCCGCTAGAGGCACTGATTGGAAATGTATGGGAAAATACGTAAACAAATACAAAATCAGTCAATTTGTAAAAACGTAAAAACTCACACTAAGGGTACAGGTTTTTTGTTTCTATAAATCCTACTTTTATTACTTTTTCATTAGAAATCCATAATTCCAATTGCGAATTCCTTAACGTTTTATTTGTCGTTGTTATTAAAAAATTAGTTTGTCTTCTAATATGTAAATAATTAAGATCTACGTTAAAACTTTCATGCATCTTAATTTAAATTCATGAAGTCTTGTCAAAGACTAAGCGTTATTAAGCATAATTTATCGTGTCAGGTAAATCTCTTAAGTAAATTTCATAATTAACTACAAATTAATATTCTGGTTACTTGTAAATTGACAAATACGTGTCAGATACAAACATTGAACGTGTCAGACATATTTTTCTATACAATACATGGACTGGTAGATATAAATAATATTGAATGAAATTTGAAATATACCGTGTCTACACATTGCTTGCTTGGCTCCTGAAAATTCAGGCTTCTAGCTTCATATGCAATGCAGTTACAGGGGGTCAAAAATGGGCCGAATTGCTTCGAGAAAAGGATGGTACGGCCGTGGCTCGACTTGGCGGAGGCACTGCCGTGCCTTCAGAAAATATATTGCCACATTCATTACTTTTAGCTACATATTACTTATGTAGCCTATATTACTAAGACATTGTCTGAAAGTAACAAAATTTCTCATCAATTACTCGTACACACAGTAACATTAAAAAGTAATTTTTGTCACATATCCAGCTCCCGTTATCATAAGAAGATCTATGGATACAATTTATAAGTCTCATCATAAGCCTTTAAAACAAAAACATTATCAAAATCAGTCTCATAGGGGTAGCGTAGTAAGGTGAGGTCCAGGACTTTTATATTAGTTATGGGGATAAATTAGGACGTTTATTAAGTTATGGAGCATTCTATTATAAACTAGATGACCCGGCAAACTTTGTACCGCTTCAAAATCTATTAATTAAACATATTTCATATAAAGTATAACCTATGTTACTCGTGGATAATGTAGCTTTCGAATGGTGAAAGAATTTTTAAAATCGGTCCAGTAGTTTTTGAGCCTATTCATTACAAACAAACAAAGTTTTCCTCTTTATAATATAATATTATATTATATATTATAGTGTAGACAAGTAAAGAAAGCATTGATCAAGTACTATTTATGGTATATATTAAACTGAAATTTATCTCTTACAGTCTTAATATAAACGCTCTCTTTTTACCCCCAGGCTGATCCCTTTGTACCATCCTATCTTGTAAAGTTAACTTCACAATTTTAATGAACTTAACATGTTCGTACAGTTATAAACACTGAAATCTAGAACTTTGCAAAAGTTCTTAGTAATTAGCGTTGGAAATATTTAATCTGGGTAAAAATTAAAAGCCACAAGTTTAAACTATGTACCTAGTAAGCTGGAAAATAAAAGTTTTTATGTCTTACATATTTTCTTATGTTCACGTGAATAAAATCAATGGTGTAATGTTATATAAAATAGAAGAAAATATTTTCATGTGGAATATCTATTGTCACGCCTTAGTTTTAAAATCAATTCGTATGGCGTGATACCAAACCACATGACGCTTTTTATGCCTTCATGATAACTCTCCGTTCTACTCTCAACATTTAGTAATGGACTTTACCTTTGAAAACTTTTTTTAAACTCTCACGTGTAGGCATAGATGTACAACCTTGTCATTGCGTGTAGGTATAAGTTTCATGATGTTTTGCTTCACTGTTCCAACAAGTGATTATTAATTTGTAACATTATTTTGAAAAATCAGCGGTGCGTGCTTAAGATTTGAACCTTGGACCACTGATTGAAAGATTTGTGTTTTACAACTGGTATGCAATTACAAACTCAAAATCATAAAAGTTCATAGTGTATTTTAGTGTGAAAACTACACTAAAAAAACAGAAAGTAAAAATTTTAGTGTGTAAACTACATTAAAAAAACAGTAAATAAAAATACACTTAGTTATACTTTATGATTTTTTGAACTATAACTACATCTTTTACCGTCGACTTTTCGCCCACCAACGCATTATTATCGCAGTATAAGGATCTACTTCTACTGTGTTATTATGCTTTCTCTCCAGATAACAGAGTTGACGCCGTTAAACATGTTATTTGAATGATCGTGTTTATTTGCACGGCCTTGAATTAGGTACTGTGTTCGAGCTTGAGTCTCGTTTACACAACCTTTAATTACGCTTCTTGTTATTGTTTTCTTGCACAACTTTAAACATGGTTAAAATATGCATGCGATTTACTTTGATGAATATTCCTGAATATATTAAATTTACTTTGGCAAGTGTTGAACTGGAAATGTTAACGAGACAGTGCTTTGGGGTTATCCAGAAATAAGATATTTTCTATGGCAATGTAACTTCTGATTAAAACTTAATACAATATGTAACAACCGAAATTGTAATTGCATAAAAGTAGTCTTAATTTTTTTTGCATTTTTTAACTATTAATGTATAACGTCTTTATGACAAAGAATCAAATAGATCAAAATATAAACTAGCAGAAAAAGTAATTACAATGAAAGGATTGTAGATATTTTTACTCGATCTAAAAACAGAGATAGAAAATGGAAGATTTGATTTTTTTTTCTTTTCTGAAAAGAGTCGTAACCCAGTCACGTTTGCTTTGGTAACTATTAGTATTGCATTAGTTAATAAAAATATAATCATCTTTTTTTTCTCTAAAATAAGTAAACTAAAAGTTTATATTTCATAAATGTGGTTCGACTTCGGCAGCTCCACCACACCTGTTTCTATCTAATAACAGCAGTGTTAGGCGCTGCTGTGTTTTGGTTTGAAGGGTGTGGTGTCCGAGGCGTTCCAGCTTAGTCCTCAGGGGTAGAGGCGCATCTGTGGCCGACCTCAGGTAGGAATATCTAATTAGGATTAGATAGATCTGGGATCTCCCAGATGGATCTCCCCAGATAGGTCTGGGGTTCATTACAGATGTCCATGGGCGGCAGTAGCCACTTACCATCAGATGGACTGCATGCTCGTCGGCTACTCCTATATTATAAAAAAAAAACATAGCTTTAAACTATTTCGTATTCTGTGGTAGCATACACATCCTATTTTGCTAGCAACTTACCGTAGAAGGAAAAGTTTTAATAGTCTGCCATAGGACGTTCCTTAACTTTAGGGTGACGTGAAACTGAAGTTAACTGGGACTTACATAATTGAATTCTATTGCGCTTGTATTGTCAAAAGTTTTAGTTGATGGTAAACACGAGGAAAAGAGTTTTGCACGCAACTTGCAACAGGCGTTGAATGGTATAGGTACCTAAATCGTTCATCATCATCAACCCATTATTGTCCCACTGCTGGCCATGGGTCTCCACTCAGAATGAGAAGGATTAGGCCATAGTCCACCGCGCTGGCCAAGTGCGTATTGGTAGACTTCACATACCTTTGAGATTTTTTTTTAATATAAGTCTCTCAGGTATGCAGGTTTCCTCATGAATTTTGAAAAATCAGAGGTGCGTGCCTGGGATTTGAACCTCGGACCCCTCGATTTGAAACTCGGCCTCTCGCCGAGTTTCTTAACCACTAGGTTAAATGCCCTAAACCGTTACGTAAAGAAAAAACGTTAAGGTATCTCACGGGCGGTCGGTTGTACATCCTCAATATTGAGTGGGTGGAAAATTTGGTCAAACTTTATTAACACGCTTTTATTAGCTTGGGTTGTATGTATGTATGTATATATGTATGTATGTAACAGAGTCAGCCACCCACGCTTTTTACTCTGAATTGAATTATTATTTTAATAGCGCCTATACTTTTTGGGGGCTGTATTTATGTATACTGCCGCCAATAAACAATATGGTCAATTTAGTTGACGTTTTACATCAAACGGTTCTGCTCCAACTTCGAAAATATTCTAACTAAACTCACATTATGTCTAACTTTGCTATAAAATAATTTAAAATGGCTTACTAAACAATATCCGAACTCGGTTCAATAAGCAATACACAATAACAATAATTCGCCAAGTACGAGTCGAACTCGCACATGGAGGCTTCCGTACTACCAAATGTTCATTATTTTAATTCATTTTATGATTTTCAACAATACTTAGTCATATGAAACAACAATAGATGGCGTTGGGGTGATGATGGGACGACGATTATACGTAATCAAAGTATAATAAAATTAAAATAAGTATATTAAAATATGTTTTACGGTTCTTATTTGTACTTATTATAATACCAGTTATAGTAGTAAACGTATTGTAAAAATTTCAACCGTCTTCCTAGTACAGTTTAACAGTTAGATTGAAAAATGCCGAAAAAATCCGGTTTGTTGTATGGATACCCCCTTGAATATTCAACTTTATTTTATTTTTAGTATTTGTTGTTATAGCTGCCACCGTTACGCCTCCTCTGTCAAAATTTCATGTGTCTATGTATTACAGTTTAAGCGGTAAAGCCCTGTGACAGACGGACAGACAGCGAAGTCTTAGTAATAGGGTTCCGTTTTTACCCTTTGGGTACGGAACCCTAAAAAAGGCTGTAGTGTCAACACCAGTTAATATGCAAAAGAGTTTCTAGTAAATTTTTCTTTATTTTAAAATTCTGCTTGTTTTTCTAACTAATCCTTAATTTTTGTGTCTACATAAGTGTATCCATTCAGCAAATAATAGATTACAAAGAGATCTTGCCATTTAACAGATAGGGAACGGTATTTACGTCCGCAGTAACGCTTTGCGGTACATTTGATTACGGTGACGTCATTAAGGTACTTAATTACTTCTCGCGAAATTAACAATTTCCAACAAAGTTTTGTTATGTGTTAAAACGAAATTCTTCATGCGGCTTCGCCTTAAAACTTTAGAATAGAACACAACTCCTATATTTTTAACAGACTTCTTTAAGGAGTCGCGTCACACTTAGGTCAATAATTTTACCTTTATTTATTACAGGCTTATTACGTGCTAACAATAGTAACACGTATAATTAATTGGTCAAGCACGAATCGAAATCGAACGGAGAGAATCAGAGCGCGATAAGGACATAGCGCTTGGAGGACTCCGATTGTGTTATGTTGAAGATCCCGGAGTCCCCCATGTAGCGCTGAGAGCTACCTTGTTTAGTGGGTAAAATCCCACAAAACCGAAAGATTCCCCTTGTCAACAAAAAAAGATGTTTGATTGCAAGGCGATTTTTGTTAAAAACAACGTCCCCGAGTTCACTAGTAAATTAATATATGCGGAAGCAGGCTTGCTCCGTTTGACAATAAACTACTGTGCATTAAAATTTATAAGCAGTTTTATTACTTTACCGCAAATTTCGTTCTAAATTTAATTTATCTTGGGACTTTGAGAAAGCGGAATGTTTTAATTTACGAGGTAGAAATTTTACATTGCAAATATTTTTAAATAGATATGTGTATCGGAAGTTTCCATCGAGTTGTTGACGACCTGTTAATTTCAACTGTTATATAACTTGTTTGTACTAGATATCTTCATTTTTTTAACTTATTTTTTTATTTACTCAACATATTATTTTTTATAAGGCTAACATTGCAACAAAACAACTAATCTTAAAGATATAAGTCCTATCTGTGGACGGATTGATATTTGATATATTTTTGACCTTCAAAAGGTGCCCGGTATGCGACCACACATACCGCTGTCCTTCCCGGGGCCGCTGGCTGGGCGGTTCGAGCTCCCACTCTTGCCGCCCGCAACCCCGGAAGCCCCCTTTTAAGTCGCCTCTTACGACAGGCAGGGGATACCGTAGCCCTATTCTGGTCCCGAAACTACAGGGACTGATATTTGATATCCTGAAGTACTTACAACGCCTTGCCCGTACAACACCCTTTAAAGTAAAATATAAAAGTGCTTACTGTTATAAGATGGTAGAACCTGTAGTAAATGTAGAAGGTTATAAAAGCCTTTTACGTATTTTCGTACCAGAGATATTTCTGCTGAATCAGACACTGCTGTGTTCATTTTAAAAGGTAAGATAAATGAGACTATAATTATACATAACATACCTGAGCCGTTCTAACTTAGTCCCTTACTTATTTCACAAGCGAACTGAGCTTCATGTATTTTACTTTTATATAATAAAAAAGGAAAAAATGCGTCTACCGGTCTTTACGCCGAAATTAAACCACGCCGAAGAAACCGTTTACCTTAAAAATAAACATTGGCTGAGATTGTCTCAGATGTTATTAGTCGTAATTGTATTTGAAGGGCGGTGTAAGCAAAAATAAACCATTAAAAGTATAAGACTTAGTGGATAAGAAGAATATTTTCTAAATGTTGATTTAATTCAATAAAGTACTTACGTACGACATAAAATATGGCACTGAGATATTTTAACTATTTTTCAGCCCATTTTCTCTGATTGATTAAAAATAAATTCTAGCAAAAATGTAAAGGTCCTTTGAGATTTATTAAAAGGTATGGAAAATATTAATGATTCTCTCATAAAAGTTAGATGTTAATCAAACTTAATTGGGCTGTTACCGTTGGAACCAATCTTTGGATGTTGAGTTGAAAAGTTTCAAATTTCTTCGAGAAATTAGTTAACCACATTAAAACTAATCTCAAAGTTACGCTGTTATTTGACCTAATGTCTGAAACCTACGCCCAAAATGGATGAGATGTGCCTATGTCAACATACAAATATTTTTGTGTCGGATAATTCCGCATTCATATAAATAAATAGAAACTAAACCATGCAAAGTTATGATAATTATGTATAAAATCAGATTACAGAAAGAATGTCTGAAATGAAACTTTAAAATGTTTTCCTAATATAATTTTAAAAATGTTTCTCCGTGTAATTTTCATGAAGCACGGACATTGAAGGTACGAGACTTATTCATGTTGTTTTACTTTAAACTTCCATTTTGCCGGTAACAGCTTTTGTATAATTAGTTTCCAAGGTTTCAGCCGCTTACAGTAAAACCTATGGAAAATTTCATAACTAACTTTCTTGTTCGTGAAAAGCTTTGTGCACGTGACGTGTGACTGAAATTTAAAATTCTTAATTTGTTTTAAGTAAAAATCTATTTAAAATCGTTTGCTTAAATATAATCTTATATATAAAATTCTCGTGTCACAATGTTAGTTACCGTACTCCTTCGAAACGGCTTTACCGATTTTCACCAAATTTTATATGCATATTCACCCTTAACATTTTTTTATTTATATGGCAACACAACGTTTGTCGGGTTAGCTAGTAAGCACATAAAATTCTTTAAGCTGTCCCTGAGATTCAGTAATTTATGTGCTATGTATTAGTAAAAGTAACAATATGAAATAATAGATGTAATATATCTATGAAAATACGTCCGGAGCCAATTTACAGATGTACCTAACAAATTTTTGATAAATATTTTTTGTTATTATTATGAGGTCATTTGTACTAGTATCTTCTTATATATTCTTTAATGCTGTGTACGTTTAAAACGTATAGTTCATTTACATAATATAATTTGTTCAATTTAATACAAATATTGAAGTTTATGATACGGAAAGTTACAACCAAACGGTTCTTACTAATAATTATTTTTTTTACATAACATTATTATTGCTACAAAAAAATAAAACCGTTTTGGCCGTAGATCAAATTCTTTAGGTCAAATAACAGCGTAACTTTGAGGTTAGTTTTAATGTGGTTAACTAACTTCTCGAAGAAATTTGAAACTTTTCAACTCAACATCCAAAGATTCGTTCCAACGGTAACAGCCCAATTAAGTTTGATTAATATCTAACTTTTATGATAGAATCATTAATATTTTCCATACCTTTAATAAATCTCAAAGGATCTTTACATTATTGCTAGAATTTATTTTTAATTAATCAGAGAAATTGGGCTGAAAATTGACGAATATTTTATTTTATGTCGTACGTGAGTACTTTATTATATGAAATCGAATTTAGAAAATATTATTCTTATCCACTAAGTCTTATACTTTTATCGCTTTATTTTCGCTTACACCGCCCTTCAAATACGACTAATAACATCTGAGAAAAGCTAATACCAATGTTTTTTTTAAGGTAAACGGTTTCTTCGGTGTGGTTCAATTTCGGCGTAAAGACCGGTAGATATTTTTTTCCTTTTTTATTATATCGAAGTAAAGCACGCGTGATGCTAAGTAGCTAGTGGCACTCATGAACTAAGCTGATGACTAAATTGGAACGCTCGGGTATGTTAAGTATAATCATGTTATATAAATAAAACACTATGGGAATCATATCTCCTTACCTTAATTAAGTTTCAAACCAGAACTCAGCAGCGCAGCTTATAACATACGAGCTTTTGCCCGCGGCTTCGCTCGCGTTACGAAGTAATATATCATCCCCTATTTTATCCCCTTGGAAGTAGAATTGATCAAAATCCTTTCTTAGCGGATGCCTACGTCATAACATCTACCTGCATGCCAAATTTCAGCCCGATCCGTCCAGTAGTTTGGGCTGTGCGTTGATAGATCACTATGTCAGTCAGTCACCTTTGAGTTATATATATTTAGATTATACATACTAAGGGTACAAAGCATGCTAAAGAATGAGATATACATACTCGTATATACATACATACGCTTGAAAATTACCCTCCGTAGGCGGATAAAAAACTGACAATATTTTCACATATGCATAAGGCACATATGTATATGTGTATATGTTAATCCCTGTCTAACCTGAACATGACATATTGTGTGTAAAATGATGTGCTTAAAATGAAATTAATTTATTCTGTTGGCGTAAAAGGCTGATGGCTACGTGGACGTATTGTCAGACACAATATTCAATCTACTACCGAAATGAAATAAATTTTCATCAATACAAATAAGATAGATGTCTGTCGGATATTTTAGAGCTTATTGCTTTTTAAATTATTTTTCAATTTGCGTAGATATTAAAATGTTAAAATTGCTTATATTTTTACAAAATAAACGAAAGACTTATTTAAGTATAAATTTTATGGCCTGTTATGTTGTATTGTGGTATTATTTTGAATATTTTTCATGTTTCATTTATTGATATTGGGTACTAAATTTATTCAAATTAATACTACGAAACCTAAGATATGGTTCAAGTATTTATGGTTTTTATTACACCTAAGTAAATTAACGATATTTTTATTTCTACAGTAATATTATAAAGAGAAAAACTTTGTTTGTTTGTTTGGTTGTAATGAATAGGCTCAAAAGCTACTGGACCGATTTTAAAAATTCTTACACCATTCGAAAGCTACATTATCCATGATTAACATAGGCTATGAAATATATTTGATAAATAGATTTTGAGGCGGTACAAAGTTTGCTGGGTCAGCTAGTATTAAATAAACTAAACATGTACATACGATGTAGTGTAACGGACTCATGGTTTATTTAAAAATAAGTTAATTAACTGACCGGATAATTGAAGTTAGCAGGTTTATGGTAGAAAAATGCCAAGTTGGCCAAATAATCGCGGCTAGGAATATTTTTAGACGTAACTCCAGATTAAATTTTCTATATCAGCTTCGATAAATGCAAGGAAGAAAAATATTGCCAGTCTTACAACACTTTGGCCTTTAAACTTTTTCAAATACCGAAAAGAGCAGTCTTTTTACTTTAAGATTTAAATTAACGAATAAGTATATACATAGTTACGTAAAAATAAATAGGTAAGTGAGATTTAACATAATTTATTATTAAAACAAAATACTCTACTGCTTAAAAAAACCGAAAAGGGAAAACAAGTCATGAAATATTTATACAATTAAATAGAAATTATTTATAACCTACACACAGTGACTAACGTAATTTTGATAGATTTTTCTTTAATTGTTGTTTCTTCCCTAACTAAAATATTTGTAAAAAAACAAACAAAAACAAAAAATAAAGACGTTTAATCCTGTACTAAGTATGTTTGAAGAAAAGTAAATTCTGCGGCTTACCAAAGTAATTTCCTTTTGAGGTACGATTGATTTGCCTAAATCTACTTATTAGAAGTCATAAAGTTTGCTCAGACAAGAAGGTAAAACGGTAAAAGGTAATTTAACGATGTGTTTCACGTGAAATATTTTTATATAATTTGAATATTTTTATTTTAACTAAGACAATATTTTTTGGATATCGCCGCAATTGATAATGACACTCTGAATTATAAATCGCAAATTAACTTCGAAAAGAAATACCATCAGATTTTGAAACTGTATTTCAAACGATTCGACTATCACGGCTCTCTACCTGCTACCTGCAATTAGCATATCCCCACTTAGGCCAACTAATTCAAACACCAGGTCTTTATTACCTTCAAACCAGAACACAGCAGCGCTTAACACTGCTGTTGTTAGTGGAACGAGGAGTTATACTGCCTCCAAAGACCTTTTATAGATCTACTGAAGCATTTACAAAGAAACACAATTTAAATATTATTTATTTTCCTAACAATTTTCCAGTCGCAAATAGCATGTGGAATTTTTATACGTTTTTCTCATAGACGAGGCGTTGTACCGTACTCGTTTCCTGCTTATAAGTGAAATGGACTATCTTTGAAGAGTTATGACTGTGAACTTGTGAAGTGTGTTGTCAATTTCCATTTATAATCTAACGTGATATTTTTACTATCAAAAAAGCAAAAAATTAAATGCTATTTTATAGGAGGATATTGTCGCCAATAGACGCTTTTATCTGAATCTATATTAGAAAATGTATTATCGGACTCGCGGTTTAACACGTAAGCTGTTATTTGGGCTCTACAACAAAAATGTAACGCCTTACATTAATATATTTCCTTTGACATAATCATAAAATTAGAATAGCTGATATAATGCAGCATAACTTTTAATTACACCCTTTGAATGTAAATGTAGTGCTGACTACATATTTCAAATTCAATTATTTTTGTAATTTTCGTTAAAATATCTACAAGTAATAACTGTATTTATAGTATTTTTTAAATATTTCTCGCTGAACATCACCCACCGCAATTTGTCAAAATAAAATATGAATACCGATATGAGTACCGACGTTCTATTGCTTCGCTTGGCTGGAGGGATAAGCAGCGAGTTTAATTTTCGATATTACGCATTCCACACAAAGCCGCAGTTACAGCGATAATGCATTTTAGGCTACAGTATACTATTCTAATAAAAATAATCTTAATAGCTTCCAACGTCGTCGAAACTGAAAATAAGACTATTAGGTAACGACGTTCTATTTCTGCTCCTTATCTCCAAACGCACCGGCCGGCTTGAGGGATAAGCAGCGAGTTTAATTTCCGACATTTCGCATTCCACACAAATCTACAATTAGAGCGATAGCGCATTTCCATCTACAGGATACGCTTCTAATAAAAATAATGTTCCTATCTACCAATGTGGTCGAAACAGAATATAAGAATATTAAGTAACGACGTTCTATTTCTGCCACTAATCTACAACGCCGGTTTGAGGGATAAGCAGCGAGTTTAATTTCCGACATTTCGCATTCCACACAAATCCGCAGTTAGAGCGATAACGCATTTCCATCTACAGGATACGCTTTTAATAAAAATAATCTTCCTATCTGCCAATGTGGTCGAAACAGAATATAAGAATATAACGTAACGACGTTCTATTTCTGCTCCTAATCTCCAAACGCACCGGCCGACTTGAGGGATAAGCAGTGAGGTTAATTTCCGACATTATGCATTCCACACAAAACCGCAGTTACAGCGATAACGCATTTTAGGCTACAGTATACTATTGTAATAAAAATAAACTTAAGAGCTTCCAACGTCGTCGAAACAGAATATAAAAAATATTACGTAACGAAGTTCTATTTCTGCCTCTAATCTCCAAACGCACCGGCCGGCTTGGGGGATAAGCAGCGAGTTTAATTTCCGACATTTCGCATTCCACACAAAGCCGCAGTTAGAGCGATAACGCATTTCCGTCTACAGGATACGGTTCTATTTGAAGGCAGTGTTATGGCCACTCGACTTAAGATGACTTTATGGCCACCGTGGACAATCCATCTTAAATATTAATGTATCTTTCATAAGTAAGGGATTGCAGACATCAGAAATATATTAAGCCAAGCTTATTTTCTTTTTGGAATTCCATATAAAAAGAGTAAAATCGGGACCCTATTAGTATTAGTTTGTCTGTCACAGGTCTATATCTCTTGTATCATAATAATAGACAGTTTTAAATTTAACGATGTAAGGAAATAAAAAAATAAAAATCAGTGGTAGACTTTGTGCGAGATCGACTCGCACTTAGCCAATATTTTTTTTCTTTTTCCTGTTTCATTTTTGTTCTGCCTATATTTTTTCCACATCCTCAAGGCTAGCTGGTAGAAATTATGATATAGCATTAAGTAATTAGTATTTTACCGCACTATTTAGCCAATAAAAAGTACATAAATATTAAACAATAAAAAGCAACATTGAACTGCGTCGGTAGCAACTTTTATTGATTCAATTAATTAAAAGTGGAGTTGGCGGCACCCATGTGAAATAGAAATTTCCATCTTTTTTACTACTTTTGATCAAATGTTATTGGCAAGCAATAAAGCAAAATTGAAAGCGACCTTAATTAAAAAGTCTAGTGTTAAAGAACTCATTAACGCCGTCACATTTTTATTTTGTTAGCTGTAATTACTAGAATAAGTGCCAATAATTATTTGTTTGTCGTAAATCACGGAACATGTTAGTATTTGTTGTTCCGTGTTGGTAATCTAGACAAAATAACAGCGTTTTATTATACGCTATATTATTTTGTCCGCCTGTTGTGTTGTCTATTTGTTCTTAACTGGCTGTTTTTATAAAAAGTAACTTCTGATATTTTTAAATATGAAATAAATAGGGTTCCGGCTCAAAAAATAAAACCAATTAATTCTTCAGAATACATATATTACTTTTAAACGCGGGGGCAAATATACTCGTAATTTCAATATGAAAATATAATCGCCTACAATTAAAACATTTGCAAATTATTGAACACATGGCACAATAACTCACATATAAGTAGATAGCAAGTAAAAGTGTTTCCACAATTTACATTACAGAAGTAATTCCATATCCAAGTGACAGACAAACATTGAAAAATGGCTTTCAACTTACACGAGAAAATCACTTAAAGGCATTTGTAATTAAAAAGGTCCATTTAGGCGGACAAGGGTTTAATAATATTTTCTCCTGTGGATATTCAATAAAGCTTCGTTTTTGTGAGGTTAAAGAGGGTGCGTGTCGTTTTTCGTAAACAAGATTTCATGCGTGAATTTTTCTGTTATTTACATATACAAATACAAACTGATCAGATTTTAGTAGGAATATGCAAAAGTATAATATGCAAAATTGGTCTTCATTGCAGGAGTGCAGCGGTACCAAATTATTTATTAAAAATAGTTTTCATTGAAGTCTTTATTCTAAACCCCTTTAATCTGACAGGAGATCCGTGTCCAAAAGTCCAACTGGTTTAAGCCGTTGAATTAAAACACAATACGTTATTTTATTTCAAAATCATTTAAAAAATCAACCGGTTGCACTCCGAGAGTGCTGGCAGAAGTGAAAAACTTGATATATATATGAAATGAAATTTAAAAGTACTATAATTGATGTGCTAAAATATTCATTTATTGCGCTATCGTACACAAACATGACAGTCTTACGATTTATCGATCAGGTCACGAGTCCTGACGCGAGTTTGACATTTTTCACCCATTACAAAAAGTGCACAACGCCGCTAAAGAAGTTTTCACTTCTAAATGAATATGTGTTCTACTATATAAAAAACAAACAGTAGTTTTACTTTGTATCACATAATTTATTTTCGACGGCGATGGCCTCTATTTCCGCCTTAAATCTCCAGGATTTAAGGATCTGGTAAAGTAGACTCATTTATTTAAGGCGATCGACGTTAGGTGATCCTATTCTATTTTAGGATCGGTTACAGATCTTATGGGTGACAGTAACCAATTAATCAAGTTGTGTACACGCTTGTGTGCTACTTTATTGTCTTAGGTCATTTATAAAGTGTGGATAAAAACTACTTCGCAACAGTCCGCAACAAAGATAAATGTATGATGGTGTTTTAGTTTCATAGCGGTGATAAAAACTTAGCTTCTCAATTGAGGGTTTTTTTTTTATAATATAAGAGTAGCGGACGAGCATGCAGTCCACCTGATGGTAAGTGGCTACTGCCGCCCATGGACATCTGAAATCAACCCCAGATAGGATTAGATATTCCTACCTGAGGTTGGACACATATGCGCCGCTACCCCTGAGGACTAAGCTGGAACGCCTCGGAAAAGTATGTCTCCCTTACCACACCCTTCAAACCGGAACACAGCAGCGCTTAACACTGCTGTTATTAGGTTGAAATAGGTGTGGCGGTGGTACGCCTGAACGGAGAGATGGCAGATCTCCGTAGAGAAATGTCAGAGCTCAGGGAAGAGTTAGTTTGCCTTAAAAACAGCTCGCCACGGAAAGAGTCGCCTCAAACGGCTAACAGCAATGAGGAGCTGTCTAGGCACATATTGCTACAAGTTGGGGGCATGCTAGATGCGCGCCTAGAGGCGTTGGAGAGTAGACTGCCTTCGCGTACACCTGACTGCAGCTACACGTTTGCCGAGGCTGCCTCTAAGCCGCGTAACAAGCGAGAGGTGCCGAGACCGGTGGAGGCCTCCGGCAAGGAGAATGGGAGTAGGAAGAAAAAAGGGGAGGCTGACATTGCACCAGCCCAAAAAAGGCCGACAACCGACCTCCCCCGCTGACACCTGCACCCAAGGAGGGCCAGTGGGTTTTGGTTACCAAGCGGGGAAAGAAGAAGAAGGGAAATCCTCAGGTGGGTGCTCAGGCAGCAACGAGCAGTAAGGGGGAAGAGGAAAACTCCTGCCGAGAAGGTCGAAAAGCCAAAAGCCAATCGGCCAGGGCCTGTAAAGCTCCGCCCTCCTCGCTCCGCGGCTGTAGTTATTACACTGCAGCCGGCAGCCGAACAGCAAGGAGTAACTTTTGCCAAATTTTGGCAAAAGCGAGGGCGGATATTGACCTCCCCGAGCCTTAATATAAGCGGTCTAAAATTCCGTACTGCTGCTACAGGTGCCCGCATTTTGGAGGTACCAGGAGCCTCTAGCGGCGACAAGGCGGACTCCCTTGCTGAGAAACTCCGGGGAGACCCTCGATGACGGAGTCGCCATAGTATCCAGACCGGTGAAATGTGGGCAGAAATGCGGATCACCGGCCTGGACGACTCCGTATCACAGGAGGATGTCGCTGTCGCCGTTGCACGGGATGGAGGCTGCCCTAAGGAGGCAGTAAATGTGGGTATAATTAGACCCACTCCTCGGGGCGTCAGTTCCGTCTGGGTGCGGGCTCCCGTCACGGCGGTGAAAAAGATGGGTAGTCTCGGCCGCCTGTTAATAGGCTGGGTTTCAGCAAGAGTGGAGGTGCTGCAGCCAAGAACACTGCGGTGCTTCCGGTGCTTGCTCAGCGGGCACGTCAGAGCACAGTGCACCGCAGAGGCTGACCGCAGCGAAGAATGCTATCGCTGCGGTCACAAAACCTGGCCACAAAGCCAATGCATGTACCGGCACACCTAAGTGCTCGGTATGCGCGGCGGCAAATAGGCCAGCCGAGCATCGGTTGGGGAATAAAGCGTGTTCCCCACCGAAAAAGAAAGGGAAGAGCGCCAAAGCCGCTACAGCTCCTGCTCCCGTTCCCGCGCCAGCTACTGGTACTGCTGCTCCGAATGCCGCCACATGTACTCTGGCAGCCGCCGATAGTCCCCCATCTGAAGGAGGGACTGGGGAGGTAATGGCCACACAACTCAATTAAGTATGGCCCATCGCCTACTCCAGGCTAATATCAACCACTGCCGTTCTGCTCAGGACCTTCTAGTTCAGAGTATGGCGGAGTGGTTGATAGAAGTGGCTGTGGTGGCGGAGCCCTACTTTGTCCCCCCAATTAACAACTGGGTGGGGGACCAAGATGGATTAGTGGCCATTACGAGCTCCAGAACACTTAGTGTGCCGCCCCTAACTATGATCAAGAGGGGCAAGGGCTATGTGGCTGTGCAGTGGCGGGACTGCGTCCTCGTTGGGGTCTACTTCTTGCCCAACAAACTACTTGTCGAATTTGAGGAATTCTTGGGCGAGTTGGAGACCCTAATAGGACAATTTCAGACTCGCCGTGTGCTCGTCCTTGGGGACCTCAACGCCAAGTCAACGGCATGGGGCTCCCCTAAGACGGATGCTCGCGGCGAGGTCTTGGAGGAGTGGGCGACGACGACCGGCCTCTTAGTGTTAAATCAAGGGTCGGCAAACACATGCGTGCGACAGCGGGGGGGTTCTATTGTGGATGTCTCGTTCGCATCCCCCGCTGTGGCAAGCATCGTCCGGGGCTGGAATGTTCTGGAGGGGGTGGAAACACTGTCGGATCATTTATACATCCGGTTCGACGTGTCCCCCTCACCAGAACACCCGGGCCGTCGTCGCCCAAAGAAATCGACGCCGAGATGGGTGCTGGGGAGTCTCAATAAAGACTTTCTGGTAGAAGCTGCCATAGTCCAGGCCTGGCTGGCTCCACCTGAACCTGTGGAGGTGGACGGGGAGGCGGAATGGTTCCGGGGTGCCATGTCGAATATTTGTGACGCAAGCATGACCCGTGCCAAGCCGCATCCCCCAAAACGCCGGGTGTACTGGTGGTCCCACGAGATCGCAGTGCTTCGCTCAGACTGCATAGTGGCGAGACGCCAGTACGCCAGGCACCGCAGGTTGCGCCGACGTGAGTCCGATCACGGCTCGGTGGAGCAGCAGCTGTACGAGGCCTATCGAGAGCGACGATTGGCCCTACAGCTGTCCATAAGCCAGGCAAAGGAAAAGGCCAATACGGAGCTTCTCCAGACCCTTAGTCATGATCCGTGGGGGCGCCCTTATAAGATCGTAAGGGAAAAAATGCGCCCCTGGGCGCCCCCTCTGACTGAAACTCTCCAGCCCCAGCTACTGGAGGAGGTGGTGTCCACTCTGTTTCCAGCCAGAGTGGCACACTCTCCTCCGACAATGGCACCTTCCGATCACACCTCAGGATCGGAGGAAACGGAGGTGCCAAAGGTGTCGGATGAGGAACTAGGTGCGGCCCTTTTTAGGCTACGGGGAAAGAATAAGGCCCCGGGGCCGGATGGAATACCTGGCCGCGCCTGGGTTATAGCTCTTAAGGAGCTTGGGGACCGGTTTCGCAGGCTATGTGATGCCTGTCTGGAGTCGGGATCGGTCCCAAGACAGTGGAAAACGGGCGGTCTAATTCTTCTTAAGAAGGAAGGACGCCCCGCAGTTTGTCCTTCGTCGTATAGACCCCTAGTAATGCTTGATGAGGCAGACAAACTTTTTGAGCGTATTGTGGCAGGTCGCCTCATCAGGCATCTAGGAGAGGTAGGGCCGAACCTATCCGGCAACCAGTTTGGTTTCCGAGAGGGCAGATCGACCATCGATGCTATTATGCACGTAAAGGCCCTCTCGGATGAGGCGGGTGGCCCGACGCGGGGTGATGTTGGCTATTTCGCTCGACATAGCAAATGCCTTCAACACCCTGCCGTGGGCCAGCGTTAGAGAGGCACTAAAGTATCATAAGGTGCCTCTCTACCTCAGCCGGATCGTTGGAGCCTATCTCTCCGATAGGTACATAACGTACCCGGGGCACGGAGGACACACACTCAGTCGGCAGATGACGTGCGGTGTTCCACAGGGGTCGGTTCTTGGTCCGCTTCTGTGGAACATCGGATACGACTGGGTGCTGCGGGGTAACCTACCCCCGGGGGCTACTGTGACCTGCTATGCAGATGACACGCTGGTCACTGCCCGGGGGTCTAACTACGAGGAGGCTGCCCGTCTTGCCACTGAAGCGGTGGCACTGGTGGTTGACAGGATAGAGATGTTGGGGGCTCCAACTGGCGTGCGCCAAAACCGAGGCCCTGTGTTTTCACGGGCCAAGGAGAGCACCGCCGCGGGGGTCCCACATACTCATTGGTGGAACCCGTGTCGAGGTTGGGTCAAATATGAAATATCTGGGACTCATCCTCGACAGCCGCTGGAACTTCCGCGAGCACTTCACTCGCTTAGCCCCCCGGTTAATGGGAGCGGCAGCTGCGTTGAAACGGCTGCTGCCCAATCTCGGGGGGCCTAGTATGAGTAGCCGCCGCCTATACTTAGGGGTGGTGCGGTCCATGGCCTTATAC
Source organism: Epargyreus clarus clarus (assembly GCA_014595695.2). Lineage (NCBI taxonomy): Eukaryota > Metazoa > Arthropoda > Insecta > Lepidoptera > Hesperiidae > Epargyreus > Epargyreus clarus. Next base: position 2,179,936 of record JACTTY020000006.1, read on the forward strand.
GGGTCACCCGTATGGGCGAAGGCCCTGACAAGGCAGAATATCACCCTCTTAAAAAGACCGCAGAGGGTGATGGCCGTCGGGGTCATTCGTGGATACCGCACCATCTCCTTCGAGGCAGCGTGCTTATTGGCGGGGTGCCCTCCTTGGGATCTGGAGGCGGAGGTCTGTGCTGCGATGTATAGATGGCGCACAGACCTCCGGCTCCGGGAGGAACACCCCACGCCCAAGGAGGAGGAAGAGCGGAAGTTCCGCGCTCTACAGTCCATGACTGTGAAGTGGAAAGAGAGGCTGGCTGAACCTACGGCTGGCCTCAGGACTGTGGAGGCTGTCCGTCCGGTGCTAGAAGCCTGGATGGACAGGCGGCATGGATCGCTGACCTTCCGGATGGCGCAGGTGCTCTCGGGACATGGGTGTTTCGGAAAGTACCTGTGCCGCATAGCCGGAAGGGAGCCAACCACCCAGTGCCACCATTGTAGCTGCGACGAGGACACGGCGCAGCATACACTGGAGGAGTGTCCTGCATGGGACAGCCAGCGCCGTGTACTCGTCGCTGCAGTGGGGCCAGACCTCTCGCTCCCTGCCGTGGTAAAAGCTATGGTCGGGAGCGACAGGTCTTGGAAAGGAGTAAAATCCTTCTGCGAGGAAGTCATCTCGCAGAAGGAGGCTGCGGAGAGGGAGAGAGAGAAATCGTCAGACCTCCCTATCCGCAGCCGGAAAACCGGGCGTAGGAGGAGGGCTCCCCACGCCCATCTCCTACCCCCATAACGGAGGCATTGGCGTAGGACACGGGGGTGTCCTACGTCAAATACATCATTAGCCTCGAGGTGGCGCGCGCGGTGTTCCCGCGCGCTCCTCAAAGACGAGGGGATGGAGTAGCTCCAGCTCCATCCCACACAGAGAAGGGCCCTGTGGTGGGCAGACGCCGTCGGGACCGCGGACGAATGCATAGCGTACCCGCAGTCCCGACAAAGGGCGTATAGAGGAACACCGTGGGGTTTTAGCCGGTAGGAGTCCGGCATATCCTCTCCGCTGCCCCCGCGGCTGAGAGGAACCCATGAAGGGTTTCCCCACGAAAAAAAAAAAAAAAAAAAAAAAAAAAAGGTGTGGCGGTGGTGCCGCCGGAGTCGAACCAAAAAGGGTTCTACCACCTTCAAAAATCTGTGCGTATTACAAATTTACGATCAGTTGCTACATGTAATAGTGTGTGAAGTCCATCCATTAGTACCTACTTGGCAGTGAACTCTTCTAATCCCGCTCTCTATAAAACAAGACTCGTACCAAGCAGCAGTATACGTATATACGGGGGTCGAATATTTACCACATACCAAGTTTACATGAGCAGTGGGCACCTATCTTATATAGGTAGTAATCGTTTCTACTGCGCAGCCTAAAATGTACAGCATCATATAATATACATTGGCAGCCGAACTTCTTATCCTAATTTTATATCACGGATTACCGCATAGTAAGACCTACTACTATTACCTATTTTACATACTGTAATTATATACATAAGTAAAAAGATACTCGTGTAATAAAAAACAAGACACTATGTTTATTTCAGGAATCATGGTGCTACTACTGAAAAAGGCTGACGATGGCATAATGAAAGGAAAACATTGTCGAGCAGGTTTATCAATTAGGGATTAATTGTACAGCGAATAATGAATATGTATATGTGCAATATCAATTTAAAAGGTCGATAGCTAAAAAGGTGACAGAATCACATATTATTGACCAGGAAGGTATGGTTAATGTGTTTGAAGGTGGTAGAACTCTGTGTGATTCGACTCCGGTGGCACCACTGCCACACCTATTTCTGCCACAAAACGGTAGTGTTAAACGCTGCTGTGTCATGCTTTGAAGGATGTGGTAAGTGAGACATACTTTTCCGAGGCGTTCCAGCTTAGTCTACAGGTAGGGATTCTAATCCTTTCCGGGGATGATTACTGATGTCCATGGGCAGCAGTAGCCACATACCGTCAGGTGGACTGCATGCTCGTCTGCTACTCTTATATTATAAAAAAAAACTATCACACCTATGTCTATTTATTTCATTATAGTGTAGCGACTACTCTCAAGAGTGACATCGTCTACGATTGTCTTCAAGCAGAACCCCTGTTCTACATGTAGCTGATTACAAATGTCCATGGGTGACGGTTACCACATACTGTAATCTAAGCCGGTTTACTACTTCAATGATACTAAAAAAAATGATGTATATATGTATAATCGTAGTTATAATTCTTTGTCCCAAAAACATATTGCTACTTACAAGATTACAAGACGGTAAAGCTCATATTGGACTCATATGAGGTCAATGTTCTACAAGATTACCGCCTGCGGATATAAATCTTCCTTATAAAGTTGTAAGGGATGTTTTGTATGTTTTTCACAAAGGAGGCAAAGCGAACAATGTTGTGTATCTGATTGTTTGTAATCATGTCTTCTTTGGAAAATCCGTAACCAACTTTAAATAGAGTCCTAATCTCCATCACAGATGCGTTGCTACCCATGAGACTAACAAAACTATAAACTAAAACAGCGCATGTATAATATATTCAGTTTGACCAAGGACCACGTCTATTTTTAGGGTATCGGTGGAAGGGCGTGAATGTCGTTAACTTGCATATGAGACGACCGTTTTAGTCCTCAGTAGCAACGCATCCAAAACCATCTTCGGGCTGAAATTATATTCTACTAGCTGACCCTGCAAACTTTGTACCGCCTCAAAATCTATTTATCAAATATACTTCATATAAAATATAGCCTATGTTACTCGTGGATAATGTAGCTTTCGAATGGTGAAAGAATTTTCAAAATCGGTCCTGTAGTTTTTGAGCCTATTCATTACAACCAAACAAACAAACAAAGTTTTCCTCTTTATAATATTAGTGTAGATATGGTGCCAGTTTTACGGGCGACAGCGACCACTTACTATCGGTTGGGCTGCATGACTTGTTACTGTAATACTATCTGCCAGATATAACCAGCACATAGGACATATCGATTAACGAATGTTACATATATAACATTGTAATAAATATATTTACAAGTGCTAGTGATGTTCTTTCTTTACGAGATATTTACACCTATTTATATGATTATTATAATTATACTCCTTTTAAAACTTAAAGACAAGATAATCCCGTAACGTAACTGAAACCGAAAAAAAAAATCAGCGGCTTATTATTTTCAGATCTATATTTACAAAGTACATCTGAAAATTTTCAGCTATTTCATACTCCAAGCTACATTGTCGAATATTAAAAAAAAATAGTTTGAAACTCAATATTGTGTTGTTACAAGTGTAGTTAAAACGGTTTGTTGGAACTTTGTTTAGTTAGGTACGCTAGTTTGATCGTTACTTTTGGGTTACAGTTTGACCGGGTTTTATTTCATTTCTAGAAATGAATTTTGTAAGCACTTTTGACAATTTCGGTTAAAGTTATAAAGGAAATTATTTAAGTATTAAGTATAATTAAAATTAAATCGTATATTGTATATATCACATACTATATTTAACTTAACTGAGTACCTATTTTCTATTTGTCTTATTTAAATAGCGATATTCTATTAGTTTATTTATATAAAAAACTTACCGGAAAAAATAGTCCGTTGATAGCATTAAACGTGAAGGTTGCGACAAAAATGCATAGCAGCACTCTCATATTGTAAATTAAAAAGTTTGTATCACTTCACCGATAATACCAATATAAAGTTCCTGGAAGTTGAGTACTCCGGGCGGTGGAGCCGGCGAGAAACTTGTGAATGGGGCGGGTTTGCCGTCCTCCCTTTATACTGGTTACTGCGCACCCTCGGATGCGCCTATCCCCACACTTTTGCCACGTACAAATTGTTCTGAACTATTTCATATTTCACTATTCATACGCATACGTTCATTCATTCTAATACGTTTTGGCTAAGGCGTTTACTATAAGCCAACCATTTCCGTACAATTTCAACGATATAATGATGTATCACGTGTTTGGAGAACCAGCGAAATTTTATCAGTATCTATTATTTGTACTGTAAATATTATGAACGTCACTAGTGATAATTTTAATGAATAGTGTAAGTTTGTTTGTACAGAAGAGATCATTAGGAATTTGGTAACTCGGGTACAAAATAATACGCAACACAATATTCTTAAGATATTGATAACATTTAAATAAGTAGTAGATTTACCAAGTTGAAAATATTGATTTCGGGCTGTTACTCCTGTGTTAAAAATCTGCGTGTCAAATATTTTTAGTAAATTGTAGCGCGGGCAGATATTTTCGTAATGATATAGTATGAACATAATAATATATGCATAACTGACAATATTGAAATTACATATTTAATCAATTTTAATACTGTATAAAAAATACGCGAAAGTTTTTAAATTTTCGACAACTATAAATATAATTATTGTGTTTGTTAGTTCGTTAATATGTTTAAGCGTCTTAATTTTTGTTGCGCTGTTAACGACTACTATTTAAAAAAATAAAAAAGGACTCATATACATTAGAATAAAAAAATATCTAATATTATTTCTGTAGTAATATTCGTCCAACTCTACATATACCTCAATGAAAATCTTAAATCCAATCTGTTGGATAAGCTACTTAACGTACCAAATTACTTACAAATTTACCTGTAGATTTCTATTCAAAACGGTAATCACGCAATCAAATTGCGTTACCAAAATATCGTGCGGTGATTGAAAATGTTGGTACAAGCATTTATCACATATTGGAAAAGGGCAAATGTTAAATACATATTCGTAACTAAGTTAAATTTGCAAATACAGCAAAAGAAGACCTGATCTTTTATATTTAAGTTTATTTTTAGTAGTAGCAAATGAGTATACAATCTCGTCGTCAACCCTTTACTGTCCCACAGCTGGGTACGGGCTTCTCAGAGTGAGAGGCTTAGTCCACCGTGCGGGCCAGGTGAGTATTGAGGACTTCACATACCTTTGAAAACTTTTATTTAAATCTTTTACACATGGAATTTTCCTCACAATGTTTTCCTTCGCCATTAAATTTAGTGATAATTAATTTGTAATACGCACATAACTTTGAAAAATCAGACGTGCGTGTTTGGGAACCTTGGGACCCATACATATATCCATTACATGACATACTCATATCTAACCAACCCTACAATCCTACATACGATTGCCTGATGTCGGCCACAGAAAATGAAGGCCACAGAAAAGTGGACTACATATTCGTTTATTATAGCATACTAACTTGGAAAGCCACAAATGACAACTTTTTTCTGTATAACAATAGCGAAAACTATTTTTGAACAAACGGAATAGAATGTGAGTTAAAATGTTTCATTAATTACCCGTAATTAATTGTGTTTAAGCGCTTGTCAGAAAATGCACGTCAAATTTCACAAATGCCATCAGTGCACCAAATACTCGAAATACTTGCTTAAATCTTATATATAAAATTCACGTGTCACAATGTTAGTTACCGAACTCCTCCGAAACGGCTTTACCGCTTTTCACCAAATTTTATATACATACATATTCAGTAGGTCTGAGAATCGGCTACTATTTATTTTTCATACCCCTAAGTGATAAGGGTTGTTCACCCTTAACATTTTTTTACTTATATGGCAACACAACGTTTGCCAGGTCAGCTAGTTGATTAATAAACAGCTAAAGTATGTTCTTACCACAGACCTGGTTCATAACTATATTTTTTATTATTTTATAATATAGGAGTAGCACACGAGCATGTAGTCCACCTGAGGGTGAGTGGCTACTGCCGCCCAAGGACATCTGTAATCAACCCCAGATAAGAATAGATTCCCAGCTAATGTCGGCCACACATGCACCGCTACCCTGAGGACTAAGCTGAAACGTCTCGGAAAAGTATGTCTCCCTTATCACACCATTAAAGCCAGAACACAGCAACGCTTAACACTACTGTTATTATGCGGAAATAGGTGTGGCGTTGGTGCCGCCGGAGTCGAACCACAAAAAAATATGTTGGTAAGAGTTAAATAGTTTCCATTAATTAACCACAAATCCGTTTCCATTATACAGATGAATTGGAAATTAATCCTTAATATTTCATAATGGATATTTAATGATTAATACCTCACCTCAGGTTTCGGACAATAGATAACTGGATTTGAATTTAAACTATTGTTCTCATGGAGGATGTGAGAGCCTCTACGAATCAAAGGGTGAATAATATTATATTCAAATTTAGACATGACATGCACTATATATTGATCAAAATCAAATTCCCAAGAGCTTTTGAATTGGTTTCTGGGTATGACAAATATTTTTATTTTTCTGCTTCGGTAATTATAAAATGATCTCAGAATTTTATAATTAATTAAATATTATAGTAGCAATAGACATACGGAGGAAAAGTGTGATCCACGGCTTAACACCAGTTGGTAATGATTTGTTTTGAAATATATGTCAAACAATGAGTTAGATCGTTTGTCCACCGCACCGTCACCGAGCCGATACCGAGAACGAGATTATTTCGGGCCGATTTTAATATGTCGTGGCGGTGATAGTTTGTCCACCGCGACCGATATCGGCGGATTATTTTGTTCGATCGATATCGGCGTGTGACGGCAGTGTATGGACAAGTTCCAACGTGTTTTATATTGCCGGCACATCGGCCCGTCGAAATCTCGGTGCCGATCTAGCGGTCACTCCGATCTACTCGAAATATCGGCGGCCGGGATGACGGTGCTCGGGTGACGGACGTGCGGTGGACAAGCGATTATAGTAAATGAATGTACGCTACTTCGGCGCCGTAATTAATTATCGTTATCGGATCGGTGATGGTGGCGGTGGACAAACAGCGTAATTCTATGTAAATCGAAACGAAAAGTTTTCGTATAAAAACTTGACATTGTCAAATCTGAAACCGTTTTGATAATAGTATGAAACGTGTTTTATTTTATAAAATAAAATTTTACGTAATTACACTTTCATGACAAATATTAAGAGAGTTTCTATCTATTCATAGAAAATTTCGTTTTATTTGTTTTTGAGTGTGTCCAAAATGAAACTTATTAGGCTCTTTATGTTTTATAGTTAGAGTTGTACGTGTGTACCAAATTAATTTTATCGATAGCCTCTTGATATTAAGAAAGTTTATTATCTATACCGTACTGATAGCCACCCGTCTAATATAATCTGAACATTAGTTTAGCATAGTTTATTATTCGTACAGTTAATTAATTAAATAGAATTAAATTTCCCTGAAATTACACCTCACTTTAAATAGACGTGTAAACAAGTTACTTAATATTTTTTGAAGTGATGTGCGCTTTATAATTATATACTGTAATAACTGTAAATGAAAACGTTGTAAAAAATTGGAAACTTGTGAAAACTTCATAATTATTACAAGGGTGTGCTGGATCGTTCTTTCCAAGGCAGTGGACTAGACCAGATGAAATATGATAAAGATGTGTTTGTATGTGTGTTGTAATGTGTAGTAACTTGTTATATTTAATGGTCACAGCCTGTCATAAATATCTGTAATTGTTTGGAGTCGCAAAATAAAAGTCCTTCTTAAAATCAATTATGAGTGTAGCGACTACCCACAACTGGTTTAGAGACGGTGCCGCATGTTTCTAAATCACGTTATCAAAGTTTTCTGTACATTTTGCATATATACAAGCTCCGAGTTGAAACTATCGAAACACGGCCGCTTTCCAGACATGGTCAACTAACCTAGGCTAAGGAGTCTTCCTTAGCAAAAATGTATAATACATTGGTAGCGAAATTCTCGTATTAAATAACGTATTTCTTTCGTCTTTTTAAATCCTTCAGACCACACAGAAGCACAACACTATGTAGTGTAGCGCTATGTTCTATAAGATATAAATAAATCGCATTAAAAAAAACACTTTACATATTTCAAGATTCTGGATAAAGTATGTTTCTGAAATATTAAATCTATAGTTTATAAACATGCATACTATGCACTTTGTTTGGATTTCAAAGTGGTGTATAGTTCGCTTGTAGCAACCTTTCAGAGCATTATCCTTGAAACTATATTTTCTTCATTAAAATGTAAACCGACTTACGCGGGTTTTACTCTATATTGAATATTTTAATTAGTTCTTACAAACTGTTTGAAGGTGGTAGAACCCTCTGTGGTTCGACTCCGGCGGCACCACCGCTATACCTATTACTGCCTAATAACAGCAGTGTTAGGCGCTGCTGTGTTCCGTTTTGAAGGGTGTGGTAAGGGAGACAGACTTTTCCGTGGCGTTCCAGCTTAGCCCTCAGGGGTAGTGGCCAACATCAGGTAGGAATGTCTAATCCTGTCTGGGGTTGATTACAGATGTCCATGGGCGGCAGTAACCACTTACCATCAGGTGGACTGCATGCTCGTCTGATATTCCTATATTATAAGAAAAAAACTAAACACATTGAATACAGCGTAAATAGGCTTGAAAAAAGTTATGTACAATTATAGAAAAACATCTCACTTTCTTTCTAGATTTCTCACTTAAAGTAAAAATCTCTTCAGCTTCAATCACATACATGATATCAAAGATATTAGTTATGTTCGCGTTATTGAATATAAATAATCGATACAGATTTTTTTTATCTCATTAACTAACATTGCAAATATTTGAGGGATTTCTTCATATAAGGATTTATTCATAAGCTGCAACCCAAAAATCTTCAGGATTCCTTTGTAAAAATTCACATTCGCGAGAATTAATTACTTTTATATCGAACTGTGTAAATAAACATTACGTAGCACGTTTGTTTGTTCGCAACGTAAGCGTGGCTTGCTAATTCTTCCACTGGCCTACATTATTTGTAGGACATCTGCACACGGTCGATTACCTTCGTACACCTACGAATGCACTTACATGTACGATACAAAGTTTATATACACAAAGTGCCGATTAGCCTATCGATTTCTATTTTAACCGACTTCAAAAAATAATAAGGCTTTTCAATAGATTCTATTTTTTATTTATTGTTTTTTTTTTTATATATTATATAGGAGTAGCAGACGAGCATGCAGTCCACCTGATGGTAAGTGGCTACTGCCGCCCATGAACATCTGTAATCAACCCCAGATAGAATTAGACATTCCTACCTGAGGTCCGCCTCAGATGCGCCGCTACCCCTGAGGACTAAGCTGGAACACCTCGGAAAAGTATGTCTCCCTTACCACGCCCTTCAAAACGGAACACAGCAGCGCTTAACACTGCTGTTATTAGGCAGAAATAGGTGTGGCGGTGGTGCCGCCGGAGTCGAACCACAAAAGGTTCTACCACCTTCATTATTGTTTACTACTTTTGTAATAACAAATTAAAAAGAATCTCTATTTTTTGCAAATTTTGTGTTTATTACAAATTAATTATTGTTATGTTCATTTACAGTCAAGAAAACGTCGTGAAAACCCTAAAAAACCTAAAAAACGATGCTTGATAGTTCCTAAAAAGGCTTTCAAAGGTGTGTCAATTTTACCAATACGCACTTAACCAACTTGTTGGATTATGGCATAAATCCTTACCTATGAGAAATCCCGTGCCCAGCAGTGGGAAAATAATGGGTTTATAACGGATCTGAAAAACTTTTCTGAGTCAAAAATCACAATCTTAAATAATGCATAAGTATTTTTCGTAGAACTCAGAACTGTTTATCTTTAAAATTAACTTTACTAAAACAATACTTCTACTAACTTGGTCAAAATTGACTTTTAAACAAGAAAGTTTGAAATAATAAAGTCAATAATAAGATATTATCAATTTCACTTCAAATACATTTAAATAAATGTACTAAATGACGTATACCTGTCTATGATAAAGCCATTTTTTTAATTACAATAGAAATTTAAAAAAAAAATAAACACTTTAAAATTAAACTATTACAATTGAAACTAAAATGATATTATTAAGATAAATAACGGCAAATTTATTTTTCTCAATAAACTTAAAGCCGTATTCTTTTGTAAACAGGAAATGTCATTGCAACAAAATAAGAGCCATACTACTCATGACTGAGGTCCATTTAATACAATAAAGTATCAACTGTAATTTTTGTTATATCTAAATAAAAAAAAAAAAACTGAATGTGTGTGTGTGTATGTATGTGTGCGTGCGTGTATGTGTGTGTGTGTATATGTGTGCGTGAGTGTGCGTGTGTGTGTGTATATCTAAATAATCAAAACCTTTGCTATTTGTAGAAACCCTCCTAGCGGTTAAGGTAAGTAAGCAAACTTCTCGAAATTAGTTGGTTCTAACTGCTATGTATCATTAGTTGATTAAACCTATGGATGAACTTTGAGGCTTTCGAATGGATGTTATCCACTTATCCTTATTCTAGGTAGGGTCTGATCTACTCAGTATAATCAATTCCAGGCACAAATGTACTTATTGACAATTTCGCTGGGATGATAAGTAATATGTTAATAAACTACCTGTTTTTACTTTGCATACGTATGGTTTTCAGATCTACTTATCTAACATTGACAGGTATGCGAAAATACCCAATACTTAGTCCACTAATTGTACACCAATTGCCGTGAAACTTAACGGCAATAATAAAATTGGATGTTAAGGTACCACTACCTAAAGAGTACTAACAGAACCCTGTTATTAAATTCCTACTATCCGCCCGCCGGTGACTTGTAACTTTAGAACCATAATAAATAATAATAATTTTAAAACAACAATGAATTAGTTAATTAATTTTTAAACAAGCAAATGAAGCAAATAATGTAAGTAAAATGTAGTAAATAATAAAAGAGGTCTACATTCATGAAATATATTACTTTTGGTGTTTTTGGTTGATCTTAATAATGTCAACATCAACATACAGACGTCTAATGGAGATACAGAACGCTTCGTGTGCGAGTTTGATTCGTACTTGACTGATTTTATTTTTATATTTAGTTACGTTACAACTTCATTTAAACTCAATATTTCTTTGAGACTATTCCATTTTTCTTAGTACAATAGTGGAACAAGTCTCAGCTGCTCGAACTAGCTTGTTTTCTTTTACGACCACTGCAATATGATAACTTATTCTTAACTTCCAACAGCATGGATAGTACGATTTTATTTGATTATTCCTTTACTGTAACTTATCTCATTAACGATTATTAGTATGTACTTGATTTTGATTTCTTAAATAGATTTTCAAATCAGTGACCTATTGCATATGGGCTAACAAGAATACCAATTCTCCATCATCCAGTTGCACTCTGCTGAAACTAAATTTAGTTTGAGATTACTCTCAAGTTATTCCTATTTTACAATCATCCACGATGTAATATTCCAAACTAAGTTTCGTAAATCCTTATCCTTACTAATATTATAAATCCGAAAGTAACTCTGTCTGTCTGTCTGTCTGGTTGTCTCTTCTTCACACCTAAACCACTGAACCGATTTTAATGAAAATTTGTACAAAGATAGTTTGAGACCCGAGAAAGGACATAGGATAATTTTTATCCTGGAATTACCACGGGAACTAGGGATGGCGATCTAAAATCGATTAAACGGAGAATCGGTCTTTTGGACCCAAAACATCGAATATTTTAATCGATATTAGTAAGGATTGAATCGTAAACTATGCATTTGATCAAGTGATGATCTTTAGCAAAGTTGAAGGTACGAATTTTCAGTTTTATGTTAGTATGTTATATTATTTTCTTTTAAACGCGGGCGAAGCCGCGGGCAAAAACTAGGAAATCCCTAATACAAACTAAGGAATCCCTAATACAACGGAAGCTTTTCAGTTAATTCCCTTATCCAATTTGTGCAACAGATTTTTAAACTAGTTAACTCCAACCGATTGGTTGTTGTTGGTTTGAATTATTAGATTTGGTGACGTCATACATCTAATATATTGTATTGAGATAAAACTACTACTACTGAAATATTCATTTTTACGCAAATATTAATAAAGATATTATTATAATATTTTATGAATATATTTTTTTATATTAGCCTTCTTTCTAAATGCCATATTATATTGTAACTCATAAAGATATATTTAAGTTGCATGAAATGTCATAAAATCGGCCTAATGTTAATAGATTTACGTGTAAATAAGTTGTCCATTAGCAAGGAATATAACGATCATTCTGCGAAAACACTTTATTACGAGAATCATAAAAGGGGTCGTTAAACACCCACGCTATTATCATACTATGTTCTATACAATAATTGTATTTTAGATATTATAAATACAAATAGTATATAGTATAATAAAAATGATTACAAATGAATTAACGTACTTTGGGTGCTTTTATTGGGACGACACGATATCGACACGGCACAGGTATCCACAGAAGGGGTAAAATCGAATGAAATAATTTAGTGTACAAACATTTATGGAGATTGAAATTACCGCAAAATAATCATTTTATATTGTAAGCAATAATTATAATAAATAATGGTAATGGTTATTTTGAGTGTAATGGTTATTTAGAGTGCATTTATGTAAAGTTTTTAAAGATTTCTTTTTCGAAAAATCGGTATGTATGTATCAGTATGTATGTATTATCTTTTTTTAATCATTTACTTTAATTTAATACTGTGGTGATTTTTATCTTAATAAATGTTTATATTTTAATTATGGAATAACATATGTACGCACGGATCATATTCATGCACGGATCCACCCGGTTTTCCTTCCTCGGTCGGTGCCGGTGTCGTGCCGATGTCGTGTCGTCTTTATAAAGACGAACCCTTCCATCCCCATTTTTGTATATCTAAACGCTTACAACCTTTATGATGTACATCGTTAATCTTAATCCCACGCAAATGTCGTAAAGTAGAATTGAAATTCAGTCCTCTCCATCTCCAAGTAAATGTCATTTCAACAAATTAAACTCCAGTGTCCAAACATTTATTTCATATAAATATATGTAACATTTTAGTACTTAAATCTCAAACCTACGCTTACATGACAATGATTAGTATAAAATAAGCATTACATAAATATCTCCGTTATGACCCCGTTTATCAAACAGACATTAAACGTGTCAGTCGCGTGCCGTATCAGACAAAATTATATTCAGTATGTTTACAGGCACACTGTATCTGAGCTTCTATGTTACTGTATATATAAATTGGCCCATACCCTTGAGAATAATTTTTGTTTGTTACGACAAGTGTCTGACACGCTCTATGCCTGTAGATGTAAATGAATCCTAAAAAGTGCTATAAATTTTAATATTTGCCTCTTACATCAATAAATATCATAAAATACGTGTCTTTCCGGATACAAAACTTGTGCAACATATGAAAATATGCTAGTGACTACATTATACAATGTTTGAAAGAGTCGGATGAATACATCAAGCTGAAACGACAGTAGAGGGACTTTGAAAATGAAATCCATTGTACGGTAAGTCCAGGGAATAATCAGCTTGGACTTCTCCAGGTCTTGTCGTCAAATCCACTAAGGAAGGAGCATCGATTGAGGAAAATATTTCGTTAGGTGGTTCTGATGAACCCAAATAAACTGGAAAAAGTCGAGGTTCCATTTCTTGCTTAATAGTTTTAGCTTCAAGTTTCTTAACGTCTTTAATATCAACTTTAAAAGATTCTTTATCTTTTCTGTCAGCTATATGTATTCGATCGATTTTAATGTCTCCTGTATCGATCGACCATGGGCTGTGTGGCTTTGATAGTGCAGAGGTAGGCATCACTTCAGATGGCCAGTTATCTTGGCTCCGTTTTTGGTAGTGGTCGTAAGGCGGGTACGAGTGATAGAAGCCATAGCTCACCGGACTTGTAGCAATCTGGAACAGAATGCCTGTTAACGGGTTATCTTGGTTTAGTTTTAGTAAAGTGCTGTACAGCGGTGATGTGGTTAATGTAACATGAAACCTAGATATAATCTAAATCTTGTTACTGCGTGTTCGCATATGAGGCGTCCAATTTAGTTCAAAGAAGAAGAAAGGCATCTGTGTTTGACTTCAGCTAGAACTTTTATTCTATATGGAGTTTTTTTATAGACTTTCATAGGAAATGACCACTTTCCGTAGAATGCTTGTTTATTACTTCAATCTTATGAAAAGCTTTATGTATTATGTTATGTTTTATTTTAGTTTAAGTATGAATAGTGTTTAGTTCTTGTATAAATTAATAAGTTAACGTTTAGTGAGTTAGAGTTTAGAATTTATATTAATAAAAAAGCAGATAATAATTTGTTAATAAAAATCATACCTTCCCTCTTTCATGGTATGGTTCATAATTATTAGTTTCTACCTAAAAGAAAATATCGTTATTATATTATGTTAAGTACTACAGATTTCAGTGATTATCAAATGTTAAATGTCAATGTTACAAAAAGAGATTTTTAAGCTTGTAAAGTTTAAAGCACATATTTTATGTACTTAGTTCTAAAGTTATAATTGTAAAGGAAAAGTTGTCAGTAAACACGCGTTTTTTTATAAAGTTTTCAAAGATATGTTAAGTGTATCAATTCGGAATTGCTCAGAGCGATGTAGCTATAGTTAACTGTAATTGTACCTATACTTAACAAAGCTTAAACCTCTCTCTTTTCCAGAAGCCCCATTCCCATTCACAACAGTACCCTTACCATGAGTTTTTACGTTTTGACAAATATGATTGTTTTGGTATTTGTTTACGTATTTGCCCATACAATTTCTAATCAACGCCCCTAGCGGATTGTATCAGAACTATAGTGTCAGTAACGTAACATTAAATGTCTAAATTGACAAAATGGCGCTTTATGTTTTTTTTGTCTTTTTGCGAACATGTGTGGTAGACAAAAAGGCTTGAGCACTTACTTATTGTTACGTTTACTCAGTCTACTGAAGCAAACGGAAAAGAATAATGGATTGAGTAAACGTAACGTTAAATTGTGGGATGTTTTGAAAACTCATGGTAAGAGTACAGTTGACGACGACATTACGATTAAAGAAAATACACTAAACATAGCTCACTTTCTTAAGTCCTTGTATAGAGGCTAGTATAAGAGCCATTTTGGCTAACAACAGAGCCTTTCCTCCTAGAACAGCCAGGAATTGGAAACCCATTGGTACAAGAACCATACCGATAGAGACGATACCAAACATCATCATTGTCAGCATGTGATGACGACGCCGCCCACGATATTCCACTGAAAAGGGTGAGAAATTATCATGTGTAGGTCTATAAAGAAAGAAAATAATTATTTTCTGTGGGTATTAAAAATGAATATTCTTCAGTTATTACATTGAAGACCCACTCCAGGACGCAATAAAATTTCTTATACGAGCTGATGAGATGTGTCTTTTTTCCTTATTTTCCTACCATCATTCATTTCAATGACACATTTTCCGTCTAATTAAATAACATACGCAATACTATTGATAAGAATTTTATATTATATAAATAGAAAACGAGCATGCCGTGCACCAGATAATAAGTGGCAATTGCCGCCCACATACGTCTATAAACAGCTCCTCTTTGGATTAGAAACCTACTACAAATTAGGATAATTTTACTGCCTCTTAAGACTGAGAATTTCTCCTATAAGTCCTTCAATCTTACCACATTCTTCATACCAGAACACAGCAGTACCTAACACTGTTATTATAAAGCAAATTGGTGTGGCGGTGATTCTTCTAAATACTAATCACAAAGGGTTTTACCAGCTTTCAGAGTACAAAGAAATACTAATGGCCCATACTTAATTCGATTTTCTTTTAAAGGTCGCGTTATATGTTTTCTACTTACCCTTTTCTAAAGCCTTATTATCTTCGAAATCAAATTTAATAACATGCGTTCGAAGTACTTTAGCCATACGCTGGAGAGCGAGTGTTCGCCACTCCCCCTCATCTAGCTCTTTATCTGACCACGTGCTGGAAATTAAAAATTTAATAAGTCTACATTCTTGAACAATACGGGAGTTTGTATGTAAATGCCCTGCCCACGTTCTTTGTACAATTAGTGTTTTATGTAGTAGTAGAAGAAAATTGGCAGTTCAATTAATGTTGTGTGATCATTACCGCCCATGGACTTTACAAATAGAACAAGAGTACAAGTTGCATAACTATCTCTTATGACCAAATCGGAACACCTGAAAGGTAGTAAGAGGAATTGCAATTTTAATAGCTATTACAGCAATACAATAACTATAGGTTTTTTACCCCTACTCTATCAACTTTTTTAAACATTTGTGAGTTAACATGAAATAATGCAAATGAAAGTCATAAGGGATTTGGTACAATACTTTACCAAAATCGAATTATTTCAATGATGCATATATAATATATAGCATAAACAGAAATGAAAACATTTGAGAATCATAATTGATAATAATCTAAGAGGAAAATCAATCATACAAATATACGGAAGAATAGTTTGAATTTATATTCAGTTCGAACTAATTAATACCATACTATTTTGCTATTAGAAGGAATTGTAAAATAGATACCAATTACCGGAATATCCTATTACAAAGCGCATTCCAGTAGGACTACCATGAGTTTACAAAAGTATTACTCGCTAGCGACTGCGTAAAATAAATGTATGAAAAATTGTACAGCGCCTCTGGTGGTTACTCGTAGAACTAAAATCCGTAGTGACGTAACTCGATACGTAAAAAACCTATCGAAATCAAATCGCTAGCGAATGTCATTATGATCTATTGCCATACAAATTCGGTCCCATGAGTCATTAATTTGACAGACGTTGTCAAGAAATACCGTAACGACAGTAGTTATGTTATTCACTAGCAAAATGACAATAGTTTTCTATTTACCATTTCTATAGTGGCGTTTCTATGCCAACTCATGGTAATGCTACTGTATTCAGAAATACTTGCCCACAGCAATAAATTGTTTATGATAATTAATTTCGCCATAATTTTGAAATTGGAGCATTTTGCAACTTCGTTTGAAATCCGATACGACGTTGACAGATTGCCACGCGGTCGTTCACCCGCCGATCGAACGTTCGAATTAAATCGAAAATGATTTCCAAAAACATTGTTTGTACGACTTCTTATTAATTCAGCGATATAAGATAATATGACTTCTTGAAGACGAATGTTTGCTATTATTATCTTTACTAAGAATTTAATCTCTAATCTCTATATTTGCTTTTGTATTTGGATGTTATCGTTTAAATAGTTGTCCAAAACATTTTTAAATCCTAACATTATAAATTTACTTTACCTGGGTTTATTTCAGGGATTTTCTTATAAGATAAACGTAGGATTGTTGTGTAGTATAATATCATCAGGTAGGTATATTTTAGTCCCGAT
Source organism: Epargyreus clarus clarus (assembly GCA_014595695.2). Lineage (NCBI taxonomy): Eukaryota > Metazoa > Arthropoda > Insecta > Lepidoptera > Hesperiidae > Epargyreus > Epargyreus clarus. The sequence goes on from JACTTY020000006.1 coordinate 2,197,172, forward strand.
GTATAAGGGATATGACGTATGGGCATCGGGGGTCCCAAGTTTGTAACAATTTTCTTGTAGAATAACATTTTATCAACTGACATTCCCCTCTCCTATTCCTTCGTAGAGTGATCTAGTAGTTGAAACTTACCACGCCTAACGCTAGGTGCAAGTAAACTTTTCCTAATATCCAACATTTTCTAATCATTATGTTAATTAAGATAGGTATTGATAGCCTAGTGGTTAAGAAACTCAACCTCGTGATCGAGGGGATCGAAGATCAAATCCTAGGCACGCACCTTTGATTTTAATTCTAAATTCTAAAGTTATGTGCGTATTATAAATAAATGATCACTTGCTAAAACGGTGAAGGAAAACAACGTGAGGAAACCTGCATGACAAAGGAGTCTTGAATTTATTTTTCAAAAGTATGTGAAGTCTACCAATTCGCATTTGGCCAGCGAGGCGGACTATGGCCTAATGCTACACATTTTGAGAGGAGACCCGTGCTCAGCAGCGGGACAGTGATAGGTTGATCATGATAATGATGATGATACTTACCTTGTATTATTTTCAGGCATAATATTACCAGAACGGTCCACGAGCTCGAATCTCACCAAGCTGACGCCATCCCCAATCGGTACCACGTCAGGTGTGAGCGAGCGATCGAGAGCTCGAAGCGTTTTCCGCTTCATGCATCGCACAAACTTCGGGAAGTATTCCTTGTGATCGATCACATCCTTTACGTCGACTAACTGAAACATTTGTATGATATAGCGAGTTTACTGTCGACAGTTCTGTGAAGTTTTCTGTGCACCTGTATGTTTTGAACTAGGATAGTTTTGTTAGAGTTACGCGAGACTTTTTTTCTTGCAATTAAAAATCTATAAGAATTTGATACATTGCTTTAAAAATGTCTCGATATTGACAATTCTATACCAAAGTAATTTTATATGCATGATTAGTATGGTTAATGATGTTATATTAAAAACACCATAGATTTTTCTTCATAGGTGTGCGGATAAACTTAAAATTATAAAAATTGCAAAAAAGAGTTTTTGAACTTTGGTGTATGGATAATTAAGAGGCAAATTTAGACTCACATATCAAATATATCTAATCTTAAAATGTGTTACTTTCACAGCAACATTACAAAATCTCTTACATTTTACATTTTACTCCTCCATGGTTTGCAATATACAACATTGCTTTGTCAGGTTGTTTTTAATACGGAGCGAAATTGTTTTTTTAACTAAGTAATAAAACGGCACGTTGACGTGGGCCGGAGATATTCTGTGTAAAATATACCTGGCGCGCGACAAGCCTACGCGAAAGCCTTGCTTACATTTAGAATTAACTTTACAGAAAGTTGCTTGGAATAAAAGTAGCTAAAATTATTTTTGATGTGAAACATCTATAGCCGCACGTAAAACTTATTTCTGGTCTGGGTTTCTGGCGACGCATGCCGTGGCGACGCATGTCGCCACGGTATGCGTCGCCACGCTACACGATGGTATATATATACAGTAGTGTGTACGGTGTGGCGACGCGTCGCCATGCGCAATCGAATTCAATAAATAGTCATCGTTATCTGGAAAAAAATCGTAATATTTTATTTTATCATTATGACATATTTAGTTCCTATCACAATATGTTCTTTTCTGCATATTACTTTTACAAAATAATGTCGATGTTTCACATCTGCCAGGCGTCCCGTGACGGCTCACATTTTTTCATACCTTGTAACCTTTTAATATAGGTTTAAATTAGTAGGAAATAAGCAAGGAATTCACCTGGAATTAAGTGGTCTCTGTTGTCCAAGGACTAATATGATCAACTCGATGTAAAGTGGTTCTGCCTGAAACTGCTCACAGACGAAGAGGTCTGTGAGCAACCTAGTCCTTAGAGTGGCTTTCACCACTCCTATGAAATGTTGGCCACCTAATAATATGTAAAACAATTGGCATACATAGTCACACGCTTGCATCAAAATGCAGGAACTGCTTTAAACAAGGAATAGTTGTATAATACCTCCCCCGTCAAACAATACTGCCTCTTACACACTTGTATAGTGGATACTGTGAATATGATCATAATGTTCCAAAAATGTGAACTCCCCTAAACAGACATTGCTCAACCTGTTGAACCATAACCTATCATATTTTTTAAAATAGATCCATAGCTACTAATGGGGTAGTAATTAAATGACCATGGTAATGTTAAAGAAAGATCTTTTTCAAAAGTTTAAAAGCCCGTTTTTGTGTATAAAAGATATATTCTTAGTTTGTATCGGGAGGTATTTTTAGTTACTCGTTAGATAGGAGGGATTAATTAATAATTCACTGGATGATCGGAAGTATCATTGTTTCAAGAGGATTAATTGCCTGAGGGAGCGTACATAAATCAGCCGATTTCGTGCTATTGTAAATTGGTACTACGCATACAAATATTTTATATTACTTTTAATAAATTTCTATGACAGATTTGCATTTTAAAACTCTACTGGGGTCTCTATTATTTTTCTAAAGATAGATAAATAATTTATTTAAAAAATAAGTACAATAAAGATTGTAAGTTATCCTGACATACATAACAAAAAAATCTCTTATTTACGGAGCGGAGAAATTTTCATTGGATAATTATGTCATTATGTTTGTGTGAGTTATGAATAGATCTATCAGTTTTGCTATAAACAAATTTTGCTATTAAGTAATTTAATCGTTTCTTAGAACGTTAATACAGAAGATTGTGAATTAGTCTGAAACTACTATAAATTTGTAATCCGTGTCGTCATAGAACAAGCTTTTGAAGTCTCAACTAGAATAAGTAAGCTTTGGAAAAGAGATTAGGCGCCGACGTAATTTCCTTTTGCATTAGTGGAAGCGGTGGATGCTGGGCAAGCAGATTATTGGGATGTTGAGCTGGATTACCGGGCTTACACAAGATATCAGTGTCCTACGCTCGGATCCCGTGGAGCTATCGACTTTGTATAATCCAAGGATACAATGTTGCTCGCTATGTTCTCATAATCGTGGACGCTTGGACTTAAGTGCACGCCAGCGTCATTAGGTCTGCTAATAACGCAAAACTATTTCCTTATTGAGCTATTTTTATCAGATATTATCTATTTAATATCTTTACTACGTTTATATTTATCAAATGTTTTACGAGATTAAAAACTAAATGGTATAGTAAACAATGTTTATAAAAAAAAACACTATTACATAAAAAAAAACTGCGATATTACGACTCTACAATGTTATAAGTAGATATTACAATTACAATTTCCGGTATGAGAAATATAAAAATTTAATAATGAGAAACATGTATATAAGTGTAATTTAAAAAGCCTTAATAAGAATAAAATTAAATGTTTTATTTTATGATATTTTTTAAATATATCTTAGTCATTACATTCGTTTATTGTGAGATAACGCACACCCAATTGAAAACAGCATAGTGTGCCGTAAAACTGGTAAATTTATTTATATAGGGTTATTAAGAGAACAGTTGATTTCAGATCAAACAATATAAATTATCTTTGCTTCGTAGAATTCGCAATCTTCTAACGCTTAGCAACTTTCAAATGTATTTCAAAGAATAAATAATATTTTGTAAAGAAAATGAGAAAATTCTCCACAATCGTTTACCTTTCATAACTTTTTCTATTTTTCTCCATGTTCGTACACAAGGTTTAACTAACAGATTTATTTGACGTCATAATGCTGTAGTATTTACACAAGTTGAGAAATATAACAACTTGTTACCTGTGCGAAGCACAACACATTTATGTTGTGTTGTTAAAATGTATCACACAGCGTCGCATCTGTGGTCTTCCAAGTCTTATTTGTATTACAATTGGATGAAATAGTTCGACTGATGATTTTTTTGACATAACATTAAACTAGAAAACGAGTAGGTATTCTTCATGGTTGTCCCTGTAGTCCCGGGACTAGAATAGGGCTACGGTTTCCCCTGCGGCAAGATTGGGAGGTCGAGCTGTCCAGCAAGCAACTCCGGGAAGGACGGCAGTATGTGTAGTCGCATTCCGTCGTAAACACCAGATGGTGTGGTGAGTCCTGAAGCTCAACTAGGACGCGCCCGAAGGGGCGACGCGTTCAGAGGACTCCGGTTGCGTTCCGTAAGAGATCCCGGAGTCCTCTTGGCAATGCTGAGGACGACCATCGGGGGGATTTTAGTGCGGTAATAATCCCACATAACCCTGTGTTGCTCTCACGGCACCGGGTACTTTTTGAAGGTTTTCCCCTCGTAAAAAAAATAAACTAAAAGGTATTCTTCATGGTAAGTAGTCACTACCGTCTTTTGATTTGTAAGTGGACATTTCTACGACTTCTACCTGAAGCCGATTACCTATGCATTTTCCGTCTGAAAACTAACATGATCGTCTCATGAGGCCGACATCTACTTACCTTGCATCAAAACGCAAGAACTGCTTCATTCTAGAAATATGTGGTGGAGGTAACTTTTTTGTTAAATCGTACTAAATTGTAAAGTACTATTCATTACTGTATGTAGAATGGTCCGTATATACAATGGATGCAGTGGGTCTCCAAATATGGATATTAACCATGTGTCTCTGGCTAAATTTAAAAAAATGCTTAAGACTGTAGATTAGTCTTTCATAGATTAAAAATATATATTAGTCAATTCATAGATTAATTTATGAATTAGAATAAAAGTATTAGACAAACTGTACTCTTGTTTATTGTTATAATGACGTTTTACTTTTTTGTTTGTATGCTTACAAGGAGTCTTTGATACTCACCTATAAGTGATTATGCATTTATTGTTAACTGTATTCCTAGTTCTTAAGTTATGGTGGCGCATGTAAATGTAATAATCGTTGGTGATTTTAATAAATTAATTAATAAATAAATTACTAATTATGTTATCTAAAATTAATTTACTGATACATACTTTCTTGGAACAATCCCGCCAAATAATTTTGACCACATCTGCTCCCTCTAGCCACAAGTCAGCTATAAATTTGCTAAAGTAAGCGTCTAAATCCTCTTTCTCGTCTCCACGACAACTGGGCATCAGTGCCAGAAGGACGGCGTATATAAGTAGAACTTTCATATCGATCCGAAATCGCTTTGTCATGAAATTCATTTCAGTCACACTTGTGCCGTTTTCTGCTGAAAACAAACGAAATTTGAAACACAAGGAAGTGAAACCAGATATTGGAATATATTGAAATGTTTGTATTAGATTTGTATTCATAAGAATTCGTTTGGTATGTTTTCTTTAATTTTACGACATTTCTTTTTAAAAATGTTTTTTATGGTTCCGTACTTGGAAAGGAAAAAGGAACACATTTATATTTAACTAGCAGAACCCGCGGCTTCGCCCGCGTAAAAAATATGATATGACATACAAATAACTGTAATCGTAAATTTGTACCTTTAACAATTTTAACGATAAAGTAGCATTAACATTTAATTATTAAAAGCTTTTTTTTTCGTCACCGGTGTACCTAAATTGGTCAAGCTTTCTACAGAAACATACACTAAAACTCTAATTAGTGGACTGTAATGAAACTTCCTTTAAAATATAAGTTTCATGTAGGATACAATAATTATTATTTACACTATTCCGCAGGAACCGTCCATGTTTTATGGGGCCTTACAATGGTTCATACAATGGTTCTTTCCAGGGTCTTGCCGCCCGCAACTCCAGAAGTCCCCCTTTAGTCTCGGACGACAGGCAGAGGATACTGTAGCCCTGTTCTAGCCCAAAATTTTAATCCAAGGTCTATTTGTCTACCACATCACTATCACTAATCCACGCATAACTACAACCATACCCCACGGCAGGACAAAATGTTGGCACGCAGTGTGTCCAAAGTAGGCCAATTTGAATAAACTTACGCATTATCATATATGAAATTTGCACCCGTCCACGTAGTCGTGTATTTGTCTGAATCGAGACTGAGACGTTATCTGAAATTTCACGTTTCTAACTTCGAACCTAAAATATTCCCGTATACATACATATAACACTTCTTTGACCTCCTTAGTAGAATTTCAAAAACATTCCTATGTACATATGCATCAATAAATACTTTATCAGCAAATTTTTGAAAGCTAATATTCAACACCAGCGGTCGGCAACCCGACACCCACGGGTGGTGTGTGGCCCGCGACTTTCCCTTGTGGCCCGCGGGTCTGCGCATTACTAATAATTGGCCAAGTGCAAGTCTAACCCGCACCTGGAGGGTTCCGTACAACCAAAATTTTCTTTTTTTTTTAATTTCTAGTATTTAATATTTCAGCAGCCATTAAAGTACACACATTCGGAAAATTTGAACTGTCTACCTCTAGCGGTTCAAAAGTAAGTTGGAAAATTATCGAATAGCAGTTTGTTGTATGGGGACCCCTATTTGTTTTCAACTTTTTTTATTTTTAGTATTTGTTGTTATAGCGGCCACCGTTATGCACCTTCTGTAAGAATTTCAAATGTCTATCTATTACGGTTCCAGAGATAGAGCCCTGTGACACACGGACGGACGGACAGACAGCGAAGTCTTAGTAATAGAGTTCCGTTTTTATCCTTTAGGTACGGAACCCTAAAAAACCACTGTTCTGCACTTCAGTACGCGCAATACATTTCCATGTTAAAAATATATGTTACGACGGCCCGTGGAATTTCGCCCTACACTAAACTTCTCTGCACTCTGTTCTTTTTCCAGACACGCCATAGGAAGTAACTTCAATAACGGTTTTTAAAGAAACTTTCTTTACTAATAGCACCCTAATGGGGTTGATTGTTGAGTTGCTAAAAATGCTGAAACAGATGGGTGAACAGAAAGGCATAATAATGCATACACCCTTTTATAGCCGTCTTAAGGGTTGACCTAAAAAAAACAGTGACTCAGATGCTTCATTGAGTCCAATGATTGTTTTTCATAGTGGTTGCTTCCAAATTAACGGATTATAAAATAAAGTTCCAACCGTTATTTAACGACCTTAAGGGTTGATTTTCAAAAAAATGGAAATATAAGTGATATGTTATTTACAACCATAAAGCAAAATACCAATTTTCATAGACTTTACTTCAAAATCTGCGGACTTCTAAACGAAGTTTCTACCCCTATTATACCCTCTTAAGGGTAGATTTTCCATAAATGGTGTTAAAAAAGTTCTATCATTCCCAACCAGAAAGCCAATTGCCATTTTTTACAGTCCTTGTTTCCAAATAAACGGATTTTAAAATAAAATTCCATCCCCTATTAAACAACCATAAGGGTTGATTTTCCAAAAACGGTGAAATATGTTTTCTATTATTTTCAATCAGAAAGTTGAATACCACTTTTCATAGACTTTGTTTCAAAATCTGCGGACTTCCCAACAAACTTTCAACCCCTATTTTACCCTCTTAAGGGTAGATTTTCCATAAATGGTGTTAAAAAAATTCTATTATTTCGAACAGGAAAGCCAAATGCAAATTTTTATAGTCCTTGCTTCCGAATTAATGGAGTTTGAAATAAAATTCCAACCCCCATTTAACGACCTTAAGGGATGATTTTCCGAAAGCAATGAAATAGGTGAGGAATTATTTTCTATCGAAAACCCAATTACCGATTTTCGTACAGTTTACATTAAAATTAACACTGGGGGACTTTCATTCAAACTTACAACCCTTATTTAACCCAAATAAGGGTTGATTTTCCAAAAACAGTAGAGTTAAAGTTCTACTATATCTAACCAGTAAAGCAATAGCTAACTTACATAGTGCTGGCTTTCAAACTGGCAAATTTTAAAATAGGCTGTTAACCCCTATTTTATCAACTTAAGGGTTGATTTTCCAAAAATGTTGAAATAGGTGTTTAATTATTTTCTATCGAAAACCCATTTACCGATTTTCATACAGTTTTCATCAAAACTGGAGGATTTTCATACAAACTTACAACCCTTATTTAACCCACATAAGGGTTGATTTCCCAAAAATGATGAAATACATGTTTAATTATTTTCTATCGAAAACCCAAATACCGATTTTTATACAGTTTACATCAAAACTGGGGAATTTTCATACAAACTTACAACCCTTATTTGGCCCACATAAGGGTTGATTTTCCATAAACAGTAGAATTAAAGTTCCACTATATCTAACCAGTAGAGCAATGGCTAACTTTCATAGTGCTGGCTTTCAAATTGGCAAATTTGAAAATAAGCTGTCTACCCTTATTTTACCAAGTTAAGGGTTGATTTTTCAAAAATGGTGAAATAGGTATTTATTTATTTTTAATTGAAAACCCAAATACCGATTTTCATAGAGTTTACATCAAAACTGGGGAAATTCCATACAAACTTACAACCCTTATTTAACCCACATTAGGGTTGATTTTCCAAAAACGGTAGAACTAAAGTTCTATTATATCTAACCAGTAAAGCAATGGTTAACTTTCATAGTGCTGGCTTTCAAAATGGCAAAATTTAAAATAAGCTGTCAACCCCTATTTGACCACCTTTAGGGTTCATTTTGGAAAAAACCCTTAGATTAGATTTTTATTAATTTAAATCAGAAAGCTAAATACCAACTTTCATCCAGTTTGCTTTAAAGCTGACGGATTTTCATATTAACTTTCAACCCCCATTTAACCCCCTTAACGGTGGAATATCAAAAAATCCGTTCTTAGTGCGCATCTACATTATAAAATGAAGCTATATTTCAAATTTCGTGATTGTAGCTTCAGTAGTTTAGTCAAAACCTTGATTAATACGTTTTGAACGTGAGTATCTTTTCGCTTTTATTTTATATTTAATAATTTATATCTAATATTCAAGTCTACTGTACCTTGGAGCTGTGAGAAAATAAAACTTCTATTAAGTCAACGCAATCAAGAGAAACATCCGTTTAAGCCGCAAATTTCCGAAATTTTCGAAACTCGCAAAGGAATCAACAGCTTCAGGGCACTTCCCGTGAACTTAGAATCTTGAAATTTGCTACGAAGTAACGTCTTATAGCACAGATAAAGGAAAAAATGCAAAAACTTTTGCTTTATCTATTGAACCGTAATATACAGTTCAAATTTTCACAATGCATTTATTCAAATTCTAAAAATAAGAAAAACAAACGAAAATTTGGTGGTACGGAACCGTTCGAGTGCGAGATGGACTTGCACTTGGGCCATTATTATACTATAGCAAACCAGCATGTAGATAACCTAATAGGAACTGTTAACCCCAGATTTAATTAAAGTCCTACCTATAGTCGTTGTTACTTTGAAGATTAAGTTGGAATGTGGTTAAAATCTCCCTTCCCACACGGTTCAGATTAAAGAGAACATTGTTGCTGTATGATAGAATAACTTCTCTCACAGTTAGACCATAGAACACCGCGCTAAAATGTTAAAATTGGTCCACTTCATACAACTTTGACGACTATTTTATAAGAACTCTCAGGCGTTGGTTTTGCTCACAATGTTTACCTATACTGTTATACCAAGGCATAATAATTACTAATACTCACACTTAAAAAAATAGAAATAAGTGGAAGGAATTGAACCTACGCCCCTAAGAGGCCGACTTTAATCGCTAAGCAATTACTTCCACAATTGAATAAATATACGTCTACAATTCAGGTACCAATACTTAGTATTTGTTGCTGTTGAATTTGTATTGCCTGTGGGCAAATGTCTGTGTTGGATCTCAGATTGACTCCGTCTGAACTATTCCAGCCAAAACAAAACTTACTTCAAATTATCATAACTAATTTAAGCAGAAATTCGGAAACTAAATAAATTTTATATTTCAACAAAATGTACTTCATTTTCATTCGTTTTCTAAAATAAGTTAACCTTGACCTCAAAAACCTGAATAAACAAGTTGAAATCATTAAAATCTAAAGATCGTGGGAGTTTTAAATTGCTAAAGCGAAGAAAAGCGACAAGAATTTGATTTTGGCCGCCTGTCTCATTAGGGAAACTGTTGAACACAAGGAATTATTTCATTTTAATCTCGTACTGTAAATAAAATGGAAAAAGCAATTAATCTTTCCTTATCTCGTATTATTTTGTTATTGTTAAATTTCTTAACAGGCCATTTTTGTTATTATTTTTTTGTTTGTAGTAATATCTGAATCTCGATAAGTTTTAAGTTACGGGAAGGGTGGAGTCAATTTAATAGAGTTCTATAATATTACATTAATAAATATATACATTTGTAAAAATGATAGAACTGACTGTGATCTTAACTGTCGTTCTTAAAATACATTAAAAACAGTTATAACACTCCAGTATTCGGTAGAAATAGGTGTAGTGGTGCCTCCGAAGTCGAACTACAAAGAGTTCTACCACATTAAAACACATCTACACTATTGCACTCTACACCAACTCTGCAGTAATGTACCAAACTAATATATCAATCTAAATATATATAACTCAAAGGTGACTGATTGACATAGTGATCTATCAACGCCCAGCCCAAACCACTGGACGGATCGGGCTGAAATTTGGCATTCAGGTAGATGTTATGGCGTAGGCATCCGCTAAGAAAGGATTTTGATCAATTCTACTCCAAAGGGGATAAAATAGGGGATGAAAATATTACTTCGTAACGCGAGCGAAGCCGCGGGCAAAAGCTCGTTTCTTAAATAAAAACGAAAAAATACTTACCAGGACCAATTTGATAACTTATTGGTTTTCTTTGATATATTTATCAGAAAGTAATCACTTATACAGGTTTAAATAAATTCAACTGTGCATGGTCAAGTTGCGAACACAAATGAACCTTCCAATTGACCCCTTTCTAATATATATCCCGTAAACCATAAAGTCGAACGATTTTCCATGCGATCACATAGCAAATCGTGCTAATGCATGGCTGTTGAATGACTATTTGTGCAGATCCATGACGATCCAATTATAGGTATACTGCTGTTTTAAATCCGGTTCATGTTCGACAAGTAATTAAAATTGTTAGTTTCTTATTTGTGAGGTATTGCGGACGAGCCCCCAAAATTCGTGGAATTGTTTGTTAAATTAAACGTCTTAATCTTCAAAACTTTATTTTGCAATCCAAGATACAGCGAACACCTGAACTATAGCACGTGCACACTTCGTCTCCCTCCTCCTTTAACTCAGTCTATTTTTCGTTCATCATACCGGTAATACACTAACTTATTACGTTCCAATGCACACATTAGCAATCGCACATTTATTAAAAAAATATCAAATCCTAATTTAAAAAATAATTTTATGAATTTCTAACGATAATAAAGTTGGTAGATCTATTATAACTCCAGCCTAGCGTTTCCGTCGTCATTATTTTTACCTTTTCACAGCAGTGTAACACTACCAAATACTTAATTGAAGTATATTTGATTACGCATTATACGTTTTCAAAGTATATAAAGTATGTAATACATACCATAAGAATTTATTTTTACATAAAGACTAGCTAGACCCGGCAAATAGTAGCCGATTCACAGACGTACTGAATATACATATAAAATTAGGTGAAAATCGGTAAAGCCGTTTCGGAGGAGTACGGTAACTAACATTGTGAAACGAGAATTTTATATATAAGATTAAGGTTACACGTGTATTTGAAATTCACACCACGCGTTATTTCTTCGGTAGAGACATTAACAACTAATATTCCCAATACATTTGTACATTCTATTATATGGGGAATATAACACTCAACAAAAAAACGGGTCATTTCCGCATCAAAAAGCCATCGACCAGTCCAAGATAAAAACTTTATACCCATCCCAAGAAAAAAGAGAAAAGGGTTGGATGTTTAATCAAAGTATTGACGTCAGATGCAGCGATGGAGTCCTTTATCTTCTATTACAAAAGACCACGATCTCTTTGCTTACATCTTGAATCGCCTCAAACTGATATTAATGCAAGTATTTATACAGATATATACTTATCAAAAATAAGTCTATAAGGTTTTATTTAAGAGATGGGAGTAGCAAACGAACATTCATTCCATTAATATGATAGTAAGTAAGATGATAGTAAGTGGTCACTGCATATAGAACAGTTCCTGAAGCTGATCACAAAAGCCTTCTCCTGACGACTAAGCTGGTCTTTTTTATATAGGAATAGCAGAAGAGCATGCAGCTGATGGTAAGAGGCTACTATCGCCCATGGACATCTGTAATCAACCCCAGATAGGTCGGCCACAGATGCGCCGCTACCCCTGAGGATTAAGCTGGAACACCTCAGAGAAGTATGTCTCCCTAACCACACCCTTCAAACAAGAACACAGCAGTGTTTAACACAACAGTAATTAGGTAAAAATAGGTGTGACGTTCGTACCGCACGGAGTCGAACCACAAAGGGTTCTACCACCTTCAAATTGGTCTACTCATGGTTAATAAATTTTCTGATTGAGTTTAACTTAGACTTGAATCTGAACAAAGAGTAACGAACACACTAGTCGCCTAACTTTCCTAAACCAGTTAGTTACAGGGAACACAAACACAAAGTTTGAAATATTATAAGTCAGTCTCTGAGGATAGCCTGTAAAATCTCCACAGTCACAAAGTTAAAGTGGTACCGAAGATTAGTTTAAAATGAAACTAGTTTCTAACTTCTAATATTTGACGTGAAATATAAAAAATCGGTTAAGTGCAAGTCGGACTCGCACAAAATATTTCTTTTACCACTGTTAAATATAAAAATCGGCCAAGTGCGAGTCGGAAGCACACACAAATGTGTCTATACCGTGGTTATGTATTTATATAATTATGAACCATTATTATGATAACGTTAAGCGAAAAAGCTTAAAACACCAAAATCCCCGTTTCTTATGGTGACTAATTCTATTAACATATGCCTAATTTGATTTTATTATTTGTTGTTATTGCAACCGTTGTAATAGCGGTCTGTAAAAATTCCACATGTTTGTTACGGTTCAAGAGACATATACTTGTATAGATATAGAATTTATTTGCAATATAACCTCAGTACCGTATCAAAAGGGTACTAGCAGAACCCTAAAAATAACAATGAAAATTCCACAAAAACATTTTAATGAAATATTATTCTACATTTAAATAGACCTTGACCAAAGTGTCGCTGACTTTTAAATCTTCAGTTAATAACAGTTTAAAACAGTGATACAGTGGCCAAAGGGCAGGCGGCCTTTTTCATGCAAATTGATCCCGTCCCTCTAATAATTCCGATTCAAACGAGTGAAAGTGAAGTCTTTGATGTTTCCAAAACAGAGCGTGTGTCGATATATTTACGCATGTTTACTACATATCGTATAACCTTCAATATGCAGTGTCCGCTCAGAGTTATAACTTTCTTCCCTTTGTAACGAAAGAAGCATCAAATCCAGTCAATTGATAGCAGGCTTACAAAATTAAGATATTCAATTACAATATTTTTCTTGTCACGCGTATGTATTTATACCCGCACACGCGTCCCACGTTGGGACACGCGTGTCGCTCCCCCACTCGTGTCCCAAGCCCACGTGTGCTGTTTTGTATACTCTCGCTTCATACGCACACGTACAGGTCGCGAGGAGCATTCAGCGTGCTAATGATGTGTGTCGTTAACATGCGTGGCAGGATAAGCAACACAGTTTGTCAACACACAACAACCACGGTGACTAGGTCTTTTATAAAAAATATTTTTATCCGGTCATGGATGACTGTCTCCTCTAAAAGTTGCGCTGGCCAGCATTATCATGGACGCTTTACCTATCAAATCAAAGCGTGAAGAAACGATTTAATACTTTTTTAAATTCCTCTTTTCGTACAAATACCCTTTCACTTGAAAATAAAATAAATTGTACCGAAAGTCCTAATCCTAGGACTATTAGGATTATTCCACGGCAATTTGATGAAAAGTCTATTTTGAACTAATAGAAAAAATGTAGTTATATCAGCTTTTTTTTCGATTAGACGACAGCATACAAACGCACGTAATTGTTATGAAGTCATAAATAGAAAATTCAATTCACAATCTCATTATAGACGGAATTTTGAACTTTTGTTCAATTTAGTATCCCGACAATTCTATTTGTAGTAACATTTTGAACGTTTACTGTTTAAATGAATTTTAAAACTTTAATGAAACAAAATTACACATAGCCCGGTTTATTGTATAAAATATTTCACAATTTATTAATTAATTGATGCGGGGTTGGTCCGTAGCAATCTCATTAAAACTTCTATACCTTCCTCAAGTTCAGTATTACTGTACTCGTCGACCGCTTACTTTGTCGTCTCAATGTAGGTATACATTTTGAAAATTCAATTAAATCAAAAGTATGAAAGTGTATTAACAACGGATATTATTCTGAAAGTAAGAGGTACTAATAAGATGTTTTAAACAATTTAAATACATTTTTGGAATACAGTATGTTAGAATATTTTTGAAGTTGTTAAGAATTAATTAAATTTAAAATTGATGTCTATTTCATTTCACTTTGAGTCGTAGCTACGACTAGCTAGTAGAAGCTAGCCAGCCTTCATTGAATACTTTTATCAAAATTGATATAATTTGTATGGTTCCATATACCTACACTATCTCATGCCATGATCCCGCTAATAATATTAATATTTGACGATACTTTCCTATCAATATTTTTTTTATAGAAAACATACTCGTAAAAAAATATAGCTTTTTATGTATTGACTTTATTATTCTGCGAACACGTTACTGGCACATACTAGGATGTTATGTATACATATTTGAACCATAATAGAATCAATTTTAATTCCTAAAAAAAAATAGACCATCCATATTACTTTACCTTACCTTCCTTACCTATTTAAACTACTTGCCAGGATGTGATTGAATTTCCTTCCGAAGCATTTACGGAGGGAACATTTACCATATACCGCACATATAAGTGAATCAAGAATCAAGTAATAGTTCAATTTGTAACACACAATAATTTTCATTTCAAAATATATTATAGGACCCTGCACTTTTCTACTAAAAATAAAGTGCTCAATACAAGTTAATATTTACTTCGTTTAATTTTGGATACTGAAAATAAAAAAGAATTCTTAGCGTTACCTTCGTCTTTGTCATTGTTTCAGGGTGAAATGGGAAAGGCAATTAAATCACAGAATCAATTTACGCAATAAATGTACCAAGAAAATTTGTACCAATTCGAGCGTATAAATTAAAAATGTTCTATCAAGGGAGACACATCGAGTAAGAAATAAATGAGAAAGTCACAAATGAAATTTGTATTATGTAGGCATTGATAGCTTAGTGGTGTAAAACTCGGTCACTGAAAAAGAGGGTTCGAGGTTTGATTCACAGATTCACCTCTGATTTTCCCGCTTAATGAGTATAAAAAATTACTTCTCACGTTTAAAGGGAGAAGGAAAAAATTCTGACTCTATACGTCTGAGAGTTCTTTAAAAGAATTCAAGGGAGAGTAAAGTATGCAATCCATAATTGGCCACGGTGGATTATGTCTTAAACTCTTATTCTGAGACCCGTGCTCCGCAGTGGGATTGGAAATTGTTGTTGTGGGAAAGGGAACAGATGTTTTGTATACCAAGAGCCTTATACAAACTGAAAAGTAATTAATTAACTAATGGAGTTGGACACTCTATTCGAATGAACCATATGTCGCTAATTAATTTGTTCAGCAGCCACTACATTTTAAAAATAAAATTGTACGATTTTTCAATATTTTACTGGAAAATGTTTATCGACTATTATTGGAAGTTTAAGCAGTATTTAGTCGCCTTACCACCACCACCTCACCTTTTTCTCCTAAATGTGATGTGGAGAACTCTTAATGTGAAGCAGCTCTGCGTTTTGATGGAAGGGTGTGGATGTCGGCTGTCTGATATATAAGGCAACCATTTTAGTCCTTAAGAGTTGCAACGTATATGTGGTAGGCTTCCGGAAGAACTCCTGTTCTGTATGAAAGTAGTTACAGATGTTGAACCCTCTGTGATCTGAGGTCGGCCACAGATTCGCCACTACCCCAGAGGACTAAGCTGGAACGCCTCGAAAAAGGATATCTCCCTTACCACACCCTTCAAAACGGAACACAGCAGAGCTTAACACTGCTGTTATTAGACAGAAATAGGTGTGGTGGTGGTGCCGCCGGAGTCGAACCACAAAGGGTTCTACCACCTTCAATGATGTGATAATTGAGATAATTTTCCTAGATTTTTTAACTCAGATAAGAATCTAATCTTATCGGGGGTTGACTACATTTGTTCGTAGACGGCAGTAGTTACTTACCATCAGGTGGACTGCAGGCTTGTTTGCTAAATCTCTATCATAAAAAAATAAAATGTATACCTTTAGTAAGAAATAAATATTACATTTATTTTTAAGTTTAACAACCAAGTAGTTAGGTACATTACTTCTAACCAAACCTGCTTCGAAGTGCAGTATTATGCATTTTGCACTTGCTAAACAAAATGTGTACCGAACTTTTGTCAGCAAAATGAACAGTAACCTCATTGTCATGTGCGGTGACCGGTGTGTTTGTTAAACGATTTTATTAATTAAAATCGTTATAATGTGGTTTTATTTACGTAAATTGTGAATTGCGTTGATTTCTGTGACTGTATTTCGATATAAACATACGTGAGTAACATTTTCAGTTGATTTTGATGATGATTTGTGTGTCTGTGATTTTTATGATGATTTTAAATCGTTTTATATATATACAATGAAAGTAATTTATGCGATAGCGACTTATACACTAAGTTTATAGACGAAAATGAAAACTAAATATTTTATTTGAAATCCGCGTTTAAGTACTCAGAAGGGTTATTAAACTACGTATATAATTCATAAATTATAATTGGATTAATTCTAAGTAATGGCTGATGAAAATTAACCATCTTGGTCTACGTGTAGAAATTACGCCTCACTTTCTTCAAAAGGCATAATTTTATTTTCATGCCTAAGTTAACAGGCATTATAAGAAAGAGACGATGCTCATTAGACATTTTTACATAGACCTTTCGATAGTTACACGTTTAGCTACAAAGGCAAAATTTGCTAGTTAACTTATTGCTCAATAGACATTTTGGGTACTTCGACAATTTGCTACGTAGGTACGACGCATAAGTAATTCCTTTTTTTTTTTTTTATAATATAAGAGTAGCAGACGAGCATGCAGTCCACCTCATGGTAAGTGGCTACTGCCGCCCATGGACATCTGTAATAAACCCCAGATAGGATTAGATATTCCTACCTGAGGTCGGCCACAGATGCGCCGCTACCCCTGAGGACTAAGCTGGAATGCCTCGGAAAAGTCTTTCTCCCTTACCACACCCTCCAAACCGGAACACAGCAGCACCTAACACTGCAGTTATAAATATAGTCCTGTTATAAATATTTTATTGCTCATCACATAAACATCTCAAAGAAACCTCTAATCGAATAAATAATAAGTATCTGTAGAAACTATTAATATTTTTTAAAAAGTTGTAAAATTCTTAGTGTTGAAGATTGATTGTAAGAAATCGATCTTAATAATATCCTAAAATTATCTATCATATAAACATAACGTACAAAATATTGTATTGTTAATACAATATAATTTTATGGCATCTCAGAAGAGTAGAGCACAAAAATAATATTATACCACTAAAACATTTTGGAAAATTGTATATTAAAGTGTAACTTAAAAACAACGACATACACGTCCAATATTTTCAAAGCCTAGCGCACTATATAGCCAATTTAAAAATATATCGAAAATAACCTGCGATTTCATTCAAACGCTTCTTACTCTAAAGTAACTAACCTTAATAAAAATACTATTATTTACAAAGCTAATGTTACATTTGGGTATTTACAATAATAATATGGTAAATTCTAGTATAAAAAGGTGATGCTATACCAAAACATATTGGACGTGGATAACAGAGATAATGGGATAGTAAAGTATGAAACACGAGTAAGCTGTTATATAGGGTTGTCTACTTCATTAAATTAGTCCAATATTTTAAGTGATTGAAGACACTGCTTAGATTTTTTTTTTTAATTTGGATGAATAAAGTGTTATACATGCTATTAATATTTTTCTTAATGACCCAGGTAAAAATAAAAACATAAAATCATTTCGACTTTGTATATCTTGTATATAAAATTCTCGTGTCACTATGTTAGTTACCGTACTCCTCCGAGACGGCTTTACCGATTTTCACCAAATTTTTATGTATATTCAGTAGGTCTGAGAATCGGCTACTATCTATTTTTCATACCCCTAAGTGATAAGGGTTGTTCACGTAACATTTTTTTTATTTATATGGCAACACAACGTTTGCCGGGTCAGCCTAGTAATGATATATGATCAGGTATGTAACAAAACTACGTTAACTGTAACTAACACTAAAACATGGTTTTGACTGTTAATTGAGCACAGTCCTATAACTACACAGAAACTGCAATTTGTAGTGATAGAACTTTTTTTATTATTATTTTAAAGGAAATTATTTTAATGAAATTTTCATTTTGATTCATGTAAAAACGTACCTGTTATAATATCGATAATAAAATAAAATATTTAGGTAAAAAAAATTAAAAAAGAATCACCAAGTAAAAACCTAAAAAGTTTATAAGCATTTACTGTAAAGTTCTACTGTAAACCTCTTGGCTCCATCATCAGATTGATTCCAAGATACCCAATTCCAAGATACCAAGATAAAATTATTAATGTCATCCAAACTGTATACAATTACAAAGATTTATTTGTATACGTCACGAAGTAGCTTAAAATTGACTTTCAAAATTATTTTTTTATAAGATAGCAAGCGAACATGCAGACCATCTGATAGTGCTACTGCCGCCCATACACATCTAAAATCAACCCCAAGTAAAAGAGTTCAACCTGAGGTCGACCACAGATGCGTTGCTATCCCGGAGGACAAAGTGTGAATGCCAGGGTAAGTATGTCTCCTTTACCATACCGTTGAACACAGCTCTGCTGTTAACAGAAATAGGTGTGGAAGTGTTCCTTCGGAGTAAAATCATCTTAACCCCATCAAAAGAATTAATTGCATTATTTATTTATTTATTTAAAAATTTTATTGCATCACCTCTAAGAAGAAATTTACAAAAGGGCAAACATAATGCCTGATGGCATTTTCTACCAGTCAACCCTGGGTGGATGAGGAGAATTTGCAGCAGGTGTTATGCGAAAGTAACAAAGAGCGATAGACAATAATAGAAACAGCAGATATATCAATATGTATTAAAAATAAAGAAATATACATATTTTAACAATAAAATAAATATATATTATTCGTTACGTGAAGCTAATAAAAGCGTGTTAAAGAGATTCAACCCTGAACAACGCTACCTACTGAGAACGTCGCATGGTCTGATTATTACGAACGTAATAAGCGTTATTGTTCTATCGTCTTAGCAATAACAGTCACATTGTTTTTTTATTAAATATTGATGTCCAGTTGGATAAGCACTTTGTTATAGCTTCTTAGGAATATGTTTGCGTATTACATATTTTTCTATAATATACGTTATAAATACATAAAAAAGGTTTTAGAAACGTATGTGTCTATGCAAGGACCATAGAAAGCTGAAAGAGCCAGTACGCTTCGACCAGAAAGGTACCACCGCCACTTGCAGTAGCGTGATGCAGTACTTTAATTTCGGTTAATGTGACCTGGAGGCCTACCACCATCTTTTAAAAACCATCATAGTTCAGGAAAGTTTTATTTCCTCCTTAAAACAGTAAAATCTTCAGTCATACACAGTTGAACAAACTTAAACCCTTATTAATTATTTGCTTATCCATTGTATAAACCAACTGAAATTATCATATTTTGGTTAAAAAGTTAAATTTCCTGCAAAAAAGGAAAAGTATGATTAAAACAATATTGTTTTAAGAGATGATAGTAACCCCCCTGACTTACTTGACAATCGGGAATTGAAACGCATGTGGGCAGCTTCATTAAGAACCTGTTCTATATGAAGATTTTTATTAGTATGCGTGGAGATCTTTAAAAAATAATAAAGTGTGTAAAGTCTACCAAGACGTGCTTAGTCAGTGGGGTGAACTATGCATGACCTAATCATTCGTTCTAAGAGGAGCTCATGGCCCAGTACACCAGGGGTAACGGCGTGCATGAAGGGCACTTACCATCAGTACCCTTACCAGGAGTTTTTACGTTTCGACAAATATGACAGTTTTGGTATTTGTTTACGTATTGGCCCATAGGATCTTCTAGTTCGGACACAATCCGCTAGGGACGCTGATTGGAATTTGAATGGGC
Source organism: Epargyreus clarus clarus (assembly GCA_014595695.2). Classification (NCBI taxonomy): domain Eukaryota; kingdom Metazoa; phylum Arthropoda; class Insecta; order Lepidoptera; family Hesperiidae; genus Epargyreus; species Epargyreus clarus. The sequence continues at coordinate 2,217,371 of JACTTY020000006.1, forward strand.
AAATACGTAAACAAATACTAAAACAGTCATATTTGTCGAAACGTAAAAACTCCTTGTAAGGGTACGTACAGGTGGCAGTCCACCTCGTTTGCTAGACGCTGAAATTAGTATTTCCAAAATTGTTTCATTATTACGAGTAACATTTGTAAAATACTTTCAGATCATGGCGGACAACCCAACACAGAAAAATACTGAACTCAGTCAACTCGGCCTTCCTCCAATGGAATTGGCAGAGACAAACAGGAATGGTAATATAATCGATAAATTAGAAATTCATGATTCCATTTATCATAATAAAAGTAACTAATGGCGTATTTTTGATTATCAATCGAGCAATTTGACTATTTGATAATAAGTGATGTCTATGACACACAAAATGTATTCAAAATAAATAACAAATTAAAATCATAAGTAATATTGGCGAAGGATGTGTTGCTCCCCCAGTAATATATAATTTAGTAGCAAAATCATAACTTGTAAGTTAGTAGAACAATATATTTTTATTTTTATAACTTACTAATATTAGTAAGCATTCTACATCTTGTAGAGTTTAGTTACATGTTCCTGCAAAAAGTTGTGATGTTCATAATTTTAAAACTTTTCCAATTTCTCCAGACCCTAATATTTAGTTCAAAGTACTTTTTAAATAAACATGTATTTATCTAAATACTCTTAAAGCTAATGGCTGTTTGCCGTCTACCCTCTATATCGTACTTTTATAGAATTTATAATTTATGGGTACGACTTTTATTGCCACTAGACGCCTAATAAAATGTCGATAAATATTAAATTTAGGTTATGATGTTTTTGAATCTATTATGTGAATAGCTCTGGTGCCTAAATTATAAATTAAACACATTATAAATTATTTATCACTTTATGACTTACGTACGTTACGTACGTTAAGTTGTTCTATATCACTGTGGTAAATACGATTCTTTATAATTAAGTTGCAATCAAGTGTATATTCCATCTGGTGGTAAGTGATACCGCCCCATAAAGATGATCAAAAGAGTTGCATAAGTTGGAGACTGATGCGTTGCTACCCTTCAGGAATAAGTTAGAATACCTCGGATAAGAATGCCATTCGTTCATTTATAGTGTAATCAAACTCAAACTTATTCTTGTTTCAGATCGTACTATTAATTTTAAATGTCTCAATCCCATGATACATAAAACAATGGTAATGCTTTTATTACTCATGTCTTTACTTGGGATATACATATTTATATTAAATTGGTTACAATGTTATGGTATGTATAAATTCTTAAAGTTAATCAATAATATTTATTTTGAAAATATTCATTTTATCACTCTACACAGTTTCGCTAAGCAACCATTTATTTTAATTATTAATTTAATTCAAATTTTAAATTTCAGACGGTATTAGAAATACAGAAATTATTTTAGTGACAGGATCGAACGAACCAGAAAATATAAGTGTTGTAGAAGATAAGATAAAAATATTTTTTCGAATAAGTAATCAAACTGTACATAATTTATCCGAAGTTAAACGATCGAAAAGAAATTCAGTTTCAGAAACGGTAAATGAGAACAAACATGAAGTTAATATTGTTAAATTAAAAAGTAATGATATAGAAAAGACTAAAAGAATTATACTGGAGCATGGCCTATTATGTAACAGTCATAATGAAGGTTGTAAAAATCTCATCATGAAACTTAAATCTCTAACAGAGAGCTCATCTTCTAAACAACAAGAAGAAATTCCATCGGATAAGGATACGAAATATAATATTTTTGACTACAATCATGACGATGTCGTTCCTTCTGGGTTATATAAGAGAGAAACATATTCGCAACAAAATGAGAGGAATAGTTTTCAAGAGCCAAGTCAATATAGATTTCTCTTTGGCAATAAGAAGTTTAAGCCCTCGCATCCCGTTTCATATTCCCAGGAGATGCCTTCAATTCAAACTCACGACGGTTGTCCTCATGGTAAACTATATTTTAGAAACTTACAACAATGTTTCTTGAATATCACTTTAGTTTCGATATTATTGCTTACTTTTAATATAATTCAAATCATTTTTTTTTAATTCAAATTAGGTTCTTTACAGAGCACTTTTTGAATGTCAATAAATTGAATTTTCTTCTCGTTTACTTTTTGTTCTGTCATAACTAATTGAAATTGTTTTAGGTGTTTATGAAGTTCCAAATATAGAATACAATCACCCTTTACCTCACTACCAATACCCACGGTAAGTACAAGATGAGGTGTCGAAATAATTTAATATCGTACAAATAAGTTTTACAATTTTATTTTTTAATTATTTACAGACAACTTGTACCTGATCCATATGCCGCTTATCTTCAAAATCCTTACGATGTATCAGATTCAACGAACAAACAAAAGCTACATCCACAAGATATAGAAATTGCTATGAGCCTTCTTCAGGAAAAGTATAACAAAATGTTGTATTTAATGTTTTACTCATAGAATAAAAATACTACAAAAACACTTAATGAATATACTGGGACATAGATAATTCGTGAAATAAATACGAAACGTAAAATAGATATATATAATTCGTCAACTACTTAAAAAGGTGAATGTAAATAACCTCAATACAACAACCCCAGTTAACATATCACTTTTCTTACAGATCCAATGTTTCTGAGAACAAAAGTTCAAACGTAACAATAAGGGAAGTAGAATGCCCATTAGGGAGTATATCCTGTGACAATGGCGACGCTTGTATCAAAGAAAATCAATGGTGTGACGGAAACGTGGACTGTGATGACGTAAGCGACGAAGCGACATGTGGCTGTAAGTCTAGAGTGGACAAGGCACGGATTTGTGATTCGTACTACGATTGCCCTTTTGGAGAAGACGAAATGGAGTGTCATGGTAATATTAGCAACATTAATTACTTTGCTCAACAAAGAAAAAAAAATTGCTGTCTTTATAATAAGTTCAGGATTTAAGCTGAAGAATTTAAAAATAGTGTTTCTTAAAATGCTATCTTACAAAACAGATGTAATATTAATTATTTATTGCTTAACCAACCAAATCGGCTTATTAACATTATGTTAGGTGGTCACCTGATATAATATTATGCAAGTAATTATGTATAGGATAGGAGTAAAACTTAAACAGATTGTAGGTATATGTGTCTCTACCCCTAAATTTTAATTGCACCCAAAAAATATGTTTCCTATACAGGTTGCGGTAAAAACATGTTCAGCTGTGGAGATCTAGACCTGAACTCACGTGGAACTTGCTTCAGTAAAGACCAGAGATGCAATAACGTTGTAGATTGCCCCAACCAGAGAGATGAGCTCGAATGCAGTATGCTAGCACCAAGTCTTCATAAAAAGCCTGTAAGTCCATAAATCAAATTCTGAGACATATATTTTATCAATTGCTCAGATCACGGTACTCTTGGAATATTAAAAATCTTGAACATTCTACAAAATTCTAATTGTATAAATTGTGAATGTTCCACTTGTAAGAATAAGAAGTAAGTTGAGTAAAAAGCCAAGTCGTGTATTTCTCAAACAGTAAAAATAAAGTTCGTTATTTATTGACTTTACGCAGATGTTTGTTTCTTTTTCGAATAATATTCGGGTGGGCGTTACGATGAAATTGGAAAAAAATGAAAAACCCAGATGGCCGCCGAGATATTTGAGTTTGAAATTTTTCAATTTTCGAGGTGTTTTTGGGAGGTCGTATCTCTTGGGATTTTTAATATTTTGTTGCCATTTTTTTAAATTTTCTCGGATATATCCTCAATTTTGCCAAATCGGATTTATTTTTTTTTTCAACAAGATGGCGGGTCGTCTGTTAGGCGATTTGTAAAATGTACGAAAAAACGGATTTTTTGAAGTGAAATATTCGGAGGTTGGCAACGTTTGAGCTATTTGGTTTGTTCGGGGCGGTCGTGGGGCTCGGTCCGAAGTGTTGCCAGGTTTGAGTTTTTTTCTCCCCACTCTTACAATTTTTCAAACTTTTCATTCAAAAATATGAAAAGTAGAAGGAGAAATATTTTTGATGAACATTTTTCACAGGAATATTTTTTTTGGCTGTCGTAATGACATTCGACCATTTTCGTCGATGTCGACTGGCAACACTGGCCGCAGGAATTTTTTTTCAGTTTTACGAAAAATCGACTTCATCGACCTGAAGGAGTGGTGGGGGGTGGGTTTGATGTATGAGTGGAATTTTTTGTTTGCCTCCGTGTCTATGGGAAAAATCTGAAACTTTCAAAATTCAAGATGGCGGCCGAGCTGGATTGGGCAACTTTTTTTTTTATTTAGCACCTATCCAAGATCGGTATCGTTTCCGGCTAATTTGAGGGCGACTGATACGATGAAATTAGAAAAAGTTGAAAAAACAAGATGGCCGCCGAGATACTTGAGTTTGTAAATTTTCATTTTTCGAGGTGTGTTCGCGGGGTGGCACTGATGTGTTTTTTTAAATATTTTTTGATTTTTTTCGTTTTTTTTCTCGGATATATGCTCAATTTTACCAAATCGGATTTATTTATTTTTTTAACCAGATGGCGGATCGTTCGTCAGGCAATTTGTAAAATGTATGAAAAATCGCATTTTTTGAAGTGAAATATTTTGAGGTTGGCAACATTTCAGCGAATCGCCTTGTATGGGGCGGTTGTGGAGCGTGACTTGAAGTGTTGCCAGGTTTAGGATTTTTTTCTTCGTTCATACTTTTTTTGGAACTTTCCATTCAAAAATGTAAAAAGTAGAAGGAGAAACATTTTTAATTAAAATATTTCACATGGGTATTTGTCAGGGGGGTCGTAATGACATTTGACCATTTTCATCCAAATTAACTGGCAACACTGGGAGCTAGATTTTTTTTTTCACTTTTTTGACATTTCGAGTAGCCCAGCCTAAACTATTGGTGGGAGGTAGTAATAATGTATGAAATATTTTTTCGGTATACTATGGTAGTTATAGGAAAAATGGGAAACATACAAAATTCAAGATGGCGGCCCTCCTGCGATTTTCAACTTTTTTTTTACTCTGCGCGCCTACCTGAGATTGGTGTCATTTTCGGCTAATTGTGGGACGACTGTTACGATAAAATTAGAAAAAATTGGAAAAACATGATGGCCGCCGAGATATTTGAGTTTGAAATCTTTCATTTTTCGAGGTGTGTTTGTGGGGCCGTAGCGCGATGGTTTTATTAATATTTTTTCGACACTTTTATTTTATTGGCCGGAGTGTATCCTCAATTTTATCATATGGCAATGTCATATTTTTTAAACCAGATGGCGGACCTTGTATCAGCCATTTTGTAAAATGTACGAAAAAATGCATTTTTCGAAGTGAAATATTTTGAGGTTGGCAACATTTGAGCGAGTCGCTTTGTATTGGGCGGTCATGGAGCTCGGCTCGAAGTGTTGCCAGGTGAAGTTTTTTTTTTCATCTTTCATACATTTTTTGGAACTTTTCATTCAAAAATGTAAAAAGTAGAAGGAGATATATTTTTAATGAATTTTTTTCACAGGACTATTTTTTTTGGGTGCCGTAATGACATTTGATCATTTTCATCTTAATCGACTGGCAACACTGGGATACAGAATATTTTTTCATGATTTTCACTTTTTGAGTACTTGGGCGGAAACCGTAGACAGAGCATATAAGTTATGTATGGGAGATATTTTTTATTTCAAATGGACCCTATGTAAAAAATCGAAAATCCAATGTTGCCATATACAAAAAAAATGTTTTCATACAAATGCATTTTCTACAGGATTATCGAAGATTTCAGGCTGTTGCCACCATTTGACGTATTTTTTTTGTAAGAGACGCTTAATGGCACTTATAGACTGTACCAATGTGTAAAAAAATATTTCAGTGTTGCCATACAAAAAATAAAAATTTTCATACATGTGCATTTTTGTATGTCACATTTCAAGCTGTTGTAAATTTTTGACAACGTTATAATGTATGACGTGTTTGTATGTACTAATAGACTGCACATTTTGGTAAAAAAATATTTTTGTGTTGCCATACAAAAAATATTAATTTTCATACATATATATTTTTGTACGTAATGTTTCAAGCTGTTGTCTTGTATTGGTAACATTAGAATGTATGAGGCGTTTGTTGGTACTAATATTGTGAACATTTTGATTAAAAAATATCTTAGTGTTGCCATACAAAAAATAATAATTTTCATACATTTGTATTTTTGTATGTGGTGTTTCGGGCTGTTGTCTCCCTTTAAAGACCCCCACCACCATGCCCAGCGTCACTAAACGTCAGTGTTCTGTATGAGGCGTTTAATGGTACTTATAGACTGTATAAATTGGTGAGAAAATATTTCAGTGTTGCCATATAAAAAATAATAATTTTCATACAAGTGCATTTTTGTATGCCATATTTCAAGCTGTTGTTTCCTTCTGAGGTCATTCCAATGTATGAAGCGTTTGTTGATATTAACAGTTAAGACATTTGGGTAAAAAAATATTTCAGTGTTCCCATACAAAAAATAATAATTTTCATACATATGCATTTTTGTATGTAATATTTCAAGCTTTTGTGTATTTTTGACAACCTTATAATGTATGACGCGATTGTAGGTACTAATAGACTTCACATTTAGGTAACAAAATATTTAAGTCTTGCCATACAAAAAATAATAATATTCATACATATGTACTTTTGTATGTAATATTTAGAGCTGTTGTCTTGTATTGATGCCATTAAAATGTATGAGGCATTGGTAGATACTAATAGTCTGCACATTTTGGTAAAAAAATATTTTAGTGTTGCCGTACAAAAAATAATAATTTTCATACATTTGTATTTTTGTATGTGGTGTTGCGGGATGTTGTCTCCTTTTAAAGACCACCACCACCATGCCCAGCATCACTAAATGTCAGTTTTCTGTATGAGGCGTTTAATGGTACTTATAGACTGTATAAATTGGTGAGAAAATATTTCAGTGTTGCCAAATAAAAAATAATAATTTTCATACAAGTGCATTTTTGTATGCCATATTTCAAGCTGTTGTTTCCTTCTGAGGTCATTCCAATGTATGAAGCGTTTGTTGATATTAACAGTTAAGACATTTGGGTAAAATAATATTTCAGTGTTCCCATACAAAAAGTAATATTTTTCATACATATGCATTTTTGTATGTAATATTTCAAGCATTTGTATATTTTTGACAACCTTATAATATATGACAGGATTGTAGGTAGTAATAGACTTCACATTTTGGTAACAAAATATTTAAGTGTTGCCATACAACAAATAATAATTTTCATATATATGTATTTTTGTATGCAATATTTTAAGCTGTTGTCTTCTGTTGATATCTTTAGAATGTATGGGGCGTTTGTAGGTACTAATATTCTGCACATTTTTATAAAATAATATTTTAGTGTGGCCATACAAAAAATAATAATTTTCATACATATTATTTTCTATTAAATATTTCAAGCTGTTGTATATTTTGACAACATTAAAATGTACGATGCGTTTGTAGGTATTAATAGATTTCACATTGTGGTAAAAAAAAAATTCAGTGGTGCCGTACACAAAATAATATTTTTTATACGCATGCATCTTTGTATGTAATATTTAAAACTGTTGTCTCCTTTTGAAGTTATTACCTAATACGTGGCGTTGTTAGCTACTAACAGTTTGAACCATAGATATATTATACTAATAGATTGGCAATCCGAAAGAGTCAGAGCATAGTATACGTATGTGTTAGAGCGAGATAGACAGGCGAGACATTATTAACATTATAAAAATAAATAAAATTAAAATTAGGTTAAAACCTTTCACTCGAAAAATAATGCTGGCCACATATTTAATTGGCTGTAACGCTGTATTCGTGATTTAAAAAAAAAAACAAAAGGGTATTATGGCGGGAAACGGCAGATGTCAAGGACGATGTTTGTGGAGGTCTTGGAAATAAATAAAAATAACTAGGTTGAAGTCTTCCATTGGAGATACCCCCAACAATTCAGCCAGTGGGATCGGGTGTGTAAAACTGCGTAAGTTAATTTATTCGATATATTTAAATACAACAAATTAAGAATCGATACAAATGTTGGTTGGCACAGATTGTTTTAAGTTTGCTATCTGAGTTTATTAAATAGATATATAGTAGCCTAGCCGGGCGTTTTTCAGGAATTTGATTTGATTTTGGGTCAAATGTTTTTGTTTTCATTTTACCTTAATTTGATATAAATCATAATAACACTACACATAATACACAGTCGAGATATAAAATGGCAGTACTGTTGTTATGAGCAAATGTTATATTTGTTTAGAAGAACTTTAATGTTATAAGACAATTTTTGCAGGCTTCAAATTATTAATATTTCGTGATACATTTAACACCTCACGTTTTGGAGTATATGTTAAATATTTACTAGGGTTCATTGTGCGGATAATATCCGAAAGTAATTATTGAATTTTAAAATTATCGATGTTATACTGTTTAACATTATATTATCCGTATAATAATAATGGGATTAGGTTATAGAAAGTTTGTTCTATTCCTAAGTGTCCATTACGTTACGGACAATTGGAAAAGTATGGTTACAGCTTGTACTTACTTACTTACATTTTTAAATAGAATTAATTGCAAGTTTTATTTTTGTTTTCATGTTAATATTGGATCAAACAATGAAGAATACCTGTGGTATTTGGAATGTAATAATAACGGACTGGGCATTCAATACTAAAGTATTAAAAGCACCTGTTACCATTTCGAAGGAGAAGAATTACAAGTCATAAGATATGAAAGAAGAAAAGCAAGACAAATTGTTTAGATTATTTGGAGAGAATTTGATGGTTATCGGTTACAGGGTTTATAAGTATATATTTCGGAATTAATTTATGAGTCGTTTAAAAATGTATATGATTTAATCTTAATGAGCTAACTTATTGGTATGTTGAGAATATTTGGCAATAACTGGTTTGAAATTTTTTTATGACTTGAGTTTTTGAGTATTCTATTTATTTTAGTTTAATTCGTTGTATGTGTTAAATTGTTTGTGGCTTAAGTTACCTATATGAATTTTACCCGTGAATTTTCTTTTTGGAGTGTAGCTCTACCATGCACATAGCAGGAAGGGGCGTAAGATGTTAGATTCTATTCTTACGTATTAATTTATAATTATTTATTAACAGACACAGACACAGATTTTGTGGATGTGGTATGTAGTCAAATAAAGGATACAAAATGTATTAATCTTCAACATTTTTGTGACTTTAAAAGAGGGGTAAAATATAAGATTTACTAAAGAAGGGCCATAATCTATTAGGTATATTTGGATATTTTCAAAGGATGGACAGGATAAATATGATATACGATTTACAAAAGAAGGATATAATATAAGAGGTATATTTTCTGCACTGCTCTGCTCCTATTGATTGTAGCGTGATGAAAAGTATAGGTACTATAACCAGCTCAGGAGTATGAAAAATAATTGTATCAAGTTTCGTTAAAATCCGTCGAGTAGCTTTTTTTTCTATAACGGTTATATAGACAGACAGACAAAAATTTTAATGATTGCATTCTTGACATCAGTATCGATCCCTAAATACCCCCTGATAGTTATTTTGGAAATATATTTCTTGTACAGAATTGACCTCTCTACAGATTTATTATAAGTATAGAATTAATATAGATAATATAATATATAGAAATAATGTATGACGCGTTTTTATGTACTAATAGACTACACATTTTGGTAAAAAAATATTTTAGTGTTGTCATACAAGAAATAACAATTTTTATAAATAGTTATTTTTGTATATAATATTTCAAGTCTCCTTATTATGTCTTTAAAATGTATGGCTTATAGACAAAAAAATCACGACCCAAATTCTTGGTAATTTGCAAATATTAACTCATATCTTTTCCAAACAGCCCCAAACAGAATTAATAAAACTTCAATATCGGGTAAAAAATGTAAAAATATTTTGCACGCAAAACTAAAGAAGACAACCGTTTCGCGAGCTGCTTTAGCAGCGAGCGCACACAAGCGATACCTAGTTAACTGTATAAATGTACTACATTTGGAGTTCAATAAATATGAAAATATAATGAATTCGCCATTCTTCGAAATTTGTAACAAACTCTATATAAAACAGGGGGTTTTAACTGAAGCAGATCATAAATGCGTTGGCAATCCTAAGGTCAGTGCAACTTACTATTTAAGTCAGCCGTCATCTATATTGAAAAAAGTTATTTGCGCCATATCGAATCATAACAGATACAATTTATGTCTCGTTCAATCGCAGTTGTTTGCTGTTTCCAACACCGAAGGGTATTTGCACAGAAATTTTAAAGGGACCTGGTACGCAGTATGTGAGAACCCCTACTTATGGGCACACGATGCTTGTCGGCGTGAAGTAGGCCTCGTAATAGGGTAAGTTCTCTGTACAAATAATTAATACTTAATCATATCATAACCAAATAATAATATTAATATTTATAATAGTTTTAATATAAAGTGGTAATTAATGACTATAATTTACTCTACTGGATTCACTCATGTCAATGTTAAAATGTAATGCCACTCCCGCACGCCTAGCGTTTGCCGCAAAATTCAAATCTCTGCAAACAGTTGGCTTAATTCTCGTAGTTCATGCTAGCGAACCTACACAAACCAACAAAAACACTATCCACACATTTGAATTTGTGTAATATAATAATATTTACAGGCCACCTCGTATACAGTATGTGCCAATAGATCCATTAGTCAAAGTCAACTACCTAAATACATCACCGGGAGGTTTGATACGTATGACAAATTCATGCAATAATTCGGCTGCCTACGTCATTTGCTCAGACGTTCCCTGTGGAACCAGAGTCCTCACAAAAGCCCAGCTCATACACGAGGTAAATAAAAACGAAGAACTCATCATTTAAATTATTACATTCGTTAGTCATTTAAATTTATGAAAAATTATACTACTTAGTGAATTTTTACAAAACCGACAACTAAAATCGACACCATATATTTGGCTAGTAATGTATGATAATATAACCAGATACAATACAAAATGTTTATGATACGTAACCAATCATTAGTTTATCGTATTTTCCTTGTTTTGTATTAGTTTCTTTTTGAAATAAGTATTATCTTTTTAAAAAAACACCAAAAAGTCATAACTTTACATAAATACACACACGCTTTTTTATCAACAGAATGCTGAAATCGAAAGCCAACTATTTGGTCGAAACAAACGATTCTTCGTCCAAAGACCATATCCATACAACGTTTACTTCAGAAATCGTTCCAAAAGATCTAATACGAAAAACTATATTCACGTTAATGACGTCAGAAAGAAGAGAACAGAAAGCAGAGTGGTTGGTGGAAAACCAAGTCAACCAGCAGCTTGGCCGTGGATGATAGCTTTGTATCGAGATGGATCCTTCCATTGTGGTGGTGTTGTTATTTCACATAATTGGATAATGTCAGCGGCGCATTGTGTTCATAAGTAAGTTTGGTATTATTTAACTGTAACTTATCAATATATTGTTTTTGTTAAAACTTGGTTACACAGTAACAAGGCATTTGGAAATATTTTAAATCAACCGTTACCAAGACTGTATCAAATTATTTTTGGCTTTCTAACATAAATAAATTTATGATTGACGATCCAATTCTTCTTATATTTATTAAAGACAATATCATTATTAACACTGTAGGTGTTATGAACGAAGTCATTGAATAATATTGTCGTAAATAAATATACTCTATGTCCAGATTCTGGGAGCATTACTACGAAGTGCAAGTTGGAATGCTTCGAAGATTTTCGTTTTCTCCACAAGAACAAAACCATCGAGTTACCCACATTATCGTCAACAAAAACTATAATCGTCAAGACATGAAAAACGATCTATCACTGTTAAAAGTATTTCCAGCTTTACAATTTAGTAGATGGGTTAGACCAATCTGTTTACCTGGATCCACAACTGCTGGTCCAGATTGGATGTGGGGACCAGCCCCGGATACCATGTGCACTGCTGTGGGATGGGGAGCAACTGTTGAACATGGCCCAGATCGTAAGATATATAATGCAATATTTATAAAATAACATTTTACAGTTACACAGAAGCCATTATGTTTTTATTATTATTACAGCTGATCATATGCGCGAAGTGAATGTGCCTATTTGGGAGCATTGTAAACATCGCGAAGATTTAGCTGGAAAAGAAATATGTGCAGGCTTTGTTGAAGGCGGTCGGGATGCGTGCCAGGTAATATCTCATAATATAAATTCTATTCCCGTTTTATTTGTTTGAACAATATTTATATCTCCATAGTATTCCTTTAAGGAACATTTATCTTTCTTAAAAGACCTGTTGTAAATTTATAAAATTGTTCATATTGCTTGAACACTTGCTTGGCCAAACATTAATGATTATGAAGTAAATACATACAAACATGAGTAAATACATACAAACATGAGTATTCTATATCTTTTATCTCATCCAACCAAAGGTTAGCTCTGTAGATCCACACAATTATGTTGGTATAATATTCTATTGTTGTGTACCACTTCACCTTTTTCTACGTAGCCCCCGTGATAGAAAAGTTTAAATATTCCTTATTATTGCATCACCAAATGTTTTAACCAGAACAGAGCAGCACTAGGACTAACTAAAAGATATAAATTAAAATTACGACGATTATAGTTTCTGTCGCACTTAATCTACAGCAAATAATAATATTTTAGGGTGATAGCGGAGGGCCTCTCTTATGCAGAAACCCTAAAAACTCACAACAATGGTATATAGCAGGGATAGTAAGTCACGGCGATGGCTGCGCTCGTAAAAACGAGCCTGGTGTATATACTCGAGTCAGCATCTTCGTAAAATGGATACTGTATCATATCAGTAGGTATTTTAAAAAGTTTTGCACCAAAATATTTTGAATAAAGCTTTTCTAATATTTTATCTCAAATAATTATTGCAGCTTCAAGATCCTTGCCAGTTATTCAACCCAAACAAGAATGTCCAGGATTTAGATGTAAATCTGGAATATTTAGATGTCTACCCAAGAAAAGAATGTGTGATAAAGTTATAGATTGCTTGGACGGGGAAGATGAGTTGAACTGTGATTTTCAAAGTCCACATGTTACAACAGAAAACTTACGACCAACATCTACAATTTTATTGCCACCAATAAATGACTTATTAAGAGAGGTAGACAATCCTACGATTACTGAGATACACAAAAACAAAGATGAAGTAACTACGACCTCAAATCCTACAGTAGCTATGCATGCTGAAAAAACTGAGTTAGATACCGAAAAAATGTTAGTTGCGGAAAATAAAAACAAAGAAAATACACAAGAGCATGGTCTTTTAGAAGATGAAAAGTATAATACAGATTTTACAACATCAAAGGCTTGGCAAGCCACAGATTCTGAGATCGAAGATGATTTTAAACATGCATCTACAATTGAAATTTCGATTTTAAATGATTCGGATGAAGGAGTTACAGAGTCTTCGGAAACTATAACGTCAAATCCGATAAAAATAAGTACAAGTGAAGAGTTAGACACACAAGAGTCTTATTCGGTTAAATCAATAAAAGGTCCAGGTTCAATGTCATTTATATCTGATACAACGACACATGTAGAAAATGATCAGGAAAAACAATTTGAATTTACTGATACCACACCAACCCTTGACTCATCAAGTATCCAAAGTACTACTGATGTAAATTTATTCGAAAGCACAATAACTACCGTAAATAGACATAACGACCTTAAATCGGCAAACAGTTTAATAATTGAAAAAGAAGTCGATGAAAACCAAAATATTAACATCGACATGGAACCGAATACTGAATCGAATCAACTAATTATTACATTCCTACCTATTGATGATACAAATAACAATCCAAGTAACAATATTATCGAAAGCACGACCCAAATTCCTAGTACAGAAAATACATTAGAAGTGACAAAAGAAGTAAACTTTGATGCTAACCGTGAATTAATTAAAGAAATTGTCAAGTCTGATTTACAGTCAGCAAATATTAGGAAAAAACATAAAACCCCCGATGAATTTCAATGTAAACGGTAAAAAAAATATTTTAACCCAGCTATTGGATTTAATGACGGAATTAAATGTCCTGTTATATTTCTAATATATCATTTCAGTATTCTTCAAACTGTACCTTATGTAAATCGATGTGATCGCAAGGCTGATTGTGAGGATGGTACTGATGAATTTGATTGCACATGCATTGATTACTTGACAACATTTGACAATACACTCATATGTGACGGAAACTTTGATTGCTCTGAGGGTGAAGACGAAAACGATTGTTGTAAGTATATGTAAATAAATATGGAGGTGAGTATAATTTCCTTGAATTACTTTAACTGACATGTATTTACAGTTGGGTGTGATGAAGATTATTTCCTATGCAAGCAAAGTCAAGTGTGCTTACCTTCCAAGCATGTATGTGACGGTATACAACAATGTCCTAGAGGAGAAGATGAATTCGATTGCTGTAAGTAGAAAATCGTTCATAATGATTTAACAATACGAACATACAATATTGTTCGCATGCAGAAATACGGCCAATTCTTTATGTTATAGATGCTCTCACCAATGGCATGGAGATAGAGTATGACTTTGACGGTAGACCTAAAATTAATTTGGAAGGTTTTCTTACAAAGAAAAATGATGATAACTGGCATATTATTTGTGAAGATAATCTGACTGTTCGACAGCAAAAGGAAGCTGCTACACACATATGCAGATACTTAGGTTTCAGGTAATTTTAACGGGCTATTTTTTAAATTGCTACATTATCACTCATGTCTTAAAATTTAGATGTTTTTCTAACTGTGAATATATTTTTTTATATTTGTAGTGTAAGCATTTAATAAAATGAACATATTTCGTTACATTGTCATCACTTATATAAAACTTGTTACAGTTCAGCCAACCGGTACATTGTAAAATATGTTAATATTAAAGAGAACAATCTATTGGAAGGACCATCAGAAAACGTCAAAAGAAAAAGAAGTACTGAAAATAGAGCACAAGTAAAATTTGCTTACAAAAGTGTTAGTAACAATGAAACACCAAGAAATGTAGAAATAAAGGAACCCGAAATCCTTAAAGAGCAGTGTGTTCCTAATATAACAAAAATTTGCATGTCTTTATACGTGTTCTGTGAATCTGCACTTTTTACTGATTTCGATATTGAACAACAAAATATTCGCAGTTCAAAAACTGCTGTTGATTCTATGAAAATGTGGCCCTGGATCGCTAAGATATTTGTTGACGGTGATTATAAATGTACTGGAGTTTTATTAGACGTATCTTGGGTTCTGATAAGTAATTCCTGCCTCAGAGATGTCAAGTTAGTAAGTTTTATTAGTCAAACATTTTAAGTATCTATAAAACTTTAACATTTTAAAATCTCATTTCCTTTTTGTTTTAGATTTTCTCAAAACCACATCACTGTATTACTTGGATCTCACAAAACATTAATTTCTACGAGAGGTCCTTATGAACAAATCTTTAAAGTAGATTATAAAAAATATTTATATCACAATCAGGTCATTCTTCTGCATTTAAGAGGGAACGTTAAATATTCAAAAATGGTAAAGCCAATGGTTTTAACTTCAATGTAAGTATCTACAGAACAACACTATTATTATTGTGTCGGTAAATAGAATTGACGGTTGTGTTACCGGAGTCAAGCTACGTCAAGTAAAGACTCTGCCACCATTAAATATTGATTCATTTGGAGTTCAATTAGAATTACACGAATTCAGCTTTTTAAAATATTATTTATTTTACAGTACCGATCAACAAAATCACGAAAATGCAACATGCATTGCAATCGGACAAAACGACAATAATCAATCAATAGGAATATTTTTAAAAGAAACGAATGAAAATTGCGATTCACGACATCGATGTTTCGTTCGTCAATCAAATTCAAGTGTTTGTCAAGTAAGATGATTTGCATTTGAGTCATAATATTATAGGAAAGAAACATCTTATTAAGGAGAGTTATGTTTATTATTTTTGTTTTAGAGAGAAACGGTCAAACGCGAATGGTTTGGAATAATAAGTTGTCATTCAGTTCATGGATGGTATCCTGCTGCCTCTTTCATGGATGACAAAGGTGAATGCGGTATTGGTGACCGCATAAATGGTACTGATGTAGGAAATATCAAGTCTGAAATGATATACACAGGTAAAATTATTATTATTGATTATTACTTATTGAAGAACATAGTAGTTTTCTATAAATCCTGAATATAAAGTGTAAGTATAGATAACATTTATAACTATTATTCGGCTTCATTAAAGACGGATGTTGAAGGCAGGCAGATCTTCACAAACCTTCAAGTGAGGCATGATAAGTATTAGCACACGACCATAATCTTCAAATTCTTCTAGATCATGATAGAAAATAATCTCAATTTTATTTGCAGGCCAAGCCAACGATACAGAAAACTATTTATTTTATAATTGCGAAGGTATTAGGTGTAGTCGAGGTAGATGTGTAAAGATGACTCAGCTGTGTGACGGTATCACAGACTGTGAAGATGGAATAGACGAATCTACAGTAGCATGTGAATAAAAGAATCTAGTCTGCTCTGAAGATCCATACGATTATGGATGTGGTAAGATATTTTTATACATATTAGGTACACTAAAGTTTTTTAATAATTTTTACTGTGTTTTGTTTTTACAAGCAAATTTTATAGGATTAGTAGACGAGCATGCAGTCCACCTGACGGTAAGTGGCTACTGACGCTCGTGGACATCTGTAACAAACCCCAGATAGGATTAGATATTCCTACCTGAAGTTAGCCACAACTGCGCCGCTACCTTTTAGAACTAAGCTGGAACGTGGAAAAGTATGTCTCCCTCACCACACCCTTCAAACCAAACCACAACAGCGCTTAACGCTGCTGTCATGAGGCAGTTGTGCCGCTGGAGTCGAACCACAAAGTGCTCTACCACCCTCAAAGATAGAGTTAGAACAGGATGATTCTTTTTGTGAGGTTATTTTCTTTGCATCCTTCAGAATGTCCCGTGGGCAAGTTAAAGTGTCGTAACGGCCGCTGCATATCTAAAGAGCTGTTTAAAGATGGCCGAGATGACTGCGAGGATGGCACTGATGAACCTGGTCAGATCGTTTGCGCGGAATATCTTAGCAGGGTAATGCCTTCCAGAATCTGTGACGGTATTCTACACTGTCATGACAGAAGTGACGAAGACCCGTCCTTTTGCAAGTGTTTTGCCAAGAGAGCTTATAAGTAAGTGTAATAAATATAAGCAGTATTTCAAATTTAATGTCAAAGTTAACATCTCAACCTTTAAGATTTATCTTATATATAAAATTCTCGTGTCACAATGTTAGTTACCGTACTCCTCCGAAACGGTTTTACCGATTTTTACCAAATTTTATATGCATATTCAATAGGTCTGAAAATCGGTTACTATCTATTTTTCATACCCCTAAGTGATAAGGGTTGTTCTCCCTTAACATTTTTTTATTGATGTGGCAACGCAACGTTTGCCGGGTCAGCTAGTATTAATATATAATTTATATAGATGCAGGAAGAGTTCATCTATCAACGATTACTGTGTGGCCAACGATATGGTATGTGATGGTGTTCGTGATTGTCCTCATGGAGAAGACGAGCAGACTTGTATTGGATTAAGTGCACCTCAAGGGACCCCGTAAGTCTACTTTTCAAAATTGAATGATTTCCTTACTAATGTCTATACATATTAATAGCTGTATTTAAACAAAACATATGTATATGTCTATATTGTCGACTTACCTTAGTTCCTATCCATTTTTTTGTTTACTTGTTTGTACGTACTATGTACCTAAGCTTCTATCGATTTTATTTCAATTATAATTTTGCGGATATAAGACTTCCCAAACAAGAAATGGCTTTTATGCGCAGAAGTAATCACAAAAAAACTTTCTCGGTAAGCATTTTACTGACTCATTCACAATTTCACTTAATTCTCAAATTCATTTTGTATTTTACTTACCTGTTTTATGAAATATTCGCAAAAGCACCACAACATTAATGCTTGGAAAGATGTTAAGGAACTCACCGTAAAGTCCATTTCCGTCCTCGTAATTCCGCTTTTCTTGCCACCTTTGCGTACCTAGTACCTGCTAGGGATGTTACGGATTTGAAATTACGGATCTGGATGTGGATACAGATTTGTTATAAGGTTAGGTTAGGGAACTGGAATTATTTTGGATAACCCGATAGTTTAGGACAGTTTCGGCTGCGGAAATTAGATTTTGAAGGTAGTGTTAAAGTAAATAAAATACAAATAGGTTTATTTATTGCACCTCAAAAAAAAAGATACAAAAGGGCAAACTTTATGCCTGGTGGCATTCTCTGCCAGTCAATCCTGGGTTGATGGAGAAAATGGCGGCAGGTGTTAATTATACATACATATAATTATTTGATTTATTTGTGAATTAACTGTACAATGTCAACTTGCTCTCATGTAGACGCTCTTATCCAAAATTATTAGAAGCTTTAATATCGGATTCGGTCATGTCTTAGGAAATATTTTTCGGATATCCTATAGTTTTGGTTACGGTTACGGAGCTCCATTACATCCCTAGACCTACGTGCATGAATATTAGAAACTTTAATATCGGATTCGGTCATGTCTTAGGAAATATTTTTTCGGATATCCTATAGTTTTGGTTACGGTTACGGAGCTCCGTAACATCCCTAAACCTACGTGCATGAATAATTCTGAACCCGTAGTGAAAAGGGTAACTTTGACACTATCATTATGAATTCTTACTTTCTACAGTTTAGTTTAAAAGGACTTAAGGAAAGTAAGGCTTAAGTAAATAGAAATATGTATAAAGCAAGAGGGTTGAAAAACAACAACAAATCTTTAGCCTTGATTAATATTTTAATAGCTATTTTATTAAAAGTGAATTCATGAATCGCACTTGAAATATTGATAGGAATTTTACTTTAAGAGAACTGCAAACATAATAACATCTATTAACATTGATTATAGATATTCTATAAGATGTTTTAATGTAATATCGATGAGTTTTAAAAAACACAAATCCTAAACTGATAATATCTGGAGTTTTACTTGAATACATTTTGTTTTAGTAATCTTATATAATCCATAATTTTAATGAAGTGAAAATAATGAAACATTCTATTTAATATACGGCTTCATTTACTAGCATAAAAATCTGGTAATTATTAATTTATGCAACAATTAATACATGCAATTGTCAACCATATTTATTTTCAAGACTTTTTACAATAATAATGACAACAAAAACATTATAATAACTAAAATAATATAAAAAAGAGAATCAAATAATATAACCATATTTAAATTAAATATTAAAAGCTACATCTAAATTGCTGCCCCTGGGATGAGTTCCCAGAATGCTGGCAAATTCCCTCGTTGGATAGCGAGACTAATTCGCTAATTGGTCAACCAAACAACAATAAGTCATTTTCAGGTACGGAACGGGCAAAGTGCTAATTCGGTCCCACGGCGTGTGGTCTACAAAGTGCTATGCGACGCAGAACCACACTAAATTCGAGCTCGAGGCGATCTGCAGAGAACTTGGCTTCATAAGCGGCCATGCGAAGCAGCTTCCTGCTTCGAAATCGATAACGCATCCTCACAATAGCATCCTCGTAGACACATTCAGTGACGTGCTTCTGAACAATAATACGCTTATCAAGCTTAGGAACACACACGTTCCTATAGCGAAAGCAATTGTTCTCGAGAATTTGGAGAATTGTTTCCCAGTTTATATAGAATGCCTTTAGCATTCTATCCTTTGTTTTATTCGAAGTAATAAAATTATTATTTAAGCTTGTACGGCTTTTATTTTATGTTTTGTTAATCAATTTTAAACATCAAAAATATAGAAATATGTAAGAAATTAATATCCAATTTATCTATGTATAAATAGTCAAATAATATATATAGTAACAAATAGTCAAAGATTGTATAGTTTTATACCTTTTCAGTTTTGTATATCAGTCAAATTTCTTTAATATCATCAAAAAACGGAAAAAGAATTAATAGTAATTAAATAATAACGGCATAACATAATATTATATTATTGTTAACAGCAAAGCCACTACTGCCATCTTGTGAACAGATTCGCCAACTTACACGACATAAGACCAAGCGTTGAGCCAGGAAATTTATTGAGAGGAGTTTGGTGTAGCTTCTTATAAAATTAATTCTTATTTTTTTCATAGATGGCGCTCTACACATATATTAAGTTTTATGTCATAAGTAAACAAAAATACTGTCGTTTATTATAGTCAGTAATAATTGTTATTCACGTTAACATTCTGTGTAACTGAAAAAGGTAATAGGTAATCTTTGTAAATAAATTCCGGAAGCCCCACCGCTACACTTATTTCTGCGATAACGTCAGAGTTAAGCGCTGTTGTATTCCGCTTTGAACTGTTAAGGAGACCTACTTATCGGAGGCGTCCCAACTTAGTCCTCAGGGGTAGCAACGCACCCGTGGCCAACCTCGAGTAGGATTTTTTTTTATAATATAGGAGTAGCAGACGAGCATGCACCTGATGGTAAGTGGCTACTGCCGCCCATGGACATCTGTAATCAACCCCAGATAGGATTAGATATTCCTACCTGAGGTCGGCCGCAGATGTGCCGCTACCCCTGAGGACTAAGCTGGAATGCCTCGGAAAAGTCTGTCTCCCTTGAAGGGTGTGGCCCTTCAAAACGGAACGAAGCAGCGCCTAACACTGCTGCTATTAGGTAGAAATAGGTGTGACGTTGGGTCCGCTGGAGTCGAACCACAAAGGGTTCTACCTTCAATCTTATCTGAATTGGTTACTGATGTCCGTGAACGGCAGTGGCCACTTACCATCGGAAAGACAAATGGTCATTTGCTACCGCCGTGTTATAAAAAAATATGAATAAAATTAAGCATATATTTTTTCGTAACAAGTAAAAAAATATTATATTATAAAAAATATCATACACGTAATTAATCAAACAAGATAACTCTATCGAGACGCACCTAATGTATCGATTAATTTACTAACAGAATATTTAATCTATTGTGATTCACACATTTACTTAGCATTAGAAAAGAATGATACATCTTAAATGGAATGAGGAATTTTATTTACAAAATAAAACGTATATTAGATAAAACATTTTATCCAAAACTTGATTCGGTGCGAATATCTAATGAAATAATATTACGAGTACCATAAAATATTATAAAACTTTATTTGCATGTATGTAGATTCGTTATATCAGGTCCAAATATGTACCTATATGACAACAAAATTTAATTTGCCAGTATAAGTTTGCTCTACAAAGGATCGTATGTTTTGTTTAGTACTTTGGCTCTTCTCGTGCTTATTATGACTGACTGATGATATCCGATGACCAACCATCAAAGTAATATATAAATTAGGATATGACCGTCTGTACCGTAATCTTTGATGTGACTGTATGAATTTTTGCAAGTAATGACAGAAACGTCAAATACGAAAATCAGAATTTATTCCATTTTATTCCTTTTGGTATTCTGGTCAGGTATACTAACTAACCGTTTAGTATTAAATGTATTTTGATTTTTAATAAAGCGAAGTCATTTAAAAACCTTGTATAAATTATAAAAGAGAATATTATACTAACGACAGTATTTATAGTAATGGATGAAATTGTTAAAAGAATAACAATTAATTACATTTAAAAAAAGAATAACAATTAATTATATTTTAATAAAAATAACTACAAAAGGAAGTCTAAAAGGGACCAAAATAATTCACATTAAAATAACACGTGTTGCGATAAATAAATTTTGTCATTGAAACATAAAAATTTATTGCTCATAATACATGCATTGTATATTTAAGCAAAATAAGATAAATATAGATAAGAAAAATAAGATATGTAGGACACCGCGACAAACATGAATTTTAATTATACTTATTATAAACACAATATTTGAAACCTCATAAATTGACACAAATGTCTAGAAATTAAAAAATAGTGCCACATTTAGATACTCGCAAGCAATCCGCCGAGTAACTTGGCGAACAATGACAAGTATGTATGCGCATGATTACAAGAGCGAAATCCTTCGCTTTTGGAGAGAATCGCGTAGGTTATTTACTCGTATTCATGCGTTTTCGTCTGTATTCGTCGAGTATCTAAACCTGGCATAAAAGTAAACAAAAAAGCCTAAATGTTATCTCAAGTATAAAATTACTTTTAATGTAGTCAATTTAATGCAGATGAGCAGCCTGTTGTCATTGTCTCCGGCGTGACCGTTGCCGAGTTAAATTAAAACAAAAAAGTGAAAATAGATAATACCCCAAAAACCGTCGTAAAACAGACACCTGATACTGATACACTTTTAAAGCTATTTAAATTTCATTTTGATTACGCAAAACAAAACAAAAAGCTAGCTATAAATTTTAGTTTTTTTAGCTATACAAGTTTAGTAACATTTTGTCTTATGCATTTAATTATAATAACAATATTTTTGTTAATGATTTTAATAATGAAACAGATAAACACCAGCCTGCGTAAGACAAATATCAGATAGAGGAAAATAGAGATGTCATAGATACCGATTAGGCGCGAAAAACAGAGCAATATAATTAAGTAGTAAAAACCCACTACAACCTTGATATTAATGATGAACACTAAAATAATTCTAAGAAAGTTTGAATCTCTAATACTTCATAGAATCAAGTGTGTTTTGGTCACATTTTTTCCTTCAATAGACGTAGGTACATATAGTTTTAAAAGGTAATTGATAATTTTCACATGTTTAATCATATGAAAATATTTATTAATTCCACAATAAGCCAAACCAGAGTATTTTATTCCAACAGTTGTGTCTAATTGAGCTATATGTTGTGTAATGTTTAAAAATCCACCACACATTCATATTTTATTAAATTCTATAACTGAAAATTTTCAGATATATAGTTAACGTTTTACAAACCTGAAAAGAATCAATTTTGACCAAAATTCAAAATATTACAAAGTAAAGATTTTTGTTAAAACCGTATTATTGTCGTCAGTCCAAGTAGCTTTACGAATTGACGGATTCTTCGGTATTTACCCACACATGCGACATTAAAAGGATCATTTCTAAGAAACGCGATACAAATAGTAAGGATCCATATCCTAAATGACACCATAAATAACATTATACTAATATTAAAACTAAAATTACAATTCGACGCCACGGAGTCTGGTCGCGATAATGATTCCACATTCAACCTGAGACATTTAGATTTGAATTTTAATGAAAATGTATTATGTAAATGTAAAAAAACCATATCTATTTTTAATTAAGTGGATTCGAGATGTATATCCTTAAGGCAATCTGCGTCTATAAATATGGAGTAGACATGGAATACAAATGAATGATATTATTAATAGAATATGAGTTAGAGAAATAAACGGGCATGCAGCTTATCTAAAATTCTGATTAACTGAAGCCGCTAAAGATATTGCACCTGTAGAATTACAATGAAGTATGAATACAATTTACTTGAGAATAAGCATTTGAATCAGGAGAGCGGCCTTCAAGTCTCCCGTAATTCGATATTGAAACTCCTTTCATTTAGGGAATTTACGGTAATTTCACGAGTCAATGTAGCATCAGATAATCTAGCACTTTTTAAAACATTAGAGAAATACTTTAAAAGTCAAACGTAGGTGAGTTTGAAGAGTTCCAAAGTTGCGAACGTTCCAATATAGTCATCAGATGTGACAAAATGAGACTTAAAATAGGTAGTATTCATCATTATAATAGTTAAAAGCCCCCCTAACTTAGTCATCAGAAGTAACAGAAGTTTGCGTAGCTTTTGATTGTGTCCATAAGTATTTTATAAAACTCGAACACTGCTGCTGTAAACAACATGACGTTATGATACAAGTAAAGTTATACGCATTACAGGATTATTGAATAAAGAGTTATAAATCGTGAAGAGTCCATTGTATTATAATATCGGCAATAAATCAGAATTTAATTCAGTTTTTTAATTTGCGCCGACCAAACTATTTATAGGTATACGGGACATTTCTTATAGTCGTGTTTTGCAATGAATGAAATGTGTTCTCTTTTGTTAAACCATTTTATAGAGGCTATACGGTTTTAAAATTACAACGTCTTTACCTCAACAAACTAGATTATTTACGAATTATAAATATGTATTGATAATGTCTAATGAATTACATTGGTTCGACTTCTACAGCATCAGCGTTACCAGTTTAGTGCGAGATTGGAGTTTGGCTGAAAGAATACAGTAGCTACCAATAATTATTAATGTGGAATAACATCCTCGGAACTCCTCATACTGACCGGGTTTGATTAAAAACTCACATAAAATTGATATTTTATCAAATGCGTACCGTGGAAGAAAAAAAATTGTACCGTCAATGTACAAATTTATTATTGTTATCTACCATAACGTAAAAAAATATTGTATAGAATTTATATTTTGTCTGCCATACCCCTTGTCTGACAAGTTCAATGTCTATATGAATACACGGAGCCAAACAGGGGTCTAGTTAATGTTATTATATTTGACTTTAATTTCGTTTGTGACCCCTGTTTCCTTATCCATATCTTCAATAACTGATTACATCTCATTAGGGTGTAAAATATATGTACCTATATTAATAATTTTCGCGAATTAACGTGACTAATGTACGGGTATTTGTTTTATGGTGGATAATAAGGAAGGAAGGGAAATAAAAAATAATGTAGCCTCTTTTATATTTAACAACGACAAATTAAATTTCACTTCCCTATATCACTTTAACGAAATATATGATCCCAATAAAATCAGTTTAGATGTAGACAAGAAAATAGCAAATAAGAATGCATTCGAAGGTGGTAGAACCTTTTGTGGTTTGAATCCGGCGGCACCACCGCCACACCTATTTCTACCTAATAACAGCAGTGTTAGGCGCTGCTGTGTTTCGTTTTGATGGGTGTGGTAAGGGAGACAGACTTTTCCGAGGCGTTCCAGTTTAGACCTCAGGGGTAGCGGCGCATCTGTGGCCGACCTCAGGTAGGAATATCTAATCCTATCTGGGGTTAATTACAGATGTTCATGGGCGGCAGTAGCCACTTACCATCAGGTGGACTGAATGCTCGTCTGCTACTTAAATGCAGTCCACCCAATGGTAAGTGGTCACAGTAGTCGTGAACATCGCTAACGAAACTTAGTACAGGGGTTCTACCTGAAGCCGATGACAGATGTATTGTCATTGCTGAAGACTAAGGTGATCCCCTCAATATTATGTCACTTCGCAGCAACATCCCCGAAGCTACGACATCCATCGAAACACAAAAACTGTTTACGTTGGAAATTCCTCTGACATGTCACGTCTTCTATACCCTTACCCTCATGGCATTTACGTTTACCTCTATTTTTACGTTTTGACAAATATGACTGTTTTGGTATTTATTTACGTATTTGCCGATACAAATTCCAATCAGCGAACCTAGTCAGTAACGTAACATTAAATGTCTAAATTGACAAAAGTAAACGTAACGTAAAAGTGTGGGATGTTTTGAATACTCATGGTAAGGGTACAGTTGAATCGTATTGGTTCTACCATATTACACTAGTTATTTATAAATAGCGCACATATCAAGTGATTATAATTAATCATTAATTAATTATGAAATGTTAATTATACTTATCCCCAAGTAATAATGGATTACCTAGAAATTTTGATAACAATAAAATTCAGCTCTTAATTTAAGAAAGTCACAATATTTAATAAACCACCACCAACTGGAGACATAATTAGTTAATTACTGTTTATTGCGGGTCGATACAAAAACTGTATATCGATGTTTTTTTCATACAAAATCGATTTCTGATTAAACTGGAATCAGGAAGAAAGGGCGATGATTCAGTAAAAACCGCGTAAATTAATCGTTTGTTGTGGTTTGTGGTGTCGTTTACATTGGAGAATTTATTTCGGAATCGATCAGCCGTTCTCGTTACTCGTTCAAGTCGCACTTGCCTTGACTCGAGAAGTCGGCTTTTGGATAAACAATTTATTGATCGATGCATCACAGCCTTCTTCCGACTCCATTCAATCAATAACCGATCAATTAATTGGAGTAATAATAATTGTATTTTTCTACTAAACTAAGTAGAGGTGTGCAAATAAATCTGGGGGCCTTTTTTTTTTTTTTTGTTGTCGAGGGGGAACCTTCAAAAGGTACCCGACGCCATGGGAGTGACGCCGGGTTATGTGGGATTTTTACCGCACTAAAACCCCCCCGGTGGCCCTCCTCAGCGCTTGGTGGAGAACTCCGGGATCTCCAACGAAACACAACCGGAGTCCTCCTAACGCGATGCCCTTTTATCGGGCTCTGCCCTGGAGGGAGCAATTTACGCTCCTCACACATCCCCTGGTGATTACAGCGATATGCGACCACACAAACCGCTGTCCATCCCGGTGTCGCTTGCTGGACGGTTTGAGCTCCCACTCTTGCCGCCCGCAACCCCGGAAGCCCCTTTTAGTCGCCTCTTACGACAGGCAAGGGATACCGTAGCCCTATTCTGGTCCCGGTACTACAGGGACAAAATCTGGGGGCCTACCACCGTCTTTTAAAAACCTAATTTAATCATAGTTTAGGAAAGTTTTATTTTCATATTGTATTAACATTATTTTGTTTCCTATCACGGTCTCCTTAAAACATTATTTTCAATGTATGATTAAAGTAATATTGTTTTAAGAGATGGTAGTAATCCCTCTGCACCAAAGTATACAATTATACTTTTGTGTCACTATTGGTAGCTACTCTTTTAAACAATTCAATCTATTTTGATGAAATATGCACAATATAGAGACTGAATATCTCTAAATTATTTAGAAATACCGCATTATAGCTGAAGACTACGCAGTATGCACTTACAAAAAACGCCACAAACTAGAATTTGTATAAGAACATTATAGGTTTTAGAACAACGTAGTATGGAAGTTAGAGTTCAAACATGGTACATCTTTCATTTGTAATCATGATCAAAATCGATTAATACCTCACCATATACCCAACATATTTGTAAGTAAGTGTTATGACTCACTAGTAATTTATTAGCGTTTTTGCAGCCATTACACCAAACCAAAACCGAATGGTAAAAACGTAACCTACAATTTGTCGTAACCATCTGTTCGTGTGTCCGTCAATCGATCTGTCCGTATGTCACAGTGTTACTAAATAAAGCCTATGTATTATATAGACAATATCAAAAAGCACATGCGTTTTGGAAGTCACTAGGCAATGGTGTGAAAAAATATTGAAAAAAGATAAAAGTCTTATGCATTTGCATATATTATAAGGGTTTTGCTTACAACTTTTTTTGGAAATTTGAACTGAGCTATATGAACTATAAAACAAGAATTGGTTTGTTTTTTAAATATGTATTTTCGACTCCATGCTTATTTGAGTTTGAGTCACTAAAACGATATTAATCCCACCTACGAGACCCTTCACTATGCGTGGTTTACCACGCACTTAGCGGATTTTATTTTATTTATAGCTTCATAATGCAAAAATATTTTGCGTTTTATAAATTTAGACTGAGTCATCATAGAATGACTGAATAGATGACATACATAAAATGACTAATGTTAAAAAGTATACAACTTAAAATATTTGCATAAGTGCCTGTGTTTTTTTTTTATATAATATAAGGGTAGCAGACGAGCATGCAGTCCACCTGATGGTAAGTGGCTACTGCCGCCCATGGACATCTGTAATCAACCCCAGATAGGATTAGATGTTCCTACCTGAGGTCGGCCACAGATGCGCCGCTACCCCTGAGGACTAAGCTGGAACGCCTCGGAAAATATGTCTCCCTTACCACACCCTTCAAACCGGAACACAGCAGCGCCTAACACTGCTGTTATTAGGTAGAAATAGGTGTGGCGGTGGTGCCGCCGGAGTCGAACCATAAAAGGTTCTACCACCTTCAGTCATTTTCATTAAAACTTAAGGTTATTACGTTAATACCCTGGATGGGGGTAGGATGCTAGTGTGGGACGCCACTTGTGTCGACACACTGGCTCCTCCTCACTTCCAGGCGACATCGTCTGGCGCGGGGGCGGCGGTTACTGCTGCTGAGAACACCATGCGTCAATAATATTTTAGTTTGTATAATACATATTTGTGACGTTTGGTGTGAAGCTTTAGGTCCATGGGGTCCGGATGCTTGGCAGTTGTATAACGTCAACACGTTTGGTCGACATCTCTGGAGACCCAAGAGCTGGCACGCATTTCCCTCATCGAAATGCTATACCAATTCAAAAAGGAACTGCTGCCAGCATTTTGGGTACCTTGACCAAGGACAGCGATGGTGAAATTATTTATGGTAGTTTTTATGTTTTTATATTTATTTTTTGTATATATGTACTTTTTGTAAATAAGTTTCTACGAGTATTAGTATATAATTTGATTATTTTTTCTAGTTTAATAAGTAGTTTTATTGTTTCGAATATTGTAATGAGTATAATCTTATTATTATTTCTTTGAGGTTTGTGTGCTAAAATATCTTACGTATGTGACTTTTGCTCACAAGGGTCCTTCACACCAAGGTCCGGTGAAGTGGGACCATCGGCTTTTTATTTCGCGCACGTAGGTAACTGTTTTACTGATGGTTATCGACAAAAATAACCTTTAATTACTGTATAGTTTGGGCTGCCCTGACCTTTCACAGACACTTACAAAGAGAGGCTACCTCACCTTCTTGTGTAGAGTAATAATTGTACAGATTTGTTAGAAAAAATCAAGTATTAGTATATATTTTAGCTCATACTAGGTATAAAAATGACATAATAATGGTAATTCATCATATTTTATGTTTGTTTATCACAAGAATATAAAAACAAAAGTAAACTTTGCATTTAATCTAAAAAAGGACTTTTTCCAAAAATCATCTTGTCAGGATATTTGATAATTTCTAATTTTCTACATGTTTTTGACATTCATTTGTGTATAATACATACATTGCAAATATATATTACAAGCACTATCTATAGAAATATTTAAAAATGTGAAATCTGGTAGAGTCGTGTATCTTCAATTCTCCCGAACATGAATTATGCGACACATCGATTATAAAACGAAATACAAGATCAATTGTGAGGCGGCCGCCTTTGAATCCGGGACTTTGTACTGCACTTTAACTGTACAGTTATTTATTTTCTTTTAAATGCAATCGTAAATAACTTTTACTTATGACGGACTTATGCGTGGTGAGTTGTTGCCTTTATTTCCCGTTTTAACCGTATTTAGATACCAAAAGTTCTATAATATAGATATTTATATAATTTTCAGCTAGCTTATCTATTTATATTGTACTATTTGTACTTTGAACGTGGTATAACCCTTCGACTTCGGAGACACCAACGCAGTACCCCAACTATTCCGGTTAAATTTATAATATTAGGGCTAAGTGCTGTATTCTGGTGTAAGAGTGTGGTAAGAGAGAACACATATCTATACAAGACGTACTAACTTAGTCCTCAGAGTAACTCATCTGTGGCCGATCTCAAGTAGGTCTCAAATATGCAGCAGTTGCCACTTACCATCACGTGAACCGCATGTTCTCTTCATACAAACATTATAAAACGAAAAGAAAAATTATTTATATACCTTACCTACTATGTATCATACACCAGGAAACATCAGCGTTCAAAAGCTCGATTAAACGTGATTGTTAATCGTGTTATTTACTATAATAAATAGAAACAAAATATTTCTTCTCAGTACTCGTTACGAATAAATATTTACCTAGCAAATACAAATTATAACTTACATAAATAGCTTTAGCATACCTTAGACGTATGCCCTTTGTTATGATAAAAACTGAACGTGTAAAGTAATTTTCCGTGAGCTTACAAGACACATGTCTAGATTTACAGTATAACAATATGAATAAAGTTTGTTTGATTCGTCACGAAGTGCATATTACCTTTAGCAGGAAGACTCGACAGAACATCACCTTGTGCGAGCAATAAATCTGTCACTCGACATATATCGGAGATCTTTATCCGTAACGAGCCAATAAGGCTTCTAATTAATAATATAATTGTTCGAACTTACAAATTGCGAGGTAGAATGGGTAAGCGATCAGAGATATTATCGTGACTTCTATTTCTAGTGTGAAACAATTTTTTTTCTTTTTTTTTATGTAAAAGGAGTAGCAGACGAGCATGCAGTCCACCTGATGGTAAGTGGCTACTGCCGCCCATGGACATCTGTAATCAACCCCAGATAGGATTAGATATTCCTACCTGAGGTCGTTCACAGATGCGCTGCTACCCTTGAGGACTAAGCTGGAATGCCTCGGAAAAGTTTGTCTCCCTTACCACACCCTTCAAAACGGAACACAGCAGTGTTTAACACTGCTGTTATTAGGCAGAAATAGGTGTGGCGGTGGTGCCGCCGGAGTCGAACCACAAAGGGTTCTACCACTTTTTAACATTCAATTCTTCCATTTTGGTGATATGTGTGGATGCGTCCGACTTACACATGATACACATGATACTTACATATCTTTGTCCACAGTAGTGGCAACGCGACTAGCATCAGCGGCCTTATTCTACATAGAGCTATGACATGGAGCTCTTCAAAAAAGGTCCAAAAAACAGCTCTCATCCAAAGCCAGCCATTGGCGAGTACTCTGGTGTTGAAAATGTCCATAGGCGGCGATGACTACTTTCCATCAGGTAGCACGTCTGCTTAATCGTTAGGTTAAACTATAAAAAAAAAAACTTGGATTTGATTACAGTACCCTTAGTATAAGGTTTTACGTTTTACAAAAATGACTGTTTTTGTATTTGTTTACGTATTTGCCCATACATTTCCAATCAGCGCCCCCAGTATACTGTATCAGAACTGATTCGAAACTAACTAAGTAAAGGTACAGATGTCGTGGCAGTGACCACTTACCACCAGGTGGACTGTATTTTCGTTTACTACATCAATCTTTTAAAAAACATACGTGAACACTTCCGACATCTATACAAATAGCAACTCGTTAATACTATGCCAAAAAATTGAATTTTTTGCATTTGGCAAAAAGCTGGCATCTATTTATCTTACTCAGCCAATCAATTCTTATGTTGTTTTTATAAATATCTCGTTATCTATTCATATTGCGTTTCCTTAAATCTCTCAATGTTTACTAAATACTCTGTTTTTACGGCTACATACAAAACTATTCTAATAAATATTATGAACTACCTTTTATCAATGGGTGGTCCTGATAGATAGTGGTTAAGCACAATATATCACATATTCAAGTTATTCTACAAAATCAACAGTTTGCGAGTTTCATCGGACTATTAATATAGACATAAAATCCAAAATATTTTTAATAGATACATATTTTAAGCAAATGACAGAATTGGAAATCAACGTAATATTAATGAAGTGACTTGCAAAAATAACTTATTAGTTATCAAGTAATATTACATATATATTAAAAAAATATATAAAAAATCATAATATTTACAGAACCTGTCTAATGCAAATATACATTTATAAACAAGTAATACTATAATGTAAGTAAATCGTAATTTATCTAAATGATTTAACTCAAATCCATTATACCTAAGTGTTATGTATTTACTAAAATACAGAATCTCCACGGGCGTAGGATTACATTTTAAATTTTACCGATTTAAATGCCTTAGCAAAGAATTTTACTAGAAAATAAAAGCTTCTTATAAAATCAAAACACAAAACAAAGATGCGACCGATATTAATTCTGCAAAAGTATCTAACAATAATATATTAAAATATGTTAAAAAAACTATGTCTTGAATAAACAGATCGTACGAATTTCCATAAATTACCAAAATGGTTATTTAACTGCGTCTCTACCTTCCTATAAATTACTTCACCACCATTGATGAAAGCTATATATAGAAAGGACGAGTCATTAGAAGAATTACTATGACAGAAACCCTAGCTAAGGCTGACTGCCCATTGGCGTTAGATTTGCGATTAAAAAGCGGATAAAGCGACTATCAAACCACTTATCTCGTCGTAAGCGCTGCTGTGTTCCATTTTGAAGGGTGTGGTAAGGGAGACATATTTTTCCGAGGCGTTCCAGCTTATACCTCAGGGGTAGCGGCGTATCTGCAGCCAACCTCAGGTTGGAATATCTAATCCCATCTGGGGTTGATTACAGATGTCCATGGGCGGCAATAGCCTACTCCTCGTCTGCTACTCCTATTTTATAAAAAAATCCACCTATATTGACTTCTAGTCAATTGACTAGACAGATTTTTGTAATAAAATGAAATATGTATGTACCCGTTTTCCGCTCACCGATATTGCTCAAACAATTTGGACGCCCGCAGTAGCCTAAGCTACTTCTCAATAGATTAGGCGACAAGATGGAAGCCTACGCAATTGCCTACACGATAATAGCCAACTGACGGCCAGCCTAAGACTCTTGATTTACGGCAAAAAGAGTCAAATTCGCTTCACTAACTAACAACAAAGCCACACCCGCATTTTATTATATATGTATTATTTCTGTATAATAAACTAAACAGTGTCATATCATTTGAATCCATACGACTATTTTAACGTATAGATAAGCGATTTTATTGTAAAATCTGGTTAATAATTTATTTAAATAGGATGTGAGTCAGATCGACCGTGACATCATTTACTGTTTCACTAAATTATTAAAATATACGCATACGAGCAGAAACTGTTAAAAAGTAAAAGAATTATTATAACTGCGCTTGAACTCTTGACCTGCACTAGGCGGCGATAAAAGAATGGAAATAGTACATGACTCATAGCATTAATATATGTTTTTGAAAACCGTTAATTTTTTATACTCTGAATCATCGTGGCCAGCCCTTTTTAAATAACTTTGAAATGTTAAACATTTATATATGTATTTGATATACTGATAATAATCCGAAAATGTACATATTCTGAGGTGGTCCAAAAGAAATGACATTTTAGTCATCTGTTGAAATGTAATTGTTACGTTTCAACAGATGACTAAAATCATGTTCTAGAAGCCCCTTAAACATAAGCTCAAAAAAATTTTAAAGGTTGCTCAAGATTCTGAATTTTTTTAGAGTTACTTGTACCTCTAAATATAAAAATTACCAGTCTTTTAAATAATCATGTTAAAATATTGTTAATGAACAACAATTTCAGCCTTTCTGTTCAAGTTTGGTAAGTAAGAGATAGCAAGGGTAGCAAAGCATCTGTGGTCTATTTAAAGTGGGATATCTGTATCTGAGGTTGATGATGGATAGATATCCATGGACGACAATGGTAACTAACCACTAGATGAACAGCATTATCGTCTCCTACTACTATATACATCATATAGTAATAATATAATGCAGTGATCGCCTAGTAGGGAGGGGGCCAAGGTTCAAATTTCAGGAACACACCTAGGACTTAACAAGAATAAACACTTAATGTCTAACTTAATATCCTATTTGCAAATGAGAAATTAAATAGCACTTGTTATAACGATGAAAGGTCGTGACAAGGCTACACGCCTAAGCGTACTTAATTTTTTTTTCCAAAGGATTGGTGGATTTCACATAATCCACCAATTGGCCGAGGAGACCCGTGCCTAGCAAAGGAACAGTAATTGGTTGTCGAAAATATTGTAATAATTGGCTTTAAAATTAAAACGGGCTGTATTGGTAATTGTCAAGAGTTAAGAGCCGACGTCACTCCACTGCGGTAGGTACCGCGTGGACGACACAACCATGAAGGTTAACAAGATGCTAAAGTTAACGTTAACGCGAACGTCCATTAAAATTGACGATCAATGAACAAAATTGGTCTAGTTATAAATAATTTTACTTTTTTTTATAATATAGGATATTTTTAATCAACCCCAGATAGGATTAGATTCCTACCTGAGGTGGCCACAGATGCGCCGCTAACCCTTATTTATTTCGAACGCCTCGAAAAAGTATCTTTTTAACATATCCTTCAAACCATAACACAGCAGCGCTTAACACTGCTGTAATTATGCAGGAATAGATGTGGCGGTGGTGCCCTCGGAGTCTAACCACCTTCAAGAAGTGGATAGTTCACTACGAAAACAAATAGACATTTATTCTATTCCTCCCGTGCGAAGCGCGGGCGGGTTGCTAGTAATAAATAAAACGTAGACATAACTAAGTAGTATAATTATATTGTTAGTAAAATTATAATTATAATTAATTAAAATTTTCCGCTAAAACGCTTGTAAGTAGTCTGTTCTAATACCTCTACTTGAATACAAGCTCGATTTTATATGTACTGATTTATATCGATAAGATGATATTAATCTTCTACGTTTCATATTTTATAGATACTTTAATTCAGACACATGAAAACATTGAAAATATTAAAAATATACTTAGCGCTTCAAACGTCTCTTTTCATTCAACTTATTTATATATCAGAAAATATGTTTATTATCTTTAAACACGATCAATAAAGATTTAGAAAAATTCCACTGTTAGTTAATATTTCAATGACATTGTATTATGATGTCGATTTGGATATATTAAATACCTTCATAAAATACTCAGGCTAAAAGGAAACCATAAATAGAATGCTGCGTCCACACCAAAGCTGACAGTCAACCGCTGACTGGTCAGTGCGCATTACGCGGTTTCATACGAGTACTTTTTATGGGTTCCATATTCGTTCACGCCGAACTAACAACCCCTTACTATTAAAGCTTATGGTGAACACTAACAAAACATTCATATCGAAGCTCACCGTCAACCCGCTGATAGTCCAATACGCGTACTCTTCTTAAACATATGATTTTACATTAATATCGAAGCTGACCGTCTACCCGCTGATAGTCCACTACGCGTACTTTCCTTAAACATATGATTTTACATTCATATCGAAGCTGACCGTCTACCCGCTGATAGTCCACTACGCGTACTTTTCTTAAACATATGATTTTACATTCATACCGAAGCTGACCGTCTACCCGCTGATAGTCCACTACGCGTACTTTTCTTAAACATATGATTTTACATTCATATCGAAGCTGACCGTCTACCCGCTGATAGTCCACTACGCGTACTTTTCTTAAACATATGATTTTACATTCATATCGAAGCTGACCGTCTACCCGCTGACAGTCAGCGGCTGACTACGCGCTAGTTCGAACGCGCACTTACGATCACATCAAACCTTTTTTACCAAATAAAAGTTTTTTACGACAACTTTAGCATGGTCAATTAAAGACCAATTTGATTTTGCGAGAACAAAACTATTTTGTAATATTAGCAAGTTTTAGAGCCATCTATATGCCACAATTTTAATAATGATGTCCATTGATAATATAGTCTAGCGGACGGGTTGACAGTTATGAGGCAAGAAATCTCTGCTAGGGTTACTTTTAAAAGGAAACATATTTTATATTCGTCATAATTAATTTTTGATACACATTAGTAATTTAAATTAAAATGAAAACGACCAAAAATGTATGTTTATAGGTTTATAGATTTTAAAACGACCAAAAGTTTATATTTATAGGTTTCCAGATTTAGGTAAAATAACTTTGAAGGGTAAACCAAGGAAACATTTAGGTTTATCGGCTCAGTATTTATGGTTCTAATCATAAATCTGATCTTTAAAAAGTTATAGTACCTTCCACCACCATGACACCAATTTCTGGTTTATAACAACCGTGCTAAGCACTAATGTGTTTTGTTTTAAAGGGTATGCTATGAGAGAAGTACTTAATACAAGGTGTGCAAACTTAATTTTCAAATGTATCATGGGGTAGCCACGCAATTGTTTCCAACCTCAAGTAGTACTCCAACCCTATCTGGAATTTATTATAGATGTTCAAGAGCATGGTAACCACTTAGTATCAGCTAGATTGCATGCTCATTGCTCCTTTTGTAATATTAGAATATGACTATTATTTTTGCAATAAGTCGCAAATTAAGTAACACTGCTCAGTAATTCATCTGTGCCTATATAACGTCGTATCAACATTCAAATAAAGAAACATAAGGGTTCGTACACAAAACTGCGATGCGACGTCGCATCGCAAAAATCTGCGAGCTCCCTCGACGCATCGCAAGAACTTGCGAATTGATTCGCATCGCACAGTGGTTGTTGTTGTTGGTCACCCTGAGAGACGCTACGCCGCACGATATCGCATCGCAGCAATTCGCATCGCAATTTTCTGCGTTGCGAATTCGCATCGCGTCGCATCGCAGTTTTGTGTAAGAGCCCTAAGTTCGTTATAATGCCGCTGCCACACTGTCTGCAGCCTCTACAGTAAATTTACATAACATTCATGAAGACAACGTGACCGAATACATATTAAACTTGAATCGTAAATTCAATGGCGAATAAAAAGACGAGACGAGACACCTGATCGTTATGACCCGAGAGCATGGTATAAAATATCACTACTGAGATTTATTTCACGCCGCGTCCACGATTAATCGAGAAATATTAATTAGCAACGCTCTGAGGTCAACAGACTGTTTATTATATACTCATAATTTGGGTAACGACACTCGTAAAATGAGACCTGCTTTAAATTCGACCAAAGCGAACGCAAAATTTGCAAATATTAATATTATATTTTTTTCATTTCATATAGTGAAAAAATATCCAATATATCCAGTTTGTTTCATTTTTTTTATAATATCAGTGAGAGTCGTTGGGGCCCCGCTATGAACAAGTTTAATCAAACACCTTTCGATACACGTGACAGTCATAATTTAATTTATTGTTATTTGATGAATACTATAATTAGTGGTCACAGTAGTTTATGAGCCTCTGTCAGCGAGTCCAAGTAAGACAGAAAGAAATCGTATGTATTAAATTTGAATGCCTACAGAAAGGAAAATATGTCTGATGTCTTATCAATCACACACTTCACAACAATCATCTAACCTTTTCATTTTAGACATTGCTTCATTTATTATCTTGCTGGAAAGCTTCTTTATTATATTACGTTATCCACAAAAATCTGTTTGTCTTTTGCTTTCCTCGTCCAAGATGTTCCTATGGCTAATGTTTTATGTCTATTTTCTCATCTTCGGTACCTTCTTCGTACCTAGGTGCTAACTGCTAAGGAGAAGAAAATTGCTATTCACAAGTACAGTAACGAAGTGCTGCTAGATATATAGATATCTAGCAGCACTTCGTTACTTCTTTGGTCTATTTTTTTGCTTTACTTATTTTTGAATAGTCCGTCCTTTTCTATTATGGTTATATAAAATCGTGTCCTTTTTTGAATCGGTATAATATGTCTATAGTCTTAGTTATCACTTGTATTGTTTTAAGCTCAACATCATCTCTTAATTTTATGTTGAGTATGTTTTCTTCATTTTGTCTTGATTACTTCCTTTCTATGATAACTCGCGTTTTTACTACATTAAAGTAATGAAACAGCGAACTAACGGTTCGTGGCACAATGAGTTTAATCTGTGTTTCAATTTAAAGGACATTTTAACGACGTTTATAAAATAGGTTTCGAAATTTAAAACATCAGGTTTTGGCCTCAGTGTACGGTGAATGAATCTAAATTAAGCAAATCTCAAAATTTATTGCAACATTTGATAGTCTCTAACGGTGGTAAAACGACAGCGATTTGTTACTAGTCGCAATCTAAATAAAATCTAGATCTATAAATCAGTAATTGTGTCATCATACTTTCGATTGTTTTGGTAACGAAAACAGCAGATGTTCAGGTACATTCACGGTGGTCAAATTTTGAAAACAGGTATATCATTCCCTCTAATTGGTACACAGCAAACAAAAAGAAGAAACTTCGTCGGGAACCCGCTATTATCTCACTGCTAGGTACAAGTCTCAACTGTCTCTCACTGAGGGAGGTTCTAGGCCATTGACCAAGCGCTAGCCTAACACGGATTCATTGACTTCACACTCCCTTGTGATTTTTTAAAGATCTCTAAGACGTAATGGTTTCTTCACAATATTTTCCATCGTCGATTAAATTTGTGATAATTAATTTGTAATACGCACATAATTTAAAAATTAGAGGTCTAGGATTGGAACCTCGCTCCCCTTGATTGAGAGGCCAAAGAAGAGTTTATGTATACTTGTATAATAGATTAGTAAAGATTACTCACTCCTAACAAAAAAATGTTAGTTTAAACTGGTTAGTTTTGACAATTGAAATTGTCACTGTCATCTATTTTCGTGTTTGAAAATTATTTAAAAAATATAGTTTTTAGATCATTTACGACTAAAACGATATTCCTCCGCACTTTTTCTTCGATTTCGTGTTTTTGCACCACATGTCGGCATAGTTCCGTGTAAATTACACCATGACAGTCATTAAACGGCTGACACATTTGTCAGCCGTTTAAGCCATTTAAAATGGCTTCCTTCAATTACAAGGCGGTGAGATATCTGTACTTATCTATGACTTGTATTAAAATAATTATTTCCAACTATGGCGTCAATCAAATTGATGGTGATGAATCGTTAAAGTAAATAATTACGAACACAGCGCCCTGCGTACAACTTGAACGTTTGTTTGCTGTGCAAATCCTAAGTTAACGTTAAGTAGGATGTTACAGTACTAATATGGAAATTTGTGAAAATATTGACACACGAAATATTTGAGTGCCGTCTACTAGTGAGCTCGTTAATGTCCACACGTTCATAAGTGGAACGTGGTACTGACGTAAATGACACTGTTGTATCAAATACAAAGCATTTTGAAGTAAGCACGCACTTTTCCTCTTAATATTGCGCACAAGCACTAACTGCGAGAAACTTTGTAAATAATTAAAGTACACACAGATTGATTAAAGTTCTCCTAATTTGCACTCACTGACGTCTAAGATGGTCACCACAACAAAGTTTTTGCGTCAATCATAAACTTTTCGCACAAATATTATTGAGATGTTGTTTATAAAGACAGCTTTTGTGCATGCGTATTAGGTAATTAGCACGTTGAAGGAAAACAATGTAAAGGAATCTACAAATTTGATTTTTTTTGAATATTTAGCAAGATATCTATGCTATCTACACCTTAACTCTTTTCAGTATAAGACGAAACCCGTGCCCATTACTAGAACAGTAATCGATTATTTATCAATAATGGATACCAATAAATAAAATTTGCTGAAGTAACAATTTCAGAAAATACGTCAGAGTAACTTACCATTGATATGAATCGAAAAATTGTAACAAATCACATAACAATATTAATAAAGAAAATCAACATTTTGCTAACAAACTTTAAGTGGCCTTCAACTTGTACAACTCTTTATTATGACAATGTGTTTTAGGAATTCAGCCATTGTTAGCAATCAGGGTTGAATGTGACACTTTTATAAAGAGATACATTATAAGATGAGAAATGTGAAATATCCATATTAAACTTTTTAAATCATAATTGCGTCTACACTTTTATATCAACTTTATTTGAGGTTTAAGTACATTTTAATGGATTAGAAGTTAATACGAGATTTATAATTTAAGGAATTATAATTTTAATTTCTTTTAATAAAAAATTGTAATCATTTTACTCACAGAACCCTTACAATAAGCATATAATGTAAATAAAAATGAATGTTTGTCCGTATGTCTTTTATAGAATCGTAAACTACGCAGTTGATTATGTGATGATATTTAGCAATGTTGTAAATGAGACCACGAGGACTTCTGAGTTAGTACGACGTACGTTGGTCATTCTAATGAAGATACAAATTTTCAGTTATATGTACGTCATATTATTTTTTTTAAATGCGGGTGAAGCCGCGGGCACTATTAGTTATTTATAAACTGTAGATCTTTCTAACTGTCAACATGAT
Organism: Epargyreus clarus clarus; assembly: GCA_014595695.2. Classification (NCBI taxonomy): domain Eukaryota; kingdom Metazoa; phylum Arthropoda; class Insecta; order Lepidoptera; family Hesperiidae; genus Epargyreus; species Epargyreus clarus. The sequence continues at coordinate 2,257,233 of JACTTY020000006.1, forward strand.
TCATTTTTTTATATCAGATTAATTTGAATTTATGTTCAAACGCAGTTGCTTCACTGCAGGCTGATTTTTATGACCATAATTCGGACATTTCCCTTAGGGGACTAACAGTAAAACGAAAATTATAAGTCAAATTCAGTTTACATTTTACAATTTGTAAAACGAAGGCTGAATCGTGGGGCACTATTTCAAAGTTACAATAATAATAAAGAATATTGGCACGGTTCCCTTTCTTTTCTCCGATCTTTTGATAACATTATATTGTTTCCATATTTATATGTAGGTTTAAAATGAATTAAAAGCGTAAGTAACAAGAAAGTAGTGTAAGAGTTATAGCATGGAAATCTTATATATAAAATTCTCGTGTTACAATGTTAGTTACCGGACTCCTCCGAAACGACTTTACCAATTTTCACCAAATTTTATATGCATATTCAATAGGTCTGAGAATCGGCTACTATCTATTTTTCATACCTCTAAGTGATAAGGGTTGTTCACCCTTAACGTTTTTTTTTTATTTGTATAGCAACACAACATTCGCCGGGTCAGCTAATATTGTTATAAAAGTTTCATTAAAAAATATTAAAATAGCTACAAAATATCATATTGTAGTCAATAAAATGTATATAATAGTTTTTAATGTTTTCGTCATTAAATATTTACTTACTTTACTATGATTAAAGAAACCTTTGTGGATTGTTAATTTATTACGATGGTATGAAATGTCAGTTTGATTCTTTAATAAGTAAAATATCGAATGTTAACAGTTACGGCGTACTATGATTGCCAAATTTTGATTTTTTTAGGCATTAGGCAATTAAACATTGGACATATAATCGTGTCTTAATATAATATCATTTCTGTCACTACTAGCCTCATGTATTCCGAGCCTAACATGAAACATTTCGACAGTTTCCGTTACAAACGTTTATCCTTATTTATCGAGACATTTCCGAGAAGCAACCAATGTCATGTGCATTACGTAATTTTAAAGGCTCGGAATTAAGTAACGAAGTCCAGTTAGAACCTTTTAGGTCCTGTTTTTTTGCTTTTTGTCGGGTTCAACAACTTGAATTTCCAGCTCATCTTTTCAGCTCAGCTCGTAAACTGGCATATATACCACAGTGTTCGAATACGAATACATTTAACAGAGATTCCGTTTCTTTTTTATTATTATAAAAGTACCAAACGAGCTTACTATCCACCTGATGGTAAATGATAACCGGCCCTGGACATCCACAATCAACCCCAGGATTAGAGTTCTATCTGAGGTAGACTACAGAAGCATTGCTACCTCTGAGGACTAAGATGCCTCAAATTAGTCCGAGATGCATTTATACCAGGCGTTACAACTTAATAATCGTAAACTTAGTCCTAAAGATTAATATTCTAGAATTAAATTTACTATTTCTAGGATTAAATTAAGTCTATTGTCTGAACATCACTATAAGAGTATTTTCTTGTTACATACTTTTAGCGCACTTTTATTACTTAGTTTTTATTTTTATTTTATTTTTTATAAACTGGCAACCCTAAAACAAACGAATAGATTGTACCGGTTCATGTAAATTTCGCGCCATCTTACCGACAATTTTGTCATATTAATATATTAATTGGCAATATACTAGAATGTTAGTTATATAATATACTTTACGACTATCAGTACTAATATGATAAATCCCTATATAAAATAATTAAAAACCTGATTCGATCATTCATATTAAATGTATAATGACGCAGAAATGTTATGGGAAGAGATTTTATGTTATTCTATATCACTAGCTGACCCGACAAACGTCGTGTTGCCATATAAATAAAAAAATGTTAAGGGTGAACAACCCTTATCACTTAGGGGGATGAAAAATAGATGTTGGCCGATTCTCATAGATACCGGATAAGCACAAAAAATTTCATCAAAGTCGGTCAAGCCGTTTCGGAGGAGTATGGCAACGAAAACTGTGACACGAGAATTTTATATATTAGATTTTAATTATACGAATTCGCCCAGTAGTTGAATTTCCACCCATAATTATAGATTTAATATTTTGTTACACTTATAGGTACTTATAAAAAGCTATGTATACGAAAAAATCATTTGACATATGAAAAGAAAATTGTACATATTCGCATTCTATCTAAACCACAATCTTCTAACCATAGTAGCAGCAGATTTATATTATTGTTAGGTAAAAAGAAAATTATATCTAGAGCTTAAATACTACTGCCCTGTCTTTCATAGTAATAACTTCGCTCTAATAGGAGTTATTAAAAACAATTAGCGATATGACACCAAGTAATAGTAATTTATTTGTATGATGTAAATATTGTATAGAAGATAGTCAATAATAATGTACACATTTTATTAAACTCCACACTTCATCAAAACTTCCTTAAAAATATTTCTAACACAACTTTTATTATTATGTCGGACATATATACCTACTGAGGTACTTTGATAAATTACTAGGTGACGTTGTGTTGCCATATAAATAAAAAAAATGTTAAGGATGAACAACCCTTATCAGTTAGGGGTATGAAAAATAGATAGTAGCCGATTCTCAGACCTACTGATATAAAATTAGGTGAAAATCGGTAAAGCCGTTTCAGAGGAGTACGGTAACTAACATTGTGACACGAGAATTTTATATATAAGATAAATGTAAAATGGTATCCGTGTTGGACATTGATTCAGCTACACCCCAACATATAACATTCCCTACTAATTTTTACTCCTTATTTCTTAATTATTAAGCTCCATTCCGAAAACATATAAACTACTACAAACTAAAGTCTGTATGTGTAACTTATGGTTCTGTACAGTCATAAAATTTGCACGTACATACGTAAAAACGTTATTAGCCACAACATACGTACAACATAAAACGTCATTTTAACTAGCGTATTTAAGGTCAAAGTGACTTTGAATTAGACGTACTTAAGCCATACATAAATGGAGATGTAAAGAGCATTAAAAACATGTTTTAATGTTTAAGCTATTGATGTATCACTTATTGATGTACATATTGTATTGTAAGTGTTGACTTACCATTATATTACTGGAGACCCTATAAGGAAGTTGTGTGCTAACTTATGTATAGCAATAACTCAACGTTGGGTCTGTTTATATAACCTAACTTGTCAAAACCTAAGAAAACATATTTTAAATAGTACAACCAGTATCATTCTACCGGGTATCACCGCCACACATTCTTCTAAAGTAAAGCGGCTATTCAGTTTAGAGGGAAGAGTGTGGATCCCGTATAACTTACGGCATTATTACTGTTTGAATGATGATTAATTTAGTTAATTAATTTTGAAGTATCCTCAGGAGTGGCATGATAAATTTCAGGTAAATCCCGTATTCTATATAGAGTTGGTTACAAATGTTCAAGAGCGGTAGTTGCCACTTACCATCCAATGAAAAGCTCATTTTCTACTTAAATCTTATAAAAAACATCAAGCACTCACTATGCATAGTAAAAATATTGAATGAATTTAAAATTCGTCTTTCAACAATTTTAATAATATATTAGACAGGTTTAGTCGGTTATAGAAGTAAAAGTGTAATCATTTTTTATTGAGCAGTGTCTCACCTTTGACACAATAACACGGTAACGGTGTGTACAAAATTGATATATAATGTACGTATTAATGAGAGCTTATTTATAAAGATAGACACGTTTTTCTAACCTTTCTCTGACTCATTTTTACCTAATCTTTATAGAAATCTTACATATTGTGTTTTGTGTTTGTACATGTATTTTATCATTGTTTTCTTCGATAACCCTTTTTATTACAATACGTCGGGGAGACGTAGAGGTCTCAGCTTAAAATTGGAAGAGTTAAAATCAAGTGGTGTATTTCAGGAGCAGTTGTACATAGTTGTTTGGATTCAAGTATAATATAATGTATATTTAGCTCTTATGCCGATGTCCACAGGCGGCGGTAGTGACGACTTACCGTCAGGTGGACTTCATGATCGTCTTCTACTTCAATCTCATAAAAAAAGAAAACTCATAGTCCATCAAATAGACTAATAAGCTAATATTCTACTTAAATTGTTAAAATACACTATTTCCAAATATCAGAATTAATATAAAATTCTTAAATAGACCATAAAAATAAAATTAATTAAAATCATTGTTTATACCGCTTCCCGTTATTGCAACTTTGAAATTCAAATACCATGTCGGCAATTTCTTAATTTGTTAGAAGCTCTAATATAAGGCTGGGTACACATTAAGTAGCTGTTATTGTAACAATACGATAAACGATCCTCGCATCGCGACGTACAGCGAGTGGCTTGCAGCGTTCTCACTGGGCGAGCCGTGACTGTAACCGAGCAAAATAGAATACCAAAGTTGTATATAATATACGTATACGATAGGCTCACGAGTCATGTACATACTCACCATGATTTTTGATAACACACATACAACAATTACAGTGAGAAAATGACGTACTTATTCTTTTATTTTCAGTCCGTTACGAGCCGTTCGCGGCATGCTCGCGAACCTCGTGCACGCTATAGTTTTTGGCACGTTTGTGCTTACAGTTCCATTCCGCTAATGGGTACCCAGCATAAGGAGCCTCGTATTTTTATCGGCGCGGAACTTGTCACAGTAACTAAATTATAATTAATGTCAATGATAACGGTGTCTGTGAAGCAAAAGTTAAGGTCATATCTCGGTCAGAAGTTCAATATGTCGAATATCCATCTCCATCCGAGTAAAGGACTTCTTGTGTCAATTAATCATACGTTGCGGTGCTTTTTTAAAGTTTTAGTTTTACGAAATGTGAGGTTAATTTGTAATTTATGACCATAATTCACAGTCGTCAAATCTTTATTGAAATCAAGATTTTCTAGTTTTTAATGAATTGATATATACACGATGACGATAGCGCCATAATCGCTTTAATCAGAATAACGTCTTCAACGAACGTCTTTCACACCGTCATGCGTCACTGTGGACCATATTTCTTTCTCTTAATATCAGACATCTTTTCATTACGTTACACGTGAATTGTTTGCGTAGTTATGACGCGATCCTCCGAAACTATATGTAAAAGAGTATTTAAGTAATGTTATACTTATTTGTACTGAAACATGAATACTCATTTCTCTATCTGTACCCTTAGTATGCGTTTTTACGTTTTTACAAAAATGACTGGTTTTTACCACGCTTTTATTAGCTTGGGTTGTATGTATCTATGTATGTAACGGAATCTTTGAACTAGATTTTCACCCACTTTGAACGGTCCGATTAATTTAAAATTTTGAACAATTATCAAGAACCGATAAAAATACACGATTTTAATAACTTTATCCCATTCTCCTCGTCAGGATCGTCAGGAATCAGGACTAACGATTTTCCTTGTGCGAATTTAGCGTGTTTTTTTTAAACTATAATAATTTTTTTACGTATTTGACCATACATTTCCAATCAGCGCCCCTAGCGGTCTATTTCAGAACTGCTCGGAAATGTATGGGCAAATACGTAAACAAATACAAAGACAGTCATTTTTGTAAAACTCATACTAAGGGTACTTCATTGATTGAAAAAATACTACATCGATTAGATATTTCCGTAAAGGTAAATGATATTGTAGACCTAAAGAGTAATATTAGTTACTCCTAAAATGTTATGCTTAGCTAGTACTAAGTACCTTATATTGAATTGAAAACGTTGCACGCGGACGGAAATGCACAATGTTTATATAAAATCTTTACGGTTGTAAATTCTAAGAATTGAAACCTTTAATCGATACCTCAAGGCTGGCTGCAACATTGCAATTTTTATATGAACGCCTCTTATGCTTAACTTATTCATGTGAATTTATTATAATCATGTTCTTGTCAAAAATAACTATAAAATTTTATAAAATTCACCTCTAGACTATTATTTGACTACGCATTTTAGTGGCAGTAAATTAATTTATTTATACTGACTTTTATATTAAAGTGATCAACGCAGTGAGTCGTTTTAGGGTTCCTTACCCAAAGGGTAAAACGGGACCCTATTACTAAGCCTGTGCTATCCGTCTGTCACAGGGCTCTGTCTCTGGAATCGCAATAGATAGGCACTTGAAATGATCACAAATACTCGTATAATATCGCCCGCTATAACAACAAATACTAATAATAAAAAATATCGAAAAAAATGGGGAGTCGTCATACACGAAACCGCAAATGGTCGACGTTTTTCATTTTATCTATGGAATCGTAATGGGTAGACAGTTAAAATTTTTCATAATGCATTAATTTCTTCGGCTGCTATCATAACAAATATTAAAAAATAAAAACACAAATGAAAATTGTATGGTACGGAATCCTCGGTGCGCAAGTTCGACTTGAACTTGGCCAATTATAACTTAACGTAAACATAAAATCGTAAATGTCAAAGTACAAAGCAATCATATGCGAACAGTAAGAACTTTAAGGTTAGCACCTTATCGCTAATTCAGCATTACTTTAATAATTACTTAAGGAAAAATGTATACATTATGAAGTCATTGTGAAATTAATTATAATGATTTTTAGCACAGAAATAAAATTAATATGCAAGATTTAAACACATTTTTTAATATAAAATATGACCATATAGGTATTTATGATGGAGGTGAAAATAAGAGTTAAATAGTAACCTAAGTTATGTAGTAAAAATAATGCTATTTAAATATAAAAAATATATATAAAATATCATGATCTAAAATTAACACAAATATAACAAAATTATTTAGATTTGAGGCAATGTATTCATATTAAATAACAATTTACAACTGTAATGACAAGAAACTTTTTGCTGCCAGCTACTTAATAGCTTACCGCAAAAACCATAAGTAACACTTATCTAAGTACATAAAAATAACTTCTAAAACCGTATAAAAACTGTCAAATTAAATAGAACATGACGTTAATTTTACACAAACTAATAACTGGTTGTAGTAATATAAAACATTTTTTGACAGAGCTTAAATTGTATCTGCAAAAAGTATGAAAAGGTCAATGATATTTTTTGTAAACACTTTGTTTATAATAACTTCTCACTCTCGGCTTTAATCTCTGCCAATTATTGAAATCATTTATCTATTTAAACACTTCTTAATTAAAGTACTTATTATTATAAAAGCAAAAAGGCCAACTGATTAAAAACTGAAATAATATTAAATTGATTCGGTCACCAAGTGCGATTTTGTTTAACATAAGAAATATTTAATCACACGCGCTCACACACACACACGCACATAAAATCATTTACTTATACAATTGCTCATAAAAATGCAAGTGCACGAACAGTTTTAATATTATGTATTTGTGAAATAATGGTAAATTGTAATGATATGTAACTTGTTCCTTTTATATATTATTATGTAAATTCTGCGGAAGAGCACAGCATCCTAACACAGGCATATTTTGCTTAAAAGGAGGCTCTGGCCACTTATATTTTAAAATTTTAATTACTTATATTGTAATGAACCGAATCTGAAAAGCAATAAAGTATTTCTATTTCTATTTCTTTTAATTGATACATTATAACTATTAATTTCAAGATTTGGAAACCATCGCAAGTCACAAATCAAACACACCTAACGCTTGTGCCTAAAATATCATGTCACTAATGATGATGAAATCTTCATGTGATAGTATCAATGTATTGGTAAAATTTATAATATATTCAAGACAAGTACCTTTACTCGTCCTTAATGTAGGCTACATTTCAAAAATCGATTAATGTAGATATTTAAAACATTCAATTCGACATATCTTGCCATTCTTACTTAGGATGAAACAAAAAATCTGAAAAGTCATAATTTGGTAAATAATATCATAATTTGGTTGTTTTCTTCAAGGTGTCGTGTCTCAATAAAAAATGAAACTTTCCAAACAATTCTATAAGAAATAATGCCATTGACATGAACACTATTTGTATACACTTTTTAATTTTTTAATATCGTCTATAGATAAAAACATCATTATTTACGTACCGCTACTTATAACTAAGCAAGCTGTGATTTATATAAACTCTTTGTATCCACTGATTAAATTATTGAATTATAACTAATACCTATTATCTTAAATCTTCTCAAACGCTGTATATGACACGTGAATAGTTAGATGACGTAAAATGATTTAGATTATATGATATATTTTTTTAGTTTCCTTATAAATAGCTTATTATTTTAATTTTTAATATATTAAAATGATACAGCATCGCATAAGCGATCCCACGAGCCGGATTAAACACGTGTAGCTACGAATATTTAGTCCTCAACAAATAACACCACATTCTAAATTGATTGCGATTTGGACGTATATGTCGAAAATCGCAAATACATAGCAACGTTCTATTTATTCTCATCCTACCACTAGACTAATTAGACGAATAATGATAATAAAGTCAAATTAAACATACATTTCTCCTTTTTAAGGCCGAGTTATAAAATCAACCAATCTAACGAGACATGTAAATGATGAATCAGTAAAGTTCCATTACACCACTACTCTTATTTCAGGTTTATTGGATTCTGTTTGATCAGTCATTAGTACGAAGGCTACGTCTGTTGACATGTTAGCGTCAATTGCAAATAAAGTCTTGAATGTAAAGACATTTGCAAACCGGCTTTCATTGTGGGAATCGATTTATTATATAATGCTGTGCAAATATTTCGTTATACTACAGACTGTACATAAACTTCGGCCATAAATCGACGGTATCTTCATCTTACTTTATTGGTCTTTATGTTCAATTCAGGTTTAGTTGAATAAATTTCGCTCGTTTACTTTTTTAAGATTAATAATAAACAGACTATGCGCCGTAGTTTATTCAGCAGAACTACATAATTATGTACCTTTATCTAAATATATATATAACTTAAAGGTGACAGACTGACATAGTGATCTATCAACGCACAGCCCAAACCACTGGACGGATCGGGCTGAAATTTGGCATGCAGGTAGATATTATGACGTAGGCATCCGCTAAGAAAGGATTTTGATCAATTCTACGCCTAAGGGGATAAAATAGGGGATGAAAATATTACTTCGTAAAGTAAGCAAAGCCGCAAAAGCTCGTTTGACCATAAAACTGTTTTAAGGGACGGTTTAGAAGATTTCCATCAACAATATTACCGTACCTATATAATGCAGATTTTTCTTTTTGCTCTTGCTTCAGTTCTTAATTTTTTAACGTTAAGACATAACACCAAGAAATCTCATTACATTAAAATGCACTTGACAGAATTTACAGTTGGTTTAGCACAAACAATCTTCTGTAAAATAATCAAAAAGAGTAAAGGTGTCCCAATAACTTCGCTAAATGCATAGATTAGTAAAGATTACTCACTCCTAACAAGAAAATGTACCCAGTTTTGAGAATTGAAATAGTTGCGTAAAAAAGTTTTGCTGCATCTCCGTGCTAAAATATCGCTAAAATATTTGAAACAATTATTTATTTACTACGTAAAATACGCAGTATTAGTTATTTATTCGTAAATTTTCTCTAAAAATGTTTTTATTTGTCAAGAATTCAAAAAAAGAACTTACTAAAATAAGCCGTTTGTGGCTTTCATTCAATTTCAAGGCGGCGAAGTATCTTTACTAATCTATGGCTAAATGTAAAAAAGATTATGATGGAACATTTTCCCTTAGCAACATAGACCTTGAATTTGTGAATCAAAGATTTTTCTTTCGGATAAATGTACGAACTAAATTTTAACAACATACATACAATGTAGCTCTAAAATTTCTAAATTGTGTAGTATAGAATAGAATATAAGGCTCGTTATTTATAATCAATCTATCCAATGTTTTGCCTACCATACGACATTTGTATATTTGTTGTGTACTAGAAATTGTCAAATTTTGATATTTGGTAGTCAAAAATGGGACAGATTGAACATGAATACTGACGTGAGTTCTACGGCTGGTTCAGTACATTACAAAGCATTGAAAATACAGTCTACACATTTAATTTTATTTTACAAATAAACGGTACAAACAATAAGATCCATTTATGGCCTTGACTTCTTTGTTCCGTGCATTACATAGTCTTATATTTTGATATAAAACTTTTATAGTATTATATACTATAAAAGTTTTATCGCAGGGTAATTACACTATTACTGTAAACATTATATATTGTAAAATTAACTTTTACAGTACGGATATTGTACAATTTAATCTTCTCAAAGCCGTGTCTATTTAATAAGGAAAATTAACTTTACATGTCAAGGCTTCCTATATTACAAAGTATTTTACGATTACAGTCACATTTTCAAAAGCAATGGAAATAAATAAGGGGTGCTTGTAAATATATTACAATATTTAATTTGCTACTTTTGACAAGTAATATTTTATTATAAATAAATGACTAACGCGTACTATTAATATAATTAATCGACCAATCCAAAATTTTTTTCCTACCAAAAAACATGTGACAATGTTAATCTACTGCAAATATTAAAATTTCGACTTTGATAGGCATCTTTTTCTTTTCAATTGATTTTCTTTTTTTTTGTTACGTAGCTTTAGTGTAGTCAAAAAAATATGTTTATAATTCCGGCCGAACATTTAGAACCACTTATAATACTTACTCCCACAATATAATTTAAAGTATTTAGGCTCTATGAACATACAAATAAAGATCCAAAAGGTAGGCTCAGAACAGATATATTTATTGTCACTTTAATAATGTATCAGCTTCAAATAGGAACAGAACTGAATGTAACATTTGGACACTACACTGCGATTTTTTATATATTAGCTATATTATGTACAAAAATATAATCTGGGAAATTTAATACAACTTTTTGTTAATATTTTACGTGTATCTATGAGACTAACGTATTATCTATGATAAGAATCAAACATTATCGGGATCCAATCTACTACGATGAGTCTGATACTCATTCGCCATTTAACATAATGCTGAGTCATTTTATTTTGCTAAAATCACCTTAGGAAATAAACAAAAGGTACAAAATTAGGTACTTTCGAAAAACCCACTTTTTCTGCAAGGGTTGTATGGATATATTATTATTATATGGTTGTATGGTTACTTTTTATCAGAGTGGGATTATATTAGATTTTTCAAGATCGCCAGATACCATCACTACACTTCTTACTGTGACTAAAAAAATACTGTTCTCTAATTTTAAGTGCAAAAATATACAAATCTTATCTGGTTTCGTAGTCAGCTTTTTTGTTTACTAGCAAGCTTCACTACAAGCTTTACTGTTATCTAATATCTGTAAAAACAGAACTTTTCAAATTTTCAATAATCAGTAAAGATGAATTTCGACCACTTGGCGAACCATGGCAGTTACAAGAGCATAATATATCACAGATTTAAGTAATACCTAATAAACAAAAACTGAAATAAAATCACACTATTTACTCGTATGTATCTCCATAATATATATACAAAGTGCTTCCAAAGGCACAATAACAAGTCATTAATTATTTGCCATCTCCCATTATATTCAACTAGAAAACCTTCACGATAATCGACAAATTGTCATAAAGGTGCATCTTTTATCTATTTAATTGATTCAATTAATTATTCTAAAGAATAACATACGCACCTGATCAAAATGTCATAGCCACGGAGTGGGATGGAACTCGAAGATCTTGATAACATCATGTATTTATACTTGTATTTTTTCTTAACCGAGTTAAGTGCTCATATCGCCGCTATTTGTGGTGTCGGAAGGAACCTCACATTGTCCACATTTCGTCGTCAACCCGTATTTTTAATCGTGACCATAAACGCTTGCATTCTTTTCATCTAGTTGCCTTGTGATACTGTATAAAGAAATTGGAAAAATTGCGGAAAATATACACGTAATTGCGTTACGAATTTTTGCAGTCGCATCTCAGTGCGGTGTACAATAATTGCGTCTGCAACGTTGGTACATAAGTTTTAAATAAGAATACATGTAAAGGTGAGTATACCGATATTCATTGTATAACATTGTGTTTCTTCAATAAAAAAATGATTGATTGGCACTGATATCTTAAAGCATAGGTATAATAATTTTAGAAGAAAACTTGTCATATAATATATATCGTTTCTTTTAAATATTTAATCCCAGACTTGCATTATAATTACGTATAGGATTCAAATGTTGATTGATTTTAAATCTTTCACATTTTTTTTTGCTGTGTATGCCTTCATTCAAATAATGTGATTTAATTATGTTCAATACTCTAGATTGCTACTCCTATTATTAATAAAATAAATTAAAAAATCTTTACCCATACCCATATTACTTTATTTACATATGGTTCTTAAAACAGGGACATACTTATCCGAGATCTTCCAATTTAGTTCTCAAAATTAGCAACGCGTTTCTCAAAGGTAGCAATGCATCTTTGGCCGACTCCGGGTAGAAATCTAATCTTATCTGGGATTGATTACAGACGTCCATCGACGACCGTAACCACTTACCATCATGTACAAGTACACATGCTTGTTTGTGTCTTCTATATTATAAAAAAGTTGCATTCGAAAGCCTTGTGCCGTGGGTCGATGACCCCATTTATTAGTATTTGCTTTCTTACCGTGACTCATGTCTCCCAATGTTTCGGGTCGTTGAATTTGTTGACTCCCATTCATTTTCAAAGTCTTATCAACCATCTACCATGCACAATGGGTCAGTAGGTCTCTATTGAGGTTTCATTTGTTTAACTGTACCATCGATGTCTAATCTACTTGTTATTTAGATGAACTGGTAGCAATTTCAAATAATGACTACATGCTTTCTGTTTCTTTTGCGTCACTTTTATAAATTACGAACCCATTAGCACCACATTTCGTGATAAATTATACTGCCTTTAATTTTAATTAAGTTTATAAATAAAAAGTCAAATATAGAGCTGTACAAATTTATAAAGAAAAGTTTTATTAGATGGACTCTTGATAGGAATACAAACTGGACTCATATATATTTAATTTACGTCGGATATCTGTATATTTCATAGTAAATAGTAATATACCTCTTTGTTCTAATGTAGATTCTAATTTTAATCTAGTTCAATAATCAAAATAGCTTTTTTGTAAAATTGCTATTGTCATTGTTTTAACCTGTCTCAAAAATCGGTATGCTAAATTAAAATGTCTTATAAAGCTGTCATCATCAACCCATTACTATCCCACTGCTGGGCACGGGTCTCCTCTCAGAATGAGAAGGATTAGGCCATAGTCCACCGCGCTTGCCAAGTGCGTATTGGTAGACTTCACATACCTTTAAGATTTATTTTTTATTTTTAAATCTCTCAGGTATACAGGTTTCCTCGCGATGCTTTCCTTCACCGTGATAATTAATTTCTAATACGCACATAATTTTGAAATATCATAGGTGCGTGCCTGGGATTTGAACCTCGGAGCCCTCGATCGAGAGGCCGAGTTTCTGAACCACTAGGCTATCACAGCTTTTATAAAGCTGTACCAACTTGTAATAAAACATAAATAGCTGAGAAAAACATGTTAAATGTATAAAACGAACTTCTGTATAAATATGTAACGTGCGCTGTGAATATGAAAGATTCTAAGAAAAAGTTATACGCAAGTAATGACGGAGACAAATTATAATCGAGCTTTTTCCTCCTAAAATGTTAGTTAAAAAACCAAGGAAACAGGTAAACATTTCCGAGTTTACGCCTATCTTAATTAATAATCTGTAACTTACTCTTTCTGCTACATTTCGACGTACTTCATCAATAAAATAATCTAATGAATAATACAACAAATGTCTGCTGATTTCCAAGAATCCGGTGAATTAATGAAATGTTCTATTTAAATAGACCGACGTCGAATGGTATTATATATTTGATAAGATTTATAAATTAATTAATTAACCTCCTTCTGAGACAGAGTGGCGACAAATGCTGTCTTTTAGGTATAAACGTTAGAAAGTTCTTGTTCTATATTTGTAATGAAATCCATAATAACGTTTACCTTTTACTTAAACTTAAATCTAAATATATATAACTCAAAGGTGACTGACTGACATAGTGATCTATCAACGCACAGCCCAAACCACTGGACGGAACGGGCTGAAATTTGGCATGCAGGTAGATGTTATGACGTAGGTATCCGCTAAGAAAGGATTTTGATCAATTCTACCCCCAAGGAGATAAAATAGGGGATGAAAATATTACTTCGTAACGCGAGCCGCGGGCATTCGTAAAGCCGCGGGCAAAAGCTCGTTGTTATATAAATATTAAAATAAATTAATAGCGTTCAAAATAAAAACATACATTTTAACATTACCTAATCATACACTAGGTACGTTAACATGAATCTACCCGTATCATAATTACCGAAAATTTGTGAAATATACAGGATGAATTTTTCAAATAGGCCTCAGGGCCAAATTCGAAACTATAAGGATTAGCGAAAAATGCTGAAAGGAGTTACGAGGCCGATTTTGATAAAAACTAAAACTGCATCATTACTTGTTTAAAATATCTTTTCCCTTGGCCGGGAATCGAACGAGTTCATTTTGAAAAAAAATACACCCTCTATATTATTTCACTATTTGATAGTGTTGCTTATAAGGATGAAATTCTGGAAAGTAAATGACAAACTCAAAGAAAAGCCTCAATTTTAAGAAAATATATATTATTTCATATTCATCCGTTTGAAAAATTCATCCTGTATACCATCTTCGTTGCCATCAACCTATTCCTTTCCTGCTAGGCCTGTCCTCTCAAAGTGAGAAGGATTTTAGCCAAGGCCACCACGCTGGCCAAACGCCGATTTTCCATCATCGTTAAAACATGTCATAATTAATTCTAATTCACTCATAACTTCGACAAATAAATGCGTTCCTGGGATTGGAACCTGGAACCGCCGCGTAATCTCACTACGAGTTTCGTACAACTTGGCTACCACATCTCTACCATTTAACTACCACTTTAACAGGATGTAATACGTTATCGATTGACAAATATTTAACATCGAAAACAAATAATAGATGCCTATTTGAATGACATGACTACATGAATATTAAAATTTAAGTCATTGACCAAGAAAACAAAGTGATACATCAAACTGTCAATATGATGTACTTTTGCTTTGAAATTTCAACATTGATAAATTTCGTTATTCACTTAAACCGGGGATATATTTTTGTCATAGATAAGCAAAGATATCTCACCGCCTTGTAAATGAAGGAAGCCACAAATGGCTGACACTTACGTAAAATGGTTGACTGTTTTCCCATTACGTCTCCGACTGTCATGGTGTAATTTACGCGGAACAATGCCGACATGTGCAGATAAGTGATGCAAAAACAACACGAAATTGGAAAAGTGCGGAGAAATATGGTTTCATTCGTAAATGCTCTAAAAACTACATTCTTTTTAATATTTTTCAAACACGAAAATAGATGACAGTGACAATTTCAATTGTCTAAACTGGTTTCATATTCTTGTTAGGAGTGAGTAATCTTTACTAATCTATCATTTTTGTAAACAGCTTGACTTAACAAATCTAATTTTCACTACTTTTTTTGAATTGTGTGTTACTGGTGGCCCTAGCAGCCTCCCCAGCGTCACCGGGTTTTGTGGCGACCCTAGAGTTTAGCCTGGTTTCACTCTTTGTTTTAATTGTATTTCTATAGGTGATCTTTCCATCGCGACCCGAATACACTACCACTCAAACCTTCTCGATAAGTGTATGTTGCTTCGCTTATGTTCTCGCATGTCATGGGACATTACATTTTAGACAATTCTGATATTCCTCGATCCACTTGAAAGCAATTAAGATCACAAACCCGTGGATAAGCCGTCGATATCACTAACGTTATTTTTATATAACTCGTTTACTTTTTTATCACTTTTGTATGTATATTTACGTACGTAACTTTCAACCTGTTTGATCGGCTAATTTAAGCAATAAATGGTCGCCGGCTTATATCGTAAATTTGTATTTATATAAAAGCTACATACAAGATTGCGTCATATTTCACCTTTACTAAATTTAGATTTTTTTTAGGTAAATTTATTAATATGCTAAAGTATAGTAATAAGAATATACATATGTAGAATATTATTGATATTTGTATAATCTTTCGAAAAATGCTTTCAAAAAAAATTTTTTTTTACTTTCAATTAAATTAACAGACAGAAATTAGCAAAACACAATTCCGCCCAAATGTGTAGGTCCAGAGTACTTCATATTTAATTTTTAATCGACTTCCCAACGGAAAGAGGTTATATTTATTGGTCGCATATATATTATTTGTTTAAATAATTGTCTTTTTTATGCTTGTTCTTCGGAGGTAACTACGTAATTTACTAATTAACAAATATTAATTCAACCACAGTTGTTTATCTACACTTCATTGAGGTTTTAGAAAATGCATGATATTGAATTCATTATTTTACTTAAATAATAAGATAGAAATAGCATACCAAATATTTGCAATACCTTACTTTAATATTTAACTAATTTTAAATGCATGTTTATGTACATAGCAAACTGGTGTCTTAGTCGAAAAAAAGACCCTTATAACATTTTTAAACTAAAAATATACACTCTTTAGTATCAGATATAATATATACAAATCTTGAGAAATTTAACAAAGTTTTACTTGTAAACATTTTGAACGACTGTTTTTTGTACAATTTCCGTCAATTAAAAATACATATACTTAATCCGTTTAAAGATATTTAAAAATAATGGACACAAAAACGACAATAGGCATAAATTGCGTGTTATTTCAAATTAATCATAAAAATATTTACCATACACTTATCCGATGATTTCCTGATGCGATTCTACCGTATGCCCACTACAGAATCCACCTGTTTTGACATTGAAAATTATTGACAACAGGTCAAGAATATTAAAATTCATAAGTACAAATATGATATTATACGTGTAAGAGACAAGTGTGACCGCATAGCCGACGCTTTGTCTGCCGAAGCCGGCCTTAAAGGACCAACATCGACAGAAAGTTGTCCATGCTTCCTTGTCACTCTTAGCGCCAGAATATACCCATTTTAAGCCAGAATACCTATACAATGGTATTTATTCCTTTAAAACTCTATAAACTTTAAATAAATCTTAAACTTTTTCCATAGATTTTTTTTCCGAGGAGATTTTGCCACAATCCACCGCCCTGGCCATGTGAAATTGGTAGACTTCATGCTCGTTAATTTTTTTCATAAAGGACTCTAAAGGGTGCAGGTTTGTTCACGACATTTTTCTTCATCGTTATAATAAGTGAAAAGTAATTTCGAATACACATAACTTTGAAAAATCAGAGCGCCCAGAACTCGATCGTCGGACCTCCCGCTTGAAATGCTGAATTTCTTAACCACCAGACTGACTAATATTTCAGAGCACTAAATGAAAAATAAAAATAACAGTCTTGGAAATCGAACTCTGCAACCGGCTTGATTTTCTCCACAGAATCATCGTCTACGTAGTTACTGGTTTATTTAATAATATAATAAGGCCATTTATATAAAGGTCACCCAAACTGGATACAACTTTCGAGATGATATCTGTTAAGTTTTATGTAATTTAAGAAATGTAATCACAATTGTCTATATCTTATACTACATAAATTTTGGATTTTGAGACATATTTCAAATATTAGGGTTAAATGAAGTCGGTTGAAAACTAAAAAAATGGTGACTTTGATAAAAACAATTATAAAGGTTATGGTTAATAATAAATCCTTCGCAAATTGGCGTTTAAGGACACTAAAGAAAAAATTAACAAAATAAAGTGCTCGTGACCTGTCCGTTTTTGCATAAATATGGTTTTTATATAAATGGTTTAAACGTTTAACTTGATATCAAAAACAATAGCCATGCGTAAAAACTTGATCTTCGATATTTACTTATTTGATAAAGCAATCGATCCCTATCGTGAAGTCCGTTTTGAGTTTTTTTGGCTAAACTGACATTGATCACTAGAGCTAATCAATTGTTTTTTCAACAAGCAATTATTGTTATGATCGGAAAATTTAAGCTCAACTTGATCACGGAAATGTATAACAATCATACGCTAAAAGTGCAGTTGAGAAACAAATTAAAAATATTGTTTTAATGAACCAATCATGATAGTATAAATAAAAGGATATTAATATGTAAATTGATAAAGCACGAGCAAAAATTCACCTCAGGTGGTAAACCGGATTGGTTAGTAACAGACAAGATGTCTCCTAACATATCAGAATTCGTAATCAGCGTCTTTCTTTTTATCTTTAATTAAAAACTTTATTTTTCATATTCGTAATAAAACCGCTTTGGGAGACGATGCCGCGTCGGATAACGAGAACAAAGAGGGAACGATCGATCTAGATAAACAATAAATTTTACTGCGCTTAAATCGCAAAGACCATAAAATTAAGTAGCCTTTGACACAAAAAGGTTGATTACACGTTATTCTTTCCTTGTTTTTAGCTGCCTATAATTTCGCTTAAAGACCACTTCCGTTCCGACCAATATCTGTCAACATATTTCCACCTTTGGCTCGGACACATCACAAGAACTCGATTTCATTGACAACCACCGGGTGCAGCATAATGAGTTTTAAATTATTACCGCAGATAAAAAGTGGTCGGATGGTGCTCGTTTAACCTTTCTTCGTTTCGTAACTGAGTGACACAGAGCGCTTATTCAGCCTATTGTCTTTTTGGGGAGCTTAAAAGGAAGATGTTCAGATTTTCTGGTAGCCGGTAGAAGTTCGAACTTCAATGGTTTAGGGGTTGTCGCGAGTGTTACGTAGTGGATCGAATAGTTTTATTGAAGTAGTAGATGCGATGGCGTCGCCGCGTCTCCATAGTAACGCCGCGACGGGTACTTAAGCGAGCGCGAGCCGGCTCGCCGCACAGATAGCTAAGACCTGGAGAGCGCGCTGCACGCTGTGCAGAGGATCACCGGCTTATATCAAGTTTGACGTTTCGTAAATATAAGTGGGGGCACATAACTTTTGTTACGAATCGCAACTTAAAACGTGCATTTAATTTCAGTTAATAGTGTTGTGAATAAACTTTTAAACAAGATGATCACCCTAGTGTTGTTTGTTTTGGGAGGTCTCCTCGCAGCAACAGAGGGCTGCAGTGCAGGCAAACAGATAATGAGTAAGTTTATTTTATTTTTATAAATTGTACTTAGTAATTATTTTCTAGTTTGTATTTATAATACAGTTTGAATTATATTTTGTCTTAATTAAAGAGAGATATTTATATCTTTATACAAAATTTCTAACAAGAAAAAAGATGATATTATAACATCGGTATATAATATGTTTAAGTATGATTTTAGCTATCTATAAGTTTCAAAACTAACTGTTTTAATTAGACTTTTCTTAACTAGATGCAGCGATATAAAACATTAACTGTGAAATAAAGAAATTAAAAGAGCAATTTCACAATCGAAAGAGCAATAAATTTTCACGCCGCCACCCAGTCTAGATTCCGCGAATGTATTTTACTAAAAAGATGCTATCATTAGCATACTCGTATGGACCGAAGTCGTAAAATTTTATTGACACAGACACCTGTGTAATACGCACCGGTCTAATAAATCAGATAAATCCGGAGGATTATGAAATCATGGACCGAATTTTGATTTCGCCTTGACACTTGAGTTTGAACTGTGATAAAGATAGAATTGAAGTAAAAACTCGTGACAACTTGAAATGTTCTTACGTGTCATTGTTTGAACAAATTGTTGGGTGTTATATCTTGTTACTAAACAAATGTTTGTTGTCTAGGATCGGGGGGATTGTCGGCGTACGAGAAGCAAGCCATCGTGGACGCGCACAACCGCCTCCGACAGTCTGTGGCCCTGGGGCAAGTCTCCAGCCAACCACCGGCAGCTAACATGATGGAAATGGTACGTGACCAACTATAAATATCATACTAATTCGTATTCACTTTGTGCCAATATAAAACTCGCTTATCAACCTTTTATTGACAGTGCTGAATTATTTCATCGCAAATATACAAAGTTATGATAATTAAATGAAACGAAATGTTAAAAATACGTAATTTTATTGCTTACTACGCTTAGCGTTAAAATATACAGTAAATTATACCAGAATTATCTATCTCATTTGAATACCAAGACATTCAACGAGCTCGAAAAATCTTAAATAGATCATGGTTTTAATAAGAACTAACAATAAATACGTCAGCTTTTAATTTTGTAAAGAATTATATTTAAATATCTCAGCGAACTGACTAAAAATAAATCTTAAAATTGTAAATAGGTAAATGTTTCTAAAATTAATAATTGTAATCGTAGGCTAACTGCATTGTAGAGAAGCTTAATTTTTTGTTACTTGTGCACACGTAACACTTATTTCCTTCAGAAAATTTCACTTTCATCTAGTTTTCATAACTTACGAAACAAAGTATAATTTCTAAAATCATTTTAAATTTATAGCTTAACATAAAATTAAAGCATTTTACAGTTACAATAATTTATGTTTATGAACACTTTTGGCGGTACATTTTCCGCGTGCGAGTTTTTAAAAGCTTACTCGCTCGATAAACTGGAAAAAGAAAATAAAACACGACACGCTCATTCTTACGGTTGTTTCTTTATAACGGGAATTTGTGAATTTTAGATTAGAAAAATAATTTTACATTTTTAGCACTTTTAGAAATTATAAATTGTGTTAAAGATGGATCTTTGCTTTTTAAGGAAAAACAGGCCTTTGCTAAAATAGGAACTGTGATTTATTGATGCAAGTCTTATAGACGTATTATTTCTTTCATGTTTGTCAAAAGTGTGCACAGTACGAATCAATACTGTCACTGTGACCTACAAATAAACACAAATATGTAAGCGAGTCAAACCATAGTGTACCGTAAAACTAAGCGTTGCAAATCGAGACATTGACCGCACGAAGGTTCAGCGCCCTAAGCCCATATAGGTACTTGTTTCACATGCAAATATGCTTGCAAAGAAAGGCATGACTATTTACATGCAGATCGTGTTAATAAAATAGCTAATACGCATGTTGTCCTCCTGAAATTGTAGGTTAAATGGTTTTAGTACTAAGATCAAATATCGACAAGTCGCTTACATTTAATAATTAAGTTTGAATACATCAAGTATTGCCTTAGAGTACCTTCAAGACTATCTAAAAGAATCAGGGTGGTTCAACAGAAGAAATCCCTTAGAAAGAAGAAAGCGTGAACGCTAGAAATAGGGGAAACGCAAGGCTTCAGCCTTGCGTTTCCCCTAGTTCTATTTCAAATGAAACGCAAGGCTTCAGCCTTGCGTTTCATTTGAAAGATTTACATACGAGGTGTCTTTGTTCTTAGAAGTAGCAACTCACCTGTGTTCGGTGATAGATAGAACGCCTATTCTATTATATATGGGGTTGGTTGCAGGTGACCATTTCATTACCACTTAGTACCATGTAAACTGCAATAGCTTTTGCTACTTAACGATCAGTCTACCAACTACAATTGTACTAATAAGTAAATCTATTTGTCACCAGGTTTGGGACGACGAGTTAGCAGCGACCGCACAGCGTTGGGCTGACCAGTGTACGCCAGCGCACGACCGCGCCGCCCAGCGCGACGTCGGCCGGTTCCCCGTGGGCCAGAACCTCGCCGCCACCTGGACCACCCGCCCACCATCAGAGCCCGCTGACTCCGAACCAGACTTCAACAAACAGATCGACGCCTGGTTCGATGAAGTCCACATCTACGGATTCAAACCCATCAGCGGTGGACACGGCACAGGACATTACTCTCAGGTGTGTACACTGTACATTTTTTATATAAGATTTCGACGCATATTTTACTTTTTTTAATAAAATTCTAATAACGAAATACATTAAATTCTTGTTTGCTTGTTAGTATTAACCAATCTTAAATTTCAAATTGTGGTAAGCTGTAAGCTGCAAAAATTCTAATATCGGTAGTAAATTGATCGAAATTTTATATACAGAACAAATACACACTTTTATGAGTTTTTTAAACATCTGTGTTATGAAACATACATAATAAGTTTCCATTTTACTCGAAATAACACTTTGGGAAATATGATTCATAATTTTGTCAGTACTATACAACGGGGGCGTAGCTCAGATGGTAGAGCGCTCGCTTAGCATGCGAGAGGTACCGGGATCGATACCCGGCGCCTCCAAGTTCGGTAGACTGTCCAGCTTTTTTTTAAATAGGTCAATTCTGAAGATCAATGTTTACACGCAAATATACCATGAATCAAAGACTTATTTTTGTACTATTTTCTAAACTTAATTTTCTTCCACAGTTGGTATGGGGCGAAACCTCGCAAGTAGGTTGCGGCTACACGTTCTACTACGACCCCGTGCGAGGTTACACGAAGCTCTACGTATGCAACTATGGTCCAGGTGGCAACGTCATCGGG
Source organism: Epargyreus clarus clarus (assembly GCA_014595695.2). NCBI lineage: Eukaryota > Metazoa > Arthropoda > Insecta > Lepidoptera > Hesperiidae > Epargyreus > Epargyreus clarus. The sequence continues at coordinate 2,279,605 of JACTTY020000006.1, forward strand.
TCCAACCCATACGAGAAGGGATACCCGTCGTGCAGTACCTTCGGACTCTCAGAATCGAGGAAATACTCAGGCTTATGCTGTAAGTATCTTGATTATCAACATTGTAATGTAGGTAGAGGTATAACAATATGGCAGAGTGATTATCATGACATTCTGACAATGCGTGCCAAGTTCGATCCCCGGCCAAACGGAACAATGATGAATTTAAATTTCTTTTCTGGATCTGAATGTTAGTGTTTTCGTCTTTGTGTGTGTCATGACATCTACGACGCTGGAAAAGTCCTTGTGTATGTATGAAAGTACAAAGCATTATTCTTATTATTACCTCAGGAGAGAAAAACAAAGTCACGGCCCTATTTTGTAGCCCTGTTTCTGCCCTATAGCAGTGTAACTGCATTATTCAGAAATTGGTGCCATGCAAAATGCATCAATAATAATAATGGAGTGAGAGCCATATTCTATTTGGAGTTATTTAAAGATATGCATAGACGGAATTTATTTTTAGTATTTGCATCAGACGCAATCTTATGCAAATTATCATATGTTAAGTAATATTATATAACATAAAAATAGTTTTATAACGTCAGCTATATACATAAAATAAATATATTAGTATTCTACTTCATGATTAATCAGAGAATATCCTCGAAGACAATCTAGTTCGTGCTATGAATTTAAAACTTATATACCAATTAAAGTCTACCTCATAATTATTCTAAGTATATATAACTCAAAGATGACTGACTGACATAGTGACCAACGCACAGCCCAAAACCACTGGACAGATCGGGCTGAAATTGGGCATGCAGGTAGATGTTATGACGTAGGCATCCGCTAAGAAAGGATTTTGATCAATTCTACCCCCAAGGGGATAAAATAGGGGATGAAAATATTACTTCGTAACGCGAGCGAAAAAGCTCGTCAGATAATATACTCGAGGGCAACCAAGTTCTGCTATGAATTTGAAGCTTTTATACTTATTAACGTTTTCTATTGCAGCTTCCACTACATACACAGCGTCAACGAGCTACCAAACGGTAGACAACGGGAACACCAACGGCTACATCTCGAACGTCATCCCCGAGAGCAACGCCGACTCCCAGTACAACTATCAGTTCTACAATCAATACAACAACCAATACCAATACTCCTATCAACAACCACAAACCTACTACCAAGAAACAACCACATTCAGGCCTCTACTCAGCATCTTCAAGACTGCGACGAACCTCTTCACGAAACCGAAACCACACATTCGTATCGGCACTGTTTACGTGTAAATCGTACACTTTAAATTTATTCTCATAGCAGTATTTTATTGTGACAGTTGTGTTACCCGACTGATTATTCGAAGTGTCGCAGACTTCGGAGCTTTGTTGATAATGTATCCTTGGTTTTACAAGGAGCGTAAGGACTTAAACATATTTACTATAGCCTTAAACCTCGTGAAGGTCTGATAGATTGAAATTGTACTGTCGACGTTGACCTTCTAGTATTAGTGGATCGTAAGAGTATGTTGTTATATAGATATTAATTTATAATTTAAAATAAATATTTCCATATTAATTTATTTTTTATTCGTTGTTGTATCGTATATTTGCATAAAGCGTTTTATGACTGAAGTATTGTTGTGTTTATTATTTATTATGCTAGTGCTACTTCTGGGTTTTAAAAGATATTGCTGGGTAAAGGGCAACTAATTAAACGGTTTCCTTATTATAGATACAATCCGCATGGTAACGTAACTGATTTAAAAAGTGAGCGGTACACTTAATACTTTGAGAATCTCTAATTTAAACAAATTAGCTATATGGTGACGAGATAAAACCTGATTTTACGACATGTCACTTGACAATGTTGACTCTTTGGACTCCAGTATGTACTCATACTGTCCGTGCGCAAACCTTGAAACGCGTGACAAAGTGTGATGGGAGCCAGACGGATTATTGTTTCCACGATAAACAATTAACTGGCTTGGAACTAAATAACCGCGACAGACAATAAACGGTGAGTTTGCCGTGTTTATACAGGTTTAGTTACATAATTCATGTTTTTTTCAAAGTCAAACTAATCAGAAACCAGATATGCTTTAATCAGTTTATTTACCTGCAAAGAAAATAATGTTCGTAGTGGTATAAAAGAATGAACAGAAATTTTAAAAGTATATAAACAAAATGAACTATTAATGTCTAAAGTCCACGAAATACAAAAAATGTTAAAACAAAATAAACAAAAGAAAACTTGCTCCGCAAATGTTTGCCGTGTATGGCGTAACAGTTTAATTACCAACGCAAATAAATTTAAGAGGCTATCTTCTAAAACAAATCTAATAAATCAATATTTATTTTCGCCTTGGTCAATGACCTTGACCACAAATCTTCGTAGCGGGCTAAGGATACATAATTACGTAAAACATTTGAACAAACACTGTGGGAGGTGTCAAAATCAATGTCTTCTGATAACACACGCCTCATACGGTTAAAAAACGGTGCGTGGAAAGTCTTACGTCGATATTCAAGTTTGATACGCACTTTTGTTATAGAAGTTGATGAACATTTTTTTACAATTTGCACTATTGAGCTGAACAATTGCATGTAGGAAGTATTTGTAATGTATATGTATAGAAAATATTCCTATCTACATATTCACGAACATAACATCACTTTGACTTGACTGACTTTTATATTTTATTATAACGTACGTTAAATTTGTTTTAACTCGTGCCTTTAGTATGAATAGAAGATCTGCTGATTATACAAAATTCTTGCTGATTCTTGATATTATAATTATAATTATAGGCAATCCATCCAACACACAGTGTGAAATAAAGAAAATCTTAATTATGATTTAGAACAGATATATATTTTTTACCACGCTTTTTTAGATTGGGTTGTATGTATGTATGTAACGAAATCTTTGAACTAGATTTTTACCCACTTTGAACGGTCCGACTAATTAAACATTTTGAACAATTATCAAGAACCGATGACAGCACATAATTTAAATAATTTTATCCCATTCTCCTCATCAGGATCGTCAGGAATCAGGATTAACAATTTTCCTTGTGCGATTTTAGCGTGATTTTAGTTTTTAAACTATAATTATATAAATGAAAATATCAATCCAAGAAAATTCTGTCCTCAGAAAATTATCTAATGTTCGCGCATAAAATTAATATTAGTGATGGGAACTCAGAACTATTTGTCAACTTTGTCAAATATATATTATTGTATTATGTCAATATGCTACAATGACCCCTTTACATATGATCACATACCACTTCCGTGTCATAAAGTTCTATATAATTATGTTTTTAAATTTAATTGATTTATGAAGAATTTGGCTTTTAGATAAGGAATATTCCTTGAGATAACATTATAATAATAGGTCAACATACCCTATATGAACATAATGCTTAGGGTCATAAAAATAAATTAACATAAACCTTTTAGTTCCGGTCAATGCCAAATAAACACTTCCCATTATAAACATTATAATGTTAATTAAGAAAACCTTAACATTTAATAACAAAGAATCGGCAAGTGCGTACAAGGATTAAGATTCGAATCGTTGCAAACATTTATTAAAAGGTTTTTTTCCATTTGAATTCATATGAATCACTGTAAGTCTATTTCGGAAAGGTAAGAAAAAGATTTTATTCATACAGAAATAATCCATGACAGAAGACAATACAAAGGTTTTCAATAAAGCAAGATATAAGCATTCCTTATATAGATATGTTCCATTCATGTCCGCTTATGTTAATCCCGTGTAATCTTCGATTCTTCGACCGTTTACCGAGCAAATGCGTCAGAGACCAAAATTGATAATAAATTTACAACTCATGACGAAGCGATACGTGTCTTACGTATATGTTACGTAAAAATCATATTCATTCGCGAAATGTAAACGATTTAGTGAAAGAAACGACTTCTTACTGTTTTAGGGTTCCGTACCCAAAGAAACAAACACCAACGAGATGGAGTTGGTAAGAAATTGTAGACTGGACGGGAATACACGATTGATCTTAAAAGTAACGAGTCGATTGAGGATGAGACCAAAAAGGGAAGAATGGCTATTACTAAGCCTCCGCTGTGTATCCATCAGTCGAAAAGCTCTATCTGTTGAACCGTAATAGATAAACACTTGAAATGTTTACGCAGTGTGTATATAAATACAACAAAAAATACTACACATTTTTTAAATAACCCAATACAAAAAATGTTCAGCGTTAGTTACGTTAGCATAACGAACAATAAGTGGAAGTGAGAAGTGTAGTGTTACCATTTAGATAACGTAGCTTTAAGAAATTATGTAGTAGTAGTAAGAAGTTCTGTAAGAAACGCCAGAGCGATCGGTTGTGCTCTCTTTTATTAAATAAATTCTTTTTTAAAAGTTACATCTCCCTACCCGCTACCTAACTGGCGCAGTCGGTAGGATTCGCGATCTGAATTAACGGTTTCCCGTGTAAAATCAGTTATAAACGGACAGTATCTGTGTGTGAACTGGTGACATCGGGGAATCCGCGACGCGAATCCGAAGAAGAACCTCAGCGGGTCCAGACACGCCGATCCAGCTCCAGCTCTTCGGAACTCACGCCATGAAATCGGCAATGCTCGTGGGGTAAGCATTTACTCTGATTACTCCCGAGACTCCTACATTTTACCTCATATAACTAACATTGTTTTAGTGTTTTTGTTATTTGAATTATTTAATTTGTGTTATTTTACTGTGTGTGTGTGTTATTTTTATTGTGTTTTATTGAATTCATTTGTGCTAAAATGGCTCAGGAATCAAAAAATGAAAAAACGGCAATTGATTTTAAAACGTTGTCAATATTATTACCATCATACGACGGTAATAAAAAAACGTTAGAATTTTTTATTAAAGGAGTAGAAAGTGTCTTAGAAGACATAGAGATCGTGCAAGAATCAGCAGTAGCTAGTATAATTAGAAACAAACTTACGGGTAAAGCGGTAGAGGCGCTTTCCCAAAACAGTGATTTCCGTACGTGGGAAGATATAAAAAACATATTGAAAAACAGATTCGGAGATTTTAGGGACGAGGTGCAACTGGTCCAGGAGTTAATGCAACTCACGAAAGATAGGTTGGGGATAGACCAATTCGCAGAAAAGGTTAGGGATATTGCTTACGCATTAATTAGCTTTGACATCGATAAAAAGCAGTTTTATGAAAAAATGGCATTAAATGTGTTTTTAGATCAATTAGATCCTTTAATATCTCTCAGTGTTCGTGTTAGGGGAACAGAACAACTAGAGGCTGCCATAGCCATAGCTAAACAAGAAGAACTAAAACTAAAAAACAGGAAAGTATCGGAGAATAGGATGAGGCAAATAATGCCTCCTAGGCAAAATGTAATCCCTAACAATTATTATAGGTACCCAGTGCCACCGGCAAATTATCAGGCGCAACGTGGCATACCGCCACAGGTCGGTAATAAATATATTCGGCCTCAGGGTGCTGCTCAACCGCGCTTCGCGCAACAAAATTCAAACATCCCGCCGAACATTAAACCGGCGCAGCATAGGTTAAATGTTCAATACAACGAATTAGAAAACGAAACGATAGAATTTGAGCCGGAACCTCAATTATTTTATCCACAGGAAAATGAAGAGGAAAATTTTCTTTTTCCCGAGGAAATAAAAGAAGAAACTTAGTATATGTTAATATTAATAAGAGTAATAAATTGCCGTATATTTACATTAGCGAACTAGGCGGCAGATTTTTATTAGACACCGGAGCTTCGCAGTCTCTTATAAGCCCGGATGTAGCCCGAAACTTAAAGATAAACATGCAGATAAAAGCCGAGACCCATTACATTAAAACGCCGCATGGTATAACAAGGCATAATGAAGTCGCTTATCTGAAATTGCCGAGGATGTTTAGGTGTAATCTAACACATAAGTTTCTTTTGTTTGAGTTTGACAAGGACTTTATCGGACTAATAGGAGTCGACCTATTAGGCTATTTAGGTGCACAAATAGACATGAAAAACATGATCTTAAAAACTGAATCGACAATTATTCCAATCAAAAACGATATTAAATCATACATCACAATCCATCCATACACTGAACAACTAATATCATTAGCTTGCAATTATAGCGAAGGCATCTATGAACTAGAAGAACAAGAAACCGAAAGTGGTTTATTGTTTCCCGCGGCTTTAGTAGCAGTAAAAAGTGGAGTTATTAAGACAACAGTTATAAATAAATCGGAAAATAAAATAAGATTACGGAAAGGTTACCCGGTTAAAATGACATACTTAGATCCGTTATGTGAAGTAAATAATGAACATCCCGTATACACTAATGCTACATACATAGTGACGATTTATTAAAGGCAAATTTAAATCGATTACGGACAGAACATATGAACGAAGAAGAAAAGAGGGACATTAGGAAACTTTGTTTTAATTACAGGGATTTATTTTATTGTGAAGAAATTCCTTTAACTTTTACACACCAGGTTAAACATAAACTTCGATTAACAGATAGTACCCCTATTTTTGTGCGTAATTATAGACAGGCACCACAACAGAAACAGGAAATAGAAAAGCAGGTAGACAATTTGTTACGTCAAAATATTATACAGGAAAGCATATCACCGTGGTCGTGCCCCGTGCATCTAGTGCCAAAGAAAGAAGATGCTTCAGGTGAAAAGAAATGGAGGTTAGTAATAGACTATAGACGCCTTAACGAGAAAACAATAGAAGACAAATACCCATTGCCTAATATTAACGATATTTTAGACAAATTAGGACGTGCACAATACTTTACAACGTTAGACTTAGCATCAGGTTATCATCAAGTCGAAATGGATTCAGCCGATATAGAGAAAACAGCGTTTAGTACGGAAAGAGGCCATTACGAATTTTTAAGGATGCCGTTTGGTTTAAAAAACGCACCTAGCACTTTCCAAAGGTTAATGGATTCAGTTCTGCGAGGACTAGATAATGTACTTACATACTTAGATGATGTAATTATATATTCTACTTCATTAAAACAGCACCTAGATACATGTAGACAAGTTTTCGAGAGATTTAGAATTCATAATTTGAAAATACAATTGAATAAGTCGGAATTTTTGCAGAAACAAGTTAAATTTTTAGGTCATACTCTGACGAATGAAGGTCTTAAACCTAATTCAGATAAAATAGCAGCTGTACAAAAATTTCCACTACCTAAAACGCAGAAGGAAATCAAATCCTTCCTCGGATTGGTAGGGTACTACAGAAAATTTATTAAAGATTTCGCTAAACTAACAAAACCTTTAACTAAATGTCTAAAAAAGAACGCGAAAATTGATATCTCAAAAGAATACGAAGAAGCATTCGAAAAATGTAAGGAAGTCTTAATTAACGCCCCTATTTTGCAATACCCGGACTTCGAAAAACCTTTATTCTTACTACAGACGCTTCAGACGTTGCGTTAGGCGCAGTACTATCGCAAGGTACGGTAGGCAAGGACAAACCAGTAGCATTCGCCTCGCGTACTCTTTCAGACACGGAACAAAGGTATTCAACGATAGAAAAGGAATTGTTGAGTATAGTATGGGCAGTAAAATACTTTCGTCCGTACTTGTATGGTAGAAGGTTCACAATTTATACAGATCATAGGCCGTTGACGTGGATTATGTCTCTTAAAGACCCTAATTCGAAATTAACTAGATGGCGTTTAAAATTAGCCGAATATGATTATCAAATCATTCATAAAAAAGGGAAAGCAAACACCAATGCAGATGCATTGTCGCGTGTAAAAATTATATACAACAATGAGGTGGAAGCTGAAAATATACCAGGGGAAATTGTAGATTTAATTTTAGATAGGGAACAAGAACTCGAAAATACTACTAGTGTTCAGCCAGGACCATCACAAGTTATAGATACTAATTGGGAAAATATAGATATCGAATCACTATTAGATACATCGGTTATTCCAACAGATAGGACAGATAATATTATAGAAGACCTATTCAGTCCAAATCAAACCCCGACTTCACAGGAAAATGAAACAAACTATAAAATTCCTGAAATACCTGACGCAATAGATAGGCAATTAAAACAATTTCTAATAAAAAGATCACCAGGAAATGAATATAGGGTAGAGGATAGATCTAAAGGAAGAATAGTGATAAAAGATGTATTTATACCAATAAACGATACGGAACCACAAATAATTAAATTTCTTAAAGAACATACAATTGCAGATCGTACATTTCATTGTTTCTTTCATGACGAAGAACTGTACCCAGTTTTTTGTAAAATTTATAAAACAATATTTGGAAATCGTGGCCCAAAATTAGTGTGTTGTAAATCTAGAGTTACATTCGTAGAAAGTATAAATGATCAAGTACATTTAATTAAAAAATATCATGAAGGCAAAACTATCCACAGAGGTATACAAGAAACTTATAAACAGCTACATCGGAACTATCATTGGCCAAACATGTTATTATCAGTGCAAAAATTTATAAACCAATGCGACAAATGCTTAAGGACTAAATACGAACGAAATCCATTAAGATTACCGCTATCCCTCACTGATACCCCCACATAAGCCAATGGAGCACATATTTATGGACTTATATAGCAGTGGAGGTGTAACATTTTTAACTATAATTGATAATTTTTCCAAATACGCACAAGCCATCCCACTTGCAGCTTCAACTAGTATTCATATAGCAGAAGCTTTGCTTACCTTATTTTCAATAATAGGAGTACCGCATAAAATTACGACAGATTCAGACCCTAAGTTTGACAATGAAGTTATAACTGAAATATGTGCTATGCATAACATAAATATTCACTTCACGACACCATATAATCCGAATTCTAATTCACCAGTAGAAGGCTTCATTCCACATTAGGCGAAATGATTAGAATACAAAGGATCACGGATAAAGATGAAACAACGAACTTAATGAAGTATGCGATTATAGGCATACAATAACTCGGTACACTCCGCTACAGGATTTACTCCCTTCGAATTATTATACGGGCATACGAGTAGTAGAAATCCGCTAGAACTACACTTTCCTAAAGAATTCTACCAAGAATACGTCAATAAACACAAACAAATTATGGGAAATGTGCATAAATTAGTAAGCGATAAACTAGCAAAAGATAAGCAAGCAATAATAGAAAAAGGTAATAAGAATACAGAAATAGCATCGTTTAAAGTAGGCGACAAAGTTTACAAGCAAGTAGCTAAAACGGCTCGCAGCAGTAAATTAGAACCGAAGTATATAGGTCCGTACACGATTGTACGTATACACCCGGAACAAATCGCGGAGATAGTAGGTAAACACGTAAATGCTAAAACAATCAGGGTTCACTTCAGAATGCTGAGACGCCCCGTACATGTTTCAGGAACACCTTCATCTTCATCGCAGCCCTCGGACTCACCGGAGTCACCGCGATTGTAGAGCCAATCGACAGCCATAATGGTGTATTGGTGCTTAAGGAAGCAATGGTTCGAAACCAGGTGGATACATACCATCTTATTGTGTCATATAACATGTCACGAATACGTGAAATATTCGTAGAAGTATGTAGAGATTATTATACGTTTAATTACAATAATCAAAATATATCTAGCTATAAGGGAAATATAATTAGTAAATATCAAATAGAGTATTTAGTGGGAAACATAGAAAATAAGTTAGTATACTTAGGATTAGAGAGAATAGGATTAGCAGGAGTAAATAGAAGGACAAAAAGAGGATTAATTGATGGATTAGGCTCTGTAGTTAAAGCAATAACAGGAAATTTAGACCAAGAAGATGCTAGGAGGTTTGAAAGTCAAATAAAAGAGATTAAAAGCTGGTCTGTAGCTAGTGAAAATAAGAATAGGCAAACAGTAGGACTAATGAAAGAATTTATAGCTCAATATAATGATAATTTAAATAAAATTAAGAAAAACCAAGAAAGAATAGAGGTAGCTATAAATGAAATTAAGCACATGCAAGGTTACATTAATGCGGCAGCAATATACAATCAAATCACGGTATGCTTACAGCAAATATATGATAGGTTACTCACCTTAGAGAACGCGGTAACCTTCTCCAACCTGGGTCAACTGCATCCAAGTGTAGTAGATTCAAGTCACCTATTAGAAGAATTAAAAAACATAGAAGGAGAAATAGATTTACAAATTCCGTATAAACCTACGATAGATAACATACACGTTCTAATAAAGTCAATTACCGTCAAAGCCTATAGTACAAATGAATCTCTTAACTTCATATTAGAAATACCGTTAGTAACTAACAAACCTTACTCCTTGCTCCATCTATATGGAATCCCTAATGAAAACAACACGCTCCTTATTCCAAAAAGTCCTTACCTTATCTTGGGAAGTAACGAGTTTGCGTATCCTCGCGAGCAGTGTATACATGTAACAGATTCCGAAGTTATATGCCGACACGTAGAATGGCAGGCCCTGAAGAAGTCAGAAGATTGCATTGCGCAGCTAATTCAACATGAAAAACCGCATAACTGTTCTTATGCAAAGGCAAGCTTTGAAAACAATATAATTCAACAAGTAAAAGAAAATAGTTGGATCGTTGTCCTGAAAAGAGAAGAAGTAATTAAATCCACTTGCGGAAATGATGTCATATATCAACGCAGCAGGGGGGTATCCCTTATTACTGTAAACAATAAATGTAGAGTGAAGATAGCAGAAAGAACCCTAACAACGCATCGGAGGTTCCTGAACGTCCAAGAGAGCATCCCGCTACCTAAGACGTATAGCATCCCGAGTAATTTCACAATAAGTGTGAAGTTGGAAGATGTCCCATTGGACAACCTCGAAGACATCCTACAGAAAGCTAAAGAGCTCGAGGAACCTGTCTACATGCCACCAGTATCATCGAGGCCTAGCTGGTCATCCATCTCCCTCTACATCATCATCATATCAATCAGCGCAGTATTGGTCATCAGGTGGTACTTGACGTACCGCAAGAAGACGTCAGCAGCAGCAGCAGCAGCAGCAGCGCCAGCAGACGTGCAGCAGATACAGCAGCAGCATTCTTCGGCGCGCTTCTCTCTAAAGGGGGGAGGAGTTACGTTAGCATAACGAACAATAAGTGGAAGTGAGAAGTGTAGTGTTACCATTTAGATAACGTAGCTTTAAGAAATTATGTAGTAGTAGTAAGAAGTTCTGTAAGAAACGCCAGAGCGATCGGTTGTGCTCTCTTTTATTAAATAAATTCTTTTTTAAAAGTTACATCTCCCTACCCGCTACCTAACTCGTTTATCGATTTAATATTTCATAAAGGACTTTAAAAATATATGTTATAAATATTTCATTATTGTACAAAACCCTCCGTATGCGAGACTCACGCTTTACCGATTTTCCATATATTTATAATAATATTAATATTATTAAAATCTCAGAGAATTCAACCAAATTTACATAGTCCGATACTTTAAATTTAAATTACCATAAAAAAATTAAATAACAGACATCAAAGTAGATATTATACACTTTAATATACAATAGGTCAATGATCACACGTGTCTACACTCGAGGCCTAATTTTTCTAAGGTGTAAGGCTGAGACCGCACTGCGATTAAACGCAGACTGAATAAAAAAAGCTGAAAACGCCAAAACGCATACGAACACGCACTGCGGTTTTCTTTTGGCTTAATTTTATTTCAGTCTCATCATAGATTTCAGGCGAACAGCACGTGTTGTGGGGTTAGAGACTGAATAAAAAACCAATGATATTTAAAACTTTAGATATGTTACCTGCCCACAAAACAACACAAATAAGTGTTACACTAAACACACAAATACACGTTTTTCTTTTTGCTTACCCGAAAGTAACTCATTCATTCATACGTAAATATGTACGTAAATTTTGCTTCTCTATTACTACTTGTGGAAGGAATACGTTATCTCTATTTTGTCAGTTACGTAATTATAGCGGACCAAGCACGAAAAACAATCAAGATATAATGATTTCTCCTCATTTACTTGTGAAATGTGATTCCATGAATCTTGGGTATTTTTTTGCATAATTTGTACATTTAAGCATTGCCCAAGAAGGCATTTTGAGGCTTAGAAGACTAAAATAATGACGTTAAACGTATACAGTGACATACATACGTGTCAGTTACTACGCCGCCGCGAGAGCGGCTGGAGTCGATTCACTCCAATTGGTGTATTTTGTATATTTCATGTTTTACCCACTAGTAACATATCTTTAGTTTATATCAATGCCCCACCATACAATTACTATGGGAGACAAAAAACCGCGCTTTAAACAAGCCGCGGTCAAAATGTAACAATAAATCAGTCGACTGAAAAAGTCACTAGTGCGTGCACTTGTATAGAAAGCAATATGTTTTATATTTTAGCGGTTTCAGTCTTGCGGTTAAACGCGTGCGTTTAATCGCAGTGCGGTCTCAGCCTAACTCATATTTGTCAAACAAACTCAAACCTTATCAAAACATTAGCGCGAAAATGCGTATTGAAGCGCTGCTGTGTTTTGGTTTGTATTATGCGGTAAGGGAAAGACACCTATACGAATGTTTTCTTACCACGAAATTGCAACATGTGGAACTTCCTCCTGAGGTATTTATATCGCTATGAAATGGGGCTCATCAAAAAAGGTGCATAAAAAGCTCTCCTCCAAAGCTGGTGTTGTATTAGCGTCCTCTGGTTTTGCAAATGTCCATAGGCGACAGTGACTACTTTCCTTCAAGTAGCCCGTCTGTCTCATCGTTTAAAAATCCCTACACAAGGCGTATAAATGTCCATGAACAATAGAGTCCCTTAGCATCAGGTGCATCTCTACATTATATGTAAATTGACCGTCATATATTATCCCTGTTGTCCTTGAATATCTTCCAAAGTACTTACTTTTTAAACAATTACCTTCCTGTACAGATACTGAAATTTTGTACTACAATATTTTCATAGCGCAAATCTGATATAATGGAAAACTGATATAATACTATTCTGCTACTTCTATATTATAATTGATCTTGCATTCTATAATTATATTAGGTTTGAGAATGAATACAAAATCGTCTATACATCACTATATTTATACAAAATTAACATTAAGATAGCAACAGCGAAAGGTTATATGATTAGACGTGCTAATTTGATGAAAATTGAGACCTTAGTTGCAAAGTGAACCGTAAGAAGAAAAACTAACACGTAGATGCTAATGTGGTTATCAGATTTTACATTTCAACGATTATAATACTACTTACGGCTGATATTATTTACTTACTACGTGTAGACATTCGGTAATACGTCTTTCCTCAGGTAATGTTGAAGGTGGTAGAACCATATAGTTTGAAACCGCTGGCCACATCTATTTCTGCCTAATAGCAGTGTATACCGCTGCTGTGTTCCAGTTTAAAGGGTATGGTAAGAGAGACATATTATCCGAGGCATTCCAGCTTAGTCCTCAGGGGTAGCGGCGTATTTATGAGTGACCTCTGGTAGGAATCTAAACCTATCTAGGGTTGATTACAAATGTCCTTGGGTGGCAATAGTACCTTACCATCCGGTGAACTGCATGCTCGTCTCTTATATTATAAAAAAAACATTGCAAAGAAAAGTGTTAAAAGAATATTCCCTGCTGTGCGCTACAAAGAATATGTTTTACTATTATTTTTCAGGGAAAGTAACGCTATGCCCGACTAGCGTTCTTATTTGCATTTGATTATAAACTAAGAAATATATTCCAAAATACCCTAGTGTAACAACGTAATAGACCCAAGGGATTGTATTTATTAAAGTATTCTAATTCATCATACGAGTATAATTATTGTCTGAAGTACAAGTATACGATTGTTTTACGAATTCTTTATAATAAATCTTATATATAAAATTCTCGTGTCACAATGTTAGTTACCGTACTCCTCCGAAAGAGCTTTACCGATTTTCACCAAATTTAATATGCATATTCAGTAGGTCATACCCCTAAGTGATAAGGGTTACCCTTAACATTTTTTTATTGATATGGCAACACAGCGTTTGCCGGTTCAATATTTTTTTAAATCCAACCTGAATCAAGCCTCTTTGCTTAGTAGGTGCTCACGTGTATAGTGCTAATTATTTGTATGGTTATATACTATGTAACGTTTTATTTATGTCTTCTCCTTCAAAATAAACAGTTTCAAGCCACAAATCGTAATTTACTTAGTGTGCGTTTTTCTTTGTATTCTTCGTGCAGTAAAAACAATAAACTAATAATAAATACATATTGATAACGACCTCATCTCTGTGAACAGCATAGATTAGTAAATATATCTCACCGCCTTGTAATTGAAGGAAGCCATAAACGGCAGACACATACGTTTTCCCATTACGTCTCCGTTTGTCATGGTGTAATTTATGTGGAACAATACCGCCACGTGCAGTTAAGTGGTGCAAAAACAACACGAAATCGAAGAAAAAGTGCGGAGAAATATCGTTTCATTCGTAAATGCTCCAAAAACTACATTTTTTAATATTTTTCAAACTCGAAAATAGATGGTGTACAGATAATAGATGGTGTCCAGCTAATAGTTTTTTTTTAAGTAAACCAAAGGATAAAGCAGACGGGCTTGCTAAAGGAATGCAGACACCGTCGCCTATTTGCAATACCCAAGGGGACGTCAATGCATCGCCGGCTTTAAGGGAGAGCTCTTTTTGCACCTTTTTTTAAGGAGCCTCAAGTCATATCGCTTCGGGAATACAAGCCCTTCCCGGGAATATATTCTACATCTTGCACGTTCATCGCAAATAAGAACGTGAAAACCAGGTACAATATATTGTTTTTATTTGTAAAGAAGTTTAAACTATATGATAAGCAGATTAATACAACTTTTAACAATAAACAAACATCGATTTAGAAGAAACTGAAGAATAGTAATAAATAAATTGGCTATAAGACATTGTGGATGTTCATTTTACCATCCTAACGGATGGTAAAGTTTGATCTTTACAATGTACATATTTATAATAACTTTGTAATTTTTCTAGAGCTTACCTCAGCCAACAAATAAAGGCCATTTAACCAGATAATGCTGCTACTAATATATAGGGTACGCTTCCTCGTTTTTCATTATTTGGCTCGCTGTACATCAGAAAGTGGTCTACATTTTTTTACATTTTCTTTAGCGATATCTTAATGTTAGGATTATTTTATAAATAATATGTTTTAGTTATTTTACTTAAAGTAAGGTACATGTTGAGTAATACGGTATGTAACTTACTACATAATATGTATCTTTACACTTTTATTAAACGACTTTAAAAAGAAAATTGTTCTTAAACTGATTGTATATATGTGAATATACCTGCTTCGTATATCCTTTTAGTTGTTATCCTTTCTTAAACTTCATAAAAGTTTATTGAACAAGAAATAATCAAGTTAATTACTTAATTGTACTGAGGGTCTTGCTAAAAAGTCTTATAGTAGTAATATTTATTACTTTAAAACATTTTCAAAATGTATTAATCCGTTCCATACAATTTTTAATAACCGGCTTTTACAACTGAGTATAATCCATAATAATAATCTTGCTTACCTAATTGGTCACGTTCAGATAGCTATAAAAAAGCCAAAAATTACAAAAATTAATATCTGAATAAAACCCCTTTCCAATATAAAGGGTAAGAAATATAGAGCAAACAACGGGAAATAATAAATTAAACTCGAACAGAGATACGAGAGTGAACTGGGTTCTAGGTGTGGAAATGGTTTTTCACAATTTTCAGCCAAAAAAGGCTTTAGGTAATATTAGATCTGTAACTTTTATATCAACCGTTCTTCACAAAACTAAAATATTTGCAAGAAAAATCACAGCAACCTCATTTTCTGTCAAAAAATGCCCACGTGCTGGAACAAGATCAAAAAATCAGTGCTCGTTTATTTCATAAGGACGTCTTAATGACTAAATACTTGGTCTAAAATAGATAAGTAGACCCAAAGGCAGCTGCGAAATGTGTACACGCTGATACTATTAGCATAGCGCCATCTAGTGACATTTTCATAAACCTTGGTAGAGCCTCTCACGGTGTTTGAGTAGAATTACTTAACAGATTAAAACTCAAAGAATTATATTTAACGGATTGTTTAAAAATAATATCCAATGGTCATTTGATTTTCTTTGAGGAATTATAATTTCAATTAATGCTTATACTTTACATAATCGCCAAAAAACTTATTCTAACCTTTGTTCGTACATAATTGTAGACTACAAGAAATAAATATAACAATTATTATGTACAATTACTTTGCTTGCTACTTTATACTTTTATAATATACATTTAATGTTATTTTCCCGTATCTTTATCAATGACTAGTGACATCTACACAGCTTGGACGAAACTAAATCAACTTTAGGTACGATCACGTATCACCGTTCTTAAATTCACAATAGTATTAAAAACTTTGTGTAGATGTCGCGCACATCGCTCTTTATTTAAAATTAACATAACTAGGTCTTTGTTTCATACCACAAAAGATTAAACCCAAATTATATGAAATAAAATTTCTTGCCATAAGTTTTTATCAAAATTGAATTTGGTCATTAATCAAAATCAAAGAATTATATTTTTTTAGTAAAGTGCTCTTTATTTTATCATGTATTTTTGCACTATGACAACTATTGAGTAATTTCTTAACTTCACAGTTAAAAGTAACAGACCGGCAGACATATTGTGACAATAGTTATTGTGATAAATGTAATGCATTATTTTAACAATACTGATGTGTGAGTCCATGGCGCCCACGACACAGGAAATCCTAGTGTGCGGTTGTGAACGTAAAAAGTGTCTGTTTTACACACATGCAAAGTAATAAATGTGAAGTAACCTATTACCTACTTAGATAATGATAGGATTCCTACTGTTCCTGCCTACGAATAATCCTATAAATACATTAATTAGTTACTACCATGAATCTGCTTACAATACTCAATCATACTTTTAAGTAGGTCTATTGCATCCTTGTCCCTGTTGTTCCGGGACTAGAATAGGGTTACGGTAACTCCTGCCTGTCATAAGAGGCGACTAAAAGGGGGCTTCCGGGGTTGCGGGCGGCAAGAGTGGGAGCTGGAGCTGTCTAGTAAGCGATCCCGGGAAGGACGGCGCTATGTGTGGTCGCATACCGTCGTGAACACCAGATGGTGCGGGAGGATCGAAAACGGCTCCCCCAGGGCAGAGCCCGATCGGGGCATCGCGCTCGGAGGACTCCGGTTGCGTTCCGTCAGAGATCCCGTAGTTCTCCAACAAGTGTTGAGGACGGCCACCGGGGAGGTTTTAGTGCGGAATCCCACATAACCCCGTGTCGCTCCCACGGCATAGGGTGCTTTTTGAAGGTTTCCCCCTCGTAAACAAAAAAAAAAACCTTCAAAAGGTACCCGACGTCGTCGGGTAAAGCAGACGGGCTTGCTAAAGGAATGCAGACACCGTCGCCTATTTGCAATACCGAAGGGGACATCAATGCATCGCCGGCTTAAGGGAGAGCTCTTTTTGTACCTTTTTTTAAGGAGCCTCAAGTCATATACGCTTAGAGAATACAAGTCCTTCCCGGGAATACATTCTACATCTTGCACGTTCATGGCAAATAAGTACGTGAAAACCAGGTACAATATATTGTTTTTATTTGTAAGGAAGTTTAAACTATATGATAAGCAGATTAATACAACTTTTAACAATAAACAAACATCGATTTAGAAGAAACTGAAGAAAAGTAATAAATAAATTGTCTATAAGACATTTTGGATGTTCATTTTACCATCCTAACGGATGGTAAAGTTTGATCTTTACAATGTACATATTTATAATAACTTTGTAATTTTTCTAGAGCTTACCTCAGCCAACAAATAAAGGCAATTTAACGATGACGAAACGACATATTGCTGCTACCAATGTATCGGGTACGCTTCTACGTTTTTCATTATTTGGCCCGCAGTACAATAGAAAGTCGTCAACATTTTTTTACATTTTCTATAGCGATATCTTAATGTTAGGATTACTTTATAAATAATATGTTTTAGTTATTTTACTTAAAGTAAGGTACATGTTGAGTAATATGTTATGGACACTTACTACATAATATGTATCTTTACACTTTTATTAAACGACTTAAAAAATGATTGTATATATGTTAATATACCTACTTCGTATATCCTTTTAGTTGTTATCCTTTCTTAAACTTCATAAAAGTTTATTGTACAAGAAATAATCAAGTTAATTACTTAATTGCGGCCTTGCGAAAAAGTCTTATAGGAGTAATATTTATTACTTTAATACATTTTCAAAATGTATTAATCCGTTCCACACAATTTTCAATAACCGTCTTTACAACTGAGTATAATCCATAATAATAATCTTGCTTACCTAATTGGTCACGTTCAGATAGCTGTAAAAAAGCCAAAAAAAATACAAAAATTAATATCTGAATAAAACCCCTTTCCAATATAAAGGGTAAGAAATATAGAGCAAACAACGGGAAATAATAAATTAAACTTGAACAGAGATACGAGTGTGAACTGGGGTCTAGGTGTGGAAATGGTTTCTCACAATTTTCAGCCAAAAAAGGCTTTAGTTAATATTAGATCTATAACTTTTATATCAACCGTTCTTCACAAAACTAAAATATTTGCAAGAAAAATCACAGGAACCTCATTTTCTGTCAAAAAATTCCCACGTGCTGGAACAAGATCAAAAAATCAGTGGTCGTTTATTTCATAAGGACGTCTTAATGACTAAATACTTGGTCTAAAATAGATAAGTAGACCCAAAGGCAGCTGCAAAATGTGTACGCGCTAATACTATTAGCATAGCGCCATCTAGTGACATGTTCATAAACCTTGGTAGAGCCTCTCACAATGTTTGACTAGAATTATTTAACAGATTCAAAATCAAAGAATTATATTTCACGGATTGTTTAAAAATAATATCCAAATGTCATTTGATTTTCTTTGAGGAATTATAAATTCAATTAATGCCTATACTTTACATAATTACCAAAAAACTTATTCTAACCTTTGTTCGTACGTAATTGTAGACTACAAGAAATAAATATAACAATTATTATGTACAATTACTTTGCTTGCTACTTTATACTTTTATAATATAGATTTTAATGTTATTTTCTTTATTTTTAGTTATTTTATTATGTTATATTTATATGTTATGACTAGTGACATCTAGGCAGCTTGGACAGAACTAAATCAACTTTAGGTACGATCACGTATCACCGTTCTTAAATTCACAACAGTATTAAAAACTTTGTGTAGATGTCACGCACATCGCTCTTTATTTAAAATTAACATTACTGAGTATTTCTTTGTTTCATATCACAAAAGATTAAACCCAAATTATATGAAATAAAATTTCTTGCCATACTCGTTAAAAAGTCCGTAAGTTTCTATCAAAATTGAATTTGGTCATTAATCAAAATCAAATAATTTTATTTTTTTAATAAAGTGCTCTTTATTTTATTATATATTTAGTGCACTATGACAACTATTGAGTAATTTATTAACTTCACAGTTAAAAGTAACAGAGCGGAAGACATATTGTGACAATAGTTATTGTGATAAAAGTAATGCATTATTTTAACAATACTGATGTGTGAGTCCATGGCGCCCAGGACACAGGAAATCCTAGTGTGCGGTTGTGAACGTAAAAAGTGTCTGTTTTACACACATGCAAAGTAATAAATGTGAAGTAACCTGTTATATACCTATTACCTACTTACATAATGATAGGATTCCTACTGTTCTGTTCTAAATATATTAATTCGTTACTACCATTAATCTGCTTACAATACCTACTCAATCACAGTTTTAAGTAGGTCTATTGCATCCTTAGCTTTACTTTTATAATTCTTACATTTAACATTACAGGTTTATAGCCTAACTAGTTTTTGCCCGCGGCTTCACCCGCGTTTTAAAGAAAATAATATAACATACAAACATACATAAAACTGAAAATTCGTACCTTCAACTTTGCTAAAGATAATCTCTTGATCAAATGCATAGTTTACAACTCAATCCTTACTAATATCGATTAAAATAATCGATGTTTTGGGTCCAAAAGATCGATTCTCCGATTAATCAATTTTAGATCGCTATCCCTACTTCATTAAAATCGGTTCAGTGGTTTAGGCGTGAAGAAGAGACAACCAGACATACAGACAGACAGACAGACAGAGTTACTTTCGGATTTATAATATTAGTAAGGATTCGTTAGTGTAGTTATATAATAATAACACAATAATTGTACATAATAATAATAACTAATACAATCAAAGATGTCAATAATAATAATGTCAGGTTTTAAATATTATGGCCTGGATCTAGACAAAAAAGTCATGTCTCTCTTTTGTTTTACTTTGAAGGGTAAGAGAGCCATATTTAGTCTTTAGTATTCCTGCCCTTAAGACTAAGTACTAAAGTCCTACCTGAGAATGAGGTTGATTAAAGATGTCCATGGGCGGTAGTAACCATTTATCATCAAGTAGCCAGCATGTCCGTTTGCTATTATTATAAAAAATATATTACATCCTTGTTATATCGTCGTATAAAACTCACATCAAACAGAATTCGCCGATCGTATTGTAACCTGTAACCTATGAGCAAGCATATAAGAAATTAGAACGAATTCCTTTCTCTATCATATCTCGCTATTATTCGTGATATACTTCTATATTCAATCAAAGATTCCATTCGATCAATCTAATGTATAAAAGAAAAAATGTAGCTATAAATCTTCCTCCGTGTACATATAAAAATGATTGTTAGTAAGTTTGTTCCTTATACGTTCCTAAAATAAATCATTCAACAAATTTTGATTAAACTTTGGAATTTTTTTTTAAGTGTGTATGTTGTAAGTCCATGAAGATTTTTAGGGTTCCGTACCCAAAGGGTAAAAACGGAAGCCTATTAATATATAGAGATTTTTACATAGGATGCATAACGGTAAAAATAAAATAAAGTTTAATATTAAAGGGGTCTCCATACAACAAAACGGTATTTTAAAAGTGTGAATTTAACTTTTTACGTTAGTTTAAAGTTATAAAACAACCAACGATCATATTATAATTTATGTTAAATATAATATTTTTGTATTGATCCCGGCCTTCTTACTAAAGGAAACTGGTAAAGATCCCCGCTCCCCACTCCTCATATAGCCCACATATAGTACGAGTTGGCATATGTCATAAATTTTTACCAAGAAAAGATTAGGGACAATTCACAGGCTTAGGAGTTGTCTCACAATATTTTTTCACCGTTAATGTTTGATAAAGGTAAATCAGAAAATCAGAGATAAACTCAGACCTCCAGTACTCGAAACGCCACTTAAGCAAAAATAGGTTTTTGAGTACTAATGTAGCGACGAGTATCACTTTAATATTGAAATGAACTATTTGAATTGAAGTTAAAAATTAACATTCATTAGCAAAATAAAAATATGATATTACAATCTTTTTATCGTGGAGTAGCTCATCAACTTTGATGTTTTTTAACCCTTACCCCTTGGCTCCGGGACGATTCCCGTAAGAGAAATAATACAGCTGTCAGATAGAATATAAAATTAATTCCTCTCCAAACCATAAATTTATAGGTCCTTGAGGATTGTACAGTATTTTTAAAAAACATAAATCACAGATCCACTAGGGATTTAATAATATTTATATTTTCGATCAAATTGGTACAATTAAACCTAAAGAATCGAATTAATTAACTTCTAACTCTTCAATGGCATTCGCGGTTACGGGTTCCGTTGTATTATTAATTGAAATTCATTTCGTTAAAATGGGCCATCAAATTTAGATATGCGGTTAAACAAACAAATCTTTTCGCAGTTCACGGGTTACTTTTAAAATTGCACAAAACATCGGCTAGTGTTTGACCTAACGGATATTTATTTAGTGTTGTTATTTTTATTGTTGCGCGGAAGCAATCCATAGTTTTCCAATTTGTTTCATATTTAACCAAAAAGGCAAAAAGTAACCATATTATGAATAAATATGTTGTAAGAGCAAGGTTTTTTGAATTATTCTCAAAAAAATATTTTATTTTATACGATATCTTGGAGACGCATAAAAATAATTGATCTGCCATGTTAAGGTACCCTCCATATTGGATTAAGAATGACTTCGGTTGTAGATAACTGATGTAAAGTTCAATTGCAACATTTAATCCTTACATGCACACAAGGCAAGTGAAATCAAAGTTTTAAATAGCAAAACCATTATAATATACTATTTTAAATACACCAATAACAAAATAAACAACATATAACCACCGAAACTCATTAACATATCATAAGGAGTCGACATGCTCTAATCCAAATAATAAGCGGAATTCGTATGTGGGTCATGCTAAGATTGCTAAGATGTCGACCTCCCATGTAAACGTTTTGCATTTCATATTCATTTGAATAACTGATATTACCCACGTTGAAGCGAAGTTATAACAGTGTTACTTTTATTATAAAAACGTTGTACTTAATAACATTTCTAACTTTTTTAAAGATTGAAGAAGCAAGAGTCGGATGGTAAGTGGTTACTGTGGGCCGTGGACATCTGTAATTAACTTTTTTCATCATATAGGAGTAGCAGACGAGCATGCAGTCCACCTGATGTGACACCTGACATCTGAAATCGACCCCAGATAGGATTAGATTCCTACCTGAGGTCGGCCACAGATGCGCCGCTACCCCTGAGGATTAAGCTGAAACGCCTCGGAAAAGTATGTCTCCCTTACCACACGCTTCAAACTAGAATACAGAAGCGCTTAACACTGCTGTTGTTAGGCAGAAATAGCCGTGGCGGTAGTGCGGCTGGAGTAGAACTACAAAGGGTTCTACCACTTACCTACTTGAATAACACATGTTTTACTCCTGAAGCCGATCACAGATATGTTGCCACTCTTACCAACTTAGTCGCCTCATACATAAGTCAGTCAACATCAACACCCTTCTCCCGAAACACAAGAACTATACGCTACAAATAGATGTGGCGGTGGATTAATGAATTTGATACTACAGAAATTACAAAATAAAGTATTCAAGTCGTTAGTAGCAATAACGCACCTGCATCGACTGCAAATATATTTTTATTGTGTAATTTGAAGATAGGTATTGCCGACCGTAAACATTATACATTGCAAACAGAGATTCCGTTAGCTGATAGAATTTTTCAAAATGCAATAATTCCATTATTCTATGAACTCTACCTATAATTCAGCGTGTTTACCTATCATAGAACAATAGAACGTAATTAACGTATAAATTTTCAGGATTCGGCTAGGCCGCAACCCGAAACCCGTCAATTCGCTATTGATGCATTGAAACGGAGTTTGAATAGGAAATGCAGATTTCAGATCAGATTCTATATAAATTAGGGCTATGTAGAAAACAAAATAAAAGGTATCAAAAAGAGTGTGTATCTGAGTGTTTTTTCCATCGTGGCTTCTAAAAGGATAAACTGTTTTTATGATGTCTGATGTCTCTCTGATGTACATACCTACTATTTTAATTTTTAATGGTCACTTAATGGCGACTCCTCTGGTGTTGCAAATGTCCATAGGCGACGGTGACGGCTTTCCATCAGGTAGCCCGTCTGCCTCATCATTTAGGTAGAATTATTAAAAAAAAATAGAGAAGGTTTTTAGTAGTATGATTTAAAGAAGATTTTTCAACTGTTCAGTAATTGGAGACGATTTTTTTATTTTAAATTTCATTTTCATGTTATTGAAACTGACTATATATGGACATTGATTTCTCCTTAAATAACTTGGATGAATATCCAACTCATGAAAATCCAACTAATGAAATTAATTACTCCATATTTCATTTACATTAACAAATCGTTGATTACTGATATTTGAATAAATATTAATCAAGTGTGAGCAATATCATGTAATTTTGTAAATTATTTGTTAAATTGATTCAATTTCAAAAATAAACCTACTTCAAAACGGATTATGTTTAAGTGCAAAGGGCATTTCCTGTGCTATTTATATTTTGCTAAGAGTCTCATGAAATGAGGGCTAAAATTAACCTCGATTTAAAGTTCCTAGCAGAATAGCCTCCTTATAATTTACTGCTTTCAAGTTCCGCAATCTGCATTTTTTGATAAGTTTAAATATCAATTTATTTCTGACGGTTGTAATGAAATTTAATTTATTATTAATATTATTTGATTTCAAATAAATTTGATAAAAATCTAAATACTCGTAAATGCGCTCTATTAACATCTCATTTGTAATTTATTTAGCTCTAACTGGAGAATAATTAAAAATATGAAAAAAGCCTACTGCTTTAAAATATAACCTATGTCCCTTTCAATATTTAGATGAATCCAACGACACTCTTATTTCAAAGTCCGTCAAGCCGTTTGTGCCGAAGAGCGTGCTAAAGAATAAGACATACATATATCTATACATATGTATTAAATATACCTACACGTGACTAAAGGTACATATATGTATTTTGTACATACGAGTATATTCTCCATCGCGGAACAAGCCTTAATCAAGCAGTAAGAATCGGTTAATGAATCAGGAGATAAGACCGCATGATACATGTTTGCTAATAAACCATTTTTATTATAATAGGCGATTCATAGGAAAACCGTGTTTATCAAATATCAATATTATTGTTCTGCAAATACCTATTCTTCACAATCTTTTCACGCCGTGTTCGCCACGTGTGACTCAGTCTTGGCCAACGAAATAATACATAGCACGTCACACTCTTTAATTTGATTTTAGAAGCATTACTTTAATTTAGCTTAAATTAAACCAGGTGTTCTTGCGCAGTTAAATATATCTATTTATTCATTTAGTCAATTAGTACGGATCACTCTAATTATACTAATGAAGAATTACAATAAGATAAGAATAATTCACATATAAATAATATAATACGTTATAATAATGTTAAAAATAAAATTATAATAAATAGTATCAGTGTAAAAAATATCAAGGCAATTTTACTAGTCAGGTAAAATACTATATTCATATAGCCCGTCGTGGTGATACAAAAGCATTTATAAAGTAATATAATGAAAAATACAAACATGTTCAAATTAAAACGTTCATAAAAGTACGTGAAAAGAAAAATAACCCCCGGAATTACCACGAAAAGTTATTAAGTCGTCCAGCATATTTTATAATAAAATCATACATTAGTAAAGATTACTCACTCCTAACAAGAAAACGTACCCAGTTTTGAGAATTGAAATAGTTGCGTAAAAAAGTTTTGCCACGTCTCCGTGCTAAAATGTCCCTAAAATATTTGAAATAATTATTTATTTATTATGTAAATTACGCAGTATTAGTTATTTATTCGTAAATTTTCTCTAAAAATGTTTTTATTTGCCAAGAATAAAAAAAAAGAACTTACTAATAAGCCGTTTATGGCTTCATTCAATTTCAAGGCGGCGAAGTATCTTTACTAATCTATGAATAAAATATATATTATCATGTTGATTCCGGGTCTGGGTGTTTATGTATGCGTCTATGGAATCAAGATGGCACCCATAACACAAGAAAATCCAATGTATAGGGCTATAAGGGTAGAATTATCAATTATCATAAATAATATAAACGAATTATGCACATATCCTACACGCAAACCTTTAATATTTTAGTCATATAAACGGCTAACCTCATTCTCGTTAACCTTCCCAAAGAGTTTTACTGCCAACGATTTGTTTTATTCCGATTCAATCTTCTTCTTTATTTACAACTAGGGTCTGACGACGCAGGTAAGATCGCTGGACATTTAAGGAATTCACCTCTTTCGCCCGACCGCAAACTAGATGTTGAGATGCCATTTCTGTATTTCCTAAGCCAATATTTATTTCATTGGGTACTCGTCTCCTAGTAAATTAATTGATTGCTTGAAAATACTCAACGTTGAAAATAAGACATTTATAACAGCACTTAAACCGTATTAATTGTTATGTAATGTTTGTTCTATTTGTTTTTCTGGCTACTAGATAATATGTAAATGTTTAGGAGAAAAAAAATAGTAGTACTTATATAAAAATCCACATAATTGTATGCTTCTTGAATTCATTTTATTATTTAGAAACACACAAATCGAATTTATAATAGAGATCGCAATGTACGATAGAACGTAATTATTCTATATTTTAACTGATTAATAATAAAATAACCTAATTCAAAGCCTAAAAAAATAGTGAAAAGATAGAAAAACTAGTTTAAAACACAAATATAAACAGAGTATGTAATAACTGTTAGCATTTAATCATACACTCACAATTCATGATTTTAAAGCATATTTTACAATTTATCATTTACGAGTCAAGTTTTTGAAAGCCAATGCAAATACACGTATTTTTATCATGCACGCCGAATACACAATCATAAACGAAATACATTTTTTATATGACTCAGAGGTCACAACAATCAGACGATTATTCGATTGACGTCTATTAGCGATGACAGCTTTTATTTATTCGCAACATTTTCCCAATGTGCCGTGTTGTCCGTGTTGGATAATTAAAATACTGCAGCAAAAAATACTTGAAAAGATTCGCACTTTTATAAAATTCTATGCTAGGTTTTTTATTTAAAAGTTTCCTCTTTGCTTCCGCTGAAACAAAGCCGTCGGCCTATAGTTACGTATACCAAAAATTTAGAACGTAACGAACGAACAATTGATCCTAATGCAAATTGTTGTGACGGGGTGTGTTTTATTGTCTGTATTTTGGTGTGACACAACACTCGTAGTGTATACCAAAACTACAATATACTGAATTTAATATCGATATAATGTGTTTTGCTGTTTGTTAGGGCACTTTTCTGTCGCGCGTCCTATACGCGCTAGAATTTACATGCTGCAGTCTCTTCGCGATCCCTGTGCGTGTATTACGATACAAATAGAAGATAGTGAAGATAGAACACGCGTGGCGGCATAAACACGCGTGACAGGAAGAGTTACACTTAATTTATTCATGCATGTTCTCGTGTACCTCATAGATTAGTAAAGATTACTCACTCCTAAAAAATGAGAATTGAAATAGTTGCGTAAAAAAGTTATGCCACATCTCCGTGCTAAAAAGTCCCTAAAATATTTGAAATAATTATTTATTTATTACGTAAATGACGCAATATTAGTTATTTATTCGTAAATTTTCTCTAAAAATGTTTTTATTTGTCAAGGATTCAAAAAAAGAACTTTCTAAAATAAGCCGTTTGTGGCTTCATTCAATTTCAAGGCGTCGAAGTATCTTTATTAATCTATGGTGTACCTACTGTTATAATTTTTATGGTTTTTTTCTTTCAATTGATTATGTTCGTCTATGGTCTAAAATACATGAGAATTGTTATCTATTATTTTATAAATATAACCATTATTTATGATTAATAGCCAGAAATACGAAACTAAATAGATAAGTAAACGACGATTATCAAACACTATAACAAATGGTGTAAAATATTAATGCGTATAAAATTATTAGTTCGTAGTATTAAGCCATCCGCCATATTGGATTAAGGATAACATAACTAAACTAATCATGCAATGCAAACCAAAATTGTACGCAAAATTTCAACTCAATCAGTTGGTGAACTGGTTTGAAATTCAGTTGCAAGATTTTACGCTAATACCTATGAATTAACAAAGCAAGTTAAATAAAATCTTGTAAAAATAATTTACAAAACATGAGTACCACTGCCAGTCCGTAATCATCATCAACGCGATAATGAGATTGCAGGGGCATAAGTAATACCAATTTGGTGTAATTTATGTTTAATTACGATCCTAACTACAAAATAATAAGAAATGTTCGCGTGCGCGACTGCAATTCACGCTTTTCAAAGTAGGTAATTATTTCAGTTCCCAATTTCGTGACGTTACCCGCCGCCAAGTTAGGCCTATTCACTCGTACTACAATCACACATTTTGAAGGTAGAACCCTTTGCGGCTAGACTCCGGCGGCACACCGCCACACCAATTTCTACCTTAAAACAGCAGTGTTAAACGCTGGTGTGTTCTGGTCTGCAGGTTATGGTAAGGAAGACATACTTTTCTGAGGCGTTCCAGCTTAATCCTCAGGGCTAGCGGCGCATCTGTGGCCGCTCTCAGGTAGGAATATCCAATCCTACCTAGGGTTGATTACAGATGCCTATGGGCGGCAGTAGCCACTTACCATAAGGAGGACTGCAATCTCGACTGCTCTGTCTAAAAAAACACCAAAACGACAAAAAGAAAACAACCACAATGCAATAAAAACTATGTAGGATGCAAATTTGAATGAAAATGCATAGTTTTATTTACACGGACCACATTTTGCCGTCCAAATCAA
This sequence comes from Epargyreus clarus clarus, assembly GCA_014595695.2. Taxonomy (NCBI): domain Eukaryota; kingdom Metazoa; phylum Arthropoda; class Insecta; order Lepidoptera; family Hesperiidae; genus Epargyreus; species Epargyreus clarus. The sequence continues at coordinate 2,307,937 of JACTTY020000006.1, forward strand.
CATTGTGAATGATACTGACCACATCGCAACCACAACGCGGCTACATACGACAACGTACATCGAGACTAGCTAGTCTATCGCAAAGACACATTTTATTCACCACTATGCAGCTATAAGAAACTGTAGCAATATTTACACGTAACGACTACGTGCAGACATTTTTTCGCTACGTGTAGTTTTTTTATACTTAAGCCTAACGATTAAGCAGACATGCTACCTGATGACAAGTAGTTAACGTCGCCTATGGACATTTGCAACACCAGATGAATCGCCAATGAATTGCCGATTTTGAAGGAGAGCTCTTTTTACATTTTTTGAAAAGCCCCATGTCATAGCGCTCCGGGTATACCTCAGTAGGAAGCTCATTCTATATCTTGCACGTCCGTAGCAAGAATGTGTCTGTGTGTGGTTCTGGTACGTGTGAACAGACACTTAGTCCCATAAATGTTGTTACAGTTGCCTAATAAACTTTTATTGTCACCAATATAAAGTTAAAAGTTAATTTCTTATGGGTTTTTTCAAAGATAATAAATGTTTAGGGTTTCGTACCCAATAGATAAAAATAGGACCTTATTACTAAGCCTCCGCTGTCCCAACAGTGAACGCGATGAATCATAGAAAGTGAATAAAGTTCAATAAACTTCAATTTAGATTAATGCACCTGTTTCTAATGTTCTTATCAACATCAAATTATTTCTATCCCACGCTTGAAGTCGATTCTTTTCTTAGCATATATAATACCTTTAAACAATGGTATGCGCCAGGGGCGCATACCAAGAAATATTAAAAAAATACTTAAGCACATAACTTAGAAAAATCAGATATAAGTGCCTTGAATTCTTATTTCATACCTCCACTGTTAGAGCCTGAGTTTTAAACAAGCAACTTGTAAACTTTATTCAAGGCCCACGTTAAAGCAAACAGAAACATTCTTAATTACAAAGACCGCTTCTACAAAGAACTTAAGTTTCCTACAGTTACATTGGATCCGGCAAGTACGAGCATGACAATACGTGGAACTATTGATGAATCAGAGCCGAAGCTATCTGGAGGCGTGTTTGCACAGCTCCGTGTAATTTCGGGCGTGTGAATGCACAGCCACGATTACATTGCGGAGAGCTGGTTCGGGAAAGCGTTACTTAAACCAACTTAATCTTAGCTTAATTCATTTTTTGAAATTATAGATATTACTTTTGGGGCATTTGGGAAGAATTATGAAAACCAATAGATAAAAAAAATCAACGTAATAATGTTAGACACGAAATATTGCAAATCTTACAGATTTTTTAAGCATTTTACAGATTTTTTTTTATGACACGATACAATATGACCCTTCACGTTGTGTTACATTAAGTTTCCTACTTTTACAGTAGATCCACCGTTCAAGCATGACAATACGTGGAACTGTTGATGAATCAGAGCCGAGCCTATCTGGAGGCGTGTTTGCACAGCTCCGTGTAATTTCGGGCGTGTGAATGCACAGCCACGATTACATTGTGGAGAGCTGGTTCAGGAAAACGTTACTTAAACCAACTTAATCTTATCTAAATTCATTTGTTACTAATCAACTTTTTGAAATTATAGATACTACTTTTGAGGCATTTGGGAAGAATTATGAAAACCAATAGATAAAAAAAAATAACGTTAGACACGAAATATTGCAAATCTTACAGATTTTTTAAGCATTTTACAGATTTTTTTAGCACAAGTTTTATTTTTTTTATGACACGATACAATCATTATGACCCGTCACGTTGTGTTACATTAAATTTCCTACTTTTACAGTAGATCCACCGTACAAGCATGACAATACGTGGAACTGTTAATGAATCAGAGCCGAGGCTATCTGGAGGCGTGTTTGCACAGCTCCATGTAATTTCGGGCGTGTGAATGCACAGCCACGATGACATTGTGGAGAGCTGGTTCGGGAAAGCGTTACTTAAACCAACTTAATCTTATCTAAATTCATTTATTACTAATCAACTTTTTGAAATTATTGATACTACTTTCGGGGCATTTGGGAAGAATTATGAAAATCAATAGATAAAAAAAAATCAACGTAATAATGTTAGATACGAAATATTGCAAATCTTACAAATTTTTTAAGCATTTTACAGTTTTTTTTTATGACACGATACAATATGACCCGTTACGTTGTGTTACATTAAGTTTCCTACTTTTACAGTAGATCCACCGTACAAGCATGACAATACGTGGAACTATTGATGAATCAGAGCCGAGGCTATCTGGAGGCGTGTTTGCACAGCTCCGTGTAATTTCGGGCGTGTGAATGCACAGCCACGATTACATTGTGGAGAGCTGGTTCGGGAAAGCGTTACTTTAATGTTACTTAACTTCATCCTTTTAATCAAATCGAATGAATATTTAATAGTATTTCGAATATTTAATATTATATTCAATAAACTAACACGTATCAGAAGCCGGGAACATAAACAACAAGCGAAACAATTTACCTACAAGCCGGGTGAGGCATTCTTACAGCTGCTCAGTTTGTTCACTGTACCGCACTCGTACGTGCTGGGAAACCTTATGAATTTCTCTTGAAATATAACGTGATACATACCACAACGAATGAATAATTCTATTCAAGGAATATTACAAATATTTGTATGAATTAATCTAGGAAATTCGAGCAAACTGAAAAATACTTCATAGTTGATAACAAGGTTTATGGAATAAGACGCAAACATAACGCAATCATAAAAATCGATGACCTAGAGTTTAGCTATTATTGTTACGAAAAATAAAAAACATATTTTTCTATCAAAACAAAGCTCTAGGCAGTTATTTTCTTTACAAGTAGACTACAGGAAATACTTATAAAAAGAATAAAAAAAAACAACGCGTTCTACACTCACAGCCCCACACTAGGATTCTCTGTATCGTGGGTGCTATGGACACACACAGAGACAAATACACAAACACCCAGACCCAGAAACAGAAATATAAATTCATCATTTAGAAATCTGTCTGGCCGGGGATCGAACCCGGGGCCCTCTGCGCGTCAGACCGGCATGGTGACCGCTCCGCCACGCGGGTCGTCGAATAAGAATAAGTCACAAACTATAGAAAAAAGCACTAAAAAAAACATGTTACTCGATTTAGTGTTAAAAGTGAAAGGAATACGTCTATTCGATAAACCACGCACGTTCCAGAAGCTCGGAACATAAACAACAAGCGAAACAATTTACCTACAAGCCGGGTGAGGCATTCTTACAGCTGCTCAGTTTGTTCACTGTACCGCACTCGTACGTGCTTCGAATGCTTGTGATACGCTCCGGTATATGATGCGAGAAATGACGTAACATAAACTCTCGTACCTTACAAGAAATCACATTTCTTACCACTCATCTCCGCTTTCGGTGACCCTGAAAGTAATTTAACAGAAATAATAAGATATTTCTATACTATACAAGGAAAAATATAAGTATTTTAATTTTTTCCGTGTTGTATCATTTTCTCATACGTACCATCGAGGACGTCTAAAGAACTATTTTGCTACGAAATTCTTCCTATTAATTGGTCACTAACGTAAATCAAAGCGACTACTTGAAAACATCCTTTTCTAGAAGGCAACCTAAAATCCACCAATATGATTACATATGTATGAAGCGATGGATAACAGATGTAACTTACTTATATTATTAAATTAATACACACGAGTTAACAACTTTCCTCTTAACATAACATTATTTATTAAAGTATTATCTAAGTTACGAAATGTCACCTACAAACTGTTTTCACTATTTGAGAAGAAAAGTAATCTATTTGCGTGTGACTGCAACGTCCCCTGAAAATTCAAACTTTTTGTTATCAATTTGCGAATTTCTATTTCGTACTACGTCACGAGTAGCCGAGTTTGTTAAATTTCGTAATAGAAAACCGTTATTGAATAAAATGAGTTGACACGCAAAGGAGATGTTTCATTTTCGGCCATCTTATGTACATTATATCTAAAAAACACGAATAATTTGTACAATTGAAGAAAAATACACATATAATTTGATAATCTAAAGTATTCTTGTTTAAAAATATTTAAAATAAGCATTCCTCATTGAAATATTAAATATGGCGGAATACTGTCAATGTCAAGTTTTCAAAACTGTCGATGTCGGTCAGGGAACCTATGTGTACCCCACACATAGGTTACTATACTCTTTGGATGTCGGTAATTCTGTATTTCGCTGTTTTTGTCGTAAAGTTATTGTTACCTTAGTACTTTACAACCTGGCTTTTGTTTTGGGTATCCCGTCATTATTTCTGAATTTAATTAATTATTTATAATTATTATAACAATACCACCTTTTAAATAGTATCTGGTTTTATAGATGTAAGTGACATGTCAAATTAAAAAAGAAGAAGTTGTCAATTTGATATGTGTAAAAGTGGATATATACATATTAAATAATAGTGGAATCCAATGTAAACGTTGAATAAATATGTACTGATGAGAAGATTCCATTTCAATCCTGAATATATTTCTGCTCTGTGCTGCTTACGATTTTGGACTGATTCTACCTTACTTGTTTACCCAGCTTATGTTTTATGGACTCTTGTGATTTTCGTGCGATCGCTATAGATTGTGTTGACAAGGATTTAATATCATCAGGTAAAATACATCAGTTAGTTGTATTAATCGTGAAATAATCGTTAATAATTTTAAACTAAAGGAGTTAATCTTTTTACATTTCTCTTTTTTAGATAATTACAATAGCAAGACAAGGACATTCTTGGGATGACAAATAATCAGTTATTATTGCACCTGCCTTTTATTTATTTTATCTATTTATTATTGCAACTGCATCGCCGGGCAACGAACCGTACTCGTAGGTAGCTACGCTCACATTATGGCCATTGTTTGATGTTGGGCTGAGCTCGTCACAGGATATTACAGAACCTACTACATGATTGGATGAAAATATTGAGAAGGGAAGATATTGAAAATGAATAAAAAATGTATCTAAATGAAGAATAAATAAAATATTACCTAAATGTGTTCTTAAAGTTGTTTTATTTACACACTTAAATGTTTTAACTAAAATAAATCGGTATAGAAATATATATTTTGTTATGTTTGTTTTAAGTCAAGATTTATGAAAGTAAATATAATTAATGTTTATCAAATATAGGTATTGTTTCTCAATACATACATAGTAAAAATATATTTAAAAGTATATGTATATAGTAAGTTAAAATAGAATGACATATGACATTATTACGGTAATCACTACCGCCATGATGATTTTCCACTGTTGTGTTGCAAGTTTAAGCGTAAATTATCGTTTTTTAACAATTAAACAAACATGATTTGAAGAAAATGAACCCCTACGAATTGTTCTTTGCATGTTTTCTTAGTTTTTAGTATAGTGTACAGAAGGTGGCCGGGAGCCCATACATTTTGAAACATCTCCTTTGATAAACAGATGAAAAAAGTTTACACAAATTGAGATAATAATGACAAAATTAGTTTTTTTATTGAACGACTTGAACAAATAGCAAAATAAGTTTCTTCAAGTTATACCTAAATATTATGTTATGTATTAATAAATTATATTTGCGCACAATCCTAGTCCTTTAATAATAATAAATCAATCCTAGTTTAGCCTACGAAAGTTTGAAATTGACAAATTTCGATCTATGGTTGCCTACCATTAGATTGATTGATTATTAACAATGAGCGATAATAATTAATACCACATATTAATGAGACAAAAATGTAGTCTTACTTATGGAAATAACCTTTCTTCATTTAACGACAGTTACCTAAGAACTACATTTTAATTGAAATAAAAAACATTTACTTGATTACTTAAAAATATTTAGCGAATTTCACGGAAATACCTCCGTACATAAAATACTAACATAAAATATAGCACGCAGAAAGCACATCAGGTAAATGAAAGCACATGGCAACCGGGAAGAAATTTTGAAAAGAATATTCTACGTAACAGAGAAATAGTGGTTTTAAAACATGTACGAGATTTACATTACAATGTTAACTTACATTTACGAGTAACTTTTACTCACTTAATACTAATTAGAATATAAGCCGTAGGTACTAGGTACCTAGTTAGCATACTAATAGTTCCAGCAAATAATATTATCAAGCAAATTAATAGCAAATACGGGTAAATAAATATTGTCTTGGTTCTCGTTAACAGGCCTAATAGTCCATATAAGTGAGGTTATTGGGGTATCCACAAAAATCTGAGAAATATGTTTGGCACGTGCTAAACGGATTACTATTTCTTCTAGTATAGTCCAGAAGGAATTTCCCGAAAATTGACCAATTTTAATATAAACACTCAGGCATTTTGGCTACCTTTGCTTACACTGAAAGTATGATAGGACAGTAGGATTATCTCGTCCGGTTTTTATATGATACATACAAATAAAATTAATTTAATCTAAGTACTTAATTTCTGCCTATTAACAGCTCATTAGTGCACATGTGTGGTCGACCTCAGGTAGGAATCTGGTCGTGTCCGGGATTGATTGTAGATGTCCATGGGCGGCAATAGCGTCTTAACATCAGGTGGTATTTGAAGATGGTAGAACCCTTTGTGGTTCGACTCCGGCGGCACCACCGCCACACCTATTTCTACCTTATAACAGCAGTGTTACGCGCTGCTGTGTTCCGTTTTGAAGTGTGTGGTAAGGGAGACATACTTTTCCGAGGCGTTCCAGCTTAGTCCTCAGGTTTAGCGGCGAATCTGTGGCCAACCTCAGGTAGGAATATCTATCCTATCTAGGATTGATTACAGATATCCATGGGCGGCAGGAGCCACTTACCATCAGGTGGACTGCATGCTCGTCTGCTACTCCTATATTATAAAAAAAAGGTGGACTGCATTCTCGTCTGCTATTTCTATTTTATATAAAAAAATCATCATCATCACATTTTTATATTCTAGTATAAGCTAATTCAATAAGTTACTTGTTTAATACGGAAAAAAGAAAACGCAATAAAATCTAAGAGCTACTTGTAATAAATACTTTACGAAAATTAACCTTTTTTGCAATGGAGTCTTCGCAGTTACTTTTACGCCAAGACCCTAATTACTTTAATTGGGTAAAGAATGTATAAATTACCCATTATTCTTTTAATTGTCTTTTTTACGACAAAAAAACATTTCAATTTTACTTTTAAAAAAAATAAGAGAATATTCTTATGTAACTAAATGTTAGAGTGTTGTGATATTTATTAATGTTGTAAAAATATTAATACATTTAAAAAATACATTTCTTTATATAATCTTTTTACAAAGGTATATGAGTGTTTGTATTTACAATGTTCATCCAGTCGTAAATAGTTAAAAAAAAATCGAAAATTGGTGCTTATTTAGGTAATACTGATTGCAAGGCATACGTTTTTCAGTTAAAAACATGAACATTATAGTTCGCGCCAAACTGCTAGTCCGCTCTGAAGTTGTTGCGAGCATAGTCATACAAACTATGGCGACGCGATTCATTACTATATTCAGAGCGGACTAGCAGTTTTACGCGGACTCTACTTAACCGGAACTTACTTAACTGGACTCTACGGAACCGTTAATTATGAGTTTCAAAGTAACATACCTGTTTTCTTTAAAGAATTTTATAAAAGTAAAGCATACAAGCTGTTCGAGCTCTTGATAGCGCATCAAATATGCAGGCAGCGCAAGTCGCTGAAGGTGGCCTGCGCCCGTATCGACTCATAAATTTTGTATCCTAGCATATTTTGTCCTTATTTTTAGAACTTTTATTTATTCAAAATTTGACCGTGTCACAATTCGATCAAAAAAGAAGGATCTTTCTACATATTTGATCACTTTAAAAGGATATTAAAAGTTGGAAGCTGGAAATTTAAAAAGACGTACTTTTAATTGTATTAAATGTAATCAAATTTATCCAAAATAGTAAATTACACGTAAAAAAGATAAAATAGTTGTGTAAAGGCTTAAAGAATATTCTTTAGATCTTCGTATTTATATTATTGTAAGGTTTTCTCTACATAATTTTGAAAATTTAAATACAATAAAAGAAAGTAAAATTCTAAAAACTGTTATTCATTTTAAAATGTGCTTATTTATAAATATTCGTCACAAAATTTTATTAAACGTATCAAATAAAAGACAAAAGGGTTAATAAAATATTTGTCGAAACGACACGTTGTAAATCCAGCTAAATCCGACCTCGGAATTGAACTCAAAAAGGTAATAAGGCAATTTCCTAGAAAATCCCTAAACGTAATAATGTGCCGAAAACGTTTTCTAAATTTACACATATTGTGCTCGCGGTCGAATCGCCGATGTCGCGTACGATCGGAATACCCAATGCGATGGGGTCAAATATCGATATTATTATTATAACTCCACGTTTATTTTCATAGTTCACAGATTAAATTGCTTTGTAAGAGTACAAAACAAAATAAACAGAGAAAACAAGAATATACTCCTTATGAATCCAGCCTCTGAAAAGCTAAATAATTTTGTTCAGATAGAACATTTCGACCGTGGAACATGGAGAAAATTTATTATTTCAACGGCGGTGCGGACAAAGGATTTAGGTTTGCTGAATTATGCAAATAAATTCACCATTCTGTAACATTTGTTGGGAATGTCTTTATTTCGGTAGATTTCTTAAAAGGCCCTCAAGACTAATCCCGTTTTTGGTTGTTGAAGCTCCTTAACTTGAACAAATGTTCCTTCGCAATCGTGTACCTGCGCCACGTATTATATATCGTATAAGAAGCCTACGTAAAAATAAATCTTATTTTTGCTTTGATAACATTGTCACAAAAGTTAATATAAACTACAATCTAGTAGTTCGTATAAGAAGCAAAAGTAAATAAACATTTACTTTGAAAAATATCAAAGGACCTTGTAACAACAGTTTTTCTCATTTCTTACTTTGTACGAAATATTTCATATACTAAGAAAAATAACAAAATAATTACAATACAGTTGTTTTTCTCGTATGTGGTTGGGATAATTAGCTACTAAAATAATTTAGATTAGAAACTTGACTTAATAAACAAACATAATACCGAAACTCTTTGAAACAATTCTGTTATTCCTGGGAATTTTATGCGTAAATAACAAGCGCCTTCAACCACCCTTCATCAAAGTACAACATAAAACATTCTGCAGTGGGGTGCGATTTTAGCGGTCTTCCTATACAACTACAAGTACTTATATTGAGGTATACCTCAGGGTATTTTTCACCCATTTGTACTTTTTTCACAAATTAAAATAAATCGTATTTTAAAACAAAAACTAAACAATTATTCAAAATTACCGCCAAAAAGACTAATGAATATGTCTTGATCATGATTGAGTTACTAATAAAATTTTAACAATTAATTGGAAATAAAAATTCAAAAGGTGAAGTAGGATTCATACATTTACGGTTTTTTTGTACATAATTTAGAAGTGGATATCGCTCATGCATATTTATATTCAACCCCAGATAGGATTTGCGTCATACCTAAGGACTAATGAATTGTTACCTCCGACAACTAAGTGCGAACGCTTCTACAACTAAAGGTGTTTAGGTGCTTTCCCCACACCCTTCAATCCAGAACACAGTAGGCCTTAACACTGCTGTTATTATCATACATAGGTGTGGCGGTAGTGCCTCCGTTGTTGAACAACAAATAGTTCTACCTAGTTATGGAAACTACAGAACCCTCTGCCTTAGATTAGCTATAATCCTATGTATAAGCCTATGGCGACAGCCTAGATAAGGATTAGCCAAGTCAGCGGTCTGGGCCATCGCATGAGACCACCGTGTAACGTTGCAAAGTCAGCGGTCTGGGCCACCGGATGAGCCCACCATGTAATGTTTAACTTAGTCATTAAACCAGCCTCCAAATCGGCAGTACGTCTTTTATTTTAAAGATCCCTCAGTAAAAATCCTGAGATAGTTATAATAAACACGGTTTACACGCTCAAACCAAAAGTACCTTCAATACTTACATAATACTATATTACGATAATATTTGTACTAATTCAAACTTATTGCAATAGAAGACCACAGGAGTAAATTTGTAGAAGACAACGGAAGTCCTCTATTGTCGCAAGGAACGAGAAATGCTATCAAGCGCCTCGACAGCTCTGCAAACTAGTGTTCCCAATCAATTGCTTGGTAAGTATTTTCACCGAGAAATTTGTTGGTTACCGAGAAAACGTGGGTCTGATTCCACTGAATTATATAAAAGTATTAATGTAATTGCACTTAATTACATCTTTACTTTTTACATTTTATAAAATATACGAGTAAAGGTGTGTAATTCAATGGAAAATACTGCAAATTATCATCATCAACCCATTACTGTCCCACTGCTGGGCACGGGTCTCCTCTCATAATGAGAAGGATTAGGCCATAGTCCACCGCGCTGGCCAAGTGCGTATTGGTGGCAAATTAACTGTATTTTTTTAGTAACTGAGAAATGCTTGAAGTAATTAACAAAAGAAACTACTAAACTACTAAATAAATACCTTATTTTACTCCATTAGGTACCAAATCAAAAGCGTAAAATAAATTGTGTGGGTTGATAGATACTGAACATGCGAGTAAGTGGTATTTCTGATATATTAATTAAATAACAATCTTTAAAGTTAAATGCCGAGACATTATTTATAATAATTGTGACAACCGGTAACGGATGCATTGACATCTACAGACAAAGGGCGTGTCAGCAAAATGGTTTTTGCACAAAGTGCATGTACAATTTTTATTGACGTTGGTGTATCTACAATAACATTACCGTGCAGACACGGGCCATATACTACAGGTTTTATCTCAACCGGTAAGAACTCATGAAAATACTATTTGCTTGTCACTTATGCACGTAATGCTTAAACTCTTCTATCATTTTCAAAACGCTGCTACTGGCTTATTAAACGTAACGGCACGTAATAAACGCTTCAAATATAACTAAGCATTAAGTCCGCCTTTTGCACCACAACGTTTTTAACATGGTCAATAAAGAGTAAATAAAGATTCAATACAAATAATATCTTAATATGAAACATCAAAGTAATATCAATATGATTATACGATTGTGTATTGTCTGGATCGTACATATTTAATCATACAAATCCACCTCCGTCCGGTCACTTGACGTTCCTGAAGCGACGAGTCATGGTTTTTCCCTTAGGGTATTGATCGACCGGTTACCCATCATTTAGGGGAAGAAGCAATAAACATCACTGCAACACTTATTACACTGAATTATAAACGAGGCTCACAGAATCCCAGCTTTGACTGTAATTTAATATCTACCTAATTTTCTACCTTTTGAAATGTGTGCGTCTAATGTACGTAAACTACAGTACCTACGTGAGAACGTTTTGGCAACAAAAATGTACCAAGAATTTTATTCCCGGCAAAGGAATCCCTTTTCTTAGCAGGTAATTGATGTAAAATTTTAATTAAAAACGTAAAAACGAAATCATCCATTAAAGATCCGTCTGACGAACTTTCTACAATCCTTTTCAAACTGCTGATACTGTGTAACGAAGCATGATGGTTCATTTTATTTGCATAAATTTGGATACGACTTTTAATATCGCGTCCCTTGTAACTAGAAGAAATTATTTCATTGATTGTGAGGGAATTTGGACATTTTCATTTCTTCCTTTTGCATAAAATTGAACTTGAAAACATTTTGTAAAATTACTTATTATTCTTCGAGGAAATCTACGTTAGTTATTCTTATTAGGAGAAGAAATCAGTTTAAAAATTACATACAAATTTTAATTCTAGCCTAGTAAGTAAACCTTTTTTTTTTGACGAGTGGGAAACCTTCAAAAGATACCCAGTGTCGTGGGAGCGACATGGGGTTATGTGGGATTTTTTCCGCACTAAAAACACACATATCGTCGTCCTTCCCGAGATCGCTTGCTGGACGGGTCGAGCTCCCACTCTTGCCGCCCGCAACCCCGGAAGCTTTTTAGTCGCTTCCTACGACAGGCAAGGGATACCGTAGCCCTATTCTGATCCCGGTACTACAGTAAACCTAAGGCAAAGGCTAATAGCTAAGTTAGTACTATATGGTCAATAATACGTCTTAGCTGCGGACGATATGTGTTTGTGTTAAGTTCAATTGGATTAGAATTCGTACTCCATTCCACTCCCAAGCCCTCTGAACGTTCGAACACAGATACACAATTCATGTCGTTTTCTTTCACATGATATTATCGGTTTATGGTTATTATCTACTTAGTCCGTAACTTAGACTAAGTAGATACCATGTTCAATAAAAATACCTTTAAAATTAAAATAACGTAAGTGTTAAATAGAGTAAATCTAAATATATACAAAAATAGTCTGTCAGTAAATTAATTATGATTAACATTACGTAAATATTTAATTAGATCTATCTATCTTATATCTCATCTTTTTATTTTATTTAATTATTTATGTTGCAACTCTAGAAGTCTTAGAATCGTAACAATAGAGTCCAAAGGAACTGTAAATAAGATGTAGGGGCAGCCAACCTCACACTTTATACGTACCACCGTTCGGAAACATTTCACATTTTCTCGCTCGACATGCACCGAACCGAACTACAATCATTCGATTGTTCACTTGTTTTATACTATTTGCTTTTCTCTATTGTACACGTGTTCATACAAACAACAGATGTATGTATATTGTATACTACATTCATGATGTAAATGTTTTAAATTAAAAGGCGTTCCAGCTTAGTCCTCAGGGGTAGCGGCGCATCTGTGGCTGACCTTAGGTGGGAATATCTAATCCTATCTGGGGTTGATTACAGATGTCCATGGGCGGCAGCAGCCACTTACCATCAGGTGGACTGTACGCTCGTCTGCTACTCCTATATTATAAAAAAAAAATGTGAAGTCTACCAATACGCACTTGGCCAGCGCGGTGGACTATGGCCTAATCCTTCTCATAATGAGAGGAGACCCGTGCCCAGCAGTGGGACAGTAATGGATTGTTGATGATGAAAGATACCTACTCTTACGCTTAATATACTAAATATGAATATTATGATTTTTATCTTCATAATGTTTTTGAAGTAATACTTCTTATACTGCGTTTAGACAAACAGATATAAGGTGTATTTTAAGTGTTTTGTGTAGGCTCAATTTGCACGCGGCGATATCACACATATTTTTAGCGTGCCGCTTGCATGTGTTCTGTGAAATAAATGTTAATTTATCGAAAAAAAAAGAATTAAATCCTTTGTTTTATACAAAATAATGATAATACAGTGATAATAATTCAATTCAATTCACTAAAGTATGCAATTTTTCATTAATGTTTCGTTATGACGTTATCACGTACAACTATCGTCCGCAAACCAATTTTACAGACTAGCAATTTTTTATTGATAATTACAGTAGAAATGTATATATCTAAATACTTATAAATAAATGATAGTATCATGTGACGTCACCATATATCACGTACAGACGGAACACTATTAGTGTCTACACAATAGCCCCGTCACTAAATTAGTCAGTTGCCATCTGAGCGAGTCTCTATGCGGCTTAACAACTATGTCGTACGTCTATCGAGTGTTCCTCAGAGACTACGTGATTGACGAATTAAATATTAGAGTCATGATACATAGGGGTGAGTAGGTTAACTAGCTGGACAGTCTCCGTTATCTAGGAAAAGGTAGATAAGTAATTTTAAACATGAAACTTTTTGTCACATAAATAAACACACGTGCCAGGTTTTTTTCTAAGATAAGCGTAGCACTCTACTCGTAGCATGCAGTCCACTTGATGGCTACTGCCACCCATGGACATCTTTAATCAATCTTAGATAGGATAAGATTCCTACCTAAAATCGGCCACAGATGCGCCTCTACCAGATATTCTCGATGCTATACAATAGAAATAGATGTGGCCGTGGTGCCGTCGGAGTCGAACCACAATGGAATATACCACCTATAAAGTAAGTTTACCTGATACACCAAGTGCGTACATAAGTTTGTTATAATATACGTTTAGTAGAAATTTATATTTGCGTATACCGATATATAAATAATAGTATCATGTGACGTCACCGTATATCACGTACAAACGGAACACTATTAGTGTCTACACAATAGCCCCGTCACTAAATTAGTCAGTTGCCATCTGAGCGAGTCTCTATGCGGCTTAACAACTATGTCGTACGTCTATCGAGTGTTCCTCAGAGACTACGTGATTGACGAATTAAATATTAGAGTCATGATACATAGGGGTGAGTAGGTTAACTAGCTGGACAGTGTCCGTTATCTAGGAAAAGGTAGATAAGTAATGTTGTACAAAAAAGATATTTATCGCAAAAGGAATTAATCTATAAAGTAAATTGTGAGTAGCAAATACTCTTTGTAATAATCCTTATAAATTAAATAAGAAGTAATAGGTACTTACCTATATTCTAGTTGACCAGACTTTTTTTATAATGTAAGAGTAGCAGACGAGCATGCAGTCGACCTAATGGTAAGTGGCTACTGCCGCCCATGGACATCTGTAATCAACCCCAGATAAGATAAGATATTCCTACTCGGGGTCGGCCACAGATGCACCGCTACTCCTGAGGACTAAGCTGGAACTCCTCGGAAAAGTATTTCTCCCTTACCACACCCTTCAAAACGGAACACAGCAGCGCTTAACACTGCTGTTGTTAGGCCGAAATAGGTGTGGCGGTGGTGCCGCCGGAGTCGAACCACAAAGGGTTGTACCACCATAACAAAATATAAGGAATATATTATTCATCACCAAGTTATTCCTACCTGAGGTCGGCCCCAGATGAGCCGCTACCTCTGAGGACTAAGCTGGAACGCCTCGGAAAAGTCTGTCTCCCTTACCACACCCTTCAAACCGGAACACAGCAGCTCCTAACACTGCTGTTATTAGGTAGAAATAGGTGTGGCGGTGGTGCCGCCGGAGTCGAACCACAAAGAGTTCTACCATCCTCAAAATGAATGAATACAACATTTTTTTACACTGTAAGTTTTATAGTAATTAATAGGGAAGAGGTAAAGCCCTAAAATGTAAGGCATTATTGTGTCGCTTATCCTAACAATAAATAATAATTAATTAAAATATTAAATACTGTAAGCACAGTATATTAATGTTAGCTTTACTACATTAGTACGTACTATTTTAAGGGATCGAGGAATTAAACACTACTTCTCGTTTCATAAACATGAAACTAAACTATATCGTCTTACGTTTTCCACTAAGACCACTGACTACTTCAGACCCACGAACTTAATCGTACTGTAAGCAGAAACCTTTTCAATCTAAACCTGATTCCATACGGGTTTGCTCCGGGATTGTCGACAACGGAAACAACTAGAACACCTCTTATTTCTTAAAGCTAAGTGTCTTTGTTTCTAGACGTCTACTAAAAACGATATTTGAGGCTGTCTAGAATTGAAGTAGAGTTTACCAGACTGTTTCTTACCGATTCCACTTTTTTTTTTTTATATTATAGGAGTAGCAGACGAGCATGTATTCTACCTGATGGTAAGTGGCTACTGCCGCCCATGGACATCTGTAATCAACCCCAGATAGGATTAAATTCCTACCTGAGGTCGGCCACAGATGCGCCGCTACTCCTGAGGACTAAGCTGGAACACCTCGGAAAAGTATGTCTCCCTTACCACACCCTTCAAAACAGAACACAGCAGCGCTTAACACTGCTGTTATTAGGCCGAAATAGGTGTGGCTTTGATGCCGCCGGAGTTGAACCACCATAAAAATATAAGGAATTTATTATTTATTACCTTACCGTATTTGAAAGGTGGTAAAACCCTCTGTAGTTTAACTCCTTATGCACCACCACGACGCTTATTTCTGTCTAATAACAGCAGTGTTAAGCGCAGCTGCGTACAGGTTCTAAAGGTGTGGTAAGAGTCCGAGGGGTCCTAACTTAGTCTTCAGGGGTAGCAAGTAGCACCCCATCTATTGTCAACCTCAGGTAGGAATCTTACCTTATCGAAAGTTGATTACAAATGTCCATGGGCGGCAGTGGCTTTTTATTATCAGATGGACTGCATGCTGGTTTGTTACTTCAATCTTTAAAAAAAATGTAATTCTATCAGGGAGGTATCACTGCCATACCTATTTCCTGAAGAACCAGTTCTATACAGAGTGGCTCACAAGGTAGAGGACAAGCTCTTTTGTTACTCAAATCTTATCAAATAAAGTGAATGCGTAAACAGGTGCTTGCTCTTTAATCATTTAAAATGTATCTTATGAACAACTAACCTCTAACAAAATATATAACATTAACTTCTACGTCGTTCAGATTTAATAAGATAAACACTAAGCAAGATTCCTTCTTGACTTGAACTGTATCTTGAATCACAAACTTATTTATATGAAGAAGTGTGTCGTTCCCGCGATCGAAGTTAACGCTATGTTACAACCGCCTTATTGACATTTAACTTTGAGCTCATCTCTGAGTTTGCATTCGCTGTATCATTCAACATCGTGGGAACAAAACGAAGGCGGGGTAATTAGCTACTCGGCAAACACAACAAGGATTCCTGCTGACAACTGGAGCGATTCCGACCTCCAAAATGAACAAAAAAGGATCTTAGAAATGTATCAGTAGCGTGTAGAATAATCAAATCTTATACGTTTTTTTAGTATACTCAAGTGGTGTTTATTTATTTTAATTGCTAGAAAATTTTTGCTTGATAAATTGGTTTAAACAAAAAATCATCACTCGCGTTTATTCATAGAGATCACCTTTAATTGAAGGTGGTAGAACCCTTTGCGGTTCGACTCTGGCGGCACCACCGCCACACCTATTTCTACCTAATAACAGCAGTGTTAGGCACTGCTGTGTTCCGGTTTGAAGGGTGTGGTAAGGGAGACATATTTTTCCGAGGCGTTCCAGTTTAGTCCTCAGGGGTAGCGACGCATCTGTGGCCGCCCTCAGGTAGGAATATCTAATCCTATCTGGGGTTGATTACATATGTCTATGGGCGGCAGTAGCCACTTACCATCAGGTGGACTGCATGCTCGTCTGCTACTCTTATATTATAAAAAAAAACCAGATACTGATATTTATAAACAGCCTAAAAAATCTTGCTCAATTTTTTTTTCAAATGTAACTAATCCATACAATAACACATTTTACTAAACAATCTCGTCACCTTTATAATTGTACTATAGTAGCTTAACGCAGTATCGCTTATATTATTATTAGTTTAATCAAACAATGGCTTATTTTTGAAGTGATTTTTATTAGCCGAATATTGATATACGAAATCAATGAAGTGTAAACATATAGATACCTATTGCAGCTGTATTTCAACTCCAACAAAAACCTATATTTCCATTGAGCGAGGACAATATCGTACGGTATCGCGATAATATTCAAAAGGCGGAAATTGACGATCGAATTGATAAACGAATGAGCAAAAGACAAAGCCGTACCCGTTCGCAAGACTTCTTCAGAGCTACGAGGAAAAAACGATCGTTGAAGATTCGTTTTCAATTCTCCGGCCGCATTCGATTTCAATTTCTGGATAATCGAGATCTTGCTCAATTGAACACTCGATTACTCGTTTACGAGGACACCCTCACTGTTTGAGTTTGCCGAGTTTGATTGCGTTTGCATTGCAGAGGGATATTATCACTGAATAAAATTAATGTACGCGGAATTAGATTTGCGATAGCACACTTCATTCGTGATGTCATTCACGAGGTTTGTTATATCCAAATTTAAAAATATTTTTGGATTTAAACGACGGAGCTTTATTGATTTATTTTTAAACTAGAACGGCACTGTTTGAGTAATGAAGTCGACCTCGTAATAATTATGCCGGTTATAATTTGAAACGCAAAGCGGATTTCTTGCGCATCTATGCCTCCAAACAGAATACCCAAACATCTTTTTCGAAACAAAGTAACAATAGATACGTATTGTAACATTTTTAATTCTAGAGCACTATAATGGAATGCCTAACAGGCAGGTCTATTATGCTCGCAGTCAGGTCGTAGTGCACTACACTGTTCGAGTGGCCATCGCACAGGGATGGAAGTTGTCTAATTAACAAACCTCCGCGCTCTCAAACAATATTATTCTCAAATTACTCTTCGGCCGGTTTTTGGAACTAAAAGACTGCTAAGTGTTACTGTTGAACAACCAGAAAAAATTAAGGGAAATAAAAAGTGCTTTTTATATACATTCTGTTTGTAGGTACCGTGTACAGCCATAGAACGTGTCAGACGCGTGCTGTTTCAGACAAATAACTACTCTTCTATACAATGTGTTCTACACATATAAATTGTAACACATGCGCATACACGAACCGTTTCATTTTTTCAATATATTGTAAAGAAAAACAGATATTGTCTACCACAGACCGTGTCTGTTATGTTCATTGTTCATTGTATCTGTCTATATAATTTTGGCTTTATTAAATAATATATCTTTGTTTAAAAAAATATTTCAATTTCCTTCAGTAGAAATTCCAAGTTACACATTTATTAACAGTTACTATCATACATATTCTGTGAAAATTTCAAGTGTCTGTCTATTTCATTTCCAGAAATAGAGCCCTTTGACAGACGGCCAGACAGACGGACACACAGCGAAGGCTCAGTAATAGGGTTCCATTTTTACCTGTTGGGTATAGAACCCTAAAAAATGGAAGTTTTATAATTATGGTCGAATTCTCTATGCACAATTGTTTAAATTTCTCATCAGGGGGGCTGCATACTTCTACTTCAATATTACTAAACTACGTATTTACATCTGATCAATAGACACAATGGCATCATATTGAATAGATGTCTGAACAGGTATTTCAAGACGCATGACGTTAGCGTAAAGTAATTCTAGACCTCTGTTAGTAATTCTAGAGCTAACTAGATCAGCATTCTGTCAAACAGGGATATCCTATTATTTACTCTAAATGTTTTTGTGTCACAAGTCTTTTGGAACACTGAATGAGTTATGAACAAATCTATATACCTATCTTCTTTACTTATAATAAATCTGTAGAGAGGTCAATTCTGTACATGAAATATATTTCAAAAATAACTATCAGGGGGGTAATTAGGGATCGATACTGATGCCAAAAATGCAATCAGTAATTTTTTTGTCTGTCTGTCTGTTGGTCTGTCTGTCTGACCGTATAACCGTTATAGAAACAAAAACTACTCGACGGTATTTAACGAAACTTGGTACAATTATTTTTCATGCTCCTGAGCTGGATATAGTATACTTTCAATAGGAGCAGAGCAGTGATGGGAAATGTTGGGAAAACGGGAGAAGTTACTCCATTATTTAAGCTTTCGTCGCGTGTGATACCTTAATGGTTAAAGCTACATAGAAATGATGTATGACACAAATGTTCTCCTTAAAATTATATAAAAAAATATCCCACGACAGCATATGTCTATCTTTTATGGTTGACTCACAATAACACGTGTAACTCCCGATAGGTTAGCAGTTCGAATCTTTCTGATTATATTTGTCTACTCCTACGTTTATAACACTCTCAGTCATCCCTAATTAAAAAAGTTGTGATAAAAGATAAGAGTTGATCACCCTTATTTCTTTTTTATTTATATGGCAACACAACGTTTGCCGGGTCCAGCTAGTATATAAATAAATGTTTGTCTGTAAGTCCTTTATAGAATCGTAAACTATGCATTTGATCATGTGGTGACCTTTATCAAAGTTGTTGTGCATGAGCCCATGAAGGTTTCTGAGTTGGTACGGCCAATTTTTGACAGATAACGCCACTGTCATTCCAATGAAGGTACAAATTGTCAGCTGACTCTACTAGTTAAAGGTAAATGTTACTTTTTGAATACTCTGCTAACTTATACATACGATTATTTATTTCTTATATTTTGCATCCAACATCACCAAGTAGATATCGAAAATGCGCAATTTTAACATAAAACTTACTTAAATACAGCGAGAATTGAAAACGGGAAATAGTTCATTTTTCAAAAGTAGTCGCAGGGGTAAATAATAATTAAAGTTGAGCTTTACTGGACCACATACATAAATTGTTCTTAATTCGAACAGATTATAATTATTTAATTTTAGATAAATAAATTAAAAGAAAATAAAGTACGTAATTCGAAAACAATTTATTTCCTACAAAGCCTATTTTTTCCTCTGCGTTACATTTCGAGTTATTTAGAAGAGATGCTTTCAGGACTAAGCTGGAACGCCTCGGATATTCCTTCCTACAAACCAGAACAAAGCAGCGCTTAACAATGTTCTTATTAGACAGAAATATGTATTGTTGTTTTACAGAGTCGAACCACATAGAGTTCTATTACCCTAATAAACTAAAAGCAACCAACATACAAAAACTAAAGTCAGTCGCTGTAGTTTGTTTTAATAAGAAAACCTAGTAAACGAAGAACGTTGATAACAAAAAAAAAACAAGAAAGATTTCTAATTTAAACAACCTTAGCGTAAGTAGTTTTCCTGGTTCAGGCTGAAGTCCGTTGAATTGTTAATTACATAGCGCAAGTTTTCCACTTAGCGCCTCGGAGTGGTCTTATCTAATGTTGCGAAGATTTATGCCTTTTAGATTCCGAGTAGATACGCGATTCGTTACCCCTGAAGCCGACGTGTCTTCTGACTTTTATTAATAACCGCGCGACCCAACGTTTAAAGCCCCATTTATATCTGTAGATATTGGGTGTCGTGTCGGACTAAATCATATTTTTATACAATACTAGCTGACCCGACAAACGTCGTGTTGCCATATAAATAAAAAAAATGTTAAGGGTGAACAACCCTTATCACTTAGGGTGATGAAAAATAGATGTTGGCCGATTCTCATAGATACCGGATAAGCACAAAAAATTTCATCAAAATCGGTCAAGCCGTTTCGGAGGAGTATGGCAACGAAAACTGTGACACGAGAATTTTATATATTACATTTTGAAAGACATAGACCATGTCTACGCGATAGTGTTAGGGGTATTTTGATTAAGCACATAATTCACCAAGTGCGAATACTCACACGTGGAGGGTTCCATAAAATCATAGCAGCCATAGAAGTAATTGTGAACGTGAATGCATGCATGCATTTCTTTGCATGGATATCTGTAATACTCGTACCTAAGGTCCTAAGTAAGGACCTAAGGTCGGCCACAGATGCGCCGCTACCCCTGAGGACTAAGCTGGAACGCCTCGGAAAAGTATGTCTCCCTTGCCACACCCTTCAATCCACAACATCACTTAACGCTGCTGTTATGCAGCAGAAACAGGTGTGGCGGGGGTGCAGCTGGAGTCGAACCACAAAGGGTTCTACCACCGTTTAAAATGCATGTCCGTCTATCTATTACGGTTCAATAGATAAAACGAAAACCTATTATTAACATAAACAAAAACTTATTCCTTCTTATAAGAAATTCTGCTAATCCCACAATTGTTTATTCCTCCGTTCCCGACAGAATATTCCATTACTTATTTAAATGTTACCCGGGAAAACAAACCAGCCGCTCCAATGCGAAACTGTTAAGTTATTAATCTCATATAATCACTCAACTATTAAAGTGTTCATCGGGTAATCTCCATAACTAACAGTTTAGATACGGATCAGGAGCCTTATTTACTACTGTCTCTACAACATAACATTAGTTCAAAATGAAAGCAAATGTAATATTTTATTTAGTACGTAATCTCTGTTAGTCTCCTGCGCCGTTAACCCTGAGGACTAAGCTGGAACGCCTCGGAAAAGTATGTCTCCCTTACCACACCCTTCAAACAAGAACACCACAATGCTTAACACTGCCGTTATTAGGTAGAAATAGGTGTGGCAGTGGTGCCGCCGAAGTCGAACCACAACGAGTTCTACCTTCAAATATTCGATTCCTCATAATGTTTTTCTTCCGAGAGTTCTTTCAATATTCTATAAGATGTTAATCTCCCTTACACACATCCTACATCAAATTCGTTGTTTAGAATACCATATTCGTAACAACACTGTACATAATACTGTATCATACACGCGAAACTTTGCACTATTTGTGATTTACATAAAGTAACTTCCGGGATCCACGTTTGCGCTAACTTAAAACCATCTTGTCTAAGTATAAAAGTTTCTAGGATGTTTTTGATCTATTTGACCTGTCTTACTAAACGTGTAAAATAATAACAGAGGAAACAGCTATTAGCGAAAGTACTCACGATGGTTATAATGAGTACGTTATGAGTAATTTCAGGTGCTAGGACTATTGTTATTCGACTAGGGAAGTGCCGCCGCTATTGCTGTTTCCAGCCTCAAATAGTTCTTGAGTTTTAGTGAAAGGATGTTCTTACATAGATGACCATATTAGCCCTCAAAAGTTAGCTTAGACCATTCAACCGTTAGCCAAGTGCAACATGGTAGATCACATATCTTCTAGAACTTTAAAAAATAAGAAGGTGGTAGAACCCTTTGTGGTTCGACTCCGGCGGCACCACCGCCACTCCTATTTCTGCCTAATAACAGCCGTGTTAGGCGCTGCTGTGTTCCGTTTTGAAAGGTGTAGTAAGGGAGACATACTTCTCCGAGGCGTTCCAGCTTAGTCCTCAGGGGTAGCGGCGCATCTGTGGCCGACCTCAGGTAGGAATATCTAATCCCATCTGGGTTGATTACAGATGTCCATGGGCAGCAGTAGCCACTTACAATCAGGTGGACTGCATGCTCGTCAGCTGCTCCTATATTATAAAAAAAAATACTCTCAATTATGTCAGTTTCCGTTATTTCAGTTCAGTTACAACATGTTACAGATAATTAATATTTAAAACCCACATAACTTCGGAAAATCAGAGGTCTGCTATTCTAATATATGACGTATTTATACATACATATATGACATATATAACGCGATGTTTAATTTCACATATTATGTTTAACTTTTAAAGGGCTCATTTTACATTTAAGGAAATAATTTTCGCGTCATCGATCAAAGCATGTGGGGCGACGTAGGCCACAGTCGGGTGTTTCAAATTACTTCGAAACGGGTGGGTACTTCAGAATCGATGTGCGTAATCGCTTTTATATGTAATTTGGAAATTGATCACATATAATACCAGCAGTCAAGTCTTTACTGTTCATACTTTCTTACATTTACGACGTTATTCTTGCTAAATGTTCGATGTCTTTTTTGTTTTTTTTTTTTTATAATATAGGTGTAGCAGACGAGCATGCAGTCCACCTGATGGTAAGTGGCTACTGCCACCCATGGACATCTGTAATCAACCCCAGATAGGATTAGATATTCCTACCTCAGGTCGGCCACAGATGCGCCGCTACCCCTAAGGACTAAACTGGAACAGCTCGGAAAAGTCTGTCTCCCATACCTTCAAAACGGAACACAGCAGCGCCTAACACTGCTGTTATAAGGTAGAAATAGGTGTGGCAGTGGTGCACCGGAGTCGAACCACAAAGGGTTCTACCACCTTCAATTACACACTTCATTCACTTTCCATAAGGTGGACTGCAAGGTCGTCTGCTTCTCCAATCTTATTAAAAGAACTACACGCGTGGTATTCTCAATTTGGTATATTCTTAACGTCCCTTAAACATCTCAGAAAAAAGTAATTTAGGTATTAAAACCATTAAAGAGATTCCGAGCTCAAACTCACTCTATCTTCGAAAGGCTCAGACACAAATAGAACGCAAACATAGGATGCATTATTCATTGCAAATCGAACACGAATCGATCTTAATTCTCCAAGGAAAAGATTTGTTAGGGTATTCCTTAAGATTAATGGCAGAAATAATATCGTCGTGCCACCTCGCACTGTTTAAAAATTGAATACTATGCGCTTAAACATATTTCTTTGGAATGTTGCGTTGGTGACTTGTGATTTTATTCATAGCAATTGCGTTCTTAGACTAAAAAAAACAGTAATAGCCTATTGGCTAAGAATCTCCGCCTATTGATCACAGGGTCCGAGGTTCAAAACCCAGGCACAGCTGATTTTTTAAAGTTATGTGCGTATTAGAAATTAATTATCCCTTGCTTAAACTGTGAAGGAGAACATCGTAAGAAAAACTTGCATACCTGAGATCTTAAGAAAAGTTTTCAAAGGTATGCGATGTCTACCAATTCGCACTTGGCCAGCGCGGTAGACTATGGTCTAATCCTTCTCATCCTGAGAGGAGACTCGTGCCCAGCAGTGGGACAGTAATGGGTTGATGATGATGATGATGATGCGTACTTAGATAAACCATGAAATCAGAATAAAGTAATGGTGCATTTAAATATCTTCACTTATCAGGCACGGTCCGCGGCAAAACAAAATCATGTTTATATGAACGTTTTTATGTCTTCCGCGACCGGGCAGACACAGGCCGTGCCTTTTAAAATATTATATGTCTGATACGAAACGTCGAATGTCTGTCATCTACAGACTCTAAATTTAAATGGTGCCTAAAAAAAGAAAAAGAAAGAAAGAAACCATTTATTTTACTTTAAAGCGTAATTTTATTTTAAAGCGTATTCTGAGGTAATCAAGGGAACACGGAAACACTCAAACGTTTCTTAGTATGGATACAATAGCTTATAGTTCTACTATGTTTATTATAATTACTATTTTTTAACGAAACTATGATTATATTTAAGTTAAACCACAGATAAACAGGAACTTCATATTTAATATCTATTGTTTATACATATTTCTATAAATGTAATTTATATTTAATAATTAATTATATTATACACAGCTAACACACCTTATATGTAACAAATGACGACCCGCGTGGCGGAGCGGTCACCATGCCGGTCTGACACACAGAGGGTCACGGGTTTGACCCCGGCCAAACAGATTTCTAAATGATGAATTTAGATTTCTGTTTCTGGGTCTGGGTGTTTGTGTATTTGTCTCTGTGTATGTCCATAGCACCCACGATACAGGGAATCCTAGTGTGGGGCTGTGAGTGTAGAAAGCGTTTATTACGTTAAAGCATAATAATATATTTTGATTATATCTTCCTTTGTAGTATCTTGGAAATCAATTCATATTTTATTCATAATTGAGTCATTGAAAAATGTATAATTAAATGTTAGTATAAAATAAGTGAATAATAAATAACTGGGCCAATAATTGTAGGTCTCCGAATTATATCATAAATGGACACAAGTTTAAAAGTTATATTTTGATGAGCGAAAATATTATTTTAAATCACAGTTTATTAATACTTTCTCTATATGAAACGACCCTTAAATTATATTATGATACAAAGCAATGTGGTAATTAAGAGCTTTCAGACGTTTTAGGTATTATAAGGCATGTATTATGTATATGAGGAATAACTTACATATATCACTAAAAAATACTCCAAAGACCTTTACATTGATGTAAGGTGAACTGATGGTTCGTAGACTGCACTCATCATATAAAAAACATTGATACATATTACATTAAGATAACAGTAATAAGCGTAGCTATATTTGTGTTGAAGGGTAAAATATATACTTAACAGAGGCTAAGTATGTATTTTAATATTATTGTATTTTCTGACTTCGTCACAACGCAGTTGAAGCCGACCTCAGATGAAGCTTTAATCTTAACTGAGATTGATAACAGCTGTCTATGGACGGCACTCACCGACCATTAGGTGACCGACTCACAGACCATCATAAAAACAAATAAAAAACGAATTTAAATATAAATTTAAACAAAATCGACTCCTACAAATGCGGCCACATTAAACCGTTCATTTACAAACCCATTACCGTAAGATATAGTTAAGTTCGCAATCTCGTAAAGAAAAAACGTCGAAGCGTGTCGTCGAACGGCGGTGGAGCCACGGAAACTATTACCGAGTTCCAGGAAAGGGCGCTGCATTGCCTGCCGGAGGGGCGGGCTTCGATAAAATACCACGTTTCTGCTCCAAATTTGTCATTTTAACTAACAATCAATACACATCGACGATCCGTGTGGCGGAGCGGTCACCATACCGGTCTGACTCACAGAGGGTCCTGGGTTTGATCCCCGGCCAGACAGATATCTAAATTATGAGGCTTCTGTTTCTGGGTCTGTGTGTTTGTATATTTGTCTCTGTGTGTGTTGATGGGATCCACGATACAGGGAGTCCTAGTGTGGAGCTGTAAGTGTAGAAAACCAAATATTAGCTGCCGTAGCTTGCTTTTGTATATGATACAAACAAACAAGCGCGCATTCCACCTGATGATAAGTAGTCCCTGCTATCCAAGATCATGCGAGCAGCTCCATAAAAAATAGGGGTTCTACCAGAAGCCGATCAAAGATGCGTTGCGAATCCTAAGCATTAAGATGGTCGCTTCACATACAGTATCCACACCTTTCTACAGATACGCAGGACTGCTGTAAAAAAATAGTTCATTGTGATTAATGGTTTAAGAGCCTCGTAGTCTTACCGAAGTAATACGTTTCAACCAAAGTAACAAGTAATTGTTGTTGTTGTAGTATTTGTTGTTGTCGACTTCAGATCAACTCAATCAATGCTGAAACCTAGACACTTTCTGTTTTTCAAGCGTATCTCTAGCCGTCTGCTCTCAAATATCATACAAAGTTCGCATATGGTTACTGCTACGTCTCAGTAAGTGGGAGCAGCGTGCCAACAGCTCATCGGTGACAGTGTTGCATGCGCCAAATGACAAAGCCTGGCTATAAGTAACTTAGAAGTTTAAAAGTAGCTCACTCATACATATATACATATTGATTATATGACCATAGATTCATTTCAATAGCTCTTTCAGGCGTGTGTGTGTCTTAGAATAAAAGTAGAAAGTCCGTCATGTTCGCAAATTGTAGGATTGTGACTTTTATATGATTCAAATAGCAAATAAACCTGCAGTTCATCTAATGATGAGTATTGCCGCCCATGGACATCTCTAACCAATCCTAGATAATATAACAATAGCGTCCTACCTGAACTGTCGTCCAAAAAATGTGTTGCTGGTCGTACCTCATTGTTAAGATCGACTTGCGAGGATCTGAGTTGGAACGCCTCATATAAGAGTATCTTCTGTACCACACATTAAACCAGAACACTCCAGCACTTACACTGGTGCTATAAAGCGATAGATGAAGCAGTCATACCTTCAGACTATGAAGTCAAACGAAGAATTCTGCCGCCTTCAAAATACCTCAAAAATCCTCATCTTATTTGGTGCGCATATTTAGTTGTTAAACGCTACATGGTTAATTAAAACTGAATTCCGAAGAGCACGTCATCAAAATTCAAAGATCAATTAGTAAAGCCGTGAGATCGCTTTGATCTCGGCAAAAGACCTTCCGGAGCGGCCGGCTTCTTTAATTCGCCGGACGCCAAACAGATTATCCACTTTTGTTCGCCAGCTTTAGCATATTTAATGAGAGGTTTTCAGTGGAAATTTTTAATGTTCCAACAAAGCTTATGCGATTACGTTAATCACATTATAATGTGGCTTGCAACCACATTTACTCATTATTAAGGTCACATTCGTAGAAATGTAGATATCTTTTGAGGTTGGTGTAATTGTCTCATCGTTTATAGGGTGATAAAACTCTTCGTGTTTCGACACCAGAGGCACTACCGAAACACTTTTTTCTGCCATACCACAACGTGTTAAACGACGCTGTCCACCGCCACCGTCACCGAGCCGATACCGATAATTAATGACGGCGCCGAAGTAGCGTACATTTACTATAACAGCTTGTCCACCACAAGACCGTCACCCGAGCACCGTCACCCCGGCCGCCGATATTTTGAGTAAATCGGCGTTTGTTTTTTTTTTTTTTTTTTTTTTTTTTTTATCGTTTGACCTAACGATTAGGCAGACGTGCTACCTGATGGAAAGTAGTCAACGCCGCCTATGGACATTTGCAACACCAGAGGAGTCGCCAATGCATCGCCGGCTTTGTATGAGAGCTCTTTTTGCACCTTTTTTGAAGAGCCCCATGTCATAGCGCTCCGGGAATACCTCAGGAGGAAGTTCATTCCACATCTTACACGTCCGCGGCAAGAACGTCCGTGCAAACCGAACCGTGGAGGACCGCCACGAGTCCAGTTGGTGTGGATGGAACTTCATCCTTCGGCGAGTGGTGCGATGGAGGAATGGTGACGTAGGCAGGCAAATAGTTCCTCGGAACACCCACCATTGTAAAGCCGGTAGAACACACAGAGGGAACCTATGTCCCTCCGCAAACTCAAAGGTTCTAACCGATCGGAGATCACCGGGTCGTTGACGATTCGGACCGCGCGTTTCTGCACGGAGTCAAGTGGGTTAAGTTGGTATTGGGGCGCCCCTGCCCAGAGATGTGAGCAGTACTCCATGTGGGGTCTCACTTGCGCCTTATAAAGCAGAAGGAGTTGCCCCGCGCTGAAGTACCGCTTCGCTCTGTTCAAGACGCCCAGTTTTCTTGATGCCAACTTCGCCTTAACATCCAAATGACCCCGGTACTGCACGTCACACGATATGTCAACTCCCAGGATCCCCACACTTTTACCAATGGTAAGCGGGATACCTTGGAACCGTGGCGCTATGACGAATGGGGTTTTTTTAGCGGTAAACGCGCAGACTTGTGTCTTCGTGGGGTTAAACTCAACAAGGTTAAGTCGACCCCATATCGAGACCTGCTCCAGAGAGTCCTCGATTTCAGACACAAGTCGGATTCTGCTTTCTTCCACGAGAGTCCGAGAGGTATTTGCGCGGCCTGTATACGTAGCGTCTCCCGTACCGTGCAGAATGAATAGTGTGGGAGATAGGACTGAGCCCTGGGGCACGCCAGCGTTTACAGGTTTCGTATCAGAGCAGCATCCGTCGACGACGACTTTGATGTGCCGCTCCGACAGAAAGCTGGTTACCCATGCGCATAACCTCTCAGGAAGACCGTAAGATGGAAGCTTCGCGAGAAGGGCTCTATGCCAGACCCGGTCAAAGGCCTTCGCGATATCCAGGCTAACCGCCAATGCCTCACCATTGCTCTCAATGGCTTGCGCCCATCGGTGTGTGAGATAGACTAGAAGGTCACCAGCTGAACGGCCCTTGCGAAAACCATATTGATGATCGCTGATCAGCTGGCGATCCTCGAGGTACCTCAGGAGCTGTGTGTTTATAACACGCTCCATCACCTTTGAGAGCAGGGAGGTTATCGCTATAGGCCTGTAGTTGGCCGGGTCACTGCGATCACCCTTTTTAGGGATCGGATGTACAAGAGCAACCTTCCACGAAGACGGTACTTGGTACTGTGGTGTAGGAAAGCGAGAATAAGCGCGTTAAGATGGGAGTCAACTCGGGAGCACACGTCCTCAGCACCACCGCGGGGATTTCGTCCGGCCCACTCGACTTCTTGACATCAAGAGACAATAGAGCTCGCCTGACAGCTTTCTGTGTAAACCGTATGTTAGGCATAGAGCTCTCACACCGCGGGATGGTAGGCGGTGTGGCCCCTCGGTCGTCGAGAGTCGAGTTTGAGGCAAAGAGGGTACCCAGAAGGTCGGCTTTCCCCTTTGCCGTATGGGCCAGAGAATCATCTGGTTTCCGCAGGGGCGGTAGTGAAGATTGACAGAAATTACCCTCGACAGCTTTGGCCAGCGACCAGAAGGCTCTACTCCCGGAGGGGTAACCAAGTAGCCGCTCGCCAATTCTGCCGATGTGCCTAGACTTCGCCTTAGCCATATGCTTCTTTGCTGAACGGGAGGCAGCGTTGAAAGCCGTTCGAAGCTCGGCGGTCTTCGGATCCTTGCACGCGTGCGCTGACGCCCAGGCTTGGTAGATCTCTTGCTTATGACGTGATGTCTTAGCGCAAGACCCATCAAACCAGGGCTGACTCCGCCCACCGACGGATACGACAGAGTTTGGAATAAAGCATTCCATGCCCTGCCGAATCACGTCGGCCACAGAGTCAGCGCACGTGCTAGGATCACTCGAGACGAAACACAGCTGCCTCCACGGGTATGATGCCAGGAATTCCCGTAACCCATCCCAATCTGCTGACCTGTAGTGCCAAACTTGTCGCTTCCCAGGGGGTCGAGCCCCCATGGGACGCGACAAGGGCACAGAAGAACTTACCAAGCAATGGTCAGAAGATTCAAGAGGAGCCTTGACCATTACTTGGTAGTCTTCAGGACGGTTGGACAGCAGAAGATCCAGCAAAGAGGCAGTATGGGTCTCTACATCAGGTACCCTTGTAGGGCCGGGTACGACCTGGGAGAGCCCATATGCCAAAGAGAAGTCATACGCAGTTCTTCCGGCAAAGTCAGTGGTTCGGGAGCCCAGCCACTCAATATGGTGGGCGTGACCGCTATATCAGCACCGAGTTTTTGTCGGGCCGATGTGCCAGCAATATAAAACACGTTGGAACTTGTCCATACATTGTCGTCACACGCCGATATCGATCGAACAAAATAAATAGTCGCGGTGGACAAACTATTGCCGTCACGACATATTAAAATCGGCCCGAAATAAATCTCGATCTCGGTATCGGCTGGGTGACGGTGCAGTGGACAAACGACCTTTGGCAATGGACAAAAGCTTATACGAGGCGTTTCAAATTAGTCGTCTATAGTAAGGCATCTTTTGGCTGACCTCAGGCGGGAATCCTATCCTAATCAGCAGCGGCCACTTATCATCCGGTGTATTACTTGTAGGTACGCTATTTCTAATTATGAATAATTCAACAAGTACGAGTCGAAATCGCACATGGAGGCTTCCATACTACCGTTCATTATTTTTATTTATTTTATGATTTTCAACAATACTTAGTCATATGAAACAACAATAGATGGCGTTGGGGTGATGATGAATGATACGTAAATTTTCAACAATACTTAGTTATATAACACACAAATAGATGGCGTTGGGGTGACGATGAGACGACAATTATACGTAATCAACGTATAATAAAATTAAAATAAGTATATTAAAATATGTTTTTTGGTTCTTATTTGTATTTATTATAATACCAGTTATAGTAGTAAACGTATTGTAAAAATTTCAACCGTCTTCCTAGTACAGTTTAACAGTTAGATCGAAAAATGCCGAAAAAATCCGGTTTGTTGTATGGAGACCCCCTTTAATATTCAACTTTATTTTATTTTTAGTATTTGTTGTTATAGCTGCCACCGTTATGCCTCCTCTGTCAACATTTCATGTGTCTATCTATTACGGTTTAAGTGGTAGAGCCCTATGACAGACGGACAGACGGACAGACGGACAGACAGCGAAGTCTTAGTAATAGGGTTCCGTTTTTACCCTTTGGGTACGGAACCCTAAAAAAGGAAATATGGCCCAAAGTATCAAATTGGTAATTCCCGCTGGTAAGCCAATATTTTTATTAATATATTTTCGTATTCCTACGAAATATCCTACAACGATATTTCCACGAGATATAAAACTACTGATAATTAAAACAATGATATGGCTGGTACAACTTCATAATATGATTTTATATATAAAATCTGATATCAGAGACCAACATTATTTTCTCTGTCTATGTATTGTAAATACCGTAACTAACGCTTTCGTCACCAATCTTTACACTGGACCCTTTCCGTGGTTGCCATAAACACACACTAAGATGAATACAGAAACACCCAGGCACGGAACAGAAATTTTGGGTTTAATATTCATTCATTTAGATATCTATCTGACTCAAGATTGTACCCGGAACCCTTTACCTGTCAGACCGACATGGTAACTGCCCCTGTTAATTCAAATGTTCAATATAACAACGTACCTGGTTACATCTTGATGCCGTAAAAATAGTCAAATTAAATATAGTTAAAAAAAAACAAAGTACACGCTTTTATAGAAATCAAACTAAAAAATATAACCTAAACTTGTATTAACGACAAAAAAAGATATATTTAATTGTAAAAAACGGGTGGGGTGCACACTCTCGGTAGTTATAAATATTTTACTGACAGACATGAGCAGAAGGACCAACACTTTGATATTTTCAAAAGCACCTAAAAACGGAGTTACTCACTGAAAAACATACAAGTGAAGCTAATATAAAGCATGTAAAATACTTTTATTAGGTAAAGTCGCACTTTCAACAGATCGACCTATACTAAAGTTAAGAACGATAAAATATGTAACATATAACACATGAATAGATGAAGCGTAAGTCTCGCGGACGCGGATGTGACATCGTACGCGATAATGATATGAAAGTTCAAGCTTCAGAATGTGAGAGCAAGCTTCATAATACTGGAAAAAGGTTCGTTTATAGAGAAGATTTAAATTTCTAATAACATGATTTTTAATAAAGTGTATTATCACATGGTGTACTAAAATGGTGAATCTTATAGTATACTACGGTAAGCTAAGATATAGAAGGTAAGGTAAACCACGTAAGCGTGTTGCTATATTAAGACAAAGTAGAGTCCAAGCACTTGATACGCTCAGTAAACATGTGAGAAAACTATAGCAACTATCCTATGTACCGCCTCGCACACCCATATGTAGACAAAATGCAAGATCAGCTTTAAAACCCCACCGATGTGGAATCGAGAACACAGATTTTTCAAAAAGGGGAGACAGGAAGATTCTCCTTTCCATCTCATGCTTACCAACATAATGAGTAAAAGCACCACTATGAACTAACACGAGGTTTCATTCAAATATAGTTGAACTCTTATTTCATCATATTCACCACCTTTATTACAATGTTTGCAGCGCCTTATTTTGCCATTAAATATTCAATAATACGTTGACTTTAACTGTAAATGCAGTAGCAATTGAAGATACTGCATGCTGTAATAGGATACAATAATAAGTAATACGATGAAAACGACTAGTGACATACTTCGCCTAGGCTTTCCAACTCAATCCTCAGAACTAATGGCGTATCTGACTGACCTCAGCTAGGAATCTAATCTTATCAGTCCGTGAGTAGCAGTAGTCTATGGCATCAGGTAAACTGCATACGTTTATAAAAATACGACGAAACCATTTCGTATTTTTATTTCATTTATTTATTTTCCATCGACTTTCAGTCATCACTACTATCTTACTTGTCCAATAGGTAAACTGTCTCCCGTGTCCTCTCCCAAGACTTCAGTATTAGTCAGCACATGTCACATGCTCACACGCCACTTAAGTATAAACTGGTGCCGTCATCCGCATTTTGTTTCAAATTAGAATTTCGCGAGGAATTCTCCGAGTTGGTACAGCGTGAAATTGTATCTGGGTGCAGCAGGCGCCAAGCTGACGTAGAAATACTTCCCTTAGACAGACGTCATAAGTTCCGGATATTCCCCTCGGCGTGAAATCTTATAGACATATACTTTTACAATTACATCGTATGCTAAGATTGAATATTTCTGCGCTTTACATTTTTAACCCACATCCCAAAGGAGAAGGTTCTTATTCGTCGATTTTATAAATTTCTTCATCATGGATCTTTGGTGAAGGTTTGTTAAAATGTATATAAAATAATCATCGTCGCAGATTTCGCAGTCATAATACTCTTATTATATTATAGATTACTCTCATTGCACACATGTTAACACACGTAGCTGATATGCATAGTCCTCAAGTGTTGTAACACATCTGTGATGATGTTACCGTCAGGTGCACTGCAGGTTTGTGTGATATTCTAATTTTATAGAAAGAGCTTCAAACATAACTAAAAAGATATTCATTGCCGTCGCTGCAATAACCAATTTCAATTCAGATAATTTAATAAATATTTAAGCGTCCTAAATACATATTGCATTCATCCATTTCTTTGATCTAGTAAAAACTATCCATGATTTGGTATTTTTCATTTACTATTCATACCATTTGATTGTAAGTTAAGACAAGAAAAATAAAACGTACCTCGACCGAACAAATTATTCTCCACATTAAAACAACTTGAAGCTCAACGGACTTGCAATGTTTATTTCCAAGACACAAAAACTAAAACAAAACCCAAAGATCATGAGATACAAAGTGATTTTGTAAGTGGAAACGAAATCTTGCAGTGTAATGTGGACATCGCGTGACTCATGTAGCGTGATTGAAGGTGTACGAAAGAACGGTAATAGAACTCATAGTACTGGTTCTACTATGCGAGGCAATACACGAGTAGCCGGCCACTCACAACTGGAAATCTCGAACTGTAGCAAATCGAATGAATCACGGAAAACCTGATTCTGCTAATACGCGCAAAATACGTGAAGCATTTCTATTTTACGCCGTATTTCTCTGTTTGGGTTATGTTTAGCTTTCTTTAAAATGTCAATGTTTACATTTTAAAAGTACAAAATAACTTATTAACCTATAAAATTGACAGCTGGCAATATATCAGTAACTTGGAGACGGGAAGAATTTTCCACATTTCGACACCACATTCGCTAGGTTTATTAAGTAAAGCTGAACTTTGGTATAATATTTAAAAACAAAAGACCATC
Source organism: Epargyreus clarus clarus (assembly GCA_014595695.2). Lineage (NCBI taxonomy): Eukaryota > Metazoa > Arthropoda > Insecta > Lepidoptera > Hesperiidae > Epargyreus > Epargyreus clarus. The sequence continues at coordinate 2,342,273 of JACTTY020000006.1, forward strand.
TTAGTCTTCAGCTATGGCAACGCGTCTTTGATAGGATTTACGAAGGACCCCAGTTTATACGCTGGTCCAAGGCCGGTAGTTACCACTTACAGAACTGCATGCTACTACAATATACTACAGTATTGCCACTACAATATCATAAAGGCAACACTATAAGACATAAAGTACGCCGCTAACTGTTAACTATGCTGTATTCTTCAAAGCAGCCGCTGTCAACAGTGAAAAGTTAACCTAGCATCCTTTATCATTAAGAAAATTCTCTAGAACAGCGGAAAATGTATAAAAATCCTTAATTCAGTTTCAGTTTTATGAGGAGAGGCATTATTTGAAATCATCAAATATTTCAAGCGCTCTCAATGCAACGAATAATTACAGGGTTAACCCGCTTAAGTGCAGTTCAGAGTTGCGTCCCGGGATATTGAATAACTCCAACCATCATTGGATTTTACACTGTTGTGAGTTGAAAGCTAACTCATGCGTAAATTACAACTTCGATCATAGTTTCGCAGTTGTAGTAAGGAATTTTTCGTCGATAATGAAATTTTGGGTCAAAGTATCGTGAAGTAAAGTATCGTTATTAGTAAATACCGGTGTTTCTTGAAGTGAACAATAAAAACCTCGTGAAATAATCTTACAAAGAGGTAAAAGCCTTAAGAAAATTAGGGAGTGTTGAAGCTATTTATGGGATCGTTGACTATTTTTTTAAAGACATGATTGTTTTACGATAACCTTCTTAGTTTTTTCGTCCTGTTACCAAAGCGTAGAACGACTTAAGGTGAGCGTTAGGAAATAATTAATAGTATCTAAAAGTGAGCGATATATATATCCGCATTCGAACATCATACATTATATCTACACTGGTTTGCCTCCTCAAAATAGATATAGTAAACCGCACATATCTTACGGAAAAAACATAAATACTTATATATCTTAATAAACCGCAGCGCAGAAGCAATTTATGCAGCAAGTTGGCACTTTTAAAGTTTATGACGGTATGATAGGTCGATCCGGTGCACTCTCCAATAAACCGTAAGCTGAAACTCCGCAGAAGTGGGTTAAGCCGTTAAAAAAATTCTATTGAGTGTGTGCTTGAGATATTTTCTGTTTTCAGTTTAAATATTACCTTTGCTAAAAGTAGGAGCGTAATGAAGTTCGCTTATTGCTTTGCCGTTAAGTGCTTTGATGGAATTGGATTATATTGCAAAACAGATTACCTAGAGACGGGAAGCGAATACTTATGTGACTAACCAGAACATCTTGTTTTTGTTTTGATATTAACTCTCGTGTCCATATCCAATTGTAAATTAGAAATGATAGCCGAATGGACTGAAAACCGTCTCTCTTTCTGGGGCCCGAAGTACAAATCTCAAGTATGACCATATTTTTCAGAGTTTATCAGTTTATGCGAAAAACAATATTATTTAGTTCATTAACGTCTTATTATCATTTACTTTGACGAATGTGTCTATCAAGTACGGTGCAAAAGAGACAGCGCTGGAAAAAGATGGGCAGACAGCGGAGGCTTACTAACCAGGTTCCATGTTTACCATTTGGATATGGAACCTTAAAAATGAATTAGTTGCCCATTTCGGATCTGGATAATTTTGTATTTGCCTCCATGGCACTGATAATAAGGAATTCTAGTAAAAAATAATTAATGTAGATGTATAAAATAATTAATTAACTTCGTAAAAGCTCACGACTTTTCTTTTCATATTATAATAATGTTTCATAATACACCAGTAATTCCGAGTAAGCTTAATTAAATTAATAAAATATTTATCAATGAGGTTTTACGTGTTGTCAAGGACATTTTTGTTTCCAACATTTTTTTCTAAGTATAATATCAACTAAATTTGTATCCACCGAGTAGTGCTGGTCGCCTAAACTTATACTCTTGCCATCATAGTATCAATTAATCAAAGTTTATAAGTTTATCTAATATTTTTTACATACATATTATAGTCTCCAGATAGTACATCAAAGGTGGTAGAACCCTTTGTGGTTCGATTCCGGCGTCACCACCGCCACACCTATTTCTGCCTTATAACAGCAGTGTTAAGCGCTGCTGTGTTCTGGTTTGAAGGGTGTGGTAAGCGAGACATACTTTTCCGAGGCGTTCCAGCTTAGTCCTCTGGAGTAGCGGCGCATCTGTGACCGACCTTAGGTAGGAATATCTAATCCTATCTGGGCTTGATTACAGATGTCCATGGGCGGCACTAGCCACTTACCATCAGGTGGACTGCATGCTCGTCTGCTACTTCTATGCTATATTATAATATTTAAAAACAAAGTAAGCAGCAACTTCACCCATGGAAATCTATTTTCCAGCCCAGATATGATTAGTCTCCTGAGATCAATAACAGATGCGTTATTACTACTTATTACCCTGAGGACAAACTAAATTGTAACACCTCGTGTAAATGTCTCTTTCTTACCGCATTGTTTAAACCAAAACACAACAGCGCTTAACACTATCGTTATTATGCACAAATAGGTGCTTCCGAAGTCGAACCACGAATTTTGCTTCTGTAAATAAAGTTACGAGAATAATTAATCTTGTATCGTTTAAATAAATGAAATATAGTGAAAAGGTTTAATCAAGCAAATGGGGCTGTCATTATTTCGCGGACCGTTTATATTGAGCGGTGGAAGATAAACAAAGATTCGAGTTACATGTTCAGTAAAGTGCAAAAATGTTGCGAAAGAAGCAGGTGCGCTCAACACATGAGTGTAAGTAAATCCGGCTCGCTTAGGGTTGCCACAGCGTCATTTATTATTATATTTATATTTAATTATATATTACTGACTGATTTAATATTTTTACAGTACATGTGATTTACACATATTATATTACAAACACAATGTTATTGTTATCTTTTAAGATACTCGTATATCGAACCTACGTATTGAATAATTTAATTTTATCGATTTCCATTTTTTTGCACCCACTAGGTTTTAAAGGGATTTTTCACCTAACTTTAATAAAAATTAAGCATTGTTTCAGAAAGCTGTGAAAAATGTACGCCACACACGCAGTATACACTCATATAAGCACAGTTTATGTATTGAGCTGCATTGTTTTAGTATATTTTACTTTAATGTGTGAAATGGAAGTGCTTTCCACGCAATACAAACATTTCAGTTTTCATGGCATAATTTCAGTAAAAACCTTGAAGTTAATATGGTAAATACTATCAGTTTTAAAAGAAATAATCGCTAGCTTAGAAAAAAACGCACTTCTTTAAAAATACCCTATGTGACTCCCAAAATTTACAAGAATCCAGCAAACTCATTATTAAAATCCGTCTAGACGTTTGGGCTGCAAGGCACGCCAAAGAATGATACACAGATATGCTCAAAAAACGGTTACTCTCCACACAAAGAATTTGACTAATTAATATAAATGTCCCGTAGATCAGTATCAACCCTGACAACACCAGTCGACTTCTCACTTACGAGCGAAACCCGCGCCAGCTCCGCCCAGGTGCGAGTGGCGCTAAGTAAACCAGCGAATTTTTCCCCTTGACAAATCTGTTCCTCAATTTATTACTGCATGTCGCCAAATAAATACATGATGCAGTTTCATATTTGCTCTCGTTCTGTTCATCGTATCGCGGTAAGCGAGTAGGTATACGATACAGGGTTACTTTCTGTCGGATGACGCAAATGCTGGATTTTTTTTTAATGAACTCGTTCGATTCTCGGCTCTGAAAATATTTTAAGACTTGGGAGATTTAAGGAGTTTTAGTCTTATTAAAACCTTTAAGCATTTCCGTACAGTTTCGCGATTCAGATTTAGCCATCCACGTAAATTTGAAAAATTAACCTACTAATCTACATCTAGCAAATTATAATACTCATGCCCATAGCTTAGTGGCTTACCTGAGTCAGACATTTTGAAGACGGTCAAGTGTTACAGGTGATACTAGCCGTATTTTATACTACTTTACACAAGTATTTAATAATTTAATAGAATATTAACTTAACCTCGTTTGCTTATAATTATCGTATGTTTTATTGCTAAATCCATTATTATTATTAAACTTAAAAGAATAATTTTCCTTATATCAACTTTAAAAGAATAAGATAAAATGCAGCTAAAGAATAAGACTACACAAATAACTATACCGACCAATTATTGCAGGTGAAACCAAAAAGAAGCATGCAGTTAAATGTTAAATAATTTAATAGAATATTAACTTAACCTCGTTTGCTTATTATTATCGTATGTTTTATTGCTAAATCTATTATTATTATTAAACTTAAAAGAAAATATTTTTCCTTATTTCAACTTTTAAAGAATGAGATAAAATGCAGCTAAATAATAAGACTACACAAAGAATGACCACTGACCAATTATTGCAGTGAACCCAAAACGAAGCATGCAGTTAAATGTTAAATAATTTAATAGAATATTAACTTAACCTCGTTTGCTTATTATTATCGTATGTTTTATTGCTAAATCCATTATTATTATTAAACTTAAAAGAATAATTTTCCTCATATCAACTTTTAAAGAATAAGATAAAATGCAGCTAAATAATAAGACTACACAAAGAATGACCACTGACCAATTATTGCAGTGAACCCAAAAAGAAGCATGCAGTTAAATGTTAAATAAATCAGGCGGGTTCGGTTAGGACACTAATTAACTAGCATGTCCCGCGGCCGCGTTACAGATGGACAGACACACCAATTAGACCGTGTAATTAGTCTAACCTAGTATGTAGCTATCGCCATGTTCTATTAGAAAAAGGAAATCGATTTGTCAAGTGGAGAGTAACTGTTGTTAATACGATTGATGACCATACGATTGAGTATCGACCATACTACTGGTATATAGCGTTTGTTAGACGAAAAGAATGTGTGTTCGTTTTGTGTTTTTTGTTTTGTGAAGCTGTCAAGACACTTATAATTATAAATATTTTTCGTCTTATTTCTTACCTTATTGTACCATTAAAATGCATCTCCTTCATAGCCGGCGATGCATTGGCGACTCCTCTGGTGTTGCAAATGTCCATAGGCAATGCTGACTGATTTCCACCAGGTAGCGCGTCTGCTTTAACGTTAGGTATAAATATAAAAAAAAATAAGATTTATCTATCTGGGACAAAACCCGATCAAAATTATTATTAGTGAAAAATGTTGTTAGAGCCACGGAGTTGTTTGATAAACACTAAAACACGTAAGTAGATGTTATTAAATATATCTCCCTAGCCGGAAATCGTTTCTTCGACATTAAATTTTGTAATTATTAAATTCTAATAACTTCAAAAAAACATCCTAATCAATGAAACGTGAACTTTCGGTATAAAAGACTGACTCGAGCCCCCGTTATTAATATTCGGGACGCTCACTTCGGCAAAGCGACATATCTGAAGTGGTAAAATATTTACGCGGTGGCGTCGGTTTGAAAGTAAACTGGAAGTGGACTTTCCGAGGAGCTCGTCACAGAATACACTCGCGAATAGCAACTACACTTACTTGAAGCTTCTGGACTTGATTCGTCTTTTTACGTACTTTCAAAATAATTCAGTTGTAATTTTATGCCTGGCAATGAATTGGCCTCGGCGCACTCTTCATAGCAGACTATTATGGAGCCTTTCCTGTAGTGCCTGTTTACGCCCGCACGCGTGTCACACCAGCATGCATGCATGCATCCTTTTGTTTCCAAGACACACGGATAAGGGCTAACAGTAACGACAAGACGAGCGCGAGTAAAACGATATATGCGTTTAAAACGTAAACACGCGTGACAGGAAAAGCAGCCTAAGCAGGCTAAGCGAGTAATAAAGGTCATATTCTCACAGTATTTACTGGTCCTTAATATCTGCAAGGAACTTAAAATATCTATAAATATATTTTTATTTTTATAAATAAATACCTTAAATCATATTTAAATAACATCATAATTTTACTTGGAACTCAGAAACAGGACTTCTTAAAGGTAACCTAAAAATTACTGCCAGCATCAAAGAGTTCAGCAGTTTTTGTGTAATCGTATATCATTCGACTCTATATATAATTATTAATGTATAAGCATATTATTGTCATTTAAAATTATTTCTAAAAGCTCAATTTTCAGACCTAATAATAAATACGTAAACCAATAAATACACTAATAATAGTTTTATACATACTAAAAAACATCAAACGTCTACATATTCACGTGCTTAATAAATAAATTCTGTCATTTCTATAATGAAGGCGGGTTCGAGAAGGAAGATGTTCTGCAAATAGGGCCAACTAATTTGGGCGACACGCTTTAAAACGGCATATAATAAAAGTTAATGGGACCGCTCTCTTCATGACTCCTGGCGAGCGAGTGCTCATTTTCGTGCCCCTCGTTCAGCCATGTTAATTAGCATTTTGGCACTGAAATTCGAATTATTTGGAAAACAAGGTGTTGCAGGTAAAGTCTGCAATGAGATTGTCGTGTAATTGCCTTATGTTAATGTTTTTATCTAAGTACAAATGTTCTGTTTGTGGACTGTAAATGCTAGTATAATAAAGACTAAGTACATTATGTTACTTCATATATGGGTTGTAAATTGTTATGTGCATTGTACTTACATGTTTCACAATAAAATGATCGTTTTAAATCCCCCGGAGCCCATATTCGCAGACGACATTTAAATCCACCATTTAGATGAGACAGGCATTCAGTTTTAATCCAAATGGAATAGCAATATTCTTAAAAGTATTCGCCAACGTTAATCTGTTAAAAGTTATTTGAAAATAAATCCAAGCATTTTACCTACATTATTCCATGAGTTATAAACTTAGGTAACAAATTATATATTTATATTCCTAAGTATTAAGGGGATGATATACTCGGATCTTTCTGGAATGGTCATGATGCTAATGAGCCCTTTAATTACAATATAGGGCATATTGTAATTTTTGAGAGGGAATTGTATAACTTCAAAGCTACCTCCAGAAGCTACAATATTTATTTATTTAAGAATACTAGGATGAACAAGACAAATCTTACGATACACTACACTAAAATATACCGACATAGACGTGAAAAACAAAACCCTTGTTTGCAGGGAAAAAAATAACTTTCGTATAAGGACATAATAAAAGACACGATAAACTTCACCTTAAATATTGTTCCGACTAATTATGTAGGTAATAATGATAAAATAGTAACTGAATGGAAAATATCATACAAGCAAAACCCATTAGTAAACAAACAGACGGTATTAAGTTTTCCACTAAAATCATAAATAATACTCAATGGTCCATACATAGCGTTCAATTTCCGCGCTAAAGCCATCTATCTGTGCACATCGGTGGTGTTATAATGGTTATGATTTTGATATATTATGCACTTTTTAAAGTGCTTTACATTTAGTTTAATTACACAACTTTAATAATATATATTCATTTAAAGAAAAAGAAGTAGAATAAAATCAAGAGAAATAAATAAATAGGTACCTACATTACATTTGTAAAAAAAAACTTAAAAGATAAATTGAAATAAAAAATATATTCAAAACACATGTAAAAGGAATGGAATACAAACTTTATTTGTAAATAACGAGTACAAATAAATCGTTAAATTCCATTCATTCTAGTTTGTAAAATATATATAAGCGTTTTTTGTGGCTATGACTGCGTACACGGGTTATAATTATTACTCTACGGGAATTACCTATAGGTATTATAACCCACATTTCACCTGTTGAACAAGGATATAGTTAAATGTATTTTTTGTATATAAAATGTACATTTTAGCAGAACTTTCTTGATACTTTTCCAAAAAAGACTCACTAAAAATTTAATATGATTTATATTAGGTACGTAAAAATCACAACCATTTCAAAATTAAGGACAAATATTTAAATTTTAGAATACTGTTCTTATTTTAATGATAAATCATATAAAAAGCTTAATTAACATAACAAGACAACTTTACCTTGCCAGAGTACGTTCACCGAGAAAAAATATAATTGACAAAACAGAGCAACGGTCTGTTATAACGAACTTTGTACCTGCTAAGTTTCCTGTTTGTGCCTTACTACAATGAATAAAGTTGTCCTGAAAATAAACGAGGAATCTGTTTAATTTTACCAGCTTCTAATCGCTTTTTATGTTTTGTCTTTTAAAGTTGTACGAACAATTATTTTCTTGGAAGTTTTCCGTTAAGACTTACTAATTGTAACTTTTCAGACGATGTTACATGTAACAGACGATAAATGTTTACATTACTAAGTAGGAAAATTTATGTGAATGTATGAAAGTATAAGTAATATATTTTTGGAAGTAATAATTGACTTAAATCTAAAATATTCTTCTACGTAACAAATATTTACTCAACTGAAATATCAGATTTAAAAAGAAAGAATATTTTAACTTTAACTTCTAAAAGTAGGTTAAGTAAAGTCTCGCTTCTACCCGTTGATACGGAACTCTAAAATACCTAACAGTTTTATAACAAAGTACAGCGCAACTTATTTATCGTCTTGTACCAGAATTAGCAAATTAACAAAGCTATCGTCACGTAATTTAAAACTAATTAAGAAAGGAAAATGCTGGCACCGAACGCTTACTTTCTAAGAAAATGGACTTTGCAAATATTCGCCGGAGAATAAAGTGACTCGGAGCGTTTAACTTTTGTATTCAATTAAATAGAAAGCTCTAGAAATAAATGTTAGGGATAGGAGAATCGCCGACGTAAATTGTGCCGATTTGGTCCTGGTTATACTCAGGTTAAAATTTATGAGCTCAATTTGTCCAGGTAAACAAGTGAAAACAATATTTTTTAAATATTTCCGTTCCACTTCATTTTCAGTATTTACCAATTTCCTTACTCATTTAACTTGGTATACTTCGATTCATTAAATAATAATTATAAAAAAAAACCAATCGTTAAAACATAATTATTACGAATGATTAAAGCGGTATTTAAACAGAAATATACTTCTCCCTTAGTCAACTTAAAAAACATATTTCAAATTAATAAACTATCTTTGCTAAATTAATTTTATGGAAATATACATAGGCGTATACAAAAATAAATAAGTCTTAGTCAGATAAAAGAAAGAAAAAAAAAGTTAAAACAAATGAACATTAAAATAAAGTTATTTAAAATAATACCTAAATGTCCACTCAAGGTTATGACTTGACTGGTTGGCATATCGCACCAAGAACACAGTCACGGACTTGAAAGCTACATTACGTGAAACACAATCACTATATCACTACTTACGTCAATATACCATAATCAGAGATATTAATTTTAACAAGAAATAAAAAAAATATTAAAACAAATTAACATTATTAAAAAGTGATTTTAAAATAAAACATTAAATTCCCACTCAAGGTTTTGACGTGACTGCTTGGCATATCGCACCAAGAACACAGTTACGGACTTGAAAGCTACATTGTGTGAAACACAATCACTATATCACTACGATATAGTGATTGTTACATCGATATACCACAATCTTACAGATACTTATTTTAATAAATAATAAAAAAAAAAACAAATTAACATTAAAATAAAGTTATTATAAAATAAAAGGTAAATTACCACCCAAGGTTATGACGTGACTGGTTGGCATATCGCAACAAGAACACGGTCACGTACTTAAAAACTACGTTGTGTGAAATACAATCACGACATCTATATCACTAATTACATCAATATAATACAATCTTACAGATACTTATTTTAACACAAAATAAAAAGAAATGATCATTAAAATAAAGTTATTTTAAAATAAAACGTACTTAAATTCCCACTCAAGGTTATGACGTGACTGGTTGGCATATCGCACCAAGAACACAGTCACGTACTCGACATCTACATTGTGTGAAATACAATGGATTTATTTACTGATATCACGAGTCACATCGAGTGCAACCTTAGCATTTAATGCATAAGTCTAGCGCTTTGATGTAACGGTACGATAAACGCTTGTAAGACATGGCGAGGTGGGGATCATAATAAAAATAACTAATTGTCACTTGCTTAAACCGATACACATGAAGCCAATACGCCTGAGAGATATTTAAAAAAGTTCTCAAAGTCTACAAATTTGCTGTTAGCCAGCATGGTAGAGCCCCACTCACTATGAGAAGAGATGAGTCACCAGTAGCATTACCATGAGTTGGCATAGAAACGCCACTATGGAAATGGTAAATAGAAAACTATTGTCATTTTGCTAGTGAATAACATAACTACTATCGTTGCGGTATTTCTTGACAACGTCTGTCAAATTAATGACTCATGGGACCGAATTTGTATGGCAATAGATCATAATGACATTCGCTAGCGATTTGATTTCGATAGATTTTTAACGTATCGAGTTACGTCACTACGGATTTTAGTTGTACGAGTAACCACCAGAGGCGCTGTACAATTTTTCATACATTTATTTTACGCAGTCGCTAGCGAGTAATACTTTTGTAAACTCATGGTAGTCCTACAGATGTATTATATAACGTATCATATAATTTGAAAGGTAACCTTTGTGGTGTGTGTGGTTAAAAACTGTTTGACCGGGGACCTACCACCACGCCCATCTATAGCGTGAAGCAATTCTGCATCATAAACATCAGGAGTGGCAATCTGTAATCGGCTTCAGGTAGAACCTCTATTTTACATGAAATTAGACCACTTACCACGAGATGGACATGGATGGAGTCAGCTAATTTACTACTCTATTCTTATTAAAAAAAAAACTTAGTAGTAATACTTTAAAGTTGTAACCATCGTGGTTCAACTCCGGAAACTTCACTACATCACATATTTCTGCTTTATTTATAACAACAGTGTTAAGAGCTACTTTGTGAGCGAGAGTCTTATCCGGGGCGTTCCAACTTAGTCTTCGGGAGTAAAGCCAATTTGTGCCTGACCCATGACTGTTATCCCATCTGATTATGATTATAGACCTATAGATCTCACGTTTTTTACTACTTCTATAAAATAAATATCTCATGAGATTTAATCATTTGATCTCCCGTACTAGTTTATTTATTTAAAATAAATATTAAATTTTAAAAAAATATTTAAAAAAAATCATAAATTTAACTTTACAATAAAGTCTGATTCAAACGGTTTAAAGTCTCACCATTCGTATTTTGTAAGACTGTAAATTGCATTGTGAATTGAGTTTTAAACCTTTCGGATATACTTTTAATCCTCATTTTTTATTCATTTCACTATGATAGCCGAATAAAGCTATCGTTCTGTTGAATTTTTAAAATAATTTATAGCATTATAAAAGTAAACTACAATATATATTTTTTTATTATCACGCCTTGGATTAGTATAATCTGTAATCATAGTACCACTAACATAAAAAGGAAGCTAGCACACGCACCACCATTAATATCGAGGACTGTAGTCAACGACAACCGGTAACTGCAGATATGTTTTGTCGGTCGTGTATTAGATTACTGTCGATCGTGTCTGAGCTACCTTAATTAAAATATTTCAAACGATTTTTGACAAAATAATTCTAATAGTTAATATTTTACACATACTGACAGTATTTGATCTCTATACCACGACTTTCAACACATACATCACTATGATTTAAAACGTAATACATTTTCATTGAATGTAACAATATTATAAATAAATAACTCGATTGTTGTTTTCAGCCGTTAAAAAGATAAATGAAAGTGTTCCGTCAACTGTCACCTTGATTGACAACAAGATCTCGAAACAAAATGGCTGCCATTAATGCCGACCATTTAATGTGAGTCTGTAAACTCGTTAACCGCTTCCCAAACCAGTTTAATCGTTATATATCGAAATGCAACTGTTTTACTTTTGCCAACTGTCACAAATGGGTAAAAATAAAAAATATTTGGGCATTTTTATTTAAATTGATCCTTTTGTCAGCTGTCATAAATTGGCAGTAATAAAAATATTTTTTATTAAATTTTACGCTTTTGAACTAAAAAGTCAATATTAAAACTAGTGTACATAACCGGACGCAATATAAAAGTCAACTGTGTAGTTTCGTGTTCATAAAAGGATATGACAACCCGGACCATAGCTTTGTTCAGTTTATTTTTAAACATTTGAAAGTTGGAAATTTATAGTTCGTCAGGTACCACTGCTATTCCTATTCTACGTGAAGCTGAAGCCATTTTTGGGTTTCAATTAATATATTTGGATTTCAGCTGACCTGAGCAAAAAAACATGTGCTCTTAAAGTTGAAGAAAAAGTTCGTTCACGATAAATTTGCCGTCCCTGAAATTTGCCGCCGTAGGCTCGAGCCTACTTAGCCAATAGCCAATAATAATATATACACCACTAGCTGATCTATACATGAATCGACTATCTTAGTCCTCAGGACTGGTGACGCGTCTGTGATCGTATTAAGGCACAGAACCCCTATTTTTTTTTATAATATAAGAGTAGCAGACGAGCATGCAGTCCACCTGATGGTAAGTGGCTACTGCCGCCCATGGACATCTGTAATCAACCCCAGATAGGATTAGATATTCCTAACTGAGGTCGGGCACATATGCGCCGCTACCCCTGAGTACTAAGCTGGAACGCCTCGGAAAAGTCTGTCTCCCTTACCACACCCTTCAAAACGGAACACAGCAGCGCCTAACGCTGCTGTTATTAGGTAGAAATAGGTGTGGCGGTGGTGCCGCCGGAGCCGAACCACAAAGGGTTCTACCACCTTCAAATTTATATGGAGTTGATTACAAATGTCCAATAGGGATAGTAACCACTTACTGTCAGATGGATGCCCGTGTGCTACTTCAATCTTATAAACAATGTATACCTATGTAACTTAACGTTTTATCAAAGGCAGCGTTTTTCCTTTCTCCAAATTTCCATGTGGGCGATGGTTAATTGAACACAGTTTTAAAGTAGTTTGGAAGCTAAGGAAAACTGCGTGGGAAGGTAGTTGCTATGCAAACAGTTAATTGAGTTAAGGTTCTAATTTCGTTCACTATTTATTTATTGGATGAAATAAGCGATTTCTCGGATTTGGCTTATATAAGGGGTTTAGTTCTTGATTTGATAAAAAAAGCAATTCTAATATTTTTAAAACCACGGGTAACCAGCTCATGTTTCTACTAGCAGCAACTTATTCGTAAACACCGTGTTTTTAAATAGCATAAGATAAAACTCCCTCATGAAATTATGTTACGCAGACATAAAACTTAATTAAATCACCAAAAAGGACAAAACACTATCACCGTAATAAAACGAGGAATACCAACCCGTATCAAAAATGGAAACTAGCTCGCCCAAATCCGATTCCCCAGCGTAAAAAAAGGAATAAAGCACTTCTCGTGCAGGTAAAACATCAAATTGTAGAAGTTTGTGAATTCGCTGGGGCAACATCGCTCACTTAAGCACATTACTGTGGGTATGTCGGAACTTCGGGCCCAGCGAGATAGCAGTGAAAACAATTGTGGAGCCCTGGGAACTAACTTGTAGAGGCGCACAGTAGGGGAACGTAAAATTACCGTTCTCAAATTGGGCTACACGTCGTTACAACGAAATTATAGTTTGCCTCTGTACACGATACCCTGAGATTTAGGCATAATTTGTTGTAGCCAAATTTCAAGAGGAAATGCTGGAAAATTATTTTAATTAATATAGGTAAAATACGCATTGGGGCAGCTTGGTGGAGTGCGCTCCAGGCTTCCTCAGTTGTGGTGGTAGACACGTGACAAATACTGGGACAATGGGAATGTGCACCCATATATCCATATATTATGAAGGTGGTAGAACCCTTTGTGGTTCGACTCCGGCGGCACCACCGCCACACCTATTTCTGCCTCATAACAGCAGTGATAAGCGCTACTGTGTTCTGGTTTGAAGGGTGTGGTAAGGGAGACATACTTTTCCGAGGCGTTCCAGCTTAGTCCTCAGGGGTAGCGGCGCATCTGTGGCCGACCTCAGGTAGGAATGTCTAATCCTATCTGGGGTTGATTACGGATGTCCAAGGGCGGCAGTAGCCACTTACCATCAGGTGGACTGCACGCTCGTCTGCTACTCCTATATCATATAAAAAAATATATAGATTCAGCTGATGACGATGACAAATTTTTAATAAATATAAAGCACAAATACATTCTATATTATTTCGAAATCGTCCCTATCGAATTGATAAAACCATGAAGTATCGGCGAAAAATACCGCTTTTGTACTTAAGAACTCTCTTTAATATTCCCAAATGTATGAAAGTCTATCACTCACTTAGCGTTTACCCTGAATCGTCCTAATCCAGAACTAAACAATGAAAGATAAAATGTACCATATATATTATATATAATTGTATATCATTATTATGTTCTGTTGAAGTGTGCAATAAAGAATATCTATACATCTATCTATATTTATTGTTTTATGTGCCACTTATTACGAATAGGTACTAAGTAAAATTTTATTTGCAGCTAAGTTTCTAAATTAAAGTTGTCATATTTACAATACATCTCTACATAGAAACTGTAAAATATTATATATTATCTACTTTATATTAGTACTTTGATGTTCTGAAAAGTCTACAATATTTAATAATAATATGTTGAATTACGCTACACGCTTTTATAATACCTTCTTCATCAAATTATCCTCTACTCAAGTATTTGTATTAAAAACATAATATTTACATTATGAAAACAAAGTGTGTAACGTATATGAGTTTCTTCTCGTTAATAAAATTTATATTAAAGTGTATGATTACATATTAATATAATTTTATAAGAACTCAAGGTCTTATCATGTTTTAATTAAAAACTAGAATGGGATGACTTCACAAGATAAATGTATTGTTAGGAATGATGGTGAGAGTAAGAAAATATGATTGTCAAATGAGGGTATTAACTAAAAGTGGGCGTATAAAAGGGCACTGTAGATCGTCTATTAAAAGCTGTCATTCAAAGCTCACAAAGCATTGACGACTCTTCTGCTGAAGCATATGTCCACAAGCCACATATCTCCTGAATCTTGTCATCGTCCTAATGTCGTGATAAGGACGGTGGGCCGGACCACCTAATAAAAAGTGGTTAACTATGTTTATACAGAAAACTGTACAGAACGGTACGGAAAACTGTATGTTAATACAGAAACATACTCCATTGTTTCTGTCCTTAAAACGCTAATCAAAAAATTTATTACTTCACAAAATCACAGCAAAAAACACAGTAATAAAATAATGTGAAACAGAAGGGCGACTCAACAAGTTGACAAGCTCAGAGTTTGTCAGGAGCTTTCCCCACACAAATTATTATGTCCCGTATTTAAATGCTTTTTGGCTTGTCATGTTTATGAAGCCTCTTCAACTAAGTACACATAAATATGAGAAACAAAATCCTTACTCGCAATTTCGCTCAAAAAAAGATCACACGAGTTACTGAGTATCTCAGGTAAAACAGGCTAAAGGTAATCTTTTTCAATTCAACTTTAATCTTTTCCGTTTTTATACGATTTCATTTATTCATTTGTGTTTGTGGTATCAAACTATTTAAGTTATAGTTCCAGTTCCATTTTAATTTAGTGCCCACAAGAAATAATGTGTGTATTAACCGTCGGTTAGCAGCCATAGTATAAACAGTCAATTCACTAATAAGGTAATATTACTTAAAATAAATAGTCTAAATGAAAATGAGTTAATCAAAGACTTTCTATATACTATTGTTAAAATGGAGCAACTAATACTTACGTACTTATTTTCCGGTAAGCTAACATAAAGTTCCTTATTCCGTTCCGTTTCCAATAATTATACAACAAACAGCAATCACACAAAACATCGGTCGAAGAACCACATTCCTATTCTAAGAACTGAAGAAAAACTTATATACAAAACATGTTCACGTTGATAATGCTGACATCGCGTGACCGGGAACGAATCGTAACTGAAGCCTAATGGAAGAAATCATCACATTTACCGGAGAAACGCTTTTTACCTATCATCTTTGGAGAAATAGCCGAAATAATCAAATTTCTGTTACATGATTTTCATTATCCGTACACTTATCGCTTAACGCAATCGTCGTCGTTGTAAAAATCCGCAAACGCAAAGACGGTTGAGAGAATTGGACGTAGTTATGCAAAATAGATCCAACCACAAAAATTAGCTTTTGAGAAAATAGGTCTTTTAGTAAAAGTTAAATTGCTTAATTTATGGTTGGTATCACTGATATCTGTATATTTAAAAAAGAATATATTTTGCATATACGAAAGTTGATGTGAAGATACCATTTGTGATTTTAACTAAAAGAATGGTTTTTGTAGATTGGATCCATTTTGCATAACTAGGTCCAATTAGGAGTGTGTGTTCGCTAAGTTGCTTGTTATCGAGCTTTTTATATAAGAATGAAATAACAAATAACCTTATGGTAAATGGCTATTGCCGCCCATAGACATCTGTAATTAAGTAACTCTGTATAGATCAAGTCAATATAGTCTGTATAATCAAAAGCGGCCACAGGTGTCCTACCATTCAATTTCTTCAACAGTTGAAATATTTATTTATTTATCGTTACATCTATCATTACAGGTTTTCTTAACTTAAAATGATACAGTACCCTAATTATGATTACGTTAGATAAATTATATTAAAAGGACATTGTCTTACTATTATAAGGTGTAACATATCTATTTTATGTTAAGATTAGTTTTTTAAAATAAATATATAGCAACCCAATAATCACTCTTTCATTTGTCATTTCATTTGACAAATCTCTAACGTCTAAGCGGCTCACTTAAATAAATCTACCCCACCACACCCCTCAAACCCAAACACATTAGCCCAGACGCCGCTGTTTTAAATGTATAGTAGGGCTTCCGCAGTCGAAGGTTCTTTTACCTTGAAAATAAATCTATACAAACAAGTAATATTGGAGTTTTTGTTTACAGTATCAGGCGTTACTTTTTATAATATAGAAGTAGTAGACGAGCATGTAGCCTACTTGACAGTATGCACCATGTACTCGATGGTATTCTACTCGTACCCATGGCATCTGTAACCTGAAATCAACCCCTGATAAGATTCGATTCTTACGTGAGATCGGCTACAGATACGCCGCCACCTCTAGCCTCTGCCAGGACTACGCTCGAATGCCTCGAAAAAAATCACATTCTCTTTTTGGTCAATCTGTCTTGGTGTTGGAAACGACTTTACCAATTGGAACACGACCATTTATCAAAATTAGAAAACTTCACATGGAATTAACATGAGTTAAATAACGCTTAAAGTATTAAGAGAATCTTCATAATAATTGAAAAAACCGCACAAAAGAACAAACGCTCAGGCAAGCTCTTGAGAGGCATTGTCTGTTAAGCTTCGTAAACGCGAGGTAAGTGAAACAATGCCATTCCTTGGGCTTTCGTTAATGAATATTCATTACTTCATTTGCTTATAGATGTTCCATACATCATAGAAACAAATGTCATGCGTGGAAATATGCGGACGTTAAGAAATTAAGGAGAAACGGCTATGCATATGAAATAGGAATTAGAACGATGGTAACTTACGGGTGTGTTTTGGCGCGCTGAAATATTGTTGGAAATTGGCACGATAACATATTTAGTTCCTTATTTTATACTAATAGAAATATCCTTACTAATATTATAAATCCGAAAGTAACTCTGTCTGTCTGTGTCTGGTTGTCTCTTCTTCACGCCTAAACCACTGAACCGATTTTAATGAAATTTTGTACAAATATAGTCTGAGACCCGAGAAAGGACATAGGATAGTTTTTATCCCTGAAATCCCACGGGAACTAGGGATGGCGATCTAAGATCGATTAATCGGAGAATCGATCTTTTGGTTAAAAAAAATCGATTATTTTAATCGATATTAGTAAGGATTGAATCGTAAACTATGCATTTGATCAAGTGATGATCTTTAGCAAAGTTGTTGTTCATGAGCCCACGAAAGTTCCAGAGTTGGTACGACCAATTTTCGCCAGATGGCGCCACTGACTTTCCAGTGAAGGTACGAATTTTCAGTTTTATGTAAGTTAGTTTGTCATATTATTTTCTTTTAAACGCGGGCGAAGCCGCGGGCAAAAACTAGTCCATTATATATCAGTCTAAGCTTCAATATAATTTGGGAGAAAGTGAGTGGTACTATCTTAGACCCACACGATAACCCTCAAAGTCTTTTCACACACACATATAACGATATCTTCGGTGAAACTTTGTTGGTGGAACTGTTAGTTTCTCATCATCCAGGGTTTAATAGATATAATAATACCACTTAACATTAAAGAATGGAGAAGAGAATAAAAACTAATAACTTTTTTTTTATCAACAAAGATATTTCGTCATTATCCATAATTCATATTCCCATATACCCCAAATGTCATTTTACTAAGCTATTATTTCTCATAACAAAGTGCATTAACAGTGTTTAAATCACGAGCAAAAAGCCATGCAGTCCATCTGAAGTTAAGTGGCTCTTAGCTCAAAAGCCCTCTTCTTATGAGCTCCCCACACGTATGCATATGAGTAGTACCTATCTAGTTTAGGTTCGTACTACCTGATTAGAATAAAAGTAGATGTAATAGTAGTTATAAACTGACTTATTGGTGTCTTCTAAGGGCATAGGGCCCTTTTGTCGTTATAGAACTGGCAAACGAGCTTGCAGTCTATCTAATGCTAAGTAACAGCTACCACTCATAAGCATCTACTAAAGATAAAATTGAAGTGCTAACCAAAGAGGATTTGGAATTCCTGAGGACTGAATTGGAAGTAATTTAAAGTCATTTAAGTGTCTCTTATAACCACCATAATATGTTGCTAACCAGACCACAGCAGCGCTTAACACTATTGTTATTAGAAATAAATAAGTGTAGCGATGGGACCTTAGTGGAGGTATAGGGTAACCTATATTATTGTTTCGATTGCATCACAAACGTCGTACTAATTGTTAAGATTACGATCCATTGCGTATTTAATATAGTTATATATTGTTCTATATTTTAAATTTCACGTTTTTGGTATGTCCGTCTGTATTACACGCAGCTCACGTAGATTTTATAACACGAATATAATCTTTAAAGTAAGTAATAGCCAAAAAACTAATAAAATATAAGTGTACCAGTAATACTGGTACACTTATGTCCTGGTCCAGTATCAATCTTGCGAATGTGAATCCGAGCGAAGTAACGATAAAATATGTTTCTGCACTCACAATACCAGTATACATCACTGCCAGCGGTTAATCAAATAACTATTACCGACTAAACGTGAGGGTAGAAAATATTGAAACACAAATACTGAGGTAACATTGTAACACGAAAGCTTACGTAGTCGGTTCTAAGTTGGCGATCGAACGTTACGGCTCATTATAGGGCTTGTTATGTGGATCGCTTTATGCAATTTGACCTATTTTTCAATTATCCTATTTAAAATATGTGATTAAATTTATTCCATGGCATGAGAGATATTATTTGTATTTTTATATTACGCTTAAACAGAACTCTATTTTAAAATTTGAGGTGAGAACTAGAAAAAAAACATTCTAATAAAACATAGGAATAAATACACGGAAAGGTATGAGAAATACAATTGTATTTTTTGTTATCCTGTTTAGACAAAACCTGTTAGTTTGATTTAGATGTAATTAAAACTATTATATACTTAATTTTATATGTGGATTTAAATACATACAAACGTACAAAAACCAGATTGTATTTTACATTTACTCATATGTCTGTGATAGATAATTAATTTCACGTATACTAATAATTACCTATTTTTAACCGACTTCAAAAAGGAGGTGGTTATGTATATTGTAATTAAAAAAAATATATTTATAGTAAGTTGATAAAAATGACAAACCTGTAGCTTTAGAAACACATTTTAGTAAAAATGTTATGCGTCAGGTGTTATTTCAATCCGTCAAAGTGATTGATACGCTTGACTTGACATCCTGAATATTTCCGATTATTTTACTATAGGATTTTTCTTCTTCCTCGCACACTGCGTTTTAATATGTATGTATAATTCTATATTTTCATGTTACAAAAAATACTCTTGCAATCTTGTTGGTATTAAAAAATCACTGAAGCCATAGCCCATGGAAACACGAAACTGATTCCTTTTAAAACAGGGCAACTAACTAAATTCGCATGTAGGTTGTTACCTGTTAGAACTAGGTTGTGGAGTAAGCCGTAAATAGCATCCTTGACACCTGAGCCCGCCTTTAAATCCAGAATACAACTGCGCACATATTGCTGTAAAGCAGGAATGTGCGTAGCTGAAATGTGATCGTTCAACATTTCTGTTAGTACCTACACAATGCAATTGTGGTGCTAGATACTCGCCTCTCAATTGGAAGATTCGAGGTCCGAAGCTCACGCAAGCACCAGTATTTGTTTTTCAAAGTATGAGCGTTATAAATTACTTACCTCTTGCTTAAACGGCGAAAATCCATCATGAGGAATCCTTTCTTTTTTTTTTGTTGACGAGAGGGAAACCTTCAAAAGGTACCCTACGCCGTGGGAGCGACGACGGGTTATATGGGACTTTTACCGCACTAAAACCCCCCCGGTGACCGTCCTCAGCGCTGCACAGAAGACTCCGGGATCTCCAAAGGAACGTAACCGGAGTCGTCTTGGCGCGTGGCCCCGTCTGGCTCCGCCCAAATGATTATGAAGCTCGCCACTCCGTGTGGAGCGTACGACGGTATGGAGTCACACATATAATCGTTCTTCCCGGGGTCGCTAGCCAGGCCGTTAGAGCTCCCACTCTTGCCGCCCGCAACCCCGACAGCCCCCTTTTAGTCGCTTCTTACGACAGGCAGAGCTTACCGTAGCCCTATTTTAATCCCGGAACTACAGGGACAATCATGAGCAATCCTTCACGTCTCTTTAAAATAAGTCTGCCAATTGACAATTGGTCAGCACGTTAGACTATAACCTAAGCCCTTATCACTCTAAGAGAAGACCCATGCTCAGCAGTGAGACAATAATAGGTCATTAACAAATTTGTTAACATACAATTTCGATGACAACACACATTAAATTTATATTTAAGTATAAGAAAAAATCATTTTACGTACGCATAACTAACAATTTGAATACTGGTCACTTGATGCATAGTATCATTTGATAGTAAATGTGCGCTGAAGCGTTGACCCTTGATTCGGTCTCGATAAAACCCGAAATACTTTGTCGACCAACATACCGACGAAATTGGGTTGTATAAATAAATAATTTTACGATACTCGCACGAATCCACTTAAATATTAAAAAATATATTTTTATTACACCACTTGTATAGTAAAGTTAGGGTAATCTTTAAACGGGAACAAATGAGTGTGTTATAAACAGATTTGCTTAAATAACTTGAGTAACTTTAAAAAGTATAAATAAAATTTGCAAAAACGTTAAGTGCGTGAAATGTTTTGCGTGCTAGATAGCACCATTATCGGTCAAAGGTATAAATACAGTAAATTTGTGTACTGTAGATCAGTCCTAAACTAAGAATGTTAATTAATAAATAAGTTCTAATATTTATAATTATGTAAGAAGCTTCTCTTGCATAATTAATCAAATTTATATGAATACAATCAATGTTTAATAACGAACGATAAACCACCAATAACCAAAAAAAAATGTGTTACGGCGCGCGCCTAAATACTCTCTAATCTATTTTTCCAAACGCGCCAAAAGAAGTATCACTTCATATACACACAAAGTACCAATAATGATATGTAAAAATATTAAATATTGAAGTACTTGTACTCAGAATATAATTGAAATAAACCTTTGTCGTTCGCGTGAAAGCTGTGAAGTTACGTTAAGTTTATTTTTTTGTTTTATTAGCTTCTTTCTCGAGTGCCATGATCTTATTCTTGCCATTCTTTTAAATCTGTAGCCCTCATACTTTAGTTTATTTTTAAAGTAATAAGCTTTCATGTAGATGTAGTTACTCATATCTAGTTTATAATAGGTACATGTATGGTTAAAAAAAACATGCATGCAACCTGATTATAAGTACACTAGTTGTTATTGCCGCTCATAGACATCTGTAATCAACCCCAGATAAGTTATTCTACCCTTACACTTATCACAATTTTAGAACAAAACCCAGTAGCACTGCTGGTATTATTCACAAATAAACGTAGCATACATACCTCCAAAATAGAATCATGTTAAAAAAAGATGTATTTTTTTCTCTGGAATTTCGCAATAATAGGTATTCAACTTTTATAATAGGTATATGATTTTATATATACTGTATACGTATTTTATATGTGTATATATTATGATATTGTTATATTTATTGATATATTAAGATTACATAATATGTGTAAATTTGTTTATGTATATATTTAGTTATTTATATGTATAAATATGTATATAGTATATAGATGTAGATATTTGCATATATTCATTTCTCTTTTTTTTGCATTTGTTTTTTTTTTTTCATTATTTTTTAACGTAACACCCACCACAACATTTCTACATCAACAAGGGTTAACTGGTGGAGAATGCCACTAGGCATTAAGTTCACCTTTTGTAACCACTAGGTTTACAATAAAGTTTAAATAAATAAATAATATTCTACCATGAATGAGTTAGACAGCATTATTTTATAACAGTACAAATTGCCCCATCATATACTTACTTGTACAGGCTCAGAAACTTCAGCCAACAAATTGTTCAACTTCATACAGTGTACGTATTCCGTTACCGAACATAATATTCTGTTGAGAATTTTCGAAAATATACATTTGTGAAGTTTATCCTCGAGTGAAGTGTTACTAAATATGCCGTTATACTTAAGTCTTAAAACTTAAGTTAAACTTAAGTTTAATATAGTAATAAAATTGCTACTGTAATTCCGTTTTTTGGGAATCCTTAATGAAATAAAAAGGCAGAATGTATAAATTTAAACAGAAAAATGTTATAAATTTAATAAACCCATACAGTTTCACACAGCACCGTAGAGCTATAATTGTAAGTATAGAACGCGAAAATAAAGTGACCACTAAACGTATGGAGGATTCTCCCCAAGGAGAAAGGATTTGAACCCCGTACCCACATAAACTGAATTAACTAACAGATTGAAGCGATATACTCTCAACACTATAAGAATCTAAACATTCTGAGGTAAAAATAAATAAGCACTGGTCTTACCGTATGACTTAAAAGATAAAAAAAAAACTAGTGGCCAACCGAAGTTTTGTTTTCTTCCTAGTTTCAGCCAAATAAAAGTATTTTAACACATATACCTCTCGATGCATACACAGTGTTAACAGCTCAAGATTCCGAACTAATAAAGTAAGCTGTTCGTAATCTATGGTGATGACATACGAGTACAATCACGTGAATTTTTATCAATGGCACGCAAGTGGGCTAATATAAATTTCTAAATTTTAAAGAACATGGCAATTTCCTTGACGACTACAGCTAATTACGATAAGTAAATTCAAACGAGATATAACATTACTACAGTATAAATACTAAGCTCTTTACAAAGCCGTCTACGTGGCTGCTAAAAGAAATATTAATATAGGCATATTTCGCGGCGCACGGAAATATACATAACGAATTTACACGGACGGATGCTTCGTATTTGCATAGAAAGAAGTATGGTACGAGTATGTACATCGGCTTACAATATCTGCGCATATTTTCACGAACGTTACTCAATTATCCGACTATTTTGCATGTATTTTCTTCGGTTAGATTTTATTTTAAGCATTGGTATGATTGTAATGTTAAGTTGGTGCGAAATATAACAGTATAGTCCGCGTAAAACTGCTTGTCCGCTCTGAATATAGAAATGAATCGCGTCACCATAGCAAATTGTATGACTACAACATGTTTGGCGCGGACTATACATATTAAATAGAAACAATGTTACAATGAAGTAATTGTATTTTCAGCAATAGGTACAGAAGATGAAAACATGCAGACCTGACGATAAGTGTCTACTGCCATGGACATCTGCAATCAATCCCAGATAAGATTACAGTCCTAATTGAGGTAAGATATAGATGCGTTACTTAATAAGGTGGTAGAACCCTTTGTGGTTCGACTCCGGCGGCACCACCGCCACATCTATTTCTACCTAATAACAGCAGGGTTAGGCGCTGCTGTGTTCCGGTTTGAAGGGTGTAAGGGAGACATACTTTTCCGAGGCGTTCCAGCTTATTCCTCAGGGGTAGCGGCGCGTCTGTGCCCGACCTCAGGTAGGAATATCTAATCCTATCTGGGGTTGATTACAGATGTCCATGGGCGGCAGTAGCCACTTACCATCAGGTGGACTGCATGCTCGTCTGCTACTCTTATATTATAAAAAAAAACTACTTGCTACCCCTGTGGACTGAGTTGAAGTACCTGGTCCTGGTCTGGTACCAGGTCTATACTTTATACCGCTGTGCTACACTTTTGCTTTTAAGGGAAAAGTTAGAAAGATGTGATGACACGTAAAAAATTAAAAAAAAATGTTGCGAAAATTATCAATATTTAAAAAATATCTCTGATAACCTAAAATACCTAAATATTGCAGGATAGATTTGAATTGGCTGCAATCTAACGCATGAAGACTTTTTGTAATTACATTGCTTATTAGCTTTTACCTACTAAGCAGTTACTTACAATATTTCCATGTTAAGGATAAATTGAAATCTTTGATTAGAATCTCTTCTAGAAATCAAAACAATTTTATATTAACCTAAAAATTGTGTTTTGCCGAAATAAAATAAATATTTCTTTATAAGCAATACTTGTTTTTATATAACCTCTAAGATACTATTTTCTAAGGGCGGTTAAGGGAGGCACAAAACAGCTTGAGTACCTAAATGTTTGACGAGGATCAAAGAATCAAGTGTTACGATCTGATATCGATGTTAATAAGTCAATAAAACGTTGTTGGAGTGGAAGCAATCTCTTTTTATGAGTCCCAAGACGATAACTACTAGGATTCAGCCCTTGAGAAGTACCTATACAATGTTTTAATTCGGATAGAGACAAATATTTTAACGATTAAGACAGTCTAGTTATAAAGTCATCGAATAAAGTCACGCAGTAAGGTAATAATGCAAAGTATAATTCAATAAAACATGTAGGTACCTGTAATATAAATTGTTTTATTCTTTGTTTATGTCCATTATGTAAATTTTGTAAAAATAAATAAAGTTCGACCATTTATATGTAATAAGAAGTGACTATAATTGCGATTGCTATATAAGTGCCAAAAAGAACAGCTCATAAGCGTTTTTGTGTCTGTCGGAATGAAATTAGATAATTTTGAATTGTGATGTGAATTGTAATGTTAAAAAAACTCGTAGTTTTTTTGAGACAGAGTAATATTACAAGTCAGGCATTATTCCTCTTTTACGCGAATACACTTAATGAGAGTGAAAAGGGGACAAATAAAAATTACAGAAAATCCAACCATCACTTTTTCTAGCCTGCTACACCTTATACCATTTAATTATACTCGTATTTTCATATATTAATTACATTATTGTTGCAGTATTCTTTTGTGGCTAACTATTTTTTAGAGATTAGGTAGGATTTGGTTTTTACCAAAGGAAAAATAATATTTTCACCAACTTAAACTTTCCATTTATTATTCACAAGATGCACGCTGTGGTTAAAACTACGTTGAAATAGGTTACACATAGCCTTTGTCCATCTTGCATAATTTTATATTCTAATAAAAATAATACTTATTTACATTTTAAACAATGTAAGGTAATATGTTATGTAATACATTTTCTTTTTCTCTTAACTCTCATTCTGCGGATTTGACAGAAGAGTTATCTGTGTGGAATAATAAAACTAATTACGTATAGTCCGACTCATAATTAGGTGTCCAAAATGTAAACAAAGGTGTTGACCTATCAAGAAAATATGTTTCAAATGATAGTTTCTTATTTTTGACAATATTAAATTAATACAACGATAATAAAATAATAATCTAAATAAATAATGGTGACAAAATCGGGATCCAAAACATTTTTTGTGCCGCCATTTTTAAGTTTCGTAGTTGATATTATTCATTTTCGCGATCGTGCTCGAACTCGAATGTTTTCTGGTTTTCAAAACGCGTTTTTTAAACTGTGTGCATTTATTAAGTTTTTGTTTTTTGTTGAGTTTGTGAAAGTTTTCGTTTGTTGTTAATTTTCTAGGGTTTGCAATACCTGTAATCGTATTTTGACAATGACATTTCTTTGTTTACATTTTGGACACCTAATCATGAATCAGACTATAGAAACTTACACAAGTTGTACATATATTACTTACAAGTTAGCCTAGAATTAAATTAATTCATATTATCGTCAGACAAAAATAATCTTATTTTCATGGCTTATGCTAAACCTATTCTGAAAATAATACGGGAGTTAATTAAAACGAAAGAGTAATTATGTATACTTTAAACTGCATAAGTAACCTGCACTTGTATTTGTGTTACTTATTAAGATTTATTGCCATTCTGTGTTTACTTAATTAAACAGTATTTTTTCTTCCGTGTTAGCTAGAACTACAGTATATTATCTACATCATAGCTCTACCATTATGGTTGAATGAGGTTAAGCGTACATCTAACTAATTTAGATACATTTATTTATATGCTGCCACTACTATTTTTTTATTTTTAAAATCTTCTAAAATTCAAATATGGACAAATTTCCTTCTGTCGAACATCGTCCTTATATCGAAACAAATATTCATAATTAAACAGTATCAAAATTTAATATTACAATTTTATAAACATTTTAGTTATATTTGTCCACGGAAATAATTATCACAATTTAGTTAGAGCAAGAATAAATAACGTATCCTAGCTATGAAGAAACGAGGAAAAAATTTGAAACGAGGTCGAAGAAATGTGTTTCTGCTCACGCTATTACATTAAAATAATTATTTTACTTTATCTTATGTATTTTTCTTTATTTATCTTGAGTTCAAGTTTCAATAATAATTATATGCAGCTTTATGGTTAGACAAAAAATAGTTAGGGTAAATTTAATTTGCTAAAACATATATATCTTCTTTATTAAGTATTATTATAATTTTGATTCTTAAGTAGATGGTATAGGAATTTATATTCTTGTATAGATCTTTACACAGTCAAGCAAATTCGGGTAACATTGAGAGTTAAATGGGTGACTGCTACCGCTCGGCCACGGATTCGCGCTTAGCGACACGCTACGCGACAAGCGACGCGTCAAGCAGCGTTTTGCGAGCAGGACATTAATGATGTTACGGACTGCTAAGCGATACTAGCGGCGTCAAATTTGGACGTACTTAGCTGGAAATATAGAGATAGTGGCTCTTTATTTGCATGACTAATTTAATCATTATACTCCACAGCCGGACAAAATGTAATACGTATGTGTCAATGTAACATCCACGTATGCTGCATAATTTTTTTCTATAAGTACACATACTCGGTGATTCCTAGCGATTTATCGTTTTTATCATGTAAGGTTATAAGTATAGCTATAAACACTGTTAATCAAGTTTATAACATGACTGCCAAATATCTTTAGAATATTAATTTCACATACCTACTTATCAACTTGTGTTTATACTCCACGGCTAAACATACGCGTAACATTTGTAAATGTATTACTATGCTTTAAAATTATTTCGAATGTTAGCTTATAAAAGAGCAGTCGCTCGAAGTTCAATTTGTACCCGAAACAAGAAACAAGTCAAAGTCTTCCTAAGCAGAACATCTCAACAACAAACAACCGAACAACAGCGCTTAATAACAAAAAGTTTGCGAGAAAGTTGCCTTTTAATTGACATTTCACAGTCAGGGAACATTTCATTTACGTAAATTATTGATAATTATTTACACATTCTAGATATTTGAAAGCGTTTGAATAGACATGAAGATAAGTATGTTTTTATTTTAACATTTAAAGAACAGACTTGCTTTGATTATTATTTTTATACATTACTAGCTGACCCGACAAACGTTGTGTTGCCATATAAATAAAAAAAAATTAAGGATGAACAACCCTTATCAGTTAGGGGTATGAGAAATACATAGTAGCCGATTTTCAGACCTACTGAATATGCATATAAAATTTAGTGAAAATCGGTAAAGCCGTTTTGGAGGAGTACTAACATTGTGACACGAGAATTTTATATTTTTATACATTATAAAAGTAGCAAAAAAGCCTGTAATCCACCTGAAGGTAAGTAGCAATTGCTGCCCTAGAACATTATAGATGTTCATCATTCCTATATAGAATTAAAGTACTACCTCTGAGAACTAAGTTAAAACATTTAATATAAGTCTCCCTTTACCACACAATTCGAACTAGAACACAGTATAGTGTTGTTATAAGGCAGAAATAGTGTATAGAATAACAGAACAATTCGACATAATATAAATAACAAATTTGTTTTTAAATACTCATTCATATTTAACTTACACCGCAAAATAATTATTGCGTGAGAGTAATAACGGATTATTAATTAGGCATACACAATATTATTGTTTCTATTTTCAGTACAAATGCATGAAATAACACAATAGGTGCTTGATGAATTTCATTCGTACATATTGCTAGAAATATATTCAAATTATTTTATTATATCATAATAATCCCTACTATAACTCCTCACCTAAAGGTTGTCTGGAAGAGATCGCTGGTTAGCGATAAGACCGCCTTTTGTATTGTATTTTAAATTAGTTGTTTATTTTTTATATGTATCTTCTTTTATTGGGTACAATAAAGAGTATTGATTTGATTTGATTTGAATAATTCATTATTTTGTGTTATTTTCATGATCTGTTATTTTTATAATAATAAGTTCCTATTTATATAATCACTGGCAAGTAAGATTGTATGAGTTAGCATAAAAAGAAAAAAAAACGTCTTGACTTTTGAGTTGTATTTTGAGCGGGAATAATAAAAGTTGTAAATTGATCGAAAAATAGTTTTATTCTTTCAATATTATAAACATTTAATTTTGATATAACTGACTTTAATCATTAAGGATTCAATGTAAAAGCGTGAATGTTGTATTCTTCGTCGTTTTAACTGCTACGAGTATTATCCTTATCCTAACTAATATTATAAATCCGAAAGTAACTCTGTCTGTCTGTCTGTCTGGTTGTCACTTCTTCACGCCTAAACCACTGAACCGATTTTAATGAAATTTTGTACAAAGATAGGCTGAGACCCGAGAAAGGACATAGGATAGTTTTTATCCCGGAAATCCTACAGGAACTAGGGATGGCGATCTAAGATAGATTAATCGGAGAATCGATCTTTTGGGCCAAAAAAAACGATTATTTTAATCGATATTACTATGCATTTGATCAAGTGATGATCTTCAGCAAAGTTGAGGGTACGAATTTTCAGTTTTATGTATGTTACTATGTTATACTATTTTCTTTTAAACGCGGGCGAACCCGCGGGCGATAACTAGTATTCTCATATATGAAGGTAATTAAACTACAAACCAAAGATCAAATATTTTATAACCAACAAAAGTGCTCGTTGTTCTATGATATTGGGGAATTGCATTATGAAAACACTACGCCCATTTCTGGTTTGTTCCGGTTTTAAGAGTGTGATAAGAAAGACAAACATTTTTATTTCGAGGCGTTCCAACTTCTTCCTCAGAGGTCCACGCATCTGTGGCGGAGGGCTCGTTTACATGGTAAACGGTTATCTTCGTCTTCATCATGCTGAAGGCCTTCGAGCGTTTTACATATAATAAATATCATGTAGCGCGAGCGAATTCGACTTATCCAAAGCTCTGTTGACTGCTGCCTGTAGAAAAGACATGATATTCACTCCAACAGTCGTCAAATTAACCGTTTACACCGTGTTGCTTAACGCCTTCGAAGGGAAGCGAAATTCCCTTAAAACGGTGTAAATGAGGCCCGTTCAATAAATCTAACAGAATCTCAATTAAAGTTCCGACTTTAAGATCAATTAGGTACTTGATAACACTACGAAAGGGCCAATAACGTTCACCGGTCTTAACAATGAGTACTTCAAGTACCTAACCTTTTGATGCTTCACAGCAAGTAAATTAGGAGATTAATTAAAACACTCGAAATTTATTTGAATTTGTTGTACGAATTTTTCACATACTTATAAGAAATTTTGAATGACATTAGTAAGGTATTCTTTGTAGGTATAAAAAACTAAGATATGCTACCTAAGTAGTTCAGATTATTTTTATATAATTTTTCAGTTATATTCATAGAACATTTTCTACTTATAATAAAGTTTGCCTAATCATTAACTTATAAAACATAATAATAGACACTTTGAAAAGAAAACATCAAAAGTTACTAAGTAATATGCGTAGAAAACTTCTAAGTATCCTAACTCTACACGAAAATAAACTGTTAGACGCAATTAACGAGAAACTAAAATTAAGTAACTAAACAAACATTATCATTATTAGGTATTATACAGTGAACCGACTTTCAAGACGCTTCGTAAACATTCATTATTTTAGGTTTTTAACTCTCATATTTCAAGAAATTTTCCACGATAGGTGTTAAAAAGCTTCTTATTCGAAGCCGAGAACACTACCGCCACACTTATTTCTGCCTGATAATAACAATGTTAAGCACTGCTGTGTTCTGGTTTGAAGTCCTGGCGTTCCAAATTAAGACTCAAAGGCAAGAAATGCGTAACTGACTAGAGGTGAAACTCTTATTCCATTGGAGTCAAGGGCGTCGCCACGGAGCTATTGAAAAGAGATACAGAAACTACCGTTCCATTAACCAGCTTCCCTACCACGACATCCTGTCTGGGGTTACTTATCATCATGCGGACTACATGCTCATGCAATAATTTTATAATACACTAGCTGACCCGGCCCACTTTGTACCGCCTCAAAATATATTTATCAAACATATTTCATATAAAATATAGCCTATGTTACTCGTAGATAATGTAGCTTTCGAATGGTGAAAGAATTTTAAAAATCGGTTCAGTAGTTTTTGAGCCTATTCATTACAATCAAACAAACAAACAAAGTTTCCCTCTTTATAATATTAGTATAGAAAAACGATCAAACATACAAGAAAAAAAGCATAACGTTACTCAACCCGACGTTAATCTTAACCATAAGCTTTCGATATCGGAACTCGAATCGCCTATGCATCATTAGCTAAAATATTAGGGGGCTCAAGATCCGTAGAGACGTCGATTATCTGCAGCGGCCACGTGTATTTATATATCGATAACGTGGTTAAGCTGCGTAATTAATCGAGGTGGGTTTACAATTTGTCTTCGTCACGAAGCAAATAGCTAATTCCCACACATTAGAGACACAATGGCCCGCCGGCGGCTCTTATTGATTACCGCCTATTGTTCCCTTCGACCGCCCTAAATGATACACTTGACACTATTTGATATGAGTCTCCTTTACGGATAAATGATTTAATGATTGGCAGTTTACAGGCAATAACAACAACAATTAACAAGAGTAACGATAAATAAACATAATTATTATAAAAAATAACACAATTATTAAAGGTGGTAGAACCCTTTGTGATTCGACTCCGGCGGCACCACCGCCACACCTATTTCTACCTAATAACAGCAGTGTTAGGCGCTGCTGTGTTCCGTTTTGAAGGGTGTGGTAAGGGACACAGACTTTTCCGAGGCGTTCCAGCTTAGTCCTCAGGGGTAGCGGCGGTAGCCTTTGCAATTGGATAAAAATGCTGTTGTAAAAATATATAGCCTACATATTTTTATTATCTAAGTTAAATGGCAAACAAGCTTGCAATTTACCAAATGAGAAGCGGTCACTGCTGCGCATGGACATCTCTAACCAGGTCCGTATGGCACAAGAGTTCTACATGAAGCCGATCACAGATGCGTGCCAATCCTGGGGACTGAGATGTGTACCTCATACAGCCGGCATCCACAAATATTCACACTGAGAAGTTAGAAGAAGTTATTCCATAATAACACAAAGCTTATTAGCAAACAGATAGGAATATGTCTATAAATTAAAAACCCAGAGAATTGTATGTCAATTAAATATTAAATAACGTTTTAAACAATACTCTATATGATATGAATGTTACTGGAGTGTCTCTTACGGTTAAATGGGTAAAGGATTGACTTTACATAATAACGTAATACCGCAACCGTCGGATAACGGAGCGCGCTTGCAATTAAATTAAATCTGTCATACTCTTTTCCTCATATTAAATTACTCTTTGCAATAAATATAGGTTTTTAATGTATCGATATTGAGTTACAATATTTTTGTAGATATAAGGAAAGTAGTACATTGTTATATGTATTGTCTTTGTATTTTTTAATACGAATGAATATAGTATTGAAAATTATGAAATATTAGTTGTACTACATATGTCTGTGAAAAAAATATATGTGTTTAAAGATAATAATAGAAAATAATTAATAATTTGGTTCGACTCCGGCAGCACCACCGCCACACCTATTTCTGCCTAATAACAGCAGTTAGCTGCTGTATTCCGTTTTGAAGGGTGTGCTAAGGGAGACATACCTTTCCGAGGCTTTCCAGCTTAGTCCTCAAGGGTAGCGGCGCATCTGTGGCCGACCTCAGGTAGCAATATCCTATCTGGGGTTGATTACAGATGTCCATGGGCAGCAGTAGCCACTTACCATCAGGTGGAATGCATGCTCGTCTGCTACTCCTATATTATAAAAAAAATCTGTATCAAATTATCACGCAATTATTGAGTTACCAATAATAAAGATATTTCAACTTACATACGAGTATATAATCACCCATGTTAAGTATATCAGATATGCTTAAATTAATTAATAAATTATACAATATATAAGTAGGTACATAAAATTAATTTTATAGAAACTTTCGAACGACTTTATTGGCTTTGTAATTGATGTTTAAGGAAGATAAATCGTTCATAATTGAGGTAAACTTGAACAAACTTCGAAACTAAGGTTATTCTTGGCAGTAATTCATGATAATTATAAAATAACATACGGGATTGCAGTTGACCTTTTCGTCAACCCATTGTTTCACTGCTGGGCACAGTACCCTTACCATAAGTTTTCAAAACATCCCACAATTTTACGTTACGTTTACTCAATCCATTATTCTGTTCCGTTTGCTTAGTAGACTGAGTAAACGTAACAATAAGTAAGTGCTCAAGTCCTTTTGTCTAACTCACATGTTTGCAAAAAAGAGAGACAAAACATAAAGCGCCATACGCCAAGCCTATAGCACACTATAGTTCTGATACAATCCACTAGGGGCGCTGATTGGAAATTGCATGGGCAAACACGTAAACAAATACCAAAACAGTCATATTTGTGAAAACGTAAAAACTCATGGTAAGAGTACTGGTCTTCTCTCAGAACAAGAAGGGTTAAAGGTTACAGTCCATTGCGCTAACCAAATGATGTCTCACACTTACTTACACATACAGTTGAGATTTTATTTCAGAACTCTCAGGCGTGCAGATTTCCTCGCGGATTTCCTTTACTATTGTAACCATTAGACTATCACTATTTTAATAACAATTGTATTACTTATATCTAATTTGGTTCGACCCTAAGGCCACCACAGTTACATCTATTTCTGCCTAATAACAGAAATGTTAAGCGCGAGTGTCCGATTGATGAGTGTGATAGAAGAGACATACTTTTTCCGTTCCAAGTTACTCCTCAGGGATACCAACAAATCTATTCTTATTTGAAGTTGATTACAGATGTCCATGGGTGCAACCACTTATCATCAGTCGGACTGCATACATATTTCTTGTCTTTTACTTTAGTATTATAAAAACATTAATATTGTAAATATACTCACGAATAGAGACACGGTATAACGTCCGTCATCCTTTGTTACATACATGGTTATAAGTGGAGTATACACGACGTTATACGGCTTTGCGGCGCAGCGTCGCGACTTAGAATGTCCTGGGACTGAGTTCTGCTATTATTCCTGGAAAATTGCGCTATGGCACCAAGTTGGAATATTTAAATATATCTCCATAATATGCTTAAACATGTTTTTATTACGATGTTGAAGCGTCATAAAAGTTTTGTATAGCAAATGACTTAATAATAAATGTAGATGCGTTTTTACAATTGTATACTTATTTTTTTAAATGATATATACTAAACTATTAATAAAAATCGAATCTTAACAAATAATACGTGTTAGTCGTTATGCAGGCTACGTGCTTATAATACGCATAAGTTTGTTCGAGAAATTTGTACACCTCATACAATTGACATTTTCAGTGTCTATTATTTTTTTATATCAAAAATCTTTGTTTTTCTTATAATTACGCACTCACAATATTATCACCAATTTAACGCAAGCAAATATTAATTCATTGAATGTGTGTCAAACCGGCAAATATAATTACTCGGTTATAAAATTATGCAATTCTATTAGTGGATTTGATACACTTCCATAGCGCAGCTACCTCGCACATTCTAGTGGTTCAGCGCTATATTATTATACGCGACTTGTCACAGAGTTTTGTGGTCACACAGAAAATGTTATACGCTCGTAATGTAATTGTATGTGTACTAGATTTTACCCGCAACTCCAATATTAAAGTACTTTATTACGCTTTATAAACATACTAGCTGACCCAAAAAACATTGTACCGCCTCAAAATCTATTTATCAAATATATTTCATATAAAATATAGCCTAGTTACTCGTGGACAATGTAGCTTTCGAATGGTGACAGAATTTTTAAAATCGGTCCAGCAGTGTTTGAGCCTATTCATTACAACCAAACAAACAAACAAAGTTTTCCTCTTTATAATATATATATATTAGTATAGATGTAAAGAGCAACAAATACAACCTATTGCAACTTCAAATAGCAATCAACATAACTTTTATTAAAATTAATATATAATATAATTAATATATAATATAATTTATATAGTAAAACGAAAAGCCTTGGCCTTATAAGCAAACAGAAAAAAAAACATATTTCTCATTCTTTAAAAATAAAGAAGAAGTTTAGATATTTATTATTAGTTTCAAAGCTTGCTGTTTTTTTTGCTGAAAACACACATGGTTTTCCACAAAACACCGTACGTTCAAAATAATACGATCAATTCCCAACTTTGTTTCTTTAGAAAACAGTGATTACTACACTTTCGAAGCTAGGATAAGACAAACCCGCTGAGTTTCTTGCCAAATCTACCCAGTTTAGGTGGTGTTTCGACTAGATGGTGCAAGTTACATCAACTGCACAAATAAGACGCATTTACCCCGAAAAGAAAAAAAACAGGCCGATGTCTTTTTTTATTTTTTTTAACCCAGTATCATATTATGTGGTACCAATACGTCAATCATCAATCTAACCATGTCATTGTAATGTGTCTATATCAACATATGTATATACAATAAAACAAACTAACTTATTATGCAGTTAGATAAAACATTAGAATAGAAAACAAAATACGTTTCATTTTAAAGGAATTCACACGAGGTACTTTGCTTCAAAGCAAGTCACGCCTTCACAGTAACACTACACCCGGTAGTTCTAGGAAACCTTGTAAGTACTCACCCATTTTTGTAAGTTTTACGCCGACAACTACAGACTCATTACCATGATTCACAGCTATAGACTTTCCGATCGTAAGCGGCTTTTGCTTAATAAATATTTACGCGTTTATATGGACTGCTTTTGCATAATCTCGTTATTTGAAGAGATCATTCAGATCAGATGAAAGGTCGTGGAACCAGTATGGCTCGGCCATGGAGGTACCTCCACTACACATATTTCTAGCGTAAAACAGTATTTGTCTTGGATGCCGGCTGACTTATAATATGTACAAGACAATCATCTTAATCGGCAACGCATTTAATCAGCTTCAATTAGAAACCCTAGATTTTAATTCAAAGTCTTTAAGAACAATAAGTCTCGTGTGCTGTACGTACATAAATAAAAAAATATTGTTTTA
Source organism: Epargyreus clarus clarus (assembly GCA_014595695.2). Lineage (NCBI taxonomy): Eukaryota > Metazoa > Arthropoda > Insecta > Lepidoptera > Hesperiidae > Epargyreus > Epargyreus clarus. The sequence goes on from JACTTY020000006.1 coordinate 2,378,136, forward strand.
CTACTCTTACAATTTAAGCTCATTAAAAATAATGATCATTTCTCTTCATGTAGAGGCAGAATGCACTTATCAGCGTAGCCTTGAAACAAAAAAGCTAATGTCGTTCTCAGTGACGAAAACCGATGTTGAAAAGTCATACAAAAATATCACTCGCCAGAGAAAACAGCTTCGACGTTGCAGAAGATTCGACTGAACTCGAGCGTGGCATTCAAACATTCAACGCTTTACATTTCAACGAATATAAAGCAAAGCGATTTACCTTTAATGATGTACCGTGTAGACCTTTTTCCCAATATATTTCACGAAACCCAAGTTTTTATGGGAAGTGAAATACAGGGTTAACGGAGTTTTCATTGCTTTTAACATCATAATATTCGTATTGCTCAGTCGTGCAATTCCAAGTTGATAATCCAGGGTTCGTTTAATGAACCGAGTATTATCCAACGGAATTAACTCGAGCTCGAGTACATGTTTCGTTGTGATTTTATAACTAAGTTTTTTTAATTGTATTTTCTGTTGCGATTGCGAGTAAAGTATGTTAATAATTTCATGTTTGCTATTGAATGCAAAAGAACGGAGTGAAATAAGATTACTGTAAGTGCCTGTTACATTGCGAAACTAATAAAATAGCGCTGCTGTGTACAACTTAGTCCTCTGGGATACAACGTCTGTGGCCGATCTTAGGTCGGAATTCAATTCTAGTTAGGGTTGTTACGGATACCCCTAGACGGCAATGACTACGTGGATCATCTTTACGCTCTTTTTCTACTTTTTTTTTATAAGTATATGTCTACTGCCGCCCATGGACATCTGTAATCAACCGCAGATAGGTTTAGATATTTCAACCTGAGGTCGGCCACAGATGCGCCGCTACCCCTGAGGAGTAAGCTGGAACGCCTCGTAAAAGTCTTCCTCCCTTACCACACCCTTAAAACCAGAACACAGCAGCGCCTAACACTGCTGTTATTAGGTAGAAATAGGTGTGGTGGTGGTGCCGCCGGAGTCGAACCACAAAGGGTTCTGCCACCTTCTAGTTCTAGGTTCTACTACCTACTATAATTTCGTGACAAAATATCAGAGAAAAATTAATAAATAAATGATGTGCACCATCGCTGGCTCGCTGCTTGTCAACTTAAGTCATCAGCAACCGTTGCCGACTGTCGTCTACAATAGTCCCTACAATCTTCCCTTGTGCTAGCTGACTGTCGCTCGTGTGTTACCACCCTTAGATATCTCGAAGATTAGCCACTACTTAGATAAAAGATTGTTTTGCACAGAATTAAAATATTTCTGCAAATCTGCATATGAGCGTAGAACTATTTTCTAAAAGACACTTAAAAATGTATTTTAAAACCATTTATATGCGAGTCGCACTCGCGCACCGAGGACTTCATACAATTACGTAACGTATTTATAATAATTATGTGTTCACAAAGAAAATCTGTTTGTATTTTCATTTCTATGCAGGTAGTACAGAATGAAGCTGGGCGCGAGCTCAACTAAGATTACTAATTGCTTTATTTTCGAGATTGCACTTTAATCCTATTAAGTCTGATTATTTTATGTATTAACAATTTAAGTATCTATAGGTTTTTAGTATTGACATATACATCATTATAACACATATATTATATCAGGTAAAACGTTACAAACCGAAAGATTGAAAAAAGAAAGTGAAAAATGTCACAGTTTGCAATACCCGCAATGTTTAATAATAATAATAATGAAAATGTTGTAGTACGGAACCATCTGTGTGCAAGTTCGACTCGCACTTGGCCGATTTTTAATATTTACTCTGTTGAAGATGTAAAACACAAACCGACAAAAATCACATACAAAATGGACAATATTTATATCTTTTCTTCATGTACGTACGAGTACGTGCTATTTCAGTGTGTTGAACCAAATGTCAATATTGTTTACGTGTAAACTTACCCTCTGAACCCAAAATGTAAATATGTATGACGACCAACTAAAGTATTGTTTTTTTTCCCCTTGGAAACAGTACTTTTTTGGAATGAAAAGACCACTAGGTCCACCTTTCTTGTCCCTGTAGTCTCGAGACTAGAATAGGGCTACGGTATCCCCTGCCTGTCGTAAGAGGCGACTAAAAGGGGGCTTCTGGGGTTGCGGGCGGCAAGACGGGAAGCTCGAACCGTCCAGCAAGTAACCCCGGGAAGGACGACTACGGTTGTGTTCCATCGGAGATCCCGGAGTTCTCCACCCAGCGCTGAGGACGGCCACCGGGGGGGTTTTAGTGCGGTAAAAATCCCACATAACCCGGCGTCACTCCCACGTCGTCGGGTACCTTTTGAAGGTTTCCCCCTCGAAAAAAAAAGGTCCAGCTTTCTAGATCGCTGAACTAGTATTATTAATTATTATAAAAACAAAAAAGCTGACTGCTTAGAAATATTTAATGAAAGATAAGTAGTGTTGCCTTAAAGGTGGTAGAGCCCTTTGTGGTTCGATTTCAGCGGCACCACCATCACACCTATTTCTGCCTCATAACAGCAGTGTTAAGCGTTGCTTTGTCTGGTTTGAAGGATGTAGTAAGGGAGAAATACTTTTTCGAGGCGTTTCGGCTTAGACATCAGGGATAGCTGCGCATCTAGGGCCGAACTCAGGTAGGAATATTTCTCTATCTGGGGTTGATTACAGATGACCATAGGCGGCAGTAGACATTACCATCAGGTGAACTGCATTCTCGTCTGCTAGTCCTATATTATAAGAACTTGGCGTGGCAAAGAATATGACATACATACATTACATATATACGCTCGAAAAACATTACCCTGCAGTCTGTTAAAAAAACTCAAAGATTATCTAAAAGTATGTTATCCTTGAGTCTTATTCTAGGTCACAACCTGCAAAGTAGCGTTCGTAGCAGATGAATGCGTCGTCATATACCGTTTTGAAGGGTGGAAGTGACGGCATAATTAGTCCTTAGTATGGCAACACCCCGCGATCTAGTCTGCTGATGTAGGCTACGGGTGTACACAATCTAAGGAACTAGTAGGTATCTTAGTTTTATGTGATTTTGTCAAAGTTTATATATATTTCGTATTTTTTCTAGGCAGAGTATAAAGTATTTAGTATTTTTATTTTTTAATGTTCTATTTTTGATTTTCAAATATCAGCGGGTCCAATCTATTGAATATTATTTCTTTTTTATATATTATTATTTATAACGTAATAAGAAATTACGGAAACGTAGGAAAATATTGATATAGTAAATAATAATATATTCAAGAATTATTTTACTATTAAACTTTAACATATTATTAAATATTATTAATAAATTGGTAAGTATATTTTTCTTCAATATACCTTATAGTACAATGTTTTATGTGCAACAAAATAGTTCAACAATATTTTTAATCATCACAAACACGAGTTTCAAGTTTAAAATAAAATATAAAAATAGCATTTTATAGTAAGTAATGAAAATTCTAACATTTATTTTTCTAAAATACGGTATTTGTTATTCACAACATTTTAAATAGATGAAGAGAAACCTTGAGCAAATGCCTCTTTAGTTTCATAGTAACTAGAAATATATTTGTGCGTGAGAACTGAGAATGCCCTGGAGAGGGCGAATGGAAGTTCTTCAAGTTGCGCTTGACAGTGCTAATTGAATGATATTACACATGGGCCTCGCTAATATTGTATCTATTCGTATTGTTAATGATTTTTCGACAGTTACTTTATATAATATCTATATAAATAGACAATAGAAAACATAATTACACCCCTTTTAGATGTCAAACAAATAATTTTATTTAGTAGATATTGAGGAGCAAGGATTTGTAGAAAAATGGGAAAAATAATTGTAGTTTAATTTCGGGCACTGGCTATTCGTATTTATAAATAAAAATTCTTCTCAGAATTTGATCATTATAAGTGACATTATCCGATATTCGCATAATATAGGGTGTGTTTTTTTTTTCAAAATGAATTCGTTCGATTCCGGGCTGGGGAAACACTTATTTTAAACTACATACACTTTTTATTTAACTACTTTACAAACTTTTACGTTTTATCAAAATTGGCCTCGTAACTCCTTCAACATTTTTCGCTAATCCTTATAGATTCGGGTTTTGCCCTGAAGATCCATTTGCAAAAATCACCCATATGTATACCCATATATATATCATAATATTACCGATAAAATATAAAAAATGTGGTTTAATAAGGATATTTAAAAAAATAACATCAATAAAACATATTACTGATGATACTAACTTATAAATATTAACGTAATAATTTTATTAATATAAAGTAAAGTAATAATAATAAGACAACATAATGGAAAGATTATTAAAATAGTGAAGTACCTATAATATAATGTGACGTCACTACACTTTTAAAGCAACAGCCAATATAAAATTCACACGCAAACAATATACAATCCGATAAGTAACACCCAATTATGGCGACAAAACAGAAACGATTACACATAGCATGCAGCAGTGTTTATGACAAAAGTATATCTAAATAAAACAAAAGTCGTATGTGATACTAAGGTTAAAGCTTGGGTCTTATAGTTTTAATATGTACCTTACTCTCAAAATTAGCAATTGTCATCAACTTACCCTGATAGGTTTGTGGCCATGTTGACGCGCCCTATGTATGTGCGCGCTGACAATGGGTAGCCCCAGCTAAGAACATTTGCGCCACTTCACGCTTGACCACCTGACGGTCTACCGCTCCCACGCAAACTGGGAGGGGCAGGTGTCCTCCGCCTCCAGCGACCCCGGGAAGGACGGCGGCATGTGTGGCCGCATGCCGTTGTACATACCAGAGGATTTGGCGAGCTTATGCTCACCTGGGAGGAGCCCGATCCCTGGAGATCCCGGAGTCTTCGACGCAGCGCCGAGGAAGGCCACCGGGGGGGGTTTTAGTGCGGTAAGAATCCCACATAACCCCGTGTCGCTCCCACGGCATAGGGTACCTTTTGAAGGTTTCCCCCTAGTAACCAAAAAAAAAAGGTGTCCTCCGCCCACCTAGAGGATTAAATCTGCAATTGCAGTCTAGCGCACGGCAGCTCACCATACCGGTGAGTAGTGCACTCACTGAGGCAATTGCCCAGGTAAGGAGAAGTTCGTCGATGTCCGTAGACCCTGCGACATGGTGTGTCACGCTGCGGTAATAGGACCACTACTAACTTAACTTTTAACGTAACCTACTCAGATCCGTTTTCGAGCAAAACACGTGTTTGTGGTGGTATTTATAGAGGTGTATATTACATTTTTGCATACGGACATAGGAGGTGGTGCATACTGCACGGTTTTTAAACCGTCCATCATACATGTTCGTAGCGTACCATCACAAAGTTTTAATCACAACTTTATAATATCTTATGTATCAAACAGCTCAATAATATAATTGTTTATTGTAGCTTTAACACGATCAATAATTAGGTATTTATTACCTAACAAAAGAGTTTAAAGTTATTCTTTCTCACGTTGAACATGAATACTTTGCAGCGAAACTTCCACGAAATTCTCAAGTTTTCAAACCGCATTATTGATTACGAATGTCACAACAGAAATTATTACTGAGGCGCACATTTCTTTAACCGTACCACCACATAAAATAGAACTATTGAGCGAGGAAATGCAACCCGCATTCTGGGCACCTTGCCACATGAACTAGAACTTTTGAGACATTTTTACAATTTTAAGGCTAACAGTTGGAAGAAACAATTTCATATTTAGTATTGTTTTTTGATAATTCGACTATGTGACTCGCCTGATGATGGAGTTAATAGTACGAAATTTAGTTTATTATTCGACAGGAGGTCTTATTTTAGAGCTGCCAGTAACAATAGAATATAGTTAAGTTGGTTTGAATCTATGTATATTGGTAAAATAAAACAATACAGAACCTTTTTTTTCTGAACCTATTTCCTTCTTATTGTTTAAAGCCAGTGATAAACTTTTGTGTATGAATTTTAAAATTTTGGTAAAATTATAATTATGATCGAATTTCGACTACTATGCGAATTCTACCCGATATATGTGAAATTTCGAAACTGCAATGATGTCTTTAAACACGTGATTTTATTACAACCCCGTCATACTCAAAACCGAATAAATTTCTTTAAATAATTAAGTTCGACAATTCAGGGAAAATTAACTTAAAAAAATAGTATCAAGATTGTACCTACTGTATAGCACCTAATATATTAAACTATACTACATATAATTGGAGACTGATTGATTCCGCCTTACAAAATCAGTATTGTATGTACAAGACCTTTTGAAACCTTACACCACGGCATAATTATTACCCTCCCGTGCACATATTGTTGTGAATAATAATCCTCTACAAAGTATGATATTTGAGCTCCTATGCTCTAATTAATTGAATATGTGTAGACAGCTGAAAGATAAATTTTGTATGTAGATAAAATACGTCTATGTTTTTCTGCTTTAACAATAAGGTTTATTTTATGGTTTTAATTAATTTAAACCTTTTGGTAGTATGGTAAGTGTAAACACAAGATTTTTTATCATAATTTATTTACCATGAAAAAATGTACCTAGTATAAAATACAACCATCCGATCAGACTGCATCATAAAAGAATTTAGGAAGCAAACAAATATTATAAAGTTAAGATTAAAACTACTTCGCAACAATCCGCTACAAATATGTATGTACATACTGCATGGTTTAAAATATATACCATCATACATATTTGTAGCGGATTGTTGCGAAGTAGTTTTAATCTTAACTTAATAGCATGGATTTCCGCAAAGTAACGCCTGATACAATTAACTAAATATTATAAAAACCGCTTTAAAACATAGCCTTTGTTATCCTTACAATTAAAACGATCTGACGATACCTCTTAGGTTAGATCCGTCAAGCTATATGAGGTGCAGGACGTGCCAAAAAATGAGACATACAGACATACATACATATATACGCTCTATAAATATTATCTTCCGCAGTCGGGTAAAAGACAGACCACAGGAGTCAAACAATAGAGTCATAATATGTAGTTTTTTAAATGCTTATCATAGATAAGTATAAATATCTCACCGCCTTGTAATTGAAGGAAGCCATTAAATGGCTTAAACGGCTGATAGTTCTGTCAGCCATTTAATGGCTGTCATGGTGTAATTTACTCGGAAAAATGCCGACATGCGCATTTAAGTGGTGCAAAAATACGAAATCGAAGAAAAAGTGCGGAGACATCGTTTCATTCGTAAATGATCGAATCATTCGAAACTATTTTTTTTTAATATTTTTCAAACACGAAAATTTCAATTGCCAAACTGGTTACATTTTCTTGTTAGGAGAGAGTAATCTTTACTGGTGCTTGGTGGTGCTTATCTTACAAAAATCTTGGAAATTTAAACAAAATCATAACGTATAGTGGTAACATTTTTCATAAAAACTCATTCTACGGATAGCATTGGCGTGCTTCGGTACAATTATTACCCCTGATATTTGCAGAAAGGAGTATTAGCATTACTAAGTACGTATAATACCTAGTGCAAAGGTCTATTATTGCTCATTCTACAATGTTTCCTATGGACTTTACTCTAGCAAAATTTTTAAGTTATAGTTCTTCAGAATGCTATGTGATTTTTAGCGAGCGATGTAACACATATTTTTTGCGTGGAACCAAATTGCACTCGCCGATATAATACAATCATAATTTTTTTCAAGTATTTACATTTATCTATTGGTTGTATTCTCAGCTAGATTTGTTTGAATAAATAAAGACGGATTTTATTAATTACGTAAGTAATCTAACCTCTTCCATAAATACATAATTCCCACGTTTTTTACTGTTTTATTAAAAAACCTTATCTAATTAGGTTGCCAATTGTGAAACTCTAATGAGATCATGAAATACCCATTATATGTAACACATATTTTTTGCGTGGAACCAAATTGCACTCGCCGATATAATACAATCATAACTTATTCCTAGTATTTACATTTATCTATTGGTTGTATTCTCAGCTAGCATTTGTTTGAATAAATAAAGACGGATTTTATTAATTACGTAAGTAATCTAACCTCTTCCGTAAATACATAATTCCCACGCTTTTTACTGTTTTATTAAAAACCTTATCTAATTAGGTTGCCAATTGTGAAACTCTAATGAGATCATGAAATACCCATTATACTCGTGCAGTGCGTCAAGACAACACCAGAAAATACTGGTGGTTAATTAGATAAAACAAAAGAAACAATGAAATGAACGCCATATAATACAGGCTTTGTTTAAAGAGAATGTAACAGCTAACAAAGGTTTTATGTATCGATGCTTCCCTGTTATCGATACTGATTGGTAAATAATAGGTAAGTGTATTCATGAGACCCGAAGACAGCCTCATAATGCTCGTTTATGTGTTAAGGCTTTCAGAAATTTGAGTTATTTATTACGAGTTCTGAAATCTGAAGGCATGTTTACCTCAGTAAAAAAGAATATAAGAGTAGCATACGAGCTGGTGGAGTGCATCACCTGATGGTAAGTGGTGACGGCCGCCGATATACATCTGTAACCACGCCGCTGCTACCCCTGAGGAGTAAACTGGAACCTCGGAAAAGATATGTCTTTATGTTTATATTTTACACACAAGACCGCATCGAATGATACAGAAACTGTTGCAGGTCTATCGCCTTTCGGTATATTTCGGTATATTTAAAACACATTTTAAATGAAATCTTGAATTTCATTTGATTGCCGCGTTTGATTTTTTGAGCAAATGAGCTAATAACCTTTAAAATATTTGAAATCATAGGATAATTCAATTATATTATTAATTATATTATTGACATAAGTATCCAATTTTGTTTTGACACTCGTATATTACAAAATCTACGAGTATCCTAAGTATATTTCAAACGTCCTTTCGTGGTAATGTAGTTAGTTCTAATTACATTATTATAATTATTGTTTTAATTAGTTATGATTCCGTATTTTTAACATTTTGTATTTAAACTAAATCAGTTCCGAGTAAAACCTCTCAGCTCTCACTACTTCAAGCATTTAGGAATTTTAAAAGTTTTAAATTGCAGCGAAAATACTTTTGATATCCTCAAGTATTCCCATTTCCAAAGTTTCGTCGTGTTATTTACTGTAACGACGAGCCAGTGATATTTTTAAGATCTTATCATCTTATATCGTGAGTAAACTTGTAAAGAAATTTAAATGTAAATTTGTACTACTATTTTCAAACTGTGTTCTGCTGATGTATTGAATTATAATATTGGATGTACTTGTATATGCAAGGAAGGTGTTATACTTCTTTGGCGTTACTAATTAAATAAATTTTTATATTATTTTTTTTCTATGCAACTATAACTTACAAATGAATACCTCTGCAAGTCGAACTAATTTCACTAAGCGTAAATTTTATTAGAATATGGCAACTCTACAATATATTGTAATTATAACATAAGATGGATTAATAGAATGAATAGTTGTAGATTGGAAATCTTGGTACATCAGAGTTTCATGTTTGAATTTAAGGTACTTAGGCAGGTCTTCTTTAAAAATAACATTGTCTAAAACATCTTTCATACTTTAGCTTCGCTGTTATAAAGATAATAAAAGAGGACTTTTGTCCTCTTCTAATAATGTCTAACGTAATAAAAGAGCACCACTTCTATTACCACATTACCACATTATTAGAGCCATGAAGATGACTCCATTGCGCCAGTAATATAGTCAACCCTATATTTGCCTTACATCAGATGCAATGGTATATAGCACTGCGATGTCCTCGCGTTAAAAAGACAAACCCGCTGAGTTTCTTACCGGATCTTCTCAGTAGAGGTCGCGTTCCGATCCGGTAGTAGTTTAAGAAAAAATTGTACCTGACAATTTGTAAGTGCCGTCGTTGGCCTATACAAAATAAATATATTTCATTTCATTTCATTCATTTCATTTCATCTCGTTTGAACTATTATAAAGTATGAATAGATATAAAATTACATTACATGGCCGTAGCGGGAGTTATGTGAAAATATTCTGTAAATTGCTATCGTGAATAGCCACTTCACGCACACAATAAATATGAACAAATAGACTATACATATTGTAGAATATACATAATATTGTCGTCGTTACCCATTACGATCCTACTTCTGAGTAGGGGTCTCCTCTGAGTGATGGTGTTAAGTCTACAGTTCTGGCTAAATGTAGTTTAGTAGGTTCACTCTTGAGATTTTTAGGGACTCTTAGGTGTGTAGGCGATTACGATGTTTTCCTTGAGAATTTGAGCAAGTGATAAATAATTCCGAATACGCACATCTCCAACTCTTCGTTTAAGAGACAGACACGTTTTTGTAGTACCTACCACAACGCAACGTAACCGTCACTTGCCGACATTTAGTCGCTGCCTTGTGGCGAAGTTGTGGTTACGTGTGAAAAGACTGAATATCATTACATTAAACGGTGATGACATAAATGCGCGCATGTGAATATAATTTAAATTTAGAGTAAATTTAAAGCCGAATGCATTATATTCTTCTCGAGGATATCTCCTAAAACGAATTAAGCATCCAGTTATCCAACAATGTTCGCTTTTGTACTGTATTTAGGCAAAGCTATTCAAAGAGAATATACATTGTGTATAATAAGAGAGCACATTTTAATAACTTTACTTTATTCACGGTGGCTATTCTGTTATTTTTTTAATACATCTTTAAAATAAATTAATATATCTAAATGATAAGAAATTACCTGAAATAAATTCAATTAAAGACGTAACAGCGTTTCTATTTGCAGACGTTTGAACGCGGTCTACCAGTCGATCGGTCCAGGGTTTGAATCCCAGGCAAGCATCTCTTATTTTCAAATTCATGTATATTAATTATGTTTCATGTTAATTGCGTTAAACGTAAAGGAAAACATCATAAGGAGATCTGCTTATCTACCTTTAAATCTTAAAAAAAAAACCTCTCAAAAGTAGGCTAATGCGGAAGATGGTGGTGTAAGTATTCTCATTTTGACAGAAGACTAATGTTCAGATAGGACAGTAGTTTATAATTGTAAAACTTTATTCATTAAAAATTTAAATAAATAAGCTTGCTTGTTACATCAATATAAAAGAAAAATAAAGTGTTTATATTTTTTTACAAAATTATTGACGTTTTAATTTTTGCGACATATTCGTGAATATTCTTTTATTGGAGCAAAAATAAAATTTATGGTTCTCGATAGACGTATACGATGGTAGATACGTTAAATTTATATGTTTTTACGGGCCCGTAGTGAAATTCCTGAATTTGTCGCTTTTTATTCAAATATATTGTATGCGGCTATTCATAATCCGTGTTAGCCGCCCACGCAATTTTGAAATGCGTCACTTGTTTATACATACGGCTCACACAAACAGAAAGACAGTATTTTTATAATATAGGCAGAGCAGTCGAGCATGCAGGCCACCTGATGGTAAGTGGCTACTGCCATATCTGTAATCAATCCCGGATAAGATTAATTCTCTACATGTGATCGGCCACGGATTCGCTGCTACCCTTAGGGAGCCCCTTACTAAGCCTTACTAAGCTGGTATGCCTCTGATCTCTGAAGTATATGTCCCTTACCACACGCTTCGAACCAGAGCACAGTACAGAGCGCTTAACACTGCTGTTATTAGGCAGAAGTAGGTGTGGCGGTGGTGCCGCCGGAGTTGATACAGAGTTCTGTCACCTTCCAAATAATATTTCGTTTGTAAAGTAAAATTAAATGACAACAAATGTGTATATTCCATTTTATTTATTTTTAAGTAATAGCCACAATGGTCCATATGTACAACTAAATTACTTCTATAAAAATAACTTAAGTTCTAATAGGCAAATGAGTTTCAAACCTACTTTTCTTTAATTTAGTCGACAATTAAACAAAATTTTGATTATATTTAACAGCTTGATAAAGACGCATAATTTGCGAAGCCTCTCTTTCTCGAATGCCCGTGTATTTTTGTAAAAATAAAGCATTTTTATCCATACATATTGCATACAATATCGATCAATCTTAAACAATTACATATTATCGTCATCTCCGAGTCTACAGCGCCGAAGAATAATATGCATAGATACTACATAAAGCAATTTAAGTCTAATAAATGTCTGTTTACGTAATTGACTGCCTCCCAAATTATTTATCTCGTTTAAATCAAGCATAATCAGATATGTTACAGTCTCTACGCCCCTCTATGTACAAGCCACGTTTTCCTTAAACTCAGTCTATAGTTAGTAATACTTTCATTATTTTATTCTCAGCTATACAATTTACTATAGATTTATTTTACCTCTAATTCAAGCTTAATTTAGAATTGAAGATATGTTGCCTCAGGTAATTTGAGAATTTTAGATAATCTACATTTTATTTAAATCTATTAGGTTGGTAGATAAAACCCGCCATTTCAATTTGAACATTCCGGGTATCATAAAATGTATCCCAATTTTTTTTATGATTAGATGTTTCGTTCTCAGTTCGAAATTTTTGTTTTTTCGTTAGACTTATTTTATGTTAATTTCAGAACATTAAAATGGAATGTCGCATGGTATGTACTGAGTTTTATACTGATGCAAAATTCACGATTTGCTGGAATAACTTTCTTGAGTCATAAACGACTGATTTCTAAAAAGATGTATTAAAAATCATGTTAAACTTTAGAAACGTTACCAACAACAACATATAATACATTATTAAATAATAAGTATTAATTTATATATGAAAATTCACCTTAAGAAATGGCGGGAACTTAACTGCCAATCTATTACATTCAATTTTAATCTATAATTATAGGCATATTTATAATTATTGACTAGTTAACGTTAGGAAACTAATTAAAAAAAATCTAATATTGTTCTATAATAATACAAAAGGTACATATATTTTAAAAGTCTATGCTTGCAAATATAATGGAATAAATGTGAAAATATACAGAATCCGATATTCAATGCAAAGATTATTGACAAAATAATACACATTTACTATTTTAATAATGGACATAATCAGACAATAAATATACAATTAAACATGAAATGATACTTATACTACAAATTCCACTGTTAATTTGAAGTACTTTTCGCATTATATTTAAGTACTCGTCAAAAATGCGAAATTTATTTTATGCACGTTGTAGCTACATTGACAATATCAATGTAGGGTTGTCACCATTATATCGTAGTACCTACATTAAAGTCAATTCTATATTCGTTTATAGAAAAAAAATCTAAAATGTACTATAGTAAATGTAGTATTAGTAGTAAATGTTATGGACCTCTCTCCCGAAATCGGTTTTCCAATATTTAGAAATAAGTCGGCGTTATATTAAAGTGAGTCGAGTTGACAAAAAAACAAGGTCTTCGGAGAAATATATGTACTATTTTTTCCCAAAGTACTATCTATAAGTTTGCAAGAAATACATTTTTTCTTCAAAAAAGGTGAACCCTAATTGACGTATCCGTTTAATAATACAACAAACGAGACCTTTTCCAAATAATGATACAGTTTCAGTAGAGAATCGACATTTTGCGGCCAGCGCCGAAGCTAACTTTGATGGACACGGTACAACGACATTGCATTAAGAAACGCCGCAAAGACAATAAAAAGAAGTAAATATTTAACCAATTTATATTACTTTTTTATTGAAAATATTTTTAAATTGTTTAAAAATAATACAAGTATTGGTTCACCGAAACAAAATATATTTTTTTGTATTATAGAAGTTAGCAAATGTTTGTATTTAGTTTATCTAGTGGTAAATGGTAACATATACGCGTCTCTCCATAAGCACACCCTTCAAACAGACCAGAACAAAAAAGTACCACCTTATACTGTTGTTATATAAAATTCATTTAACGAAGTTTTAAAAGCATTTTCTAAAATTAGACCAACAAAAGCGAAATAAAAAAAGCCAGAAACATAATGTGCTATTTAGGAAAATTCTTAAGTCAAACGCTTCTTTTTAAATAAATTGTTAACATTACAACAAAACATACATGATTATAATCCGATTCAATCTCGCAACGTCCAACAAAAGCTATAGTTTGCACTAAACAAGCAAGAGATATAACAATAAGCCCTACGCACAGTAATAGAAGAGGTACTTCAGTAGTTTTACATGAACAAAGTTATATAAAATGTGTCCTTTTTTAGTATTACTGTCATGTGGGCAGCACTCTGTCAATACTGTTTGTACCTAGTAGCAAAATGCGTAAACCGCAAGTGGATTTTCTCTACTTAAATAATTTCATGTGATCGACATTAACTTAGTAAGTACTAATAACAAAAACCCACAAAAGAAGTGATCCCCGGAGAATATCGCCGCCTTGTTGAAGTCTTGTAATCTGAAATCTGAAAACATTCCGCTAATTAGCTTGTACATGTTTTTTAGCAAAATAATTTCTTTTGTTCGTTTTATAACTCTTTACGGCGCCCGTAATAGAATATCCAAATTAAGGTTAGTTAAATTTCTCCCTTAACAGGCAACCACAGAGAATATTTAATGCCGCGAAACGCTGATTGGGATTTTAAAATATTTATAAACGTAATTTTAGTGGTAACTTTCAATCAAAATGCATTAATAAGCAGAATAATAAACAAACGAATTTATGGATTATTTATTTAATTATCAAATCAAAAAGTATGAAACAAAATAATAAAGCAATTATTATTTTCATTAAATTCTACCCATCCGATATCCAAAGTGACAAACCCGAAACCCATTAGTTCGTTCCACATACACATTCGTTGATGGATCTAACAATGAAACAAACCTGAGACAACGCAAAGCCTTTCATCCCATATCATGTATTTTGCAGGGTATGATTTTGCCGAAACGAAACGTTAAGTCTAACCAGCTGACATAGATTGAGTAGGAATATCAGAATTTTGCTTTTACTCTTGTCCTGTGATATGCAAGATCACAAGCGATATAATATGACATATGTCAGGAAGATTTGAGTCGTAGTGACCGTATCCATTCGCGGTGTACGGCACACTAGACAATCAACCCTTAGTTAACACCATAAGCGTTGATTAACAAAAATATAAATTAAATTTAAAATTTTTGATTCAATTAGTATGTATAAATCAATAACCTTATATTATTGGAGTATAAACAAGCTTTTAAATAGCATCATTTTGTTTTTATTTGTTTTTTCACTTCATTTGATGTCCACTCTAAGGGACGCATAAACAATACTTAGTCTGCCATCTTAGGACGTTCGCCATATTGGATTTAATATGACGTCATTAAGCTAATCATGTATTGTCATTCAAACCAAATACGTATGCTAAATGTCAGTTCAATCTGTAGAAGGTGTGTAAAATTAAGTTGCAAGGCTTGACCAGCACATACATAGATTATTATCCTACTGACGATATATCTATGAGCACATACAATACACACGACCTAGCAAAGCAAGTTAAATAAAAGCTTATAAAAATACTGACATAATGCTCGCAATTTCTGTCAAACGATTTTACATCGACGACTTTAAAGAACGAATGTTGATTGAATTGAGGTCAACTGCTTGTTTCCGCAACAAATTTTATTGGAAGAATAAAATTCGAGCTTTAGTAGGTTAACTAGATGAATCACTAAGCTTTTAAAGCAATAACAACCTTATTTAATACCGCGGGCCGCGTTTACTTTCGCGTTGAAATATTTTTACATAAACACTAGATGTACATCTGAAGAATACATTAATTAGAATCGGTTCAGTATTTTTTTGAAATCAATATTAGGTACAAGGAATCTCATATAATAAAATATCATTTACTTTATTTATATAATTAAAATTGATTTTATTAATATATGAGGTCTAGACTAAGTATTCGTTTTTACAGGCATAGAGCGTGTCAGACGCGTACGGTACAGACAGAGCGGTATTTCCTAGACAGAGTGTATTAATATATTATCATATATCAACTGTTACACAACCACGCATTCACAGGCCAGGTCAGTCAAAATATTATATAGAAAAATATGACTTTGTCTGCCACGACCCGTGTCTGACACGTTCCATGTCTGTAGATATAAGCGGGTCCTAAAAGCAAAAAATAGAGAATACATACCCTGCGTTCCATATGGCGTACTTTCAGACGATCTGTCGGCCATAATATTTAGCCGTTGGACAACTGTAAGTATTTTACCCATTACTTATCATTATCATAAAGATTATAGAGAAAAGTAAAAATAAACTATAAAAGTAATAACAAAGTACTACATAAAGATAAATGTAATTAATTAAAGTTACTCACCGTTTCTGTTATCCATCGGCGGAGGTGGCATGGCTATAAAAATAGAATAAATATTTTAAGCCTTTATTTACAAAACCTGATAAAACTCTCCTTTGTTTTAGTATTCCTATCTAATTAAGGAATGACAATCTCGTGTTTATTTTAATAAGGCAAAAGAATAATGAATTACAATATAGATACAGGGTGAAATAGATATTCAGATTGAAAGTTCAATTATTGTTATTTTTGCAAAATACTTAATACGACTACATAAACTAATAACTTCCTCCTGAGCTTCCTCCTGAGGTATTCCCGGAGCGCTATGACATGGGGCTCTTCAAAAAATTTACAAAAAGAGCTCTCATACAAAGCCGGCGATGCATTGGCGACTGCTCTGGTGTTGCAAATGTCCATAGGCGGCGTTGACTACTTTTCATCAGATAGCACGTCTGCCTAAACGTTAGGTTAAAATATTAAAAAAAAAACTCCAATAACAGTTATTCTAATAAAATAGTTGTCGGAAAAAAACATGTTGACAGGAAGTTCACGAAAGGACATTTTTTAAGTAGCTAATCGTCTACGCCCGTAGTAGAAACATAATTACCGTTATTACCTAAATATATCTAAATATATATAACTCAAAGGTGACTGACTGACATAGTGATCTATAAACACACAGCTCAAACCACTGGACGGATTGGGCTGAAATTTGGCATACAGGTAGATGGTATGACGTAGGCATCCGCTAAGAAAGGATTTTGATCAATTCTACCCCCAAGGGGATGAAATAGGGGATGAAAATATTACTTCGTAATCGCGGGCAAAACCCCGTTATTCTATATAATTATACATTTAAATGTCATTCGTAATTGAAGTAATTAGTCCATAATCAACCATATATAATATACGATACAAATTGCCATTGCATACAAGTTGGGGTTAATGCAGTCATTGTGTGCATAATAAATTAAATTGTCTTCAAAGACAAATGATCCAAACTTCTGTCTATTTAGAACAGTTTATTGTTGAAAATTTGTGTTTCACGTTAAATACTCGTACGTATGTAATTAACCGAAGCTGGAATTTAATGTAGTTCACATTATCCACTTGTGAAACTGAATATGTGATGTTATAATTATGACATAATGAATATAAACGAAGTCACAAACTTGGATTTTTTTCGCTACGCTCGCTATAGCTTGCTATATCTATAAAACTTGTATAAAAAGTAACAAAATATATTACTTAAATTACATTATACTTGTAAATCAAGAATATTGAAGTAGCTAATGGTAAAAATAATTAAATATAATAGAAAACATTACAATCCATAAACATTTGTGATCTATTCTAAATGACTATGAATTACATACGTGTGTAATCTTTTTCTAAAGCCTCGAGTAAAGCGCCACTCGAGTTCCATTTCAGATATCAGAAAAGCTTACTTCCCAGTCAACCACACCAGTCAGATACAATTTTGATTTCATATTATCAAACTATCTAATTCTCAAACTTCTTACTTTATTTTTCTATCGACAAGCATGATAACAATTTTGAATATGCACACGAAAATTCCGCAAACCTTGACATCTAACGCAGACTTTCAAAGTAGGCCAACAATCATATCATTGGCCTATCAATTTCGTATTGTAAGAAATATATTCAAATTATTTTATTATAGTATTATTTTAATTAATTAATTTATGTTATTTTCATGGTGTGTTATTTTTATGTTCTCATTCATATTGTGACTGGCTGGTACGATAGTATGAATTATCATAAAAAAGAAAAAGAACCCTATGGACGTTATAGTTGTATTTTGAGCGGGAATAATTATGTTGTAAATTGGTTCAAGATATAGTTTTATTCGTTCAAAATGTAACAATGTAGAAAAGTGTTACTCACGATACAGTTTTATAGTGCCCTCGGTGTCGCCCAAGGAATTCTTGGAGACACATTTATAGGCACCGTAGTCCGACACCGTCACCCTTCGTAACGGCAACCGTAGCACCGAACGATATGATCCAGCGATCTTTAGGGGTTCTAAACCACCTCCTAAGATAAAACAATATAATTATTTAATAATATATTTACAAGCATATCTATAAAATAAATCGAAAATATAATAAAACTTAAGAATGGATGATATTTAACATTATCACGAACGTTAGAAGTTGTACAAAAAATAATTTTAATTTCTCGTATAAAAAACGATCGCCTTTGTCTTTCCTACATTTAATTTAAATTCCTTTAAACCTTGTAATTTATTAATCACATAGGAACGATATTGACTGCAGATAAATATATACATTACATAACATATGAATAAATAATAGATACAAAATATAAGTTCATTTCGACGTCTACTTGACCGTTAATCGAATCCACACACATCCTTTGCATGACGGACCAGTACCTTTACCATGAGTTTTTACGTTTTGACAAATATGACTGTTTTGGTATTTGTTTACGTATTGGCCCATACTATATCCAAGTTCTGACACAATTCTGACACAAAATTGTATGGGAAAATACGTAAACAAATATCAAAACAGTCATATTTCTCAAAACGTAAAAACTCCTGGCAAGGGTACAGTATAACTCAGTTACAATAGTCTGGTCTAACTGTCACGTTTCTTATAAAAACACTTTGTTAGTATTTTTTACAGACTTCTTTCTCATTTCATTTTCTTCCCATTTTATTTAACATCAAATCTTTAGCGATTTTTATTCGTGTATCATACAACGTTTTACATATCTGTTAACTGTTCATTATGCAAAGTAAAACAAAAAGCAGAGAAATATTTTTCCGCTTGAAAATAGCCTACATATCGCTCTACATTTTGTAACATCGCTAAATGTAATAAGTAGGTTTCTAGTTATAATATCCATACACGGTCTTTGATATTTTGAATTCTACCACGTAGAACGTTATTTCTTGTAAAAATTTATTTTATTTTTTCGTGCTCTTATGAGCAAAGTTTGTACTTTGCCTAATTTCTTTCTTTAGCATTTCTCTACTGTGCTACCTAACCAAATATAAAAAAGTTGTTATAAATTTCATTTAAAAAAAAATCTATATATATTTTTTTTCAAATTACCACCACTCTGGTCAAGTACATTAACACTTCATTCACGTTTGAAATTTTTTTAAAAATCTCAGGCTCAGTTTAAATGGCATTTTACACTATAAATCAAGTGATAGTTTATTCCTAATACACATACGTTACATATTAATATAGTCAAATAGTAGTGGCTCACCAATAGGAACAATTTCACCGTTTTCTCGACTCCAGTAGCTCACTGGCTTGGGATAGGCCTCGGTCTCGCACTCGAGGATGAGGTCGGAACCCAGCACAGCCCCCACCAGCTGGTTACGTATTGTTATCACAGGGGGAACTGTAAAAAAAAACATGTTTGTATGTACTTACATACTTATGGGTACAAGTAAGAACTATACTATACTTTTATCTAAACTGAGCAAACAACCAATCAACGAAAGCACATACTACAAATAATTATGTTACATTGGCGCGCGCAATTTCGTACCACGTTCATACTTTGATCAGTTTTTCTAAACGCGCCAAAAGAAATATTACTTCAAAATGCTAAAATAAAACTGGGTTTTTTTTTGTGATGTTGGTTGGGTCCACGTGCGGATTTACTGCATATGGGTATCTCGCATCCTATCATTGCATATATTGTTTGCTTGTCATGCATGCCATGCACGTGGTTCTTGAAGAGAACGCAGCAAATTAATTGATGCGCGCAGGTAGGACATGCATGCAGTCGTAGCCGCACCAGACGGACATAAAATTCTCTATCCTATTTCAATAACCATACCGTGAAGACATTTAAAGACTACAAATGAAAGGTGAGGAAACTAGAAAGGAGAACTTCGCCGCAATTTAATAGCTGCAACTGCACAGTTTAAAACCAATTACAACTACAATAGAAAACTACTTAAGTCGCCTGTGCCGTATAGATACACATACTTACATTCCACAGTAAGCATGATTCGTTTGCTGACGGTGGGCGGGACACCATTAGAAGCAATGCACAAGTACGCTCCCGCGTGCTGCCGTGTCACCCGACTGATATTTAACACGGGGCCTTCGAGTGATGTCACTGCAAGGAAACATGGTTATCAGACACATTGGTAAGACAGCTAATACTAGACAGAGAAACCAAATTAACTCTTAATTACTATTAATTGCCGCGGTTTGCGAAGATATAATTATTGAATTGCACAGTAATTTGTTTGATAGTTTGTAGTAAATACATATTATTATGATGATGTATGATTACGTTACATGTTATATTAGAAATTCTACGTCTTGCAGTAGATCTATTTTGTAGTTCACGTGATTCACTTTATTAGTTATTGAATGGGTATGTAGATAATCTGATAAATACGTAATATAAATGGGGAGATATTGTCAAAACATTAATAATAATAAAAATAAAATATTAAGGCAAGAATTTTTATATCCCAATTTCACGTGAAAATATTGCGATTTCCTACTAAGACTTATTTTAATGAAAATATAACATACGGTTCCTGTGTTACTTAGATACAGTGTAGATGTACACAAATTAATAAACTTTGTATTCCTATAATATTGATAAATAATAAATTTTAGAAGAAGTAATTTATATAACGAAGCAAAGCTATAGTCTATTATAACTGGAGATAAAGTTTTGAAAACTTGAGTTCTTCTATCAGTAACAGTTGATTAAACTTCCACTACTAAAGTTTCACCTTTTGAATTTTCAAATAAAACCTCCTTCGCGAATCTATTTAATTAGAGTTATAACAATTCTTATGTCGACAGTTTACAGGACCTGAACTATGTTGGGATAAACAATGAAAACTATGAATTTCTATTCCAAACCAAATACGTATTTAAGTATTGAAAGTACATTATTTGTACAATAATTTCGTAATAAACTTTTATTGCAACAATAAATCTAACTCAATAATTAAAACATACACTGATAATGTTTTCACCCGTCTAAGTACATTTTCAAATGACTACCTGCTATACAGCTAGAAATTACTATTATATACCAGCAAAATATTCAGAAAATGTAATTATAAAGCGACTACAAAACGTGATATACAAATTATTATTATAAACCAGCAAAAGTTTTAGAAAATGTCATTTTAAGGCGATTTCAAACGTGAAAAGACGACCGTAAAATAACAAAAAGCATTTTGTTCCAAATAACTCGATCCCTAACCTAATTTCGGCTTCGTACGGCTTCGGATCTCACCTTGTGCGCCGCCAACGGTGATAGCTTTGGAGTGTTCCCGTCGCCACGTGATCTGCGGATGTGGTGAGCCGGTCGCGGCGCAGGTGAGGCTGACTGAAGCCCCCTCGCGCACCGTCTGGTCGGTACTCGTCCCCCGGTCTAGGATGTCCGGTGGTACTAATGACCGAAAAAATACTGTTTAGTGGACATTTTGTCATCTTGTAGACTTAGAGGGAATGTCCGATAAGTGTTAAGATACTCGTACCAATACGAATTTATTATCTAGGTTTAACAGTATCTGTAGATTTGTGTATAAGAAAAAATATTATTAAAAATAAAACAGAGTTTTTCAAAGAGTGATGAAGAAAAACAATAGTTTTTTTGTTTAATGTTTTTTTTTTTAACTTTGTTAAAGTATTCGCTTCTGATATAATGAGTGCAAGTAAAATTTAAAAATAATATGTAAAAAACAAAGAAACATATAGTTTAGTAACTTAAATAAAAATAGAAAAACAATATTTTAACTCTATTTCAGCTCATAGTAGAACAAGTTAGTAACGGTACATAAATAATATTTTAGTTCCAGTTTAAAATTTTATCACATAACAAATTTATAAATATTTGATGCCAAATCCTACAGCATAAGTCTGATAAATATAACGTAACTGAATCGAATAGATTTTGATTTATCTCCGAGATTCGAAAACTTTTCCAAAATAACAGAGGGATTTTATTTTCGGTGGCGTGTATTAATTTAGCGTGCATTCAAAGCTCTGTATTGAAAATAAACAAGTCAAACTCGTATTCCCAGTATTGCTAGAATAGTGTGAATGTTGCCCATTTCATTATATTAATATTAATATTTTATACAAGCATACATTCCCCATAAAGGTGTTTTAACTGTTCGATGTTCTGATTTCAAAATTTGTTTCGTATGAAATATTTTAGTGATACATATTTTTTATTTATTTGATTCACGCTTATAATTTGATTACACAGTTCAATTTCATGGAGATCAATTGAAATGTTTTGGATATTTTTATAGATATATGATGTAAGGAAATCTATAAGTACAAATTCATGAGCTACTGGGTAGTTGCAGAGCAACTTTTGCCAGTCGCACCACTACTTAATCGTTAAAGCTAGCAGTTGCTCAAGCGACTGTGGCCACACGGTCACAACGGTCAACCATAATCTTTCTTACCAACAACATCTAAGTATCCCAGTTGGCTCTTCATGGGATCGGTGTTTATCTGGCACATGTACCATCCTCTGTCAGATTCCCTGAGCTCCCGAATATGGAGGAACCAGGTTCGCTGGTCGCTGTGCGTCACTCCGACTCTTCGACTCCTGGATATCACGTGGGTGTGGATTGTGAGAATTGTTTGCGTGTCCACCCTCAACCACGCCACCTGTATAGAGAAATCATATTTAAATCCACAAGAAAATTGTTCAATTGCTCATCTTACTGTAATTGTTTCGCATAGGTCATAGAAACATGACTGGACAAAAGATAGTTGAGTCTCCCAGTTGATTAATGATCTAAACGAGACAGTAAGTAAATAAACGCAGAATCTTCTTCACTATTTTAATGACAATTTTGAAAATAGTAGTTCCCTAATTAAATACTAGTAACTCGCACGTCGTCAAATCGTTTCATTGCCGGCATTACATTTTCCCTGAATTATAGGTAACGCTTTCAGAATAAAGGTAACAAAAAGATACAACTTTTGAAATTTGTTACATGTTCTGTCACAACACTCTAAATATTTAGTTTTTATACAATCCCAAGTGACCTAGCCTGGTGGTTGGATCTCGGCTTCTTAATCAAGAAATGAGTTATCACTTGTTATAACAGTGATGAAAAATATAATGAGTAGGTAATATCTGAAAGTTCTTTAACAAAAAAGTGCTCAAAGCTGTGGCAAGTCCACACATTCTCATTTGGCCAGCATGGTAGATTATGGCCTAATCCTTCTCATTCTGAGAGGAGACCCGAGCCCCGTTGGTAGCAGTTTTTTACGAAATCGTTTTTATCCTGACTTTTACAACACAAAATAACTGAGCTTCTACGTCACAACAACAGTCGCTTAACATTATCATGAAGTGTTTCTGGGTGTGAGAATATGCACACTTCATTCGTAGAAAAGACTTTCCATGAAGTAGATGTCATTGAGACAATTCCAAGTATACTACATGACGAGCGGCTCATTAAAGGCTTGCGAACGACCCTGGGGAGTGGGCGCGGTGAAATACCATGTGCTTACCACGTACTAAAGTTCTTAGCAATTCACATGTCGTGACCATATATAGCGTAGGCGATCTATATCATTATTTTGCATTTCAGTCTGGTCGATTTACTAACCAATATTCTATCTTCAGTAATAGATAGATAAACTCGATTGATCACATCGTTGAAAGGATCCTAGCCGCTTTGTAAAC